>OY039069.1:12417500-14835000 GCA_955850985.1 Elophila nymphaeata | reverse complement strand
TAACATATTATGGATCTAGTTGAGCATGCCGTAATATACACTATTCATTATTCAGTCTTAAGGACTGCGAAGCGATGAAAGTTAAGCCGCAAATTAGATCGGTTAAATCGCTGAGTTACGTATTCACTTGACTTTATCGGAGGGCGAAGTGGCGGAAATGTATGCCCACGGGGCATACATTTGTCACAAGTTAAACGTCGGCTTGTCCTATCTCCTTGTATTATTAAATCTGTGGCTAAACCGCTGCTCTTTACTTCCCTATGTTTATTGGCGATCCAACACGTTTATTCATTTATTAACGAGCATCAATCGCACAAATAAATAGCAGAATTGCGGAGTCGTCATCATTTGTGCAAATAAATCTGTTTGTATTTCATCTATTTGATATTTACCTATGGATCATCGTATTATCGGATTAAAAGCGTTTCTAAGGTATTTTAGTGCATAATAATTTTAGCAGTTTGTCGATATTGAACATAATAAGGCGCTGTCCACACCAAGTCCACACATATCCGAATTCCCGTCACTGACGTAACACTTCAGGACGAGACATAAAACAAAAGCAGTGCAGGTCAAGAGGAAAATCAATAATTATAAAAAGCATAGAAAGGAATTCTATTATTACGTAAAAAAGTAAGTTTTCGCTTATTCGATAATAATTATATTATGAGCTTATTAATCGAAACTAGTGGAAAAAAGAATTCCTGTGTTTCAAACTATCACTATATCGAACATCTAAATCGGTTCAGTTTAATTAATAATAGTTGAGCCGTATGTTTGTATTACTACAAAAGAGTAAACTTAAATTTCACGAAAAATAAAGAGATAATTTTTACAATATTGCAATATCTTGGCATGAAAAAAGGCTTCGTCTGCAACTTTCTTATATAATAGAACATTTATTATGTTTTCTGTTAGTCCTAAAAACAACTGCGCAGATTCCTTATATTGTGTTTGCTACATTAATAAAACCATTTGCTATGAAACACTTTTACGTAAGTCATATAAATTGTTTTTACATTTTTCGCGCTCCCCTCTCTCTCTATCGAATTAGTTTCACAACATCAATACAGCTGATGAATGAGTTACTTTATTAGGTACTATGTATCGAGACTATCGAGACAATAAAAATAAATCAATTTGGAACTCTTGTCAATAATACCTTTAACTTAAGAAGTTCGCACTCAAATAAAAGTTCATAAGGTTGTTTGTCCAGATAAGGTTACAGTATTCTTATCTCACAAACGCGGGTGATCTATGTCTATTTGTAAAGATAATAAATAAATTTAAAAAAAGCTTTTCATTTCTAGCAGAGAAGGTTAAAATACAATAATTACAAAATACAAAAATTATTTCAAAACTAGGGATTTTAAAATATATTTGGAGGCCTTCGTTTAGATATAATAATATCTGTGGCAGAAGACCTCGTTCTTCCATATCTATTCCATTATTATTTTCAAGTTAAGTTTAGGTTTTACATTAACGTGGCTAAGTTAGGTTACATTAATATTATTAGTTAAAATAACTTAATCAACAATTGCATTGTTACAAGACTAAAATTAAATGATGCAGCAATAGTGAGTGTTTGTGTGTGTGCAAGTACATCTCATATTATCATATATTAAAACTTCTATTTATATAATTCTATTGTCATTGGTAATGTACTAATGATAATAGAGTTATTTGCGGAGATATACCTACATGCACAATTGGCTCTATGTGTGACACACATAGAGCGAACGGCGGAACTAAGTCATATAGTCATAGAAGGTTGCAGACAAAATTGCTTTCACTTTCACACACATATCATCAAGTAAGATGAAGGTTACGCGCCTATATCTTGATAAAAAAAATACCCACAAGTCCTTGGCGGCAATAAGGTCCTACTCCTCATTTTCTACCGCATACGAAGACGAGGGAACAATTACATGGCTTTCAACAAGGCGTAACAGGAATAACGCACACCCAAAAGAAGTTTGTTAGTAATAAACTTCTTTATCCAAATCAATCATATTTACTTAATCACTTTTGACAATGATACTTTAAAAAAACGTAATTACAACCAAACTACTTTCACGGTGTTGCTTCTGTTACACATTGTATAAGCTGATCATTCAGCAATATCCCTTGGGGAAATCAATCATGTATTATAAAATACACACGAGTATTTCGTTAAATTACTGTAACCACATCTAGCAATCACTTGTTGAATAGCACTTCACGAAAACACAAAACTGCATTGCACTTCGAATTTATAGCTCCTAAACGAAAACCCGTAGCCGTAAATTCCAGAATCCACAACATGATTTCGAAGCTACAGAAAAGGGAAGCAGAAACGCTTTATTGATTTCACTTCTGTAGTTATAAATCATAAGAAATTGTTAGTTTTCCCTTACATACAGACAGTATTTGTTTTAAAATCATTACCAAATTGTAAGCTGTGGAGTTTCTTTCGCCATTTCTTCTCCATCTTAGCATAATAAGGATTATGGAATATTTTTTGCGTTTTAGAAACGCGTAAATATTAATACTAGAAAATGCACTGAAAAAAATATTTATGCGTTTGTAAAACACAAAAATAAAATTATTCCATAATGTAAGGTAGTTTCATCTTAACTGGGCGTCAAATATTTGCAAAAATATTTCGTTCGGGTCTTAGAAGTGCAAATTTCAAAGATTTGATGAAACAATTTTTACCATAAAAACATAAGCACCAAGCACTGGCAAATTTTGACAGCGAAAAGGAGTGTCTCGGTGGCGTAATTGGTCAACGCAGCCGCTCGGATTGCGGAAGATGCTGGTTCGAGTCCCGCCTGAGGCAAGTCGATTTTTTTCAGTGCATTTTTTTTGTAGTAATAAGGATTATTTAAGTAAAATAATTATTTCGCCCGGAAATGGTGGTAGGGTTTTACAAGCTAGCGGCCCACCTGGTGTTAAGTTGTTACCGTCACCTATAGATCCTTGCAATATAAGGGTAAATCACTTCAATTGCAATTATCATCAATTAGTCATTAATTATGGAATGGAATAATTTTATTTTTGCGTTTACAAACGCGTAAATATAATACTAGAAAAATGCACTGAAAAAAATCGACTTGCCTCAGGCGGGACTCGAACCCGCACCTTCCACATTTTTTTTCAGTGCATTTTTCTAGTATTTTTCTAGTAGTCAATAATTATTAGTCATTATTAATAATTATGCGCTGCCCACATCCAGCGGCTTTCCGCGACCTTTATCGTCAGTCCACCTTGTGGGAGGCCTACCAACACTGCATATCCTGGGCCCCCCAATGGCCGCCATTTTAGCAATGGGCCCTGCCCACTGCCGGGTTGAGATCCTTGGGGGTGCCCTATGTCCAACAGTGGACATCTCTCAGTTGATATGATGATGTACTATTTCTTTCTTGTATACTTTATACTTCCTTAATACGTCTGATAAATGCTACCTTTCAACAGGTAAACTAGGAACCTGTATACAAAAGAAAAACAAAGCTATAAATAAAAGCGCAAACGTCAATAAATTCAATTTACCAAAATTGCAACGAGCGAATCGCCTGGAAATGGCATCGCTTAGCAACGGAATGAAGTGAAATAAATGAATCAGTCGACAAATAGACGAAAGTGCACGCCCAAACAGATCGAATTTGGGAAAATATTCGTCGTATTATCAGAGAGATCCAAACGATTTTCCGTACGACGACAAATGGTAACAGTTAGCAGAAGCGAGCTAAAAATAACCTTATCCAATTACTGAGTCTCGGCACCCGCCCGTCTCGCCGGGCAGTTTGTGAGCACTCGTTAAATATGCAATCAGAGGGACCTCGCTCCATGCCATGGTGGGGACGATCTGAACATTCCTCTTCTCGCAACGCTCTTAGAATTCCATAGCTCAAATTGTAAGAAAATGTAAACGTATTTGTATTTCCTCTTGTTAAAGTCCACTTCAAATTAATAATTGAAATCCTAAACTGGGTTTCTTATACAGGATATAATAGCTATAACTACAGAATCAAGGGTTCAGAAGTTTCTTTTACAAAAGATAAAAATACAATATATTCATTGTGTTGTTTCTATTACTGAATTTACCTTCCCTACTTTGAAACTGAAAAAGTCGTCAAATTCTGTAATCTTCAGATAAAAAAACGTAAGTTTCTTAGAAAATAAAGTCTGTTAGTTGAAGTACTGTATAATGTGATAAGCAATTGTACAGACAACAGCACGTTGGGTTACCACAAACTGTCAAATTTTCCCAATCGATTATGCACTTTATATTGAACAGTCTTAGGTTGAAAATCGTTTGGAGAAATTTGACAGTTTTGTATAGCCCGACGTGCTGTTGACTGTACTACCACAAAATTACATAAAAACTTGTTTAATTTTAAACATAATTACTAGTAGGTATTTGTGCTTGCAAACATACATAAATTGCTCAAAGCATAATAATAGATCCACCATAATCCGGCGTACGTTCGTATAATCTGAAAGCTTAATAATAATGGATATATTAACTGTATATGTATTCAGGAGTTAGTCTAGTTCAATCTATTAATAATAATCCGATAGAGTATTTAGCGCAGATGTCTGCAAAATAATTGAGCGGACTCTATTCATGTCCCCAAAACATCACTGGCAGCTAGCCCCAATTTACTGTAACACATGCGAGATTACATTCGCATTCCGTGGTCGGTGCTATAATTCAGATTTCAAAAGCGAACTCGTAATTGGTCCTCGTGATTATGTTGAGAGAGGCATCAAAAGTCGTTGCATCGTGAAGTCCTTTGCCCAATGAAGCTATTTAGCCATTTCTGTCTTCGTGTGAGTAGAGCACGACTGATTATCTTATTACTTTTGAGTTAAGTATTATTACCAAATAAAACTAGGATTAAGCTACTTTTAAGGATTTCAAGCGAGGGTATTGCGGTTTCACATTTTGTTATATGAGCCTTTCAATATGCAGGTATGAACAATTTGGTTCATGTATGGACACTAATTCAAAGGACAAACAAACATAGGCACCCTGGTGAAGGAGCTGGCTGACATAAAGGATAGGCCCGAAACGAAGTCTGCCATTTGAGAGTATACATTGGTTGGCCTGTACCACCTGCTAGAGATTTAGCTTCAAAGAAAGCACCACTCATCTAAAGTACAGTGCAATTGACTTTTTGTATATTCAAGGCAAGCTTTCATAATCGAACAATCTAAGCAAAACAATCAGCGTGTGAGTTTGCGTCCTAATTAACCAATTATACCTATGCAAACATTCTAAAGTGGATGCGGCGTCTTGTCTTATAGCTAATGACATTTGATAGAAATATATACCGCAATGAATAAGCGACTGAGTCCTATTTTGTATAATAAAAATGAAGGTCTAATAATTAATATTTGGCAATAAATATCATCATCACTTTTATCATCATCATCACAGCCTTTTTCATTCGACCCACTGCTGGGACACAAGGCCTTTCCTTGTCATCCATGGAGGTTTAGGCAGTAGTCCACCACGCTTGCCCAATGTGGATTAGTACTCCTACGACACCCATTGGAAGGTATGGAGTGATGCTATTCTACTCTGCAGGCATCACGCGGCTCTTTAAAAATAACGCCTCATGTAATCACCAGACTAGCAGGTCAACATTCTATAGCCAGGATATAGAGATTTTAAGGCAGTGTGTTAATGTTCCCCAGTTTCGATATTAAATTTATTCCAATTTAAGCCGTTAATTGAAACCATTGCAGCACTTTACGCAGGCAGTGTCGTCCATCACAGTCGTTACAAGAGTACCTGAACTCATGTTCATTAATAAAGCCCTTTTAATTAATAGCGGCATAGTGAAAATGAATAAGTTTAACAGCCGGGTCATGGATTTTAAACCAGTAGTTTTGCACGATTTTGTTTGATTTTGTTGCTGTTCTTTTTTTGTTGTTGTTGCGAGAAAAATGAGTTTCCTGTGCCTTGATGTATACTCATAAATTAGCAGGAATTTTAAAATCATTTATACTGTGTTTGCTTAAATTTTCTGTTCTGTCAACAATTACTCCGAAAGAAATATGTAGGCTGACCTTGAATATTGTAGAATTGTTTATGTGATTTTTTTTATTTCATAATGCCAAGAGAATATGAAAAACACTCAGCCAAATAATAAGAAACCACAAGGCAAATTATAGATTTCTTCAGATCTAAAGCCACTCTAAGTATACACTTTGTTGCCGAGATTATAAAAAGTTTTCACAAAATTCGTTTAGAACTTTATGCTCTCAAGTTTCATGAAAATCTTAGTTGGAGCTCACTTTACCACCTGTACGTTCGAAGGAAGGAAGTCCTCTGAAACCGCGCTGGGGCCCGAACAGTGTAATATAAGATGCATAAAGTCGAATGAAATCGAAGTTGCGTTGTGCTAAAGTGAAATTTCTCCTGAAGGTAAACTTTTTTGTTCCCATAATCTTTTTGAGCAAGCTTTACCTTTATGACAGTATAAAACTTTAAAAGGTATAGAACTTGGTAGAAGTATTTACTTCTTCTAATATTTTTAATAAAATATTTTACCTATCCTTATTTATATTTTATTATATTTTACTACCAATAGGATGTAAAAATTATCATTATCCCTTTAGACAAAACCGGATACAAAAAAAGAAAAAATGAAAAAACATAAATGTTTTTAAATATTCCAATTTTGAATTGTTAATGTTGTAATAAATTGTTCCGTTCACGAACAGTGCGAGTGTCATCATATTGCTGCATGCATGAAACGTGTCTCCGCCCAGGGGAGTTAATTAAACGACAGTTGTTAGTGGAACACGAGAAGTTGTAGCGCGCCCGAGTTGATTTGATACATTACCACAGAATTATGCATCTAAGTTTAGCAGAAAACCCCTAAGCTTACCTAACTACATGCTCAGCGAGAGAACTATTTTGATTCAGAAGCTGGCACGCATTTAAATTTCGCCTCTCGTGAAAAGTGATTTCGCCGGATAAGATTTCAAGATATTTCATTACGAATATACCTATAGGTAACTTTGTAATTCTTCCAAACGCTAAATAGCAAATAACCTATTTTATAACTGTACTAAAGCTGATGTACACCGTGTGCAGTTTGATCCAACTTGACAGATAGGACTGTTTTTATCTTGATAAGTGGTCCTGATTTTTTTTAAACTGCAAATTCAATGTTGTAGGACAGAATTATGAAATTACCACAGCAACGCGTGGGCGGGACAGCAAGTCCCATATAAAACACATATGGAACTTATAGGGCTACATTCTAAAGTAAATATTTTTATGTAAGCTGCCTTCGCGGAAGTGGAAATGACATTATGGTGAAAATGTGCTTCAATAGCATTTCAAGAGTTTTTTGTCAAGTTAAATTGTAGCATTTCACTTAATAAAACAACGGTGCAAGTGCATCTATTTTTCTTTTATTTTTTAATTATTGTTGTTTTTAATGCTTACTGTGAATTTGATTGCTAATGAAATGTTATACAACATCATGCATGATACATGATAAACATACAACCAGACTACCCAAAGCTGTCAAATAACTTCAATAAACCTTATTCAATAATCACAGAGTTCAAACTCTATTGAAGAAATTTGCCAGTTTGAGGAAGCCTCATCTCCCGTTTCTTAACATAATTATGTAATAAAACAAAAAGTTATTTCAAAGATTAATTGATAAGGTGATTAAATTATGTCCTGAATTGATAAATCCAATACTTTTACTCCAAACATGTATTAACAACCGCGAAATAATTATCAAGATCCTGCAGCCGACGTTGCGTATATTATCGCATCGAACTGTATATATCTTACTAAAAAGTTGACATTATTTAAGTCCTTGATCGCTTATACTCGATATATAATTATAATATACAATCAATTAAAAAATCCTTAAATTTAATGCGGTTATTAACTAACTTTACATTAGCAAAATGCTCGTTAGTCGCCTGACCACTTTACATTATATGATCTAATGTACCTTGAGTACTTTAAAAACGTAAAATTGTGTTGTTAGGTTAAAACAAAATGGTGAGAATTGTCTATACCTTATCAACTAATTATATATGAATATGTTTAAAAATTAAACTAGCAAATTTAGTAATACTTATATTTAAACTTGTAATTCTCTGGAAAAATTCAATAGTCTACTGCATATTATCATGGTGATAGACGTAAACAGTACTTTAAAGACAGGATCCTATTATAACACCGTGTGATGCGATGAAATGGGGCGCATGTTGGTTTCAAATAAACCATGATACATAACGCAGTACAAAACATTGCAACTTCGTGTTGCTCGCGTTTTAACTTTTTGTGTTCAGCTCACGTTCATTTCATCAAAAACATAATGATGAAATTTATTTTTATTTTAATTATACTAATATGACTACTCTTTATATCATCATCATAACAAGCCTTTATAATTCGACCCACTGCTGGAACACAAGGCCTCTCCTTGTCATCGAAGGAGGTTTAGGCAGTAGTCAACCACGCTTGCCCAATGCGGATTGGTGGACGGTGTGTAAGTTGATCAATACCCCTTTGCTGATCCATAAGTCGACTTTTGCAACACCCATTGGAGGATATGGGGTTATGCTATTCTACTCTGACACCACATGGCTATATATATCACTACTATATTTAATTAGGTAATTAAATCATCGGTATGAACACGACTGTGACTTTTTGTATAACTCTGATATTATTATAATTCTTTTTTTACGTACAAAATAAATAATACTTTTTAGCGAGTGGTTTCTGAAAGTAATAATGTAATGAGCAAACAGTGTATACGCTGAAACAAAGCACTTTCCACATGCTCCTGAGGTGCAGTGAAACGTTCACTATAATAAGTCCTGCGCCGACGATGTCAGGACCACGCTTGGAACAGGGCTGACACTGATTACATAATAATATGGCACTAATAAAAATAGAAATAAAGATCAGTGCTTATTTATTAATGAATCAATATTAACATTTTTATTGATATTTTTTTATTATTATCTCCTTATTACATTTAAAAACATTTACAAAATTATTTTTCTAAATATTAAATTTTTACAATGTATAACACTATCAACAAAATACTAAAGTGTATAACCCTAAAAATATATCTTTTAAAAATACAAAAATGCAGTACCCCATCGGTAGTAAGATCAGGTCCCGGCTACCGGTGGTCAAGGATCCAGAGACAGGAACCTTCTCACTATACGGGCAGTGTCTAGTAGTATTGCCTTTTACATCTGACTCTTGATACAACCACCTAACGTGAACCTCTTAAGGTGTTTATTAATATTAAAATTTTATGCCCAGCCTGCTGATATTTTTAATGTCGTAGCATACTTATTAACTCGGAAAAGGAAAGTAAACGTTAGAAAGAAAAGGCGATACGCTTCCGTTGCGTACTATACTGAATTATGAATAATTATGTTGATTTTATGATCATGCCGTGGACTATACGTGCTTTGTAACTATAATAACACAGATGAAATCATCATAGGAAACGCAAAATGCGACCTTTTTAGAAAAAAAATCTCTCCTAAAATATTTCAAGTGACACCCCTACAACGCCCGATATGCACGTGAGCGCAACGGAGTCTTCGAGCGAACTTTCTCGAAGTACTGTTTGAGAGCCGCCTGAGTATGAACAAATTAAATTTAACTCCAACAAGGTGTATTGTTGCCTTATTAAGACCTTACATTTATGCTGCAGTAAACATTCTAATGATGATTAAGATCCTCGGCAGCGTTGCACTCAGTCTACTCAACGCTCGTTATTACTTTAATTAATTATTACATTACTGTATGTTCTCAGACAGGCTACATATTAATTTAGTTAGTTTACACAAGACAGAAACTTATTTCTTTGAGCAAAATCTTATATTAAACCAAGTTGTGTCGTGTCTTGTATTCAAATCTGATCCGAAATCAAATAAAGGTTAAAGCGTAAATTGAAAAGTGTTAAAACAGATAAATTGTAAAAAAGTATAAAAATTGCGCCAATTTGTATCCCGCTCTTGCGACCCAAGTAGGCAAGAAGGCTTATTTTATGGAATAAAATTGTATTTACAAATATACTAGACTCAAACTATCATCATAACATATTTCACCTATATCTGTTTAACGATTTAAGAGACAGACAGACTGAGTTACTTTATAATCGATACGATGTATCCCTTACATAGTTTCTAACACGCATAAAACACTAATCATTCCCATTTAATAGAATGTACAGCAAGTACTCGTATTTTACAAAATTCAATTTGTCATTGTTACAAATATTGCTCATGTCATTAACGTCACCATATTAATCACGGGTATCAAAAAAGAGATAGCGACTTCGACTGATAGTTCTGACGATAAATAGCGTTATAATTAATCACTAATAAATACATAAAAAGCCGTAAGCATTATCTAAAGCTCGTGCTCAACTTCCCAACAAACATGTATGTAATTTAACAGATAACAACGTCCTACTCCGATGGGTGTGTTGTACCAGCCTTTTACAATTAATCATCTCGACAAGAGGTCGTTCATATCGTCTAATTAATTTGCTGATAAAATACGGTAAACATCGGTTTTTAATAACGAAATGAGAGTGTAGTGATAGCCGTAATTAGAGGATTATGTGACAGAACTTTCTATTAGCACAGTGATAAATGTAAAGGCGGGTGTACAATCACGAATCACAAAATACAGCCGAAATTCAACATTCAAAACATTGTAGTTTGTAAAAACCACACAATGAGTCGATTTGAGTTTAGATTAATTTTAAAACATCGCAACATTAAAAATTTGCATATAAATTACTGCAGTAAAAAGCAGAAATAGTCGAGATTTAACTCTTTAACAATCTTTTTGTTATTCAGGTATTCACAGCCAATATGAAGGAAATATAAATTTATTTATTTTACTCTTAATCAAAGTATATTATTTACTATAACACCCTCGGCGAGTGCTTGTCGAGCTTCAGTCAAATAATTTTAATAATTCAAAACTTGTGTCTATACTAGTGGCCGACCACGGATTCACCCGGGTCAATATTAGTTATTGAGCCCAAAAGAATCCCAATTATTCTTATAATCTCAAACTATCGCCATATAAAATTTCATCTATATCAGTTCAGTGACTTAAGTGTAAAAAGGTAAGAGACAGACAGACTGACTTTTTTTTATAATCCATACAACGGTTTTTCAAGTTAGGTATAACGGGTACCCTTAAACTTGAAAAACCGTAGTTTAACAGGCATAAAAGACTAATAATTCCTATTAAGTAGAGTATATTTATAATATTTTGCCTTTCAAATTTAACTTTTTGAACGACATATTAAGTACAACTATTTTTTGGCAAAAGTTATGAAAATCTTGGCGCAGATAATCGCACTGCAATCCCGCAAACATATTCTTTAAAAGATAATAGTTCCACGGAAAGTTAAAGCGTGTCGGTGCAAATGCACTGAAGCAAGATAATATATTTGTAGTTACTATGTTTGCGGACAACGAGAAATCCCTCTTCCGAGGAAACGAACGCTTTTACACTATTGAGGCTACACAAGACAATTTTTACGCGCCGTTTATTCTAGAATAGTGTTTCGCTGAAAGCTCTCTTATAGTAAAACTCATATCTGCCAGCTCATATAAAATTTAAGAGTATGCAGATACGTTATCACGGCACACGGAGATTTTTACCACCCTGTTACGCTAGAACACTTCTAAAATATAAGCTTGTTTAGTTTACAGGTTTTTACGGCTTATACAAAACATGAAAGAGTATATTTTTTATAACATCTGTTTATTTTATTTCCTTCTTGCCAAAATCTATCACTATAACAATGCCAAAGACATGATTATGTTCCGATAAGTAGCAATAAGATAGTCAATCCCTTAATGAACTTTCACGTCTAAGAAAAAAATACATAATTATGAATGTATTTCAATCTTCATTAGCCATAATAACGGCCATTCTTTTTCTCTAAGATTAAAAAACAAAACACATTACCAAACTAAATGGTCCTAGTTTAACATACAACAGTGACAAAAACTAGCTTGCTCATCGTCGGGTGCTTAACGGTTCGTGTTTATA
The DNA here is from genome assembly GCA_955850985.1 of Elophila nymphaeata. Lineage (NCBI taxonomy): Eukaryota > Metazoa > Arthropoda > Insecta > Lepidoptera > Crambidae > Elophila > Elophila nymphaeata. Next base: position 14,822,921 of record OY039069.1, on the reverse strand, counting down.
CGTTAAGCGGGTACATTAAGCACGTCTGACTTCTTTCTTTAAGAAGAAGCATAAGGATCCCTTCCTTAGACAGGAATGTCACCATTGAAGCGGAGTTGAGCGGAGCGGGTATTTTCGTCAAATAAATTTCACTGTATGTAATTTGAGTTAGAATATCTTTCAGCGTAACTGCGTCGTTTATTCTAGAATAGTATTTCCGCTGAAAGCACTTCTGGCTTCTTTCTTTAAGAAGAAGCATAAGGATCCCTCCTTAGACAAGGATGTCCCCATTGAAGCGGAGTTGAGTGGAGCAGGTATTTTCGTCAAATAAATTTCACTGTACGTAATTTGAAAGAAAGAAAGAAAAACATTTATTGGCCTCGCCAGAACAAAAACAAAAGAAAAATAAAATAACAATTATAACTACTAAAATAACAGAATACTTACATACAACTTAACTAATAGGTATGTACATAACGTTCTGTGCGAGGCCAAAAGGTTCCTACCTCAGCATCTGCTCCTACGACAGTGCCGCAGGAGCGCTGTTTTTCTGGCAGGGCCTTCCTTGCTTGTGATTGTGACGTACGGTGTCCAACAAATATAATAAAATACTAATGAAATAAATAAAATCTTACGAATTTTTACTAATAATACAGATAATGAGGATAAAATATCAAATAATTTAAAATGTATACCTATGTAAGAACGTATAACAGTAATAATACTTATTTATAATAATATACAAACAAATAAATAAAAATATTTTTAAACTAAGTAACATTTAATAAAAATAATATAAAGAATTAGGGCTGTATGAGCCAGATGTCATTGACAATCGAACCAATTAAAAAACTATAGTTTAGACATATTCTTTCTAATCTGTGGTCCAACTTTTTGTCTATGATATCGGTACGTGCGTGTGTAATGTTATGTAATATTCTTTTGCCTTATTTCCTGCCACGTATATGTTCAGCCATTTCTGCCACGCAAGCAGAATTCACAAATGTTTACTCCAACAGAGAGAAACAAGAAAATATGTACAGTCTGCAACAAATTGGAGCATCGCACGCGCACACGGGTCAATTTGAGTTAGAATATATTTTAGCGTAACTGCGTCATGGCAGCCGCACTTCAGCCTTCCGCATTTTCGTTCTTCTCTGTTTAAAACTCCGTTTCTCTCCGCTCGAACGGACAGGACATCCTTTTTTCGTTTTTTTTATTAATGACATTGCTGAGGAAGGAAGGCCAAAGATGGAATCGACCTTCACCTGGAACCCACAATAGAGACTGGATTTTTTAGCATTAATTGTTGGAACACAGTAATATTGTTAACTTTAGTACTATAGCGACAGATTTAAAACCTTACATGCGCGTTAAATCTAAAAAATAACGCATTTATCTAGAATTGAAATGTAACAGTTTCAACATCTAGTCCGGACATACTACATTACTCACGGATACTCAAGCGTGTACTGTCGGTTGCGCTACCTGTATCATGGGAAAAGAACATCCCCAAAGTCCACACTATAAAAACAAATAACTACTTCGATTAAACAAACCAATAAAATAAAAGACTTCATCGTTGGTTGAGATAAGTGCGAAGGGTATGTCAGCTAAGTCCCTCAATCTATATAGGTATCATTAAAAGGTGTCTACTTATCTAGAACTTCCGTAAATTATGTACTAGAACACGTATCAAAAGCACCTCTCGCGGATTCTTACCAAAATGGCTGAGAGAAGTCAGGGGTGGAAGTAATAATTGTTAATCTTGCATCTAAGGAATGTAGAACGACTTTCCCAATTTGCTCCTGTTCGCTTGTTCATGAAAATAATACTGTGTTTAGTTAAATCAAGAATTTCCATGACAACTTCAATGAACTGTGATTTAGTACTTTGAATCACTAAAACTTAAAGTATCAAATCACAGTTCCAAATACTCGTCACACCTCCACCGTCCAAACTTCTCAAGTTATTCTCGTAATAATTCGTAACTTTATACTTTTAAATTAAACATGAAGTCCTAAAATATGCAATAGGTATAAATATTAACGCAAATCAAAATTTACAATAACTCAAGTGTTCGTTCATGTTAACCAAGTTATTTAGTGAGATAAATAACTTCAGGACAATAGTTATCCAATACAAAAGGTCTCCCTATAATGCTACCAAGTCACGTTTCCAAAAAAATATCTTATACGACCTCATTATACAAGCTGTATAAAAAATAAATATCCCAGCATCAGGCGCGGACAGCAGCCGCCTACAACAGCCGGTACGTACATTATACAATACACAGAAAGGTTATTTTGGCAACCTATTGATTTTGTATCGTCTCAAAAACAAAACGGAATCCGAGCGTGGGCGAGGAACCAAATAAACAGTCCGCTAAGGATTTGTTTTCCTCGAAGACCTTCGCGAATTTATATTTCTTTTAACAACGAATAGAGGCCATAAACAGTATTGTTAATCTAAATATATTCCATTTAATTATTAACATGCATTTATTTGGCCTTTAGAACTGGAACGTAGCCGCTTACAATGGGCCTCATGAGAAGGCTTAATGTCACTCAAATGGCTATGAAGACGGCTATGCTCGGAGTTTCTGATTTTGATCATATCAGAAATAATGAGCTTCACAGGAGTACTAAGTTCACCGACATAGCCCAAAGAATTGCGAACCTTAAGTGGCAGTGGGCAAGGCACATTGCTAGGAGGACTGACGGTCGTTGGGGCGCTCCACAAGGTGGACCAACGATCTGCTATTCTAAAGGTCGCGGAAAGCCGCTGGATGCGAGAAGCGCAGGACCGGGTTGGAAAACTATAAAGAAAAACCATGAATACGAAAATAAACCTAGGTTAGGATAAACTTGTGAGCGAGCGAAGCGAGCGGAGCATTGTATTGCATGTTGCATGCTTGCTTGCTTGCTTGCAATCTGCGTACTTGCTTGCACGATGCATGCTTGCGTGCACGATAGATCGTAACGTAACAATTAGTATGTTGTAAATAAGGTAAAATTTATAAAATTTATAGCAAATAAGAACTGACCGCAACAGTTATTCCGTCAAATATTGAAACATGTCATAAGTATAGTTTTGTCGATAATTTAATAGTTCATATGAAATATTAGTCCTATAGACCGTTCTGGTAACCAAAACAATTTTGGAACATTTTTTAATATGAAACGGTGATCATTAACTATTCGATTAATCAAGAAAAATAGATATTAATAATCGTGGAATAGTTTTCTGTGAAATGAAATTCGATATCAAAAAATCTGTATTTTGATAGGTACTCGACTGTACCACTTCACTGAGACGGATGGCACTTTGCATAATATTTTTCGTACATACATACTATCACTCCCATAATACAGGGATTTAGGTAACATTGGGCTAAGCAGAACTTTAGATAACATTTGTATATAAAGTCACATATGGCAATATAGGGCCATGCATGAGACTCCTCGCGGGAGTTACCCGTCGATTAAAAATCCTGTATTGGAAATAAGCCCTACAATCCACAGGCCCCACTAAGGTTCTCACATTCTTAAAATATCTTTGATGATCCTATAAAACAGACTGCGGGCAGCGGCAATAGTCAATCAATAAATAAATGTCTACATTTCTTGTACAAACTAAACAAATGTCTAATGAAGCAGAAAGTTTTTTTTTTAATATTATATATGTTTTTAATATTTTATGTGAAGCAGTTTGCTGTGTTAAGGATGGAAGGAAAAGGTAGCCTGTGTAAATTACTGTGCATCGAAGAGAGATCTTCTTAGTCTCCGGAATGGCATTACGCACTTGCAATGTTAATTGCAAATGTCTCTAGGCAACGGTAACCATTTAGCACCAGATGGGTCGCAAGTTTGTTTGCCATCATGTAATATATTTTTAAAAAATGTTATTCCATCATGTCTTATCACCTCAGAACAATGACTTAACATTTTACGAGCGGTTAATGACCTCAAACTTAACGACGCAATTCAACTGTGCCGTATGACTATGGCACCATTATTATGAATTACAGCTATATTTTATTATATCATAAGAGGGCTTAGGTACAGCGTATTAACCACTTTAAATTGGAACGCGTAAAGCGGGGTAGTACCTATTACCTGGTACCTCACAGAAAAACGAAAATATCGTAATGTTGAGACCAATCACAAATTGCAAGATGTTAAATTCATAAAAGGTGATGGCATATATATTATGCCAGAAAATCTCCATCGTTTCAAACTATCTCTAGAAATCGATTTTTATATATCGTATCAAAACCATTTAATATTCAGTGAGATGTCTATAAGAATTTATGACATCACAAATTCGTAATGCCATACAAAATCTATAGAAGAATTATGTTTTGACCGCCAATAAAAAGTATCTCAACTGACTTCAGGGAACATCCCTATTGCCAGAGAATGGGTTTAGTTTTTTTTATTATTTGGGTAATAACGCAAACCCTGAGACTAGATTATTACTAGTACGCAAATTAATAAAATCAGTAATTTTAAAATATGCCCTTGTGCGGTGTCCGTGTAAATTTTTGTTTCTTTCTCCTATCCTAGCTGATCCTAATTTTCGAATCAGTTTAGTGTCTTGATATTGACAATACTGCCATAGAACTTGGCAATAAGATTTTTACGGCCGTGTGCCTGACACCAACCCTCCTTGGGGACGACTGCTATCTTTCGAGAGCAGCCAGGACCACCAGCTTAACGTGCCTTCCGAAGCACGGAGGAAAATAGAGTTGAATGTTTTTGGTCACCCATCTGAGTACCGAACACACTTGGTAGCTTTCGTGATGCGGCGCCATCGACCTCCTCCTGTTTATATCGTACCATTTTTATCAAGTAAACTTTGTTACCATTACATAACACTCAATTTTAGTATTTATTTAAGGTATATTTTAATTATTATTGGGTAAATTTTTTGTATCCAAAAGACAATGGAAAGGGCTATGCCCGGAGTTTCTCTGCGTGATCATATCAGAAGTGATGTGATCCGCAGGATAACCAAGATCACCGGCATAGCCCAAAGAATTGCGAAACTTAAGTTTCAATGGGCAGGCCACATTGCGAGGAGGACTGACGGCCATTGGGGCTTAAAGGTTCTCGAGTGGCGACCATGTACCGGGAAACGCAGCGTTGGTAGGCCCCCCACAAGTTGTACTGACGATCTGATAAAGGTCGCTGGAAGCCGCTGGATGCGGGCAGCGCAGGACCGACCGGTTTGGAGATCCTTGGGGGAGGCCTATGTCCAACAGTGGGCGTCTCTCGGCTGAAATGATGATGATGAATTTTTTTGTACAAATAGTTTTTTTTTGCATTTTAACGATTCTAACAAATAAACAAATTTTCAGGATTTTCGTTACTTCTGTTAAATGTTAATTTGTCAGAGGGGTCACATTCTTATTTTCCACTGGCATATCATGAAAAACCCCTGCTTTACCCGACCCAATATTATAAAATCAGGATATATTTTTTTAAAGTGAAGAAGCCTCATGTTGCTTTTCTCTCTTTAAAATATTTGCATTTGAGATATTACTCTTAATTTGACGTCCAACACTAAGAAATTAATTACGAGTACAAGAAGATAATTCTTAATCTCATTTGAAGGTCTTTTAATGAAATAATATTAGAAGAACATTAAAATCTAACAGCCTTATTCATAAACACTCAATACACCTATTTTAGTTATTACCTTGTTAAAAACTGTTTTGTCTTATTCATTTCGTGCCAGAGTGACAGAGACAAACGATTTATAAATTCACTTGTTTTTATGAACAAGGGGGTAAGAATACGAGTATAATCCTTAAGTCTAAATTAAAGAAAAATAACAACAAACCGCAATAAGCAGTTAAAAAAAATGTTCTACGTAGAGTTCATTCAACTTGTTTTACATAGATTAAGTTGATAGACGGGTAGGACGGCCGGCTGCTCACGCCAGCGGAAACTTGATAGTGGTGAAGTATGAGCGATGAATTGGTGCAGTATGGCGTTTCGCAAAGTGCAGCGTCGCCACAAGCACGCGATACCATATCATGTAATGGAAAAAAATATGGTGCATTTAAATCGAATCGTACTAAAAACTGAATAAATTAGGTGCCACTGCCGAAACTCCTGACACCACTAAAAGAAGTTTGCTTATCTTTTGTTTACGCTATCCGCTTGACCCCTGGCCTTAAATATTTATAAGTACCACAGTATTCTGTCCAGTAGCAGCAATTTATTACGCGGATTGTGGGCTATATTTTTAGGAACATGTGCAAAATAATTAAAAAGTCCCAACCAATGAGCCACATATCAGTAAAATCATCTGATGTTTGTTTAACACGCGATTCCAGGCGAAGCATAAAACAGCCGTTAAAGTCTTTTATCCGACTTTTATAGCGCCATTGCGTAAAATAAACGTAAAGTGGGAAAGACGTAACAATCGATATCAAAATCGTAAGGAAGTAGAAATGTTCTACGTAAGAATATATTTCAAATATAATAGACATTCGTGTGAAGAGCGAATCAATCATGAGCCCACGTTCATCGCAGTCACGCCATTAAAAGGCAAAAAGCTAAAGCATCTTGTGTGTAAAAATATAGTTATAGGTTGCAAAGTAATACGCAATTCATGATGTGACAACAGCAGAATATTATTCTTATTATTCCTGCGTGTGTTTTACCTACGTATATGAGTAGTACAACTCGATTTTTGTGAAGATATACATGCACATAATATGTGTGTCAGTGCTGACACTGAGCGATCCAGCACTGATACACACAGAGTCAATATTTATGTACTACCTACATATATAATCATAACTCACCGGCATTCGTAAGATATAAATTCTTGTTTAAATTAAATAATATTTCACCTTTGCTACCGTTCAAAAACCGCCTAGACAGTGAAGACAGAGTAAAAATTTAGTTGAATATTTGTAGTGTTAAGTGCTTAGTAAAAGTTTTAAGTAAAATACATAGTTAGTGATCAATAGAATTCAAGGTCAAATATTTTCGGTTTCTTCAAAAAATTTTACATTTGTAAAATTTAAATAGAATTACCTCTATTGTTGATAGGGTTCGTAATACGTAATATTGTATCATTGTGTAGCCAATACATTTAACAAAAATGTTAATTTCAAATACATTCTCACTCGATAGTTTTGTACGTAGAACATTAATTTACGTTCGATCCAAACACCTACTATAAAGAGTAATAGACATTAAAAAGAGTAATAATGTAATAAATTAAACCAATAACCCAGCAGATGAGTCTTAAACAAACTATAACCCTAAATCATGCTTACAAAGTTTCTAAGGCACATATAAATATACAAAGCTCAAATCAGTAGCGTAACTTGTTCCCCTAACTCCAATAAAGATCTTCCTTTTCCAACAACGATGACGTGGCGTAAACATATCTACTTTTTGTAATTCATTTACGTTCATTCACTCAAGTTCATTGTCACTTTGAAATATTTTTGTAATAAATTATTGCAGTATAATTTCAGTACGAATAACTACAGACATGTATGTACGTATATGTGTATGTACAAAATTAAGTAAATTGCCCTTCTTTTCACTTAGAGCAGTGTAAAACCTTTACATCTTGTCCGGAATTTTTATTTTATGATAAGGTGAATCTACTATTTTATATTGATGACTTGGCCAAAGCCGATTTATAGTCAATTCGTCTGTTCAAAACTTCCAGTTTGGGTATCGGTAGGGACAGCTTGTGTATGACAGTATTTTTGGTAGAACTTTTCGGGTTAATGTATATTACAACAATGTAAATAGATGTTCATTAATCTTAGTCATAAATACATAGACTTCTTGCAATAAAAGCTTAGAAATAAGCCAAGAATAGTTTTTAATTTCTCGCATTTAACATTGGAAAGAGGGATCGCTGAGCCACTAACCTCTATTTGCAATTTATAATCGTGTAAACTAAATTTGGAATAGATACAACCAGTATTTAATGGATACACCCTGTGTAAACTGCCAACCAATTAGAAATGTAGATACGGTAAATTAAGCGACTAACCTCTTCTGATTAAAGTATATTAATTCAGTTGACATTAAATAGTTAATACTTTTTATAAAATATACCCCGTGTAGACCATCGCAGGGGTTTGGTGTCAAGCAGGCTCAAAACGAAATAATAGTACCCTGCCAGTAGTAGTATATTCTAGACCTCCCTCAAACAACTAACATACTAAACTTACACATGCGTGGGTGACGTAACGATACAAAGTCTTATTGTATTCAAATTCATACAAAAGTGATAAATGAAACTCATTCACTAGCTACAAACATTACACTACGTAAATGCTGATTCATTAGAACGATAGGGCTACGGCACTACGCCGCGCCGTAACGTCGTAGCACGTAGCTAACAGACGTGCTACGGTTCGAATAACTCGTAGCTATTTTTAAACGGTTGAATTTTGTTCAACGAAATATTTTTAGTTCTGCGAAGTTGTGAATGAAATAAGATTGCATTATTCTGTTCAGTAATTTACCACATTTTATACCATGATTTTGTAAAAACTACATAGAAGGGAAATTTATTTATTTACAAAGTATTGATTCGTTGAATTTTTGGTCTCTGATATGCCGTAGAACCAACGAATTAGGAATCATTCCTTATTCGTTGCGTAGCACTTGCAAAATATGACGTAAAATATATCAAGTAAAAAAATGACAATCTTCAAAAGTTTTCATACATTTCCAGGGTAAGTAACTGACTTCAAATTCGAGGAAAGCTAGAGCTGGTTCGGTATTTACCAAGAGTACATTGATTTGACATCAGTACGCTCTGTCGCGGACTTCAATTCTGACTGCATGTAATCGGTGTGGTCATTTCTCGACGCCAACATTAGCGCCTGTTACTTACCTTGTGTAAATCAGGCTTTACATCAGACTTACCAACTATTATCACTCTTTTTGGTATGATAGTCACGAGGGTAAAACTGACAGTTTCTGATAAATTAATATTCTTCCTATAAATATTTCAGTTTTAAATACGTTCTAATACGTTGATGCTTTATGTCTAACCTAAAACTCTGTTCAACCCCATTTTGGATTATAAGCGTGATCATATAAATGTATATTTCATAAATATGCTATGTTAGAATGTTGTGTAGAATAACGTTAATATATATATTATATTCTACTACTGGTCGCCCGCGGCTTCGCTCGATTAGATGTCGGTTATTATATAGCCTATAGCCTTCCTCGATAATTGGACTATCTAACACAAAATATTTTTTTCAAAATGAATCAGTAGTTCTCGAGATTAGCGCGTTTAACCAAACAAACTCTTCAGCTTTACAATATTATTATAGATTCTAAAATCATAATGCTTAACTAACAGGAACAACGGGGCCTAAATTTTTTCAATATAAATCAGTAGTTCCTGAGATTAGCGCGTTTAACCAAACAAATTATTATAGATTCTAATTGAGTTAATTTTCTTTACTAATTTATAGTCTGCATTATTTATAAGCCCAGCTAAAACATGTTACTTGATACAGCCCACTTTTATTGTTCCCAATTTTATCATCTCGTTTATTATTACGCACCGCTGTAAATGCCGACAAAAAATAAAAAAGTAGTTTGTGAGCGAGAAATATTATCTGAGACATAAAATAGTGGGCGTAAAGCTACTAACTGAAAGGGTTTTATAATGTAAGGAGGGCAATATAATAGCTCACTTGATAACATAACTTTGGCCTTTAGACACCTGTCACGGCGGGAAATTTATACTCGCTAATGTTTAGTTTTTTATGAGAATTTGATTTTTATGAGAATTTAAATAAGGACTGCCTCGCTTATGTTTAATATATTATTGGATTTCCTATTTTTATGAGAATAATATAAGGACTGTCCCCTGTCCTAATTTACCTGGACTTCTGAGACATTTCAGAGTGTGATCACCACTTTCGAAACAAAATGCTGTGAACAGTTTCAGTGAAATGCCTACCATACCATCCTTAGTCACCAACAGAAAAACAACACAACGTAAATGGCGTGTTATTTTACTGGTATCTTCTGTAAGATGGAGATACTACCTTAGTTCAGCCGCTCCGAATTCGAGCGGCTAGTTCGCTGTGCCCTACTGCAGTCGCATCTCATACAATACTGTCAATTTAACTGCCAAGTGTCTCCTAATCATTACCTGTGAAACCGGCATTAAATATTATTTTTTCGTTGTAAAATTAGGCTAATATATTCTGCCATTATTACGATGATTTTTCACCGTGGGCCATGCCTGGACAGGACAATAAACTCACATTTTGTAAAATTACGAAAGCTAAAAAATATTACTGTAAACTTTTCTCAAACTTTACGAAAACTTTATGATGTTTATTACCACAAGGAGATTTTTTCTTCATTCCCTTCTCCCAATCATTACTGTGTAAACATAGCACACCACAATAAACTCCCTTCTGATACTTGGCTCATTGTACCCGACCATTTCCAGCATAAGACATAGGATACATTAAAGGAAAAAACATGTAAATTCCATATTGCTGTAAATACAAAAATCAGTATGAGCATGAACAAGTTACTTGTTCGTTTAATCAACACGTGTCTATAGGCTTTATAAATTGAATCGCGTTGTAATGTGCCGATGAACGAGAATTTAATCGGCCAGTCGCGCCCGAGCGAGTTGCTCATAGATCGAGTAGTTAGATTACCATGTTATAGTTACCAGCATTATGTATAAATAATTATATCAAAATTATTAATGATGTAGAGAAAAATATTATGAATTTTTCCGAGAAATGTCATACGCACAATGTAAATACTAGGAAGAAACACGATTTGGTTGTATATATAACTCGTCTCCACAGAATAAACAATTCCTTTGTGGGCCAATGTATATGTTTTTACTATAAGCTTCCAAAGAATATTAGAGATTTGCCTATTAATAAATTTTAAAAAAAAAACTAAAATCCAAATTATATTAAAAAGCTTATTACAAGATAAATGATTAATCTGCATCTGATACTGACCGGTCATGCTCGAGTGGCTGCACCCGCTCATTGTTTTCCACACAGCGTATAACCTGCACAAGTGCCTCAATATGCTTCAGCTACTTGTGTTGTACACAACAGAAGCACCCCAAATCACAATCAACACTTGTTTGTCTTTTGTTTATCACGCCTACGAAATTTTCTGACCTTAATGTACATGACCGTTGTCACGTATTGTTAACCGAAAAGTCTCTAGTGAGAATTTAGCTGGCGAAATCATAATAATTTATTCACAATGCGGTGAACTTATATTTTATTCTAGCACCCTCTAGTGGTTATATTGTTCGCACTAGTACGTCACTCGTGAAACAGTTAATGCGACAGACTTTAATAAGATGTTGTTTTTAAAACAAACACATACTTAGAACTATTTAAAGTTTTCATTCTTCTTACTTTGACGGTCAAACAAATGAGGACAATTAACTATCTCGCTTGCTCGCTCGACGCTAATTGGGAGACTCGGAAGATGTTTGACCGAATAGTAATTCAGCTTACAGCCTCGAAGACTCCTTACGGTATTCGCCTTCTCAATAACCCGGTAAGAAGGTCAGTTTCTGACAGCGTCAGTCAGTGAAAAAAGATGAAGCAAAACAATTATGTAAGGATCGTAGCAGGTGGAATGTAGTGATCTTTGCCTATGGGAGAAAAACGTGAAGCAAGTAAATATACTAGATATATGTCTTTCTGCGAAACAGAAGTGACGAGGCCCAAAAAACTCCCTCACGAACTTGACGAAGGACATATGTCCTTGAGTTGTAAATACAAATGAAAGTTTTTACTTATCAATATATTAATTACCAGTAGAACTAATTTCGTTTTAATTTTGTAGAAATTCAATGTCTTTTGTAGAAATTTCTTTAGCCAGGTTCTTAAATTCGTCAAATTAAATGAATTGTATAATTTAGTTATTGGTTTTTCCTGTGAAGATAAATCGAATTATACAAAGAGTACATGTATTGTTTTAGTAATAACCTCAGTAAAATATTTTCCTATAAAATTTAAATTGTTTTCTTCATTCGCTTATCTACTCGTATTTTACCTTTGAGTATGTAAGTCCTCATACATGCTTGGTGATTTCGAGTACTTTTACCGGGCTTCTCTAAAAACTTTTTCGATTTGATCGATTAAAATTCGTCTAGGTCTTCCCCTTCCTGCATCTTCGTTCACTTCCGATCCATCTTTAGAGTCAATGAGACTGACTTTATAAATTATTCTATAACGTTGCTTAAGGAATATCATTCCACCGAAACTTAAATAGGCCCCTATTACGTAGTCTATATTGAAAGCGATTTGGTCAAATGAACTGATAGATAAAGCAATGCCGTGCCTTATCGCTGCTACGATGACGGCCGTCAGCTTAACACGACCTTGCCGTGAATACATAATACATAGTCAAAATGGCGGTATACACGTGCATGGAACATTCCGGAAACCTTTGAAATTTTGTAAGTTCTTGTTTTATACATGTAACTTTGAAAAACAGAAGCCCATAGCTATTGTGAGTATGGAGTTGGATAACTCAGGTTTGTTTGTAAACTTTGTTTCAATTGTGTAATTTTATTCAAAAATTAAATTAAAAAGTTCTTTTTTAACTTCTACGTACTTTTACATCGTCAAAATATACCTATACTACCGCCGCTTCGGACGATAATAATTGTTGTATTCAACTATTCTAAATGCATATTAAAATATTTTCTATAAAATACGACTATGCATTGGCCTTTTCGCGTTAGTTACGATTCTAGGAACCAAAACCAAATCATTAAATAATAATAAAGATTATTGTATTCTATTCTATTCTAAAACGTCCCCATGTTTCGACACCGACAGCTGTTGATATATGAAACCCTATTCGATTTAGATTTATAACTCGATAAATAGCGCGATGAGGCCCCAGAGTATTCTAAAATTTCAATTTACTCTTTAAAATTGGCACTGAAATATTTTACTTCGCAAATAGTCTTTCCGAACACGAGGAGGGATGCCCCTTATCTCTGTGTAATACTGGACCTTCCACAATCATTTCTCCATTACGGCCTTATAATAACAACTCAAATAAAGGACGCACTCTCGAAGGTCAAGAATGTAAAAGCAATCTACCTGATACGAGTCGTGCGCTATCGCTCGTAAACCGGCGTTAAGCGCGCTCTGACATAATAACGGACCGTGACATTATTCTCATGGAATTACCGGCGTTACTAAAGTGACTTAAGCAGCCGGTCATTATCACTATACAGACTCCGTAGCAGCTTTGTTTTCTAAAAAGGTGGAAATTATTCCAAATTTTCACGACAATTCAAGTTACCAAATGTTAAGTGTTGTAGAGTGTTTCTTTTATGTAAAAGTAATAGGGATTTTGGGGGGTTTTTCCAGTGCACGCGCTTGATAAGGCCTATGTTTATCAACTTAAAAAGTAAAAAGTGATTAAAAATAAAAACATAAGTAAATATTATTAAAAATCAAGTGTTATGGACTCTATAGTATACCTAGTTTACTATGTTCGTTCGTAGATTTTTTTAGAAATAATCTGAAATAAATAATATACGTAAATTAAAGTATAGATAATTTTTTTGTTTTGCAGAAAAATAACCAAAACAAAATGGTGCAATCGATCTCTAAATTTAGCTACAAAATTGTGTCAAATTATTTTCAGTCCTTGTGTGTTGAATTGATAAACGCAAACAAATCTCATTTAAAATGTTAAACAAGTGTAAAATATTCCTACAAAAAAAGTGTTGTCACATAATCATAAAGAAGCCGCGTATTCGATCATTAAGCCCGCTCTCTGTAGCGCGGTTAATAGACATAATACCGCAGTAAAACATATTTATGGTATCAAAGACATCGAATGTACACTCCCTAATGTCTTTTGGGTATACTAATCTTGAAAGGAGAATAATCTGTCTCGGGAGACTGAAATATTCATCTTCTTTCTTTCTTGTCGACGATGATAAAAAGCTGCCAGTTACTTAAGCTGGCATTGAAGCTCCAACGTCATTTAACGACGGTATTATATTTAATAGCTGCGGAACTTAACGAGCACTTTACTTTGCTGTTAATTTAATATTGCATATGTCAAGAATATCATAATAATTATGACAATATGCATGTTTACTGTTTATTTAAGTACTACTTAGGGTAATTTATGTTATGCCACTGTATGTTTGCCTAAATAAATTTTAAAAGTAAAAATATTTATTAATCATATACATAACGAGCCAGTCATCAAGCTCTAAAAATAAAATTAGGCTGTTATATTTTTTTACGAATCAAACAGATGGTACAATTTAGAAGCCATTCCAACATTAGTTCCTCTCTCCTTAAGTCAAGAGCTAAATCTGGCATGGGTCAATCAGTTCCCCAAAATAGTGACAGGACAAGTTGTCGAACTGTCGCCATAAAAAGAGCATCAAACCAAAAACTACTAGGTGGTAGACCCATATGTAGGTCGCCTGGGTAGGTACCACCGCCTTCCTTATTGCTGCCGTGAAGCAGTTCGCTGTGTTTCGGATTGAAGGGAAAGGTATAGTGTAATTACTGGGCATGGAAGGCATTATCATCTTAGTCCCCAGGATGGCAACACACTTGCAGTGTTACTTTAATATTGCAAGTGTCTATATAATATAAAAAACCGGCCAAGTGCGAGTCGAACTCGCACACCGAGGGTTCCTCGGTATAAACTGCTGTATCTTTTGATCGCGTTAACTTAGAAGTTTGATTTTTTCACTGCTTAAAGGAACAATAGACCTAGGTATTTGATATAAATTTCAATTTGATACCTTTATTCGTTCGTGAGAAATAAGGTAGTAAGTTTCATTTTATTAAAATATTTTTATTATATTATATAACTAAAAAAATGTGACTTTCGCAATTTTTCCTATATTTGCATTATATGACAATGCTTCATGCCAAATTTCAAGATTCTGAGTTTACGGGAAGTATCCTGTAGGTTTTGATTCCTTTGCGAGTATCGGAAATTTGTTGAAAATATCGACATAATCGGCTGTATCTTTTGATTGGCTTGGCTTAGAAGTTTGATATTTTCACAGCTTAAAGGAACAATAGACCTGAGTATTTCATGTGAATTTCAGCTTGATACGTCCACGCGTTCTTGAGATAAAGGGTCTTGACAGACAGACAGACAGACAGACAGACGGACAACAAAGTGATCCTATAAGGGTTCCGTTTTTTCCTTTTGAGGTACGGAACCCTAAAAAGTATGTAACCAACATTCAGTGAACTAACAATCTCTTAGTATAAAAAGTAAGGAACCTTCAGTGAACTAACAAACAAAAATCAATGACCACGGGGCTTAGACAAGTAGCAATAGTTTCATAACGGATGTCGAAATTGGTCATCATAGGCCATATTGATTGGTTATCTCGGCGACTTAGCTTGCGCTACCAACTTACTTCGAACTATGATTGGCTACATGATTTAACGACGGCTTGAGTCAATCCAATACATTTTGTTCTTATCGAAATTCGTTACCGTTCCTATTTGCTACTCCCGGATGGGAGACAACGCTCTTATGCACTACGTCACCGACGGACAGAGACAAAATTTTATCGTGAACAGAAAGTATTTGACATAAATATTGTTTTTATTTTACAGAAATAGAATCACTCCTTTTTTATAAAATCGAAAATCGAGTTTTTTTTTTACATAAAGTCTACAGAAAGTAATAAATTTCTTAATAAATTTAAAGAAAATGCAACAAAATTTTTTTCTATGTATTTTGCCAATAATTTATGACCTAGTTTCACCCCCTTCCCGGATTGCACTTTACCCAAGGACACACTGTACTGTATATGATATGACTGTGACATATATTATATAGGTACATAGATAAATATACATAGCTAAGTTATTGGAACTCCTTGTTAACCGCACTTCCAATCTAAAGAAGTGTCCACTTCACAACGAAGCCACAATTAACCTAGATTTACGGATGAGATTGATTATGACAAAAACTAAAACCCGGATTAGAATTTTACACGCGAACGTATTGGAAGCAATTAATATATAACAGTTAAAAAAGTTTTGTCTTCGTTTACTGACAATATTTATATAATTCTTCACGTAGTTACAAATTTCAAAGTACTTTAACGATCAATTAATAAGTATTTTTTACTGTTTCGGTAACTGAGTATAACCTCGAATCTTTTAAGTATTACGGGAATATTTAAGTTTTTAATAAACAAACTTTGAGTAGCAAACTTTCAACAGCACGTGTACGTTTAATAAAAAAAAACTCCTGAAACACGTAACTTCGTAACAAATTTTCATTATACGCTTTAAATAGATTTCCTTGGAAATAGAAATCGGTAAAGTTAGAATTTTATGTTGCTTTATTTTTATGTTGTAGGAATAATTTCTATTGATATGTCATGAATTTCCTGTAAACACATACAGGATATTTGAGTAACTTTTACGACTAATACGTAGAGTTGATAAGCAGATTCATGGATAGAAAGGATGGCATAGATCGACCACTTTACGATATTCGTTTGTTTCAATTCATGTATAGTACTTAGATGGTATTCATACCTACGACCTACCGCATAATTTTTAGGTCACACAATAAAGAAATACAATTCTCTGCCAGTTCCCTTCTTCTTACAATCCTCGGCCATTTAAATGAGGCGTAAAGAAGCCCTTTGCAGGTCGACAAGACGAGTATGGCTTATCATTATCATCATCGTCACAGCCTTTATAATTCGACCCACTGCAGTAGTCCACCACGCTTGCCCAATGCGGATTGGTGGACGGAGTATGAGGTGATCAATCCCCCTTTGCTGACCCATTAGTCGCCTTCTACGAAACCCATTGGAGGATATGGGGTGATGCTATTCTATTCTGCCGGCATCACGCGACCACGCGAGTATGGCTAGTGCGCCGCATAAATTATTTTTATTTCACTAGCTAACTTTTCGTTTGGACTCCCAATCTGGTCTACTATCAGAGTGCTTAGACAAGTGTTAAATGATACAAAACGTTTCTACGATTAACAACGCCATCTCTAACAATTGACACGACTACGAACGCCATGGTGTTCTCTCAGTAATATGTCAGATTCATACATTATATTATTTTCGTTAGGCGTTCAATGCAATCATAGATTTATAATTACTGACGTTTATAGATTGGCAATGAATCGACTAGGGCGAGACCAAAAAAATGCACCGATATGTGAGTATTGCGCATGTGTGCGTGAAAAATAGTACTGCAGTCTGACAGTTGCTGTCTTTTCTACGTGACTGACAGGCCTCCTTAGGCCCCCTGCGTATACGTGAAATGGTCTCGTCTATCTATCTCGCTCTTTATACGCGTTAGTATACTCTTTCTCTTTCACATTGCCGATCTACAGTTTCCTATATCTATGATTGCCACTCGTCAATGCACTCGGGTGCAATGGAAAGTAATTTGTAATACTTATTTATAGAAATTAAAAAGCATTGAGATTAGTATTATACAGAAATTTCAACTCTAACATGTAATTTAAGACTGAAGTTTTGTATTATCATAATTATCTCAAATATTTTAAGTTCATAAATAAGCAAACTGTAGTCCGTAACAGATTTGGTTGTGCCGCATAATGGTTATGACTTAAGCATTTAATGATAGCCCGTCGGCTTAGTATCCAATGAACATCAACTGAAATTATTAATAAGATAGAATTCTTGGTTCATTTTAAGTAACAGCGATTGCTTGATGCCACATACCTAATGAGTTATGTGTTTTTTACGGGTTACATATAATATATTAATAAACCCGTGTCTATCGGATTACAATACAATGCTGATTATCAATAGTGGTAAAAATTTAAGACGAACAACAGCTTATTTACTATAATTTACTACCAATATTTACCAAACCAATTATGGGTTTTTATTTTAAATTTACTATAGACTCTTAAAGGAATTGAAGCTTATATTTGAGATCAATACTATCCGAAATCGTATCGTACGTACCACCACTCGAATCCATATCATCCTGAGAAAATACAAATTTCACCGTCGAGTGTTTCAACCGATCTTGAATTCACTTCACCAATTCATAGTAGGTACTGTGGACCGTAAATCATTTCGAATGCTTTGCTTCTACCTTGGTTGTATCAAATTTGTAATTTCTGTTGACCCAAACTTTATCGTGACGCCAATTTGTGTCGTGGCACGATACGATTACGGTTCCTTCTGTTATGTAACTACCGTAATACCAACTACCAATAAATTAATAAATTGATTCTTTCAATCTGTATTACGAAGGCAACGTTACTATGCGAAACTCAAACACTGTAAACACGTTTCCATTCCCAAATAAAACTACAAACTATCAGTAAAACGTAAAACAATAACTGTGGGCTAGCTTAAAAATAGATTGTCTTTGTTATCGATTTTACAGCACTAGCGCACTCCATTTAATCCCTCGCTAACTGACAGGGACGCTAGAAAGCTTATCCTATCGACAATTGAACAAAAAATATAGGGTGACCCTAATTTTTACTCATTTTTTTCTGGCCTCGGCCCAGATTCAAGTGGGTACAAATGCTAGAAACACATGGGTACAAATGGCTTACGTAGCTTCAGTAACCTTTTTGTCTTAATTCACAGCTACGAGAAGTAAACCCTTAGTAGATAGGGGAAAGTAATTTGTAGGAAACGATAATAGTGTACCCTTATAACAGGTGTAGGATACCTACACAGTTTTATGAGCGTAGGTATTATAGGTAAATGCAAACATGAGAGTTTGTTTGTTTATTACGCTTTCACGATTTTTGTAAAGTTTTGGCATTGTCAGAGGCACAGAAAAGGGTTCTATTTACAAAAGCGACTGTTGCCTAAGGATAGAAAAAATGCTTTTTGACGAAATCTGCAATAACGCGAGTGAAGCAGCAAGCAAATGATAGTTTTGTATTCCGTAGTGTTTATAGTAAAAAAGAAGCGTTCCCTTTTCGAGCTGATAAGTGCGTTACGATCTTTACTGTGAACAGTAAAGATCGTAACGCACGCGATGAAAGCGATGAAAGGTTCATAGCTGAAGCTATGAACCTTTCACCGAAAAGTACAAAGTTGGTTCAACAAATACCTACCCAATAAAAACATTCCGTTCCACTTGTTCATAAAAAAATAAGGAGAACCTACCAACAATATTTAATTGTTCAGACTAATATACATAGAACCGACTATA
This sequence comes from Elophila nymphaeata, assembly GCA_955850985.1. Taxonomy (NCBI): domain Eukaryota; kingdom Metazoa; phylum Arthropoda; class Insecta; order Lepidoptera; family Crambidae; genus Elophila; species Elophila nymphaeata. Next base: position 14,803,717 of record OY039069.1, on the reverse strand, counting down.
GATTTTAACGAACGAACGGTAATTCGGTTAGTTATTCGTTGCTAATAACAGTAATAATAATGATATGGCCTATCAGATGGCAAGCCGTCGGCTGTCACACCTTAATCATCATCTCACATAATGTCCCCACCAAGGGGCTCCAGCCTACCCCACATTAGGGGCGATTAGGCCTTAGTCAACCACGCTGGCCAAGTGCGGGTTGGTCGACTTCACACGCAACCTAAGAATTTCTTTATAGGTGTGTGCAGGTTTCCTCACGGTGTTTTCCTTCACCGTCAAAGCGTTGATTAAACGTACATATGAATTCAAAATTTGAAAACACATTGGTTCGTGGCGGGGATCGAACCAGTGCCTCCCGGGTGGGAGACGCTCTTACGCACTACGCCATCGACGTTTCCTTAATCATGCCTACTTAAACATTATTTTCTTAAAGGTATTATAATTTTGCGCATAATTAACTTTGAATGAAATACACATCTACCATTACTTTGACATTAAAATGTTTCAATAGACATTTGACTTTTATTTAATGTAATATATTATTTTATTTCCATGCTCAATTCAATTATCTAGGCCAAATTAAGAACTTGTCTTATGGATATTAGATAACGGAGAAATTTTAATATACATAATAGTATAGATATTTTTATAAATAAATACATAAACGACCATGTTTGTGTGCATCACACAAACATTTGCTCCTACCAAGACTCGAACCCGGACCGCGTTATGGTGCAGGCAGCGTTACTGACCACTCTACCACGACGTCGTCAATATCAAATATAGTTTTTTAAAGTCAACAGCGTGGAATAAAATAAGTTGATCATAAAGTTCACTTTACCCAAAACTGTTAAGCCCGTAATATATATAAGGAATGAGGAGGGCCCAGAAGTGCGACCCACTTGAAAGGGGCCGTCCGAATAGGTTTTATAAAGCAGAATAATTACAAATAACTTAAGGATATTGCCCAGGCTACTAAGTAAGATATAACGAACATAGCTAGTTCATTCGTTCTTAAAATTGATGCACAGATTCAATTTCAATAAACATTATACTAAAAAAAATCATATTTATTTTACAAGGTACATCAAAAGCAAGACACGTTGAACACTTACAATAGATATTTGAAAGGCTACAATCTTTACATGGATGTCATGTGATACCGGCTGAGTAGAATAGCATCACACCATATCCTCCAATGGGTGTCGTAGAAGGCGACTAATGAATCAGCAAAGGGTTATTGATTACCTTATACTCCGGCAAGTGTGGTGGACTACTGCCTAAACCTCCTTCGATGACACGGAGTGGTCTTGTGTCCCAGCAGTGGGTCGAATTATAAACTGTATAAACTGTTATGGTGATGATGAATCATTGCATGTTTGCCAATTACAGTGTACACACTTGTACATACTTGCCTATAAAGGTATCTATATATTTATCTTATTTTAGTTGTAGTATAACTAAATTACATAAATCCGAAACAAACCTTAAACTGAGTGCAGTAAACGCAGCTGAGTGTTAACCACGGGTGAAATATTGATTTAATCTGAAAATAACTTGAACCTTGTTCGATGCAAGTGTGAATAATATTTCCACACTAACATATAAAGAACTTGTGTTATGAAGGTTGGATAACGGACAAACATCCTAATAATATTATAAAGGCGAAGGCTTTCACGTAAAAACTGCTGACTGAATTTAATAAATTTACTTAATAAATTAGGCATGTTTTATAAACAAATTTAAATTTTAAACTATTTTTATCATAGCCTAGGCTATGATAAAAATAGTTTAAAATTTAAATTATTAAATTTATTAAATCCAGTCAGCATATATATAAAATTCAAAGTCCTCACTGAGATATCAACGCACAGCCCAAACCGCTGAACATAGAGACTTGAAATTTTGCACATAGATCCTAGACCTTATACAGTGTTTTTAGGAAATTCCACCCCTAAGGGGGTAAAATAGGGGATGAATGTTTCTATGAAAGTCCGTCAGTTTTGAAGTTATGATCTTTAACTTTTGTATTTAGGCTGACAATTGAAAAATAATGTTTACATGTGTCAGCGTTTTTGACAATTCCACCCCGGAAACCACCCCTTCAGGCGAAAAAAGGCAAATGTTGTATCTGGAAAGTCTTTCATTAAATTTATTATTTAGGCTTATGGTTGGAAGTAAAACAAATAGGCAAACACATATTTCGTATTTTTTCGAAAATCATCTCCTAAGAGGATAAATGGGATAACTAAACAGTAGCTGTCATATAATAAACTAGCTTCCACCCACGACTTCGTACGCGTGGACAGGAAAATCCTTAGGGACTAATTACCAGGATAAAAAGTATTTCATCAAAATCCGATTAGCCATTTTTACGTGATTAAGGCGGGTCTCACCAAGCGAGCAGCCTCGTGCGAGGCCCGCCGCACGTGGCAATCTTTCTGCGCTTGGTGAGGACTGAGGACCCGCCTAATCACGCAAAAATAGTTGATCAGATTTTGATGAAATTAAAACATAGAACATTTTTTATCCTGGTTATTGGAAGCTAGTTTTTTGTGTATAATTTTAAAACTGATTATGAAAGTAACGAAAAATATTAATACATAACGACCAATTAGGGACGCAATTGCCAGCTTGCTGTGTAGTAGTCACCTCTAGTACACTAGTAGCAATAAAGTCTATAAAAGCATAAAGTGGTGTTATTATGAGACCTATTATAAAATAATTACGGCGGTGTAGTTACGGCGTTTGCACAATGTAATGAAAACGTTCGCGATAAAACACCAATTAGTTTTATATTTACCCGCAAATATATTGCTAAAGGGTATTTAATGTTAAAATATTCTGCACTGTGCTGTATTTTAAAGTAAGTGCTTTATTTTACACTTTGAGTGAGCGAGATACATAAGTGAGTGGATTTAGTGTTATTTTGGCTACCATTTCTTTCTTCTTTACGTTAAATAGGCTGGGCGTTTGAGCACAATCACGCCTGATGGAAAGCGATGATGAGGCCTAAGGTGGTACACGCTCGCCTAGAAGATGCTTGTTAACTCTGGCCTTAAAGATATCCAGATTATACTGATCCTGGAAAACAGACCTCGGCAAGGAGTACCACTCCTTAGCTGTTCGCATAATAAAAGCGGTCAAAGACCCTACAGTCATCATCCGGCAATGATCAACCTGTGTACCAAATGCCACTCAAATCCATTAAAGATTGACGGATAAACGTCCAAACATCTAAGCTTTGAACAGGTGCCGCCAATGAGACCTGGTCATCTCATGTTTTCTTGAACTTTTTATTTTTATTTGATGTAAATGTTAGACAATGTAGTTGTTTATTCTTAGATGGATAATTGTATGACACATGCCATTAATAGGATAATTTTGTTTGTGTTATGATATTGTTTATATAACTAATGTATTAGGTATTGGTTTTTTTATTTTTATTTTGGTATGCACACATTGTATTCTTATAGATATATTTATTAACCAAAGGATCATAAATGTATGCTTAGCACCTAAATTGAGCAAAATCTATCTAACAATAACAAAAAATGGTGGTGGGTATAAGACTTAAATTAATTAGTTCATTAATGTGATTAGTTGAATTGTATAGAAAAGCTTTTACAACATAAATTATTATTATAAATGAACCAAATGCGTGGGAGTAATAACTGCCCAAAATTTACGCATGTAAAACTGTAATTTTAATTATATTATTATTATCTATTGACCTGTAATGATGTTTTGAAATCATTACCAAATTGTAAGCTGTGGAGTTTCTTTCGCCATTTCTTCTCCATCTCAGCATAATAATATTATCGTCCCGAAATGGTGGTAGGGTTTTGACGATTTAAAAGTACTTAGCAAAGTCCATTTAAATAAAAGAGCTTTTCATTTCATTTCATTTCATTTCATTTCTTTGCCATTATAGTAGGGTGAAGAATACGTAGTACCTAATTTTATGAAAGGATTGAGCACTCTCAACCATTCTAAAGATTAGCCTGATGCTAAAGTTTTCCAAGTCGCTATTTAAGTATTATTTATGGCTGTCAACTACCAGCAGCGGCCTGGCACCAGCTTAACGTGCTATCTGAAACGCTGAGGTAAACCCAGTTGAAAAACTTTTCGTGATCCATCTAAATAATAACTACGCATTATATTGCGTAGCTGTTTCCATCGTGACAAGGGCGGTGAGGCTAACAACTCACAACCGCATTCCTCTTAAACAGATAATGTAATATAATAATAAAGATAATAATATAACATATTTCGACGCTCACACCAATTATCTAGCCCAAATTAAGTATCATTAAAAACTTGTGTTATGGATACTAGATAACGGACAATTTTTATATACATAATAATTTTTAGTTATTTTTATAAATAAACTTAAATAAATATATAAACAACCATGACTCGACAACAAATATTCGTGTTTGTCACACAAACATTTGCCGCTACCAGGACTCGAACCCGGACCGCTTGATGTGTAGGCAGCTATACTGACACTCCACCAAGACGGCCTCTAAATTAATCCTTTGTTTTATCTTTGACAGGTAAGTTTCTGGCGGTCATCTATGATGGTAAGTTAGAATATGGCTGAAGGTGTCGCGACAGACTTTGATAAGAAGGTGGGAGCTAACCAGGAGAGTTTAAAACAAATCACACCAACCAAACCTGTCGAACACCGGCACCTTTGGATCTGATTCTGGTGGACCAACCACTTGACCATGGATGCGGTTATATCATCCATGCTTAAGACTTCCTTAACATTATTACAATAGGATCATCAATTCAAATGGGTCAGTAGGATGAAGTCAGAAACTATGAGAGATAGCGCAATCTTTTCTTAGGAACGATGGCGTCGATTTTAGATTTAAAAATATCTTTCACTTTTTTAAAAATGTCTCATACATAATAGGGAATCGAACCTATTCAAAATCTCTGTAAACAATGTCATAAACTGCAAGTGTTTTCGTTGTTATTGGGAATCATAAGTCACAAAGATAACATTTATTAATGGGATCTTGTTTATAATTGAAAGAAAAACTCAATTCTAAGAAAAAAACCAGAGCCGTCTCGGGACGCCCGAAAGAAGCGAAGCTTTATAGTATAAAGCGTAGGATCTAAGCATTAACAATGACGTCATTGCACAAATAATTGTTGCAACAGTGCCATGAATGTTTATTGTAGGTACACTTATAAGAGCATTTTAGTCAAGAGAGCGAAAATTTTTAAAATATTCTGACACTCGTGTAACGGTAAAATCTGACACTGGTGGTGGCGCGTGAGTGGCCCGAGCATCCTTAAAGAAGCTTCACTTTAATAATTATTTTATTTTAGTAAAATTGGTAGCCCTGGATGCAAGGATAAATAATAATTGAAGGTTGTAGATGAACTAATGACGACATTTTGCAAATTATTTATACTGTGGGCATTTCAGTCTAATGTTTACACAAGATTTCATAGCAAAATTTGGCACTTATACTCACAGGATAAACTCAACGAATTAGGAATGATTCCTAATTCGTTGAATAAACTATATAAGCAAATACTACATGCGATTACTCACAGAATTTTGACCAATTTCGATTCCCGGTTATGTATGAGAGTTAAAAGAAATTGAATGCCATTATTATTCAATCTAAAATCGATACCATGGTTCCTAAGAACAGATTTCGCTATCTCTCTTAATTTCGGTCTTCTCCCTTCTGACCCATTTGGATTGTTCACCCAGGAAGCCTTTATTTACAAACATAAATTAACTATGCTACTCAGTGACTAACATAGTTATTATAATATGTTCCCAAGGAGAGTTGGTGTCAGGAAGGTGGCCGGCCGTAAAATCTATTGTTTTGGCAATAGATTTTATTTATATCGACAATACCTATGGCAGTAAGGATTGTCGATATCAATATAATAGCAACGACTCCAAAATTAATAAGGAGCAGAGTAGGAGAAAAAATAACTTTAATACTGAGTGAAAATATACCATTCTGCCGGTAGTCGTTTTTGAGCATATTTATTACAAACATACAAATATAAAAATCTTTTCTCTTATCTATCTATATATGTATATGAAAGGCAAAATCCTGACTCACTGTCTGACTGATCAACGCCCAGCCCATACCCTTGGATCTAGATAGCTGAAATTTTGCACAGAGGTTCCTTTTATGACGTAGGCAATGGATAAGGCCGGGTTTTTCGAAATTCCACCGCTAAGGGAGTAAAATAAGGGATGATAGTTTGTATGGAAATCCGTCATTTGTAAAGTAAAATCCATAAAAATTGTTATATAGCCTTTCGATTAAAAATTAAGAAAAGGTATTTTAGAATTTCTCGAAATTCAACCCCTAAGGGAATGAAATAGGGGATGAAAGTCAATGTGGAAAATCCATCATTTATATAGTGAAATCCATACAAATTGGTATATGGCCTTTCGGTAAAAAATTAAGAACGGGGTATTTTGGAATGTCTCGAAGTTCAATCCTTAAGGGGATGAATTAGGAGATGAAAGTTTGTATGAAAAATCCGTCATTTTTATAGTAACTATTCCACGGGGACAAAGTCACAAGCAAAAGCTGGTAATATGTAAGTGTAGAACACGTAATAAGCTTACAGGAAATTAGTCGATATTGACCAAAATAACAAAAGCCTGTCATACACGCTCCGACCGCCAACGTATACATTTCCTTATTGACTTTGCGTTTATTGAGCGTTCGCTAAATGAACAAACAATAGAGTCGAGAACGTCATGAAATACGATGGAAGCAATTAGCGCTGGACACCGGCGTACCTCGATGCAATATGCAAATGCCGATAGATGTCCCGCCGCTGTAACTAGGAAGCTTGTAAACTAACTACCTCTTGCAAATAGTCTATTATTTCGCGGATGGAACAATAATGTTATCGATATTGATTTTCTCTACTGGAAACTTAGTAAAGGGTTCAGACAAACCGTATGAATAGAAGCTTTTGGTAGAAAACTCGTATAGCTTTTCGTTTCCTAATTTGTATTTGGTCAGTTCTTGTTTAAATATACATCGATACTTAAAATTATGTATTTTTTGTAATATTTAAATGATGGTTGGTATCAGAAGTTAAATTATTTAGTTTATAAAGGTGATTAATTGAATTACCTATACATGGTTCTCGTTTGACTGTTCATGTCTTTTACACCCAGTATTGAAAAACTTTTTACACGATACATTATTATATAAATGATCCAAATGCGTAGGAGCAGTAAATGTTTATATGCGTTCACTGCGTACGAGTAATAACTGCCCAAAATGTACGCATGTAAAACTATAAATTTTAGTATACTAATATTAACAAATTTAATTATATTAATATTGTCTATTGACCTGTAATGCTGTTTTAACATCATTACGAAATTTTAAGCTGATTGAGTTTCTTTCACCGTTTCTTCTCCTTCTCAGCATAATAATTATGTAAGTGAAATGATAATTTCGTCCCGAAATGGTGGTAGGGACCACCGACCACCAAATAATTTTGACGATTTAAAAGTGAAGTGATGAAAAAAGATAGTAAAGTGCAATTAAATATAGAACCTTTTCATTTCATTTAAATATTGAAAGAAAGTGGAATTGATAAAGAGAATGATTTTTACTAATTATCTTACCGCCGAGGTCCGCGGTGTGGCGTCAGCTTAAACTCAACGATTAAAGTTTTTTAAGTACTTTTTTAATTATATTTAATAATTATGTACTAAACAGTGGACAAACCATTGTTTAGTATCTACACCAGTTTTTAATGATACTGCCAATTTGGACTGGATAAGTGATGCGAGCGAGGGAGTATATTTTTTTCTTTTATTATGACTAAGTATACAAATAAAATTCATTGCTTCTCTTTTAATTTGAATATTTGCACGCTACTTACAGCAGATCATGTAGAGATATTGCAAACAATGTCATCTGTGTTAAACCGTGATTGTTGCAAATAAAGACTTATAAGATTTTAAGTAATAAAATTTTAAGTTTAACTTATTCACTCTTTATGTATTTCACCCTCTACGTTCTTTCTTTACTTAACTATATTACGTTGCATTCTAGCGAATATAATAGTGTCTGAGTTGGCTGCTACTTTACAAAGTTCTCCGTTGAACAAAGCAGTATTCAGTGAAAGATATGTTCATATTCATACCGGACAAGAAAAAGGACCCTTGATATTCAATCTGAAAGCGCAATGTAAAACCACCCAGACTCATAATTCAAAAGTTGAAAACCAGAATATTTTTGCAAAAAGTTTTTTATCGCCCATAATATCAACATTGAACACATTTTCATATAAAAAAAAGTTAGCGATAGCAAACTTTTATTACGTTTTAATAACAATGACAGTTCTTTGGTAGGATATTAAATAATCATTTATAATTGAGATCAATGACGCCGTGGTGGTATGTTCTTCGCAAAGACTAGTTGTAAGCAACTAATGAAGTGGTATGTTTTGGATGGGCAACTGAATATTTTTCAACTCGATTTTTCTCCATGCTTTGGAAGTCACGCTAAGAGGCGACCTGCCCGCCTATTCGCTAACTCTTTTTGAAACATGAAAGTGATAATCATCGAGTGAATTCATATCCATGCTGTTTTAAACGATCACTTTTAGCCGTCAAAGAAAGTTAGCGAACAGGCTTACAGGCAGACGACCTTGGTCATACTAAATGGAGCGTCCCACACGTGCAACACTCAGAATACACGCAAAAAGAAAACTGTGAAACTGTAGATTTTTCTTAACATCCCGACTACAAACAAAGAATAGAATGAAATCAGTTCAGATCTGGGTTTACAAGGTAAAATCGACTCCCCCATTATTAAAGTCAGTTAAAATGAATCATGTCCTATGTTGTCCCTGACCTTAATAACGAATCGATGAACACCTTATTCATCAAAATACATACATTACGATTACGATACAAAATACTACGATAATCATAAACCTTATCTTTGGCGTCGAGTAGTCGGCAAGAATATACTAATTCTCACATTATAATTTATACCTCCCTACCATAGTATCTAAAACAAAAAATCGGGAGTGGTCTCCTCTTGACTTTCTCGTATACCGGAAACGACTCAAAAGTTGATAGAAACCTTATTTTTTGATGTCATACATGCATGTTAATTTTGGTCTCACATCCGAGTACCGACCGTTACAAGACTTCCTCTATACTACGTATACGAGAAAGTAAAAATATTGTATAAGTAGACCTTCGTTTCCTTTCCAAGAGAAATAATAAAGAAAGAGTAATCGTCATGTATTACGTAACTAATTAAGACATTGTTAGAGCAAAGCCCCTCATTTCACGACTATTGATTTTGGGCCAAAGCAATATGCCAATGTCTGCGACCGTATCATTGGCTTTGTTGTCTGTTATCACTATTAGCTTATTCAGCGTGGTTAATCAACGAACATTATTCTGTCATTAATAAATTAGCGTTGAATAAAAGAAAGCCGTTTCGTTAATTGGGTAACATTATACAGGTCACTGTTGGTATACATTGTTCTTTATAGAAAATAAAGGTAGAGAAGAAAAGTAAGTAAAAAAAACTGTGTAGTATGTGATATGGTAAAAATTTTTCTTTATATAAATTTATTGAAGTTTTCGTCGACGCAAATGTTCTCATCGCGTTGTGTCTTTCAGCGCAAGTAAGTTTTTTTTGTTGTGTTGTTCTACGCCGTATGGTGCACTACATTTAATTTTCTTATCCGCAAAATCAAATGAAAAATAAAGTTTTTTATGTAAATGGACAAAATCTTACTACCGTTTTGGGACGAAATAATTATCTCACTTAAGTAATTATTCGGAGAAGCAATCGAGGCAAGGGAAGCGTCGGTAGCCGAGTGCGCAGGCAGTTGGACTCGGTTTCTGTAAGAACGGAGATTGATCCCCGCCCGACATTTAGAACCGACTTGAACCCACTCCGACAAGCGTATTAGGTTAGTTGGAGGGGTTCCTGGAGGCGTTTTGGTGTAATGGCAAGCAAGGCAACCAGGGCTTAGGAGGGTACCGGTGGATTTTAGCGGAGTAGGACCGGCGCTATTCCGCGCCGGTGAGTCCCACACACGCCGTACGCCTAGCCTAGTGTGCGGTATGATCCGTAAATGGATTTCCCATCATCAAAAAACAGGTTAGTTGAAGGGGTTAAAAGGATTAATATTAGTGTTTTAGCAGCACATTAATATTATTCTTTAAAACAAATATATCATTGACAATACAGCTCTACCACCAACCAAAAGGAACACAAGTTTGTACTCATCTGAGTATCGAAACTAGAACCTCTGGATGTACAGTGGGTTAATCACTAAACCACGGATCGTAAAAAAAGTTCTTTGCACCTTAGAAAATTCAGTAGGTTTTTGGCAACGGCGTGATATGTTTATTTCTTCCATGCTACTCAATTACATAATAGTATCTTTTTATAGGACCATAACATACAACGTCAGCCAGACTTCAGATGTTGGTGTTTCAACCTACAGTCTAATGTGACAATAATCATTTTCACCGAACTTCGAAAACCGTAAATCGAGCGAAGATCCTAAAATTTATTCCATGCAACTTTAGCTAGACGATGTCTGCTGGAAACGACAGCGTATCAGTCAGCTTGACCATGCAACGATCCCCAATCTACATATTCGCTAGGTATTAGTTTGTTGTGAAAATAGCCAAATATGAACCTAGAATATGAACTTTCAAAGTCTCTATTTGTTTTGAATTCAATTGATCCCGACATCTCTATTCGTTTCGACAGCAATTCGTTTGTTCTATGATTCCGCAACATGAACGCTAGAATTGGCCATCACCCAAATCAAACACAGTGAGTTAAAGAATTCTCTTTGTTTTGTTATGTGTCTAACCTATTGACATTTAGTGAATTCTTAGTATTGGAAACACTAAGGATAATTTGAAATTGTTTAAGGGAAGCAGAATAATTGCTGTAAACGGCGATATGAGAAATATCGCGTTGCCTCTTTAATTGTTACTAACAACTTTAATGGTTACTAACAACTATACTAATAAATTCTATGGACTGTTGGTCTGAAATAAACAAATTCATTCATTCATTCGTTCATTTATCAATATAGACGAATAAAAAAAAGTTTTTATGTTAAACTGATCAAACTTAAAAAGTTATCGAGCGTCAATTTTAGAGAGAAAAATAGGTTCTCTCTAAAATTGACGGTCGATAACTTTGTCTATAAAAGTGTTTGGCGCGCCAGTAAAATTTTCCTTCTTAGAAATTAAATTCGTGCAGTGAAAATGCAAATAACAGAGGAAATGCCTTAATCCTTTGTTTTTGTCTTTCATTATCGACAGACTAACAAAATCATAAGCAGCCTCCAGTAATTTAAGAATCGTCGTAAGTTTCTCAAAGTGCTATTTATCTGCACTGATCCCTCTAATCACCAAACACGGCTCCCTCTAATTTCATCCAAGTCATATACGTCAAAATTTTACTTTTCCTACACCAAATATACCTTAGGTTACTGACACGTGGCACTATTCGATTACCATTGACAGGTCATTAAGTAATCTATTAGAAACATAACAAGTCTACTAAATAAAGTACGTCAACCATCTTGGAAAATCGACTTCTTCATTTTCATTTTAAATAAGCTTGTAATTTGATCACATCACGATAGTTGCCAAAAATCTTTCTCCCTGAAATAATGAAAAAATATCTCATCTCAGTTTATAAAAATATTTTTTTTTAGATTCATCAAGAAATATTGTTATGAGGTTTACGACTGAATGTAACGTGAGTGCCTTACGCGCTCTAATTTAGAATAGGGCTCAGCGGAATGAGGTCCATTTATCACATGAATGAACCATTGTTGTATATGGTAATAATTTTAAGAGTCAAGCTACGGCGAATAAATTTTGTGAGTGAATTTTAAACAAATTACATAGTAAATGCAATATTTCATGTCATTCTTCTACTCATAATCATTTACCGAAAAAAATTGCAAACTATTTTCGAATCATGTAACAAAAAAAGACGTAACTTTTTGTCACAATTCTCAGCTTAATTATTTTATTTTGTAACGTTAATAAAAAATTCAATTGAGCTGGTACTTACAGACAGTGAAATAAATATCAAAGATAGAGTTGTTGTTTAAAACTTCACCATAATAACAGCAAAATCCAAGCACAAGTATTTCAATGCTGAAATTTTGCCATGTAACTCCTAAACTATATATATATATACCTTTCAGTTGGATGACAGCAGATAAGTTAACGAGTTGCATTGTAGCGAGTCACTCGTCCGATGAGGCCAGCTACACTCTGTAACAAAATAAGAAAAAGGTTTTTGAACATTTGCGTTCAGACATTGTTAGCTTACAAAAGAATTTTAGCGTACCTACGTATGCCAGTATAAAATTGCATAGTTTTTATCGTGAGTTTTTAACCGAGTTCAAAAAAGGAGGAGGTTCTCAATTCGACTGTATTTTTTTATGTTTGTTACCTCATAACCAATAATAAATATCTATAAACCAACCAACACTGGGCGCACCGATTTTGAAGATTTTTTAACTTTTAGAAGCTGGTGCTGGTCGTATTGTCCTATTTAAATTTGATCGACATCTGACGAATTTTGATCGTAGTCTACCATCTGACGTAGGTATGTTTATACAAATTTTATGTTTGATCGGTTTTATTAGTTTATTTACAATTCAATTCGTTTAATCCCCCTCATAGCGTTGCATTTATCTCACATTTTCTCTCCGAGATTCCCAAGAAGTCGCTTAGTAGTAGTTTTTGAGTTATCCCTAATAATGCCTATTTAATTTTCATCGATGATACGAGTATCGTAATCATCACTTGTGTGTCTAAAAGATCTCGAGATAGTTTCCTAAAAATTTCTATACTTAAAACACTAAAATGCAAAAAATTAATTATTGTTAAGTAAAAAAAAACCGCCTTCAAAACTAAAAACGAGAGAAAAAAATTGTTTATAATAATCTAAATGTTATTTTAAGGTCGGTGCCAACCTCAATATTTGGAATAAACGTTCTCACTCGTATTTGGGACCGACCTCAAAAATACATTTATATTTTTATAAACAAAATTTTTAGTTTAGAAGGCGGTTTTTATATTTAAAAATAATTTTAAATTAAAAAGAAGATAATACTAGCTCTCAATAATGTTCAAATAATTTTGAAAACGTAAATCTCTTGACCTCCGAATATTCTGAAGCGCGGAGGAAAATGAGATGTAATATTTTTTTTTCTAGATCCATATCTATCTTCTCGTCTAGACAATGAAGTGAATACAATATTTTTATTATATAATAATTATGTATATTGAAGCGGCAAACGAGCTTACGGCTTACCTAATGGTCACCAGCACATAAACGTTAGGAATATCAGTATGACTCTCACGAGCTACCTGCCATTAACCTACCCCTACATAATTTCATATGTTTACTCCGTTGTATCCCACTTCTGCTAATGATGATGACGTCATATTCCACTAGTAATTTTCCCTAAATTGAAAGAAAAAATATAAGATTATTTTCAATGCGCAAGTAAAACATAAGAGCTCAACGTAGCTTAATGTCATTAACCGACCACAAACAGTATAAAGTGCCTCTGCTCTTGGTAAAATAGAATTTTCAGGTAAGCCTCCTCTTACATCAAAATCTAAAAGGTACTCTTTGTCTGGTCCGTAATATATAATTTTAATTAAATAATTTTAAATAAAATTATGGTGAAAGACTTTGATAAGACGGTGGCCAAACGGACTTGAAAAAGTCCTACCAATAACCGAATCGAGCACAAATTGGAACTAAGAATCGAACCGGTGAATCCGAAACGAATCCAAATAGGTGATCGAACCCGGTGAATTTCTGGATCTAATTTCAGTGCAAACCTCGCTTACTACCAACCCTAACCCTAACCAATTTCTCTACCCAATTGATCTCTAGAAACCTCACAACCAACCGAAGCATAATACTCCGAAGGAAGAGTATTAAGTAACTGCGGTCTTCTGTAAGGAATAGTATTTCCTAATGATGGCACTCCAATTTTAGCAACTAATTTTGTGCTACACACGCCTTCCTTCATCATTCTATTTAAAAGATAATGATGACGAAGTTTTTTTCAAAGCCCTAATTTTATAAAACTTAAATCTACTCAACAGTATTATAAAACTTCTGCTTTTGTGCGAGACGAGAGTAAGATTAACTTTTCCAATCAGTTTATGATCTTCTTAAAATCTTTTTAAAAAGCTTCTTGTGTAATCGAATCTGATCTAATTCTCTAATGTAAATATTCCTTAAATTGAAGCGTGATCATATAATCCGATCAGAAATAAGAGAGAAGTGAGATCGCCACAACTTTAATTTGGTCCCGGTATCGGCAACAAACACTCCACGCTAGATTGCTATGCTAATACTTTCGCTCTGTAAATCCTCCACACAGATTTCCTATGAGATTACAGAGTGTTTGCAAACGTGAATTAAAAACTTTTTGCTAAAAAAATAAAACCTGTTTCCTGTTTCTTTACATTCTTGTAACTTTTTTGTTTTAAATTTTTCCTTATTCAGGGAAGGCAAAGGGATCTAGCTCACACAGCCATGTATTTTGTAAATTATTTTTTCTTGCTCCTTGAAGCTTACATTACGTACGGTACAAAAGATATGGTTATTAGATTGCGATCTTCTATAGAAAGCGCTCCGATTTCGAGTAGCTAATATGCTAATGTAACACATTAAAATTATTACTTTATTGCAATCATCAACTATAATGCTTCTGAATTTTTTTTTGGTCCTAATGTGTTGCTTTAGGACGCAAAAGATATAATTCAGCAGCATGATTTTAAATATTATAGGATAAGCAATACTAGTATTATATTAATGTTACCAAGAACATTGAAACATTTCATCTAAAACACTGTTAACCTTGTCCTTCACTTATTTAACAGCAATCCGACACAACACATTAATATTATAACTTTTACTTCGTCTTCAAACTCCCTCTAGCAGGTATCTACCTATCTGGTATTAAAGTGACTTATATCTGTGTTAATAATAATGATGTTATATTTGTGTAATAAAGGTAAAATCAGACTAAGGAGACGTATCAAAGCGCTTCGAAATTTATCTTTGAAAAGGAATCTTATTTCTCGGCATTATTGAGTGAACATCAAAGTAAACTATCTGTACCCAATTCAATTAACAGGGCATAATAAAAACAAGGCAGTGAATTTATTTCGGCCAACGATATCCTCCACTAACGAACCTTGTGGTCTTCGTGGTAATACGGTATAACCGAGGCATTTCCGTGTCCTGTACGCACGCGATTTCTCTAACTTCCGGTCAAGCCCCGTGATCCGCGGTCATATAAAATTCAACCTTTTACGGGGTCTATTAACCTTTTATATCTGATTGTGGATCCTTGGGACCTTTATAAAGTGCTGATGGAATATTCAATAGCTTTCGTTTTGTTATAATTTAATTTGAAAGTTCAGTTCATAGTATTTTTAACCTCTGACGCGAAAATAGGGGCGTTATAAGTTTGACGCGTATGTGTGTCTGTCTGTGGCATCGTAGTTCCTAAGCGAATGGACCGATTGTTTTTTTTAAATCTGACGTGATCAAGAAGATTCTTACTCGTAGCTGCGATTCATAAAAATCTGTTCAGGTGTTTTCAAGTATTCAGCTCTCGCTTTAATAATATTTAAGCCAAATCCTTAAGCAGTATTGTCCAATATTGCTATGCAGACCCAAATAAATCGGAAGCGGGGTAGAAAAATGATGATCTAAATTAGGGTCCACGAGTAATCTAAAAAGATAATTCAATTAAAAAACTCAAGTAATGCCCGACACAAAAAAGCTCTAAAAAGTAAAAAAAATATCTCGACTTTTTAAAATTTATAAGAACCTATATTTCTCATATCTTTTGCAATGTCCATTTAACCCTAAAACCGTACCCATCATAAACTTTCAGTAACAATACCCTGGGCCCAGTAAATGAATATTTTTTTTACATAATTATAAACATTTATCAATAATCAGCTTATGTATACGGTTATGGCACTTATTTCAGTACCTATCACATAATAGTTTAAGGCCTAAATAAAAGTGACTTGTTCAAATCTTTGTTTGGGGCTCTTTATATAGGATAGTTTGACATGTTTCACATCGAAAAACGAAAAGCTAGATTTTCAGTCTTTTCATCTGGGACAAAATTAAACATCGTCCAGATTTTGATTCTGAAGGGACTGGAACATATTCAGCTGACAGGTTTTTTCCCCTAATATACCTCCATTTCTTACATGGATATGCATAGGCAAAGGGTACTGGAGCACCTTACTCGCATTTTACCACGTCCACACACTAAGAAGACTCCCGCCCGACGGAGACGATTTGACGCAACCATCCACCCTGTACAAATACCCGCTACCGCAAAAAAATCCGTTGGGAAACAAAAAAGTAATCGCAAATTTTCAAATATTTTTTTCATTTGTACCCCAGGGTACGGTTCTAGGGTTAAATAAGGAACTGATTTTTGATACGTACATACCAGGGGTGAACAAATATATGTCTAATGTGGTTGGTAATAAAGCTTGTTTCAAGTTTAGAGCGTCGAGCGCACTACGCCTGATGCCTGTTCGGATCATCTTCAGATGTATTGCCATAATAAAACTCACCCGAATCGTAAACATAATACAACAAAATGGAACCTAAAAATCTATTTGGCATTTCAGTTCAATCGGAAAGAACGTTTGATTTAACTTAAAGAGCAATGAAACTGGAATGATCCATAGTCAAGACACCGAATAGTTTTTTGATATCGCTTTTATCATTGCGATCTAGGGTTTCCTCTGCAAAGTGACGAATTTGTTAGTATAGTTTATAACATAATTTTGTACATTCTGCCTTTTTAGAGTATATTAGTGACAGTCTGTTGGTAAGCGGTCATTGCAGCCTATGCACACTTGCAATACCAGGGATGACACACGTGCGTCGCCTACTATATGGTAATTTCGTTCTACAAATCATAGCGGTCGGTTTGTCCAATCGCGCAAGCCATAGTGCATTCGATCGAGCCATGTATGAAGTTTATTGAATAGTAAACCCACGAAGTTAAAGTTGTTTTAACTTCGTGAGTATTATTCTTCGTGAGTAGTTCTATTTTTTATTTTTTTATGGAAAACGGGGCAAACGAGCTTGCTGGCCTTTAAGGAAGGAATACGCTGTGTTTTCGAAGATTTTGAGGTTGTATGGTATATCGTTATTTTATGCCACACCTAAACAGAACTTCTTGGTCAGAGGGTGACATAAATTTTTATACTTACCTCGGGAGGTAAAAATAACCGCCTTATATTGCATATTAATCGTCAACCTGAGATCTCAGACATACTTTATTTTACCGCCCTAGTTAATAAATAACTCCGCTAATGTATTATAAGTTGTATCTAAGTTAGTATGCTCAGGGAGAGGTTATAGAAAGCGGTGGTAAAGATAAAATGTACGGCGCCCAACGAACGAATTAAACTTAGCGTCGCATGCCTGCGTGCGCCCACTCGCCATACATTTTCGGTCGCGCCCGGGGCGCTTTCTATCACATCTCCCGGTTTTATAAAATGTGAAACAAAACACACTCGCGAGCTTAATCCGTGAGCGCCTGACTCAATCTCATCGATGCTCAATCTGAATCTTTGAGTTTTTACAAAACAACACAAATTGCCAGATTTTGCAAAAAGTAACGTAAATATCAACTTAATTTTTTAGATATGCCTATAATGATCATTTTTTACGAAATGATAAAAAGTACAACTTGGTGCAACCGGTGATATTTCTCTGATTTCTCCGAAACGAAACGGGTTGCTC
Source organism: Elophila nymphaeata (assembly GCA_955850985.1). Classification (NCBI taxonomy): domain Eukaryota; kingdom Metazoa; phylum Arthropoda; class Insecta; order Lepidoptera; family Crambidae; genus Elophila; species Elophila nymphaeata. The sequence continues at coordinate 14,785,856 of OY039069.1, read as the reverse complement.
TAAAAAGGCTTTAATCTGAATAAATGTTCAGGCTTCGGGCCATCGCAACATCAATATTGATCTATGTTCCCTACATAGAGTTTAATGTGAAATCCATTGAAATGGCGAGAGTTAATTTAAACCTATTGAACAGACATTTAATTAGAAACTGACAGAAGTTAGAATAATTAATAATGTTCCCATTTCGGCTTGCCCAGGAATATGAAACTCTGGTCTGGAAAATAATACTGTTCTACAATATCCAAGTACAAATGGTTTTTGGTATAAAGTATTTTACTTTTTCACCGACTTCAAAAAAGGAGGGGGTTCTCAATTCAACTTTTTTTTTTTATATGTTTGTTACTGGGCGCACCAATTTTAAAGATCCTTTCGACCTTTGGAAACTGGTGCTTGTCATGTGGTCCCATTTATATTCTAAGACATCTGACAAGCAGTTTTCGAGTTATCCCTAAGAATGCCTATTTAATTGACATCGATAATATCGTAATCTGAAGGAAGCGTCGGTGGCGTAGTGCGTAAGAGCGTCGTCTCTTACCCAGGAGGCACTGGTCCGATCCCCGCCACGTACCGATGTGTTTTCAAATTTTGAATTCATATGTAGGTACGTTTACTCGACGCTTTTACGGTGAAGGAAAACATCGTGACGAAACCTGCTCACACCTATGAAGAAATTCTTAGGTTGTGTGTGAAGTCGACCAACCCGCACTTGGCCAGCGTGGTTGACTAAGGCCTAATCGCCCCTAATGTGGGGTAGGCTCGAGCCCCTCGGTGGGGACATTATATGAGTTGTTGATGATGAATATCGTAATCTTATCTTTCAGTTAACTACCTAAAGGATCTTGAGGTAGTTAACTGAAAGTTTCTATACTTAAAACACCAAAAAGCAAAAATAAATTATTTTAAAATAAAAAAATCATTCAAGACTAAAAACTTTTTATTTCTCCGTTTTTAGTTTTAAAAGCGATTTCTTCATTTAAAAATAAATTATCAACGAGGAAGCCATCGTAACGCAGCCTTTACTGCACCGTTTCAGTTGCGTAAAGGCATCCATTACTTTTTTATATTTAGCAAGAAAAAATTAAGCCAGGAAGGGTCGTTCATAAGTACATACCATACGATTAACCGATTAGCATTAATTAAAACATATTTTTATGGGTGAGAAAAACAAAGCAATAATTTCATATATGTTTTTATATTAAAAATAATTATTAAATATTAAAAGTAAGATAACTAAAATAATTTAGATTGAACGTTACAGTCTTGTTCAGAGCTCACAGCAACAAGCATTTTTCTTTCGAGATTTTACGAAGCAAAAGAGGTCTTTTGGTGCTGAAGTAGTGAAACATCTTATTTTCCTGTTCTTTTAAGCCCAGTGGTAAAATCGCAACAAAAACTTTAGTCCAGTGGGACTAACATTGAGAGTTCAGAAGTCAAGTTTAGAGTCAAATGTCAAGATGTCACGAATGAAAGTTATCCTCTGTATTAAGATGACAACGGAGTTTCTCCCAAAATTTTATTGTAAAAATACGTGTTGAGAAACTCCATTGTTAATACCTTAATACAATCTACCGAACAATTTAGTGCAATTTAGGGCTTATTTCGAATCTATACTTAAGATTAGAATTAGAAGATGACAACTTTTTATTAGAAGTATGAAATTTTTTATCATAAAAAAATATGTATTTATATCTTGATTGGTTAATGGTAAGTGCTGAAATTTGACGCTGTCTTGGTGGAAAGGTCGACGCTGCCTAGACACCGGGCTGTCCATGTTCGAATCCTGGTAGGGACAAATCTCATATAAGTATAGATGATCTGAGGGACAAATGTTTGAATATGAACACTTAATTATGTCAACAAGCTACTTATATAATTTATAAGTTTGTATAATTTATAAGTGTGTTGTATGTTACTACCGTTTGTGACCAAAAGAGCAGTAGTAATATAAAAGTGCATTCCTTAGGTAAGTCTATAACAAAGAATTTACTTTCTTCATTATTTTTCGACGAAATTATAAGATTAGAATAACTTTTTTTATTATTTTTATTTTGGCTAGTCATGTGGAACATATGCGTACTTGCAATTAATAAATGCTGTCTATACACTATTACTATGACAGTAGAATATAAAAAAACGTTCACACAAAACTTACTTTGCCGTGTCTTTACCATAACATCAATATTTTATGACAAATCCTAGGTTTGTGCAAAAGATATTTCTTTACGTTATATATTATTCGCAATACCATGTGTAGCCATGTGATGCCGCAGAGTAGAATAGCATCACCCCATATTCTCCATTGGGTGTCGTAGAAGGCGACTAATGGATCAGCGAAGGGGTATTGATCACCTTATACTCCATCCACCTATCCGCATTGGGCAAGCGTGGTGGGCTACTGCCTAAACCTCCTTCGATGACAAGGAGAAGCTTTGTATCCCAGCAGTGGGTCAAATTATAAAGGTGGCTATGATGATGATGATGATTTGCAATACAGCTCAATGCTTGATCTTTAATATCTAGTTAACATGAATCTGAAAATAATTCTAATCTTCTGTTTCTATGATATAGACATGGATTTATTTTGTACTTCTAAAACTTAAGAAATTGTAGGTAGTATGTTCTGCAACTTAAAGGCATTGAAAATATTTTTTTATTTCTCAAATCTGCTTGTGAAAACATGAGAATGGCATTATTTAATAATAGCCTTTTGATAGGAATACTGACTGAGTCAGTTGTAACTTTTCCAAATATTGTAAAAAAAAAATACAAAGATCCTTTTTCCTGAAATCAACTATATTTATGATGCATCTATAATTTACAATATACACGGACATTAAATTATTTTAAAGGCGATGATGATAATAACTGATCTGATCAAAAGGAAGAGCTGAGCGTTCGCCTTTTCCGTTCTTGACTTCACGCAATATTGCCCAACTTCCGGCGTTAGGAATGGTAGAATAGATAAATATCTACCTGATAGTGATTTATGCTTTACCTTCAGATAATCACTGATTTATGGTTTATGAACATAAAAAAATCAATATATAAAAATGATGAGGTAATATTTAGAACAATGCTACTATATGTAAAAGACAATAAAACACGTTTATTTTAAAAATAGCATCTATTCCTTCAAATCGTGAAAATAGTAAACGATATTCAGATTTTCATAAAAAAGCTCATAAAAGTTCGTTGTTTTCTTAAACAACTCGATGGCAAACAAGCTGACGGCCCATTTGGTGGTACCATCACCTATAAACACCTGCAATAGCAATGAAAAAATCACTTAGTATTGCAGGTGCGTTGTCATCCTAAGGTCTAAGAAGAAATGGCTCTCATGTCCAGTAATTACACTGGCTTTTTTTTGTTATCGGGGAGGACAAATGTAATTACACATCGTCCCTGCACGGTGGTGTCAACCGCAGGGGATATGTGAGACTCGAGGTAAAGGCGTTCCCTCCATACCCACTAAACATCCTCCCCGGCCTGACCTCCAGTGCGCTATTACGGGACGGCTCGGGATACGCGCACGTGAGCGCAACTACACCGAGACCGTCCCAACACTGCCCGTGTAGGCACTCCTTGCACCAATTGGTGGCCAGCAGCCACTCCTCCACCCACGGCTGCTCGACCTGGCGCGTCCTCCTGAGGAGGACACCGCTGCACCGGGAGCAGCAATCGGACCGCACCCGGGGGACTTTAGGTGCGGTCGTGGCCCTGAAAAGGGCCGTCCGGAACTAGCCGTGGTGGGAAAACAAAAACAACTCAACGACGGCATATGACTTCGAATGCCAAGGGGACACACTTGACATCAACAGCCACACACCCGCCGAGAAAGTTTCCCTACCACGTTACCAGGGTCCACCACGAGGAGACTTCCGGACGTGGACCCCAGGTACATACAGGTCTACCACCTTGTTTTTCTTATCCGACCTACTACTGGTAGTTGGCTTATGTTTATTGGTTAACAAAAGGGTTGTTAAATTTTTAGGTTTAATATCCCTTTTACTTAGGCAACAGGTTTGCAACGTGTCACTATTTTGAGTGTTGCCTACGGCGCCGCTCAACCCCATTAAGGATTGTGAGCGTGATTACATACACAGGGTGAATTAATTCAAGTGGGCGTGGATGGCCTAATCCGAAAATATGGGGAATAGCGAAAAGTAGGTACTCAAAGGAGTCTCGGGCCCGATTTCGATGAAAACTAAAACTGCATCATTGTATTTTTGGAAAATCGACAATTAATTAGTTAAGATATAATGGTAACGTAAGAAAAATAAAAAAGTATTTTGTCAAAAATGGGCTCTTTCCTTAAGTTTGTCGTATGTCATTACTTTCCAGAATTTGTTCCTTATTAGCGGCACTATTGAATGTTGTAATAACACAGGTTGTTTTTTTGACAACGGGTTCGATTCTTGGCTAGGAATATTGATTTTTCAATAATCCCATGATGCAGTTTTAGTTTCAGCAAAATCAGGCCCTCCTTTGAGTACTTTTCGCTATTCCTCGTAGCTTCGGATTTGGCCATCTACGCTCACTTGACAAATTAAACCTGTGCATAAAAAAAGAAATCTATACATATAAATAAAATTGGAGTGTCTGTTTGTTATATTGAAATAATAGTTTTTTACTACATGCATATGAATATATATAAGGTACATACACCAAAATAACATTATTTACATTTTTTTCTGTCTGTCTGTCTGTCTGTCTGTCTGTTTGTTCCGGCTAATCTCTGAAACGGCTTTACCGATTTTGACGGGACTTTTTTTTGGCAGGTAGCTGGTGTAATAAGGAGTAACTTAGGCTACTTTTTTTTCCTTTTGCTAAATTCTACGCGGACGAAGTCGCGGGCACATCTAGTATGTATATATGATCAGTAACGACTACTGAGACCCCCAATTTTTTTTCTACTAATTAAAAATAGTAGCGGTGAATATATTTTTAAAACAGATATAATATGAATAGATATACGTTTATTTTAAGATAGTAACTTGTACTTGGGGTAGTCAATGAAGTTACGAAATTCATATTTTCATTTTCTAATTAAAACATAAAAGTTATGCTTTAATTTACAGTTCCAAAATCACCAATCGGAAATACAAGAAGACAATATACTAACAAGAGGGCCTACCCTCTGTATTCCGCCGAAACTTACGTACCTTATGCACTGTCTAGTCCACATATCAAGATATCATCTGTAGTAATCCCCGTATATTCATGAACCCTTTTGTAAGCCGAAGACAACGATCCACTGAAGTCACATTCTCATTACAGAGTACGCTTTTTCCCAAAAAGGCCGGAACAAAAAGATAAGGAGTAAAGCATCAACTGGATACTGGCACAAAGGTGCACTTCCGTCTTTTGTGTTACGAATTTCCACTTCATAATGCGACGTGCAAGTTTTTAAAGGTCTTTAACCTTTATCTTTAGTATTTCTGCATTGCATTGCGATGGTATAGCAAGTCGGAAAATATTTACCCCTTAAGGTTCCTAATCGCATGCACACAACTGTGTTATAATGTCGTCATTTTGTGATTTATTGGAGAAAAAAAGGTAATAATATAGGATTTTAAACACGAAAGGTTAAAGTAAGTATTGTCATATTGGAAGATTTTAGTCTCATTTATATTATTTCTTTCTTTATGAAATAATAGCGCTCCGCCGTGACTTCGTCCGCCTGGAATTCGGTTGTTCTCTCTCTTTTCAGAAATCAACTCAAAAATTACATCAAGTTTTCGTAGTAAAAAGTAGCCCATTTCGTTCTCAAGGGTAATATCTATCTTTATACCAAAATGCGTGAAAGTCGTTTGAATGGTAAAGCGCGATTAATTAACAGACAGAGTTAGTATTCATAGTGATGTGTTTTTATTTAATAAATCCTATGTTATGTATTCAATGAATAGTACCTACCTATAAAAAATTGAGGAATAGGAAAAAGATAGAAGAGTCTTCGAAAATTCTAGTAGGATGTAACAGTAATTATATCAATGTAACAGTAATTATACCTACGTCTTATGCCACGCTGCCACTTGCAAGAAATTAATTGCAATTGGAAATACATTAGCGTATGGAATAATTTTATTTTTGCGTTTACAAACGCGTAAATATAATACTAGAAAAATGCACTGAAAAAAAAAAATCGACTTGCCTCAGGCGGGACTCGAACCCGCACCTTCCACAATCCGGGTGGACGCGTTGACCAATTTCGCCACCGAGGCACTGCTTATCGCTGTCGAAATTTGTCAGTGCTTGGTGCTTATGTTTTTATGGTAAACATCGTTTCATCAAATCTTTGAAATTTGCACTTCCAAGACCCGAACGAAATATTTTTGCAAATATTTGACGCCCAGCTAAGATGAAACTACCTTACATTATGGAATAATTTTATTTTTGCGTTTACAAACGCGTAAATATAATACTAGAAAAATGCACTGAAAAAAAAAACCCACCCGGATTGTGGAAGGTGCGGGTTCGAGTCCCGCCTGAGGCAAGTCGATTTTTTTTCAGTGCATTTTTCTACATTAGCGTATATTTTCGTAATATGAAATATTACACAAGAAATATTCATAAGACAAAAAAAATATGTTCATTATGTAAACTTCAATACCGCAGATATGATCACATTTTATATTACGGTAACCTACATAGTTACAAGTCTTATGTTACAAGTGTATCTAAATATTCTAGAATATAAATTCATATAGTTGGATATTGTATTTCATTCATACATAAAATACAATTCGCAACTAAAATGATTCTAATTAAAAGCTCAGATAATCCCGCTTTGCATCTAAGAATAAACGTAAGCGACAGAGCATTTTTCACGGTTGAAAACTAATTTTCAAAGTGTCACAGCGAGTCCAACGGCGCATTCGGTAAAAAGATATAGGTAGGTACTGGCAACACTCGCTATTTGTTTTGAAGCTGTCTAGCGGGTCATTCGCATCTGTGTTGAATTATGACTTTTTATGCCTTATACAATGAACTAACTTTAGTTGAATATCTTCTACTATCGATACAAACTAAACAAGCTAGTGTCTCTTGTAGATTCTAAATGGTGTTACAGTTCTGTAAATAATTATCAGTCTGGTCTTCTCCTTTCTATCCTGATCACAAGTTATTTAGGGTCAATCACCATACTGGTATAGGTATTATGACCAGCTGCCTACCTAGCACCAACCGTCTTGTGAATGATTTTGTGGTCGGTTGCCCACTCGCTACCACGCGGGTGAAGGTGGTGCGATGGAGTGGTGGTCTGTACGGGGCATAAAATATCCCTCTGTCGACTGCTACGTCACCCACGGAATGAGTAGTTGTAAGACCGGGACCTTCTCGTACATCGGTACCGGTAACGAATTATAATCGGCTTTTAGTTATCTGCTCATCAAATTTTACATTGCTTTTAAATTTTCAAGTGTTTAGAAATGGCACGTAAACTGACATAACTGAACGACATTGTGCTAACTCTCTACAAGATGGTACAAAATCCAAAGAGTAAAGCTCGTAGTAGTCTTATCGTCTCGTAGTATATTATAATATTATAAAGTCGGCAGATAAAAGATGAGACAATTTTAGTCCAAGAATCCGGAGCTCCAAACTCTATTAGACCGTCAACGTGATTCCATTCCTACTTCAAGCAGGTAACTTAGTCGTAAAGGTTAACGGGACTATTATTAATATTGTTCGAGCTACCAGTTCAACATTGAACTCTGCGTACAAAACTACCTAAATACCTAATACTTCGCTATGACAATTCACACAATCATCATCATCATACTTATTGAGTAAAAAGAACTTCGCTACCAAAACTAATTGCAATCCCAGAGAGTCTAGTTTCGTTAAAAAACTGCTATATAATTTGTCGGGGCAAAAACACGAGTGGACGCCGGGAACCCTTTTCACAAGAGCTCTGCAGCATTAGTTAAAAACTGAAAACGTCTGCAAGTCTCGCAGAGAAGCCCCCGACTCCAAGTGAGCCACTGAGCCTCTTCTTTGATAGTCTAAATTAAAAAGCCGACGGCCGCCATAATGCCGAGTTAAGAGTTGGTTAGCTTACATTGTCTTGGTTTTACTTTTTTATCATTTGTTTACACGGCTTAAGGATTTCTGCTAAAGGATTCGTAGCCATTTATCTTCATCACTTTTAATCTCTGATCTTTACAAATAATGTAATCTGGCTTTTGATAAATTACGCTAAAATGTATTTCCTCCACTCAAAGTGTTAGCGTTTCGAAATTTCTCGCTCGGGTTGTGGAATGTCTTAGCTAGATAGCAAAGTTATACCCATATTTGTATAGAAGGCATAGTGTAGGTACGTGTTGTATCATTACACCAATATCGACCATAATGTTCTCTTAGATTTGCGCGAGCACAACACATTATAAATAAAATAACTTTTACGGATAACTCGCGTGTAATTAGATTTTACATGATGTTATTATTGCCCGATGTATCGTAACACTTTTCAGCGTTCGTGGTCTCGGGATGACTAAAGATGTAGGTTGTCATATTTTATGAAATAGTTAAATCTATCGTCACTTTAATTAATAATTTGGAGTGTTCCGTTTTACGCAAACGGAGCTCACGGTGTCATTAGGTCTTGTTGTGTGGTGGTTTGCAATAATAACATCATGTAAAATCTAATTACACGCGAGTTAAATCCGTAAAAGTTGTTTTATTTATAATATCGACCATGTTTATTACTAACTTTGACGTGTTATGAAATATTCTAAACTGTAAAATAAGTTTCAAATGTCACCACACAAATAGGTACCAAACATCATATAGAAATACACCTTATAGGATAAAAAATACTATCATACTTATCATTATTTTGTGTCACGCCTCAATGTAAACATATCTGAGTAATAAAAATAGTAATCAATGTTTTATGGCGAGCACTAACCACATAAGTGTATAAACGTTGTATGTGCTTATTTATACGATGACCTTATATAAGGGTCAAAATATATATTCGGGATATTGGGGATTTGCGATGAATTATTTAGTATTGTTTTAGAAAGAAATTGTCTACAAGGCTCACATTCACTCTTAATTCGCTCATCTCCTACCCTGCTCCCTATTTGAGTATGGAAGAAAATCGAGTCAAACATTTTTTGGTCACCCATCCGAGTACCAACCACGCACGGTAACTTAACTTTAGTGATCGTGATTCGCGGCCTACTCTGCTACATACAGTAGACAATTTTAATAAATCTTCCTGGGGAAGGACAGATCACAGCATTAAAACCAATTGCAAATTCGTTTACTATTTCTCGAGATTAGCGGAAACAATAACTGAGCATAGCTTCTTCATTATTAATATTTATTTGGAAATATTTATAGGATGTATAATTTATTAATTAAACATTTAACTACAAAATTGAAAATTTTATGTAACCCATAAATTTATAGCTAGGAACCATCTCGATCCCATCAGCTACAAAAAAACCGCATAAAAATTGATCTATTATTTTAGGACCTACGATGCCACAGACATACACACAGACATACAGACACACAGACAGGTCAAACTTATAACACCCTTCTTTTTGCGTCGGGGGTTAAAAAGAAGGTAATTGAATTCTTAATTTACGAAAGAAGAATTTGGCTTCATTAAAGTTCATAATTATATATAAAAGAAGTGAATCACAAAAATAAAATTTATTTGTATTATACATAATAATTATGTGTTCCAATAAATATAATTGAATAAGACTTTAGCCGGTAAATAGGCGACTAGTCACAAAAATCTTTCACTGCATGTACCTCCAACTTACAAGTATTTAAACATAATCCTTCCTCAACCCGTGAGTACGAAACTTAAATCAACTTTTCGCGCTAACAAGAACACGAGTCGGAAATTAGTTCCAAGTTTAAAGTAGCTGTCGGTCTTAAAAATTAGTGCACTTACAGATTTAAATCTGACTCCATTCAGTTTAACATTGTAGGATGGTTGGCTTAATGAAGCAGTTGCTATTATGTTGGACTAAGCCTCTCTGAGGAGCGTCGAGCGGTACTAGTTCGTGTTAGTTTAACCTTTGCTCTTACCTAGTTGTGGCGATCTATCCCTGAATACTTCCGAAGGACAACTCATTAAAACGTTAACGACCCTCCCCGTCCTATCCCGTTCATTGCCCGGCCATATTGTTTTAAAATTTGCACAGCCCCTTTTGAAGTGGTTCAATGGTCGGTTGGTTTTACAAGAACAATTTGGTATTACTATTATTGGTTTCCTTTATAGCGTCACTTTTACTGCAAAAAGAAAATTAATTTATCAATAATGGGCATAAAAATCGACTGTTGACTTTTTATCACATTTTTGTCAAAGAGAATGGAACTTATAGTTCCATTAACACCAAAGAAAAAATACACAGAACATCGTCGATGTTAGTAAAAACCTTAGATCATATTATATGATCTAAGGTAAAAACCTGCTGTTGCCCTATTTGCGTCCGATCCGATTGTTGGGCGAAAATAAAATGTGCGATGGAGTATGCTACACATGTATAATCATCTACGCTACGACTTTGACACTCGGCAGGAAAAGACTTGTGGAAATAATGTGCGCTGAGTTGATCGAAAAAATCGAGGAAAATAAGTTATCACAAGCGATATTAAAAGGTTAAATAATCGGTCCTAAAAAGTTATGTGCTTGGTCAATCATAAAGCTCTATACAGCCAACGGCACTTCAATAAATTATTTTTACGGTTTTACCTTAAAAGTACCAAAGGACCATAAATCAAAATAATATTAAATGAGAAAATGATATATCCAATTTCCAATCTGATTTATAAAATTTTTGCTATAAAACTTTGCGATATCTGTATCAGATTATTTCCAAGCATATTACTGTCTGAGACACTCATTCCTTTTCCAAGTTGGGTGAAACTTGCGCAAGTTATAATAACATTGGGTGGAAGGTAGCTTGGTAGTAGCAAATGCTATATCATCCCGGTCTTCACAACCGCTTTGATAGAAACTTTGAGCTTTCTATTGAGATTTGGGAGACATTTTGAACAAAATTGTATACGATATTCTTATTGCCGTCTCGATCTTTCGAAAAACCGTTTTAGACGTTGCTAATGTATATTAAATTATTGACTGTTTTATGCATGTAATTTTCGCATTGCATTATTCATATGAACAATGATTTCGGATTTCAAAGTCTATTAGAGACATTTGACAGTTTTTGATAGCCTAATCTATCGTGGTCTGTCTGTACATAGTACCTTCGATTCTTACTATGTTTATATATCTACCCTACATGTTTTGGTTATTTCTTCGGTTGACTGACACCACGAGCTGTTAACACCGCCGTGTCAATTGCAGTAGAACTCATTTTGAATTGGCGATAGGAACCGTATCAAACGGCGTTTAGCTATTTTTGACTTAGTCGATTGTCACCGTGCTCCCAAACGGTGAAGATAGACTCAAAACCATCATCATCATATCAGCCAAGAGACGCCCACTGTTATAAGTCTCCCCCAAGGACCTCCAAACCGATCGGTCCTACGCCCCCCGCATCCAGCGGTTTCGGCGACCTTTACCAGATTGTCGCTTCACCTTGGGGGGCATACCAACGCTGCGTCTCCCGGTACGCGGTCGCCATTCGAAGACCTTTCCGCCCCAACTGCCGTCAGTCCTCCACGGAATGCGCGCTGCCTACTGTTAATATTTTATTATAATTTTCGATTCTCATTTTCTTTATAACCAGAAATCATTGCCCATGTTAATGATTTCATGTAAAAAATATATTATTTTTATATAAGTAAATAAAATATCCAGCCTTGACTCCATCGCACCTGATGGCACGTGGAAGTCCAAATGCGAAGATATTTAGATACTGTAAATCATATTTTTTTGTGAAATAAACATTATTATTTAATGCCAGAGAGAGTACACACTAGCGACAACTTAATCCTTCACCTTTCCGCGATTAAGTATTAAAAAAGTGCAAAATAAATTACATACCACCAACTCTAATTACAGGGCGACCTACATAGAGGTAAGTACATACACTAAAGACACTTTCAAACGGTTTGCACCTACTCCTTCGGAGCCTTCACCTTCTATCGATTGACAGCGCTTAATTCACTTCATCGTAAATGCAGAGCAGTCGCTGCGATCTATTTTTGTGCTGCTGTCGTCGATCGCCATTGATTTATTGTTGTCTAGTCGATGCAATGTACAGTTATATTTTACAAGGCTTGTGATAGGAAAGGCTTAGGAAATATTATTAGAAGAAACGAATAAATTAAAACAAGAAATTCTCTTGTACTTCTCGAAATGACACTGTTTGGCATATCTACGTATTACTTGTGAGTAATAAGAAACGATAGACATTTTCTTCATGCCTTCCCTTACTTTATTTTATGGATAGTTATCATAAATCACTTTGGTCTACAGTGTTGGCTCGAGTTTCTTCAGAGTTGTTGTCGTAAAAACACGTGTTGAGAGACTCCATTTTTAACTCAATATACCCTACAATTGTTTGTAACTAAGTACATTTTCACTCGGCATTAGCAAAATGCGTAATCTTACGGACATCTAACGCCATTATTTTAAAAGAAGAAAAGTGTTGGTTCACCCGCGATTTTGTTTATAAAAAGACTGTGTCATTAAAATTCTTCCGTGTCGTTTATTAATCTTTGATTATACACCGTGTTCCTGAGGATATACATTAACTTTGAATAATACTTCTATAGCTCTTGTTAAACATATCGTACAAAGGAAGTAGTAGTCTAAATAGCATAGTTTTTAAGTTATTGGTAATTTAAGTTTAACCAATTTAATAGTGTTATGCAGTGAGAAAGAGTCTTCATCTGTGAGATGTTGCTACTTTGTGCAACCAAAACTATCAAACTTGTCAACGTCAAGAAAAGTTTCGTAAAGTGTATGTTTTTTTTTTCTTTTTTTTTATGTTTCGAGATGGCAAACAAGCTTGCGGCCCACCTGATGTTAAGTGGTCACCGCCGCCTATAGACACTTGCAATAATAAGTGTAAATTCCTTAACACCGCAAGTGCGTTTGCCATCCTGGGGACTAAGATGATATGCCCTCCATGCCCCGCAATTACACTGGCTACCTTTCCCTTCAATCCGAAACACAGCGAACTGCTTCACGGCAGAAATAAGTATGTGGACCTCAGACCAATGATTCTAATGTGGACATGTGGATCAATGTTTCAAATGTGACGTTGCCAGCTCAGGTATAGAGTAATTCATATTAGATAAATTACATCTAGCATTACATTTAGTTGGTATGAAACTACAAAATCGGGAGTGGTCTCCGCTTGACTTTCTCGTATACTGGAAACGACTCAGAGGTTGATAGAAACCTTATATTTTGATGTCATGCATGCATGTATAATTTTGGTAACCCATCCGAGTACCGACCGCGCACTTGGTTGCTTAACTTTCGTGATCGACGGCTCAAAAGTTGATAGAAACCTTATATTTTGATGTCATATACGCATGTTAAATTTGGTTGCAATAAGTTAATGCATGCTCGAGTTATCGTGCTAACGCACAGACTCACACACACATACAGACACACACACAGAGACATAATTAAAAAAAAATATTTTTTGGACTCAGGGCGGTCCAAAATGTGTAAATCCGTCAAAATCTCGAGGTCGAATTTTTTGACGATTACAAGACTTCCTCTATACTACGTACGAGAAAGTAAAAATGTTAAAGAAATTGGAATTCATAAAAGTGTCCATAGTAAAAAAATATCAATATAATAGTCTGGATAACAAGCCGAAGGTAATGTATAACCTCAGGAATACGGTGTACAATCAGAGTAAATTATAATACACTTTTTTGTTTGGCACCTAATTTGGTGTCAAACAAAAAAGTGTATTATAATGTCAAGTTGTCAGTAACAGTAATACTTAAATTTATGGCATATAATTCTTTAGAAAACTTTTGACGTGACAACGTCTTATAATTCGATAGAGCCGGCTGCACGCACGAAAAAACATGACGTCATGCGGCGTTACCTCGCTCTGAATCTAATTCTCTAATTTGAATTTGGAATTATGTTCTTTAAAATTTAAACTTTCAATGATACCAAAACCAGCCAGATACAAAATAGTATAGCCAAAGAGATTTTATTACAAGTTTATTCATACTATAATGCGAAATCTATTAAACAAATGAAATTAAATTTTTCTTTTGAAAAATGCTACCATTCCATCAGTATTTTCTTAAGACGTTGTCACGTTCAACTATCGTCAGTAAACCGACTTTACAGACAACCAATTTTTTCTTGGGAGGTTATTACGCGATGTTATTTAGTAACAAAAAACTTTCAGACTTTTGGTTTGGGACCGAGGGATAACTTCGGATATGTCCACTTGTTTACAAATAGTATAAAGAGAAAACCGTTCAACGTATCCAAAGTGATTATCAACATCACATAGAAATACGTCCTTTTGCGTATTTAAAAAAGGTTAGACCAAAAACGATTTTAAGTAAATCACCTCTTTGGCGGACTAACGGCATAAGCGCCAAAGGTATCGCCTTATGTAAAAATATTTGAAAGGGAAATATTAAGAGTATCGAGGTGATTTTAAAAATTACACTCTATATCAGCACATAACTCGAACATTATAGATTTCGATATACAGATTTAATAACAAACTTTCAAAATTAAAAAAGTTCATAAATATAATGCATTGATCTAATGATCCCTTTATTCATTTTTTTGTTTGTTTGCACAACAAAATCTTAAGTGCTCATATGTTGGTGTTTTTTTGCGTAGTTACACTAAGAGGCCACGTTGTGTCCAACGAAAGAATTCAATATAAGTAGTTTACTATAGTAAATGTACACTTGGACAATAAAGAGACTAGTGGTTGCCACTACACAAAGCGGGCCCCGATTCAAATTCCGTATCCGAGTTCTCGATTATCGCTCTGTCTCCGTTCAAAGGGCCGCTTTAAAGGCCTAGTTACGAACTTCCCTCCGCTCAACACAACTCTTAACGTTTTTAATAAACGACTCTCTTGAAATCTTTTTAGGGGTCCCTGAATCTTTAAAAGTTCATTTGCATTGTAAATACTCTTGAGTTACAGTTTCCCGTTAGGGAGAACGACATAGTTGCTTAATCCTCTTTTACGATGCGTTAAGGTCGATAATCGCGTAAAGACACTTACCATTCATGTGGTTTGAAGCGTATGTTGTTTTGGTTTTGATAATCACGATTAAACAAAATCTATTCGAGGTAGCGGACAGCAGACAAGCCGCTCGGTAGGGTAGTAGGTAACTCCACGTAGTAAAGGTACCTTACCGAAGACCACAGTCATATATCACTGCATTTTTAACCGACTTCAAAGAGGAGGAGGTTCTTAATTTCGGTTGTTATGTTTTTTTTTCTATGTATTGGTGTTCGTGTTTCTGTTGGTTAGAAAGGTTTCCAGAGCTTCACAGAGTAGGGAAGAGGACTAGAGTTGACAACGCGCGTGTTTAAGCTACGTTGACAGTTTACCACCAATCAGGCGGTAAGCGACGCATACCTGAGTCTCGATATTTAAGTACTTTGTTTTTATATAGCTATTTTTTAGGTTAAAATTAAATAAATATAAACTAGAATTTAGTAACCTGTAGCTCCATTGGATTGGATCGCCGCTGTTGGATTACTGTAATAAATAATAAAATTATGAATTAAACTTCGAAGAAAACATTTAACTAAGGTAACTAAGTACCTACAAGTCGCTTTATTTCAGTTTTATTATTCTTACTTTTTGTAATTTAATTAGTGTAATATTGTTGAAAACCTATCAGTGGTAACTATGTAGTACCTATGTAAATATTCGAAAAACTTAGCAAACCCTCCAGGAATTACAAATTATAATTCCAACATATTATTTGTGGACGTACTTAATAGTCTTTGTAGTAAAAAAAAAACTATCTATAGATATCGTTATAAAAGTGCTACAAAAATACTCTTTAGTAGGTTAAATTTAAACATAAACTTCTTGTTTTATGCAAATATTTTTTTAAAATATGAACTGTATTTTTTAGGTATTATCTATTCCTTTGTGATTTAAGTGATTTTAAAAATAGCAGTTGTCACCACATGAATAAGAAGAAAAAGATTAACTACAGTCAGTTTTTTGTGACAGTTGATAAAACAACTTTTTTCATAATTCAAATGTCGTTCCACAGAGGTTGATATCACGGCATTCCCTAGGGAAATCAAATGCAGCATTAGAGTTCATTCCGAGTACGGTCACCGTTAGACCACAGAATAAAGACAGTTCAGAAGGCAAGCTCTTGGTTTTACGCGGTCAGCATCAGAAGTAGTTCACACATTATTGGCTTGTCATAATAACTATTCATACATAACATTGGTAACTATTTCTGCACATGCTCTGACTTTGCTATGATAACTTGTAATACCTACCCGGACGTAAAGATAGGTAGGGCACAGCAGATTAAACGCTGGGGATCACGGTTCGCTTTTGTGTTATAAGCATCTATAGTTTACTTTCATTTTCAAGCACACTAGCATACACGTTCCCTGGGCACTTGCAATATCAGGGGTATCACTCGTGTAAAATAGGTATATGGTATTAAAATAAAAGTAGTGTTAGGATTCTCAAAACTCTGACTTACGTAAACTCGACTGCCTCAATATCAATCACTATCCCGATGAGAATTACCGCATCGCGCGGCACTCGCGCCCGTACCGAAGATACAGTGTGCGATAGTAAAACGCGTAATGTAAGAAATTACACTTCCGCACTGTTTTAATTTGTGGCTACGCTATTAAAACAAATGCATACGCTTTATACAAGGATTATGAAATTGAAAATACTGATCTTTCAAGTCCCAAAAAGTACTCGTATATACTATAATTGCATAGATTAAAAAATTAAATTACTGAACAATATCATAATCTTACTTAATATTATAAACGCGAAAGATTGTATGGATGTACCTATGTTTGTTACTCTTTCACGTAAAAACTACTGACTGGAGTTAGTAGGGATTTGACGGCGGTCTTCTGTAAGGAAGAGATACTGCACTAATTCGGGCTCTCAAAATTCGAGTGGCTAATTGTTGTGCCCTACCTCTCAAATCTCAAATCAAATTATCTATAGGTATATTCATAAAACAAAGCTCGTGGAATAATGCTCTATATAACAATGTATGTTTCCTAATAGCAGCAAAGCATTTATATGCAAAAGATATCTATTCGATATTAGTAAAATAAAGATTTGAATTTGTTCCAGCAATTTATTTTGTAATCCGAAGAAAATTGTTATATAATAGTAAACCACGGCCACGTAAGTGCCCTATGATTCTACCAATACGTCCAATAACTTTAATACGATAATAACGTTTACCAACCCGTTTAGACTAAAAATCAGGTAAAAGGAGTTCCTTCGGTTTTCTAGTCACGTTGAGAACACATCCATTACACATCCCCAGAGAACAAACCCGCATCTTGAGGCTAAAATAGAAGATTTTCAATATCTTCGGCTAAGCAGAAAAATTACAAATTTCTTTTTTAGTCTAGAAATGTCTCTTTCTCGTGATAAGCGGTGACCGTGGCCTATTCACTTTTGCAACATCATGCTATCGCTTAGGCACAAAATAGAAAGAATATGTCAAAGCATCATCATCATCATAATCATCAACAGCTCATATAATGTCCCCACCGAGGGGCTCGAGCCTACCCCACATTAGGGGCGATGTCTAAAACATAATTCCCCTGTAATTCACTAAAGGAGAGGGAATTGTATGGATGATTCCAACGGCAGCGCTTAGGTAGGGTTTTCGACGTTCCAAAAATACCTACCTACTGAAATCCGATGCCGTCGTGGTAGAGTCCTCAGTAATGCTCCCTATACATCAAGCGGTCCGGGTTCGAATCCTGGTACAAGCAAATATATGTGTAATGAACACGAACATTAGTTCACGAGTCATTGTCCTCTGTGTTACCTTACCCTGATTTCCCTATATCCGTTGTTCTTGTTTACATTGTTCATACTATTGGAGTCATTACAAGGAAATAAATTTCAAAATTTATTACGATTTTTATCTTTATTTCTGTTTCATATTGCCTCGCTAAATTCTTTATTGTCACGCAATAATTCTTAAGTAGTTCCTTTTAAATTACCATAATAATTTGTGATAAGAGTAGATTGAATAAGTAGGTCATGTTGTCAAATATCTTGTGACAATCTGGCACCCCTGGCAGTGGGTGGGGTGTCGTTAAGGACGTCGGCTTGCTGCCGTCGGACAGGCGAGGGGGCCCTCATAAGTATTTACTTACCACACTAAAAGATTCCTTATGCTACGGTTATGTAATATTAATGTTGAAGTATGCACTGATATATCAACTCAACTTTGATAAGGAATTTGTCTTTAAACCTCATTATTTCTGTTCATCATCATAACAGCCTTTATAACTCGACCCACTGCTGGGACACAAGGCCTCTCCTTGTCATTTAAGGAGGTTTAGGTTGTAGTCCACCGCGCTTGCCCAATGCGTGTATGGTGATCAATATTCCTTTGCTGATCCATTAGTCGCCTTCTACGACACCCGTTGGAGGATATGGGATTATGCTATTCTACTCTGCCGACACGACTACTATTTTCTCTTCGTTTAGAATCGATACAACGTTTTTAACCGACTTCAGCGAAACCAAAAGGAAGGGATATGATTTTAGCAGCCGTAGTGGCTAAACTATCCATTCGATTTTGATGAATGTTATACAGTTTTAAAGTTTTTCCTTGTTGAACTTCTATGTTCTCAGAGAAACACTAATTGGAATAATGTAGTAACGTAACCAACCTATACGAATTCAGAACCATTCCATACGATTCACTACTTATGTGACTATATATTATTGACAATTCGATTACTTCACTGATTTTTCGATCTTTTGTTTTATGCTGTGCCATGTTTAATTTATGTGTATGTTTTATTGACAGCTAGAGCTAGAGGTATTATAGAGGTAGTCTTGTAATCGTCAAATAATTCGTTTGATTTTGACGGATGTACACGTTTTGGACCTCGATGAGCCCAAAAATACCGTTTTTGGAATTATGTCGGTGTGTCTGTCTGTGCGTGAGCACGATAACTCGAGTATGCTTTAACTTATTGCAACCTTTAACATGCATGTATGATATCAAAATCTGTATATGTGTACGTATATGTATATGTGTTCGCAAATCAAAATACAAGGTTTTCATTAACTTTTGACTCGTTGATCACGAAAGTTAAGCAACCAAGTGCGGTACTCGGATGGGTGACCGAAAATTTAACATGCATGTATGACATCAAAATATAAGGTTTCTATCAACTTTTGAGTCGTTTCAGGTATACGAGAAAGTCTAGCGGAGACCACTCCCGATTTTTTTAACTGTCCCTTAACAAGAGCAACGTTTTATATTTATATCTACTCCTTTTTGTCTGTAAACCTTGTGGCTATTTATAAAGCTATACGAGTATACTTTATTAATTACGAATATATGAACTAGACAGTTGGAAATTGGAAATAAGTCTACGTTTATTCAGCGTTCTATTGTGACATTGAGCGATTGAACACCCGCCTGTCGAACCTTCGTCGGCAAGGTCTGTAAATGGCCAGATAATTCTCCGAACTGCTGCGTGTTTATAATAACACCTGTGATAGTACGATTTAGATTGGTTTTCGTTTCCAAATTAAATAATGCCAGGAGTATTGTTAGTATAGACTAGTAAAATAGAAATTCTTATGTTAGCCAAATAATTTCGGAATATATTTAATTTACTATTTCGATCTAGGTGGCTAGACTGTCGACTGCAAACTGTATATACTAATATAATTATTTACTTTTAATTAAACTAAAACTTGCATAACACTATGTTTTAGTGCAAATTCTTTACGTAGGTACCTAACAATTTTATTATAAAAAAACGATTTACCTGTATCAATTTTATTTCCTATTTTTGATATGACAAGACCATGACCTGCCACCTGTCAACGTTGATGCACAGAGCTCTATTCAATGCGTTTCCTTAGCCAAAAGTCGAGAAACCTCATAGTAATGTTTGTGAATACGGGTGTCATTTAACGGTGTAAAGTATACTTAGAAACTGTAGATCGGCAATGTGAAAGATAAATAGCATACGCGTATTTAGAGTGAGATAGGCAGACGAGAGCATTTCACGTACACGCTGGCGGCCCAGGTCGGCCTGTTAGTCAGTTTGACGAGAACAGCAACTGTCAGGATGTGTGTGTAATGTTCTCTTAGATTTGCGCGAGTACTACACATAATAAATAAAACAACTTTTACGGATTTAACGTCGGGCAATAATAACATCATGTAAAATCTAATAAATTACACGCGAGTTAAATCCGTAAAAGTTGTTTTATTTATAATGTCAGGATGTGCATAGTACAATACTATTTGTCACGCACATATACGCATTACTCGCTCATTGGTGCATTTAGGTTTTGGTCTCACCCGATTCATTTCAATGCCAATCTAAATGATACACTATAGTCCAAAGGCCGTCTGCACCCAACGAAATCAGTCGCAATGAATAGAATAAGATTATTTAAGTAACAGGTTCAAATAAACCCTAGAATTACCTACTTATTACTAGCTATATCTACGCTAAAGTAACCACCAGGGTCGAGTGCTAGTTTGTCGCCCTTAATAACAATATAAATCATTATACGTACGCTATCTTAGTCTACGAGTGTTAGACTGTTCTGCCAAAGAGGTCAAGGACAAAGCCCTGTTCTTATATCAGCGAGCAACCTTCATATAATTAGGCATATAGACTGATAAAGATCAGGGTCATATTTTAAACAATATATGCTATAGAGCAGGTTCTTAGCCATGTATTGGTTCTCGCTTATTTTGAGTATTTGTAATACTACAAAAATTCACTGAAAAAATCGACCTGCCTCAGGCGGGAATCGAACCCAGCATCTTCCGCAATCCGGGCGGCATCCTGCGTTGCAACGCAGTATTAAAAATATTTACTTACGCGTTTGTAAACGCAAAAATTATTCTATATTTGTTTTTTTCTAGGGTACCACATTTTTATTTCACACTAGTTGTGCCCGCGACTTAGTTCGGGTGGATGTCGGAAAATATAGCTCTCGATAAATGGACTATCCAACACAAAAAGCCTATGTCCAACAGTGGGCACCTCTCGGCTGAAATGATGATGATGATGAACACAAAAATAATTTTTCAATTTAAATCAGTAGTTCCTGAGATAGGCGCGTACAAACATTTATAAATTAGTATAGATACTTATTAGAATAGATACAAGTCGATGAGAAATTTTCGCCCACATTAAGAATCTATTTTATAGAGCTGGTACGCATGCTAGAAGAAGTGCATATTCGAAATAAGATAAATCAGGTCTAAGAGATACACATTCACTCACACAAATATATTACTATTATTTTTAGTTTTTTATTATTCTTTCTTTTTCGTTCATAATAGAGTCCTTTGATTAAAATGTACCTATTCTCGAGGATGGGAGTTTGGTGGTCGGTCGCACAGGCCTAGTCTAGACACCAAATCCTCACCAGTCTTTAAATTATTTATTTTTTTTCCTTTCTACAAATTATAACATTTTTCCGCTGTCCTTGAAAAAAATATCGTAATATTAACCAGCGGGTTTTTTCTTCCAGAAAATTCGAATGAACATTATCTAATCTTATCATGATAATTTTTCCTTAAGATTAAGTTTGGCGGCATAAAGCTCAAGATATTTTAATAGCCTTTTTGGCTCTTTATTTTCTTTGTGTATCTTCGTATTTGAGATGCTGCCAATTTTTATACACAGTTCGCTTTCATTCATAAAGCCCCTTTAGTTGTGGAAAAATTGCTCGTATTTTTTACACTTCAAATACAGGTATGTAGGTACCTACAAACCATTTCTAGTTGTATTAAAAGTTAAGGCTTGCTGATAAATCGGCCTTTACAGTACTTAACCATAGAAATAACATAAAACACAACCACAGTCTTAAATACATTTGTCTCCCTCACACACAATTTTTTTTGCAAAACAATTAAAACAATTATTAAATAATAAAAACTACTACTCCATTCAAGAATTTTTAGATGATAAAAACTTCAAATAATACATATTAAATTAAAGTAATGAATGTATATACAAACTAAGTATATATATTTATCTATAGATAATGTATATAATATAATAAACTAAATATAAATATATTCTTGTAAATGAGGTGACTCCTCGCCTCTCCTACTTGCCGTGCCCTGCAGGGTCCATAATTGTACCTACATATATTTATTACCATCTTGTAACTTATGGAGTGCAATAAAGATATGAATATGAATATGAATATGAACAATCACATTGCAAGAATTTTAACAAGTTTCTAGTTTTACGATGAAAACACAAAAGTTTTAATTTGTGCGAAAATTCGGTGTTTAATTCCACGACCGCTCGGGTGTAAGACATTTCAATCAACATAATGTAGTATCGATTCGAGCGGTCCCGCTTGTGACCGGGACGGTAGCTAGTGGTCTCGACAGACATAGTCCTGTATATTCATTTCAAATTCCTGTATATTCATTTCAAATTGGTTTAGATTCACAATTCTATCCGAATGCAAAATTCAAGAAAGAAGAAAAATATTGACGACGTGAATCTATTAGCTAGATCCCTTGGCCTCCCCTTAATAGGAAGAATTTAAAAAATTACAGTTGTCAGTCTGTCAAATATTTGCGAGTTTTGGCGGGAAACCATAGTAATTTTATATATAACTAGTGGTTGCCCGCAGCTTCGCTCTCGTTAATGTCGGCTATTACATAGCCTATAGCCTTCCTCGATAAAAGGAGTATCCAACACAAAAATATTTTTTTCAATTTGAGATTATCGCGTTGAACAAACAAACGAACTCTTCAGCTGTATCATATTAGTTTAGAAGATAGCTCATTAATCTTTATTATAAAAAAATCTTCTGTGTTGTAATAAACATAGATCAGAATTTTATATATATAAAGATATCTCCGCTACATATCGGAGCTGTTGGTAACAAAGTCTTAGATCTAGTATCTTTAATTGAAAACTTATTCAATGTCAGTAGTTTCCCTCCTAAGCGCGACAATCCGATAAGGCAAAAATTTTTCATTAAGCGAATATCAACACTAAGTAGTTTGAGTTAGAACTCCTTTTACCTCAAATTCACCATGGCTCCCGGTCTTTGCTCCACTTTTTTTAGAATATAATAAAATAAACAACGAAGACAAGAGTTCCTTGTATCAGGAAGAAAGTAAAATTCAGTATTTTTGTATCAAGATATCGATACCAGAAATATCACTTAGCGTAAGGGACGTAAGGGAATTTTGGCCAAAATGAGTTATATGTGTATTCAGATTTAGAATTTTCCGCTCTATCAAATGGTATACTTAGAATTACTCTATCGTTAAAAAAATTGACCCTTACCTTATTTTGAGTCGGCAAAAAATTATTAGTTATTGAAAATATTAGATGTAACAGACGTTAGCACATTTTTTTAATGTTTGTCGCATTAGAAAATAATTTTGTCACTTACAGTAAACTTGAGTAAGTAATAAGCATTAAGTTAGTCTCTTACGTTAAAATGTCATGAAACATCTGAATGGTATGTGGTACTTACCTTAATTTAAATAACAAATGTCCAAAATAATATGTACCTTACGTCACCTAGGACTGGAGCATGCGATTTGGATTAAATGTCCTGTACCTATTTTATTACAAAGACCATTGAATTTTTTTAAAGTATTTTATATGAAAAACAGTTTTTCTTGATGAATATGATTGATTTTGGGGTTGTAGACTAAATCTGAGTAGTAAGATGCAGGATTAAAGAATGTTTCGAGGTGTCTGCTGTTATTTTTTGTAATATACCTATTAAATAGTTTATTTAATAAATGTGGGCACTGCCTGAACTACATGGAAACTATTCGCCAGTTGGACCAAATTGTTTAAGCTTGCAAGGGATAAATGTAGAAAAGTTTACTAGAGAAAACAGCGAGAGAGGACTTTACGTGATAGATTTGATAGTATGTATGTGGTTTGTGAGATCGAATAATTATGGAACATTTTTAAAGACGAAGTAGTGTCTGTGTCTGTAGATACTAAAGTACCTATGTGGTGTGACAAAAGAAGACAAGGGGATAAACAAAAAAAAGTGTAATGCTTGCATCCGTTTTTGTTAAAATGTACCTAGAAGAGAACATATAACCCCCTACCTTAATAAAAAAAGGCATTCATTCATCAACAGCTCATATAATGTCCCCACCGAGGGGCTCGAGCCTACCCCAAATTAGGGGCGATTAGGCCTTAGTCAACCACGCTGGCCAAGTGCGGATTGGTCGACTTCACACACAACCTAAGAATTTCTTCATAGCTGTGTGCAGGTTTCCTCACGATGTTTTCCTTAACCGTAAAAGCGTCGATTAAACGTACATATGAATTCAAAATTTGAAAACACATTGGTACGTGGCGGGGATCGAACCAGTGCCTCCCGGATGGGAGACGACGCTCTTACGCACTACGCCACCGACGCTTCAAAAAAGGCATACTTAACATGGAAGCTAGAAGGGAGCTCTATTCAATGCAAGTTTACTTATCCAAGAGTCAAGAAACCTCATAGGCTCATAGTAATAGAGTCGTCGCACACATATCCGCTCGAAAAGGTAACGGTGCCGTGTCTCCACTTTTTACTACGCAAAAGAGGCAATGTGCTACCGTTCGTAGCCATTCCGTAGTATTAACAGTTAAAAAAATCGGGAGTGGTCTCCCCTTGACTTTCTCGTATACCGGAAACGACTCAAAGGTTGAAAGACACCTTATATTTTAATGTCATACATGCATGTTAAATTTTGGTCACCCATCCGAGTACCGACCGCGCACTTGGTTGCTTAACTTTCGTGATCGACGGCTCAAAATTTGGTAGAAACCTTATATTTTGATGTCATAAACGTATGTTAAATTTGGTTGCAATAAGTTAAAGCATGCTCGAGTTATCATGCTAACGCACAGACACACACACACACACATTGACATAATTCCAAAAAAAAATATTTTTCGACTCGAGGTGGTCCAAAACGTGTAAATCCATCAAAATATCTAGGTCGAATTTTTTTACGATTACAAGACTTCCTCTATACTACATACGTTTCATTTCATTACATTTTCATTTCATTTCATTTCATAAGCGTGGCGAAATGCACCTCAAAACAGACAACACGTGTTGCCTGTATGCATGTTGGCCTTAGTCGCTTTTTAAACAGTAGACAGTACGCATGTGCCTTCCAGTTCCCGCCAACCGTGTTTATGCAACAAAATGACGGCTTGTGACATGAGAAAATGCACCAATTATGCTAGAAAAATAAATAAATGCCATGGAGTCACATATCATAATTAATTAATTAGAAATTACAATAATTTAATTTGGTTCTATCATTGTTAAACAAATCTAAGGCGGTGATTGCTATGGTAATGTCACGCAATGACAAACACTACCTGTCTTTTTTGTTCCTATTGGATTAATTATGCTATCCCTTTTAAATTTTTGCGAAAGTACCTAGTGAAATATAAGTAAAATAATAGAAGTGTACATGTGTGTTGCTACAGCATTTCGGATCATATTTTTTCCTAATTTGTGAGCATATTATAACGTATATAATACTAGAATATCATTGGTTGCAACATTTACAGTACGATATTTAACACTTTAGCAGGGAGTTTCTCCCGAGTTATTTTTGTAAAAACACGTGTTGAGAGACTCCATTTTAAACTCACATCAACCGTACAATTTTTGTTACTATAGTTACATTTTCACTTGACATTGGCAAAATGCATACGGTTATATATTTTAGGTTCTTGTTTAACACACGGGGTTAAAAATTATTATTTACTTATTGTAGATTGTCATTAAGGAGTTCTGAACCAAAGCGTACCGGTGCGTCGATTTCATTGCACGTAAGTGTAGTATAGATGTTAACAAACTCCAGGTAGTGTCTAAAAATCAGCTTCATTTTAATAAAGCTACCAAAAAAAGTAAGCATAACCAAAGATATTTATAGAACTGACACATTATCTTAGAATAGAATCTAGTGAACAGTTTGTAAGGAGCAAGTCTAAATAGGTAGGGCCACGTGTGGCAGAGTGCCAGGCCACAACTGCCTGTCATGTTAGCAGCCTAGGGGAC
Source organism: Elophila nymphaeata (assembly GCA_955850985.1). Lineage (NCBI taxonomy): Eukaryota > Metazoa > Arthropoda > Insecta > Lepidoptera > Crambidae > Elophila > Elophila nymphaeata. Next base: position 14,759,652 of record OY039069.1, on the reverse strand, counting down.
CGCTAGCGATGTCTACGTGCGACGAGATATTTACGCGACCGGCAAAACTGCGGCACGCCGAACATAATACCGAGTTTGGTGCCAGAACTGCTTTTATAGCCGATGTAACAAAAACATAGTGTACCTGCTCCATTCGAAATCAAACCGACTTCAAAAAGTATAAATATTATAATAATGTGTGCTAGGTACCTACTGTACTGTTTGAAGTCGGTGCCAAGCCAACTATATAGGTATTCTGTTGGTTAAGGATATACGTCCGCCCCGCCTGTCCGCCCATCACATTCACTGTTCACACTATTCCACGATTGCGACTGAACGCGCCAGCTTGGGTGGATGAAGGGCCCGTTATGCTGAACGATTGCCATGACTTGGCACCGAGCTCAAGCAGTACAGTACGTACCTAGCTAACATTATTATAATATTTTTTTATACTTTTTGAAGTTAGTTTGACTTTTTTTTAATTTGTTGGTATATTATAATAACTATATATTGTGCTAATCGAGGAACTCCACAGACCAAATTTTTGATCGAAACTTAAAGAAAATAATAAATAAGGTGTAGCAAGAACAACGCACAGTCGAAAACAGTTTACTTGTAATCGGCCCGGCCTGCGAGGTCTGTAAACAGTCCATGCTATGCGTTTGTAATGAGGATAATTAGTTAATAAAGTATCATTGTTAAAACGTATTAAATAATAATGACTCAATATTAGATATTAGTAACAATCTACATGCAGGATATGTGTCATTTCTGTCGCACGTTGTAAACTAGCAACTCCTTTTACTTATCATTGTTTGAAATTAACGGAGAAACATTTGGCCGACAGCTCATCTGAGAGTAAATGACAATAAGGCCTAAGGTACAATAGGTATTATATACCGGGTGGAATTTTGTAATGCCACCTGAAGGGAAAGTATTTTTAATACTGTAGACAGAAAATTTTACTCAAAGGAAACATTCCTTTATTTTAGAAAAGAAAGAAAACTGCATTCAAAATTTTTCGAAAATTCGCTTGCCGCACCAGGGAATCGAACCAACTAATGCAAATCGATTCTTAAGGAGTAAACTCCAAAAAAAACCTAAGTTTTGTCGTATAAACTCAAAACGATGTTAGCCGTGGTATTCTATGATGACATTTAGAGAATCATATTATTGATTATAATATTCCTTTTCTGCGAAGTATTCGTTAGCCTTTGAAGTTCGTTTGCGTTGTCCGCGACATAAGAGTCATCCAGGCTTTTACAAACTGCCCCATATAAATAAGAATCTCTGTGTCAACTCAAACAATCAATCCAATTTCTCATTTACTTATCTCTCCAAAGAATAACAAAGACTGCATCTACTCGATTTTACTGGCAAATATGCATTTTAGCAACGGCATTGAAAAATAATACCTTTCTTACTCCAACCAACCCCATCTTTGTGGCGAGCAGCCAAAACTTCCCTGGGGTTAATGTGGTGTGAACTTTTTGCTGCCAAATGAACTCCGCCAACTGCCAATGGAATCAATGGTCAAAGTTTAATCTAATCCAAGTTCAATGAATGTAAATATCAATCGCCAGTACATACAGCAATATCTCTTGGTCAATACATACGTAATACTTGCAATTTGAAGATCAAAATAGGTTAAAATACATGGATATATTATACATTCATACATATCACGGAAGACGATGACGCCGCGATCGTGCATTCTGCGTAACTATAGTTACAGGAAAATGTAGACTGGCAATGTGAAAGAGAAAGAGCATACTATCTCGTATATTAGAGCGAGATAGATAGACGAGACCATTTCACGTACACGCAGGGGGCCTTTTTTGTTGACGGGGAGGTCAAATGCATTTACGCATGGTCCCTGCGGGGTGGTGCCAGCCACAGGGGATATGTGAGACTCGAGGTAAAGGCGTTCCCTCCATACCCACTAAACATCCTCCCGGCCTGACCTACAGTGCGCTATTACGGGAAGGCTCGGGATCTACGCACGTGAGCGCAACTACACCGAGGTCTACGCTGCCCGTCTAAGCACTCCTTGCACCAATTGGTGGCCAGCAGCCACTCCTCCACCGACGGCTGCTCGAACTGGCGCGTCCTCCTGATGAGGACACCGGGAGCAGCCATCGGACCGCACCCGGGGGACTTCGGCCGCGGTCGTGGCCCTGAACTAGCCGTGGTGGGAAAACAGAAACAACTCGACGATGGCATGTGACTTCGAATGCCAAAGGGACACATTTGACATCAAAAGCCACACACCCGCCGAGAAAGTTTCCCCACCACGTTACCAGGGTCCGCCACAAGGAGGCTTCCGGACGTGGATCCCACACGCAGGCGCGGGCCTAAGTCGGAATGCCAGTCACGTAGAAAAGACAGTAATATTTACACGTTTGTAAACGCAAAAATAAAATTATTCCATAAGACAGTAACTGTCAGATTGCAGTACTCTTTTTACGCACTCATGCGCATTACTCACACATAGGTGCATTTTTCGGTCTCGCCCTAGTCGATTCATTGCCAATCTTTGTCGTCGGTCAAAGTCAAGACTCTTGATCGCCAACTCGGACTCTGGCGGACATATATACGATCACGCCCTTAGTCCCAAGAGGACTTGAGCAGAGCCTTAGGTACCATTTCATTACACATCAAGCCACATATGGCAGTATGGGCCATGCAGTGCTTCCAAATAGTGATCGGTTACCAGCCTGTTTCCTACAGAAAAGGGACAGACACCAAACCCAAAAAGTAACAATCAGTAAACAAACATACAACAGCCAACAACCAGGACAGTTTTACATTCAAAATCATCTCATCTCCGGGCAAACTCTGACGGACGCTTCTAAATAATCCACAAATTACGCATACACACAATTTTAGATTCATTGAAATAAAAGAATGACTAAAAACATACATCTGTAATTTTTATAATTAACTTTTTTAATGTAAGGTAATACAGGAGTTTTTTTAAAATAATGAAATAGTTGAAATATATTTTTGCTTAAATACCAAACAATTTTGCAATTAAAATTTACAATAAATCATTTATATTTACAAAGTACTCTAAGCCGCCGAGGACTGTGTGAGAGTAGAGGAAGCTAAAGAAATAATTATTTAAGGATGATAGCAAGTGTAAAGAAGTAACCTTTGCGTGCCCCTATGAGAGAAAGGCACGAAGATATAGGGGTAAAATATAAGTTTCTTGGTGAAAGGTGTTATTTAATGTTAAACATATCGATACACATCTTACGGATGTAGAAGGGGTTGGGCCTCCATCCTCTTCTTCTTCCGTGCCTTTGTCCCGTATCTTTTGAGGTCGGCCCTCCTAATCTTATCACGCCATCCTGATCGTGTTTCCGTCATATCAGGGTGTAGTCCCATCGTCCTCATATCCGTTTGCACTGTTGTAATCCAGGTAGTCGGCGGATTACCCCGTCCACGAGTCGTCTCTTTTATGTTCATTACTGTTCTAGTCATGTGTTCTTTATCGCGTCGCATTACATGACCATACCAGCGGAGACGGTTCTCACTAGCTTATCCGATATTTTTGCAACTTTAAAAGATCCTCTGATCTGCTCATTCCTGAGTCTATCCTTTAAAGTGTCCCTCTGGTCCGGACCACCTTTCCCTTATAAAACTCCATGGTCCTTAGAAATTCTACAAAGACATTTCGTTAAAAAGACAAGTTAATCACATTAATAAGCACTACAATTATAATAATAATAATAATAATATATTTCCACGCTCACACCAATTATCTAGCCCAAAGTAAGTATCATTAAGAACTTGTGTTATGGATACTAGATAACGGACATTTTTTTTAAATATGCATAATATTTTTAGATATTTTTATAAATATCTAGCCCAAAGTAAGTATCATTAAGAACTTGTGTTATGGATACAAGATAACGGACATTTTTTTTAAATATGCATAATATTTTTAGATATTTTTATAAATAAACTTAAATAAATATATAAACAACCATGACTCGTCAGCAAATACTCGTGTTCATCACACAAAATTTGCCGCTACCAGGACTCGAACCCGGACCGCTTGATGTGTAGGCAACTATACTGACCACTCCACCAAGACGGCGTCAAAACAACCAGAATTGTGTATGGAATGTTGACAGTATATAAATACAAAGTTTGTTTCGATACTTTTAGATTGGCATTTATATTTACTCTTGATCCCTATTCAACACGGCAATCTAATTAATAAATGGTGTAATTCGCTAATTAACAAACATGGCCTCTTTATTACGTTATAAAACTTTCGACCATTTAATTAAGCATTTGGCGTTAAAATGATTGCTGCCAATGTTGTAAAATGTTCAAAATCATAGTTATGCATGAATGAGTGATTCTATTTACATTTCAAACATAGTGCTCTTTGTACTGCAGACTAACTGAACTTCAATGAATTTCATTTGAAATTTTTGAACTGGCGCGTTTCATATGTAAAGCAAAACCAATCAAATTGTATTGGACCTATAGGGAAAGACCGTTTTCCGTTTTTTTTAGTTTAGTTTTTATTATGTGTGTACTCAAATGAACCTCTATCCTTGCGATCCGTGGGCAGTATATGGGCAATTAGTTGTAAGGTTTTGTCGAGAAGTAGTAATGAATCTTGGAAAATAATTACTTGGTCAAAAAAATTTTACAATGAGGATCCGTAACGATTTTAACTATGAATGTAGCTTTGTAGACAATTAAAAAACAAAATAAATGGTACCAAAATTTTTTTTCTACGATGAAAATTGACGAAGTTATGACGGAAAAACGGATCGTTCCGCCAAGCGGCCGCCTGGCAGGCGTGTGACGTCACTCGGCACTACATCACTGCCGACTGTACCCGCGCGCAGCGTTTCTTGCGAACATATCGTATTAAATACTATACATATTGTTTTTTTGATGTTATAGTGGTGGACAAAGCCTATTCAAGAGGTTTAGTGACAATTTAGTGCAGTTTGAGCAATCCTACTAATTTATAAACACGAAAGTTAAAAAAAAGAAAGAAGTATGCGAGCGTATATACGTCTCTATGTCTTTAACGCAAAACCTACGGAATGGATTTTAATTAAAATTTGTAATAATATAGCTCATACATCAGAATAACATATAGATAGGCTACCTTTTATTGCGAAAAAGGGCTCGAAGGGGTTGAAATAAGGGATGAAATTTTGTATGGAAGTTTTTCTTTTTTGAAAGTAAAACCATGAAAGTTGAATTTAGATACTTGATAAAAAAGAAATAAATATTTGTTTTAGCGTTTTTGAAAAATTTTGATCCGAGTGGGGATGAAAGTTCGTATCGAAGTCCAAAAGTCACGCTTTCACGCCTTCGATTTTATTAAAATTAGGTACATACAACATATACTAGACCTGAGGTCTAGTATATTTTTGTAGGATATAAGCTATCTTTATTTGTAAAAAAAGGGCATTAAGGGGTTGAAATAAGGGTCGAAACTTTGTATGGGAGTTCGTCATTATTGAAGATTAAAACATGACACTTTGAATTTAGGCTCTTGACAAGTAATAAATAAATATTTTGTAAATGATTTTTAAAGTTTGACTCGTTTGGGGATGAAAGGTTGTATGTAAGACTAAGCAAAGTCACGCTTTCGCGGCTTAGATTTTGATGAAATTTGGTACAAATATTGACTAAACGCTGGGAAAGGACATAGGTTACCTTTTATTTCGAAAAAAGGCTTGAAAGGGTTGATATGAGAGATGAAAGTTTGCATGGACGTTCGTCAAAATTATAATTTAGGCAATGTTTTTTTTCCTAATAGGTGAAATCTTGACCTTTTATCCTCACAAGGATGAAATGGGTGATGAAAGGTCGTATGGAAATCCAAAGTCCCAAAAATGCAGCCCAAAATAACTATTCCACGCGGACGAAGTCGCGGGCAAAAGCTAGTACTACAGCTAGATATACTTAGATAGTAGCTTACTAAAATAATTAAGTGTAATTTCGATTATATGATGGCGATTGTATGATGTATGATTTTATATTATCAAATCTATACATACAATTTTCAAAATCTTGGAATGTGTAGGTATACTTTGCTGAACAAAAATGGAATTTTTTACTCAGTTTAGTTTAGTTTACAAATAGTTTAGTCAGATATTACTTATACAAATATACATAATAATTTGCAATCATAATGTATAGGTACCTACTATTTTCTTTTCTCAAATTTTCTGTTAGAGATTTTTCCGACGTTTGCTGAATTTCTGGTTATAGTTTTATTTATTAGGAAATAACAATATAATTTGATGGATAAATATATGTTTTTTGGGGTTTCACTGCGTAACACATTTAAATATATTATGTCAAAGTGAGAAATAATGTCCAGGGCTATGTCCAACAGTGGGTGTCTCTCGGCTGAAATGATGAAAAAAAATTCTAAGTATTCCTTGATTTTTATAACTATTTAAAATAAAATTTTACTCACGAATTATACATTATTTAAAAGTATATAATATATTTAAGATTATCAGGAATAAAATCATGTAAATATCTTTATTAACACGGTTATAACTTTATGAGATGATGATGAGTAAAGTTTTATGATGTCAAGGTGAGAAAAAAATATAATTTTAAGTACCTACCTTATGGAATAACTTTATTTTTGCGTTTACAAACGCGTAAATATTAATACTAGAAAAATGCACTGAAAAAAATCGACTTGCCTCAGGCGGGACTCGAACCCGCATCTTCCGCAATCCGGGCGGCTGCGGTCTCGGTGGCGTAATTGGTCAACGCAATCGTGTTAATAAAGATATTCAGGTAAAACCGTTTAAAGAGGCAAGACGATTTTTTCCAGTGCATTTTTCAAGTACCTATCTACTTATTCCTCTATTATTTCTAACTATTAGAAATAAACAATTACTCACGGAACATACATTATTTAAAAGCATATTTATTCAAGATTATCAAGTAAAAAAATCATGTAAATATCTTTATTAACACGGAAGTTATAGTTATATGAGATGAAAATGAGTCAAAGTTCCTAGTGTGCGGCGACTCGGAGCGGGCGGATAGTGCCGGGTGACGTCACAGCCATGCCGTAGAGCGCAGCGGATTAAATAAAATCAGTTGACGCAAATTGCTTTATAACTTTGCAACGGATGGACCGATTTTGATGATTTAAAAAACATCTTTATTGTGGTACAAAAAGGAATGTTACTATGTATGTTGTATTAGGAAAAGCCATACCATTACGGGACCTCATTGGGCCGCAGAGAAACCTATCTAAACACAGGCATTGCAAACGTGAACTCTCATCTGACTTGTCTGGGTAATTTATTGGGAATATTCGAAAGCAAAGATGTTTTCGTCATAATGTGCAAGATCTTAAGCAGAGTTAGCAAATTGAAGAAGCATCTTCCTTTCTCTGTAGTATGCACTGAACTAGCTTAACCTCTCCTCATATGATTTGAGTTATATTTAATAATAATAATATAAGAAATAAAAATTATAATAATAATACTATATTTCTACGCTCACACCAATTATCTAGCTCAATTATCATAAGAACTTGTGTTATGGATATTAGATAACGAACAAATGTACATGAAGAACTCAAAGAGATTTCCAGAGTCCGCTGTACCGCATGTGCCACGCATATAACGATTTCAGCAATGAAAGCCGTAATTTGAACATTTTTAATAGTTTTGGTTTGCTTAGGAAAGAGCTGCAAAAAGTATTATTTTTTTACGATTTATGTGTCAGTCTTTTTCTTATCACTTCAGTTAGGACGGGTGATTACCATGCCGTAATGTTTTATTCGTCGTTTTATAATATTAGTCTCTTTTTTCCCTTACTCTTTATACTAATATACTGTCAACACTATTTTAGGACAGTATCTTTATCCATACTGTACAATATTATATTACGATAACTTTTATGTTTGTGTTGTATGAGTGTGTTGCCAAATAAATTCCTCCTGTCTTTATAAACAACTATTACATACTTCAACCAGTAGCATAGAAAATATAAAAATACTAACAAATAAACTAAAATAATACTACGTGTAGAATGGACACTGCGTCCCCCCAACTAAACACATGGACTACAATAAAACTGAACTACGACTCCCAAATTGCAGTTTAAATGTAGTTAGCAGGTCTACAATGAAACTGCTAACCAACCTTACCGATTGCAGTCGGTCACCAAATTGTGCAGTCATAAGAACTGCACACAAACTGCAATTGAACTGCACAGTTGGTTGGACACACACATACACAGTATGCGTGTTTAAAAACTACATCTGTTTAGTGTCTGTGTAATAGGTAGTTATAACACTGCTTTTTAATAGAAATTTAATCGAGTGTTCAGGGTATACCACAAGAGGCGGTATCACATCACATCAACAGCTCATATAATGTCCCCACCGAGGGGCTCGAGCCTACCTCACATTAGGGGCGATTAGGCCTTATTCAACCACGCTGGCCAAGTGCGAGTTGGTCGACTTCACACACAACCGAAGAATTTCATCATAGGTGTGTGTAGGTTTCCTCGCGATGTTTTCCTTCACCGTAAAAGCGTCGATTAATCGTACATATGAATTCAAAAGTTTAAAATACATTGGTACGTGGCGGGGATCGAACCAGTGCCTCCCGGGTGGGAGACGACGCTATTACGCACTACGCCACCGACACTTCGGTAGGCGGTATAAAAACATATTTCAGACCAGAGACGCCCACTAGTGGGCATATGCCTCCCCAAGGATCTCTAACTCCTCCGATGGTCCTGCACTGCAGCATTCCAGCGGCTTCCTTTATACAGTCGGCCATGCGGGTTTCTATAGTTTGGCTCTGAGAATGGGTCTTGCGCTATGTACCTTGCCCTCGTCAAATTTTACGTCTGGCTCCGCCACTGAGTAACACCAATTACTGTGCTAGCTTTCTGAGAACAGTATATTGAATTTTATTAATAAATTAAGGCACTTAATTCATCCAAATATAACCAACAATTTAATCTCATTATCATCTCGTTAATCGCAAAATGCGTTGGATGGTTTAATAACTAATGCGGATGTCAACCGCTAATGAAATACAGTAAATTAATCGCTGTAATTGAGACAGTACGCGAACAGAACCATTTAATTGTTTCAATAATAAATTTTCAATATACTAAGTATTTTAGCAACAAAATATAGATCTCATATCGCTTAAAAGAATATCAAGACGGTGTTTTTGTCAATATATTTTTTTGATAATCATGTCAAAAATGTATTGTAATAAAATTTTGACACGCAAAGAAAACTTTATCGTAATCTACTCAAGTCAAAGTCAAGTCAACAGCCTGTGTCCGTCCACTGCTGAACGTAGGCCTCCGTCATAATACTGAGATCTACTAATAATCCGTAATCTACTTACTATTAAGACGGAAATCGAAAGCACCTTTATTTCATTTCTCAAATATTTCAAGAATTTCAAGCATATTTATAGCCTTTGGTACAATCATTTGCAATACCTACTACCTAGATACCTATTGCTAAAGATTTTTGTAGGCCACAGGCACTATTTTTAGGCGCTGCAAAATGCGACTATATATGTAATCAAATGCTATCTACCCGGGCTACTGAGTAATTTAGAGTGTAACATCTGTAGGCCTAATCAGTGGCGGATTTACCGGTAGGCTGAGTAGGCTAGAGCCTAGGGCGGCAGATTATGGGGGGCGGCAAATTTGGCCCATTTTCTTTTATACAGGGGAAATAAGCCTTTTTAAAGAAAATAGAAAATTTAAATATTTTAAAGGGAAAAGATGATGATGAGGTAGATTTGTGAACTAGGCATATGCTTGATGGAATTAGGGTATCGAAGCGGCGGCAAAAAATTATTATTTTAGCAAATTTGTAAATCCGCCACTGGGCCAATAGCTATTTTTTTTGACAGATGAAAATGATAATCACCGAGTGAATTACATATCCATTGCTGTTTTACACGACAGTCTAGGAACTTGTCGTGTAAAAACAGCAATAGATATGTAATTCACTCGGTTATTATCAAGGAGCTTATACTAAGAATGGAGTCATTACACAAATTAACAAAGTGAGGGCAAAAATTTTGACAATACTTGACATTTCAAATTTCACATTTCTCTTTCTAGAAATTGTCGTCATCTCTTTCTAAACACGACTACATAGAAACAAGATTTCCCCAGTATTTCGCCATCTTTCTAAAACAAAAGTAGAAAAGTAGCTAAAAACTTAACATATTGTATTCAATTATCAGTATTTATTATCAATGAAAGAAATAAATATAATATATTTACTTTTAATGTTTAGGTTTGTATTTTATTTTGAAAATCATCATTGTGATTCTTTCTATAACTTATGGGAAATGAAAGGATTTATGTAATGGCAGCACTATCTTCATGTGTCAATGTCTCGAAATCTCAACATGACATAAATTGTCGTAACTGACGTATTCATAAATATCGACTCGCGATTTTGGTACAGCTTTTTACTTTAAAATAAGGATAAATATTGCTAAATAGCGAAAGGATAGTTATTTCGTGCTGGTAGAAGTAAGTAGTATTGAGGATGCAGTGTGAATTTCACTTGTAAGTGTCATAATTGCATATAATATTATTCAATCTATAAATTTCATTTTTCACCCGTAATTCCAGATTATTAGCGTTATTTTGCAAAACTCCATAAAAGGGAGATATTTCTGATACTCGCATTTAATCCTATCTTAGAATTTAATGAATTTTTGTACATAATTTACTTATTCAAATATTAGTAAACAAATGACTAGGGTGACTAGGATTTCCGGAATTATAAGGAAATAATATCCCTTTCTATCCATTCCTTTTATAAATGGCAATCAAAATTGATAGATTATTTTATTTAATTCTTTGAAATAACTGTTACATAGATAAAATACATAAATAGTTTTACCCATTTTTAGTTCGAAATGTTTATTTACAAATAAAATATGTAATTTGTGTAATGTAAATTATTTTATTTGAGAAAAAGATAATGAGAGTATTGATTGGATTGTACTAGTGTAATAATGTTTATCATTCACATTTGCATGTACTAACATGCAACGCAGATACATTGCACACAGACAGACAGTATTAATAAAATTGTGGCTGCGCTCTTCTGCACTTGTAATCAAATAGCATATTAAAATCTATCAAATGATAGTTTTTAATATGCTATTTGATTACAAATTGTCATTTGGTTAAAAGTGTACATAAATATTTATATACACTTTTAACTTGTATACATAAAATTTTCTTTTCTTTTTAGATTTCCGAAGCAACCACCATATGGTCATATGGTTGTCTATTGTGCCTTTAAAAACAAAATTTTATGAAAGTTCGAAAATATGTAGCTTCCACTTTCAAGACACCGACACTTTCAAGGCAACTGCTTATGTCAAACTTCAAGCCCTTTTTTCAATAAAACCACTACTCAATCACTTTTCAAAGGCAACCCTTGAATTGGTTAGTAAAATTTTTCTTGATAATATACAGTTAATACAGAGAGCTAAAATGTTTGGGGAAATAATTTTAAGGGCATCAGGCATTATCAATTATTGAATATACAATGACTCAATTGAATTTTAACATTCTGCATAGTCACAAAAATGGCGTATGACGCAAAAATGAGAAACCAGGATTTCCGAAGTAATTAGTCTATTGTCACCAACACTTCATTTATCGATGTTTAGAGTAGGTTAAATAAAGCGTAAGAAATATACATTCGAATTAAGTTAATATAGTATGAATAATTTCTAATCTAGTCCGTTACACTTTTATCTTGATTATGCTATGCCCAAATGGGCAACATGATGTGCTGGTGTTGTTTGTGAACATCTGTTATTTACATTCATGAATGCAATAAATTATTTGATTTGATTTGAATTATATTTACAAGTTTTGTTTGCCTAATCTTCTTTTTATATACCGATAAATGTCGAATCGAAACCGACGAATTGGGTCGATTTTATTGCACGTAAGTGTAGAACGGTCATTTTTATCAATATAAATTAATAGCTTTAGATATTTTTATAAATAAACTTAAATAAATATGTAATAACCGTGACTCGCAAACAAATATTCGTGTTCGTCGCACAAATATTTGCTGGAACCAGGATTCAAACCCGAACGGCTTCATGTGTAGGTAGCTATACTGACCACTCCACCATGACGGCGTCAAAAAGTTGTTCATATTGATGGCCTAAAACACCCCAAATATTACATATAATGTAGGCTGTAACATGTAGGGTACCATGTTTAAGTACCCTTCATGTTACAGCCTGTAAAAACCAAGTGCTACTAAACTTACTTTTAGCCGATTTGTAGCCAGTAGCTGTTACTAATGTAACTAATTCACGGAAAGTTACTAGAGCTAACAATTTCTTCTGTTGTATAAAAAACCGCACTTCGGCTTTCAGCCGTAATATCTATCAATATAAAGAAAGTCTGGTAGTAAGTTGGTAAGTTGCGCATCATTATGGCCCTATTATCATTACTCAAGAACGGCTAGATCGGTATACCACACAATGTATTTTTATAGCATTGCTAACCGGAAAACCTTAAATGTATGCTTAGCACCTAAAAAAAAAAGAATAATTTAATGTCTATGAGTTGACGTGACATGAGATAAGCTATATAATAAACTGTAACGTGCCTCTTAAAATCAAGAGTCACAGAAGCGATAAATCCTCGTATTTCGGTTGCTGATTTTTTTCCTGAGAGCCGAAAATAGATAACATTACCGTGCTAAAAGGCACTCAGGAAAAAAAGTTTAAAGTAATTATTATGAATTTTAATTCTTTGCCATGGAAAACTCAAAACTCAAATTATTTTCAACTTGTGGTTTTATTAACGTAACGAAGTTCAAGTGTAGCGTTACACATACATATTTTACCGACCTACATACATATTTTTTTTTTAATTAAATCAGATTACACTATTTATAAATATTACATAAATTAAGATATAAAGGAAGCTCATCTAATTGAAATATTTCTTTAGAGTTCGCCTCCTAAATTTATCAACAGGTTTTAGCGCTCCATATCAACGTTAATAAGCTACATTTTAGTGACCGTACGACTGTTGCGGGCAATCTCCGATAGATTGCGCCAGCGTCGCCGGGCAGTCTCGATCTTGTCAGGAATCGCAGTAAACGGGGGTTACTTTGATCTATTTCAAAGTTTCGGAGTTGATAAGTTTTCAATAAAAATATTTTATTTTTTACTAAAAATATAGAACAATCGGTTTCTTTCAATCTATTGAATTATTAAATAAGAAAACTGTTTAATCACGAATTTGCGAAAATAAAAAATAAAAACTGCCTGATCAAAATTAAACGGAAACTGGGGTTACTTTAAAACCACCCATTTTTGTTACAGAAATGCAAAGTAAACCTGGTTATTATAACGTAAAAAAAATATTTATTTTTTGGTCAATAGGAAAAAGAATTAGGGAAACTTGAAAGTGTGGGTTACTTTGATAAATAATAAAAATATCGATTATGAAATTAAAACTTTAATAAAGATATTAATGCAAGAAACTTAACTTCTTTTACATCAAAACTTCTAACAATTTCAAAATATTTCGTATCAAATCAACAAAACGATCCTACTTAAATTATAGCTAAAGTAGTTAAGTACATAATTAGTAGTTATATTAATCAGTCAAATGATATCAGCAATGAGATCGCTTTCAAAAATAATGAATTAAGATAGTTCCAAAATTTTTATATCGAAATTCTCGCACTAACGTATAGCACTTCTTGTTTCCCATAGACTTGAAACCTACAGCGACCAAAGGAATCAAGTATGTGATCCGACCCGTTTTAGAGCCTCTTCTACTCGACTTTCTGCATAGTTTTTGTAGTCTCTAGACCCAAGTTTTCTTTTATAATGTCGAGGCATGATCCTAAAACAATAAAATATCTAATTAATCGTATTAAAAGAGAAAAAGCACATCTATTACTGAATTTATTGGGTTAGATTAATCATCCGGGGTTAAATTGACATATGATCAATCTAACCCCATGTACCCAGTCAATGTCACCCCGGAGAAAAATTGTTCATGGCACATGTTTAAATTTTGAGGTTAGAAATAACGAATATTTTTTTCCGAATTATAGGATATAATCTACATAACGTGTCACATTCACTAATACTAATATAATATCACTTACCTCTCAGCATCAGAAGTTTTGAAGCGTTGTTTTTTTTGGCGTAACAAGTTTGGCTTAAAAATAATTATTTTTTAACACAAACGCAACAGTAACGTACAAAGAACGATTGACATCTGATTTGACAGTTCTCAATGATGCCAACCTAAAAATATATATTGATAAATGCATTCCGTTACGACGCAAATTGTGTTTTTGTCTAGAGAAGAAGTTGTTATCAAAGACACCCCGTGATTCAAAGTAACCCCTGTTTGCGGTACAAAGGCTTGGTGATTCGGTCTTGCGCTTGCGTGGTTCGCTAAGTAAATTGAGCACCGACAAGACCTACCTAATACTAATTAACTAATTTGATAATCGTGTGCAATAATAGTTATTTATTTAATGTGTTTAACCTCTAATTGGGGTCCAAGATTAGGCTAAGGTAGCCGCTGTCGCCTCCGCTACTTCACTTCCGCCCAGGGCTGGACTTACAGTGAGCAGCAGTACAAGCCGCCCTAACTCGTCCCACCGAGCGACCCTCACCGAGACCATCTCCGGCTACCACCAGGGGAGTACACGCTATTGGGCATTATACCACCATTTAATAAATTGTTCTGCACGGATCTCTCGTGTCTCATTTAACTCCCTATATCTTAGGACCGTGGGAGCACGTGAGACCTTACCCGTGGCACAAGACTGTCCGTGATTAATTTGTGCTACAGGCACCCTACTAGAAAGAGACAGAGCCTCTCTAGAAATGTCAAGAAATGTCAAGTGTTGTCAAAACTTTTGCCCTCACTTTGTTCATTTGACTAATGACTCCATTCTATAGGTAAAATATAAGCTCCTTGGTTATTATTAATTTCCTCTGTCAAAAAAAGTTAGCGAATAGGCCTACTGTCCAGAGGGCCTTTCTACGAGTAACAATGCGTCAACTCTAACCTTAAATTATGTAATTATTATATCTCGTATTTGGATATATATTAACTTATAATTTAAATAGGCTTTGACTCTAAAACCAAGAAATAATCTCCGTGTATAAATAGATAGATAAGTACATATCGTGTTCCTTTATTGTTAAAGTAAATTCGGTTTAATTGGTACAGACTAACATTTGACACGACCATAGCCATAGTCATGGTTTTCTCTCAGTATTATGTCAGTGGCATACATAATATCTTTTTCGTTAAGCGTTCAACGCAATCGATTGGTCATTTGTCTAGGCCCTCTAGTTGTTGACTTTTGTTGGTTGGTTCACTGGTTTTTTTGGGTATGATGTCACTTTTATGTAGGCGACAGTCTGGCAATTGTTCACTATTTTTCCCATAATGCCAGATATGGCTTTATGTATAACCATATGTTACCTAAGGTTCAGCTGAACCCCATTTCGGATTATGAGCGTGATTGCAGGTAGGTACGTTAAATACGTCACGCTAAATTAATGCGTCGCTGACAACAAAGCCACGCATAGAATAAATTTGAAAAAGAATTAGGAACGTTTCCCTTGAAAAACTTCCATTTATTTTATTCCCAGCATCTTCCGCAGTCTGACTTTTGAGTCGAATTAGATCAAACGTTTTCCGGAAAGATACAATTTACGATAAAGGGAAAGGATTCCAGCGGAACTCTACGTCCGTCAATCATACACTTGCTTTCGTGACTTGTAACTTATTTTTCCAAATTTACGGCTACAAGGTTTTTTGTACATAGGTACTGTCATTTCATAAACTACAATAATCGGTTGTACTGGTGAGAATTACGTCAAAGAACAAATTGTCGATGGGATTATGCTTGCGAGTTAAATGAAACGAAGAATAAGAAGTTATTAAATATGCTATTAGCAGGAAGTTTAAAGACTTATTACTCACTAGCTTTTGGCCGGGGCTTCACTTGCGTTAAATTTTCTCTATACAAACTTTGGACCCCTGTTTCATCCCCTTAAGGGGGCTTAATATCGGTTCGACTCAGTTACAGCTTTAAGAAAAATTTCTTAATATATAACCAACAAACTTATTTCAGAAGTATTTCAGACAGCCAAATTTGAGCCAAATGGAGTTACTAGATGATACTTTTTTTAAAAATGTCTTCTTCCTACGGAAAGGCAATGGCATATGACTCGTACAGAAAATTTGACCCCGTCAAATATTTTGCAAAAAGCCATTGATATTACAAATAGTTTGTTGCCAGAAAAATAAAAAAGCATATAAAAATGCTATGAAGAATTCATTTAAAAAAATTGAAAAAAAACATTGTTTCGGTAAACGTAATATTAGCCTATTTTTGCTTTATTTGAATGTAGGTATGGGTGTAAAGCAGTGTATGTAACTGCACATAACTTGGTATTAAAACGCTCGCGTGATACTATAAAAAAACTCACTTTTAAAACAGCCACTCATGTTTAAATAACCTCTATTATGTAACAGTTACATAAACGACCATTGTGGTTTCGCTTTAATAAATCAGTGGCATTGTACTAACCTAAGTATTTTCATTAACAAAACATCTCCAACGTAAGTAACTTCCACGTGATATCGTTTACCAACAAGAAATATAAAGAGCCACTCAAGCCGAACCCTCAAACCGAGAACCATTGTGTTGTTTGACGACTTAGTTATGCGTGAACATTAATAACAAGAAGCTATTGTTTTCCGCTGTGAAATGTTACATAATACTTTGTAAGTACTTCATATTTTTTCAAATTTAATCAAAATCATAAATAATAATTATAGACGTTGTATTAAAAATACAAGACATTTTCTGACTACTTAACACATTATTCGATCTAATTTAAAAACTTTTTTTTCCGCATAAAGGTCCTAGCAAACTTGTTAACTGGGTAAGGAAACATAACCGTATCGAAAAAAGCATAGAAAAACCTGCCAAGTGCGATTCGGACTCACGCACAAAGGGTTCCGTCATGTATAAAAAACGAGCAAAAAAAATCACATTTGATAAATGTGTACCGCCCTTAAATATCTTTTTCTTTTAATTTAATTATTTATGTTTAAAGAGAATATATAACTAAATCTTCTGTCAATTCAACCGTCTACCTGTTGCCGTTATCAAATTCTAGCAAAAACAAGCAAAATAAATCACCTTTGTTGTATATCACCCATAAATATTTATTTTATTCTGTTTATTAGTATTTGTTGTTGAAGCGGCAGCAGAAATATATTAAAATCTGTGAAAATTTCAACTGGGCCAACTATCGGACAACGGAGTCTTAATAATAGGGTCCCGTTTTACTCATCGGTTACGGAACCCAAAACAAGAGGCGATACGGTAACGTTGCCTTTCCGAGTCGATAATTGAGCTGTTGATTATGACCTTTAAGATGAAAGCGTACAGAAACTACCCGAATGCGTTAAACTACGAATTTTCGAATTCTTCATATGAAATTCTATGGAACTTAGCACATCGGCAATCGACGCTTGCCGGGGTGCTACGTTTCATTGCATTATACATAAGAATCCTAAGTTTGTTTTGATCAATGAATTCGACGCTTTTGGTTCGGAAAAGTGAGCATTCACCTTAATTGAGATGGCCAAATCTTGCAAATAAAAAACATCATAACAGCCTTTATAATTCAACCCACTGCTGGGACACAAGGGCTCTCCTTGTCATCGATGGAGGTTTAGGCAGTAGTCCACCACGCTTACTTTAATGCTGATTAGTGGACGGCGTATAAGGTGATCAATACCCCTTTGCTGCATTAGTCGCCTTCTACGACATCCATTTTAGGATGTGGGGTGATGCTATTCTACTCTGCCGGCAAGACATGGAAAGAAAAATAGATTCAAAGAAGTAGCATTTGCATAACATTACAATATCAAACCCATAAAACAATGGATAGTATACAGGGTGGAATTTTGTAATGCCACCTGAAGGGAAAGTATTCTTAATACTGTAGACAGAAAATTTTACTCAAAGGAAACATTCCTTTATTTTTGAAAAGAAAGAACACTGCATTCAAAATTTTTCGAAAATTCGCTTGTCATACCCGGGAATCGAACCAACAAAAATCTGTTAAAATTACATCCTGTACTTTTGTTGCATCGATCGTTAGGGTCAATTATTGAGACGAAATCTCTGTATAAAACTTGATAAATTAAATGAAAGGAAAGCCATGAAAAAGGACTTCTAAATTCAATGGGTCAAGTTAAAGCACTTTTACTCAAAGATCCATCTGCTATCCATGTTAGTAGTTAATAATTATCATTGACGTCATTTATAAGTACATTAAAATGACGAATTAGGGCGAATTAGTGTAAATTTTACAGATTTTAGTTGGTTCGATTCCCGGGTGTGGCAAGCGATTTTCGAAAAATTTTGAACGCAGTTTTCTTTCTTTTCAAAAATAAAGGAATGTTTCCTTTGAGTAAAATTTTCTGTCTACAGTATTAAGAATACTTTCCCTTCAGGTGGCATTACAAAATTCCAGCCCTGTATAGCTGAAAACTATTATTTATGTACTTAATAAAGAGCAATACACTGATAACTTAATGACAGTGTGGTTACAATCTACTGGCTTCAATAACTCACAATTAACTTAACCCCTTAGACAAGCTGTGAATAGTAATAATCCATTTGTTTGAAAGACACCGCTTTTGTTCAGGCCGCGACACGCCATGATCGTTACACCAAATACCTACATAGACAGGGCGAGTCACATAACAACGACCTTTGGACACGATATTACAACTAACATTAATATGACAATCGCTGCTACAATGGATAAGGACTATTATCCTACTAGATACCATTATTAGAATACATTTCTAAATTGAGTATTAATGTGTAGCTATTTACACTCTTAAAAGGTTACAACGTAACGTTAGAACATTTTGCTTTTAGGGTGAATTTCAACAGGTCCAAAAAAATTCTCATTTCCGTGGACTTTTTTATCTTAAAGTTTTTTTAAAAACTAAATAGCGGGTTATAAAGTTTTTGATAATGTATGTATTTTTGCTTAATATCTAGCAGATAACATAAAAAACAAACGAGATATACAAGATTAAAAATTTCGTGCCACGGCGATGAAACATGCGTGCTCGGCAATGAAACAAGCCTCCACGGCAATGAAACAAGCGTCCACGGCAATGAAAGAACTGTGCCACGGGAATGAACGCATCACGGAAATAAAAATCTATATTCAACATAAAATCCCTACTAATATTATAAATGCGAAAGTAACTCTGTCTGTCTGTCTGTTAAGCTTTTGCATCTAAACCACTGAACCGATTTTGATGAAATTTGTTACACATATAGACGAGAGCTCGGAGAAGGACATGGGCTACTTTTTTTTGCAAAAAAAGGCTTGAAGGGGTTGAAACAGGGATGAAAGTTTGTAATGCAGTTCGTCATTTTTGAAGATAGAACCATAAAACTTTGAATTTAGGCACTTCTTATGAAAAAAAATAATTTATGATATTTTGACCTGTTTGGGGGTGAAATTGGGGATGAGATTTTGTATGGAATTCGTCATTGTTAAAGACGAAACCATGAAACTTTGCATGTAGGCACATTATTAGTTATTTACAGGTATTTATTTATTATAAATATTTGTTCTAGCGTTTTTGATATATTTACCCATGTGGGGATGAAATAGGGGATGAAAGTTCGTAAGAAAATCCAAACAAAGTCACACATTAACGTCTAACACACCACACACTAAACATTGTCAATATAGGTATCGGTTTCGTGGTTATTGTGGGTCCGGATTACGAATAAAACATCTATTTCGAGATCTAAGATGGCGGTTGCGACTTTTTAATATAAGATCGATATGGGTATCATTTTTATGGTTTTTGGGGTCTCGATTCCCAATACAACACCCATTTTGAGACCCAAGATGGCGGACGCGACTTTTTAACATAATGTCAATATTGGTATCGTTTTCGTGGTTTTTGTGGGTCCGGTTTACGAATAAAACATCTATTTCGAGATCCAAGATGGCGGACCCGACTTTTTGACAAAATGTCAATATGGGTATCATTTTCGTGGTTTTCGGGGGTTCCGATTCCGAATACGAAATCTATTTTGAGAACCAAGATGGCAGTTGCGACTTTTAAATATAAAATCGATATTGGTATTATTTTTATGGTTTTCATTTCGGGGGTCCCGATTCCCAATACAACATCCATTTTGAGATCCAAGATGACGGACGCGACTTTTTAACATAATGTCAATATTGGTATCGTTTTCGTGGTTTTTGTGGATCCGGATTACGAATACAACATCCATTTTGAGATCCAAGATGGCGGACGCGAATTTTTGACAAAATGTCAATATGCATCGTTTTTGGTTTTTGGGGGTACGGATTACGAATGAAACATCTATTTTGAGAACCAAGATGGCGGTTGTGACTTTTTAATATAAAATCGATATTGGTATTATTTTTATGGTTTTTGGGGGTCCTGATTATCCCAATACAACATCCATTTTGAGATCTAAGATGGCGGACGCGTCTTTTTAACATTATGTCAATATTGGTATCGTTTTCGTGGTTTTTGTGGGTCCGGTTTACGAATAAAACATCTATTTCGAGATATAAGATGGCGGACGCAACTTTTTGACAAAATGTAAATATGGGTATCATTTTCGTGGTTTTCGGGGGACACGATTCCGAATACGAAAACTATTGCGAGTTCCAAGATGGCGGTTGCGAATTTTTAATATAAAATCGATATGGCATTTTCCTGGTTTTCGGGGTCCCGATTCCCAATACAACATCCATTCTGAGAACCAGGATGGCGGACGCGACTTTTTAATTTAATATCAATATGGGTATCATTTTGGTGGTTTTTAGGGGTTCTGACTCCGAATACAATATTATTTTGAGATCCAAGATGGCGGACGTGACTTTTTACTTATTAGCAATATGGATTTAATTTTTGAGGTTTTCGGCGGTCTTGATTCAATACAACTTTTATTTCGAGATCCAAGATAGCGGGTACGCCTTTTGGATATAAAATCAATATGGGTATCATTTTCTTAGTTTTTGGGGGTCCCGATTCCGAATACAACATCAATTTTTAGATCCAAGATGGCGGACTGTACTTTTTAACTTAATATCAATATGGGTATCATTTTCGTGGTTTACAGAGGTCGGATTATTCATTTTCAGATCCAAGATAGCGGACGCATTTTTTAAACTTGATATGAATATGAGTATCATATTTGTAGGGGTCCTGATTCCGAACACAACATCCATTTTGAGATCCAAGATGGTGGACGCGACTTATTAACTTAATCGCTTTTACGCCATACTCCCGAACCGATTCTGATGAAATTTGGTACAAAAATAGACTAAACCTCGAAATCGTATAAAAGCTACTTTTTTGTAAAAATGGGAATGAAGGGGTTGAAATAAGAGATGAAATTTTTTTATGAGATTCCTCATTACCAAAGATAAGACCATGAAATTTTAAATAGCACGCAAAAAGTGTACAGATATTTGTTTTAGCGTTTTTGAAATATTGTCCCATGTGGGGATGAAATAGGGGATGGAAGGTCTCATGAAAGTTAGCAAAGGATGGAAAAACAAAAAAGTTAGTTTGTAAAAATGTATTAAAATAATCTATTTACAGTAATGCACAGCAGTTTATATGTGTATCTTTTGCAAAATAAGTACCCAAAAAAATAAAAATGCTATACCCAAAGTAACTATTCCACGCGGACGAAGTCGCGGGCAAAAACTAGTTTTATATATGTACTTTCCTGAGTATTATCACCATAATTTTTAAAGTAACTCCTTCTATCTGTCTATGCTTTCACGCTTAAATCACCGAACCTATTTTGATAAAATTTGGAATATACATTGATTAGACTTATAATAAAGAAATATAGGTTATCCCTTACACCGACCCACGAAAGCGCAGCTGCAGGAGAAAAGCCAGCATTCGGTATTTAGTTTCATTATCAAAAAAATCTTTAATGCCATTATAACTTTTTGTAATTAAAAACTGTTTTGGTGATTCTCAAAACTGATTAATTATTCAATATTTTTAATTTTTTTTTGGGATATGGTTATATATTTTTATCAACATTGTATGTGGGGCAGAGACGTATAATTTCAATTTAGAAAACGGTATTTTGAGTTTATTTTCATATATGTATATTGTTGCAGTCGATACTCGGCACTACCTGTAATACAGGTAAAGATGTATTTTTTGCCTTATCTTATCATGGCAATAAAAACATAAGTCACGGAAATGAAACACCTGGCCACGGAAATGAAACATCTGGCCACGGAAATGAAACGCCTGGCCACGGCAATGAAACTAAATTATGTTACAAGGCATGGCAATGAAATTTTTTTCATTTCCGTGTCTTTTTTTTCATTGCCATAGCAAATTTTGGCCACGGAAACCACAGCAATGAAAGCATGGCGATGAAAATCAAGGCAAAAATATAAAATAACAAAAAAACTATTAGTTATTCGAGGTAATAAAAACTTCACAAATAAACATATGAGAAATGGCATTCTATTGAAAACTCAATCATGAGGACAAACTTATTCATTTAGAAGTTATACCTATCCACGGCGATGAAAGAAAAAATGACCATCACATAAAAAATGGAATACTTTTATTTATACCGCAAAAACGCATGCACTAGTGTACGTCCTTCCACGTCGAGTACTTAGGCGACACTAATATGCAACGCTTAGCACACAAAGAGGGGGCCGCAGGTTGTTAGATAAAACAATATTCTTATACATGTTTAGGACATGGCGATGAAAGTTTGATCTGGGACAAATGCATTTAGGATAACCATTCGTTGTATTGTTTAATAATTTGAATAAATGTATTCCGTAACAATACTTTAACTATTCACGCATCAAATAAAACTAATTTTCAATATAAATAATCAATAGATTTTTAGCAATGAGGTATAATATACATCAAGGTGACGTGTGGACAAACACGGCAATGAAAAATTTCGAGGTTTAATAATTTTTTTTGAAGTACTTATTATTCCTATTATTAAAATATTTAGTGCCCCACATAGATAACTATTTCATGTATCTAGAAAAAAAATAAGAACGTTATACCTTTGTTTTTTAATACTGATATCATCGATGCCGCGCAATTTTTGGTCCCGGGAAATTCACCCTTTAACGAACCTTTTTAATATGAAGTTTATCAGAAAAACCAAGCAGAGTCAGAAGTGAACGCATGCAGGAAGGGGAAAACCTAGGCGAACGTTTGTTCATCAAACTTAAACATCTTGAAAAAGCAGCAGGCCAGAAGTACTCGAAATAACATTGTCCGTTTGACTAGTTACGGGTAATATCTGGAACAGAACCGTCTGCTTCAATTATTAATTATATATGTAAATAAACAAATATAAGCCTATTTGTTGATGAAATTGCACCAGTAATTGTCTTAAATATTTATGAAAAAAATAGAACGTTTATATCATTGTATTTCTCTCTATTACGACTTGTAATATGAGTTTCTCATTCCATTAGCGGTGATATGAATAAAAGAAAACTAGCTATTTATATGACACAATATTTTCCTCTTTCACAAGTATTGCACAGGAAATTTAGGGCCATAAGAGTAACGATCTCAGAAGAAACACAGCAACAGAACCTATCTGCGAGGTCATAATCTCGTTCCTGAGGGGAATCGAACAGGATGTAAGTTATAATACCGTGTAAGATTTATCTTGTGAAACTGTTGATATAACTCGGGGAGGGAATCATGGGACCATGAATAAGTAAGTTCCTGGAGGCCGCTCGCCAGCGGACGATGCCAGTAACATATCATATTACGCTGGTCCAAGGCTAACGTTCGAGGGACATTATAGCTTTGACTTAAGTTGCTTAGCTCTTTAGTACCTTGTCTGTATAACGTATTGACATTAATAGGTGACAGTTTCCCTAAAAACATTCATGAGTCAAATCAAAACAAATATCTTTTTTGCATCATGGATTTACATTTGATTTACAGTTGAGTTTAAGAAAAGTTTTACAATGAAAAAACATTACGAAAAAGTTTTGTTATTAAACTACTCTTCGAGTGTCTTAACATTTGTGTCTTTCATCGATTGAAGCGTGAAAATAGAAAATTTATCGCTTATTATTTAATAACTTTTCGTTGATTGAATCGTGAAAATAGAAAAGTTGCCGGTTTTTTATTTAACATAAAATGATAAAGATGTTTAGTACACATTTTCTCTTACCAATATATGAATATTTACTGACTGCACAACTCAATGGAGCTATTGATCGAAATAACTAGGACCCAATACTGCAATGACATCCAAAGGACCAATGAAATGCTACAGCGAGCCAAAGGAATGCAATCAATATGTCCTTTCTGAACACATCTTACACGAAATACCGACGAAAATTGTCAGTCGAGTCGATCATCAGAAAACGATACACATTCTTTCAAAAAAAATCGTGCAAGCAATACTTTTAGACTATTTCGGGTGACAAATCAGCATATAACCCAGCCAGTGAAGTAGGACCCGAATATTTATCGCATTTCTAATAACCGACATGAACGATCGAAATAAGAATGTCTCTACTGAGGTCAGACAAAAAGACGTCAAGAGTTTCAGTGACTGGAATGAACTAGGTCACTAATAGTTGAGAAAGTTAGTTTAGTTTAAATGTTACGGGTAATGCTAGAAGATGTAGTAAACCTAGGTTTACCCGGGTTTACTTGGTATTACCTTTAAGTTTTGGGTAAAGTTCAAATAATAAGTCAAATAAATTTTAATTCAGTATTTACCCGTACTCACCTAGAAGGTCTACCCAACTCTGGCTGGGTAATGTTAGGTGTTGCGTCATTTGTAGGTTAGGGTTATTTTTTTTATGACCAGTGTGCACATTTTTTGGTAGAGTCTAGTGTTTTATGCACCTACAATCATGGCTGAGTGATGGCTAGGTTAGGTTAGGGTTATTTTATTTAGCAATGAATCCAACATTACTCAATAAGCATTGGATACACCTAGGTGAGTTAGTAAATGAGTGGGTAAACCCCGAATTAAAACTTGTTTTCATTATTATTTGCCATTACCCAAATACCTTGGGTAATACTAAGTAAACCCGAGTAAACCTAAGTTTATTCCAACTTCCAACCTTACCCGTAACATAAAGGTTGTAAAAGACATGAACAGTCAAACGAAAACCATGTATTCTGCTCCCCATCATAACAATTTTCTTCCTTTAGACTATACCTGGTAAATTGATAGTTACGATTTTATCGAAGGTCAAAGTCATTTTTTTTTCATTTTTTATGAAAACATATTCTAAACATTATTTCTTAATTATTGTCCAAAGAAACATTATATATTTTTTTGTATTTCATAACAAAAAAGGGCTTCAAAACGTTAGCGTTCAATGTAGCTCACTCGATGTGCACGGACACAAACGAACGGGGCCGCCGTCTGGCAAAAATATCACGGTTTTGCGAGTTGCGTGCGAGTTGAGCGCTTTACGTTGCGCAGTACAATTTGCAATATTTTTTAACACCAAAAAATAAACATCATTTCATAGCAATTATTTTTTGAAATGTGTCTTATTTTGATGTATAGAATACATATGGTTCTCGTTTGACTGTTGCTGTCTTTTACACCCGGTATATAATTAGTTAAGTAACATCTGTCCTGGTGTTGTTGGCTTATATCTTTTATTTGCTTTAATGCTCCTTTTATATATGCGATAGACTGGCAACTGTCACTATTTTGAGGCACTATATGGCCCATACTGCATGATGAGGCTTTATAAACCAAGTGTTACATAAGTCTCTGCCCAACCCCATATGGGATTATGAGCGTAATGGTGTTTTAAGCATGTATATTTTATTTACCGACATAATTATTCAGATGTCTAAATATTTGTGTCTTCTGATTTTAATTCCCCTAGATAATACCTTAAATTAGCCTGCTCTCTCCATTAGTAGAAGTTAGAATTTATAATGTAGTGCCAATATAATTTATAGTTATAGAAGGTTTCTAAGTTGTTTTTTAAAGCTGATACAAGAGTACGCGCGGCTTTCGAATGATAATTTAATTTAATAATTTTAATTTTAGTGTTGATAAATAATACAAAAATAATGTGTATAAGTTGGGTTTATAATATCATTTCCAGTTAGACTGTTCGATTTTTGTTGTAAAAACAACTGATTTTTTAAATTGCTTAAATTCAATTTAAGTAATTCACCAGTTGGTTGGATTCACTGAACAGGTTCAGAATTGTCCACTTCATCACATAAATAACTGTATTTTAGTTTCATGCGCCTTCTGTTACGTGTTTGCAATGCCAGATACTTTCACCTTAAGAGCATTCAGTTTTTCTGTATACTAACTTCAACTTGCAAATCCTTAAACGACATTGAAACTCCGTGAGATAATTTACGTAATACTAAACTAAATAATAAAGAAATAGAATAATAAAATATAAAAGGTTGAGAAGACTAATTAAATAAACTAAAGTAATTTCAGTCTTGATTCCTGGTTGTCCACAACTCGAATTGCGCAAATTTCCACCGCAAACCACAAGACTGAACCAACTGTCAACAGCAGTAGCAGTATGCCCGAAGAGATACGAACTTGACATCTTTAAAAAAAAGCGTATTCCGTTCTTAAAGGCCCGCAACACATTTGCGATTTCTCTGGTATTGTAAGTGTCCATAGGCAGCGGTGATCCTTACCATCAGGTGAAGTGAAGCGTCTGCTCATTTGACCATAAAAAAAATTGTTATATGAAGTAGACCTTAATCTCTCACTTTAGTCAGTTACTTCACCTTTCATTCAACAACAACAAACTGCAATAAGGCTCAATTTACACAGCCGGCGAAGGAAAGGTAAGAGAAATTTTGAAACGAAATTATGCATTGTATTTTAAAAGTGTCAATCGCGCGTTCTCCAGCATTCCCCCATCTGTGGAATCCGTTTGAACTTTATCACAATTGACATAGGTCTACTCTACCCTTCGCCCGCAGTGTAAATTGGTGCTAACGAAATGGGTTAAGTCACTAAAAATTGCATACAACGTTTTACCACATTCCAAAAATAGTTTTGTCTACAAATCAGGCTCTTTCTTTCCAAACAAACCGTAACAAAACGAATACTTTCCCAGTCGCAAATCGTAAATCTTGCATTTAACAATAAGATATTTTGGTAATAAAGGTCAAAAGATATCCTTAATTCCCATCTTAAACAATACCGTGAAAAACTGTTGGACAACAGATTAGCAAGCAAGCATATAGACCGTAGCCTATGGACGAATGAAACACTGACGGCACTCTTGCATCGCTAACTGTAACGCCCCCTACCCCGTGGAGCTCTGGCAGTCATATTACAGAATATCTGCAATAGCCCGAGAGCTGATGAAAAACTTAGCTGAACGGGCTTAGTTATTTTTTACTCTTTTAATATTCAATTCAAAGCTAAAAAAGTTTACCTCAAGGACATTTTTGGACAAACTTTGGAGTTAGGCTGACTTAGCCCCGCTACTTCCACCCCGGTCTGGAGCTCCTTGTTAGTGAATTAATGAGAGTTATGTGATAGGTTTTTAACTTCCCTAAAGTACCTGCTGAAATATGTATATCTTCTTCTCTCTTCTTCTTCAACCCTGTTTGACCCACTGCTGGGTATAGGTCTTCTCATGGTTCTTCCAGAGTGCCCGGTCTAGTGCCACTTGTATCCACTGCTGACTCACCGTCTTGGTGATGTCTTGGGTCCATCTTGCTGGCGGACGTCCTACGCTTCTTTTCCATGTTCTCGGCCGCCATGATAGAATTGTGTGACTCCACCATTGTCGTTTCGACGGCACATGTCTCACCTACCGCCATTTGCACTGGGCCACGGACCGCGCTACATCGGTCACACTGGTTCTTAGGGATGATACCAAATAGCGTTTACTCCTACTATTTAATAAGTCTATCAGCTCTCGGAATATAATATGGAAGTACTGCCCCATTTTGGGAGCTCCAAATTCAAGCAGGTAATCCCCTGTGCCATTGTTTAATAGTTAAAATAAAACACAAAAATAAAATTATTTTATATTTTGTTTTTAAAACCCTTTATATACCTCTGTTTATTTGGACAATAACCCTAAAGAAGCATAACAATAAAGACCTTCTTATGTTAGCACTGTTGTTTGAACACACAAAAGCTGTTTGGGTGGCATGTCCCGTGTACGCGTAATTACAATCTTAGCGTAACCAGACCACGTTAATTACCACGTGCAGCGACGCAAATTTATTTTTAGGGTGAAACGTAATATCTTAACTCACCTACTTTGCGAACATAATGAAACAAAACCAATAATTACATATTAGACAACATAATTTCGCTTACAAAGAAATTCCGAGGAACAGTCTTGCGCAAAAATAAACAATAATATACTTAAATAATTGAAATCCGAAAAGATTCTTTTACGGATTACGAAATCCGTTTGGAAAAATAATATGGCAAGGAATGATCCTCTAAAAACGGGAAAAAATTACCTACAGCTGGGAGGGGGAAATCCAATCATAAAGTTTACAAAGATGGCGGCTCTGTAATCATTTATTTATGGAAGAAGAAACAGAGACTAATCCTAATTTATGGACACAAACCAGCCAGGGACAACGTTAAATCATTCAATATATTTGCTGTACCCTGACCTCAATTTAGGAGCCATATTGTGGGCTACTTTGCACGTTCGCGAATTTATCACACAGTTTTTAATATAAAGTAGAATGACTGATTAGTTGCTATTAAAACATTATCATCGTGACTAAAATCTAAAGACTAAATCAAATTTTTGTTGATTAATAATAGTCGATCTTCTACCTCCTACTGCCACACTACTACACTACTCTAAATTTATTAGTGGTCGGTGCAGTATGACTTGTTAGCGACATACTGCTATAGATTATGGCATTGGATTTTAACCAACCTTGGGTTGATAATTTGATTAATATTTCGATTATGTAATTGCCAAAAGAAATTATCATGGTACAAAATCTCAAATAACCTAAAATGTATACGCAAACGCCCTCGCCACTATTCAACATAATAACAGTAAGCTTCTAAGCTCTCAATACAACAATAATGGGTGAAAATTGATATAAATTTAATATAATAGCAGAGGTAATTGCACTGAAGCCGAACCCACATGAATTCGTTATCGGACGACCGTGTTGAACGCTATGATTACGGTAACTCATTTATCTTTTACGATAATTGGATATAATTTATATTTTATGGAAATATTATGTTCACTTGGATACTTGTTTCTTAAAATAGGACATGAAACGTTTATTTTAAGCACAGTGACTGGTATTAGCTACTCACCTTTTATCTAGCCCAAATAAATTATCATTAAAATTGGGGTATGGATATTATGAAACTTATAAATATTCATAAGAATTTGGATAATATAATCATCATCACAGCCTTTATAATTCGACCCACTGCTGGGACACAAGGTCTCTCCTTCTCAACGAATGAGGTTTA
Source organism: Elophila nymphaeata (assembly GCA_955850985.1). Classification (NCBI taxonomy): domain Eukaryota; kingdom Metazoa; phylum Arthropoda; class Insecta; order Lepidoptera; family Crambidae; genus Elophila; species Elophila nymphaeata. The sequence goes on along the minus strand of OY039069.1, from coordinate 14,730,041 downwards.
GGCAGTAGTCCATCACGCTTGCCCAATGCGGATTGGTGGACGGAGTATTATCAATACCCCTTTGCTGATCCATTAGTCGCCTTCTACGACACCCATTGGAGGATATGGGGTGATGCTGTTACGGTAAGTGTGATTTATTGAAAATTATTAATAATTACCAACAATTATTAATAATTACTTAGTATTAGTATTATAAACAGAATAACAGCGCTCCTGGATCACGATGGTTCGGGAGCATATGCTGAGGTAGGGACCTTTTGGCTTTTCATAGGGCATTCCTTGCAGTACCTAGTATATTTATTGTAAATAGTTAGATAATGTGTGTATTTGTTAGTTTTCTTTTAGTTATTATTCTTTGTTATCGTTTCTTTTCTTTATGTATGTGTTGTTATAGTTTTTTAATAATTAGGTAATAGCGCGCTCTGTGAAGGCCAATAAATTTATTTTCTTTCTTTCTTTCTTCTTTCTTTCTATTAATAATTACTGGTTATTATTAATAATAACCATAGTAGGTTCATATTTAACTTAACTTTAAATATAACGCGAAAAAAAAGTTTTTAATCAAAATATGACGTGTGATATGACGTGTGATTTCCCACGCTAAAATAACGTTGTTTGTTTTACTCAATAATCCAATAATATATTTTTTATTTTTGGTCCCGTCGTTTTTGATTGCGTCGCAGTTATATTCTATTGACGTAGATATCTGTCAAAAACACTGAGTACTAAACTTTGATTACATAGTATTTGGTCAAAAACTACTTCGTAAATGGAACAGGGTATAAAAGGACATTACTGCCGGATGTGGCATTCTATATAATATAATCAAGTGTCACCTAAGACGCTACTCAACCCCTTAAGGGATTATGAGCGTGATTCATCATCATCATTTCATCTGAGAGACGCCCACTGTTGAACATAGGTCTCCCCAAGAATCTCCAACTCCTGCGCTGCCCGCACCCAGCGGCTGCCCGCGATCTTTACGAGATCACCGGTCCACCTTGTTGGGGGCCTATCAACCCTGCGTCTCCCGTGCCGCTATTTGAGAACCTTTCCGACCCAACGGCCGTCAGTGCTCCTTGCAAAATAGTGTATAATGTATAATTAAACTAAAAAAAAAAAAAATGTAAAACAATCGAATATCATAAGCCAAGCGAACACTCTGTAATACTGACAAACTCTAAAATAACGAATCAACAGTATTCACGAACTCTACAGCTAATTAACCCCAGCTCTTTAGTTTCATCACGGCGCCGTATTAATTTACTATTTGTATTTCTCCGTAATTTTATCTGGGAATGTCTCGGAGGGTACGAAGTCCCTGCTTTGATCCCGGCTCCGCGGGCAGCCCCTCAGGACCAAGTTAAGTTAGTATTAAGGCCGTTTGTTTGCCATTGTTGTCTCGATCATAAATATTTAATATACTTGCTTTATGACGCCTAAGCCCGCTTAAGACTCAGTTGACACGGAAGCCGCTTTACAATTAGTTGAGTATTTATAATTACACGAAATCACCAGAAGGATTCAGGAGGCACAATTTTGGAATTTTAGATCGTCTGAAAATTTTGATAAATATAGAAACATAAGTAACTAGAAGCGTATAGATTCGCGTGCGAGTGATTGGTCATATGCATTTTTTAACAAGACGAAGATTTTGGAGACTTTAACTACACCGATGTTAAGTAAACGTTATTACTCACAACAAACACTAACTGTCGGCACACAAAAAAAATATTACCTTTATGGAATAATTTTATTTTTGCGTTTACAAACGCGTAAATATAATACTAGAAAAATGCACTGAAAAAAATCGACTTGCGTCGTCGTCCGCCTGAGGCAAGTCGATTTTTTTCAGTGCATTTTTCTAGTAATATTACCTTTATTGACAAGAAACAAATTTCAACAAATAGAGCTCTTGCGACACAACAAAAAAAGCATTAAAATTAGCTAAAACAGACTTCTCAGTTCCTTTAAAACCTTTATAGAGTTACCTCTAATTCATATTTTTGGAAACTGGTGGTGGATGAGTTTACGCTAGTCTTAAGTCTCAGTGACTTCTGTCCTAACTCCTCAAGGTCTTCAAACTATTCATATTTCAATGTACATATCAGCAATATACCTATTTAAATTCATAATCCCTAATTAATTCTCTGCTCTTGATTTCTTATTAATGAATATTATGTATAATTCGGAGATGTGTAAGAGCTTCTATAAAATTGTAAGTAGGTTCTTTTTGTAGGTAATACGCTAAGCCATTACCCAAATAGCTTTACCCTATATCCTTTTTAATCATAATACAAAGGCTCAAAAGAAAAAGATAAAAATGTCCCGCTGTAAATCATTTCGCTTGTGAATAAGGAAAATTGGCTCAGAACCCACATTGGTGGAGGGAAATCTTTTTATAACGTATTTGTTAATTGATAATCAAGCAATGTAATTTTGAAAATAAAGTCAGAAGGTATTAAAAACATATAATAATTGCAGCTACATATCAAAACTGCTGTAGCCCCTGAAGAGAACTTATGTCGATAATAACAAACTGATAATCACTATATTAATTTTACTGTCGACGTGGAGTGGCCAGTAACATAGTAACGCTGCCTACACATCGGGCGGTTCAGGTTCGAATCCTGGTAGTGGCAAATCTTTGTATGATAAACACGAACATTTGTTCATGAGCCATGGTTGTAAACAACCATTATTTATAAACAACCAAAATATTTAAGTTTATTTATAATATATCTAGATTATTATGTATATTTATCCGATATCTAGTATTCATAACAAAGTTCAAAAAGGTATTTAATTTGGGCTAGATAATTGGTGCGAATGTGGAAATCTATATATATAAAATCAGGACATTGACAGAGATATCAACGCACAGCTCAAACCGCTGAACCTAGAGACTTGCAATATTGCACATAGATACCGTATACAGTGTAAGCATCCACTAAGAAAGGATTTTTGGAAATTCCACCCCTAAGGGGGTAAAATAAGGGAAAATAGGGGATGAATGTTTGTATGAAAGTCCGTCAGTTTTGAAGTTAGGATCTTCAACTTTTGTATTTAGGCTAACAATTGAAAGAAAAATTGTCATTTGCCATTGTCATTGCCGAAAAGGGGGATGAAATGTTATATCTAGAAAGTCCTTCATTAAATTTATTATTCGATCTTATGGTTGGAAATTAACTAACTAGAATAAAAAGTATTCTATGTTTTAATTCCATCAAAATGCGATTATCTAACCTGCTGTTCACTCTACATTATAAAGAATTAAGACGTAAGAATATTTTTGTCGTAAAAGTGGAAAACACAATTTTAACTGAGCTTGCTTAAGAAATCGCACTGAAACAAAAGCACTTTAGAAGTTATCGTTATAAAACCGAGTTCCGAATTGGATCAATGGATTCCCGGAGCGGGCAACGTAAACATCATAAGACATAATAAGAACATAACTGTTATATACGCAATAATAACTTATATACGACAATCTTACTAGGTATAGGTAGTAGACCCATCCGGAGGCGTTTTGGTGTAATGGCGCACACTAGTACGCTGATCCCAAAACGCCTCCATAAGGGCTTAGTGGGTTTTAGCGGAGTAGGACCGGCGCTGTTTTGCGCCGGTGACTCCCGCATATGTAGGGTCGTCTAGGTAGGTACTACCGCCTTTCATATTTCTGTTCTGAAGCAGTTTGCTGTATTTCGAATTGAAGGGAAAGAAGGCATATCGCAGTCCCCAGGATGGCAACGCACTTGCAGTGTTAAGTGATTTTCGCTTAATATTGCAAGTGTCTATAGGCGACGGTAACCACTTAATACCAGGTGGGCCGCCATTGCCATCTCGTAGTATAAAAAAATACATGCATATATTATCTTTTTCCTACCCTGCTTCTAACTTATTTAGGGTCGGTGAAAATACTTTTTTCGTCAAATAATATTACCAAACTATTTTTATGTTTCCTTATAAAACACATAGTGACATATTTTAACTAATTGACTTTTAAATAGTATCTATAAATATCATATTCTTGAAAGACACGATATTCACTGAACCGAAACATCGTTTGATTTTGTCGCCCAGATAATAACTTTAATAGCATGTCACTTAAATTTTACAACATGTAAGTATAAAATATATAATTACAGGTTATAATGGGTCATTATAATGTTATATTACAAGCTTAGAGGAGTGATCAGTAGTCTGCTAACATACTATACATACAGTGTGTCTGGGGAAGTAGTACTTAATCAAACTTGTACACCCTTATTATAGTTCGTAAAACTTAGCTCGATCGCTGCGACAGCTGTCATCGACCACATGCCCAGCAAGTTTAGAATTTTGTAACAATTAATTTACTCTACGAAAACGTCATACTTTATTGACAGGATTGCAAGAATAGTGTTGTACGCGATGTACGACTAAATAAATAAATCTACGAATAAATGAATAAATCGAAAATAATATTTAGAGAAAACGGTATTTAATTTAGTGTACACTACATAAAACATAATAAAATGTATTACTTACCTCGATCTAAAAAATCGGTCCTTTTGCTTAAATTTATTTATAGAACAATTTTATATACAAAATTTGCAATCATCGTGTTTGATTTCCTTACATTTAATTCGCTTTTTTGTAACAATAACATGACATACGAATTTTATGTAATTTTAATAAAAATGTCACGTTATTGTCGAAAAAAATCGAATTATAGCCCGTGGAAATTATCCAAACAAAAGCCACATAACAATAATCGATACCTAATTAATCGGATTGGTTCGATAAATATTTTCGTCTATTAACATTGTCCCAGCCCTAGGAATGTGACTTTGACATCTGTCGCAGCGATCAGCTAAATTTTACGAACTAAGTATAATAAATGAAGAATAAGCTTGGATTAGTTACTCTATGTTTTGTCTCTATTCATTGAATGGCAAATGAGACTACGTCATTGGGCAAATGGCACTTCAGTGATATGAACAAAACAGCGTCACAAGTCTAAGCTTACGCGTCATTTATTAATAGAAGGGTAAGAGTTTATTCTATGGACAATTTTGTCGATAAAAATACCTCAAATTAGGGGTCTAGCTCCCACCCTCGCCGAAATACAAGAATTTAAATATTTTATTCTTACAGTCTGCAGGTCAACACTGATATGCCACAGTAGAAGTATGGATACAAGTTCAATACATTTTGAAAGAATTAGGAATGATTTAATTTAAAACGTACAAATTTAAATTTTTTTTTTTTAATTATTTTAAAATATCATAAAAACAAGATCGTCAATGTACTCTTTATTTACATTTTATTATTAGTATTTGGCAGTTCTACAAAACGGTGTCAAAATTATTACTCCACGTCTAATAGTTCCGATTTTATTATTGAACAAAATGACCCGTTCGCGGCGGTTTCGCTATGTATTTATAATCTTTTATTTAGTGTGGTAAGCACCGTCTGCATACAAAATAACAAAAATCGGGAGTAGTCTCCCCTTGACTTTCTCGTATACCGGAAACGACTCAAAAGTTGATAGAAACTTTATATTTTGATGTTATACATGCATGTTAAATTTGGTTGCAATAAATTAAAGCATGCTCGAGTTATCGTGCTAACGCACAGACATAATTCCAAAAACAGTATTTTTGGACTCAGGGAGGTCTAAAACGTGTAAATCCGTCAAACAAAATCTCGAGGCCGAATTTTTTGACGATTACAAGACTTTCTCTATACGAGAAATTAAAAATGGAGAAAACATTTATCCGATCTTTATAATATTTTAAAATGTTTTAACATATTAAAATAAGGTGTCTGTAAGTTTTACATATTCCAATTTTTTTTCTAAATAACTTTCATTGCCTGTATTTTGAACGTATGGGCATAGCTTTTTTTTCTTTTTATTAGAAACTTTCTAATACAGCACAAAAATCTAATAAAAAATAGAGGTAGAAAAACTTTATCCGTTTGTAGGTGCGCGCCGTACCTCCGTATCCTCATATCGGAGCAATCGATGGCAAGGTCTGACTATGGCGCCCTCCGCGAAGGGGTCCTTTAGTTCAACAATAACATCTGAACTATTGGACGTAGAGTAATAATTTTGACGTTTTTCTGTAGAATATCTCAAATAATAATAATATGATTTAAAAAAACCACATCTTAACACCCTTGTTTAAAGAAACCGAAAAAAATACTTAAATAATGTGACATTTTTTTAAATCAAATCTATTGTAACTCTCTCAATATGTATCGGACTTGCATAATATTTTGTTTGCTAACTCTCCTGATAGTTAATATTGTTAACTATCGAAAGATACTAAATTGTTGCTTATCAGTGTCAAAATGCAGAATTACCGTATGTTTTTGAAGGAAAAGGCCAAAATAAAGTAAAATAAAAAATTAAGCTCTTATATTTCGACGAGGGTGAGAGCTAGACCCCTAGTAGCATGTAGTAAACTTAGAATTATTTAAATGTTTATTTAAAAAAAATAAGTGGTTGTTTTATTTTGTCAGCAGAATCAACTCTTGGAATCATTGTAACTCATGGACAGGCCCATCTTTTGTCTAAATCATTGATGCAATACTTAACCAAGTCTTGCTCAATTTTACACTCCAAATTTCAAAAGATTTGGCAACGGAGTTTTTTTGAAATTTTAAATAACGTTAGTACGGTAAAAACACATTTAATTGAAAATCTTCATAAAAATTGGCGTTGTTCCATACTAACCATTTTTTTAACTATAAATCCTAATGTTACAAAATTTGGAGGAAATAAGCGAACAACACTCTCTGCTAAGTCTAGCATCAATAAATTATGCAAAAATCAAGTCTGTCCATGAGTTAGTAGGCATCAAATCGCCAATTCTGATGAAGAGATTAAAGAGTCATTTTCACATTTTTTTCAGAATTTACCAAGTGAAATATAATTTAATTACAGACAAAAATATTGCAAAGAGTGTACTTTCAAATAATAATAATAATAAGAACCTAAAACAACTATTGAATTAAAGAAATTGCAAGTTTAGGTACAAGATAATAAAACGCCAATTTCATAGGTAAGGACCTAATATTATATTATTATACTAGCCCTAGATTCTAATCTCAGTAGCGAATAATGATAGAACATTATTATAAATATCTGCTTTTAAAAGGTATGCAACCGATCCATGTGACCGAGCTCCGACAACATTTTGGAACGGTCCTATTTAAATTTGATCAACATCTGACGAGTAGTTTTTGAGTTATCCTTTAATGCCTATTTAGTTGTCATCGATGATATCGTACTAGTTCTATTACTTGTTTGTCTAAAAGATCTCGTGATAGTTTTCTGAAAATTTTTGTACTTAAAACGTACGTTAAGATCACTACACGACGTTTTCTTTTTCATATTAAAATGTAGTTGTTTTAGAATCATATTGTTACTAGCTTCTTCCCGCGACTTCGTCTGCACAGTATCAATATAGATTATAGCCTATTTTTTATTCTGATGTATGAGCTATATTATTGTAAGGTTTCATTAAAATCCATTCAGTAGTTTTTGCGTGAAACAAACACACGTCCAGACATCCATCCATACATTTATACATTCATAGTAACTTTCGCGTTTATAATATCAGTAGGATTATTATGCTGCCTTGCCTGCGTATAAATTACAGGTATTAAATATTATCGTTTTTTAATCCACAAAATCTCCAATACAATTTGCCGAATAAGAACGATAACTGGTCGTGCAGGATGGTTTATCTGTCAGAATTTTTACAAAATATATTTCAGCGTTGATTACAATCTTTCCGGCTTCCGCCGTCTCGGCCGTGACGTTGTTGAAATTCCAAACACCCACAAAACGCAAAGGTTTTTACTTTATTAAGAAACAGCTAGCGACTACTGTATATACTTCGCAGTATCGTACTCAGGATATTGAAATTTCCAGAAGAAAAGAAATTATGTAGGTAGGGCTCGCGCCAAACTTCTAGTTTGCTCTGAACAGAACCTGAGCAGTACAAAATTGAACCTTGTTGGTAGGTGGTGAAACGAAGCGGAAACACCTTCAGAAGTTTGTCGCAAGCTCTACTACTTGGCACATAACTTATTAGAATATTTACACACAAGCAGCATTTCCCAAGGAGGATTGTTGTCAGGCGGCCGGCCGTAATATCTTATACCAAACCCTATTATATAGCAATGCGTCGATATCAAGATATACTCCACCAACCAATCCCAAATAAATTGGGAACAGAGTAGGAGTAAGAGGAGACTTACAAGGAATGGAAAAATGGAAAAGAATAGCTTATAATTTTCGCCGTTTTAGAAGAGTTCTAAACCAGATTAAGAAGAGCCGTCAGTTGCGTAGTGCGTAAGAATGTTGTCTTCCACCCGGGAGGCACCGGTTTGAACCACGCCACGTACCAATGTGTTATCAAATTTTGAATTCATATGTACGTTCAATCGACGCGTACATACCTATATGAAGAAATTCTTAGGTTGTGTGTGAAGTTGACCAACCCGCACTTGGCCAGCGTGGTTGACTAAGGCCTAATCGCCCCTAATGTGGGATAGGCTCGAGCCGTCGGTGGCGACATTATATGAGCAGATGATGATAATGATGAAACCAGATTAAAACTAATATATTGCATATTGATCTTTACAAACTACACACATGTTGAGTGCTACTTATAACCTACACAGAAATCAATAAATATCAATAAAAAACATTTCAAGATTTTTTTAAAAGAAATAAGTTTATTTTTAAATATCTTAAAACGTTGTTTTATGAGAATTATTCATTGAGCAGTGGTAGAATAAAATAGGATTTTCTTTATGGTACATCAACATTTAAAAATGTTAAAAATAATTAATATAAATCTTTAAAATAATATAAATATAAAATGAACCTACCTGTATTAAGTGATCTCGATTCGGTTACACTGACTAACATTGATAGCACCGACTATGGATTTTTTCGGCGAAACATTCATCATCGAACCGCAGATTCGGTTAAATATTCTGTGCTGATAAAATGTACAGTTACAACCAACTTGATATATAAACTACAGAATCTTAAATGTGCAGATACATATATTCTATCCTACATTGCTTAAAATTAAGAGCTAACGCAGACCATATAATTTAGTTGGCCAACTATCGTACAACTAAATTGCGTGCTTCCACAATTTAATCGTCCTTACATAGAAACCCATTCTTTATGCTATCGGCCGATAGTTGGATGCGATCGTTTAGTTGTGCGATTTAGTTGGATAGATGTGCGGCCCTCTATGTCTACTGCAATAGTCAGCGAACTCAATTGTATCGTCTGCGGGGTCCAAACCACACAATTTAGTTGGCCGACTATCGTACAACTATCGTCCTTACATAGAAGCCCGTACTTTATGCTATCGGCCGATAGTTGGATGCGATCATTTAGTTGTGCGATTTAGTTGGATAGATGTGCGGCCTTCTATGTCTACTGCAATTTAGTCGTCCAACTAAATTGTATAATGTGCTGTGACCCTAAAACTTGCGTAAAATCAAGACAGGTGTGTAACTAACTTTCGTTATTTTAATCAATTTTTAAGTATCTACGCAGTGGGTATAATTTCAGCTTTCGTCAATTCGCTCCAAAATTTATGGAGTAAAATTCATTGTCTATTCTACACCACCTTAATTATATTTGATGAGGCGTCTTATCAAAATGAAAAATTCAACAGAAGAAACTCATTTTTTATTTAAATTCTGCAATATTAGATTCACTGGGTGTTGCGTATCATTTTATAATCTAACAAATGTCTTATTACGAATAAAATTTTATTAAACGTTGTAATATCAATATACTGGATCTTTGTTGCAAGTTGAAAAAGTGATATCCTACCCTTATGGGAGAAAGGCGTGATAATGAAGGTACTTGAAGTGTTCATTATTTTCAGAACACTAATAAAATTAAGACCATAATATAGAATAAAACATTAATAAAAGACTTCGGTTAAGAGGCAGTAGTCAAACGCTACAATCGTGTACACTTTATTTAATTCAATGCGAAAAAAAAACCGTTGCCATGCTATTCTGTAACGAAATCATTTTTAACTTGAAACTTATCTCAATTTCATCAGTCAAATATTGTATCAGAATCCTAAGTATTATGTTTCATATGTTGATGGTTAGTTTGTTTGTTTGTTACACTTGGACGACTAAACTACTTATCCGATAATCGGGAAATTGGTACACAAAGTACAGTACAGGACCTACCTTTCATCCAGAAAGAAAGGACATTTTGACAAAATCCACGTTAACATGAGCGAAACCGCCGGCAAATTTTAGTATACTTCATAAACTTGGTTTTCATTGATTTAAATAGAAATAATATTAGCTATAGTTTTCTTAATCAGAACTTATTCAGAGATACGGATTGCTTAAGTAGGTACTCGTAATTTGTGTGAATTGTACCTTAGGGTATTGAAGTGAAATATTATATTATTTATAGTCTTATCTTAAGAGAAGAATTAGACTAGGGCACATGTCTTTCTAGTAGCCTATTTAGAGGGAATACTATCTAGGCATGTGTCTTAGTCCAATTCTTCTGTTGCCATTAAAAACATCAGCCCAACATCAGCCTTGAAAACACTAAGGTATTAAAAAAAAACAGGGTAAAACCACAGGCAACGAGTTCCATTCCTTAGCTGTTCTCGTGGACATTGAAATAAGACTAACGTAGAAAAACGATATAATAATACGCAAATCTCTGCATATAAACACACAGGTTATATCCGCAAATCTTAGAAAGTTGAGGAATTGATTTGATATGTGATATCTTTAAATCATTGCATTTTTGTATTCAAATATTTTCAAAATTATAGTCAAAAATGCCCGCACGAATTTTGTAGTCGTTAAATAATAACACCGGACGCATTAATTAACTGTTTTTATTGCGGTCAAACCTCAGCGTGACATAAAAATATTAAGACCATGCCAATAACTAAAGCTTATATTTACTGGTACGTCGAATCCAATGGCTATACTTATATACCTAAACTATTGAGTAGTTCTTGGTAACGATACTGAAATTGAATACTGTAGCTTAATCATAGAATTATGTGATTTTAGTGAATAGATGAGCCTAGATATTAAGGTCTTCAAGTATGCTGTTTATGTAATAAAAGTGTTAGAAAAAAAGACTTCAGATCAAATCACTATAATATAAAATACTTACCTGAAGAGGGAGCCATGTACCGATGTGACACATATACTATATAATAAATAAAAACAGCGTTTACACTATTTCGTTTACAGTTTCCGACATTAGATGTAGTCTAATAATGTATTTATTTACGAAACTATTAACACTATTAATGTTGAAAAGAAGCTAAAATCTTAATATCGTCAAATGTTACGTTACCAAAAAGCATGACGTAGAGGTATCGCCGCCGCCCAATCTATTCGATAAACACTAGTCGCCTCTCACATAACATAATATTTGCACATAAACAAATTTTGGACAATAAAATTACGTTCAAGAAATGCACCGGTCCGCGGCCGTGCCGGTGCCACTCGCACACGTGTCAAATATAAGTACCCGTTTATATGTGTACACTTGTAGCCTTTAGGCGGGTGTCGCGTGGGGCGTGCGTTCCGTCGCTCGCCGCGGTCTCGACTGAAGCCCTAGCCGAAGGGCGGCGCGCCTACGCTCGATACCGGCGCCTTCCCGCCGCCCTCCCACATTGCAAAACCATTTATAAAAATTCACTTGCTTATCGATAATTTTTATCAGTAACACATTATCATTCTAATAAGTGCACTATACTAGGCGTCGAAAAAACATAGTTGTAGTAGTTACTTATCCAATGTTTACGTCAATGTTACGTTACGTAGTAATGATATCGCTAGCCTAACTGCTATAAAAGATTTTATTTAAAAAGAGCCGTTTTTGTTCGTGATTTTTTTTTCTTGAGAATCGTATAACAATTGATATGATTGAATATCTACGAGAATAAATAGCAATTAATTTTATAGCTTTTGATATTGATCCTTAACATAAAATCAACCGTTACTTTGCGTCACCCAGTCAGATTCAAATATTTACCAACGATTAAACTGCGTAATAGAACTCCGTGGGGATTGATCTCTGGTGATAAAATACCTAGCCGAAACATATAGCTACGTGTTCTTCAAAGAGGAACGCGTTTTTTTCGACCTGAAATAAAATTGCGAACGAAGTTCAAGCCGTAATGTTTGAACGTCTTAAGAATCAATCAAAGAGGTACAATCCCAAGGTTCTGAAAAAGACAATTTCAAAGCATACTACTAAATGAAATAAAGCTTTGTTGACCAAAAGTTGCATTTTTTTTACATGCTTACACCAATTTACTTAAATGTTATTTTTATGAACTACACTTTAGAAAAATATGTCGTAAAATGCTCAGGCGAATGGTGAATGCTCTTTCAACTGTACTACCCAGAGCTTGCGATAACTCAATATTTTTTTTTCTATTGTTCATTGAATATTTTCCTTACCATTTTTGCTAGTTAAGTTATAATTTCTGGTAATGTAAATTTATGGTTTTTTTTTCACAACTGAAAACTTTTATATCGTTGTTATGAGTTGATGCATCGCTATCTTCCCCCTTTAGAAATATACTTAAAAAACATTTAGAAATATACATATTATAAATATTATAGAATAAAATAGACATATAGAATATGACTTTATTGTACATACATCAACCAGTTTGACAATAGTATTGAAATATATAAAAATAGTCGTAGAAAGGGCGACGTTATTTATCGCTAAAAGCGATCCTGGAAGAGATCGCTTTTAGCGATAAATAACGTCGCCCTTGATATGGACAGGATTGTAAATATTATTTGTATTTATTACATACACGAACACGATCTTACGAAACAACGTCCGTAAAAATAAGGTAAAAATAGATTCTATTGAAGACCAATGTTCCCATTTGATTTTTATATAAGCTAATTACTTCGTCATTCGTGCCTCCTTAATTAAGCAAATATTCGCGTAGATGAAATTTATGTTTCTCGATTCGTTGGATATTGGGCTATTATATTTAATATTACCGTTGAATCTGCCTTTCTTGGAACCAATGATGTTAAGAGCGTGACACTAATAATAATTGGATTTTCCTAAATAATATGACCTAGGCCAAACATGGTCAATCGACCTGGGCAGATTTTTATCGCAAATATTTTTTTTAATAAACTAAATAATCAAATAAAATTATACCTTATATGTAAAATAAGCTTGAATTTATCTCATCGTCAACTAACATTGTTCCTTAAAATCTTATGACATGTAAAAGTTAAAAAAAGTATGTTTATTTTTATGTTTAACTTTAGATTATATTCATACAAAAAACGCAGGTAATTTAAAGCAAATTGTTGCCTGTAACTTAAATAAAAAATCGGGACTGGTCTCCCCTTGACTTTCTAGTATACCGGAAACGACTCAAAAGTTCATAGAAACCTTATATTTTGATGTCATACATGCATGTTAAATTTTGGTCACCCATCCGAGTACCGACCGCGCACTTAGTTACTTAACTTTCGTGATCGACGTCTCAAAAGTTATATTTTGATGTCATACATGCTTGTTAAATTTGGTATTGAAACCAAGTTAAAGCCTTCTCGAGTTATCGTGCTAACGCACAGACACACATAATTCCAAAAAAATATTTTTGGACTCAGGGCGGTCCAAAACGTGTAAATCCGTCAAAATCTCGAGGTCATATTTTTTGACGATTACAAGACTTTCTCTATACTACCGTATACGAGAAAGTAAAAAATGATCTAAGTCCATTTCCGTTGCCACGGAAGATTTTGTTCTCTCTTCCCCAAAATAATTTAATGATATTTTACCTACATAAATTATAGATTTTTCTCAGTTTTGGCACTAATTTCGTTAAAGCACAATTATTGCCTCATACTAATTTGGGTATTCTCCCCTTGTAAAAATAATAAATGCGAATCTACGAAATAAGGTCTTAACCAAGGAGCTTATATTTTACCTATGTCTTAACGTATTGAATAAATGTCATCCGTAGGCATTCGTAGCAACTTTTCATAGAGTCCGTAGCCAAACCGTAGCACTCTATTTCTAAAGACGCCTACGATAATCAGCGAGCTGCGAATGAACCTGACCTTTGCAAACGTTCTTGAAAATATTAAATGTTATGTGAATGAATGAAAATGGCGCATTCAAAAGAAAGTCTTTGTTTGGATTCTTATTAGTAAACGGACATAGTTTACTCGTTCCCCTAGTTTAGGGACTAATATAAATTAATAACAGATAGATGGGTGCAATATTCTTTATTGCAAAGCAGTAAACATTAATCTCAAAAAGAAAACAATAACAGAGGGCCTAGACAATTAAGTGACTAGTCGATTGCGTTGAACGTCTAACGAAAATGAGAATAATGTATGAAAAAGACGTTTTAGTGAGAAAGCTCTATGGCGACCCTAGACAAAAATTAGCCTCCCATCCACTAGCGTTTATTTCGTACAACTTGTCCTCATAGATGAACTGTAGAGAAACATCAAAGATAAATTAAACCGTTGATGCCACTAACTAAATGTCATCTCTACATGTTTTCCTACGACTTTATCAATAATGAACCGTTTTATCGACAACCTCTAGGCTATTTTAAGCATTGGACAAGGTTTTTTTTACGACACCACATTACAGTGTCTTCATAGACACGAATGAGAATAAACCACAAACTTAGTTTCTCATCTGTTGCGAATTATATAGAATATACGACCAGCATTGCAAGATTGAAGTTTTCAATGGACATATATCGATCGACAAATACATTTTGGGTTTCTAGACAAATAACAAACGCTACAAAGCGTTTCTTTATATAACAACGTCAGCTCTAACATTTGACATGACGCGGTTGCTATTGTATATTCACAGTAATACGTCACTTTCATTCATTATCATATTTTTCGTTAATCGTTCGATGGAATCGATTGACCAATTCCCTAGAGACTCTGTCAAATTAATTGATTTATGCCGATTAATAATAATAATAGTATATTTCCACGTTCACGCCAATTTTCTAGCTCAAAGTATCTTTAAGAACTTGTTTTAAGAAACATAAGTTCTGTATAACGGATACTAGATAACGGACATTTTAATATACATAATTATTTTAGGTATTTTTATAAATTAACTGAAATAAATATATAAACAACCATGACTTGCATACAAATATTCGTGATTGTCACACAAATATTTGCCGCTACCAGAATTTGAATCTGGACCGCTTGATGTACAAGCTGCTATACCACAGATAATATAATGCTATACTATACTGACCACTCCACCACAACGGCGTCGATTAAGTCGAATTTTACTGTAAAATTGTATATATCGATAGTTCCGTGCACGCACTGGTCTACCAACTTCTTATCAACCTCAACATTCCACGCAGAGTTGTTACAATCTTATTGTCTTATTGTAGACATTAAATGGAAACAAATCCTCCGATTCGAATCCTATCTCAAGGGACAGAATATCTATAGAACCGTTGTATGCAGCAGATGCGGCGGAATGTTTACTAATTTGATTACTTACTCCGGGAAACGATGAAGTCAAGTCACGAAAGATTGAGCAGTAGGTACAAGAATATAATATCACTGGTATAGCATGATTTTGTGTTTGTGTAAGGGAATAAGCTTCTCAACTTTGAAACGCTAGTTTAATTAGTTGTTTCTTGAACCCTAAAGAAGGATTTGAATTTTTGAAATGTTTAAAAATTGTGCCATAAAATTGTACAACGAAAAACAAGAAAAAAAGCTGTCATGATTAATGTGCATGAGACGGGACTTGCCTCAGGCGGCAAAAATAAAATTATTCCATAATGTAAGGTAGTTTCATCTTAACTGGGCGTCAAATATTTGCAAAAATATTTCGTTTGGGTCTTAGAAGTGCAAATTTCAAGATTTAATTAAGCAATGTTTACCATAAAAACATAAGCACCAAGCACTGACAAATTTCGACAGCGAAAAGCAGTGTCTCGGTGGCGTAATTGGTCAACGCAGCCGCCCGGATTGCGGAAGATGCGGGTTCGAGTCCCGCCTGAGGCAAGTCGATTTTTTTCAGTGCATTTTTCTAGTATTTTTCTTGTTTTTCGTATATAATATTTATCTTAGAGATAAAAAGCATTACAAAATTATTAATCACTAATTGTTTAGAACAATAGTGGTTTAAATAATTAAACAAAATATGAACTACCTCATGATTTAAGTGGTTTAAAATATATTTGGTTAAATAACACTTCTCGAGTGGTAGTTGATTATAATTTGATACTCTAATAGTTCAATTTCCATGGCCTGCAGCTACACAATCAATAAACATTTCTGTATTTCTCTAGAAACAAAAGCTAGAACAAAACAAAAACAAAACTCTATAAACAGAACCTGCATAAAAATAATTGGCCAACTACATGTTGTTTTCAAGTAAGCCCTATTTAAATAAATGGTATTTATTGTTGGGCGAACTAGTGCACATAATGCAACTCCTTGTTCGCGTGCTCTGATACCATCAGTGCCCCGCCGTCAATGTGGGCCATTCGCCACATACCTGCGGACTACAAAAACGTAAGGACGGTATTTTAGTCCTTAGATAGGGGAAGAATTATAATAGAGCTTGTTAATTTGTTTGCTTGTTTACTACCCCGAGTCGTCTCGTAATTTTCGCTGTCTGTAACTTCTGACCCATTATTGGGACTATCAATTTTAATAAAACTGCATTCGTTAGTTTGTTTTTCTGATGTTTTAAACACGCAGATTACACTAACTAAAAATGTTTCTTTGGTTAAGGCTACACACGCAATCGTGCATGCACGAACAGTTTGTGCAAAATTGGTGCAAAAACTGCACTGTGTGTGACTACGCGATAGCGAGTTGAATGCGCAAACGGTTTGTGTAAAAATCTGTATCACGTGTAATTTTTTTTGTCTGCCATCTTACCCACAAGTTTGCTTCTACAAACAAGAATTTGTGCAAATAAAATTAAGCATGTAGCCGTGCCTGTAAATGTAATAAAGAAAATTAACATGTATTAAATATTTTAATACAAACATAAATACATAGATAATCACGCTCACATTCCTAAATGGGGTCGAGCAGAGCTTCAGGTAACATTCGGTTACACAAAAACCCACATCTGGTACTATGGGCCATACAATACCCCAAAATAGCGACAGACCAGCCTGTCGCCTACACAAAAGGGGTATCAAATTCAAAATTAACCATGCTTCTGTAAACAAACCAACAAAACCCAACGACCAGTACAGATGTTGCACTCAAAATCATCTCAGAAGTCACCCGGACTGCTGAAATGATTTTGGGTGCAACATCTGTCAAATAAATGTTTTAATACATACAATAATTTAGTTTTTTAACGTTTCATCTTTGATGGAGAATGTTCTTGGCATTCGTCTCATCTGTATTTGAAGAAAAGATGGTGAAGGTGGTAGTGAGTTTCACCCGGGATCCTGACGACTGAGGGAATGGCTATTTCATCATTAACATATCTAGGAGTGTTTGGCGGGAGGGGTCCAGGTCCGGAAGCCTCCTCGCCCCGCCGAGAAAGTTTCCCCACCACGTTACCAGGGTCCGCCCCTGGTAACGTGGTGGGGAAACTTTCTCGGCGGGTGTGTAGCTTTTGATGTCAAGTGTGTCCGCTTGGCATTCGAAGTCACATGACATCGTCGAGTTGTTTTTGTTTTCCCAACACGGCTAGTTCCGGACGGCCCTTTTCAGGGCCACGCGCCCGAACACCCCGGTTGCGGTTCGATGGCTGCTCCCGGTGTCCTCATCAGGAGGACGCGCCAGGTCCAGCAGCCGTCTGTGAGGAGGCCGCCTATAAGGCCGGCGTCGGCCAGCGAGCTGGCCGCGGCCCACAGGGGCTGGCATTAGTCGGTAGCCCCTGTGGGCTGCTGGCCACCAATTGGTACACAAGGAGTGCCTAGACGGGCAGCGTTGGAACGGTCTCGGTGTAGTTGCGACAACACAACCCCTTACATCATAGCAATATATCACGTACATATACAGAACTTATTTAATATTAACTTAACTTACAACTAACAGTATTCGACTAAACTACATAAGCACAAGGTGGCATCAGAGTAAGGATTACTTAGAATACTCTGGAGACAGCCAATATGAAAGCGACTAATTTTAAAACTAGTAAACAATATGTCTCTTTGCATTCTATTCCGTTCACACTCCATCAATAGATGCAAGACATATTCAATTCGTCCACATACTATATCTCACAGTTAGGTGCAGTAATTTTTTCATTAAATATGCAAACTTCTTACATGGAATGTTTCCAGATTATTTCTAAGTATTAATATTATTTCATTTCTACATAAGTTTGGATTTGCGCTATTTCTGTAACACAAACACCCATTGAAACTTATACGTATAATTAACAACAATAAAACAGTAGCCGTCAAATTCACTAAAAAATACTATAATTGATCTGCAGCTAAATTTTGTGGCTTGAAAATGGCACTAACGAGCAACAATCAATCCTCATATAATCTCGCGTGCAACCGCGACGGAACATGTTCGCCATGTTTGTGGCCAGAATATAAAATAAACTAGGCTTATGAATTTAAATTATATACTTGGACAAAAAATAGCAAGTCAATCAAATTTGTGAACATAGGTGTTTCAGGGTCTGCTTTACTCTTCTGTAAATAACTCTCTTCTCGCTTCAACGCTTACTAAGATTTTACCTATCTTACGGAAAATCCGGGAAACCCATAGTTTTTTTGGGCAAACTGGATGATATTTGCCGTTGTAATCTATAGCGTCATTAGATCTAATTGGAAGAATGACATTGATTAAAAATAATATATATAATACTAGCTGTCCCGGCCACGCGTTGCTGTGGTAATTTCATACTACTGACCTGTAACATTGTATCTGCAGTAAAAAAAAAATATGACTACTTATTAAGATAAAAACTATCCTATCTCTCAAGTTGGATCAAACTGCACACGGTGTACAAATTTGATTAAAATCGGTAGGAGTCCATCGCGGACAAACAACGTGACACGTAATTTTTATATAATAAGATATTTCCACGCTCACGCCAATTATCTAGCCCAAATTAAGTATCATTTAGAACTTGTGTTACGGATAACGGTAACTAGACAACGGACAAATTTAATTACATAATAGTATAGATATTTGTGAATAAACTTAAATAAATACATAAACAACCATGACTCGTGAACCAAAAGGGACATTGAACCATTCTCCTCTTTGTGTACATCACACAAACATTTGCTCCTACCAGGACTTGAACCCGGACCGCTTGATGTGTAGGCAGCGGTACTGACCACCACAACGGAGTGAATATTTGTTTTCTTGTGAAATATTCGTTAGCGTTTGATATATTATGTAGGTACATTTGAAGTGATCGTTGAAGTGAGAACTGAGTTCTTTATGGGACAGAGTGCTTAGGCAAGTGGTCAATCTATTCTATCGCACGCTTATTAAAAAGAATATAATGTATGAAACTGACGTAACTGAGAAAACATCATAGCGACCGTCGTGTTAAAAGTTAGATTTGACGTTGTTATTCGCAGAAACGCTTTGTAGCATTTGCCGAAACGCTTTGCAGTGTACGCACTCAGTACAGTTGGTCCTGAAGCGCTTCAGTGAGATTACCAACACGAACGTGCGTTCTTCGTTACGATAACGTAAGTTAAACTACAAAATGCCCAGTCAGTACTCGGATGGGTGACCGAGAACTTTTTCACCTCGGTTTTCCTCCGTGCTTCAGAAGGCACGTTAAGCTGGTGGTTCAAAAACAGTCGTTCTCAAAGAGGATTTGGTGTCAGGCAGGTGGCTGACCGTAAAAATCTAATGCTAACCTTTAGCGGTATTGTCGGTATCAAGACATACAGCACCGACCCCAAATTAATTGAGAGCAGGGTAGGAGAAAGATGACTGCTATAGGCTTAGACATAGTTTTATGACCGGGTACCTGCCTGACAAGCCTCTTTAGGAATGAGTGGTTCAAGGCATTTCACACTTATCAGCTCCGAAAGGGATCGCCTCTTTTTTTACTATGAATGCTATGGATCTGTGGCTACGGAACAGCTACATGAATGCTACAGATCTGCGGCTACGGAACAGCTGCGTAACGTAGCGCGTCGCCTCTTTTTTTACTATGAATGCTACGGATCTGTGGCTATGGAACAGCTACATGAATGCTACGGAAAAGCTACTTAAATACTACGGAACAGCTACGAAACGTACCGTGTCGCCTCGTTTTTTACTATGAATGCTGCGGATCTATGGCTACTTAATGTACTTGACAAAGCTACCAGTTTTATTAAACACCAGCGCTTCGCACCCGACTTTGTGTAGATATTTTAAAATCAAATACAGCCCATGTCACTCAGTAACAATGTGGCATTCTAATAAAGATTTTTGAGTTTAATCTTTATACTGACATACAAATCTTTCCTCTTTATAATATAAGTACTATACTACATATTTTTTTGGAAGCTCAACTCAACATTATGGAATAGAGTGTATTCCAAAGGTAGAAGGAAAATAAAACGCGACAGTTTTTACAAGTCTCTACATTTAGTTAAGAACGAATTTTTTTTATTCGCATTTTATTCAAATTGCGAGATTGTAATTTTAATTACGTATACTGCAACATGTCTGGTACAGGTACCCTAATTAGAGCTAAATATTTTACATAACGTATGACATATTAAAAATGTTTTTCCTCGAAGCTTTGGTTTTTCGTAACCTACTTTCTTATTAAAAATATAACTAAAATAAAACTAGTGTTGTGTAGTAAACCTAAATAGCACACGAAAATAAATACTTGCTAAGGTAATACCTACTTAATAAACTTGATTAAAATCATTCATTGCCCTTGAAAAGTTTGGAAATAGTCATCTTTTTTTACTTTCTAGTATAGTACTTAGTATAGAGGAAGTCTTGTAATCGTCAAAAAATTCGACCTCGACATTTTGACAGATTTACACGTTTTGGACCTCCCGGAGTCCAAAAATACCATTTTCGGAATTATGTCTGTATGGATGCTTAATCGTGCGTTTTTCACGCAATTTTCTGGCGCAAATCACATGACTGTGGTACCAACTGCAGTGTTGCCAGCGGTGTTATTGAACTGATGCGACCTCGCAATGTTCAAAAAAAGAGCGTATTACTTCCGAGCGTATACTTACACACATTAATAAGTTGAAAGCATATTTAATAGAATTTTTTTATTGTTAATTAAAATAATTTTTAGATGTTAGAAGTTTATTAAGTAGATATGTAATGTACTTGATTTAATTTGTAACTATTACCTCAAATACCTAGATAAATATATTTTTAAATGTAATATTTTTAGAATTTTTATAGTTTACATACATTTTATTGTTGATTTGTTTGTATTGCGATACCCTTACAGGGTCATGTTTATGGGACATTACTTTTATGTAACATCTGATAAACCAACATGTGGCAATAAATGATATGACTATGACTAGTCCTTAATGGGTTAAAATCCGGCAACGCATTTGCGATTCCTCTGGTGCTGCAAATGTCTATTGACGACAGTAATCAACTTAAGTACCATCAGGAAAACCGTCTGCTCGTTTGTCGCCTTTCCCAAAAAAAAAGTTTTGAGCTTAAATAGTGTTTTAAAAATAACCCTGGATTATTAATAATATATAACCTAGCTAACTAAAAGTTAGTGTTTTATCTATCCCACGAGTTTCTATCTCAATTTTTAACTTAATTGTACCAGAGATTAGATAATAGATCTGGGTGTCATTTTTGATAGCAACCTGAACTGGAAGGACCAAGTAAATGAAGTCAGTCGCAAAGTGTTTTCTTCTTTCCACACCCTTAAATCTTTGCAATACTTTTTACCACTTCAAACCAGAATTGCCTTAGCCCAGTCACTAATTCTCCCGATTTTAGATTACGCTGACGCGTGTTACCTGGATCTTACGGAGGAGCTCCTTAACAAGCTCGAGCGACTGCAAAATCTATGCATACGCTTCATTTTCGGGTTACGTAAATACGATCATGTCTCACAGTTCCGTCAACAATTAAAATGGCTTCCTATCCGACTTCGCAGAAATTCGCGCATCCTTTTTCTTCTTTTTAATGTATTATATAACCCACTTTCTCCTATATATCTTCGCGATCGTTTCGAGTTTGCACATCCTCCTGGTGTTTCTTGCAGATCGCATCTCCGTACCCTTCTCAAACTTCCTACAAATATTTTCCGCACGAATTTCTTTCAGGACTCGTTCACTGTTCATGCAGTTAAATTATGGAATGCACTACCACCGTCAGTACGCGACATACGTTCTCTTCCAGTGTTTAAGCGTAAAGTAAAAGAGCACTATCTCTCCTTAACTTAAATTATATTGTTCTCCTTAAGCTTTTTTTTTTATTATTATTATCTTTTTTATATATACTTATCCTATATTTTTTTTTGTTCATGTATTATTATATTTATTTGTATAAATATATATATTTGAATTTGTGTATAGTATGTATTTGTATATGTATTGTATATTCATATATATATAGTATAAGTATTTTATTAGTAATATACCTATTTATTTTATAAGTACACGCGATATCCACGTTTCTCAGCATGTCTCCTATCACAGGTGGGTTGGAAGAGATTTCTTTTAGAAATAAGCCACACCTTTTGTACTATTTATAATTTGTAACTTTTCCTATTTTTGTAATTCCCGTGTACAATAAATGATTAAATAAATAAAAATAAAATAGATTAAACATAAAATCCTTTTTTTCATAGTGATATCTTTTTTAGATGGATGGAAGTACACACGCGTGCTCTGTCATGCCATGCGGCGGAGGGGTCGGTAGGAACATCGCGGAGGCATTGTGGAAGCTGAGAGGTGGAAAGGTTCGCTTGCTTACTGCAGTTGGGGACGATGCTGACGGGAAACACCTTGAAGATATTGCTCCGGGACTACTGTTAGATGGTAAGATAATATGATTAAACAAATTAATTACAGCGGGAAAGTAGTGACACACAACACGGATTTTTGAAATCTATTAAAATCTGTTTATTATGAGGATAGTACCTACCACAGAACACACTTTCGGTGTTCTGTACCCCTAATATGAGTTTGTTAGTTTTCGAACTCGATCAACTGTATCGTCTCCCTTCATACATTGCCCACTAGCGCCTCTAACGTAAACTATCAGAAACAGTGGGTAATGTATGAAAATAGAGACGATGATACGTTTTATCGAGCTCGAAAACTAGCAAAACTCATACTAAGGGTACCTACGGCGAGCACGTCTCCATACAATCGGAAAAATCGTTCTACTATCTACCCCTATTTCTTATCCGAGGTTATATTAGAATGTATTTAATAAAAATAAAAAACTATGTCCTTTTTTATGGAATTATTTTTACGGTAACAAACGAGCAAATAATTTTAAATTAGAAAATATACTGAAAATATCGACTGTCCAGGGCGGGAATCGAACCTAGCATCCTCCGCAATTCAGGCGGCAGCGTCAACCACTACGCTACCGGGTCACTGCTTTCACCGCTTGGTACTTATGGTAACATTGTTTCGCCAAATCGTTGAAATTTGCACTTCTAAGAACCCAACGAAATATTTTTGAAAATATTTGACGTCCAGTTAAGATGAAGCTATCTTATGATATGGAATTATTTTCGATTTTTTAGTGTATTTTTAAAAAAAGCGTCGGTGGCGTAGTGCGTAAGAGCGTCGTCGAACCAGAGCCTCCCGGGTGGGAACCCGGGAGGCACTGGTTCGATCCCCGCCACGTACTGTGTTTTCAAATTTTGAATTCATAATATGTACGTTTAATCGACGCTTGTACGGTGAAGGAAAACATCGTGAGGAAACCTGCACGCACCTATGAAGAAATTCTTAGGTTGTGTGTGAAGTCGACCAACCCGCACTTGGCCAGCGTGGTTGACTAAGGCCTAATCGCCCCTAATGTGGGGTAGGCTCGAGCCCCTCGGTGGGGACATTATATGAGCTGTCGATGAGTGTATTTTTTAATATTAAAAATAGAATATTAGAAGTATTTTCTGAATATGCTATGGTGGCGCGGGATACTGATATATCTGTAAAAATACAGTAGCACTTTGTTTAGATTATGATAAAATCTACCCCCTCCTCAGCTCATCATTCATATTGCTGTGCCCATCAGGGTCCATAATTGTGCCTTTACTGTAACTACTGTAAGAACCCATGTAAAAAATTATGGTATGCAATAAAACATTTGAATTTGAATACTTCGGTCACTATGAGCAAGGTCGCCAGCCAACCAACACATCGTCAGTTCGTCACCTTAATTCATAGACTTGTTTAGTACTCCGTGCCTTAATTGAAGGAGTGAAACCGTCTTTTGCTAAATTTTTATCGCAGAAAGAATAAAACGTCCTAAAATTACGGCGCTAGACTACAAATAATGCATAATAGTACGGTTCTCCTGGCATGTTGACTGCTTTATTGATATTGGCCCTCGACCAAAAAAGGTTAATGACCAAACACAGTGACGTTATAACAGTGTACGGCTTAAGTAGACATTATTGCGTAACGTCCCTTCTACCCTCCGAGAAAACAGATAACCTTCTAAATGACAAATGTCAAAGTAAAATTATAAAAACATGATTGTGCGAGATTAATTAAATACAATCACGCTCTTAATCCCAAAGGGGGGTTGAGTAGAGCTTTGGGTAGCGTTACACAAAAAGCCACATCTGGCAGTATGGGCCATGAAGTGCCACAAAAATAGTGACAGGTTGCCAGCCTGCCGTCTACTTGACAGAGGCATCAAACCCAAAAAAGAAACAAACCTTAGTAAACCCATCCACAATAACTTACAACCTCGACAGATGGTTACTCTAATCTAAATCACCTCAGCGGCAGCATCGTGGCAGATTACAGAATGCTGACAACTTAGGGAACAACGCTGAAAAACCGGGTTTTTCAAACATTCTTTCTAAGCCAAGTGGCCTACCTACTTGTTTACTCATATTGGTACTAGGTACTTATCCTTTTTTTGGATGACTTTTGCTCTTTTGCTGTTGGCAGATAGGCCTTACAGCGTCGGCAGAGTTAAAAAAAAAAAAGAGGGCTTTGATTGTTATTCTATCCCGTAGTACTGGAAGATCCCGTAGACTCGTAAGAGGGTTTACAGTTAACTCCGGCGAGGGAGACTCACACCCGTACCTATTCACAAACAATACTTGTCTTAGAAAATAATAATGCTATCGCGCGAGGGAACTACTGTCGTCTAATCGCTACACAGTTCGAGTTCGGGTTAGATACAACAAATCAAATCTTTGCAAATAGTCTACATTTGTATTTTTTTTCAGGGTGCATCATAAAAGGAGGTACCACCGCGTCGTACGCTGCTGTTTTGGACGCGAATGGAGAGTGTCTGCTAGGCCTCGGAGATATGGCTTTGCATAATAACATAACTATTGATTTGGTAAGTAATCTGTATCTGAATTTAGGGCGTGTAGAGAAAGAAGCGTGGCTCCACATAACTTTTTGACAGTTCGAGCCACAGATTTAATAATATGTAGGGACACATGCGTCAAGCAAATGTCGCTGACGCAACATATTTCGCTGGAGAGCCGCAGTCGCAAGACGGACTCTTCAGTCGTCACTTAGGAGCCCGTAAGCTCACTCGCGCCGTGTTATCGCTCTGCTAGCTCTAAACATCTTGTAAACATTTCCGTGTAACCATTGTGTAACAAAGACAATATACTTGCGTTGGTGTCTATAACTGACTTTCATTTCATAGCACCTTCTGACGAGTCTGATCAGGTCGCCTATACACCTACAGTAGGGAAGGCGCAACCTGACAGTGGTGACCCCTCAGAACACGATAGTGGTGATGCAAACGGAACATTGTTGTAATTTTTAGTGCGTTTTATTTTTATGTACCGCGTGCTTATCGGGCGTCGACGACTCACGGGGCTAGCAGACGCGGCAGTTTTCTATTTATAGTTTTCGTCAGTATCAGTGAGGACGAATTATGGCGCAAGAGGCTAAGCCAGTGCCGGTCATGGAGTTAGCGGCAGTTTCCGTGGCATCGAGGATCCCGGAATTTTGGGCAGACCAGCCCAGGCTATGGTTCATCCAGGTGGAGGCCATACTGAGTCCGCAGAAGCTTAGCGACCAAGCCAGGTACGACCTAATCATCGGTAGGATGAATAAGGAGGTCATTGGGCAGATAACAGATTTATTACTGCAACCACCACCGACAGGCAGATACGAGGCGCTGAAGGAGAGACTATTATCCGTCTACGAAGAATCCGCCACCAGACAGTTGCAGAAGCTGCTGGGGGAGATGGATTTGGGGGAGCAGAAGCCATCCCAATTATTGAGAAGGATGAGAGACCTTGCTCGTGGGAAAGTAAGCGACCCCATACTCAGTATCCTGTGGCAGAAGCACTTACCAGCGGCAGTAAGGGCAGTTTTGGCAGCCGCGGAGAGTAAGGAGCTTGACCGTTTGGCAACGATGGCAGACACGGTCATGGAAGCCACGCGACCCATACAAGTAGCCGAGGTAGCCGTTGCAGGTGCCAGTAATGACGGTACGGCAGCGATTTTGGCGGAGATTGCCAAGCTGACCTCGAGGATCTCCAACATCGAAAACAGCAACAGACGAGGACGCAGTTCGTCACGGTCACGCGAGGCAGGGAGAGGACGTTCCCCATCGACGAGGCGTAAGGTAGGAGGACCTGATTGGCTTTGTCCCTACCACTTCCGCTACAAGGAACGAGCCCACCGTTGTGTACAACCCTGCGCGTGGAAGCAGCCGGAAAACCGGAAGTAGTGCAAGCTGAGGTGGAAGCTTGCACTGTACAACCGTGCCACCGACTTTCCGTATACGACGGCAACAGTAGACTCCGATTTCTCGTGGACACAGGTGCCAATATTTCTGTATTACCAGTAAAGAACAAATGTAATAGTGCAGTGTGTAGTGACTATAAACTTTATGCCGCCAACGGAACTGAGATTAAAACGTACGGCGTGAAATCATTAGAATTAGACTTAGGGTTGCGACGCAGTTTTCGATGGAACTTTGTGATAGCGGACATTAAGCAGCCAATTTTGGGCGCCGATTTCCTTAGTAACTTTAGTTTATTAGTAGATTTAAAAAGAAAGAAACTTGTTGACAGTGTCACAAATTTGAATGTTAATGCGTGTATAGTAAGCTCAATCGAGCCCGCAATTAAAACTGTGGATGAGGGTCATCCATACCACTCATTGTTGAGCGAGTACCCTGACATCACCAAACCTATATGCTTTCAGGAAGCTCCGAAACATAACGTGTGCCATCATATCGAGACGAAGGGACCACCGGTTTTCGCTAAGGCACGACCCTTGCCTCCTGAGAGGTACAAAAAGGCAAGGGAGGAATTTAGGCTTATGCAGGAATTGGGCATTTGTCGGCCTTCAAAAAGTCCATGGGCCAGTCCGCTGCACGTTGTCGCCAAAAAGAATGGCGAAATAAGACCGTGCGGGGACTACAGACGGCTGAATTCGGTAACTAAGCCCGACAGGTACCCAATCCCGCGCATTCAGGACTTCACATATTTATTGTCAGGTAAGAAGGTATTCTCGCGTGTTGATGTGAACAGAGCCTATCATTATATACCCGTAGCTGAGGAAGACATTGAGAAAACAGCGATAATTACGCCCTTCGGCCTTTTTGAATTTCTCAGGATGAGCTTTGGTATGCGTAACGCGGCACAGACATTCCAAAGATTCATGGCTACGGTACTAGAGGGCCTAGATTTTGTATTTTATTTTGTCGATGATATTTTAATATTTAGTGAGTGTGATCGTGACCATCAGGAGCATCTCAAGATGGTATTCGAGAGGCTGAGCAAATTTGGCATCACGATCAACATCTCCAAGTGCAGTTTCGGTAAGTCTACCATAGAATTTTTAGGATTTAACGTGTCCAGTGAGGGGATAAGACCTTTGGAGGACAAGGTCGAGGCCATAGGATCCTACCCCAGACCGAAGACTGTAGAGGAACTAAGACGGTTTCTGGGCATGCTAAATTTTTATAGGTCACATATACCTAGGGCCGTCGAACATCAGGCTGAGTTGCACAAGTACCTGCATAATAGTAAAAAACGCGATAAGACGCTCATCGAATGGACAGAGAAAGCTATGGAGGCATTTGAGCAATGTAAGTTGAGCCTTAAAAAAGCCGCCACATTGTCTCACCAGATGGTAAGTGAAGAATGCCCCATATCTCTGATGACGGACGCGTCTGATACCTGTATTGGTGGGGTACTTCAGCAGCGTATTGATGGGATATGGAAACCTTTAGGTTTTTTCTCCAAGAAAATGAATGCAGCTCAGCAAAAGTACAGTGCTTATGATAGAGAATTGTTGGCCATATTTTTATGTGTTAGGTATTTTAGGAGGTTATTTGAGGGCCAAAATTTAATTATTTTTACAGACCATAAGCCATTAGTGCATTGTTTCAAAAAATTAGACAGTAATAAGGAAACTCCACGTAGAACTAGGCAGTTGTTATTTATTAGCGAATTTACAACTGATATACGATATGTCGAAGGTAGGCATAATGTAGTCGCCGACTCGTTATCTAGAGTCGCGACGATTTCCTGTCCCACAGTGCTCGATTACAACGAAATCGCAGAGGCGCAGAAACAGGACGACTACATTACGCAAACATCACGTACCGATGATGTCAGCAAGGTATGTATGAAAGCATTGTTTTTGCCTATGTGTAGCAATTCGATATATTGCGAAACTTCAACGGGCAATGTCAGACCCTACCTACCACAGAGTTTTAGGAGAATTGCTTTCGACGCAATTCACAATTTGAGTCATCCTGGTATTCGTACTACCAGGAAGTTAATAGCCAGTAAATTCTTTTGGCCAAATATGAACAAGGACATTAGTGTTTGGGCCAAGTGTTGCATTGAGTGTCAGAAATGCAAAGTTAATAGACACACTTTGTCAGAGTTTAGCGAAATTCCTGCTGTAGATAGATTTGAACATATTAACGTAGACATAATTGGTCCGTTGCCTACTACAGCAGAGGGGTATAGATATTGCGTAACAGCAATTGACAGGAGAACTCGTTGGCCGGAGGCATTCCCAGTGAAGGAAATCACTGCGGAATGTGTAGCCAGAGTTATTTTCAGTGGATGGATAGTTCGTTACGGATGTCCAAGTATACTCACTAGTGATCAGGGCAGACAATTTGAAAGTAGTTTGTTCAATAACCTATTAAAAACTTTCGGTGTAAAGAGACACCGTACTACAGCATACCACCCTCAGAGTAATGGTATGGTAGAGCGTTGGCATCGTACGTTGAAGGCCGCGCTATCAGCTAGGTTAAATAATTCGTCGTGGGTTGATGAGTTGCCCACTGTTTTGTTAGGACTTCGTTCTGCGATGAGAAGCGACAATAGCATCAGCGCAGCCGAAATGACATTTGGGCGTACTTTACGTTTACCGAGTGATTTTTATGACGACGACAGTAATGATAAGATTAGTGATGACATTACTTTGGTTGAGAAAATTCGTCATAGTATTAGTAAGTACAAACCGTGTACTAAGTTTAGTAATTCACGTTCTTTTTTTGTGCACTCGGATTTCAGTACCGCTAGTCATGTTTTCGTAAGGGATGATACGGTGAGACGTCCCTTAAAACCTCCATATGATGGTCCGTATAAAGTTTTGAGACGTAACGATAAAGTATTTTTGGTACAGTATCCAGATCGTAAGGTTACGGTTTCTATTGATCGTTTGAAGCCAGCTTACTTGTTGAACGAGAGTGTTAATGATGACGTTACATCCACTGTAGTATCGCAGGATACCAATGTAGATTGTAATATTAAAAATCTCAAGGAGAGTTATGTTAGTAATGGACCGAAGTCCATTCTTAAAAAGTCGAGGAGCGGTCGTGTAATTAAACCACCTATTCGTTTCAAATTGTAAAGCAGATGACTTATTGTGTCATTGTGAATCGATCAATATCGATATATGTTTTTTTTGTTGAATGACTTATTGTGTCATTATAAATTGAATTCCTTTTTTATAAGTTATATGTCTTAATGTGACATTGGGAATTTGTGTATTTTATTGAGTCAACTTAATCATGAGTGCGAATGTATTGCGAAATATAAAAGTAATTTTATTGAAATAGCGAATACGTACTTTATGCAATTAGGTTATTTATTGAGATTTTAATGTTGCAAGATATTTGCTATCTTGCTATTTTGTGCACGTACGAAAAATGATCAGTACATTTTTATTTTGCTCGAACTGCAGTATATTTAACGAGGACGAGAGAGTAATTCGTCATTTATATTGAAATCTTTGGTGAAGATATTGACTTCACAAGATTCTTTTAAAATGGGGGGCAGACAAAGCACACAAGGAAGCGTTGCTGTAGCCCAAGCCCAAGTCACGAGTAGTAACACGCAGGTAGAATCCAAGTTGGATCTTTTGACTATTATCGTTATTGTTGTGATAATATTTTTAGCGTGCATAATTTTGATTTTTTTGAGAAGATATTGCTTAAAGTCTACTAAAGCTTGGTTAAGGAAGCAAGTAGTAGTGAGCGATGGATTAGAACATCCTGTAGTAAAGGTGCAATCCATACCGCAACAACCAGTTCAGCAGTCAGTTTATTAGTGAGAACCCATTATTGTGAATTGGGAAAATAAGGTAATTTATAACGATATTTTTCGTACGTACAGTTAGAGTGACAACAGTGTCGTGTTATTTTGTCAGTGAACAAAGTTTATTTCTTTTTACATAACATCAGAATTTAGTGTGTTGATTTAGAATATTGTAATCTGTTGTCCCATGATTTATCGATCGTTTAAGCATAAAGGTGCATGTACACCAGGCGTAGTTAAGGTTTAGCATGGTGTCATTGTGTATGACACTGTAGTGCCCGGGGGGCCGTGTTTATTTTATTGCAGGCAGGTCTGCACAATGACTACCCTTAACATTTTTTTTGTGTACAGTTACTCTTCAAGTAACTTTTAAAAGCGACCCGTAGGAGGCGTACGCGTGTGTTTTTTTGTAAATATAAATAAGGTATTCTTACTGTAAGGAGTAAGTGGAAATAAAACATTAGATCATTGTGTGATGATTTATTTAGAATGTTTTTGGTAAAAAAAAAATTTGTGAGGTTGTAAAGTGACCACAACCTTAATTTTGTAGTAACATAAGAAGTGATTAGTTTGAAATTAAAATTCTGTAAACTATGTGACCAGAAAGAATATTTTTTATTGGAAATTATTACGTTCATTGTATTATTTTCTTTCTTAAATGGGTATCATAACATTATGTATTTGTTTTCAGAGACCATTTTAAGTCGTAATTTCTCTTTCATGTGTATTAGGTATTGTTAAGATTTTTTTTTACTAACTCTAAGGAAGGGTAGTAAATGTATAAATAACTTTTGGTTCCAAAAGAGAAACCGTTACTTATAGAAATACAGTTGAACTTTGGTAAAATATTATATTGTAAGAATCAATTCAGTTTTAATTCAATGTCTATTTTTAGATTCAGTGTTATGATTGTAATTCCGTGTAAACATGCAGCGATAACGGCGAGCTCGGATAATTTTGCAGAGTTTCAAATTCCTTGTACGACAGCGCGACACAGTCGCTATATTGTTTTGATTTAAATTAGTTAGGGCTGTCACTTTTGTATTGTATAGATTTTTTGTGTTTAAATTTTTTTTTCTTCCTAATAAAAAAATTTAGGAAGGGTGTTATGTAGGGACACATGCGTCAAGCAAATGTCGCTGACGCAACATATTTCGCTGGAGAGCCGCAGTCGCAAGACGGACTCTTCAGTCGTCACTTAGGAGCCCGTAAGCTCACTCGCGCCGTGTTATCGCTCTGCTAGCTCTAAACATCTTGTAAACATTTCCGTGTAACCATTGTGTAACAAAGACAATATACTTGCGTTGGTGTCTATAACTGACTTTCATTTCATAGCACCTTCTGACGAGTCTGATCAGGTCGCCTATACACCTACAGTAGGGAAGGCGCAACCTGACAAATACAAGGAGATAGGCCAAGCCGGCGTTTAACTGGGCATACATTTCCGCCACAAGAATAGAATAGAATAGAATAGGTATTCTATATGATACCCGTTATCAAAAATAAATATTTACAAACTTAATAAATATTAAATTTTCCAGGTCAACAGACACGTCAGAGTGTTAGAACAAGCTCCCTTAGTTGTTCTCGACGGAAACGTACCACAAGCTACAATGGATCACATTTTGAAGCTTTGTAAAAAAATGGAGAAAGCAGGTAAGAAGTTAAAGTTTATGTCTATGGGTTGGTTTTTGACGGATTCCTTGCTATTGGTGGCCGCCAGATAGCCTTCCCAGTGACACCGGATTTTTAAAAAGGCGAAGACCTGGGTTCTTTACACTTCGTACTTTGGAATTCAAACCATCCGAGAGGGGATTTCTAGTCCTCGATCAACTTTCTACACCGATTAGTCGTGCCCTAGACTCTAATCCAGCCTTACTCAACGATTTGACGACAATGTCCATGTATAAAAATACTCGAACGTAGTTACCCATAGGTACCTACAAACACGCTAATCTTAAAGATTATTTCTTACTAAAAATCATTCTGGACAACGTCTCTGGTCTTCATATTACCTAACAGGGGCTGGCTATATCAATGACGCAACCGTAGGTATCGTATAACAGCCGTATAGATTGTAAAACGTCGCCGTTATGTAGTTTGGCTGAAGGCTAAATTAATTACGCCGCGTATTATATGAGCATAGTATGAGCACTTTGCGTTGGTCAAAGCGGCGCTGACAAAAACGCAAAAAGAAAAATATAAGTCGTTTATTTTTATATCAGTACATACAATTAATTAAGGTGCTTATCCATCAAATGGCTACAATAATATTATAATTGTTAACTCGGACGGAATACATTGCAACTAAACTTAGTGAGATACATCAAGAACACAATAATATATGCAATGCATCTTTCATGCCGTTATAACAGTCTCGACAAAAAAAATGCATAACTTTCTGAAATCATTTGATTTTAGATTTTTTACGTACAGTCAACAGTGCATCAGGCGTAACACTTGTAGGTATCTAATTCGAACTATAGCTGTTTGAGGTACACCTGCTAAGCTTGATAAACTGTCGAGTGTAGAAATGGACGGTATTACAAAATTAGCTAACTACATTATTATTAATAATAAAAGTAACTTATTTAATTTGCATAAAACTTACATAATCAATTTAACATTTTTATGTTGTTAACTTAATTAAAGTTATGTTGTAAGTGCACTGTATAGGTATGCAGAAACAACAGCACATTAGACATCAGTAAAATTTCAACTATCCGGTATCCGGCTTAAATTTGGTTATTATCCGGCCGGACCGACCGGACAATAATCCAATATCCGGCCGAATATTGAAAAACTGCTTCAATTTCCTATAATAAAATGCAATACATTAATCTTGGTGAGATAAATACCAATAAAATAGCATAGGTATAATTATGACGGCTTTTATTTAAAAACCAAAAAGTTACAAAAAAGCCATAAGGCCTTCCAAATAACTAAAATTTTTTTTTGAGATATTCACTCTAATGATAAATACATAAATAGTAAATATCTTAACTAAAAACCGCCCGAATTTATCTGATCGCGTCCGCCGCACCTGTGCGGCGCTAAACTCGTCACGACATGCAACGAGACAATGGGCCGAATATCCGGCTACCGGCCTCGCAGCTCGCCGGATGTCCGGTATCCGGCTAAATAGTTTCATCTCTAGAAATTATGGTTCAAAGTTTGAACAATAAACCATAAGGCACTTCATTAAAATCATACCATGTATTTTTTCTTATCTATGACTAAAAATAACTTTAAATAAAATTATTTCAGGAGATTTTTAAAACAGTCTCAATAATCATGAAAAGTCTATTTACTATTATTAGGCCCTATAATATGAAATTACAGTTTGTATTAATGTTTTTAAAGAAAACGTAACATTTTTCTACATTTAACATAG
Organism: Elophila nymphaeata; assembly: GCA_955850985.1. Lineage (NCBI taxonomy): Eukaryota > Metazoa > Arthropoda > Insecta > Lepidoptera > Crambidae > Elophila > Elophila nymphaeata. The sequence continues at coordinate 14,695,926 of OY039069.1, read as the reverse complement.
TCTCCAGGTGCTAATGTTATTATGATACTTGTTCTGTATTCTGAATAATGATCATTCGCTGTTGAATTACCTTTTTTGAACATTTTCAATATGTTTTTTTTTCGCATTTGAACATACATATTTTATTATCCTACTACCTACTAATATTATAAACGTGAAAGTTTGTATGGATTTGTAGATGTATGGATGGATGTGTGGATGTGTGTTTGTGACTCTTTCACGCAAATTAAAATCCGTTTATTTTTATGAAACTTTACCGTAATATAGCTCTAACATCAAAATAACATATAGGCTATAATTTAACCGACATTAACGCGAGCGTAGCCGCGGGGAACCACTAGTAGGCAAGCTATAATTTATACTGACACTGCGCAGGCAAAGTTGCGGGCAGAAGCTAGTATTTTAATAAAGTTAAAAGAGTATAGCTGCGTGTGTGTGTGTGTGTGTATGTCGGTCACCGTCACCGTCAAAAGTAGATGATCACTTTAGTACCTTGTCATAAGAATAATTCAAACATAATTGTCGCAACTATTACTGCACAAACGCTGGCGTTACTATGACATGGTACTAAAGTGATCATCTACTTCTGAAGCTGACTGTACGGTCACCATCAAAAGTAGATGATCACTTTAGTACCTTGTCATAATAATATTTCAAACATAATTGTCGCAACTATTACTGCACAAATGCTGGCGTTACTATGACATGGTACTAAAGTGATCATCTACTTCCGATGCTGACTGTACATCTTTGAAACGCTCGTCAGAAGCAAACATCAAAGTATGACGTCACTTCAGATCTTAGGGAGAGCGAGGCCTATGTCTAGCAGTCCAACAGTGGGAGTTTGTCGGTTGAAATGATGAGGATGATTAGTTCTCAATTTAAAATAAAATACATGTGTATTCCCTATTGCAATATTTAGAGAATCATTGACGTTATTCACGTAATGGTGTAAATCGGCAATTTCATAGGTGAGGGCCTATAATCATAATATGAATATATTTGTAGAGTGATTGTTTTAGTGATTATGTTGGACATTTTTTTGGTTCAATTAGTTTGCTAAAAGTCTCTTGCCAAAAGACCTCTTTAGCTTCGTAAAATCTCGAAGCCAAAACGCTTTTTGCTGCGAACTCCGAACAAGACTGCAAAGTTCAATCTAAGTAATTGTAGTAATCTTACTTATAATTTTTAATAATTATTTTTAAGATGGAAAGTAAAAAGTTGCATGTTTCACACGAGAGTATATTTTTTTTTGTCTTGTACCTTTAAGCACTCACTGCGCTTAGTAGTATAATTTTATGAATAACAATATAAAAATCAATATTAGACTACTTCGCTGGTTCGTTATTAAAGTCGGCACTCGCAGCCAAAAATAACTTATATAACCCATTCTCGGTAAAATTGGTCGAGCGGTTTCAGAGTAGTGCGAGTTGCAAACACCGTGACACGAGTTTTTTATATACTAGACAAACTATTTGCAAACACCAAAATCAGCTGGTTCTCCACAATTAGTCAAAGTTCTCTTTTAAAAACAGTCATTTTACTAAAATGTAGAGCATTTTTAAATACATACTACAACAATGTGAATAGAATTTTTCTTGGTTTATATCATAAATAATATAAATCGTGCATTGCCTTTGTAAAGAAACAACTATGATACAACAAATATTATGTAAAAAACCGATCGAAAGTCTAACTCTAGTTTGTAAAAATTTATTAAAGTATGGCAATTTTTGGTAGCTTGTGACAATACTGTATGTACTTTATCAATAATATTTAGTTTGAAATTAATTTTTAATTTTATAAAATTCATATTTGCGCGGAGCCGTAGACTTTAAAATGAGGATTATGTAAAATAATAATCGCCAGATAGCAGCACTGTAGCGTAAGGGCCAAATTTTGACACCAAGCCCTCTTCTTTAAGTGACATTATCAGGTTTCTAAAACTCATTAAAATATATTCATATCATTTTAAACCACAAAAACATATTTGTACTAAGCTAAGGCCAGTCAATAAAGAATTAAATCTAAAGCTAATAAACAAATAGATTCAAGATTAATACTAAATCAAAACTCATTTTTACTCTAAAGAATATTAGTTCCAACCATGGCGCTGTTGCTGCAACTGCTCTCTGAGCTGTTGTAGAGCATGCTCAGGTTGGCTGTGCTGCATTTGAGCCACCAAATTCCTGGCTTCACGGCGCAACTCATACAGCTTCTGTGCTTCCAAGAACAGAAGAATTCCAGCAATGCCTAGACAAGAATAAACATAACAATTAATTATAGCAGGTTTTTCAATCTGCGAACCTTGTTCACTAAAAGATGTGGGGTGATCAATTTTTGTATTTTTAAATATGCTTGCAATGTTTATTTTACAATAACACATTGTGTGTTTGTGTACTGAGGTTGGAGCTTTTAATTTTATGAAATACAATCAATTTTATTGATAAATCACCCCTCCTAAGCAATTTCTATTTAACTATAGTATAATAAAATTACACTCTTAAAATAGTATTTTTTATAACATAATTTAAACAAGTCTAGGTCATCAACCTACTATTTTGACAATTATTTTGAGTCATTTACTGAAACAATTTAAAAAAGCTGTTTAAATTAATTTGTTTTCTACATATAAGTTATAACTTTTTTATTTTTGAGGTGTCTTTAAATTTTTAGATGAGTTCTAATGACCGAGACTTGTCTTAAAACGTAATTATTTTTTTTTGTAATACTTAATTTTTTTATGATAATTTTCAGTTCAATTTTAATTTATGGTCTTTTATTAATAAATTTTACTAAATATTTGTACTAGTTATTGCTTAAATTTTTAGCTTACAAATAAGACCTTAGTTGTATTTATACGGCCAATACACAAGTTCATATTACAAAATTAGCATGGGCATCCGCACTATATTAACAAAATATATTTTAGTATAACAGAAATTAAAAGGCCATATAATAAAAGAATAACCATGTGGCCATTCAATTTTATACTGCAATATTTTGATAATATATCTACACTAGTAGTCACTTGCGGTTTCACTCACTTTCATTTATCATAATATAACTTATAGCCATCTCAATAAATAGACTATCAAAAACAAAAATAATTTTTCATTTTAAATCACAGCAGTTCCTATGATTACCTTGTTCAACTAAACAAACAAACTCTTAAGCTTTATAATATTAGTATAGATTCAAATAAATAAAGTAGGCAGAAATAGTATATTTTTGATCTTTCCAATAAAAAAATAAAGCAATGTAAAATAACACTATCACTATAATTTTCAACATACCAAATAATATACAGGCAATCACAGCAAATGCATAAGACCAGGACAGGACATTAAATGATGGATATAGCAACCAATCACGTCTGTAACAATTGCCTCCAAAGACTGCAACTGCTAGGAAAAGGAATGCACCTGAAAATACATAAGATTACTCACTTTAGTTTAATATCAAAATTTTAAATACTTATTTTAATATTTTTGTTAATAATATGCTACTTACTAGCAATAGACACCATCAGGAATGCAGATGATACATAAATCCATTCATATCTAAGTACAGAACGCAAGGGCCAGCGTACAATCACACCGGCAAGTAAAATTTGTGCTATAAAGGATAGCAATAAAGCTAGTGTGACATATGCTTGTACAGTCATCAGCCAACTTGGTAACAACCATTCACGAATCACATAGAATTCCTAAAAACAAAGACTTTTAATTATACTCTGATTATTTTAACTCAAAATATAATAAAGTTCCATGATTTACAAACCTGACTAAAAATATAATGGCAGCCATGAAATAACTTGTCAAATTGATAAGACGGGAATCTAAAACGATCAAAACAGTATTCCCACAGACCCATGCGTTTAAAAGATGAAAACATTTCTGGGTAGGATTCTATCCAATATGGGCCTGCGAATGAGAGGAGCAGGAATAAACCTGCTACATACGTAATACTTGCTCCGATCAAGGTGGCATCTAAAATAAATCACATAAAAATTATATTAAAATTAGATAAATTAATAAGTTTGTAAATACAGTGTTTTAAAAGTATAATTTAATATTATGGTTGTATATATATAATTTAGTTAGGAGGCCAATATACTGAAACAGAAATGTTATAGTTAGTGTATTACATTCTTATTGCGTAAAATAATCGCATTTTTCTAAAGTAAAGGCTAAAGTTAATTAAAATAAATGAACAACTATGGGCGTGCCCAAAAAGCCTTACTAGAAGCCTTCGGATATTCGTTATCCGCCGCAGTCATTTTGTTAAGAATATGCTGCACTCGTGCAGAAAGGTAATACTGTCGCGAAACCGATTACAATAATACTGCAGTGAATTATTATTATAAAATTTAACAAAATGAAAACAATCTTTGCGATCGTTGACACTTTTTTTGTTGTCGCTATTTTGACGTTTGGGTTTTGGGTTGCTTAGCGGACTGACATTTTTTATTTTAAATGTATAAAAGGCAAAGGCGTTATCTTCTTTATTGCGATTATCAATGACCTTAGACCATTTTAACAGCAATGACTTAGGAATACTATGGACCGATCTTTCTTTTTAAGATATTGTTAATAAATCGCGTCATACCAATAACAACTTTTAGATAACTCCATTAGGACTCCCCTTCTGCTACACCAGTAGATTATTTAACATTCCGTGGGAGCGTCTGGAGTCCTCTGCGCAAATGAGCCACCGATGTCGGCCACGTGTGACGTGTTTGGTACCGCGAAAACGAAGGTGGTCAATGGTCCCCACCGTGGTCAGTGGTCACCACCAGTGGCAGGCCGCGCGCCTCGTACTTTAGTGCCGCACAAACGAACATGATCAGTGGCCCCCACCGGTGGAAGCTACTACGGCACGGACACTTCTGAACCTCGTAACGGCCACCGAACACACGTCCACAGAGCGTCTAAATAGAATTTAAATTTGTACACTACTTGTGGCCTCCTCCGGTGGCGACCACCGGTGTGGTGGCCCTCTTGCGCGGATCCTTAGATTCAACACAGTTTTCAGTGTAGCCTGTAGGAATCTTTATAATCAAAGGTAGGAATTTGATTTCCATTTCAATCCTGTCAATTTTCTGTTCCATTCCGTGACAATAATTGGATTTATAAATTCCCTATAGGTAGGTAGGTGCGTACCTACTAAATAATAGAATATTTTGTTATGTATTTTAGTTTTGCGAAATTAGTTTATGGATCTCAAAGAACTCCCGAGTGTTATGTAAGTATCGGTGGAGCAGCATTCAGTAGGTGCATCATAATGGTGTTGAAATATTACAGCCTCAGACCCAATAAAAAAGTATCAACAGATAGAGCGCTGCAAAGATAAAACTGTGGCTGGTAAAATAAAACTACGCCTAGCCCGTCGCCCATAGGTATACGTACACTGTTACACGCACAAACACATAACGAAACTACGCCTCGCCTTATAAGTACTAAAAATCGGGAGTGGTCTCCCCTTGACTTTCTCGTATACCGGAAACGACTCAAAAGTTGATAGAAACCTTATATTTTGATGGCATACATGCATATTAAATTTTGGTCATCCATCAGAGTGCCTATCGACCACGCACTTGGTTGCTTAACTTTCGTGATCAACGACTCAAAAGTTTATAGAAACCTTATATTTTGTTGTTATGCATGTATGTTAAATTTGGTTGCAATAAGTTAAAGCATACTCGAGTTGAGTTATCGTGCTAACGCACAGACACACACACAGACATATTAGGTTGGGGAAAAAGTCTTTTCGCATTATAGTATGTATAAACTTGTAATAAAATCTCTTTGGCTATACTATTTGTATCTGGCTGGTTTTGGTATCATTGAAAGTTTAAATTTTAAAGAACATAATTCCAAATTCAAATTAGGAAAATGTGTGATTTTCATTTGTTTTTCGTACCGCCAAGGTGAGTGAATCTAATGAAGAAATTCGATACATTTTAAATTTTTACTACAAAAAAGGTAAAAATGCAACGCAAGCCGCGAAAAAAATTTGCGATGTTTATGGACCTAGTGCAGTGTCTGTGAGAGTAGCACAAATTTGGTTTAAGCGTTTTCAATCCGGAAATTTTGATGTCAAAGATGCACGTCGCTCTGGTCGCCCTATTACCAACGAATTAGGAATGATATAGAACACGAACTCCGTCAAAAAATCGTTCCACGCAAACTATCCCCAAGTGGGCGGGGCCGAAAAAGTACTATCAACGCGTCCATCAGTCTGCCGCGACAAGCGTCCGTGTCATTTAGTTTTGCGAAAAATACAATAAACAGCTCATTTCCCAAGGACAAAAATGACCTCCTGTGCGGTAAAGTGGTGTAAAAGACGGAAAGAAGGAAGTAAAAACCAAACCGGGATAATTTATCTCATGTAAGTAAAGTAATTTCATGTTTTGTTCGTCTTGAGTTGTCTGTGTTATGCAATCAGTAGCCAACCAGTTTTTAATATGTTACTATTAAACTAAACATTTAGTATTAAGTATAGAGTTTTTAAAAATTGGATTTCCTGCTGTTTCTTATTAATAACATATTTATTTGAGTTTCCCCAAAAAAGATATTCGACGATCAGTGCATTGCAGCTTTCCGATTAGAAAGAAGAGATGATGACTCGTTACCAACTAATGCCAGTAAAGTGTGCTCTATACGTTTTGAGAATGAAGACATAGGTATATTCATATACATGAAGACATAATAATCCATAGATATTGGATTCAAATCGTTATAAACTAAATAAAAATAATAATGATTTTCCGTGGAACGTATAACGGGTTTTGTTCACCTACTTGCCCAGTGAATACAAAACGCAAATTATGGCGCGAAATTACAGCTGACAAAAAATTGGCAGCCAATATTTAGAAGATCATTCTATCCATAATACCATAGTATAAGTAAACATGTACGCCGACTGAGACCCCGTGCGAGCGATAATTGCCTACTCGTATAGGATGGTAGAGGGTTGTCAAAAAAAAATGCTGGATCTATTTTGATACCTTTAGCTTATAACTAAGCCAAGTGTCCTTGAATTAACAGGTAAGCACAGCATTAGGGCTCGATAATATATAGTTTCATATTTTTTTGTGCATAATATAGACATATTAATAATATATCTCAATATCAGTTACAATATCAAGATTGTTAGTCTAGCTATAACTAGTTTAAAAGCCTAGCACTCTTCTTAAAGGAGTTTACCAATAAACACCTATAACGATGCTTAAATTTTACTATAAACAATGACCTTCAATCATAAGATTACCAATAAAAAACTATTAAATATCATGGGAATTGTATATGCTACTTACTTTTGAAAAATTAACCGAAATTCGATAGATCCTGTATTATGCAAGGTGCAAAAGAAATAAAGGACGACCTCAAAATTGTTTGTTTGAAATCGGTTTCTGAATCGTTACAATAAAAAAAAAACAATTTGTTTAAGAAATTGGCACCAAAATAGTTACAAATTTCCTACTTTGAATAATTTTACAATCAAAATAGATTACTTACTTTACAAAAATTGTACGGCATAAGCAAAAATCTACAAGGACATCCAACAATGACCTATTTGAAAATTACTTACTGTTAATTGTAATTAATTACTGCAATCGGTTAATTTGTATAATAGTAAGATACTTTGAGGTTGTGCCTTATTTTTGTTACATGTTGTATAATATGCAGAAAATAAGATTTTTCTCTGCATTTTAAAATAAGTATTTGATAAGTACAGCTAGAAATAAAATAACTTTTTAGTTTCCAAAAGTCTAGAGCCATACAAGTGTTAGTTGCCCGACCCGACAAACTTTAAAGACATTTTCTACAGATAATTTCATCATAGAAAAACCCCCATAGATGGGGTCGAAATTCAGTTCCCTCGGAGTGGCAGCCTTTTTAATTATTAATCATCGTTTAGGGCGTGCCTTTAGTAAAAGTAGAATATCTCGTTAAGTTTAAGTCACACGGACCTAAAAAAAATACTGCCGGGTAGCTAAAAAGTGTGGCAATCTAATAAGCGTCACTAAAACACAAAAAACTCATATTACGTTGTTAAAAAATTAAAATAATCTTATTTTTCTCCAAAAAAATATACAAAAAAATTACATTTCTCCGATTTATACTAGAAATCTTTCTATTATCACACATTTGTCATGATTTTATTTACAACTATTTGAGTTTTGCTAAAAAACGGTATCAAAATTATAACCCAACACTTGTTTTTTTTTTAAAGTTATTGGTATTTTTAAAGACGGACATTTTTTTTCCTCAATCTTGAATAATCATGATATTGAACATTTTAGTTAAATTTAAAATTATCTTTAAATTAGGGTAAAAATAACTACGCAGTCTAGAAAAACAATCAGTTTATTAACAAACTTTAAACATTTTACATAAGAGAGTAATTGTTCAAAATTACCTCTTCGGTTTTAAAGACAAGCACTGGCGCGAATACCAAATTTTTGTGTCGCACAGGACAACATTGGGCTATAATTTTGATACCGTTTTTTATCAAAACTCAAACAGTTGTAAATAAAATCATAAAAAATATGTAATAATAGGAATATTTCTAGTATAAATCAGAGAAATGTAATTTTTTGGAGAAAAACAAGATTATTATTACTTTTTAACAACGTAATATGAGTTTTTTGTGCTTTAGTGACACTTATAAGATTGCCACACTTTTTAGCTACACGGCAGTATTTTTTAAAAGTCCGTGTGACTTAAACTTAACGAGATATTCTACTTTTACTAAAGGCACCCCCTAAATGATGATTAATAATTAAAATGGCTGTCACTCGAAGGGAACTGAGTTTCGACCCCACATATGGGGGTTTTTCTACGATTAAATTATCTGTAGAAAATGCCCTTAAAGTTTGTCGGGTCGGAACACAAACACATTGTATACTCGTATATTTTTTTATCAGTCGCGTGTCATAGATACCGACTCATATTTAATATGACTTGACACCTATTGTATTACACCATCCTCGCCGCTGTTAGTAGAGTAGGTAACATACTTTGGGCGTGTACCGCTTAATAATCCGTTTCACACGAACTCGCTTGGGTTTGATATTTCCGTTTCACTCTTAATATTATCCTACTAAGTAAAGATGCGCACCAAATGAATGGGTTGACGAATTGATGAGTAGAAAATAAATTTAGCAAGGTATTTTGTTTTGTCAGTGTGCGTATCGCGTTAGTATTATCAGTTTAATTGTATGAGTTTGGGACCATGTTTTAGCGGGCTTCGTTAGGGAGTTATGCTTCTATATCATTCCTAATTCGTTGCCTATTACAGATAAAATGGATGCCATTTTTGAAAAAGTGGAGTAAGATCGGCATGTCAGTAGTTACGACGTAGCTGAAGAACTGGGAATTGACCACAAAACAGTTTTGGCGCATTTGAAAAAAACTGGGTACACAAAAAAGCTCGACATTTGGGTACCTCACGAGCTCACTGAAAGAAACCTAATGAACCGTGTACTCATTTGTGATTCTTTATTACGACGTAATGAAACCGAACCATTTTTGAAGAAGCTGATAACTGGTGATGAAAAGTGGATCACGTACGACAAGAACGTGCGAAAAAGGTCGTGGTCAAAGGCCGGTCAGGCTTCACAGACTGTGGCGAAACCCGGGTTAACTCGCAACAAGGTGATGCTGTGTGTGTGGTGGGATTGGAAGGGCATTATTCATTATGAGCTGTTACCACCAGGCAGGACCATCGATTCTGAACTCTACTGCGAACAACTGATGAGATTAAAGCAAGAAGTTGAGAGAAAGCGGCCGGAATTAATCAACAGAAGGGGTGTGGTTTTTCATCATGATAACGCTAGACCTCACACATCTTTAGCCACTCAGCAAAAATTAAGAGAGTTTGGCTGGGAGGTGTTAATGCATCCGCCGTATAGTCCTGACCTTGAACCTTCAGATTTCCACCTGTTTCGGTCTCTTCAGAATTCTTTAGGCAGTGTCAGGTTAACATCACGAGAGGACTGCCAAAACCACTTGTCGCGGTATTTTGACCAGAAGTCCCAAAATTTCTATAGCAATGGGATCATGTCCCTACCTACAAGATGGCAAAAAGTTAGCGAACAAAATGGTACCTACATACTTTAGTTAAATGTAAATAAACTATATTAAAAAATGTTTTGAATTTTCTTAAAAAATGCGAAGAAACTTTTTCCCCAACCTATTATTTCCAAAAAAAATATTTTAGCACTCAGGGAGGTCCAAATCGTGTAAATCTGTCAAAATCTCGAGGTCAAATTTTTTTACGATTACAAGACTTCCTCTGTACTACGTATGCGAGAAAGTAAAAAGAATCTGTCACGCACTACAGGGATATAAAACCGGCCTATTTTTTCTTCGCATGGTTCCGTCTAAACTTTTTTATTTCGTCTGAGATTACAGCACAGAAATAATAATATAGAGGATTATTACTATTTCTGTGGATTACGGCATCCACCCAGAATAATGGTGGATCACAGTGAACTCGGTCTCTAAGACTAGGTACAATTCAATGCAATGGTAGATCCGAATCTGATCAGAGGATATCAAGGCTTCAGTACTAATTTTATCTTGTTAGCATAGTCTTTTTTTGGAAGGGGGGTAAAACGGGACCCTATTACTAAGACTCCGCTGTCCGTCCGTCCATCTGTCGCTTGTTTTTGATGGATATTGATAACAGCAACAGGTAGACGCTTGAAATATTCACAGAATATTTAGTTATATTTACGTCAAGAATAAATAATTAAATTAAAATAAAACAAATATATAAAGGTCCCGCAATCCATATAACAAACGTGATTTTTTTTTTAGATAATGGAACGGAACCCTTCGTACGCGAGTCCGACACCGTCCGTACGCACTTGGCCGGTTTTTAAATAAAATACATTCTTACTTATCGTAAAACTTTTATTAAAAATATAAAGTAAATAATGGACGGCAGTTGAGATTCATAGTTTACGAATACATAAGTACCTATAATGTAATTTACATCAGGAATGTGCAATTTAACATACACAACAAGTTAGTAGGTACCTAATTGAAAAACTATTAAAAAATATGCTCTCACAAATTATTGTAAATATAAAAACAGAAGTCAATAAATTTACTAAAGCTTCTATTATGTGAATTGACATCTATTTAATAATGTTAAATACTGTAACAGGTTCAGACTACATTTATGATCCTGCATAATAGGTTTTTCTTAATTTGCGTCAAGTAAAAAAATACATAGAAAATGCAATAAAGGTTACATTTAAAGTCGCATTTCAAACAAATACTAAACACTAACATTGGTAGTGTAAAATTTAATTTCCCTAAACTAGCATGTGCATTTGTATTTATTTGTATTTTATTCGTTGGTAAAATATAGAGGTAGTCTCTAATTCTATGTACACGAAAGAAAATACTTAAAAGTACTTAAGTAGTTAAATTACAAATACAGGGCTAAATATATTTTTAAGTATTGATTTATAAATGGACGGATAACTAAGATATAAATTCTTACATGACTAAAGATGTTAACAAGTGAATTTGAGTTTAATTTTATAAAAATTGCGCTTATCAACACTACTATAATTATAATTCTTCAAAAGACACTGCGCTTTTGCCCCTGCAACAGTTTTCCACTCAATAAATTGGAACATACCATGATCGTGCTATGACCGCACACCTCAAGCACTCTCAATTTGGTTTCAATAAACTTTAAAGTTTGAACTATTCTATTCTATTCTTTCGTGTATGGCAACTCATTGAGTTTGGATGGTCACTCTCAGTGTGACACAGTTATCACAATCTATTGAGTGGACACTAAGTAGTTGGAAATGTTTAATTTATAATGAAAGAAAAATCAATGGATCACCCATTTTTGAAATTATGTTCACTCTAAGGCAGCCAAGGTTTGTGCGAGGACTGAATGATGACCATTTTCATTTCATCTAGGTCGGTCGGGATGCTGCTATTTTTTTAAAGTCCTACGATATTTAAAAGAAATAATTTTGACCGATTCTTGTTTTTCATTAATTAACAAATTAAAGAAACACCTTCATATTTTTTGGCTTCTATATCGACCCGCCGAACCCAAATTTCAAGACACTATAAGTAGGTACTTATTTTATAAAAAAAGGGCTATAAATTAAAAAAAAATATGAATTATTGCCTGTAGACTCGAACAATATCAAATGAGAACCATAATAATTATATTTAGTGTTATAATTACCTGAATCGAAAGGCATCATTAATACTTAGTATAAAGTTCATTTTAGTCTTTAAAATACAATAGACAAAAACGTCATATAAATTAGTACATAAACATTGTAAATCACTTAACCGTTAAACACTGAATTGATATGTTTCCATTTACTACTTCCATTTATAATATCTCTCAATCAACAAAATTTGTCAGTAAAATTGGAAAACAATCTATTAATTTGACAGATATTCTCAAAAATAGTAAAGGACTTAATAATAATTGCTTGCCGATTGATTACATCCATTGACAAATTCATGCTTGCACTGGTAGAGACATCCAAAAGAGAGCCAATACAAAACTTATTTCAACGTTCATACCTTTTCACCTTTTATACGCTTGCTTAATTGGCTATCAATATCAATCAATAAAATGACACTTAAACAACAAAAGAACAATTTAAATAATTTTAAAATCATGTAAGTGTTATTGGAAGCAATTTTTGTATATTGTATCTCTATTTTACTAAGTGTCTTCGTGTATCAGCTCATAGAACAAAAAAGCATTAAATACAATGCATGGTATTTTTGTCGGATAAATACGACACTGGCGTTTTGGACACGCATATATTTGTCGGATGAATCCGACAGAAGCGGTAAAATTCCATCGCGTTATACAGACAAACATTCTTCACATCTATACTTACAGAGATACGGGGCACTGAATACTCCGAGGCGGATAAATTAATAAGTCAATGATGCTATTAAGGACACTCGTTAATAAATGCTAATTAGGACTCAATTGTTAATTCTTCGGCTCGTACTCGAGTTCGAATCGGGCTTGCGACTCTTTGAACTTCTTGCGTTTCTTAGCTTGTATGTTCGCTTCTGTTAGAAACAGGGCGGCGGTGACGAGACAAGCCACTGCGCCCACCACTCCAAGGCCGAAAGACCAACCTGAAAAACAATAGTACATTGTTCACCGCCGCGGGAAGAAAGGGTCAGATTACTAACGAGGGAGCAGTTTGTGGCCCGAATGCGCAACCGTGGGCCACAATACTCCCGCGTTGGGAATCGAACTTTCTCCTAAGTGCTACATTGTGTTTTATACTTCACCTGTGAGGAGCATATAAAGACTTGTTTAATTGAAATAAGCAGTTTAATAGAATTATACAGAGATTATTACATTTGTATGAGACTAATGCAAAATTTAAGACCGCATTGTTGGAGCAAGTTATGACTAAATTAGTTAAAGATTATGTTACAATTTGTGCAGTTAAATTAAACGATACAGTTTTGTTAGGAATATTTATATTAGTATTCGACATTTGCGACAATACGGTAGCGCACCCGTGCTACGTTATTCTAACACTTCTGATTTTCATGGTGGGACAGACAGAGCCCATAAACGCCGCGCTCGTAGAACGTTGGAGCTTTTATCTTCCCGCCGAAACACGTTAGAAACGGAATTTTATACAACTTTATTATTGCTGAATCAAATATATTTCGGATGGTATAAGTCTTCTTACTATGGGAAGGCAAGGGGATCCAAACCATTGGGCAAATGCTGGTGTTTTTCTTTTATTTATTTTTGCTCTTGGAGTACCTACCTATTTCATTAAAGTAAGGTTGTCTTTTAATGCATTTAAAGAGTGCTTAGCAAAAAAAAATGGTAAATGTTGCTGGTTGTGTATATGAATCGAGTATCGTCTAGAACTAAATATTTTCAGTCTGTAAAACAGTAAGTCGTCAAAAATTTTAATTTTATCTCGACAAAGCAGTGAATTCATCCCACATATTACCGAGAAAGTGTTAAATCATTCCAAATTCATTAAACCATCGTCGCGAGATTGACGGACAAATATTCAAACTATCACATTTATATTATTAAATGTTAGGAGTTTGGTGTTTTTATATTTCAATTCATTTCTAATTTTTTTTTGGCTGTCATTGCTGTTGTGCATAGATGTCCTTTACAGCGTCACCAGAGTTTTTAAGGCGATAGGAAGGACCTTGGTGGGTCCTCTTACCTATAAAGAGAACCCCCGAGGGGATTTCTTGACGTCCATTTTCCGTAGGGGAGCATTTCTCTCTACCGATTGGTCTATAGGGCCATTGAGCCTGAAATTTTGATACACCTTTAAGGTGAGCGTCCACAAGACCACACCGGCCAACGGCGGCGGCGGCGCTCGCACGGCACGCAACGCATTGAACGGATTTGCAGATGGCATTCCTACGGGTCCGGATTTTTTATTGAGTTTGAGTATTTTTAAAGTAGACGTCGGTCGTCTGTCAGAGATTAATGAAGATATTATCGTTCTGAGGTGCTTGTTGGCAGTAGAATAGAAGAACGTAAAACTGAACGTAGAATGTCTAAATGAATTATCACTTCTTTGCAAATTTGAATATTGCGGATGCGGACGTTATTTAAAAGCGAGTCATCCATTTTGGTCGGTCCTCAAAGGTTACAAACAAACAACACGTGCAGCAGTGGGCGATATATGCTGCGAACATGCTGTGAACTAATTAGTGTGACGTCACTGGAACGCATACTCAGCAGCACGCATATTAGCATTTTTTGATCATACATAATATGTGGCGATTTGTTAAGGGAAATAATAAACCGAGCAACCAAAATTCCAGTATGACTAAAAATACTAAATGGGCGACTTATCATAATTAGCCCAATCCAGAATAGTTCTGGATTCAGATAGGTTTGGGTTACGTTAATCTATTGACCAGTTAAATACGATTCATTTGGAAATGGCATTGGCTAACTTACATTTTTATTGTAATAGTTGATATTTGACCGTAAATCTTCCAACAGCCAAATAAATAAATAATTAATATGGAATAATTTTATTTTTGCGTTTACAAACGCGTAAATATAATACTAGAAAAATGCACTGAAAAAAATCGACTTGCCTCAGGCGGGACTCGAACCCGCACCTTCCACAATCCGGGTGGACGCGTTGACCAATTTCGCCACCGAGGCACTGCTTTTCGCTGTCGAAATTTGTCAGTGCTTGGTGCTTAAGTTTTTATGGTAAACATCGTTTCATCAAATCTTTGAAATTTGCACTTCCAAGACCCGAACGAAATATTTTTGCAAATATTTGACGCCCAGCTAAGATGAAACTACCTTACATTATGGAATAATTTTATTTTTGCGTTTACAAACGCGTAAATATAATACTAGAAAAATGCACTGAAAAAAATCGACTTGCCTCAGGCGGGACTCGAACCCGCACCTTCCACAATCCACCCGGATTGTGGAAGGTGCGGGTTCGAGTCCCGCCTGAGGCAAGTCGATTTTTTTCAGTGCATTTTTCTAGTATTATATTTACGCGTTTGTAAACGCAAAAATAAAATTATTCCATAATGTAAGGTAGTTTCATCTTAGCTGGGCGTCAAATATTTGCAAAAATATTTCGTTCGGGTCTTGGAAGTGCAAATTTCAAAGATTTGATGAAACGATGTTTACCATAAAAACTTAAGCACCAAGCACTGACAAATTTCGACAGCGAAAAGCAGTGCCTCGGTGGCGAAATTGGTCAACGCGTCCACCCGGATTGTGGAAGGTGCGGGTTCGAGTCCCGCCTGAGGCAAGTCGATTTTTTTCAGTGCATTTTTCTAGTATTAAATAATTAATACTTAAAAGCCGGCAGTCGTTGCGGCACCAATAGTGGACGGTGCTAATTCATAAGATAAGAAAAACCGTTGCGTGCCGTACATGTGGTGCGTTCGGGCCAGGCCAGTCCAGGTTCACGTTTAGGGTGCCTCGGCCTGGTGTGCCGTGTGGAGGGACAGATGAGAAGCGCCCCGGCACATGTTCGTAGCGCGATGTATGTGAACCGGGCACTGGCGGCGTAGGGTAGATTTGAACCCGGGATGGCTGTCTGCATATAAAAGCGCCCAAAGAATGAATAAAGTACTCGCTCGCTTGATTCGTTCATTTACTAGCGCCAACCCAAACTTGAGTTACGGGGAGTTGGACTCGAGTTGATGACTATTCGCACCCATTTCGCACTTTCAATCGTATTTGGTGCTACACTCTACTACTTTTTTCCTGTTTGTTCATAAAATTTTAATTCCAGTTATGTACTTACGAAACTGAACCTCGCATGAATGTAGAGCAAAACAAAAGAGTTAAAGGCCCTCAGTGAGGCCTCGCCTCTAGAGCAATTACGTTGCCGATGATTAGTCATGTCATGTCTCGGTGGACAGGCAATAGGCCGAGCGGTTTGGTTATTATGCAGCAATGCATTGCTTGTAAACACATTTGATGTCACTGAACTATATTTTAAATGGCCAATGAATTTCTGGTAATCTTAAAATGAGAATATCACGTCTGCATGACTAAAAAGATATTGTTGTAAAATCTAATTTAAAAATAAGTGTTTTAAGTACCTACATACTTTGTCACGATAACGATAAAAAACGTAACATTTTCAATTGCAGAGGCAATGCGTGCACTAAATTATTATTTAATTTTATATGGTTTAATTCACGTCTTTTATTATAACTTACTTACCTAGATAATTATTAGGGTGGTCTGGCATCCATCCGTCTGTATTACCAAATGAAGCAAACACTATAACAGCAATGACTCCACAAATTCCTAAAAAAAAAGTCGTATTTTTAACACTATTCCATAAAATGGCAAATGTTTAATATCAATTAAATACTCATTTACCTGCGCCCAGCATAATATATCCAATGCTTTTTATTAATATCTCAAATCTGCTTTGATCCGGCCCACAGCAGAGGAAGAATATTAGTACCAAAATAGTCGATACTAAAACCCCGAGTAGACAAAGAGTGAAGAAGAATTGTGTCGCTATCATAAATCCTGTAGAAGACAAGTTATTAGATTGAAACATAAAAATACTATAAAAGTACCTAGTTAGTAACATAATTTCATAATATTAAAGTTAAACCACTTCAGCTTACATCGTCTACATAATTATGATTGATACAAATTTATACACAGGTCCATAATTTATAGAATAGAAAAATCGATATTTTTTTGCCCATCCCACCCATATTAACATCACAATTATTTTTAAAATAATGATAAATAAAGTTGATTGCGATGTAAATTTCACACCGGAATACCATCGGGTCTCAACCTAGTCTCAACAGTACAAAGTGCATTACGTTCTGGAATGGCCACAGGCGCTGACAGGAAGAAACATCCTTTATAATTATGTTATTCGTATTTAAAATACTTTTAAAACAGGCTGTTTATAAAAAGCTGCTAAGTATAACGTTTTTCGAAATTGTGTCTTTCGATTAAACACATTATCAGATTTTTTTAATTAATTCCACTACACTCACCTGGAAGCAAAAACCCTCGTATTTTGTCATAACCAGTAGTAAACGGGTCGTAGACCCACCGACACCCAACAAAGAATCGTCTTTGATATTGATCCAACGGGTCAGGTAGAGATCGGAAACAATGACTCCATAACCCCAACCTAAGAAAAAAACCAATCAAAATATAATTACTTTTTTATACCACATTGGTGGCAAACAAGCATACGATCCGCCTGATGGTAAGCAACTGTCACCGCAGCCTATGGACACTTGCAATACCAGGGGTATCACACGTGCGTTGCCGACCTAGCAAAAACTTTTTCACACCTTTCTTGAAGACACCCATGTTGTAGTCCGTAGGGAAAACCTCGAGTGCGAGTTAGGATAACGCCTTAGGCTCGAAATATTATAAAGGCTGATTTACACAGGGTTAGTAAAGAGGCAGAACAGGCGTCACTGCAGGCGCTGTGAGCCTGGCTTTGCGGGGCGAAAGATATAAAAGGGCTTTCTTTTTGTTTAACGGACTGCAACCAAAATGTATTCACAGCCCCGCCCGGCTTAACTTGAGCTAGCTATAATACAGCTTAGCTCAGCCCCGCTCGGCTCATCTTCAACCATCTACACAGCTTAGCTCCGCACCATTCATCTTTGTGCAGCTTCAATGGAAACATTGACCTCTTTACACAGCCCCGCTTAACTGAGCTCCGCGCAGCTCCGCTTCTATGAAATCGCAGCGTAAGGCTGAAGTTAGAAGTGAGTTTCACCAGGAACCCTCAACCACAGAGGGACTCGCTATCTTATCATAAACTGTCGGAACATGATAATGTTGTTAAACATTATTATTATCGCGACAGACTTTGATAAGATGGTGTGGTGGACGCTAGCCAGGCGGGACGTTTAAAGTGCCTACAAAGGTCAAAGAGACTGATGTGCTTTCTACTTTATTATTTATTGCTATACTTTCGTATACCCGGGATATATTCATAAAATTGACGCTCTCGCTGATGTATCGTTATCAGCTGTTACGCTTGAGTTCTTCATTAATTTACATTCATATCTATGGGTAGCCATTTCTTTCATGAAAAAGGAGGACGGTAAAAAGTAATAACCCCTGCTCGTGAATATAAGGTCGGGTACACAAGTAAGAACGTTCCGTTACATGATACGGACCAACCAACTGCTCGTTTGTGCGTACCACTTGGAACATCGAACACTGTTAAACATGTTAGTGGTAAACCAATTTCTCACCTCTGTATGGACAGTGTTCGTCCCACCAAAAATTAACGGAAACATCACTGCAGGAACATGGTAGTTGTTGACGAACTAGAGTTGAACGGTGTGAATGGTTTGCCGAATTCTGTTCGTCGATTAACGGTGCACCAAAAGAGCCTCAGTCGGTTCTATTAATATTTCTTGTTGGATTACGTTTTTGACAAAGAAAAAATCTTTATAGACCATAGCATTGCTACCCTTTCCTGCGATTTATTAAATTACAAAATACTTAATATCGCTGCAAAAAGTCGCAACGTGCAAGGTCCCTAAAGCTCACGGTTCTAGCGTGCGTACCCGGCTTTACAAGTAACAATACTTACCTATCCAACCTAGCACTTCTTATTCTCGAATCACTGACCAGCCAACTAGGCGTACCAAATGCCAATGCCACTGTGACAAGGGCAATAACGAACACTCCAATGCCAAAATTGCCTGCTAAACTTCTATTCTTCATTGTCTGAAATTCGAATACAATCTTAAATTAACGCGTTCCGAAGTGAGAATGTAATTACGGAAACTTGTGCAGTTTGTTTGTTTCTCATGTCCATCTATTAGTTGTCAGTTTTGCCTTGAGTGCATTCTCTAAGTAATTAAAATGACAAGATTCCAGTGATTACAAACTGTTTTACAGGCGTGAGATAGGTACATTTGATCGTAATAATAATTGGCCAATGAAATAATGTTACTATGGTCAACGAATTAGGATTCGTTGACTATGGTAAATATAATATACAAGGATCTATAAATGTTTACAAAAGCTTATGAATTACTATCTAAAACGTGAATAGTAATTAGATAAATTAATATAGATTACGTAAACATAATATGCGTGAGTTTACTTTTGTTTGTTTCGCATTCAGGGGGGCTATTCGCTAACTTTCTTGACAGATGAAGTGATGATCACCGAGTGAATTACATATGCATTGCTGTTTTTACACGACAAGTGCTATAAGCCTTTCGTGTAAAACAGCAATGGATATTTATTCTATTATATTCTTAATTAATAGCATCGCGTCGCATTAAGCGTACGCATTTTGCCAATGTCAAGTGGAAATATAACTCAAGTAACAAAAATTGTACGGTTGATTGAGGTTATTAAAAATGGAGTCTCTCAACACGTGTTTTTACGACAAGAACTCGGGAGAAACTCCAATGGATATGTAATTCATTCGGTGATTATGACTTTTAACTGTCAAAAAAAAAAGTTTACGAATAGGCCTGAGAGTAGTTTATTGTCAAGGGTAGATGCATCTATAAACGACTTGCGTCACATTTTGTCCAGAAAAAATTAACTATGCAACTAAAAATGCGGCCAAATACTACCTAATCAGTCTTTAAAATTATTGGTATAGTCAACAGAACATCCGGCTAAAAACTGTTAATTTTCTCTAACCGATTTTCAAGCTACTTCTTCTTTATTTTATGGCTCTTGTTTTCACGAATTCTGCCAATGTCAAGTCAGTCATGGGAGTGACACTATAAATATTAGGGCTTTTGATTTAAAGTACAAAATTGATTGGGAAAATTTGACAGTTTGTGGTAGGTAACCCAATGTGCTGCTGTCTGTGGGTACAAATCTGAAAATAATTTTAATGTTGCTGGTCGGTTAATATTTATTTAAGCTTATTTAAAAAAATAATAATATAAGAAACGTATTGTGTATAAAGAGGATGAGATCTAAATTAAGTTACCGTTATTATCCAATCCAAGAGCACGATTATATGCATATTACTGTAATTAAGGTGGATAATTCAAACGTGGAAATTATTCATCATCTTAACAGCCTTTATAATTCGACCCACAGCTGGTACACTGCCTCTTCTTGTTATCGAAGGAGGTTTAGGCAATAGTCCACTACGGTTGCCCATTAGGGATTGATGGCAGATGACGGAGTATAAGGTGAAGGTGATCGATACCTTTGCTAATCCATTAGTCGCCTTCTACGACACCCATTGGAGGATATGGGGTGATGCTATTTTACTCTGCCGGCGCCACATGGCTTAGAAATTATTAATCTATACTTATCTATACTAATATTATAAAGTTGAAGAGTTTGTTTGGTTGAACGCGCTAATCTCCGGAACTACTGATTCAAATCGAAAAAATATTTTTGTGTTGGAAAGTTTAATTATCGAGGAAGGCTGGTTATGTAATAAATAACCGACATTAACACGAGAAACACCTTTCGAATATAAGTGATTTTTCATTAAAAGGGATATAAAAATTATTAATGTCTGTTTCCTTATTAATATTAAAATCTATATAAGTAAACTACTCATTTTATATTAAGAAGCGGTTAAGTTTACTATAAAATAACAATTTACTCGTAAATTTTATATATTCTACTATAATAATACTTTGTTATGTACCTGTACCGCATTTGGTACAGTAGGTCTCTGCACTAAATAAAAATTGTTATTTCATATATTTTTGTTTCTTTGAATAATATGTATTTTATTGTTTCAAATCTTTAGTTTACTTATGGCCGGTTTCCATAATCTATCTACACTTTTACTTACAAGTCATAACATTTTGACGCATATCCTATACAAAATGACAACATTCTCCTACCCAGCCCTTAATAAACCTTAATAATATTTACCATTCAGAAAATAACGATGCATGAAATGAAG
This sequence comes from Elophila nymphaeata, assembly GCA_955850985.1. NCBI lineage: Eukaryota > Metazoa > Arthropoda > Insecta > Lepidoptera > Crambidae > Elophila > Elophila nymphaeata. The sequence continues at coordinate 14,674,496 of OY039069.1, read as the reverse complement.
TAACAACTCCATAAAATATTTTTAAAGAATCAAGTAAGGACGAAGACAACGGACCTCTTTACACTAAGGCTGTTACATAAGTACTTAGTATTGTGTTATACCATGTTTTACATTTGTTGAAGTAGGTAGTCACTCGCTTTATGAATCAGTTATTATTCATAACCAACTAGGTAGTAGGTAATGTAGAACGCCAGACTTTTAATGATTGTCAAGAAAAACGTGGTCAAGGAGACTGTAATATATATATCGTTCTAAACAGTATACGTACCTACTTACTTATATTTTTTAAGTACATCACGATTTAGAAATATGCATAAAATATATGTATTTTCATATTATAAATAGCTATACTATAGTACTATACCATATACCCATGAAACCTAATTTATCGGCAGATGCAGAACCAACATAACGCGATCTAAGATGGAAAATAATTACATCCCGGACAATTAATAATTTTCGATTTTTGATCTTGCCGTGCCAAATAACACTGTATTTGTACGTATCTGTGCAAAAAAAAATTAAGTCATTAAATAACCCAATTTTTTTGGTTATAAACAACGAATTAGGGTTTAAATAATAGCAAAATATATTTAAAACTCCTAGCTCTATACAACACGGGGCAGAATGATGTACATAATATGTTTAGATTGAGGTGCCACTTTTTCTATCGTAATTAAATAAATTGAGTTATTTAGTAGTAGTTAAGAAAGTTTTGTACGACCGAGCTTGGATTATGTAGTGGAATACATCAAAAGTTATATGTTTATATACATATAACTTTTGATGTAAGTGGCACCTCAATCTAAACACACATGCAGAATGTACCACTGCCCATCAGCGATAAAGCGTACACACTCCAACTAACTATGGTATAGATATTAATGTGCTAACATCTCAACATGTAGTAAGTTTTTCTCGCCCCTTTTGACTCAAACCACATCTAAGTAAGAACTTACTTCTTCAAGAAGACTATTTTTCAGGACGCAGAAAACTTTTTCCATAAGAGCCAGGATTGTGTCATTTTTTTTCATCTACACTACCAAGGTCGTATGCTTCATATGACTAAGGGTTTCGCAATACACTTGCGCGAGTGGAGTGTTAAACAGACACGCATGTAACATTCACCCAGAGATACAATGCTAAAAAGTTCACACGACTTGTTCACTGTGGGAACTAACAAAATCAACATACCAAAAAGAATTAAGTACTTATTGATGCAAAGCAAACCAATAGCATCTCCCAACTTTACATCTGATTCAGAACATATTATTGATTGATATTAAGATATATCTTTATACTATATCTGATCCGGCAAGGTTCATACAATACCGTGGTTTCAACTTTTTTTAAATGGTTTAAACTTTTATGCAAATTGATAATTTTATGGTTTAAATTACCATAAAATATTAATAAATACCCCTATTTTATTATTATTAGTTAGCCTATTTTATAGATTAGGGTACAAACAAATGTGTAGCGCACGCTTTGGGAAATAGCATCCATATAACAGAATAATGACTTTACTTTAGTTGTAGTGTTGTTTTTAAGACGGTGAACAGGCTTTCTAGAGCGAACTATCACCCCGTAGTAAAGTGACTGTTAAGGTGGGCCCACATATGTGACATTTCGCCGAACTGAATTGCGTGACTTTGTTAACTTACTACAATAATGTGGAAGATAAATAAGCCACGCGTGACAATATCACTCGGCTTTGTAGCAAATATAGATCATGTCATGTAGATGCAAGTCGTTACAAAATACCGTGGCCGGTGCCATATTTACTCTCAAGCAAATAGTTGCGAGTTCGACGAATAATCGATCGACGGATTCAGCTAGGATGGACTGCATTTAGCAAACTCTGAAATCTTTAAGAGTAAGATGGCAATGACACTGAAACCTCCAGCGTATATACAATGTGTCCAACCTGTCTTAACGTCACTAGACGCTCACGAAAGTGTCCGTCCTAAAGTTGCAGGTCGCTGAAAGGAATTGGCGTGCGAATGAGGAGACCTTTGCCCAGCAGTGGGTGAAAATGGGTTGAGAAGAAAAAGAAATAAATAAATAGTAGCGAGTTGCTACCACCTTGTCACGGCGCAGCGGGTGGTGGCGGGCGGGGATAGTAAAGAATGCAATCCGTGAAAATGGGTTGAGAAGAAAAAGAAATAAATAAATAGTTGCGAGTTGCTACCACCTTGTCACGGCGCAGCGGGTGGTGGCGGGCGGGCATAGTAAAGAATGCAATCCAAGTGACCGTGGCTACTGTACTGTGACCTAAGCTGTGGCAATTGTACGCGTGCGTGACAAAAACGGAAGTGTGGGTACGTAAAGGGTCACGCGGACATCTTTCGAAAAAGATTGACTTTAATTGGGTCGACTAGTGACATTTATTTATTTGTGACAGAAAAAATGCACGGTCCGTCCACACTATCTCATGACACGTATCATACATATTTTACTGTGACTACCAATATTTCGGAAATTCGGAGTGGTTCGCACCGATATTGTATGTCGTTCGTGACTTTGTTCACGTGACAAATATCGTCCACATTATACAAAGCACGCGTTGCTGACACGGTCATGAAGCCATGTTATAAATGTGGACCCACCTTTAAGCAGTGCGTTCTTATTCATTGGCTTAAATGCCATTAAGAGTAAAATTAATCATTTTAACCAAATAGTAAACTTGAACACAAACACGGATGTTTCAAAGCATTTGCAATCACCATAGTATGGAAAAAAATAGTGTAAACCATTTTCGCTCATCTACTAAAAGGTTTCGAACTTCTGCCTACCCTTTTCTCAATTTCATTTGTGGTCGGCCGGCATAATAACGTTTCATACTTCCTTACTTCTCGATCATGCGTCATCTCAAAATTAGGTATTACGTCCAATACGTCGCCAGTTTTCCTTCACACAGTCTATCCTACTTTTTTCGGTCTACCTCTCCTTTCTATACCCATTAACCTTTATGCTTATCTATCTTGTCTTATACTCAAGATTTCTTCTCATTGAGGCCGTGCACTCGATTTACGTGAAAAATGTTACATTTTGTGGATTTTCCAGAACTAATTTTGAAGCGATGTGAACAGACTTTGCAAAGAAATTAAATATTATAGGAAGATTAATTCTTGATTAAAAGCACTATATTACACTTATAGTTTTATAAAGCAAAGTGAATCCTATAGCGCAGTTTTACGAAAATGCAGTTTGGATTGGAGCTATCTTTCAGACGAAATACCAGCATTATAATGGGAAGCAATACTTTGCTAATTTTTTTTTTCCAATAGAAAATATACTACTCTAAACCACTATAGAGCCCAAATAACTTAAAAATTAAGATAACATATTAAAAAGGGATACCAAAAATATTTATAAATTGGTAAACTTTATTATCGATTTTTACAATGTATTTGAAATTAAACTCATTTAATGTACTTGTTAATTATATTAAAATACTAATGCTAGACATAATAATGATATTATAACATTGTTGAATGCACTGAGATATTTTTAATAATTTAATGAAGGTCTAAATCCGAGCTCGCGGGCATTTTTCGATCGAGTCTTCCGAGCTAGTGGACTTATCGTTCTGCGAGTAATGTCTATGTGTGTATGGGGTCACATAGACATGTGTATCTTACAACAATACAGCAAAAAAAAATATTATTGGTACTTCGAAAATAGGTATTGTATCACGCTAGTCCTATCAAAACTTCCCCAAATAGTCATGACCGCTGAAGTATTTTTAAATAAATAGAGGAAATAAATAAATTATTATTAATACTTTAAGTTTAGTTGTCCAGGGGATCAAGCAAAACACTACACTAAATAGTTTCTTTCTCCTACCCTGCTCCTAACTTATTTGGGGTCAGTACAGTATATCTCGATATCGAAAATACTGCGATTTTTACGTCCGGCCGCCTGCCTAACTACAATCCTCCTTGGGAACGACGGCGCTATTTCTCGACAGCAGCCAGGACGAAACTGCTTAACATGCCTTCTGAAGCACAGAGGAAAATCAAGTTGTAAATTTTTCGATTACCCATGGTAGAGTACCGCCGCGGGTGACCGCAGCCCCATCGACCTCCTCCACTACACTAAATAGTTTAAATAATATTTATTAGCAAAAGTTCAACATACTTATGTTCCTGTCGAATTTTCAGAAGATCTATTAGAAATCTTCTTAGAACTTGATTAGTTAGAACTTGTAGTAAGAACTATGTATTAAGGCACAAATTTCTTATTATGGCAACAGAACTGTAGATCTTATTATTATTTTATTTGGTCTTTACAAATATGAAAAATTTTGCAAAATTAATTTTGATTTCACCAAACCCTATACTTATTACCTAGAGTTTTGGGCCACCTCTGTGTGACTAAGGCCTACTGTCCACATAAACACACGCAAACCGCAAAACGCACACTAACCTATTGTCAATTTATGATTTATAGCATCTTAGATACAAATAAAACTGTGTTCATGGAGTGTTCCTCAAATAATAAAAGTGACAATATTAACAACTTTATGGATGGAGCAATCATGACAACTTCTTGATCTGTTACATGCAGTTTGATGTGAGACTAGCTAAGCTTGTGAATAAAGCGTTCTTCTTTTCATAATAGGCTCAAACATTATTATTAGTATTCAATTCAAAATGTAATGCTATAAAGAATATGTCAATTAGTTTTATCAACTTTATGAAAGGCAAATTTTTCAAACTGAAATACTTCTAAAAATAAAGAAATTTGGTCCCCTTAATTGCACTTGAGATTACTTTAAGATACATAAAGTGTCAATTATATGAGTATAGTTAAAAAAGAGATCACTTCCAATTAACCCATAAATATGACGTATTGTTATAATACTGACATGATAGGTGATGCAGATGCAAAAAAAATACTTGTTAATTTTTAATGATTACAAAATATTCCAAAATAGTAAATATCAGTGTTAAATAGACAATATACATATGAATTATATACATTTTACTATTTTGTTTCACTGAGATTATAGATCTATACTAATATCATAAAGCAGAAGAGTTTGTTTGTTTGAGCACTAAGCTAAATCTCAGGTAGCTACCGATAATTTTTGTGTGGATAGTCCATTTAATTAGAAAAACTCCATGTGAGGTCATGTGCGGAGCACTAGTAAATAATAATTATGCTCTGTGCAATTTATAGCTGTGTGAACCTGATAGATTTATATAAAAAGTATATGTAACAAATACCCTAATATTGCTCTTGAGTTTGTTCTCTAGCTATCTACAGTATCTACAGAATCTGATTTCATTCAAAATATCTGTACCACTTAAGAATAAACTTATTTTTTGGTTGGATTTCATTGTGTTCATTCAATAATAATGCAAATTATTCATGTCAATAATTTTTAGTATTTTCTATTATTTTACAGTTTGACAGACATACCTATTGCACTGAATTATAGTATAGTTATACATTATAAAGATTTTAAAATAAAAAAAAATGCACCATATAAAAATTAAAGTAAGTACTCATGATTCTAACAGTTGAGGCATACCAACCAATCAGTTTTTAAATTTCTACAACACCCAAATAAATTATGATATAAAAGCTATAAGTACTTACATATATTTTGGATGCTACAAATATTTTTGTACCTATAAGCTTAACTAAACAAAGAAAATTATATTTTAACATTATTGTTGTGTCATAGGTAAACATAAGTCCCATTATCATCCCGTATGATAAATCATGTGTATCCAGGGTTTACGATACGATTTGATTGCATTGTTTTGTTTATAACAGAATGAAGTAAGTACCTACCCAAGTAATTTTATTTTTACAAATCATGCAAATACTATTTTTTTTATTTGGCAATAAGCCTAAATTTTGTAACTTCCGATTGTTGAAATTAAACAAATCAATAAAATCCAACATTAAAACAATAACAATTAACTAGCTATTGGTACTCATTGATAATTAGCATTGCTGAGAAACGTCACAATAATATAACTTAATATAAGGTACTCACCACAAAATTAACGGAAATAAAGTGGATTAGGCGAGACGTTGATATTAAAATATTTTAAATAATTTAGCAGACACTTGTTTACGACTACCTCAGCTGTCAGATTTTATCCGTTTGACAAAATTGTCAAATGGGCGTTGGTTTGAGGTTGGTTCATTGGCCTGCCTACTATTTCGCCGTCTGAACAAATTGTTCTCAAGCTGTCGCCAGACGGAGTGTTTTCTCTGAATTTCCTTATTCAGAGAGTGTTTTATTCTAAGAGCAAATATACCAATAGGGTATATTTGCTCTTAGGTTTTATTTTATGCACCTACATGGCTGAGCTGAGAGATCTCAAGCAAAACTTACTGGCTGTACGTACTACTACTCCCAATGTAAGTCCAAATGGTGCATAATAGATTAAATTGGAAGCCAAGCTACCTTTAAAAAAGTGATGACAACTTTTCTGACCACAAGTTAACCTGACGCGTAGAGCGAACTAACGCGTATATTAGAGCGAGATAGACACCCGAGACCATTTCACGTACACTCCGGCGGCCTGTCAGTAGTGTAGAAAAGACAGCAACTGTTAGACTGCGGTCAAGGAGCTTATACTAAGACTACTAATTAACTAATTTGATAATCGTGTGCAATAAAAGTTATTTATTTAATGTGTTTAACCCCTAATTGGGGTCCAAGATTAGGCTAAGGTAGCCGCTGTCGCCTCCGCTACTTCACTTCCGCCCAGTAGGCCTATTCGCTAACTTTTTTTGACAGTTGAAAGTGATCATCACTGAGTGAATTACATATTCATTGCTGTTTTACACGACACGCTATTATGGCACTTGTCGTGTAAAAACAGCAATGGATGTGTAATTCACTCAGTGATGATCACTTTCAACTGTCAAAAAAAGTTAGGGAATAGGCCTACAGGGCTGGACTTACAGTGAGTAGCAGTACAAGCCGCCCTAACTCGTCCCACCGAGCGACCCTCACTGAGACCATCTCCGGCTACCACCAGGGGAGTACACGCTATTGGGCATTATACCACCATTTAATAAATTGTTCTGCACGGATCTCTCGTGTCTCATTTAACTCCCTATATCTTAGGACCGTGGGAGCACGTGAGACCTTACCCGTGGCACAAGACTGTCCGTGATTAATTTGTGCTTCAGGCACCCTACTAGAAAGAGACAGAGCCTCTCTAGAAATGTCAAGTGTTGTCAAAACTTTTGCCCTCACTTTGTTCATTTGTCTAATGACTCCATTCTATAGGTAAAATATAAGCTCCTTGGACTGCGGTACTATAAGACACTCAGACCAATGATTATAATAGACTCCGCCTTAGCATTTTGAAGCGTGCCGTCTTCTGTTATTTGACATTTCTCGATTACGTCATTGCGATTGACGTAGGGATGTGACTAATGTATAATAATCATTTGAGTATCGATAACTGTAAAGTATTTTGCTATTCTATTAGAGCTTTCAAGAGCAAATCAAACACAAAATATCAAATAGAACTAAAAATTTATTTTTGTAATTTTTTTATTTGAAATGAAAATGAAATGAAATAAAATGAAAATATTTTATTAGAAAAATACACTGAAAAAAATCACACACTAATCTAGCACAAAATGAAACACACACAAGCAAATAAAACATATTTATAAATTTACAGAAAATATTTACGAAAATGATTTCATAAACGGTGTAACGAAAACTAATTTTGGTTTGCATTGATTCCTCTCTTCTTGTATTCTCTTCACTTTCCTAGGAGATATCATTTAAATTTTATTTTGGCGCTGAGGTAGTTTTGTCTTCTTTAGCACTTAAAATACCGGCAGGCATACAACATGTATTACAAGCACATGCTTGCATACAGCACCTAATAACCTACAGAACATGTATGTATATGAATTTACTATTATAACTAAATACAAAATACAAATTTAAGTGATTCTATTTGCAATATTATTGCCTTGGTCGTGCTACTGGCTACTGCTACACTATCTTTAATATATACAACATGTAAATTAAATAACCAACATCCTGAATACAGGTGGTTTGGGATCGGCTTCTGAGTTGATTTCAATAATTTTTATTTTAATAACAATTCTTTTTTCAAAAGAAAATCGTTTCTAAAAAAAAACATATTGTAATCAACTCAGAAGCCGATCCCAAACCACCTGTATTCAGGGTGTTGGTTATTTAATTTACATGTTGTATATAATTCCCGTCTCACGATGTTTGTCCGGTATAAACTCCGAAACTAGCAACCTGATTTAATCTTTTTTTGTTTTTAAATGTGTGTTTTGTTCCAACCTTAGAATAGGACAGTTTTTATCTTGTATTCCTCATTTTTTTTAAACTGCAAATTCAAAGTTATAGGACAGAATTTATGAAATTACTACAGCAACGCGTGGCCGGGACAGCTAGTAGTATAATAAAATCTGAATTTATGTTAGTGACTCGCCATACACAGACAATACAGCTTTACGTGTACGGGTTATGTATTATGAGTGTTTATAATAATGTATTGAAAATAAACTTAAAAAAAACATGCAATGGAAGCATGCATACCTACAGTATGCAAGCAAGCAAGAATACAGCAAGCAAACAAATAATTCGCGTTAGCTTCGGTTGCTCTTGTGAGCGGTCAAAAATTTAATCTAACCTAACCCAAGGTTTTCTTTACTAGGAAATAAAAATATTTAATTAGGTACATGAAAATTAGACTTGCAACGAATAGTATATTCGGCCATAAGCCGAATAGCGAATATTTGACGAAGTGCTTGGCCGAATAGCCCAATAGTATTTGGCCGGTGAGTGACACCAAAACTTGTGTAGACGTGATTGTTTCGCGCTCATTTGTACACATGTCCACACACAAAATGGGGCTTTCCAGAACTTTTAATTTTATTAAAATAATTTTATTATTCTATAATCATAGATTTCAAAGTTTGTTGAAGAAATAAGTACCTTTTACCGATTTTGATAGTATGACCTGCCGCGCTCTGCACCATTAAGTTGATTGTGTACAGACAACAGCAGATCAGACACCCAGTAAAAAAAAAAATTTCAACCTTTTTCGATAATCAGAGTTCAAAATCTATTTGACAGTTTGATCAGATCTGCCGTCGTCTGTATCTATGACTACCTACTTCGATGATTATAAAAGAAAATATCTCTACTAATATTATAAATGCAAAAGTAACTCAGTCTGTCTGTCTGTTAAGCTTTCATGCCTAAATCACTGAACTGATTTTGATTGTTTGGTACAAATATAGACTACAGTTTGCAAAAGTACATAGGCTCGATTGTAGGGGTTGAAAGTTTGTATGAATGTTCCATGAAACTTTGTTTCTTAATTTTCTACCTACATGAGGATGAAACCGGAACTGAAAGTTCTTCTTAACAAACAAAGAGTAAAAAAAAACTGTAACCCGACTAAGGAAAAAGTAAAGAAATTAAAAGGTAAAATCGACTCCTCCTATTATTAAAAATTATTAAAATGTAGTCTTTGTTACCTGGATCATAATAATAGAAATTTGTATAGTAAATTTATTACTACACAAAGAAGAGTGAGTGCAGCATCACATACTGCTATAAGCAGTTGGTTGGTCGCGGACAATATTTCGAGAAGCAGATATTATACACAAGATTCCCCTGCACCTCCAGAGCGGCTTAATATCTAACATCGATGATATCATTGGCTTGAAGAAACTGGAAGTTAAAAAGGCAATCAGTCATGCTTCATCGTGCATGCAGCCGGCGTTTATCGATTTATAAGATGGTATCACGTCAACAATTATACCGTCTCACTCTCATTGTAGTAGGATTAATGTTATCGATAAAACTAAATCACATCACTAAAATTATGTCAAAAACAAAGCCTTTTAATTATGTTTATTTAAAGGTTAAAACGTGATACTCTTCAATATTGTATGTGACTATGTGACTTGTAACAAGTAAAATTATATGTTTTGCTGTTTTTTATGAAATGAAAATCATCGTAAAGCGTAAAATAGTATTGTCAATAACTCACCTATGAAATGATAATTCCGGGACTATCACTCCTCGTTTCGTTGTTCTTGACAAACAATAAACAGCTGCACAACACATTATTATTATTATTTTTAATTTAAATAAACTTAAACAACTGATTGCTTGGTAAAATAAAATAATATTTCACAATACCGAAATGTTGTGATCCAACTACGCTGACACGACATGGCACGTTTCACGCGATAGAGCGTCGTTGTCAAACCTACATTCACTGATCCTTTACTCTTATCAGTGTAACATAAGACAGACAGAGATATAAGATATTTGACATATACACCTATGAAGAGCGGCAACGTCTTATGCTCCGTCTATTATGATTATTGGTCTGAGATAAGACACGCACACTTCGGCTGCGCCAGATGAAAACCTAGCAAGTGCTCAAACCAAAATTTTACAGGAGAGCGCGAAAACGTAAATCAACTAGCCGTTGAAGAATTTTTACATAAACTACTTAAAAACGCATTTATTATATAAAATAAATATAAGCGATGATTATGTATTAAAAATATTTTAATATTTGTGTATATTGCATAATTTATACCCCTTACTAACTCATTAAAACAATCGACAATCGGTTCGCCCTTGTAGAAACCAGTAATTAACCTAGTATGAGCACTTGCTATGTTTGAATGTGGTTTACTGAATATTGTAGATAGTAGATTTAATGAAAAACGTAATGAAACACGTAATGAAAAACAGCCACTGGTTAACATTTACGCGCCAGCGTAGGGATGTTCGATCCGATCCGATACTTGTGTGGATCGATACAAAAGAATACGATCCACCCGATTTTTGTATCGATACAATAATGGCTTTCGATCCGTTATTGGATCGATACATGCACACTGAGGATCGGATCGAGTCATTGTATTAAATTTTATAAAAGGTAAACAAACATTTAGCATAATATTTATGATTACACTAGTATAAATATTTCTCTGGTGAGTCTGGCGATAGATCTTGCAAAGTCTATTCTTAATTAATTAATGGTGTCGCGTCGCATTAAGCGTACGCATTTTGCCAATGTCAAGTAAAAATGTAACTAAAGTAACAGAAATTGTACGGTTGATTGAGGTTAAAAATGGAGTCTCTCAACACGTGTTTTTAAAACAAGAACTCGGGAGAAACTCCATTTTGCAAAGTCAGTTGTTGAAACTCCATTTTGCAAATCGTAAGAAATTGTAAGTAGGTACCATTTATTGACAAAGGGCAAGAAATATACTTTATAAATACATATTCATCTTTTAGTGACTTGAAACTAAGACGATATTACAAATTAAATTATTGTTTCGTGTTTTGATGTCTTATTAAAAAAAAAAACTTGATACGATTCGATACTGGATCGATCCAAAGCATTGCATCCAATCTGTTGGATCGATACAATGCATTACGATCCAGAATATCGATACAAAGCACCTGGATCGAACATCCCTACGCCAGCGCACTCAAGTGAGTGATCGTGTCGTGACATGCTGCCCCCGCCGCGTGCGATCCCCTCCATCCATTCATTATGTTCGTTGACCACTTCATTAACCTAGCAAGAGGCATCGACTATTAAAAAACCTAGCAAGTCTCAGAGACTTGCTAGGTTTAATAATGGTCAAAGCGACATACTAGGTTTGTAATTGGTTCTGGAATGATACACAGTGCACTTACTAGGTTTTGAACTTTTAAAACTCTGGTTTTTCGCGCGGGTGTTTTTTTTTAATTTGTAGGGACTTACTAGTTTATAACGATTCTGCAATAAAAACATTTTTGACTAAAATGTCCCTTGCTAGGTTTTCATCTGGCGCAGCCGACTTGCGCATTACCACAGATTTAATAATACAACGAGAAAGGCCAAGCTGGCGTTTTTTACTTGTAAAGCAGCGTCCCCACTAGGGCCGCGCGGCTCCATGAGGCCCGGCCGCGCGGCCGAGCCTCGTGAGTGTGTACGTGAGCGAGGCCTGAGCCGCGCGGCCACACGGAGCCGCGCGGCCGGCCTCGCGTGACCCGGCGGTTGTCGGTCTACTTCAAAGAAAGCCGCGCGGCTCTGGGAGGTGAGGACGGGCCGCGCGGCCGATCAGTGCGCTAGTGACAGCCGCTACATCGAGTTGTGTGTCTTTCGCGTCAAAATGGAGTGGACCGACGATAAAACTCTTTTATTAATTGATTTATACAGAGAGCGCCTTTATTATGGGACTGTCGGAATTATTTTAATACAAATAAAAACAAAAGAAACGATGCGCTAATCGAGATCGCTACAATCTAAATATGTTAAGCGCCTACCTTGGCTGACTGTATTTCCATAGAAGCGCCTATAATGGGTAATGTGATTTTATGTGATAATTAATGGCTGTGTGATTATGGATCTTCTTATCAACTTGACCTTTGCCTACTTCTAGAATTGTAGCGATCTCGATCAGCGCATCGTTTCTTTTGTTTTTAGTTTTATAAAATCTAAGTGGAAATTAAGTATATTTTATTGAATATGAATAGGCCTACTAAGCGCTCATTAAAACTTAACGGAAACTTTAACTAAAACGTTTTTTTTTGTTATTAATGATTTGTTCAAAAAGAGTCGAATTTATATAGATACAATTTATACGGGCCATCTCTGATCGTGACGTACCTAAAAATAGAATCATTAAAATCGAGTCATAATACTCATAATTGACGGAGTAATCAGGTAACAAACACACAAAAAACAGACGAATAGAGAACTTCCTCTTTTTTTTAAGTCGGTTAACAAATAATATAACGTATCAGCCCCATAGCTCATTACAAATGCCCACATTCATGAATGGTATAGTTTTAATGAACTATGAAGCATTAAAACTTGAAGAGAACCTAGTTATTTAACTTAAGTTCAAAATAATTTGTCATAGATTTTGTGTTGACTATTGGACCTACTAACTGAAATTTCACTATTACATATTAGGTAATAGCAAGTTCAAAAAAAAATTGTCATTATTTTTGTGTTCGTGGATGATATCATTATTTAATCCCCAATGAAATTACCATTTCAACAAAAAAGTACTCATCCAATTTCAGTATAATTTATACGGGACCACCTCTGAAGTATGACCTTCCTAAGGAAAAAAGAATCACCAAAATCGATTTATAATTGACGGAGTAATCGCGAAACATACATACAAAGAAAAAACATTCAGTCGAATAGAGAACCTCCTCTTTTTTTGAAGTCGGTTAAAAATAAAAACAAAACAAACAATGCGCTGATAGAGATTGCTACAATTCTTGAAGTAGACAAAGGTCAAGTCGATAAGAAGATTCACAATCTTCTAAGTCACGTCTTCTTCTTCGTCTCAGAGTAGTTCTTCGTACATCTCGAAAACAACTGCGCATGGCGGGCCGCGAGGCTCTTTATAGTGAGGACGCGTTGCAATAAAACAAATAAGCCTCGCGAGGCCGGGCCGCGCGGCCCCATAAAGCCGCGCGGCTCTAGTGGGGACGCTGCTTAACGCAGTATCTTTTAGTAGTATGTGGTGACAAGTGTATGCCCAGTGGGCATACATTGCCGCCAGTTCGCCATCCGATAAAGTCTAGTGAATACGTACGTATGTCGGAAAGAAATATCCGTTTTTATTTCTTTCAAAATGCCGTCCTGTTCAACTGTAACATGCAATCATTGCAGTCAATCAGTTTATCAAGTAATGTAATAACTTTTCACACGTAAGAACCGAAAAACTTAGATTTATATTTAAAAAACAATATTTAAACAAATAGTCGGACTTTTATTTATAAAAATACTATCGCTTTAAATTATGCGTTAAGTACTATCTTACAAATTGTATTATATTGCGGCTGTGCTTAACTTTCATTGCTTCACAGTCCATAATACGCGCGCAATCAATAGTGTATATTACGACCTCAGACCAATAAAAAAGTCAAGACGGAGCATTCGTAAGCAACCGCGACGAAAAAAGTGAAGCCAAGAATCGGTTATGTGTGCGTGATTTACACACACATCGAGTGCTAGACGTGTGACGTAATATAAGCGTGCTAGAGAATAATATTGCCAGCATATGTCTCAAGTACCCAATATGTAAAAGTTATTTCAATATAAAACCAAGCTAGTGTACAATATTTTTGGACGTCAATTTTATTAGTAATTGGTAATGACTGCTATAAAATAATCGAAACGTCACTTGTAACTGATAATATAACGTACAACTACAGATTTATAATAATTACTGACGTTTATAGATTGGCAATGAATCGACAAGGGCGAGACCAAAAAATGCACCAATGAGTGAATAATGCATACGTGTGCGTGAAAAATAGTATTGCAGTCTGACAGTTGCTGTCTTTTCTACGTGACTGACAGGCCGACCTAGGCCGCCTGTAAATACTGTACTGTACTGGTCGCGTCTATCTATCTCGCTCTAATATACGTGTATGCTCTTAGTATAGTAGTAGTTATAGTATATGCTCTTCTATGTTGCCGATCTACAGTATTCTATAACTATGCATATAACTGAGAGGAATTTTATTTATGAAAAATCATAAAAATTACTTTTTGAAATAAAATTACCCTGTTTTTGAATGTGATTGAATTTTAAAGTCTTCGTGTGTCCCAGATGGAGGACGCGACTTTTTTAAATTATATTATCAATATCGCTATCATTTTCGTGGTTTTCGGGTGTGCCGATTCTGAATAGAAAATCTATTTCGAGATCCAATATGGGAGACGCGACTTTTTAACATAATGTCAATATGGGTATCGTTTTCATAGTTTTTGGTGGTCCCGATTACGAATACAACATCTGTTTTGAGATCCAAGATGGCGGACACGACTTTTAATTAAATATAACGTCAAGATGGCTATCGTTTTCGTCGTTTTCGGTAGTCCCGATTCCGAATACAACATCTATTTTGAGATCCAAGATGGCTGACGCAACTTTTTAAAAAAATGTCATTATGGGTATCGTGCCGATCAAACATCTATTTTTTGTTCCAAAATGGCGGACGCGACTTTTTAATAGAATATGAATATGTGTATCATTTTCGTGGTTTTCGAGGGTCTCCATTTCGAGTAGCACATCTTTTTCGAGATCCAAGATGGAGGACCCGACTTTTTATTAGAATATCAATATCGCTGTCAGTGTCGTGGTTTTCGGGTATCCCGATTTCGAATAGAGAATCTGTTTCGAGATCCAATATAGGTATCTCATTCATGGTTTTCGGTTGTCCCGTCTACAAATACAATATCATTTTGTGATCCAAGATGGCGGACACGACTTTATGACAAAATGTCAATATGGGTTTCGTTCTCGTGGTTTCTGGTGGTCCCGATTACGAATACATCATCTGTTTTGAGTTCCAAGATGGCGAGGGTCATTTTTCAATATAATGTTATTATGGATATAGTTTTCGTGGTTTTTAGTGTTCCCAATTACGAGTACAACATCTATTTTGAGATCCAAGATGGCATTGTATCAGAAATTAGTGGGGTAACTATCCTGGGGTCCACGTCTGGAAGTCTCCTCGTGGCGGACCCTGGTAACGTGGTGGGGAAACTTTCTCGGCGGGTTTGCGGCTTCTGATGCCAACTAAAATTCACGTCAAAAGAAGAAGTCAGACTTAAAACTGTATAAACTAATAACGTTAGAACAATCAAAAATACTTTTTTTTGAAGCAGCATTTTTTTTATTCAACGCTTTCTTCGAAGTCTGCAGAGTAAATAATACTTAATTTTGAGGGGAATCAATCACCCTCATTTCTATTATTACAAAATGCGTCAATTCAGTTTTGTTTCCACGTTATTTTATTTGGGAACCTAAAGTAATATATAAAATAATTCTATCTTTGCACTGCTGAGACACAAGGCTACTGCCTAAACCTCCTTCGATGACAAGGAGAGGCCTTGTCATTGAAGGAGGTTTAGGCAGTAGTCCACCACGCTTGCCCAATGCGGATTGGTGGACGGAGTATAAGATGAGCAATACCCGTTTGCTGATGCGTTAGTCGCCTTCTACGACATCTATTGGAGGAATAGGGTGGTGCTATTCTACTCTGCCGGCATCACATGGCTTTATAAATAATAATTCTTCAATAGAATATAATACAAAAAATGCGTGAGTGTCGTGGAACACTCGATCGGAACAAAGTTATGACTGGGCACAGACAGTACCATACGCGGTATCTACACAAAAGGTCGTGACGGAAACTCGCGACGGAAAACTCAACATCCGCTAAGTCCGTACTGTGCAATAAGGAATTCGCGTCCAGTATCTCAAAATATGTTGTATTCTTCTTCTCACTTGCTAGACTTCTTTGCTTACCTACTCGCCGTAAAGAACAAGATCTTTTATATTTGCATAATGTGTTATACAGTAAAATTGTTTCGCCCTACCTGCCAAGTCAATCGGATATTAATACAAAGCGCAATCCACGGACAACTAATAAGACTTTTTATCTGCACACTTATAAAAATAACACCTCTTTTTATAATCTTCTAACGAGAATGTGTGGGTCTTACAACGAGATATCTCTTATGAACCCTCGTATATATGTTTTCAACCCAAGACTTAATATATTTAAGAAAGTGGTTAAGCAACACTTTAGTGATTCTACCTGCGACTCCCATATCGTTTAAAATTATTACTATAGATAAATAGATATTTATTTCATTTAGTTTATTTGTAATATTGTTAATCTATAGGTTAAGGATCTTTTTCTTTTACTGTTTGATCTAAAAAAATATGTGTCAACGTAAGTAGCATTGCAATCTAGCACAAAATCGAAAACGACGAAAACGATACCCATATTGACATTATGTTAATAATGTCGCATCCGCCATCTTGGATCTCAAAGTAGATGTTGTAATTGTAATCGGGACCACCGAAAACCACGAAAACGATACCCTTATTGACATTTATATCAAAAGTTGCGTCCGCCATCTTGGATCTCAAAAAAGATGTTTTATTCGTAAACGGGATCACCGAAAACCACGAAAACGAGACCCATATTGACTTTAAGTTGAAAAGTCATGTCCGCCATTTTGTATCTCAAAATAGATGTTGAATTCGTGATCGGGACCACCAAAAACCAAAAAAGCGATATCTTTATTGATATTCTATTAAAAAGTAGCGTCCGCCATCTTGGATTTTGAAACAGACGTTATATTAGAAATCGGAACCCCCCAAAACCACAAAAATGATACCCATATTAATATTCTATTAAAAAGTCGCATCCGCGATCTTTGGTCTCGAATTAGAGGTTCTATTCGTAATTGGGCCCCCAGAAAACCACGAAAATGATATCCTTATTGAAAACCGTCTTCACCAAAGAAAGTGTGAAAAAGGTCGTGACGGAAAACTCTTATAACATCTGTAACACTATCGAAGCTACCAAATTATTGGGTAAAAATAAATTTCTTAATTGGCAACACTGATGCAATGGCGCCCGATAATCCCCAAATACGTTCCGTAAATTATGTAATAAATATTTTTGTGAAATAATACGAGAATTGGTTAGTTACTTGTGGAAAGTAATCCCTGATGACTTATTTTGATTACATGAGTTGTTTTGCAGCAGTATAAGACACATGAAGGCATAATTACGCCATTTTTTAATTTCAAAATATTTGTCAACATTGTGTTACTCATGTCGTGCGTCGCGGCAGACTGACGAGCGGCCGTCTTCATATTGCCCGATCGTCATCATATTACTTGCCTCACTTTTGAGCGCGGTTAGCTACGTCTAGACTTTTTTATTGGTCTGAGATTACGACATGGTAAACTAGAACCAATTTATGTAGTACGGCCGCTGATCGCGTCACTCGGACACGGCTCGGACTTCCTATGAACTCAGCGATTTGAACGATCTCCTTTGCGGCTGTGCTTAACTTTCATTGCTTCGCAGTCTATATGACGCGCGCAATGAATAGTGTATATTACGGCATGCTCAACTAGAACCATGTTATCTCGTGACTCGGTCTTTATATGAACTCGGCGATTCGACCAATCTCCTTAGATTGATATATCTGTGCGCATTACTTACACATTGCTGCATTTTTTGGTCTCGCCCTAGTCGATTCATTGCCAATCTATAAACGGCGGTTTTTATAAATCTATGATTTCCGTTTCCTTCCTGTCTCTTTCTAACTCTCCCCACAAGTCGTCCACAAGTAATTTGATGACAGGTTCCACCTTGTCGCTGATGGCCTCTGCCAGAGGTCTCTATCCAGTCATGTATGCTATGGTTTTCGAAAAATTAGTGGCAGAGCCAGGACGCCAATGTACCCTTATAACTTTTAAACGATGGCCTTAGAAAATATGATGAAATATGAATTATTGACTGAGAGGAAACAGTTCGAAACTAGGTGTCCTAGTTTTCGAGATATTGAGGTGGCCATCGTTTTTATAGGACTGTTAGCATGGGTAGGTGCCCACTTGATACCCCATGTACCAAACACCCAGTATATGTATGTACGAGTAATGTACATACATATATCTACTATTTCTGTCTTTCCTACAGAAGAACATCATATCCGTAAGCGTCTGGCTAGGCCTTCAGGGCATGCTGTACTGTACCTACTGAAATATATCCTGCATTCATTCTCCACCACACCACAGCCTCGGCTTTACAATGAAAGGCACTATGTTTTCGTGTCGAATCTAGAAAAACAATTCTGTTTTCTGTCTAGTTCTACAGCCAAATGACCAAATGCAGTTTTTCAATCCATATAAACAACCTACATTTTACCTAACACTTGTACCTTTTTTTGTGTGCAATAAAGTTTAGATAAATAAACAACCTAACCAGTCACGAGTAACGACCTGTGACGGCGCGCCATTTATTCCATTCAGCAACAGCGCACATATTGCAGCCTTGCGCTCTTATTGAGGATGGCGGACTTACGTAGTCCCGAATAGGCTAAAAACTAACAAAACACGATCACATGTATCTAGAAACAATAAAAATAAGTGACAGCCACAATTCTTTAAATTCTTGCTCAGACCAATGATTATTCTTGTTACCTAATTGTCAATGTAATGAAATGTTTTTTTCTTTGTTACAGTTTTCTTCGAACCTACTGACCAAAGAAAAGCAATAAAACCACTCATTAGTAATCTTGGGATAGCCTACGCATCACCGAATATTTTGGAGTTACGTGCTATGGCAAAATATTTAAAATCTGATATTACATTAAAAGCCTCAGAAGATATATGTGATATTTCAGAATTGTGTAAAATTGTGGTTCAAAAGATCAATTTTTTAATTGTAACTCTAGGTTCCAGAGGCGTGTTAACTGTAAATAAGAGTAAAAATGAGAAAATTGAAGGTAGACTTTACCCTGTCGTATCACCAGTAGCAGTGGAAAATGTATCCGGGGCAGGAGACTGCTTCACTAGTGGTTTCATAAATGGAATACTTAGTGATTATAAACAATCATTTTGCATATCAATGGGATTCGATGCAGCCAAATGTGCCTTGCTGTCACAAAAAACTGTACCAGATAACATAAATATAAATACAACTGCAAAGGAAACACAATTTACTTCATTAAAAATCATTTAGTAAAAATTGTATACTTAATATAAAATCTTAAATATTACAAAGTAAAATTACTTAAGTAAAGTTAACATTTTAAATCAGACCTTAAGGCACAATATTTAATTAATGTTCCACATAATATAAAATAAACAAACTATTAAAATTAAATAGAATCATTATAACAAGATTCTTTATTTTTGGATGGATTCAGTAGAAATAAAGAGTCAGTCACTCAAACTGGACGGCAGGATATTTATTATACTACTATGCACACAATTGTTATTAAAAAAAATTAAATGTCTGTATGTGCTCCTGAGAAACCAATCTTTCTTTCGTGCATAGTATATGATGATGGTTCTCTACTTTGCATCTCATGTAACTTTTTGTACTTCTGCACTCTAGCTTCAATCAAGAACAGAATTCCCGAAGGAAATAAGAATACTACTCCAATAACGCCTAAGGCATAAGCCCAGCCAAGATCATTGTGCTCCCAGTTAGGCATCCAATCACGACCATCACCTCTGGCCCCAAATGTAATGACAGATATTAATCCAGAAAATCCTGAAAATAAATAATTTAAGATAATAGTAGATCTATTTATTAATAGAGGATGATAAAAACTGAATAAATAGTTTTGTTTTTTTACCTCCAATAACCAACACAGTTCCCAATGTAACTAAAAGTGTTACATAGTTTTCATCATCTTTTTCCTTCATTGTGTAAATTATTGACAGAAACATGGATACTAAGACACAGCACATTGTTATTGTAAAGAAAAACTGTGTAGCTATGAAAAAACCAGGCAGTAGAATGTCATGTATTATGTAGTACTCTTCTTCAAATATCCACCAACAACCAGTGAATACTGTGTCATACCAGTGATGCACTTCTTTAAAACCATTGAAACATACTTCCCAAAGTCCTAAAACAAAAAAAAAGTAATTACATCGTATTAACTTCAAATAAGGAGCTGAACATCATGTATAAATATCTAAAATAATAAGTTACACAAAACCTTACTTACCAATTTTTACAAACTTAGGGTTTTGTAGTTTTCCATCCGTAACTAACCAATACGGACTTACAAATGCAACTATTATAAATAACGATGCAAATATAAAAAATCCTAGAGCAAATAAACCCGTCTTTGATTTATTTTCCATAATTGCTAATAATTGAGAAACAAACCGTATTGAAAATTATTATTGTTGTTACTTTTGACATTTGTCTCGGCACTCACACCCATTTTAGTGCTGTACCTACATACTATAGTCCGCGCAATTTACCCGTTTTACCCAATAGGTCCCTTTTGATAGAAAGATAGGTCAGTAGAATGTAACTGGGACGCAATTAAACCAGACGCAAGCAAAAAATAAAAATATATATGCATTTTTCAGTCGTACAAATACAATCATATTTTAGTGAAATAAATAATGTCATATTAAAAATAAACAATTTTTTCTCGCATAATATTTAACGTTTAATATAATTTTCTAATCTTCCAAAACTTCATAATGCGCCCTCCACACTCTCGCCGAGAACACACGAGGCCGTGAATGTGATTAGTTTCTCGCGTTCTCGTTCTCGGGCTCGCCTGTTCTCCGCTCGGTGTCGGTTTTTTGGCCCGCTTCAAAGGGTATCTCGGGCGAGAAAAGAGAACCGTATCACATTCTCGTCTGTTCTCATTCGGCCTCAATGCGATGTAGGAAGTGATTTCCATCGCACGTGTGTGCTTTTCATTTATTATTTTATTAATCTGAGCTTTTAACCAGGGCCTGTCTAAATAATTAATTTTATCTACACTCCTACACTCATGCTTTAAATCTTCTATTTAAAACATTGATTTTGCTTCTAATTTTTATTTGGCATGTTTAGTTATGATCGAAATTTATAGCAATTCGTGCAGGTTTAAGTGCCGTCTCAGCACTTATCCATGACAGGATTTTTTCCGATGTTTTTCGTTTTCTATTCAGTTTGGTATCCTCTATAAAACATTCTAAAACAGCTTATTGCCAACATTAAAACAACCAATATCCTAGTAAACATTTTGACATCCAAACGGATGATATAATTATAATGTTAGGTTGTACCAAATTTTATAATATTACTCCTGCGCTTTTTCGATCCTACAAACTGCTGTGGATTACTGTAAATACCAAAGCCGCTGCACTGTCAAAGTCATCCATTTCGCATAACGGTCGAAAACGCAAGTGAGAAGGTCGCGTAAGTGTAGATATCTTCTCGTTTCTCGGGTCAAGTCTCGCCGAGACTTCTCGCCGAGACTTCTCGCGTGAGTCTGGAGGGCCTATAAAACCAGTTACATTCTTAATCTTTTTTTCTTTAGTGATAGTGCAGTGACTTAAATTGATCGTTAATTTCACGAATATATTCGATGCGGAATACAAATATATTGTATATAAATTGAAAAACGAGATTTAGAGTTTAATTATAAATTGAAATTTTTAAAAATAGCGAATTGCATGTTTTAGAAACAGGGAATTGATCAAATCCCAAGTGATTTGATTAAACTACGGAGGTGTTAAAATAACAACATGTTTTTATCATTTTACTAAATAGTAGGAACGTGGTCATACGTAACAAAAGTTCTATATCCTAGTAAATAGTAGGATGTAGAATTTTTGTTATGTATGACCACGTAAGATGGAGTATTTGTAAAAGAGTCGCGGACCAAAATTCAGAAAAAAATTGACGACCTAGCATGGTTTTATAGATATGTAGTAGAATAAGACAATTCGCCGGGTAATGACGGACTTACAGCAGAGCTTCTAAAAGCAGGTGGACGACCGGTCCTGAAAGCTCTTCAGAGGCTATTTAACTCCGTTATATTCGAGGGCAAAACGCCAAAGGCATGGCATGGCGACGTAGTAAGACTCTTCTTCAAAAAGGGCGATAGAGCCCAATTGAAGAACTATAGACCCATCATGCTCCTGAGTTATGTTTATAAGCTGTTTTCGAGGGTTATAACGAGAAGATTCTCGCGCGCAGGTTTGACGACTTTCAGCCGAATTCCGAAATGGCTTCAGTACCATAGATCACATACATACACTGCGGGAGGTTATACAGAAGACCGAAGAGTATAATCTGCCATTATGCTTAGCGTTTGTGGACTATGAGAAAGCCTTTAATTCTATCGATACCTGGGCCGTGCTCCAGTCACTCCAGAGGTGCCACATAGACTATCGATACATCCAAGTGTTGCGGTCACTGTACGAAAACGCCACTATGTCAGTCTGCCTTCAGGACCAGAATTCAAAACCCATACAGCTCCAGCGAAACGTGAGACAGGGTGATGTTATATCGCCGAAACTATTCACGGCTGCGTTGGAGGACGCGTTTAAGCTTCTGGACTGGAGAGGACTTGGCATCAACATAAATGGTGAGTAAGTGACTCACCTTCGCTTTGCAGATGATATCGTAGTAATGGATGACCTTGGATGACCTGAGCACAATGCTCGACGATCTTTGTAGAGACTCCCAACAAGTGGGTCTTAAAATGAACATGGATAAGACGTAAGTCATGTCGAATTTCCATGTCGCACCCACTCCTGTAAAGGTTGGAAGCTCTACACTGGAATTTGTCGACGATCAAATTTACCTGGGACAAGCAGTCCAACTGGGTAAGTCCAACTTCCAAAAAGAGGTCAATTGACGAATCTAACTCGGCTGGGCAGCGTTCCGGAATCGGGAAGCTACGCGGCATATTCTCGGCCCATCTACCGCAATGTCTTAAGATGAAAGTCTTTAATTCGTGTGTGTTGCCAGTGATGACCTATGGAACCGAAACGTGCCCGCTTACAATGGGCCTCATAAGAAGGCTGAAAGTCACCCAAAGGGCAATGGAGAGGGCTATGCTCGGAGTTTCTTTGCGTGATCATATCAGAAATGATAAGATCCGCAGGAGAACCAAGCTCACCGACATAGCCCAAAGAATTGCGAACCTTAAGTGGCAGTGGGCAGGGCACATTGCGAGGAGGGCTGACGGCCGTTAGGGCGGAAAGGTCCTAGAGTGGCGACCACGCACCGGGAAACGCAGCGTTGGTAGGCCCCCCACAAGGTGGACTGACGATCTAGTAAAGATCGCGGGAAGCCGCTGGATGCGGGCAGCGCAGGACCGACCGGTTTGGAGATCCTTGGGGGAGGCCTATGTCCAACAGAGGATGTCTCTCGGCTGAAATAATTATGATGATGATTCTCAAAGTAACAACATTAAATAATTACAATTAAAAAGGTCATAAAAATTGGAACTCGATTTCTCATGTTAATCGTGTAAGTAAGTAATCGATTATTTTGGTCACTACCTACTACTACTATACCTGTAGACTACACTAGTATGTACAACACTAACCGAGATACTTCCATTGTATCACTAGTATCCAAGGAGCTTATAAGTATCATACTAGTGATGTAAAAAAAAAAAAAAAAAAAAAAAAAGTAAATCTAAGAGGAAGCGGAAGTGTTAATACTATGAAGAAAAAGCACAAAAAACACAAAAAAAATTATGTTTGATAGGCTGAGCGTTTGACCACAATCTCACCTGATGGAAAGCGAAGATGAGGCCTAAGATGTTCACGCTCGCCTAAAAAATGCTTGTTCACTCTGGCTTTGAAGATTCTAGAGTATCTATATTGATCCGGAAAAACAGACCTTGGCAACGAGTTCCACTCCTTAGCCGTAGGCCTATTCGCTAACTTTTTTTGACAGTTGAAAGTGATCATCACTGAGTGAATTACGTATCCATTGCTGTTTTACAGGACACACTATTATGGTACAGGTCGTGTAAAAACAGCAATGGACATGTAATTCACTCGGTGATCATCACTTTCAACTGTCAAAAAAAGTAAGCGAATAGGCCTACTGTTCGCATAATGAAAGAGGAAGGAATGCTTGCGGATGGGAGGTATATCCACAGCGGAAGGGTGAAAGCCTTCGCCGCGACTGGTCGTTCGGTGGTGGAAAGGGGTTGGGGGATCAGATTATGAAGAACCTCCGCACACTCCGAAATGCAACCGATAAAAGTCCGAGAGGCAAGGTACATACAAACAATACAACAGTTTCAATAAGGTGCTTCGTAAGCACAAATGATTTTTTCTGTGCACCGTAACTCAGCGTTCATTTTATAATATCAATAACACACGTATTTAAAAACACCACTAATAATATGTTAAATTAATATTTATAATGCAGGAAGCTTAGACCATTTAACACGGGACGTGGCATAGCGCAGTTTTAGTACTGAATACATCTGCCGTTTTTCGCGGGGGGTGAGGCAAACACGCATAGCACACATTTACTAACTCGTGCACACTGTTGCAAAAATTGTAATCGCTATTATGAACGCACACTCGTGGGCTCGGCTAACCCGCGTACCACCATATCGCCTAACGTTGTTATATCGTTGTTTCTGTCGCAAAATTTGTAGATGAAAAATTGTATTGTTATGTGAAACAGTAGTTTATTTGAATAGAAAATTACTTCCGTGTGATAAGCCATCCGTTTTAGGATAACTTTAATGTTTCTGGTCGTCGTTTACAAGAAAACACTCCGCAACCAATAATTTTTACGAGGTCCGCTTAGCGACAGATACTAATTCAAAATGGCGGTCGGTCGTCGCGGCGAACTAGTTTTTATAAACTGACATGAACTTTGTTCATGTACTTTGGCAGAGGGGAAGCGTCCGCTTGCCACGTCCCGTATTAAATTGTCTAAGGCAGGCTTCATACACCGAGTGCGGTTTGTGTGTGCACACCAGGTAGCAACACGTCGCCGGAGCGTGGCCGCATGCACATTGAAAATTTAAAAGAACTAAGGAATACTCTAGTAAAGGCTGTGCCGTACGTAACACTGGCTCGCTTTCGTAAAAAGAGAAGCAATTTTGAGGTCAGTGCTTAGATTTGGTATTTCTTTATGAATTTGATGTAAAGCTTAATTTTTTCGATAAGTCCATCTTATCACTCGTATCACCAAATAACTATAATTAACTATCAAGTTGTATCGTACCTTCTTGAAATCAAATTGAAATTAGGATTTAGTAATTTTTGAGTGTTTTATATGGAACTTCAACTAAGCATAATTTCAATAAAAATAATTACAAAAACCTTATATTTCGAAAACGGTGCATGGGAGTCAAAAAATATGTAACGAAATTTTCGATACCCTTCGACACACCTAATGTTAATGAGCTAATAAATAAAACGGAAAAATGCCAGTTTGAAATTTAAAAAATAAACTACTTACCTACATGATTTAGTTTCCAGTAATTATGTATATGCACAAAAAACAACATAATTTTGAAACCATTATGAAAAAATACCTTATGGAGCCCTGTTACCACAAAGTAATTACCATGAAGCATTATTACTCTGTGAGGGTATCTGTGCCCACTAGATCATTGGTCTGAGGTGCCCACTCAAGCATCATTGAGTTTCCTGTTGCCTTTTTACGACCTTTGTCAATTGGGTCCCAGACTAGCTCTGATTGCAGAGATACCAGGAACAAAAGAATTTGTTCTTGTGACCAACACCACTCATCTTAGTTGTGTTCAAAATATCTATAACTAGCGCTCTACCCTCGACTTCGCCCGCGTGAAGTATTTTGTAATTTAAATACCTATAGCCTATGTTAATTAAGAACATACCTACTATACTAATGGTGCAAGAATTTTTGAAATAGGCTCAGTAGTGTTTGCGTTTATTTGTTACAAACATACAAATCTTTCCTCTTTATAATATTAGTGTAGATGTATATCATGCCGCGAACTGAAGTAAACCGAATAGTGTAGCGAGTCACTTAGTGTTAGAAATTCGGTACGCTTAGAGTTCTTTGACTTGGGCGCAAAAACCGACAACTATCAGAAATCATCCGAAGTTGAACGGAGCGACCAGAAGTGCCTCTCTACGCTTCATGGTCTCTACACTGTCGTATTCGCATAAAATCGATCAACTTCGCGAGTAGTGTAGTACAGGTTTAAATTATGGGACACTGTCCAGTCGCCCACGCGCCCCCACCTTCGCGCTGTAATATCCGTATAAAGTTTGCAGAACTAGTAACGGAAACGGAAGTGAAAAAACTTGCGGAACTTCTGCTTCGGAAGGCAGAAGCGGAAGCAAGTTCTGTTATTAAAAGCTGGGTGCAAGAAAAATTAACTTTTTTTGAGTGGTTAGGTGTTTAAAAAGACTACCTACTTGAGGTCAAAGTGAAAGTTAAAAGGGAGAAAAGGCATGAAAGTAGATTAGTGACAGACAATCGTAAAGAGAGAGGTGTGGTTTGAAAAAATATTGAAGATTATTGAGAAAGGAATGCTCAAATGGTTTGGTCATGTAGAAAGGATGTGTAAAAGTAGGATGAAAAAAAGTTAAATAACTCTGAAGAGAATGGAGGTGCAGGATGGGGAAGACCTAGATGTAAGTGAGTCTCTTAGTTGAATAAATGAAATGATAATAAAAAAATCACATCAAGTTTTAAAATTATTGCTGTATTTCAATTTTTGATTTTAAACTTATCTCTGATAAATCATTTAGATTTTTATTTTTGTCTTCCAACCATACACCATTTCCAGTGAAATAATGTTTTTTCTCAAGTAAATATAAAACTAAGCTCAACTTTTGGGATTTATCCAATTTATTTATATCTAAGCAGTCTGGAAAATGCTGTTCTTTGTCCATTTTTACTTTATTATTCAATATGTTCAGAATGTCTTTTATTTTGTTCCAAGGATACAATAATATAGGACAATTTTTATAAATATCATTGTCAGTAAAATCTGAAGATAATTTTTGATAGACATATTTTACTTGCACCAGGGGTATATTAATCCAAAAAGGATGCCTTTTTAATAGTTTTCGTATCTCACTTGCATTATTTGTCTTTCCCACACATTGTGAAATGCAAAACACCAGGTCTTTCCCCTTGCCTAATCTATCTCCAGGAGCTTTCTCAAATATCTCAAAATGTGCTGAGCTTCCAGACAAAATGTTAAGACTAAGACATTTTTTGTTATTGTTATACAGATGACTCATCCTCTTTACTGCTGTATTTTTATAGTGGATCATCTTTAAAAACCTTGGGTGATTGAGAAAAGTATTAAATTCTGGTGTATTTTTAGCTTCCTCCAACCTTTCTTTTACAGTTTTGGGACCCAAGGTATAAATATCAAAACATCTTATTTGTGCTTCATTAGTAATACCATATTCCTTCAGTACTTTTTTTGTTTCCATAATAGAAGAATAGGTTTTTGTTGCTATTTTAGGCCTCAATCTGATTACTTCCTTTACATCAATTCCTCCAATTGAATGTATTTTATATATAATTTTCTTCAAATTCTCTGAATCTACATGAACTAAGTACATGTTGTTTTTTATTTTATGGGTAGGCATCATTATAACTGATTGCAATATATTCAAAGTTTCGTTTATAACCTCTAGTGGACGATGTTTAATTGTAGGATATATTTCGACTGCTCTATAAAATTCTTCCTTTGTCAAATCTAAAACTAATTCTAGATATCTTTGGATTATTCTAAAACGCAAATCGTGTAAAGTCATTTCATTAACATCACCATAAATTAAAGTTGTCAGAGATGTGGGCCACTGCGTTAGGTAACTGGCAAGTCTGTTTTCTACATTATAGAAAGGATTTATCATTCGTGATGTTCTTAGATCACCAATAGATTTTTGCTTAACAATTTCTAAATATGATATAATATGCTCAGGTGAAACTAAGTCAATTCCACATTCTTCTAAAACTTTGTACCTGTACTTTAATGTAATTGGTAAAATACTAAAGAGCACAGGTGCTTGTATTAATACTTTGCGAGCGAAACCCAATTCTTTTAATGTGTCTATTAAATTTTCCATTCTTTCTAGATTCAATTTTTTAATCACTGGGTGTTTTAAACACATGTACTCTGCTTTACTATCATTGATGTTTAAAAGATTGCACAGATTTTCTTTCGCAATGTCTAATGTACTCAGGTACTTAAATTTTATAATATTAGGACTTCGTAGGAAGACACTCACACGATAACAATTAAATAAAATCATGTTTAATTACAACAATCACTTCACTAGATTACTAAAATAGAATGATCTTAATGAAAAACTAAACTAACGAAACACAGAATTTCATTTCTATTTCGCATTTGATCCTTTTCACAGGTTTTGCACCTGTTTGCGTTCCAGTGTTTTGTACACAGCAAAATAAATAAATTTATTACAAAAAAAAATAAAAACAATTAATTTTCTTTCAATCAAAAGAATTAAAAAAAATATATATTTTTAAATTATTGACAGCAAAGGGATCTAGCCCATACAGCCATACACACCACAAAACTTGACTACCATAAAACCAGATTACTAATATAAAAGTATTCTTTGAAACTTTTTATTTGCTATTTGTCTCTTTCCAAACACTAGAACACACATAATAGACGGTTACGTGACGGTCAAGAGACCAATGACGTAGAATTCCTACGTCATTGCAAGAGACAGGTAGAAAACGAAATCATTCAAAATGTTACTTGGGGTCAAAAAAGTTGTCTTGACTTTTTTATTGGTAGTGTGACTTCCAGTTTTACCTATTTTCTTGAAGAAATCCAATGACGTAGGAATTCCTACGTCATTGAAGAAATCCAAACAAATCAAAAATTTATCAATTTCCAAGAGACAAATAGGAAATAAACGGTTTTAAGGGAAAATTTTTGACTTCACTTTGTTATTTGTAATGTGGCTTCCAGTTTTACCTATAATTTCTTGTTCTCTCTAATCTGTGATTCCCGTAGACAGAGAAACCTATAGACAGCTAATAAGCGTGTCGCTGAAAGGGACAGGAAAAAAAGTACATACTAGATTTAGAGTTGCCAGGTAAGGATAAACTTACCCCATACTCTCTGTTCCCTTTTTGTATACAAAAAACTGACATGCTAATACTTAGTAGGTAATATTACATGTTAAAAATATTACATACTAGGAAACTTTTTAATCCATTATTACAACTGACAAATACATACCTAGTTCCAAAACATCGGAGATAAATCTTGTGAATTGAATACGTGCGGATGCTAACGTGAGGATATAACTAGTAGTATTAAGTAAATATATATTTGGAGAACTAACAAATTGTTTTATTATTTTGGATAATTTACATTGCACACTGACATGACTTAATCAACAACCCGCTGCCTAGCAACCAGTAATAAGGCTATATGCCTTCACAAATATTTAGTAATGTAAGTCATGGTAGGTACTGATTAATATATGTTCGTGGATAACTATAATTGGCTTACAAAATGTAATAATTACTTGTTGTAATATGCTGTTGTTATCCCAAATAAAGAAAATAAAATAAATAATAAATAAATAAATATATGTACTTCAAGATAACATGCATTTTTCAAAGGAATACCTAATTCTGCTAAGTATTCGCCAGTGAACATGGAAATAAACATAGAAGAAAGGAAAAACTACAAATAAATGTAAAAAAAAATCGGAAGTGGTCTCCCTTGACTTTCACGTAGGTATACCAAAAACGACTCAAAAGTTGATAGAAACCTTATATTTTGATGTCATACACGTATGTTAAATTTGGATGCAATAAGTTAAAGCATACTCGAGTTATCGTGCTAACGCACAGACAACATAATTTCAAAACCAGTATTTTTGGACTCGGGGAGGTCCAAAACGTGTAAATCCGTCAAAATCTTGAGGTCGAATTTTTTGACGATTACAAGACTTCCTCTTTACTACGTACGAGAAAGTAATAATGAAAAGGCTGTCTCTTTAAAACTGCCCGTAAAGTAAAGAAGTATTGTTGGAAATAAAATAAAAGCAATCGAAAATATAATAGAATATTTTTATTATATTCACTAATTACAATTTACAAACACTCACAAGTAACTTTTCATACAAAAT
Source organism: Elophila nymphaeata (assembly GCA_955850985.1). Lineage (NCBI taxonomy): Eukaryota > Metazoa > Arthropoda > Insecta > Lepidoptera > Crambidae > Elophila > Elophila nymphaeata. The sequence goes on along the minus strand of OY039069.1, from coordinate 14,644,013 downwards.
AAGTAATTTATAAGTTATCCCTTTTTGCTTAGCCTAAGACATTGCCAAATTAGATATGTATTTATTAGAAAATATTAGATGCTGGAAATATTTTATTTTTTGTATGTTTGTAACGAATAAACACAAAGTATTGGTTCGTTTTCAAAAATTCTTTCACCATTAGAATGCTACATTATAATTGAGTGAAACATTTTACTCCGATGAAACTGCAGGGTGGAAAAGCATGTATATGATATTTTTACCCAACTGCCCCCGAAGGAGGGTTATGTTATTTGAGTGTATGTTTGTAAATTTTTATATTCCCTGCTACAGCCTGAATGGCTTGAAGGATTTTACATACGAGGTGTCGTTAGATTAGTCTTGATAGCGCGACTGACTCTGAGTACATAAAAATATAGAACACAAAGTGGCGGATTTTAGACGCCAAACCTGCAGTGATTTAAAACATATTATAAAGTATCTGTAATACATTAAAATATATTTGTTGTGTATGTAGGTATCAAATAAAATATAATACACGGTGCATACATTTCACAATAAATCATGGAGCTTGTTTTTCACTTTTGAGTGGTAATTTCATGCAGTCGAGTTTTTTTTTATAATTAGTATTTTATTAACAAAAGTTTCTCAGATGTTTTTGTTCAGTTTTCCATTTTCTTTTTAATGTTCGCAGGGTATAGTCAGGAGATGAACTCTAAAAATAAAAATATTGATTAGTTCCATGAAACTTACTTGATAACAATTATTATTGCTGAGTATAAATTGATTATCTATTCATCATCAACAACAGATTAGGAGCATGTATATTTGTTTGAGAAGAAAAATACTGAACATTCTTATGTGAATGATGAGATTTCTTACAGTCTTAACTGCTCCAGGTGTATTTTGAGTATTTAAAGCACTTGAATCTTTTTTCACCACCGAAGATACAGATGTTGCTTGCTGTAATACTTGCTACATAAGATTCGTCCATCTAAAAATTAAAATACATTAATATGTATATTTATTTGTAGAGAAAAATAGTGATCATATTTTTGTGAATGAAGAGATTACTTACAATCTTAACTGCTCCTGGTGAATTTTGAGTATTTAAAACACTCAAACCTTTTTCCACCATTGATGACACAGATGTGCTTGCTGTGCAACTGATAACATCAGATTCATTCTGGTAAAAAATAAAATGTATATATAAACATTAAAAATAATTATGAGACAAATTTAATGTGTGTAAAATTTCATTACTTACACAATCTGTAATTGGACTTTCATGACACATGATTTCACAATTTTCCACTTCCATCGGCTGAACAATATTAGGATGTGCAAAATCTGTAAGGTGATAGATATGTTTCTTTAACAATATACTTTATAAATAAATAGCGAATTGTTTTGAACTGTGATTGAGGATGGACAAACAACTTGAGCATAAACTGAGTAACCCTACCGGTTACTCAGTTTATTCTTAAATTGTATATTAATTGTTAAGAAATCATTAAGTTTTTTTTAACTGAATACATTAAGTATTACCATATTAGGAACAGCGACAGGATTGAGATATGTTCTATTCCCTTTCTTCCATAGTAGTTTTTTATCAAAGTGTTCACTACATATTTTTGAACTAGGTTTTGGGATCCAATCTGTTCTTCTGGTAGCCGCAATCCACAAACTTTTCAGCTCAGGATCACCAAGAAATCTAAAAATGACAATACAAGATACCATTATTTTGACAATTAAGAATATTGCCTTATTTTAGGGAAATTTTCTACCAAAAACTAGCAGTACTGACTTGGGAGGTTATGTTAACAAAAATATTTAAAATCTCACGTATTAACAAAAACATGATGAGTCTTGATATCATTTGTTAAAAATAAAGTAAAATTAGGATGTTTAACTATGATAAATAAGTAAAATAGTCGGGAATAATGTCTACTTACGAATGAAAAGACAACCCACTAATTTTTCTCGCACTATCACTTTTACATCCTATTATGCTGCACTGCACCATTTTCTAAAGATGCACTCTGTACATAACCACCTTCAGGCACATAAATAGCACAAAACAGTTATTCGTAATTGAAGAAACAAACCAAAAACGTAATAATTAGTTTGTCACCCGTAAGAAACGTCAAAGTTTGTTTAGCAACTGAGTTGCTGGCCTTGAAAAAACCGGCCACGCAGTGAGGGACAAAAAATGATTCTCTTTGTCTCTTTTTTTCATCAGCCACGCGTATATGAGCATCCTTTTCTAGTGTAAGTGAAATAAAGAATGTCCAGCAGTCTATAGTTTTCTCTGTCTACGGTGATTCCCCATGTGACAGTGTGTCTGTGACATAGTGTGACAGTTTGTTTATCTGTGGTTTAGAAAAATGGCGACTTTTCTACCTCGTTCGTTTGGTCTTGCCGAAACTATTTTGTTAAAAAATGGAAGCAAGGTAATTTGTAACCCTCTTATCATAATATATTTTGTCTTTGATAAGTCTTTTTGAGAGCAAGATAAGTACCTATTCAAACTCGAAATATTAATGAATGCTGACCTTATGGCTACGTAAAGCCTTAGTTTTTAGTAGTAATAATAAAATAATGAACTTATTCAACAGTATTATTTCAACTACCTATTTATTTATTTAATAAAAATTACCAACCTTCACTTTAATTTATCAGTTTATATTTATAAATTTGACCTTGTCATTTTCAGCTGTATTGTGCCCTTACGTCATCGCACAGTAGTAACTAAATCAATTCATTTATTTTATTATTTCTGTACATTAATATAATATCGCTTATATAAAAAGATATGTGTACCTATATGCAATAACTTTTGACTAATTGAGGAAAGTGTCAATCTGTGCCTTTTCTTTTTAAAATAAACTAATAATATTAAGTACCAAACATTCAGTATGTACACTGTGTATTTTTAGTCTAAAGTTCAATAACTAACATTTTGTTTATGTACTATAAAAGGCAAACATTTTCAACTAATGGTAGTTTCCCCTGATGAATATAGTATTTTGGATTCTTCTAATGATTAGTATGAATCTTTGTCAGTGGTTTCTTAGGGTACATTGGAACCCGGGACGGTCCCTTTAGGTTATCTTTGACACCCCTAGAAATATTTCGGCCTGAAATATTTTTTATTTTACACCAATGTTTAACTGTATAGAAGTTTAATTTATTCGTGTCTTAGGAGTATCTACACTTAATAGATAAAATTCTAACTCAATCATATCAGTGATTCATTGATGATCCACAGAACAGATATACATTTTAAATAACTATCACAAAATAGAAATATGTGACACTAATTACACAGGTCTGTGATCAAAAAGTTTTCTGAATAATTTACTCTGAAATACGTAGATGCTGGTCTATTTAATGCAAATATAAACTTTTTCTAATAATAGGGGTTAAAGAATGAAATTGCTGTTTTTTTCCTCATTATTCATTAGTGTATAATTCCATTAATACAATAGCTATGTCCATTATTCTTTTTTATTTTAAACTTCATTACAAGGACTTATATTTATGTATAAAATTTTATTGTTATTTTTATTTTTTTTCACAAGAAATACATCTTCAAAAACAGCTTGTCCTAAGAGGTGTCCGTCTCCGTTATAAAAATATGAATATTTTTTTACAGGTGTCAATACTCAAATTTTTTCTCTAAGTATCCTATAGCTTAATGTTGTCTAAATATATCCACAAAATAACACAAAATTTAGATTTGTGGTTCGTTAAAAAATCGCAAATATATTTGTATGAAAAATGAATTTTGCGGTAAATTCTCCATACAAAACGGCAATTTCATACTTAAACCCCTAATATATCATGTCACATTTTTTTACCCATTATTTTTCTACCTATACTACTTTACTAGCTCACTCAGCAAATGTTGTTCTGCAATATAATTTTATTTTTCTTTTTAGCAGTATGAAATATATTTTATGACCTTTTCTCATACCTACCAAATATACACAAAATGGTAATAAAAATCGGATGAGCTGCTTCCGGGTAGTGCGACCACCAACACCGTTATACAAGATTTTTATATATAACATAAAGAAAGATAAATATTAGTTCTATAAATCAATAATTTCCATGTAAATTTGCTTGTTTTCATTACAAAAGTAATTCTATTATCACATACAGAGTGAAGAAATAGCTATTTTTAGTCCACCTGTGACCATGGGTGTAACCTAGTTGAAATGTCAGGCATTTAAAAGGAAAAAATCCAATGGCATTATTTCCCGTTTTTACTCATGTTGATCATGCAATGCAAAAGTTTACCATATGTATTCCTGTTAAGACGCTATAGATGAGGTCAAAAGCAACAAATTTTGACATACATGTCGAAGACTTGTGTTATTTATTATTATTAATAATATGGATAAAATATTTAAAGAATTGTATGTATAGTAAAAATATATGTACGTAAACTTTGAAATCTACAACATATAATGTGAATAATGCCTTTTTAATTTCCATAGCTGTTGGCAACAACATCAGCAAACATTATTCCAAGCAAACAGCAAGTCCGTAATCTCAATGTTCATGAGTACATCAGCTATACTTTACTACGGGATAATGGCATTCCAGTGCCCAAGTTTCATGTAGCGAAGACCAAGGCCGAGGCAGTAAAGTTTGCTCAAGACCTCAACACTAAAGATATTGTACTCAAAGCACAGGTAATTAAGACTATTAGTATATCTCAGTTATTTTAAATTAAATTTTGAACAAGCAATTAATTTGCTTTAAAACATTAAATTACGATCATAAAACGAATTCGAATACCTAGTTTTGATCACTAAGGTGATAAAAGGAAGTCTCATTATTTACTTATGGATCCTAAAATTCAAAAAGACTAGTAATTAATACATTCTTGGGTGTAATGCAAAAAAATTAAGTGTTATTATTTTTATTAAAGGTCTTAGCAGGTGGCAGAGGTAAGGGAGCCTTTAAAAATGGGTTGAAAGGTGGTGTCAGAATGGTAGACACGTAAGTTGGACTGTTGAATATTGAGCTATTATAACATAATGCATTATTGTCTGCCTAAATATCAAGGTTACACACCTTAAAAAATATTAAATTTGCTTTCAAATATATCTTGCGCCTATAAATGTTATGTATTAATAGAAATAATCTGTTTTATTTCCTTCAGGTTAATTTACACAAATACCTTTTTTACACATTGTATTAGGTTGACAATATTATATACGTAATAATGTATTTAAAAAGGACTATGTTTTCATGTAACGGCAAGTTTTGCTCTGATTATTTCAAGTGTTATTTTCCAGGCCTGAGTTAGCAGGGGACCTTGCAGGAAAGATGTTGCAACAACTCCTGGTAACAAAGCAGACTGGTGCTGCGGGCCGTATCTGTAACATGGTTATGATCACCGAGAGGAAGTTCCCTCGTCGAGAATTTTATGTTGCCATCATGATGGAGAGGAGTTTTAATGTAAGTTTTATTTACCAAAACTATAATATTTGTAAACAGTGTTTTAAATTTTTCATTCTTAATTACACCTTAATTGGTCATTTTTAGTTCTAAAGTAAAATTCTAGTGTTTAAATTTGTAATATTTATTAAGGTGTTCAGAATTGTTCTTTTACTAGTAAAATAGTAATATTGATGAACACAGTAAAACAATTAAAAATACGAATATATGCTGTTTGTATTTATGTTTATTGCAAACTGTTATAATTGTAGCACATTTTTTTTTTGACACAAATTGCTTTTGTTGGGAAACAAAGAACAGGTAAAATATGTGCACAATAAAAATAATTTTAATGTCAGATATAATTTTATTTAACATTGTTATGCATCTTTGCTATCTTACCATGAATTTTCTTTACATGCATAGTACGTTATTGGCATTTCATAGTAAGTTTAAAAAAATGTGTATAGAAACAAAACCTATGTTTATGATCTGGTAAAATTACTTACCTAAATCTATTTTCAAATTAGTATTTTTGTCTCGCGAATGCGGGTGAGCCATGATCGTTTAAGGTGACCGTAAACTAATTTTAGAATTTTCTAGAAACCCTCTCACACTTGCCTGTAAGTGTAGCAAAACTTTAAAAATCCAGGGGGATTATTCATTACGTAATCACGTAATAATGCGACTTTAACTTTGCTAGATTTCGATCCACTCCCCCTATAATAAAAACAAATATAAGACAAAACCACCCTTGTAAAAAAAAATAAGACCTGGTCCCCCTAAATCGTCATAAGTAATAAATGAATGGCCCCTAGACGAATTCGGATGACGTCATCAAATTCGACGTGGGTGATCCTTGTGTCCCTTTGACGTATTTCACTTTCTCAAGTTCCATTAATAAAGAATTGACAATAAAAAACCTTATCAAGATACCTCACAATCACAATTCACGTTACAGTGCCACCCGTGTAAAGGAAATAAAAAACCTTGGGCGCGATCGATTCTTTCGTTGCAGATATATGTGCGAGGCCTCCTTGACTTTGATTCGTTCGACGACGCGTTCGGCTCGGATAAGTGTGCGTTCACCTTTATGCATAAATACTTACATGTACATTGTCTATGTGTCAATACGGGAGCTCCTTTCTTGAGATAAAAATACTTTTAACATATATTTTTGTTTACAAGTTATGGTATGAAGATCCTGTTCAAAATTAGTTTTGACTTTTGGTTAAGTGGTCACCGTAAATTATCTTGATACATATAATTCTGTTTATCCAGGGTCCTGTCATCATTGCCTCATCACAAGGTGGTGTCAACATTGAGGATGTAGCAGCAGAGAACCCTCACGCGATCACCTATGAGCCTATTGACATTGTTGAAGGCATTACCTCGGATCAAATTGATCGTGTTATCAAAAAGGTATCTGATCATGACTTTATATTATAACTAGAGCTCCGCCCGCGACTTCTTCCGCGTAGAGTTTTGTCCGTCAGGAATAAAGGATTCTAACAGTGAAATAATTTTTGAAATTTATTCAGTATTTTTGAGCTTATTCGTTAGAAACATACAAACATTCCTGTTTATTTTGTTCCTCAGTTTCAAGTCTCATCTCAGAATTTATCATAACAAGATTTTTTTATTTTCTATTTAATTTGGTATAAATTTCAATCGGAGCGTCCGTTTTCTGTGAAACATGTCGATGAGAAATCTCGTCAAGTTCAAAATGTGCGCTTTCACAAGATTCCTTGTCGCAAAAGGAAGGGTGACTCCTTACACTCCAGAGACAAAAAAGAGTAGTCCTTACAGTGGCGGCAAACTGATATTTTTTCGGTCCTAAAACATGAATGCCACGATTTTTCCCAAAACATGGATGCTGTTATTTTTTTGCCCAAAATTGAAGTTCTGAATTTATTGGCGAACTAGGTTGGGTTGGTAGAGCTCCATAGCTCTGGCAACCTTATTCACCAACAGAAACACATACCTAACCACAAAAATTTAGTGCTATTTCACTGTGCTCTCCTGTAGATTGATTGGGGGTACCAAGAATTTTATAGGTAAAACTAAATGCCACACTAGCAATAAAAAAGTGAAGACAACTTTTTTGAGAAGTAACCTTTGAATGATTCCGTTTCCTACCTGTCTCTTTCTAACTCTCCGCACAAGTAATATGATGCCGTACGTACGCATGACGTATTAGACGATTACGTGACCGTCTAATACGTGTGCTCTAATCGTAGACAGAGAAACCTATAGACAGCTAATAAGCGTGTCGCTGAAAGGGACAGGAAAAAAAGTACATACTAGATTTAGAGTTGCCAGGTAAGGATAAATTTACCCCATACTCTCTGTTCCCTTTTTGTATACAAAAAACTGACATGCTAATACTTAGTAGGTAATATTACATGTTAAAAATATTACTAGGAAACTTTTTAATCCATTATTACAACTGACAAATACATACCTAGTTCCAAAACATCGGAGATATATCTTGTGAATTGAATACGTGCGGATGCTAACGTGAGGATATAACTAGTAGTATTAAGTAAATATATATTTGGAGAACTGACAAATTGTTTTATTATTTTAGATAATTTACATTGCACAGTGACATGACTTAATCAACAACCCGCTGCCTAGCAACCAGTAATAAGGCTATATGCCTTAATGTTTTATTTAGTAATGTAAGTCATGGTAGGTACTGATTAATATCTGTTCGTGGATAACTATAATTGGCTTACAAAATGTAATAATTACTTGTTGTAATATGCTGTTGTTATCCCAAATAAAGAAAATAAAATAAATAATAAATAAATAAATATATGTACTCCAAGATAACATGCATTTTTCAAAGGAATACCTAATTCTGCTAAGTATTCGCCAGTGAACATGGAAATAAACATAGAAGAAAGGAAAAACTACAAATAAATATAAAAAAAATCGAAAGTGATCTCCCTTGACTTTCTCGTAGGTATACCAAAAACGACTCAAAAGTTGATAGAAACCTTATATTTTGATGTCATACACGTATGTTAAATTTGGATGCAATAAGTTAAAGCATACTCGAGTTATCGTGCTAACGCACAGACAACATAATTTCAAAACCAGTATTTTTGGACTCGGGGAGGTCCAAAACGTATAAATCCGTCAAAATCTCGAGGTCGAATTTTTTGACGATTACAAGACTTCCTCTTTACTACGTACGAGAAAGTAATAATGAAAAGGCTGTCTCTTTAAAACTGCCCGTAAAGTAAAGAAGTATTGTTGGAAATAAAATAAAAGCAATCGAAAATATAATATTATATTCACTAATTACAATTTACAAACACTAACAAGTAACTTTTCATACAAAATAAGTAATTTATAAGTTATCCCTTTTTGCTTAGCCTAAGACATTGCCAAATTAGATATGTATTTATTACAAAATATTAGATGCTGGAAATATTTTATTTTTTGTATGTTTGTAACGAATAAACACAAAGTATTGGTTCGTTTTCAAAAATTCTTTCACCATTAGAATGCTACATTATAATTGAGTGACACATACTAGAAAAATGCACTGAAAAAAAAAATCGACTTGCCTCAGGCGGGACTCGAACCCGCACCTTCCACAATCCGGGTGGACGCGTTGACCAATTTTTTTTTTCAGTGCATTTTTCTAGTATTATATTTACGCGTTTGTAAACGCAAAAATAAAATTATTCCATGAGTGAAACATTTTACTCCGATGAAACTGCAGGGTGGAAAAGCATGTATATGATAGTATATGATATTTTTACCCAACTGCCCCCGAAGGAGGGTTATGTTATTTGAGTGTATGTTTGTAATTTTTTATATTCCCTGCTACAGCCTGAATGCCTTGAAGGATTTTACATACGAGGTGTCGTTAGATTAGTCTTGATAGCGCGACTGACACTGAGTACATAAAAATATAGAAAACAAAGTGGCGGATTTTAGACGCCAAACCTGCAGTGATTTAAAACATATTATAAAGTATCTGTAATACATTAAAATATATTTGTTGTGTATGTAGGTATCAAATAAAATATAATACACGGTGCATACATTTCACAATAAATCATGGAGCTTGTTTTTCACTTTTGAGTGGTAATTTCATGCAGTCGACTTTTTTTTTATAATTAGTATTTTACTAACAAAAGTTTCTCAGATGTTTTTTGTTCAGTTTTCCATTTTCTTTTTAATGTTCGCAGGGTATAGTCAGGAGATGAACTCTAAAAATAAAAATATTGATTAGTTCCATGAAACTTACTTGATAACAATTATTATTGCTGAGTATAAATTGATTATCTATTCATCATCAACAACAGATTAGGAGCATGTATATTTGTTTGAGAAGAAAAATACTGAACATTCTTATGTGAATGATGAGATTTCTTACAGTCTTAACTGCTCCAGGTGTATTTTGAGTATTTAAAGCACTTGAATCTTTTTTCACCACCGAAGATACAGATGTTGCTTGCTGTAATACTTGCTACATAAGATTCGTCCATCTAAAAATTAAAATACATTAATATGTATATTTATTTGTAGAGAAAAATAGTGATCATATTTTTGTGAATGAAGAGATTACTTACAATCTTAACTGCTCCTGGTGAATTTTGAGTATTTAAAACTCTCAAACCTTTTTTCACCATTGATGACACAGATGTGCTTGCTGTGCAACTGATAACATCAGATTCATTCTGGTAAAAAATAAAATGTATATAAACATTAAAAATAATTATGAGACAAATTTAATGTGTGTAAAATTTCATTACTTACACAATCTGTAATTGGACTTTCATGACACATGATTTCACAATTTTCCACTTCCATCGGCTGAGCAATATTGGGATGTGCAAAATCTGTAAGGTGATAGACATGTTTCTTTAACAATATACTTTATAAATAAATAGCGAATTGTTTTGAACTGTGATTGAGGATGGACAAACAACTTAAGCATAAACTGAGTAACTCTACCGGTTACTCAGTTTATTCTTAAATTGTATATTAATTGTTAAGAAATCATTAAGTTTTTTTTTAACTGAATACATTATTACCATATTAGGAACAGCGACAGGATTGAGATATGTTCTATTCCCATTCTTCCATAGTAGTTTTTTATCAAAGTGTTCACTACATATTTTTGAACTAGGTTTTGGGATCCAATCTGTTCTTCTGGTAGCCGCAATCCACAAACTTTTCAGCTCAGGATCACCAAGAAATCTAAAAATGACAATACAAGATACCCTTAAATCGACAATTAAGAATATTGCCTTATTTTAGGGAAATTTTCTACCAAAAACTAGCAGTACTGACTTGAGAGGTTATGTTAACAAAAATATTTAAAATCTCACGTATTAACAAAAACATGATGAGTTTTGATATCATTTGTTAAAAATAAAGTAAAATTAGGATGTTTAACTATGATAAATAAGTAAAATAGTCGGGAATAATGTCTACTTACGAATGAAAAGACAACCCACTAATTTTTCTCGAACTATCACTTTTACATCCTATTATGCTGCACCGCACCATTTTCTAAAGATGCACTCTGTACATAACCACCTTCAGGCACATAAATAGCACAAAATAGTTATTTGTATTTGAAGAAACAAACCAAAAACGTAATAATTAGTTTGTCACCCGTAAGAAACGTCAAAGTTTGTTTAGCAACTGAGTTGCTGGCCTTGAAAAAACCGGCCACGCAGTGAGGGACAAAAAATGATTCTCTTTGTCTCTTTTTTTCATCAGCCACGCGTATATGAGCATCCTTTTCTAGTGTAAGTGAAATAAAGAATGTCCAGCAGTCTATAGTTTTCTCTGTCTACGGCTCTAATGGTTAGAAAAAGAAATAGGAAATAAGAAGATTCAAGGACAAATTTTTTGTCTTCACTTTTTTATTAGGTAGTGTGGCTTTCAGTTTTACCTATAAATTTCTTGGTACCTCCAATCTACAGGAGACCACAGTTAAAACAAAAAGCACAAAATTTTTGTGGTACTAAACTAACCCAGTTTGGGCGCTTCAAATACAAACTACTAGGACGGTGTGCCCTACCTCAACTGAATAAATGAACTTATTATTTCTTTAACAGATTGGGCTTGAGGAACGGGCAAGTGAAGCCAGGGATTTAATTACGAGGATGTACGACTTGTTCTTGAAGAAAGATGCTCTGCTGATTGAAGTCAACCCTTATGCTGAAGATGCCATTACTGGCCAATGTAAGTACCTGTACTTACAACATGTAACAGATAATGCATATCCTGAAAGGGCTTCTAATCCTTAGTAGATGACTATGAAAAAGTAAATTAATTTTGATAATAAGTAGACGCAAAAATAATTGACCATTTACAATGGGCCTGTTAGGAATGCTCAAGGTCACTCCAACGGCAATGGAAAGGGATATGCGCGGAGTTTCTCTGTGGGCTCATATCAGAAATGATATCCGCAGAACTAAAGTCACCGACATAGCCCAAAGAATAGCGAGCCTGAGTGGTTCATTGCGAGGACTGACTTCAACAGTCAAAACAAAACCAAATTACTTTCAGGTTTTGCGTTATTTCTGTTACACGTCGTATTTAATATCAAAATTGGATTATAATTATTATACTGTTTTAAAAGCTTAATTTTGTTTCAGTTTACTGCTTGGACGCCAAATTCCGATTTGACGATAATGCTGACTTCAGGCAAAAAGAGTTGTTTGCTTTGAGAGACATAACTCAAGAAGATCCGAAAGAAATTGAGGCCGCCAAATACAGCCTAAACTATATCGCACTTGATGGTATGTATTTTTATACACTAAATATGACTCTTTATTTTTCACTTGTAAAAATTCTCTCCGTGTAGATGTCGTGACCCGATCGTATAATTAATTGGCCGGATTATGAAATGGCGGCGTATCATGAAACTCTACTAGACCATAAAAATCAGGACCACTGGTCGAGTAGCCCATTTTCTAAAAAAACCGGACAAGAGCGAGTCGGCCTCGCCCACCGAGGGTTCCGTATAAATTTGTATTTTTTTTGCGGCATAAACGGGCGTATCTTTTTTTGCGTTAACTAAGAAGTTTGATTTTATCACAGCTTCAAGGGACCGTAGACCGTAGAGTAACAAATCGACCTGCCCCAAGCGGGAATTGAACCCAGCATCTCCCGCAATCCGGGCGGCCGCGTTAGATTCCCGCCTAGGGCAGGTCGATTTTTTTCAATGTATTTTTTGTAGTTTTAAAACAATATATTTACGCGTTTGTAAACCCAAAAAATATTCCATAATTGAGTACAGTAGAACTCCAATTATCCGAACTCCGACTATCCGAATCGCCGATTATCCGAATCACAATCACAACGGTTGAAGACCGCAAAACAGCTTACATTGACGGAGATGTTTAAAAAACAATGATTTTTATTTCTAAACTTGTACATAAGTACATTTTATTTATATTTAAAACATGTGAACATTTCATGTTTCTTTCATTTAATTCAATAAAAAAATAGTGCAATATCAAAACGTAGCTTTTATTCTCTCCAATGGCAATTTTTTTTTAAAATCCGATTATCCGAATATTTGATTATCCGAATGGGTCCCGGTCCCCATTAATTCGGATAATTGGAGTTCTACTGTATATGGTTTTAATTTGAACACGATACGTCCACTCGTTCCCGAGATAAAGGGACTTGACAGACAGACTGACAACAAAGTGATCCTATGAGAGTTCCGTTTTTTCCTTTTGAGGTACGGAACCCTAAAAATGGTAGTGATCAGTTGGTTCAGGGTTATTTTTTATGACCAATATATGTTTGTTTGTGTGAACAGTCCAACTATAGATATTAGTAAGATTATTTACTTATAATCACAATTACACACGCCTGCAACATGGCGTCCTCATTGTTGCATGCCAAATCAAATTCCTTGTTGATTGACAAATGATAAGTATTGAACAAAGAGAATTAAAGCTGAAAGTTCATTGTCCCAATTAAACTGTAATACAATGTAACTTCAAATTCAATAGCTTTCATTTCAAAGCAAAGCTATTCTTATTTTGCTCATTCACAGTTGGCAAGTAGGTAATATTTTATTAAAAAAAAAGCAAATGGATCTATCTCACCCATAGATTTATTATTACTGACGTTTAAAGATTAAAGAGGCATAGAATAGACTAGGGTGAGACCAAAAGTACACCGATGTGTGCGTAATGCGCATGTTTGCATGAAAAATAGTACCGCAGTCTGACAGTTGCTGTTTTTTCTATGTGACTGGCCTGTCAGTCACAGAGTCCTTAGGCCCCCTGCGTGTACGTGAAATGGTCTCGTCTATCTATCTCGCTCTAATATACGCGTTAGTATGCTCTTTCTCTTTAACATTGCCGATCTACAGTTTCCTATATCTATGGTTTCAGCAGAGTTTTACAGGTAACTTGGTCACACACAAGTCACATCTAGTATTATGGCCATGCTGTACCCCAAATTAGTGACAGGTTGCCAGCCTGCAAATGACAAATGCGAGATATAAAATGCGACTTCATAGTAGCCCTTGTTCGGTTCATAATCAGAAACAATCAGGGTTTCTGATCATCCTACTAATCAGGGTTTCTTAAAGTGGGGTTCAAAGAGCCCTAAGGCGCAAAGCCCGACAGAAAAGACGTAATTCGTCTCCGACGAGGCACGGACGTGACTTTTCAAACGACGTATAGTCTTGCTCTCGGAACTATGCTCGATAGGCATGGCAACCCGCTCTGTACTCGCCCTTACTCCCATCCTCACCCTCGTCGCGTCTCTCCTGTGTCTTTTTAACAAACGCCCCGTCTTTTCTGTGTGTTTTGCGTCGTGGCCGTTTCATACGTTTTGTATGAAAGTACATTAAAAGGGTGCCGAGTCTCCGACGCGTCCTCGTCTTACATATCTTTCTCTTTTGTCAGGCCTGCGGTTTAGGAGTCCGTATCAGCTCAGTTAACCCTAAACATATTTATTAGGAAATTTTAATAAATTTTACAATCATAAGTACATAAGTATAGGTAGGGTGTCACTGGAATATTTTAAATTCTGGAAGTGGTCCATAACATTAAAAAGTTTAAGAAACGCTGAGCTAAATAATGGGCCTCTAGAACTTCTAATACCCTGAAGTACAGGTTTTTAAATGTAGGAGTAAAATTATTGTGAGGGGGTACAAATGGGCTTTGTATTGTAGGCAACATTGGGTGCATGGTAAACGGTGCTGGTCTCGCCATGGCCACCATGGACATCATCAAGTTGTATGGAGGAGACCCGGCTAACTTCCTCGACGTCGGAGGCGGCGCTACTGCTCAGGCCGTTGCGGTAATATACTAAATATTATGTAGTTTTATTTTTAGAATAGAATAGACTTTCTTTCAGAGACAAATTGAATCGTTTACTGTTTGTTTATTACCCGAACGTGTTACCAAAAGGATGTGTTATGATTTTCGAACTCATTTTCCAGCAATTATTTTTTTAAATGTTTCTTATTTTGATGTTATAGAATAGGTACATGGTTCTCGTTTGACGGTTCATGTCTTTTACACTCTGTATATGGAAATCCCACTAATATACTTTCAAATTCTTGTACTTTCATAATTAGAGAATCAATTTAAATGTTTAATATTAGAATTAAATCATTTTGATGTAGATATGGACCGATAAACGGCTTTATTAACTTGAATTTAGAATTTGCGACTTTAATGTTCCACAGAGTAGAAAGTGTGCACAGAGTAGTGACATGAAAGTAAACTACACACGAAGGCGCGACACTTAAATTATCAACATTTTAAAATGTTAAACCCTTTCACAGGAAGCGTTTAAAATCATCCTGTCGGACCCAAAAGTATCTGCTATCCTAGTGAACATCTTCGGAGGCATCATGAGGTGTGACGTCATCGCCGAGGGAATCATCAACGCCGCTAAGAACCTCAACATCCAAATCCCAGTTATTGTCCGACTTCAGGTCAGTTTGGTTGCCATTTGAAGTCTTCTTTTTTTCTCCTATTCTGCTTCCAATTGAAGATCTGATCAACCCCTTTTGGGATTACAAGTGTGATTGATAAACATAGTCATTTATTTTCTACTAGAGACTGTGCTTATTATGCCAAAGGAGAATGCCCAAACCTGCCCACAATGTGCAATAACCAAATATACTTCAACAATAATCTAAAAAATTGGTTACTTATTGTTTATTTTTTTATATCAAAACAGTGTGGTGTTAAACCACACTACTTTGCTTTTTACCCTTTACTTGGAAGGCAAAAGAATTGTATGTATATACAGCCGCATGTTTAGTAAGATACATTAAAAAACGATCTTTTTTAAATTATTGGCCATAAGGCTACCCAATTAAGCTTAATAATGTTGTTTTATCCTAGTTAAATCTCGCAAAACGAACTTTTCAATACAAAATTCAAGAAAGAAATAAATACCAAAGGTGTGGCTGTATGGACTAGACCCCTTTGCCTTCCCTTGAGTCCATTCTGTCAATCATTTAAATATATTGTAAGAGTAATATAGCCTCGAAATGACTAATAACAATAATTATGATCTCAAAACTCACGTAAAATAATTTAATGATATTTTCTCAATATAAAATCTAGATTTTTCCCAGTCTTTGGGCGCAATCATGGCCCAAGTCTATAGTAAATTGGGCATTCTCCTCTGCAATTTAAAATTAAACATTTTTTACAGTTCGTCATATATCAGTGAACGTAGATATAAAATGCATGCTGTGGTTACAATCATCGATATTGAAAAATCATTGTTTGATACGTCAACCTATCAAAGATCGTATATCGTATCATCAAAAGTCGTATCATTAAATCCGATCATGACATTCAATTTGCAATAATCTGATAATAAGAACAATACTCAAGTCCTAATACTGTTTTTTACGTAGGCATTTTGGTATTACGCTTACCACGCGCGGAGTCTTAACATACCGCGACAAGAATTACAAATTAATAATAATAATCAGATAGAAAATGTCAGTCAAAGTCTAAACATAACTCTAAATACCTTTCATGGTCAATTCATTCACCAAGGTTGATTAATAATCAACATTGTTAAAAGACATTATTGATTTGTTAGTGTACGCATATTACTGGCATATTTCTAAATATCAAGTTTGCTAAGGAAACTGTTTAGCTATTTGTTTTCCATTAAGTAGGCTATAATACATTTTTTTTTCTTTTCCTTCTATCTGCAATCAGCCTCTAGGCTATAATCAGATTATTGGTCTATCTGTGTCATGTTGAGCTTATTCACATCCATTGATGCGTCATCTCGTATTATAATACATTTTTTAATAATAATAATGTAAATTTTGTATAGTTTTCTTCGTAAAATCTCAAAGGAAAAACGCTTTTTGCTGCCAGCTTTGGAACAAAACTGTAACCTTCAATCTAAGATAGTAAACATGTATTGAAGTATTGCCTTTTTTTCTCACCTATAACAATTTTCTCGCTGGAGAGGTGAAAAGTTGTATGTTTCACACAAGAGCAATATTTTTTGTCTTGTGCCTTTGTTCTTTAAAATAGTTCTTTGCTCCCTTTGTAAATAACTCACTATTACTTTTCTTTTCTACTCTGCTTAGGGGCCATCCATAAATTACGTCACACGAATTTTAGGACTTTTTAACCCCTCCCCCCGTCCTTGTCACAGGTTGTCACATTTTTAGAACCCCTCCCCCGTGATGTGACGTCACACATTTTTTAATTTTATGCATGTATTTAGAAATAATCAAAAGAAAACAGTTATTTTAATTTTTTCTTTTTTTTTTCTTAAACCTACTCAAACCCTTACCAGAACTCTCATGAATTTTGTGTCTAACTCGCATTACAATGCTGCTCTAGAAGTTAATTGTTATTGCAAGAGAGATAATCTCATAGCGAGAGTGCTAAAGTATTTAAAATATAGATCGGATTCGAAAATCCCCCCCCCCCCCTGCCCCGTGTCACACAATGTCACATTCTGGTGATCCCCCCCCCCCCTTTAACGTGTGACGTAATTTATGGATGACCCCTTAGATCCTAATAAAATTTGTTTAAATAATGTCTTGTTTTATGTAATATTTTTTTATCTACAGGGAACGAAAGTAAACGAAGCGCGCAAGCTTATCGCCGATTCTGGTCTGAGGATTGTGCCCCGGGACGACCTCGACGAGGCGGCCAAGCTAGCCGTGCAGCTCTCCGAGATAGTGACGCTCGCCAAGAAAGCCGGCGTAGAGGTCAAATTCGAAATCCCTAAACTATTCTTAGAAAAGTAAAATAAAACCGTACAGTATTCATAACGACTCCAAATCTACACGATATTATATATCATAAATGACACTTGTAGTAGTTTCCCATAACTAGACTACGTTATACTCTATGTTAATTAATGCGACTTGTATTCAGTGGTTTTAAAGTCTACTCTTCGTTAATTGTAAGCGAGCAGTGTACCCGTTGTAGTGCTTTTATTTAGGTGCCAAAATAATTTTTGTCATTTTTACTGTAGCACATTTAGTTTATATTATGTGATAATCTTATATTTTAAATGTTATTTACTTTGGATATATAAATGTTACCCTTTTCCAAGTGAACGTCGTGGAAGCTTGTAACATAGTACGGGTTGTAAAACAACACTAGTGTAAGAAATGTTTCGATCATTGTAATATTTATTGAATTTACATCGTTAGTCTTGTTGATTGTTGAGTAGTTAGTTCAAATAATTAACAAAAGGGGGCTCTAATAAGTGGACATGGGACATATTGACAACAAGTCAGTAATAAGTGGAGACATATTGACGTCATATTGACCACAAGTCAGTAATAAGTGGAGACATATTGACCCTGTGTTTGTGATATTGTCAGTGCTATTTTTGCACGGCTTCAAGACCGTAGATAAGTTGCACGCTTGAGTCATTTGTGTAATTGTCAAGTCAAATTCCATGTATACAGGTCAATATTTATATTATATGTTATATAGCTTTTGTAACAATTTATTATGCAATGTGGAAGAGGGAAAGCTGCGAAGGCTCCCGGAGACGTGTATCGACGCAATAAATATGTATTTAGTACATTATGTACTATATGTTCCTTTGTAAATAGCAAACTTTTAATAAGTTCATGTATTTTTTGAATACTATAAATTATTAGAGCAAATTTTCTCGGAAAGTTAAAGTACAATATTGTAACAACACAGTTTAGTCTAATTTATTTATTGGCTTATGGATAATACCATAATAAAAATAATTTAGATCTGACGTTTGGTTTCATTTAGACTTAGTGCTCCACACTTTGTAGACACTTAGTCCGTATTAATAAATTACTCGATCACTATTTTAAGAAAACAACGCGAGAGCGAGGTTGCGAGACATTATTTTCTATACTATTATTACCACTTAGTCCGTCTTGTTCTTTTCACTCAAGATAGTACGCGCACATATAAGTGAGTTTTATTAATACGAGTAGTGGTAAGTAGATGCATAGCATAGCTATCATTTCAAACTTTGTGAAGACTGATTACCTGTCCTGTTACCTACCACCAAGAAGCTTCTTGCCTACCACCACTTTACGACTGACTAATAAAATAGGCGTAGCACAAGGTTCTTAATAACTTTTTGCCCGTCTATAGTGAAGCACCTTTATTAGAATATCACTATATTAAATATATAAAATACTAAACATTATCATATTATTTATTGAATGCATATCAAACGTTTTTTTTTGTAAAGTAACATATCTTTCACATAATAGTGGATAAGTGAGATAGGAAATTAACAGTGTGTTCTCATGACCCCTGGCTTTGTCACCAAATGAGGAAAAAAAACATCGTAACTATCGCCAGTGCGTAAAGGCCCCTCTTCACATTGGGCCATATGGCCGAATACAGGCAATCACGATTGTGTGGACGACGTATTTGTCTATGAGTGGCTATGATGGCCTGTAATCGTGAGTAATCGGCCACTTGTCGGTACATTAAAGGAAAGCGTGCCGATGATCGTGCTTGTGTCCACACAATCGCCCATCATTCAGTCGCTCGGCAGAGGTCGAGGATGATACATGTGTGTGGAACAAAGTGTTGTGTTACTTCTATGGCGGAACTTGTGCTACTTTTTCGTGTGCTTAATTATGTTCCTTTTATATTCTATTGTTTACGTTGCGATGAACGCAAAAAATGGCCGGGTGGATGCACAGAAACTTTTAAGCTCTATCAAAATGAGCCATGCAATTTTGAACCCAAAAAATAAAAATCACAAAGATTTTCCTCCATCTATTTATTTTAACCCCCGATGCAAAAAGAGAGGTGTTATAAGTTTGACGTGCCTGTGAGTCTGTGTGTCTTACTGTGGCATCGTAGCTCCTAAATGAATGGTCCGATTTTGATGCGATTTTTTTGTTCGAAAGGAGATGGTTCTTAACTTCTTAGCTACAGTTCATGAAAATCTGTTCAGGCGTTTCAAAGTTATCAGCTCTCTATTGAACGGAATGAAGGAAATAAAAATAAGAAAATTAAGGAATCCCCGACACATAAAAAATTGGTTTGAAGTTAAAAGGCCGAGAGAAAAAAAAATATTTTTTTTTGTGTCGGGGTTAAGTAATTAAAATTTTTAATTTTACATTTTTACAACTATTTTTTGATGCACATTCTTATAATGATTAAATATACTGGGCAAATAGATAGCAGCAGCCGCTACCACTTCGACGTCCATCTTGAACGGACGACAGTGACAGGAATGAACACATACGATTGTGTGGAGAATAAGCCATGATCGGTGCGATCATGACCGATTGTGAAGAGGGGCCTTAAGATATTTTTAATCAACAATTGCCTTTAATAGTTTCGCAAAAAAAAAACTTTCGAAAGCCCCACCGGACTTTAGAGCCCTCCCCCACAGCTACTTTTTGTAGTGATGCTGTCGCGCGTTCGCATCGATACAGTCGCGATGCGGTCGCTAGCTGAGTGCCCTCATACCCACATAACTACGATTCAGACGTGATGCAAACGCAATACTGTCACGCTTCTATCGTAGAGCATATTACAGAGGCCTTAGTACGAGTTTGTTAGATTTCGAGCTCGATCAAACGTATCGTCTCTTTTCATACATTGCCCACTAGCGCCCCTAGCGTAAACTATCAGAAACAGTGGCCAATGTATGAAGAAAGACGATACGTTTGATCGAGATCGAAAACTATCAAAACTCATACTAAGGCCTCAGGACGGTTTTGAGTTGCCATAATAAATGTTTCTGCGTCGAACGACTTTATTTTGCGTACGTGACGCGGGCAACATCACTCGTCTGTGTTGCACTGGTGCTCGGTTCTCCACTCACGCGCCATCCTCCCCCCGTTCTCATCCCGATGTCGTCCGACACAATCGCGCGTTTGCACCGAGACAGTCGCGATGCAAATGCGACTAACGCGTGTTAGTAGCGATGCTGTCGCACGTTAACGAAACGCGCGTCAGCATCGCTACAAAAAGTCGCCGTGGGCGAGGGCTCTTAGTTACGACGCATTTTAGTTAGGAACCTATTTTTTTTCATGAGTAGCATCCAGTAGGTTCATGAGTTATTTTTTATTAGGAGTTGAATGGTGACAAAGGCAGTGACTACAACTGGGATAGTATGTTATAGGTAGGTATGTCACAGGACTACTTTTCTCATTTTATGCTAAGTGGTGACTAGGGCATTTGTATTAACTGGGAATAGACGAATTTAACAATGACGGCAAAGCATATTTACCTGAAAGTAGCACCACCTGCTTTAGGTAAACGTTAACATCTTTTTCGGATCCTCTTCCTTTCATTGTAGGTACTTGAGAGAGATCTGAGCAGCGAATGTAGAATACATAAATTAATTTATAGGTTGGATTTACGCATATAAGAGGAGGGGGTTCAGGAAGCGGTGATGATAGATGCTCCACAAAATAAATCGTAAGTATATAGTTCCCTCGAGAACTACTCTAATCTGAACCTGCCAGACTAGAAAGGGAAATTCGAATACAGGTACGTTCAATGTACTGGCTTTCTTAAGAAAAGTACGGTGATGCCGTAATGGCGATTTAGAAGCTAGCAATTCTGAGATATTGCCACGTGAAAAGCGTTGCGTGCGTTCGACGTTCTTGCGATAGTCTTCTAATAATAAAAATAATCCAATGAAGAATCACATAGCTAGGATTAAAATGCTGAATCTGCTTTAATTACTCTTATATTTATATATGACAGGAACTTGGGAAAAATCAAACGAATGAAATGGAAAGTTGAGCTTGAAAATTAGAAGTCTGAATTATGAAGAAACTAATCAAAATACAACCTGGAAACATGGTAGGTATGAAATTGGTCGTTTATACTTTAAAATCTGAACTTATCGTTTAAATGTCGTCGTTCGAACGTTTAATTGGCCAGATAATGAAATGCCTAGTGTCGTAGGCCAATCGTTGAACTGGGCCGATCGAGATCTGCTTGAACCTACCCGATCACACAGAAATGTAGTTGCGTAAGACTATTATATTTAAACGCTTGGCTTGGCTAGGGTTGACTCGACTTGCGCCGATCTGGACTAAGGAAGCCTGCGGCAATCGCTTGCGACGTGTTTACCTACACGCTTAAAACAGTACTTTAGTAGTAACTTGTTACGTTTTCTATGGATTCTTTAACATCAATCACCTTCTCTGTCATTTTCGCTTTGTTTACTTATATTTTAAATAAAAAAATATATGATCGAAAATTTCGACATCCATGTCTGCCATGCTTGCCTGTCTGCAACGTAATAAAGAACTCTTATGCATGGGCTTATTCCACGCTCATAAGCGTGTAAATGCAGATTTATCGAGCTTCATGTCATGCATGTGTAGCTGGATGAACCGGTGTTTTATATTATTAGTCCCCTAGTGTATCCCTAGCTTTATGGACAATGCCACGATTTTCATAGAGTTTTTCATGAATTGCCATTAACATATACTTGCCAATTCTGATGTGCCCTACGTCGACTAAAATGAAGAATGGCACAACCTGGCACAACTTTAAACCACAAACTGTCAAGTTCTCTATTTATTTTGAAGTTTATAAACACTATTATTAGGTTGAAAATTGTTGTTATCTGTATAAATGGACATCAAGCTGACTACCAACTTTCAAAAAAAGTGTTGGCAATGTTGTCCGACTTTTCATAGCATAAAAGCGTTTTCAATAAAGGAATAATTTATGTTTCAGACATTGTGATCAGCTGCCTGAAAATCAGAGTGTATAAAAGTTATTTTTTAAAAATCTTTAATGTTGTGATTTCTACAAAGGAATATTTTCTTGTATTCAAAATGCATTGTAATTGCATAAATCATTTTTAATAAAACTGTACATGATTATATATTTGTTTCTTGTTATTATATAGACTTAAGGAAATATTATATAATTTTAAATGGACACGTTTCAATTCGAAAATATGAAATCAATGCCTAAATCTAAACATGAACTAAGTTAACATAAATTACTAAATTGTTCAAATCAACGATTGCACTGAAACAGCATGAGTAAGTGTGACAATAATAAAGAACGTAACAATATACACTATACAACTTCCTTGCTGGGTGTTGATATTCCTAAAGCTTCTTCATATCCAATTTTTGTTTCATGTTTGTCTGAAAAAAGAAAAATACGCTATAAATATAGACAATAGATGTATAATTATTTACGTTAATAGATTGGCATTGAAAATGAAATGAATCTGTGCGTGATGTGTCTGAATCTGAGACAATTTAATACGGGACGTGGCATAGCGCAGATTTAGTACTGTAAGCATAGCATACATTTACTCACTCGTGCACACTGTTGCAAAAATTGTAATCGCTACTATGAGCGCACACTCACGCAATCGGATAACCCGCGTGCCACCATATCGCCTAACGTTGTTATATCGTTGTTTCTGTCGCAAAATTTGTAGATGAAAAATTGTATTGTTATGTGAAACAGTAGTTTATTTGAATAGAAAATTACTTCCGTGTGATAAGCAACTCAAGTAAACACTCCGCAACCAATAATTTTTGCGAGGTCCGCTTAGCGACAGATACGAATTCAAAATGGCGGTCGGTCGTCGCGGCGAACTAGTTTTTATAAACTGACATGAACGTTTGTTCATGTACTTTGGCAGAGGGGAATGCGTTCGCTTGCCACGTCCCGTGTTTAATCGTCTAAGGTCTGAATATAAGGCGCATGTGTGGGAGACAAATACTACTGCACAATGCACAGCCTGACAGTTGCCGTCTTTTCAAACAGATTGACAGGCCGACGTAGGCCGCCAGTAGTGGTTGGAAATCCCACTATACAATTCTCATTAGTCACAATCATGAGGTCTGTTGCCATGCATTTCTTTCCAGGCACTCCCTAGATGTATTAAAATGTGTGACGCCCATATTTTAATGCAAACATCAAGAAATAAGACATAAATAAATGAAGATATGGCTCAAAGGTCTTAGATACCAAGCCAAAAACCCTAAAAAAGGAGGTCCACCTGTCAAGATTTAATTCATAAATTCTCATTCGTCAATTTAATGACGTTCGTGACGCGGGAATTTAACGCCCGTATTCACAAACAATACTTGTCTAGTAAAAAAACAATGCTATGCAAAATAAGGAGTTTCTCAGTGCGTGCCATATGGCAAGGATTTTGAGGTCTTATAGTGCGCGTAAGTGCCGATCGGTACTATGCGTACTCTAAAATGAACGCACAGCTTAGGTAGCTAACTAGCTATAATACACAACGCACAGGCCGAGATGTCAAAAGCAACGTCCAGATGTCAAAAGTTTAAAGTAGTAAAACGTCAGTACATTCAACGATGTGAACTAGGCAACAGAATCGAACCAATCACAGAGCTCTATTCAATGCAATGCGTTTACGTATCCAAGAGTCGTGAAACCTCATAGTAATGTTTGTGAATACGGGTGTGGTATCTTGATTTGACACCAAGACCTCTTGTCTAAGTGGTGCCATCTAGTGCAATCTGGTTTTTCAAACCCTATTGATTTTGTTCAGTGAAAAAGGTGTTATTTTAATGCAAAAACCAAAGACCAAATACGAGGAATCATTGAAATCCCGCCCGCCTAGCATGACCACCGAAACACGATATGATATGATATGATATAGCCATTTATCGCGTTGAACTGTCAAACATTTTTGGATATAACTGTCAACTTGAATTTTTATCGAAACTGCGAACATGCGTTTCGATAATTTTTCAAGATTGTGGTTATATCGAATAATTTTTGACAGTTCAACGCGATAAATGGCTATATCATATCGTGTTTCGGTGGTCATGCTAGGCGGGCAGGCTTTATAGTGGTTTCCATCACGGTTGCCTATATTTCAAAGTAAATATCAATGGCAGAAATAGGTCATCAAAACAGACCACTCTCGAAAATTTAATTTGTTCTTAAATGAATGAATGAATGAAAATATTGAAAAGATTATAAAAATTAGTGTTCTGTACAAAATAGTTACTTTACCTTTCTTAGTGGTCCTTTTCTTTTTAGTTTCTTTTTCCTTAACCTCCTTCTTAGCTTTCTTATGTTTTTCAGTCTTGGCACTCTTCACGTGGTTGTTGAAAGGTTCCTCACCATCATCAGACCTATGTTTAATATCGGGCTTACCTACATCTTCTATAAGCAAATTATCTTGTTCAAATTTCCTTGTTGTTTCCGTTAACATTAAGTTTAATTCTAAATCTTTATTATGCTTAGACTTCTTGTCTTTCTTTTTCTTGACAGATTTTTCTGCTGAACTCTTCTCTGAGGATTTGTTCTTCTTTGATTCTTTGGACTTTTTGTTTAAAAGCCCACTTTCTGGTGAAGGGTACTGGTGGATTCTTGATGTGAGTAATTCTTCTTCTCGTAATGGTCTGTGAATAACAGTTATGATTGTTAAGTTTTTTTATGTCTCTAGTTCTGAAATTCTAGAACATGCATGTCTGACAGGTATCGAACGCAGGAAATCAAAGTCTGAGAAAATTGGACAAAAAGGGGTAAAAGAGCTTTAGGTTACATCTAAAGCCGCATCTGGGGCCCAATTCTCGTGCATTTGAAAAAAGTTCACATTCGTAAAAAAACTCGAAGATCGAAATTTTTTCGAAGGAATCACTATTTGTGTATTCTCAGGACTTCACAATCGAATAATTTCGAACGAACGTCACTCGAACGCTTCGAGTGCTAAATACCAGTAGAAGTCGGAATTCGTATACGAATCTACCTGTCAAACTTCCCGATATTGAGGTTAAGTTGTATTGTTGTGGTTGTTCGTTTGTTTATTTGTGAGATTCAAAATCGATATGTTCATTACGGACTTCGTAAATAATCTTAAAATGATTTGGAGATGGCGGCGGCTTCGGCTTCGCTACACTTAACATAGTTTTTATTTGTATTTCTACAGTAAAATCACATTTTTCATCAAGAGATCACAATAATTATAAAGCTTTTCATTTTTAATTAATCTAATAAAGTAATAACAACAACAAAAAAAATCCGCTGAGCCGCTGTTGACACTAACTTGACTGACAGATGCGACGTTCCGTTTAGTTAAATGCACGTTAGGAAATAATATAAATTCGACTTCCTTTTATATTTTCTGTAATGATCAGTACCAACCAATTTATATATTTTGTATCATAATGTAAAAAAAAAAGGATTCAGCATAAAATTTTAGCCTGAAGACTATAATTATTTACAATTTAAAAAAAAATTACAAGGGGGTTTTAAAAACGCTTGAAACGAAACGTATTTGTTTGTCTATGCTATGTACGACTGCATAGTTCGATTGGTAATTCTTCTATTGGTACTGAGAATACTTGAGAATACGATCTTTAGGAAACCATTCGAACTTTTCAGTAGAATAGAAATAATTACCACACGGAAAAAGTTCGAATGCACGAGAATTGGGCCCCTGGCAGTAACCATACAGTACTCCAAAATAGTGACAGGTTGCCAGACTGTCATCTACACAAAAAGGGTTACTAAACCTTTAGGTAACCAACAAGGATTATCCAACTGGTTTTCCATTGACAGATGTTACACTCTAAATAACTATATGGGCATAGTTGATATTGTAATTGATATTGTGAGTGTGCCAATTTTCTATTTATCACCTGTGCCGAAAGACAAACGCATGTATGTCTATACAGCCACGTGAACGCAATTTGTACTAAGCATTGCCTTTAGTATGCCAAGATTGATAAAAGAGATCCAATCAGATTTTTTTTTATGTAACGAGATGGCAAACAAGCTTGCGGCCCACCTGGTGTTGAGTATCTAATATCTAAAGCGCGCCGTTTCACACAACATTGCTGGAGCGTTGTAACCACAGAACAAATAAAAGAGGTCAGAAGTCGTAAGTAGGCGGGGCGCGCGCGCTGCTTGTTATGAGTAAACACTCATATTCGATCCTTTTCGAAGAGGAAAAATATTTAAAAAAATAAATCTAAAACACCGTCTTATGGTATTTTAACTGGCAAGCAAAGAAAGCAAAGTAAGACTCATAATCTTACTAATGAAGACATTTCTTTTCACCGGTAAGTACAAATATACTGTTAAATTGAAAATATATTACGTCGCGTGTGTGGCGACACTGGCTGGTATTAAGATCGCTTGATACGTCTTCTAACCTCTTTTATCTTTTCTGTGGTTGTAACGTTCTAAATTCAAAAAACCCTCCAGCAATGGATTTCGTTTCCTTTGTCCGTAAATTCGATACTTTGCGTGTTCTTTTTTCGAAAATAATGACAATATTTCCATTCATATTGGAGAAAAGTCTATCTAAATAAACTGTTTTGATGTGGATTGTGTACGAACATTTCAAGGTCAAGGTCTAGAGCCCGGTGCGGGTCGTCGGGCGGCGGCGGCGGCTCGTCGTCAGATAGCGCCGCGCCCTCCGGCAGCTCCCCGCCACACTCCACCGCGGGCCGAGACACGTTCTCAGCTTCTTCTGTGGACGATTTTACAAAGGGCTCCATATACGGTACGATTCATCGTTTTAAACAATCTAACAAGAATCGTGACGATCATAGATTTATAACTAACCCGGCGACAGGTGGGTTGGGTCTGAAGACCCGGCATATTTTATTTTGTTTCAAATTCGGTTCGTGTGCGTTGCCTATCTTCGCAGTAGCTGGAGCTGTTAAGTCTTTTTAAGCGTTTCAGGTAACAGATTATCCGAGTGGTGACTGCATTGAAAGTTACACGAGCACAAAATTGAAAAGGGTCTGTGAGACCCATCCCCGCATTTAATGTAACAAATTCAAATACATATGATATTAATTCTTTACAATGTATTCATGCTTTATATTTAGTTTTTATTTCTTTATATGACTAGAAAAAATACACTGAATAAATATTTGCAAAAATATTTCGTTCGGATCTTAGAAGTGCAAATTTCAAAGATTTAATGAAACAATGTTTACCATAAATAAACGTAAGCACCAAGCACTGACAAATTTCAACGGCGAAAGCAGTGCCCTGGTAGCGTAGTGGTTAACGCAGCCGCCGATTGCGGAGGATGTTGGATTCGATTCCCGCCTGCGGTAGGTCGATATTTTTCAGTGTATATTTACGTGTTTGTAAACGCTATAATTATTCCATAATTCTTTTAGGGTCTAATATAATTTTATATATTTATATAGAGCTTATTGTTGCCACAAAACACCTAAAACTTCGCCAAAGGGTCTCACACGTACTACGCAAGTTGCGTAAAAAGATTGGTCTATATATTTTGGCGAGTCTTCAGGGAAAACTCAGGCAAAGAAAACTAATATTCCCAAAAGGTGCCGGATGCATCCAGCATGTCAGACTGATAAACAAATTATACTTGTGATAGTTGAAACAAACATATTTTTTTGAAAAATGTATGGGTATACACTGTCGATTCATCGTTACGATATTCATGATGTTTTCTGATTTTCCGATCGTCTTCGATTAATCAATCGTTAACGATCTTGACATACACTAGCTATTCGTCGTTTCTATCGGTCCGAAACGACAAACCGTAAAGATCAATCGCACAGTATATGGAGCTCAGTTTTAACTGTTAATTCTATTTACTCACCTTCACTGTCAGTCTCACTGCTCTGTACCGCCTTTTTACTCTTTCTCTTCTTTGAGGGCCGTTTCTCTTTCTTAGACTTCTTGGAGCTTTCTTTTGAGATACTTAAATATTTATCAGATCTTTTAGCTGAAACGAAAAACGTGGTTAGTACTTATAATTTTGCGTATTGTTAGTGTTACAGATATATGCCAGAACTATTTTGGAAGACACATTAAGGTGTCTCTCTAATTGATTTTCAACCTTAAATGTATGAATTATAAAGCGCAAAATTGATTGGGAAAATTTGCCTGTACAACTACAGGTTTTCTTTTCGAATCATCAAGCTTAAATTGGACTATAATAGTGTGTTACTCTACACAATAATTGTGGACAACATAATAGTTACGGATATTACGCAGCAAAATAAGACTGATGAGAAATATCCTATTGCCACTTAATCGTTAAGTTCAGATTTTTATTTTAATAATTACAATTTTCATGCATCCGCCCTTGCAAACTTTCTAT
Organism: Elophila nymphaeata; assembly: GCA_955850985.1. NCBI lineage: Eukaryota > Metazoa > Arthropoda > Insecta > Lepidoptera > Crambidae > Elophila > Elophila nymphaeata. Next base: position 14,615,024 of record OY039069.1, on the reverse strand, counting down.
TTAACCATAAGTTTTGTTATTATTTTCAAGTGCAATAAAGAGTATTTAAGTATATGTTAAAATTTTATGATAAATATGTGCTATGTTTCCTGACGATAAATTGTTTGATTGCAATAATTTCATATTACATGAAGGAAAAGACTACAATAGAAATGGCTGAACGAGTCAGACCCCTTGCTTTCCCTAAAGAAAAACTAAAGATATTAAAGCATTTTTCGGGCAAGGTATGTGTATTGTTGCTTGGGTTAGTGAGATTTACATTATAATTCTATTTCTAGTCACTCCCTACATATATTGAAAGAATAAAATAACACATAAGACTTGGCTGCATGTAGAAGAGACAACTTATAAAATATTGCACTCACTGTGTACTTGTAGAGGAATTTCCAAAGCGATTTCTGCAATGGGTATGTCTTCTTGTTGGTAGGACCGCGGAGAGTCGTCTTTGAGGTAATGGGGGTTGTTGGCCTGTTCTTGACGACGTGCTTCACGCAGCTGTACAATTAATATTTATTGTTTTGAGCAAAGTAAATTGAAATTTTAGGTCTAAAGGCAATCTAAATTTCTGGTTCTTTGTTGTTAACTATCTATGCTATTATGAAGTCTGTTCCCATAAATAAATAAAAATAAAAAAGGTAAAGTAGGTATGCCTTTTTTTAGCTAAATTACCGAAACAGGGTCGCTTACCAATAGCAGAGTCGATACGTAGTATAGATGAAGTCTTGTAATCGTCAAAAAATTCGACCTCGAGATTTTGACGGATTTCCACGTTTTGGACCTCCCCGAGTCTATAAATACCGTTTTTTATGTCTGTGTGTGTGTCTGTACGTTGGCACGATAACTCGAGTATGCTTTAACTTATTGCAACCAAATTTATCCCACCATCTCCCTACTTTTTAAGGACTACGCGTGCTGGTATACGTTGTGACTGACAAACTGTGGCTACCATTGCAACGCGAACTAAGAAATTTGGCAACTCGTTTCTTTGTCGCACAATCAAGAAATGGATTTCACAGCCAGCACACGTGTTCCCTTCTTCCTACAATCCTGGGTCATTCAAAAGAGGCGTGAAGAATCACCTTGTAGATCGGCAAGGCGAGGGTGGCTAGCGCGGCGGTTTATCTCTTGCACTTGCTATCTTCGAATTTAGACTTCACTTCTGCTTACCATCAGGTGGAATGGAGTCATTAGCTTGACCTTTTTATAAAAAATCGTGAGTGGTCTCCCCTTGACTTTCTCGTATACCGGAAACGACTCAAAAGTTAATAGAAACCTTATATTTGTCACCCATCCGAGTCCCGACCGCGCACTTGGTTGCTTAACTGTCGTGATCGACGACTCAAAAGTTGATAGAAACCTTATATTTTGATGTCATACATGCATGTTAGATTTGGTTGCAATAAGTTAACGCATACTCGAGTTATCATGCTAACGTACAGACACACAGACATAATTCCATAAACGGTATATTCGGACTCAGGGAGGTCCAAATCGTGTAAATCCGTCAAAATCTCGAGGTCGAATTTTTGACGATTACAAGACTTCCTCTATACTGCGTATACGTGAAAGTAAAAATTGTTGGTTTATATACCATGTGTAGTTCTTCCGGCGTAAACTGTGCAGTGGGTCTCGGGTCTGGTGCAGGCGCAGCGAATACTGCACCCTCGACTTCTTCCTCAGAGCTGGAGCTGTCAGAGGACCAACGCTCGCGAGACAGCCACTGCTCCAGGTCGAGACTGCAGCGAAACAATACGATACATTTCTTCTTGGTGACAATGTAAAAAGACACACACATATAAAGTAGGCACACGAAATATACAAAAGAAAAACAAACAAAGGGTAGAAAATATATAACAATAGCATATGTGTGTGTAGAGTGTAATGTTTGCTCTGGAAACCCACGAGCAAACTGCTGTTTTTCATCTGTGACCTGGTCTTACTAAAATGAGTCTCCTCGCGAACGCAGCTCGCAGCCATGTGTGCAAATAAAAGAAATGTGTATGGTATGGCTATTCATAATTAAAATATATTTTTAATTATGAATAGAATGATATTACTTATGATAATTTCTTTATAATAATTAAACAGGCTGAACCCAATTACATAATTATACATATACATAGAATTAGTTTTATTTATACATCACAGAAATTATCAATGATAAGCGCATCGTTTTTGATACGTTGCATATTAATATTTTGGTCATCCCTGCTCTAAAACATTTCAGCAGTCATCAGAAAAATAAATTTAAAATCTTACAAAATTAAAACTTACTCAGTCGGCATTGGTACTTTTTTCTGGGCTTTCGGCGCGACAGGTTTCATTTCCCCGTCGAACAGTTCAGCTAGCTCCTCTATTAGGCCGCCGCTGAAGCCCTTCGTCCCTTCCTCGCCATTCATTTCTAAACTACCATCATCTATCAAGCCATTACTGTAAAAAAAATATAAAAATAAGGTACTTATAAAAGAATTATTAGGCGTTCTTGTCGGTTTCACTAGGGTGCTGATAGAGAAACATGAAATGTTAAGTACAGCTGATGATAACAGCTCAAGCTAACCAAAACTGTCAAATTTCTTCAGTGAATTTTCAACCTTATTCCACCACGCATAGAGTTCAAAGTCTATTGAAGTAATTTGACAGTTTCTTGTAGCCTGATTTGCCAGCGTCTATACCTATTATCTAGATGTAAAATAGTGTTGTATCTACAATAGGTATAGTCGATAAAGTTGTCGGTATTCCATTAAACAAATAGATTTCTTTAAGCAGCTGCACTGCACCAAGCTCCGCCTACTTTATGCTTCCGGCCAATAGGATATTAACGTAATATGGCGCAGCGTCTTCACTCCTCCCGCTTACGCAGGTCACCTCCCCTCCCCACAGTCGCTCTAGCGTGGCCGACGACATTGTCTGCTCTTATTGGCTCAAACCAGTATTCGAAGGCGGGTCGCCTGCCAATCAGACACGTCGGTGCCACACGACTATTCCTACGAGTGGTTCACCGGGAACTTTGTCAACTGTACATTAGGTAATTGTGTGTTTTAAGCAAATGTAGATAGACCTACTTGTGATACCAAATAAGTGATATTTAAAATAAAGTTAATTCGACGACAAAGTAAGTGTAGTGAAAACTGTTGGTAATCATTCTATTTTATCTAGCTCTATCCTAACTTTTGCAGTTATGGAAGAGTGAGGTGCGAGGCGGGTAAGAAGAATTGGGAAATAATGTTTCAGTCGCGCGCAGAGCGGTGTTGTGAGCGCACGCGTCACGCGTCATTAATCCCGTCGGTAGTTTTTTCAAAGATACCCACGTTACATTAATGTAAAAATGGATGAAGTAACTATTGACGAAACGGACAATAATTTATCCGCGAGTGATAAGAGTGACACGGAAGTGATAAGAGAGTGCGAAAAGGAGCTCGAAAGTATGTTAGAATGGGATAATTTAGGTACCGAGTCTTACGCGGGAAGCCGCGCTAAGAGACCACGCGAGGAAAGTGAAGAGAGTAAAGAAGATGAGTTTACTACAGTTATTAGAAGAAAACCAAAGCGGCTGATTAGAAGTAATTCAACGAACAATCAGAATTTTACTGTAATGGAAATTGAAACGAAAAATAGTGAAGAATTTGTAGAAGTTGGTGTTATGTCGCTTCAACCGTTATTGAAACAAATGGCATTAGCAAAGCTGTTGAAATCAGAAAAAATCGAAAAAGTGCTAAATATCAAATATAAAAGTCCATATAAAGTGAATATACGCTTAGAAAACAAAATTGAAGCCGAAAAATTGATTAATTGTTCAAAATTACAAGAATTAGGGTACAAGTGTCAATTAACATGGGAGTCACGTATATCTTACGGAGTTATAAAAGGCATAGATATTGAAAAGAATAATCAGGAGATATTAGATAGTTTGCAGTGCTCTGAAGAGATTACATCCATTACCAGATTGAAGAGATTGAACGGTGAAGGAAAATGGGTTGACTGTGAAACAGTGCGCGTTGTGTTTAACAGCCCGGTCCTACCTCAGTATGTGTATGGCTATGGTTGCAGAATAAGAGTGGATCCTTATGTGTTTCCTGTTACACAGTGCTCTGGGTGTTGGCGATTTGGACACAGCATTAAATTTTGCCCTACTAAAAAAGTTTTGTGCCCCAAATGTGGACAAAATCACGAAAATTGTGAAATGAAAGACGTTCAATGCCTTAATTGTAAAGGGCCTCACATCGTGCTAGATAGGTCATGCCCCATATTTCTCAAAGAAAAGTATATTCGTAAATTAATGTGCGAGCACAATGTCACTTACAAACGCGCTATGCAAATATATCTACTAGAACAACAAACAAAATTAAAAAATAAAAATGAACATAAGCGACACACAGAAAGCAATGACTTAACAACACAAGGCCTACAGGACACATCGTCGAATCCTCAACGATCATACAGCGAGGTGGTTGTAACGAAGCCTATCACGCACACAAAGATAACACCGTTAAACTTTTCTGAAGATGAGAGCTCACTTTCAAGTGAAAATACAATTAATACGAAGACGAATATAACCAAAAAGAAAAAGAAGGCGAAGGTTGAACGCGTAAATTGTGATACGGAATCTACGAAAAATAGTGTAAATATAAAACAAAACGCAGAGAAACGTAGTGATGAAAAAAAAAGTGAAAAATTCGATTTTAAAATGTTTTGTGGTAGAATTAGTGAAATTATTGTGTCTGATAATGAATTTAAAAAAAAATGCTTTTTAATCATGAAGGAAGTTTACGAAGGAGTGAAGGTTTTTTTTCTAAATGTTGTAACCAAGAGTAGTTTAATAGACTTTTTTATTGGTTTATATAATGGGTAGTAACAACAGAACTGTCAATTTAGATGTAAATATATTGCAATGGAATGCGCAAAGTTTAACACCAAAAATAAGTAGTTTTGGCACACTTATTATACAGGAGAAGATACACGTTGCGGTAGTTAGCGAAACTTGGTTAGATTCAGAAACTATATTGAGATTGAGTGGTTTTAATATTTTTAGAAAAGATAGATTAGATGCTTATGGTGGTGTTGCTATAATTACTCACAAGTCGATTCAATGCCGAGTCTGTCCGGTTGTCCTCACCAATACAGGTATAGAAGTAATTGGTGTTCAAATACTCAATTGCACAGATTTAAAATACATTTTCTCAATTTATTGCCCTTCATCAATTAGAACGACGGCGTCTGACTGGAATGAGGTATTTTCACTAGTTAGTTGTAGTAAGTCTATAATTGCAGGAGATTTCAACGGCCATCATTCGAATTGGTCTTACAAAACGGACACAAGAGGGAGTCAAATTTTCGACGCTGCTCTTGATAATGGGTTTATATCCCTTAATGATGTTAACCTACAAGAGTAAAAATGGTGGATGGCATTCTGAGAGAATCATCACCGGATATCACGTTTGTGTCATCAGATATTGCTACTAACTTTAACTGGTATACAACTAACGAGTGTCTAGGTAGTGACCACCTTGTTATCCAATATTCAATAAAATACACACAGTCATATAAAAATATAAGAAAAAGAAATTTTAAGCTAGCCGATTGGAAAAATTACAAAATGTTAACTAAGTCCGCATTCACTTCATGTGATTCAGACGACAATATACAAGAAATGTACAACTATTTTTATGAACAAATAATTACTTCAGCAGATAAAAGTATTCCATTCAAAATATATAATTTAAACCCAGATACTAAATTCAAGCCGAAAGAATATTGGAATCCGACTTTGTCTCATATTGTTGCTCAACGCAGGCTGGCACTTAAGACGTTTAGGAAAAATCCCACGCCTGAGAACTTAAATAGATTTCAAAATAAGGTATCTGAAGCTCAAAGACTTATTAAAAAAGCTAAAGCTGTCTCATGGCAAAAGTTTTGTACAAGTTTTGAAGAGACTACCTCGGTGTCGGATATGTGGCGCCGTATGAAGTGGATAAAGGGTGGTCAGCAGCCTAGACACTACCCATCTGATGAGAAACTAACGAATTGTTATGTTCCTTGTCTCCCTATTCCGTACTAAGTCCCTGTCCAATGTTTAACTCTAAAAATGAGTTATTAGAATCAGATTTTACGTTACAAGAATTACATAATTGCATTAAAACTAAAGACACTTCTCCTGGAGAAGATGATATTCCATGATTTTCAATCTCGCTGACGAGGGGAAACAGTATCTTCTAACATTGTATAACAGGATTTTCCACTCTAGCTGTATACTAGTGTTGCAACAGAACTCTGCTTCCGCTTCCGCTTCTGCAGAAGTTCCGCAAGTTTTTTCACTTCCGTTTCCGTTTCTGGTTCCGCAAACTTTTTAACAGAACTCTAAACGGAGATTACAGCGAGGAGCGCGGGGGTGGGAGGCGCGTGGACGACTGGACAGTGTCCCATAGTATGAGTAAACAATTACGCCGACTGAGACCCTGCGCAAGCGATAATAGCCTACTCGTGTAGGATGGTATAGGGCTGTCGTCATAAAATATGCTGGGCCAGTCGCGATACCTTTAATAAGCCAAGTAAAGTGTGTTAAGAATTAACCCTTACACAGTGTAAGGGTTAATTCTTAACACACTTTACTTGGCCTGTTACTGTGCTTCATTACCTATGAATCATAGTGTAACTTACACTATGATGCTTCATTACCTATGAATCATAGTGTAACTTACACTATGATTCATAGGTAATGAAGCACAGTAACAGGCACAAAGTAATTACTTTGTCGTAACGGGGCTCCATAATGTATTGTTTCATAATGGTTTCATAATTATTTTGTTTTTTGTGCATACAGATTTGGCTCCCATGCACCGTTTTAGAAATATTAGCGTTTTTGCACTTAATTTATTTTATTGAAATTACTTATGTTAGTTGAAGTTCCATATAAAAACACTCAAAAATTGCTACACCCTTCTATTTTCTGAATTACAAATTCATTTAATAAGTTCAATTTGACATAAAAAATCTTGCAGATAGCCATATGTGATGCCGGCAGAGTAGAATAGCATCACCCCATATCCTCCAATGGGTGTCGTACAAGGCGACTAATGGATCAGCAAAGGGGTATTTGCCACTTTATACTCCGTCCTCGAATCCGCATTGGGTAAGCGTGGTGGACTACTGCCTAAACCTCCTTCGATAACAAGGAGAGGCCTTGTGTCCCAGCAGTGGGTCGATTTATAAAGGCTGTTTTGATGATGACGATGAGTCAACTCCATTGCTGAAAACTCAGTCAAAAAAGTAGGCATTCTTTCAAAGGTGAAACGGTATTTTACATCTGAGCAGCTCCTAACCCTATATCCCCCCCTTTTCACTTCCGGACGACCAGACGCGGCGAAGGCTTTCACGGCTGTGGATATACTTCCCATCGGCGCGAAACGCTTTGCTTTCTCTTTCATTATGCGAACAGCTAAGGAGTGGAACTCGTTGCCAAGGTCTGTTTTTCCGGATCTATATGTACTCTGGATATTCAAGGTCAGAGTGAACAATCCCCTTCTAGGAGAGCGTGTACTATCTTAAGCCTCATCTTCGCTTTCTATCAGGTGAGGTTGTGGACAAATGCTCAGCCTGTCAAACATTAAAAAAATGTTTGTGTTTTTTGTGCTTTTTCTTCATAGTATTAACACTTCTGCTTCGGCTTCCGTTTCCGCTTCCGCTTCCGCTAAGATTTACTTTTGATATCTGTTTCCGTTTCTGCTTCCGTTAAGACACTTCCGTTGCATCACTACTGTATACCAAAACAATGGCGAGATGTTACAATCATACCTATACCTAAACTTAATTCTGATAAATTAAGACCTATTTCGCTTATTTCTTGTCTTTGTAAAATACTCCATTCCATGATCGCTAAGCGCATCGAATGGTATGTTGAAAAACATAAAGTGTTGTCACCATTTACCACAGGCTTTAGAAGATGTCATTCATCTTTAGATAGTCTTGTACGTTTTGTTACTGAAATACAGTTGGGATACACTAAAAATGTACCCACATTAGCCTGCTTTCTGGACGTTGAAAATGCATACAATAATATCTCTATTAACAGTGTTACAGTGGCCTTAGATGAACTGCAAATTGGAAGATCTATTTGTAAATATTTATGGCTTTATCTAAGTGAAAGACATCTCAAGATAAAAACCTTGGATGACAAAAGCTTTATGAGGTGGACACATAAGGGTTTAGCTCAGGGGGACCCGATTTCCCCTCTTCTTTTTAATATTGCAACATATAAAATATGCCATCAAATTACAGATACTATTATATACCAATACGCGGATGACTTTGTAATGTTCATAAGCAATAAAAATATTAATACCTGCGCACTTAATATGCAAAGATCGATAAATATCATAACAGACTTATTGAAGGAACTCGGCTTAGATCTGGCGCCTACCAAGTCAAAAATTTGCTTATTCAGTAGAGGTTTCAAAAGGCATAATATTAACCTGACTATAGACAACTGTCCAATACCACTATCAGATAATGTTCGCTATCTCGGTATGTGGATTGATAGATGCCTCCGTTGGAAAAAACACATCAATGAAATTGCAGAGAGATGTCAAAAATATCTTAATTTGTTAAACGTTTTGGCTGGATCTGCGTGGGGAGTCCACCCTAAGCATCTAAGAACCCTGTACATCTCACTAATTAGAAGTCGACTAGATTACGGCTGTTTCTTGTATGATAATTGTGCCAAAACTACATTATACAAAGTAGAAAAAATTCAAAATCAAGCTCTGAGAATCATTGGAGGTTTTATTAGAAGTTCGCCAATTCATGTTATGCAGAGTGAACTTGGAATTCCACCTTTACATATTAGAAGAAAATACCTGGCATATAAGTATTGTCTCAAAGTGCAGTCGTTTCACAACAACGTGACGGTTGAACTTCTAACAAAACTAAATACAACTTTCCAGAATTCTTACTGGAGAAACAAAAACAAGCCACTATTGCCAGTACTAGTTAGCGAAACAGCAGAAAGTAATGTTTCTTCAGATTATCCCTTGAATATGTACACATTACCTGTGTGGATCAGTAGAATAAACTTACATGATATTGTTAAATCAGATTTAGAATGTGTTAAAGAGGCTAAAACCAATTATGAAATAAATTCATTAAAGCAAAACATAGTAATAGAATTAAATAAAAATTATAATGATTGTACTAAAATTTACACAGACGGATCCAAATCTGTTACTGGTCTGGGAGCAGCATATGTATGTCCAAGCAGAGGGGTTAAGGCTTGTTTTAAGGTGGTTACAAATGTATCAATTATGTCGCTAGAATTGTTTGCCATACATGAAGCCATTGTATACTCTATAAATGAAGGTCTATGCAAAATTGTTATTATTTCAGACAGCAAAAGTGCTATCCAACATTTAAATCGATGTGTGTCTGGTAAAAGATGTGTACCGATTGCTTATAAAATACTTGAGAAACTTCACGATCTCAATTCTAGTGGCAAAGTTATTAGATTGCAATGGGTCCCTTCACATATTGGTATTAGCGGTAACGAAGAGGCTGACCGCTTAGCAAAAATGGCATGTACTGAAGGTGAAAATATATCAGTTAAACCCTTTTATTCCGAAGTATTGACTAATTACATAAATATTTGTTATCTTAATTGGAAAGAATATTTCGATGAAAGGTCAAAAGAAAAAGGAATATGGTATAAAACCATACAGTGTCAGCCTCTACGAATACCGTGGTTCATTAATTTTACATTAAGTAGACACTTTGTAGTGACCTTAAATAGACTTCGTTCTGGACATTATCCATGCAACAAGTTTGGATATCTTATGAAGAAAATTGAGTCTCCCAACTGTGAAGTATGCGGTGTAGTGGAAGATCTCCAACACTTGTTGATGGATTGTGTCCGGCACCAGGAAGAAAGACGGGAGTTTGTGAGCAAATTTAAAATTAACATGTCAGACATAGGTGTGTTTCACAGCATTCTGGCCCAACCAGTGTCGGAAGAGGCTAGACTGCTATATCGCTTTATATGTCTGCCGCGACTTTCTTCCAATAATAACATTATTGTATTTTAATTGGTCAGTTGATTGGTGAATTATTACATAAGTTCACGATAGGACTGACATGTCTGTAAAGATAAAAGTCCTTTTAAAATAAAGAAAAAAAAAAAAAAAAAAAATAATGTTTAAAGAATATTAAAATACCTTTGTTCATGATCAACTAGAGATGTGACGTCTTCCGGACTTAATCGTCGAAGGACCAATTTTAAGAGTGCATGCGCGTTGTGAGCCCGTTCTTGTACTTCCATGTCCTCGCTGCAGAGAAGCGGCCTCATTCCAGCTAACGTCTCACGAACCACCTGGTATAATAATAAATATACAATATTTTTTTATTTTCTCATCACAAACAGGTACACTAGTGGCTTACACCCGTATTCACAAACATTACTATTTGATGACTCGACACTTGATAAGAAACGAACCAATCACAGAGCTCTATTCAAGGCCATTGCGTTGAATAGAGCTCTGTGATTGGTTAGTTTCTTATCCAAGTGTCGAGTGATCTCATAGTAATGTTTGTGAATACGGCTGTTAGTCTATTAATGAAGAAGTCTTTTAATTTATAGACTATAAAATACTATGGCTAACTTTGATTACAATTAATCAGCGATTTGCTATAAAATTTTATGGTCAAAATCGAAGCGAGTTCTTAACAGAAATTAGTGAATCAATAAAAACACTGTAAAAAACGAAAGTAATGTAATCGGTTAAATCGGGGTTTACAAGGTAAAATAGACTCCTCTTATTGTTAAAGGGGTTATAGCCTGTTACCCGGACCATAACGAATCGATTAACACCTCAAAATCGGATAAATAATTTAGGCGCTACAGAGGAATACACGTAAATAAAAAACAACATACATACATAGACTGCTAAAATCATAACCCTTCCTTTTGGTTTCGCGTAGTCTGGTAAAAAGAGTGTAAGTTCTCACCGATATGGCAGCGTTCAGGTCGTTTCTCGCCTCGTAGATTAGCAGCAAACGAGCGGCCAGCTTAAGTGCAGCGTGTACACAGACAGCTCGCGCCCTCATGTGACCTCCCCCTACACCGGCGCATAGCAACAGAGGCGATATCGACTCCCGCATCACTGCCTCCTCCCTGAAAACACCACCCAACATTATAGTTAAGAGTCGTGTGTGATGCACGTTTGTAACAGCACGCGCCTCATTACACTGCAAGGAATTAATTGTATCACGTTCGCGCGGCTATGCCGCTGCTCGAAATCGGCGCTATGGATTCCGAACAACTCATAGCTAACGAACTGTTGGCGTTTATACAACACGCCATCGACACTATGGACGAGGTGAGCATCCTGCAAATCTGCAAATCTAATTTTAAGGAGGAGGAGATTTCAAGCGGAAAATCACTCGTCTTTCGAATGCTTGGAAAAGCTGACCAGATGCCTTCCCGCCGAAGAGATGGAGGTGAGAAGAGTCTCCAGGACAGCATCAGTGTACTGAAGACGACCGACCCGGATGATGTGCCCACATTTGTGGCGAAGGAGTTGCATAAGCTGCCTCCCGTCACCTTCGATCACGTCGACGTCACCAGACTGCTGAAGGACATAACATCTCTAAAAGCTAGTTTGGCCGAAGTTGTATCCAGATTAGAGGTTTCAGAAAAAACCGTAGGAGAGTTACGTACTGAAATAGTGACATTACGCAACGCTACTTCAGTATGTAGGTCACCTGAGGCCTCTAATGTGAATACTCGTCGCGGGGCGCAAAATTGCTCCGTCTGCAGTTTTGAATCGGCGAAGCAAAATGCGTCACCGGTCGCTGCTGCCATTGAGCAAGATGTTACCCGCCCCGCCGCCCCGCGCTCTACCCCGGTGGAGACGTCACGCGTAATTGCGTCGACACCCCGACGCGCTTATGCCGCTGCTGCCTCTTCTAAGACCGTAAAGAAAATGGAGTCTAGGCCCGAAATTGTTCAGGAAACCGGTCATGTACCCTTCACAGCTGCACGGAAGGAGCAGCATGATGAGGAGGGTTTCACTAAAGTGGAAAGAAGAAAGAAACTCGCCAGACGGAACCTCTGTGGCACGGCACCGACGGGACCGCAACACCTGCTGCGTCCTGCAACACCTACGACGCAGCTCTACGTGTCCCGCGTCCACTACTCTGGCACGGCCAAAGATGTTGTGGACTACATACGGGTGAAGACCAATTTCATCCTAAGGGTTGAACGTTTGGAGCCCCGTCACCGAGTTAACTTTAACTCGTTTGTGGTGAGCGTGCCGACAGAACGACTGCAGACGTTCCTTAAGGAAGATTTCTGGCCGAAAGGTGTTGTCTTTCGGCGCTTTAGAGGACGACTACCGGACACTGCGCCGTTACGTCATGAGACGCAGAAGATTTTGCCTAGTGTTAATTACATAATTATAATATTTATATGTATGTTAGTCTTTAAGGTATATGTAATATGGGCCTAATGTTTTATATTTTACAAATTTTGTTGCCTGAAATAAAGAATTATTATTATTATTATTATAGTCCAAGATCCCAGAGCTATTATACGTTACTCATTTTCTCAGAGATGATATGGGTGTAATAGAGTAGTGTTTCTATGTACGTTGAACACACGCATACTTCCTAAGTTGGTCAGACGACCAATCGACAGATATCAGGTGCTAAATGGGAGTAAAATCGGACTTACTTTACTGAAATACTGAAGGCTGATTTTTATATGTTATTCAGGGAGCTATTTCAAAACTATATACAATCATATAGATAGACAAACACTAAGGTGCAAATCCTCCCAGACACAATATTAATATAAATGATACAAATATCACTTCTAATTTTTGTATACACAAACTGCTCTTTTTAAACGACATTGCTAGTCTTATTCGTACAGGAGTTATGAGTGAACAATGTTTTTTTTTGTTTGGCTCTTACGATTTGTCTGGCTGATTGTATATAGTTTTGAAATAACCTCCTGAATAGCATATATAAAAATCAGCCTTCACAATTTAAGTAAAGTGTGTGTTAATTTGCACTCAATTTCAGAGATTAGATTGTTGTCTGACCAACTTAGCAAGTATGTGTGTGTTCAACATAGAAACACTACTATATTACACACATTTCATCTCTGAGAAAATAAGTAACGTCTTGCAGCTCTAGCATCTAATTCTATTAAGGACATTCCACATTATTTTTTGATTAAGTGACTGTATTAAATCAGGCAGTACGGAAAACGGCAGGCGAGTTTACCACAAACTGACAATTATATTCAATAGACTTTCAACTCTATTTTTATGGTGTTAATATTGCTATTAAAGAAAGGTTTTTTTTTTCAAAATTCAACCCCTTAAAGGGGGAAGTAGTGTGACAAAGTCTTACGAAAACAACCACTTTAATATCCCACATTGGCGGTTGTGAAAATAAGAGTTCCGTTTCTCTAATTTTAATAAATATAAAAAGAAAAGTCCTGACTTAAAGACTGACTGATCAACGCCTAGCCCAAACCGCTGGGTTAGAGGTTCCAAAGGAGATTGCCCAAATCCAGGCCCACTTTAATTTGGGCTTGTGCCATAATGAAATTTTATCTAAAAATAATAACGTATATTTTTAATTATTTTGATGTATAACAATACACTTTTCATCCCACCACCTCGGAAAGTGTAATTTTGCGCTTCGAAATCTGGCTGGAAAATTCTATTTTATTCGCTTGAGTGGCAAAGTAGATTTGAATTTAGAACATCACATATAATGAGTACTCAACAATGACGTAGGAATTCAATGGACGTGCCCTAACAACAAAAAAACCGTGCCGGTTGAGCGCACAAAATGGCGGACTGACAGCTGTTATAGTGCTGTTCGGTAGTATCTTGCTATATCGATAAAATTATTTAGTGAAATAATCTTATTGTGTCATAAAGTTAGCTTATCAATATGAAATGAATGCATAGATATAGGAAACTGTAGATGGGCAAAGTAAAAGAGAAAAAGTATACTAACACGTATATTAGAATGAGATAGACAGACGAGACCATTTCACGTATACGCAGGCGGCCTAGGTCGGCCTGTCAGTCACGTAGAAAAAACAGCAACTTTCAGACTGCAGTACTACGTGCGCATTTCTCACACATTGGTGCATTTTTTGGTCTCGCCTTTAATACCAAACACGATTTCTTGGCAAGCTATAAACATCAGTAATTATAAAGCTATCATTACACCCTTAGATAGTTCAAATTGTATTAATGACTCATGGAGTTTATACACTCTCAACTCACACGGAGGGGGTCGATAGTGCCGCGGTCGAGAGTTCTACGTAACGATGACAAAATATTAAAATAGAGCCTCACAACACCTGTTAGGGAGATATTATATAGAAAGCGCCGAGAGGATGACGATAAAATGTATGGCGCCCTAATTATGAACGAAATATACTTTGCCTCGCGTGCGCACGTCCACACGCCATATATTTTCACGGCGCCCGCCCGCCGCCCGGTGCGCTTTCTATAATATCTCCCTTATTGCTACAAGATATCGGGTGAAACTTCCTCTTGGCTTCGGAAGGCACGTTAAGCTGGTGGCTAGTTGTAAGCTTGGCTGGGGGGAGCGAATATCTAAAACATAGGTTAAAGTTAAACACACCAAAGATATTTTGCTAAAATAATAAAACGAAATACTAGAACGTAAATCAATATGTTTATTATTTACATGTAGTACCATTATTAATTTGACTTAACAAACTCAAACTCAAATTTCATTATTCATTTAGGTACAATTTTGATGCCAAAGTGAAGTTTGATGCCATCGGCTTAAGAGTCTACCAAGAGGCCTTGTTCTGAGAAGAACCGGCAATAAACTCAGCTTTGGAAAGAGCTTTTTCCACTCCTACTGCTTCCAACGACATTTTCTTCCTATATTCACTTCTTGGTAACCTAAAAAAACCAAAAACCTATAAGATATATTGGAGATGAAAATTGGAATCTTAAATAATTTGGGTTGGGTATGGGATTGGCAATTTTATTTTCATTTATATTTATGTTCTTTAGCTGTATGAATCCATTACAATTGATAAGGTTAAAAGAAGACATAAATAATAATAAAACATTAAACACTTTCCAAGTTGTAAGAGTAACCAACCTTATTTTTTAATAAATCTTCTTTTTAAATCGTATAATAATAATAATGATCCGATATTATATAGATGCTATTTTGAAGGCATATGTACTCCATCTGCCCCTAAGGCCTCTCCAATATAATATTGTCATGATTATGTATTATCGTCAATTACTTTCGATAATTTGAGAACAACACTAGTTGTCAAATTCAACATTTTCTTAGCTTGAAAATATTCAAAATAAAGCCTAATCTTTAATTGAAATCCACATGAATGGAATCACATGGATGAATAAAAAAATTAAAACATTCAGAGTACCCATAAATGCTAAAACTATTTACTATTTACTTGTAAATTTTAAGACTTACCGGTGCAACGTTAATCTTTGTTGATTTTCGTCTTTCCTTGACCCACACCCTATTACACTACACTTAGGCATTATGACGGTGTGATCTTTCACAACTTCGCGTAATTTCAATGAAGAAATCTCCAGAAAAAGAAAGATAAATAATAATTTTGATAATGTTTACAAATCGTTGACACATGAAGTACCAAACAATAACTGACAGTTATGTCACACAATATGGCTGCCTGGCCGCAAAATATATATAAAAATAACTATAGCTACAGACAATAGGCCAGGTCCATAGAATTCCTACGTCATTGGTACTCAATATAATTGTAAATTCAAAACGTCATTAAACCTATTTAATGTAACCTCTATGGTGCCAAATTTATGATTAGAACTTTTTAAATTGTGAAAAAATTCTTTTTCATTTTGTCATTTCCTCGCTGAGGTGGGATGAAAAGTTACGTATTGCACTCGAGTGGAAAGATTTTTCACCTTGTGCTCGTTTGTTTCCCTCGCTGACGCTCAGGATTCTAATTTAGAATCACTCGCTGCGCTCGTGATTCAACTTTAGAATCCTTCGCTTGCTCGGTCATCCAAATCGAGCACGCGGTTAAAAAGGAACTTTCCACTCTTGTATAATAAATAACTATTGTACACCCGGTGATTGAAAATATATTTAATGAGACTTCTCCATTTTAAACTTTGACTTCCGCCCGACCATGAACTTGAAATTGAAAAAAAAATATTCTCCCTAATAAGAGAAGGCAAAGAGATCTAGCCCATACATTATTTCAATGATTCTAACTTATCATCAATACGGGATGATGAAATGTTTTGATAAACAACATTACATTCACTGCACAAAATCCACTACGTAACAATTTAAATGGGAAATAATAAATCGAGCAACTAAAGAATCCAGAATGTGTGACTAAAACTAGGTACTAAATGGGCGCGGCTAATTATTTTTTTGTCGTCCATTATTTTTTTTTTTTGTTATCCACATAATATTTACATAGGCTTAGGTTAGGTTTATCTGCTAAACAGTTAGTTATATGCGATCCATTTTAAATTATTGAAACGAAAATCTTCCCGACGCCATGATAGCGCGCTAAACACACCTTGAAAAAATTATTGAAAAATAAACTGTCTGCTCTTCTCTACCCCTTTTGGCGTGTTTATATATAAAATAGGTATAATATAAATAATATGATTGTCTTAATTTCTTTTCATTTTGAAGAAAATAACCCAAGAAAACTTACAATTTATAGAAAAATAACCTCAATATTATTGTGAATGAAACTGAAAATAACAAATATATCCGGGTATCAAAGTGAAAAATAATGGTTGATATAGTTAGAGTGGTTCTTTTTCTACAAACTACAACCGAAATCGTGGAGGCACAAGCATTTTTAATGTGGGCCTAAAGTCCATACATAATTGGGCAATCTCCTTTGGCCATATGCACCCTCTAAGGTGGTGAAGCGGGGGCCCAAAGTTTGTATGGGGAAACATGATTAGTTAAACTATTTTATTGGTAACTTCACAGAGGTACTCCTATCGATAAATGAGTAAACAAGTATTTTGGGTTTTTTCAGTATTCAACCACTAATAGGGGGACATTGGGTGACGAAATCTGAAAATCAACATGGGAGTTTTTCTTGTCACTATGGAAGACAAAAACAAGAAACCTTGAATTTAGGCACTTGATAAGAAATAAATAAGAATTTGTTATACTTAACGCTTTTTTGAAATTTCGACCCACATGGGGAATGGGATTAAATAGGAGGTGAAAGTTCGTATGGAATTCCAAATAAATCTGTCTATACGTTATATTTATTGGAGACATTATTGTCTATGATTAGATTAGTAAAAAATTAACTAGGTACCCTAAAAAATTAAAATAATGCCCAAAGTAACACTTCCATGCGGATGAAGTCGCGGGCCAAATCTGGTTATTATATAATTAAAAACACATTTAAATCTAATACGAAAAAACTTACTGGCAATATTCAGCGAGTACGTAAGCTGCGGCGTAGAGAACTTCCCTTGAAGCGGGCCCTGGCGGAGAGGCGGCTGCTCGCGAGCAAATGGACGAACATTCGCGAGCCGCGAACTCTCGCACGTCCGCTACGCGAGCGCCTACTTCAGTCAGCTGTGCGGCGATGATGCCGCCTGTTTAGAGAATATTTGTATTAATATCGTACTCGTATCGTAGATACTATTCTTATAAAAATTAAGAAATAATGTTTTCAATCTTTAAAAAAATCTTAATTTGACCTTCAATAACTTCATAACTATTAATTTCCCAGGTATAATCTAGAAGAAGAAATTGGTCTTAATGATGAGCGGAATACGCAGTTCTCGGCTTTGTCATAGGTCTTTTTACACCCGTTATGTAGGTGGCAACCTGTCACTATTTTGAGGCACTACATGGGCTAATCTCCAACCACCTTTTTAGGATTATGAGTGTGATAGCACAGTTTATATAAGTTCTTACAGTCAGCCAACGAGCAAGTCTAGACAGGGAAATCTTGAAGGGGACGCGGGACGAGAGGGACGCAGTGACGCCACCAAACTGCCATACACTCGTTTGGTAGACGCTGCTCGACTGTATATCTACTGCACGCTGTCTAGACAAAAGCGACATTATCCACAACTTCAAAGGCGTCGAACCACTGTATGTTTTTAGTATGTAGGTATGTATACAGGATTACTTTTTTAGTAAGAGCCAGTAACATAATCTCCGGCAAATGACGCATAATTATTCTAGTATCGAAAGGTATGAAATGGTGCGATGCTACCATATGAGTGGAGAAAGTTTACGTGGTGCGCATAATGGCATAATGTATGTACCTATGCACTATACGCACAAATCAATCAATAGGCGCCGCGAGGTGCCCCGTTTTTAGATTATTTTTATGGATTTATGGAGTATATAATATTATTAGTATTCAAAAAAATCGAGAAAAAAATCTTAAAATTAGTTCTCTAAACCTCTAATTGGTATTATTTTAAATACACCACCAATGGAAATACTTACCATGTTTAGCACTGGTCTCCATCTCGGTGAGTTCAGCGAGCACGGTGACGTACCACTCGAAGTCTACCACATGCTGGTAATTGTTCTGAGAGCATATTTCTATCATGCGCGTGAGAAGCTCGTCACGATACAATGTACCTTCCGCGCGCTCCATGTGCATCATTAGCTTTTTCACGATTTCCATTAGATTCTTCTTCGATACCTGGTGATCGAGAAATCAACAATCGTAAATATAAAACGTAACTCTGCGAGATATTTTTCTTACTACCTGGTTCATAATTTATTTGCCGTTTAAGCAATATTTTAAACACTAGTTTTCGCTTGTATTTTAAACACACTGAAGTATGTTGTTGTACTGTATGTTGAATTCATTGCGATGAGAATACATCGTTTCCCAATGAGTCACACCAACGTTTTTGTTATCAGCATATCTAAATACTAGGTAACTCGAGAAAAAATAATGTTTTTAATTTTTTTCCTATCTTCAAAACTGACTGAAATATTAAACGTTAAAGTACGGCTTCCACGGCAAACTCCGACTAAGCGTCCGCGACAGCGCGTGACGTCACGGCGCGACAAAAATGAGAAAAAATATATTTTTCTTGGTCTTTCTTTAATTTAAGATACTATGTTGTTCTAATCCTTATGAATGACTCTTTCGGTTGGTATCATTAAATACAGAATGTTTTTTTTTCACATTACATCGGTGAGATTCCCGGCTCCAACAGGTATTTTTTTTTATCTTTAAATGCAATGTTTCCTTTCAGTAAAATTTTCCATCATCAATATTTAGGGTACTTTTCCTCCAACCACGGTCTTTTTTTCCAACCTGTATATATAAATTTAATAACAATAATATTTAAAGTAACGGCTAACACAAACATTTAAAATAATAAGTGGAAACCACTTTACAAATCAAATTTAAAGAGTGTAAACACTCTGCATCACCCACAATCGGATATGCCTGTTGCATCGTGACGTCATCTCACAAGCGCGCGAAGGAAGGCAAATTTAATAAACCGGTGAAACTTTACAACGCTGTAACTTTGGAAATCCTGGCCCGATTTCGATGAAACAGAAACTATTATTATTGGCACGAGTACGCGCATTAAATGCATTAACCTTTATAGTAAACTTTTGATGTGTTGGTGTGACTCCGACGCCTGAGAACGTAGTTTTATATCTAAAACTTTGGCCTTCGTATCAAACCTCTACTCCATTTTTTGGTAGGACAGCAGTTTATATCTTCAGAAACTTTCGTCTGAGGCATATTTAGAAAGAATAACAGTTGTTCCACATAAATCTATTGGTTAGTTTAGTGTTATGTTACAAACATAACCCATGAAGTTAGTATGTATAGATATTGAACACATTTTTGCAATACTGAACTCATACTATGTTTCTATGTTGATTATCCACTCTCCCAACTCCCAAGGTTGCCCAGAAAAGATGCTTTTATATAAGCAACAAAGGCCGCATATTTTGTGCTGTTTATATTTATTTTCTTCTGTGTGTTTGTGTGCAGTATAAATAAGTTTACTAATATTATATTTTTAAAACTTACCATTCCATACAATAAACCTAACGCTCTCAATCTGATGGATTCGTCTTTATCGTCGAGACACGCGAGGACTAGATCTTTGTGGGCTTGCACTGACTTTGGGTGGGATTTGAGTATTCTTGACATCGCCAGCAGACCCAAATATTTCACTACGAAAAAAAAATAAGCAATATTAAAAAAAAAACGAATATTTTCCTTTAGGTCATTGACATTGGATATATTATTTATGTATGGAAGCAGATAATCTCTCAGAGGACTAGATTCAAGATGCGAGTACTTTGGAAGCCATGTTAAACCGTTGGTTCTGTTGTTTCGGGGAGTGTGGATTATGACCGTAAGGCTAAGCGAGCACTACACTATTTAACTGTGGATAATAACTGTCAATCTATGAACAATACCATTATACTAGAACCACATGAAGTCGCGTTCTATTTTCACATTTAAATATAATATTTAAAAACTCACAATTATTTGTTAATATAACGGGTGTAAAAGACATGAACAGTCAAACGAAAACCATGTATTCTGCTCACCATCATAACATTTTTCTTTCTTTAAACTATACCTGGGAAATTGATAGTTACGATTTTATTGAAGGTCAAAGTCATAATTTTTTTTTTCAATTTTTTATGAAAACATATTCTAAACATTATTTCTTAATTATTGTCCAAAGAAACATCATTTTTTTTAGTATTTCATAACTAAAAATGGCTTCAAAACGTTAGCGTTCAATGTAGCTCACTCGCTGTGCACGGACACAAACGAACGGGGCCGCCGTCAGGCAAAAATATCACGGTTTTGCGAGTTGCGTGCGAGTTGAGCGCTTTACGTTGCGCAGTACAATTTGCAATATTTTTTAACACACAAAAATAAAAATCAATTATTTTTTGAAATGTGTCTTATTTTGATGTATAGAGTACATGGTCGTTTGACTGTTCATGTCTTTTAAACCCTGTATATATATTTTATTACTTACGATTTAAAAGAACTTAGTCTTGAGTCAATTTAAAGAAAAAACTTTTTGATTTTGCTAAGATTCCACGCACTGCTACAAAAATACGCACACGTAGGAATTATTGTACGTTAGGATATCTTTTCGCAATTTCGAAAATCGTAGTTTCCGCTTATTTGCGTAGGAAGGACGTACGTAGAGTACTTACGATTTTGGTCACTGTCTTCGATAAGTATCCTAAGTTTCTGTACGCAAAGTTGCACGGATGCGGCGTGGCCAGGCATGCCGCTACTGATGCTAATCAGTACAGCAATCACAGTGTTGATACATTCATAAAGTAATGACATCGCAGACGTGCTACAAGAAAATAAAATAATATTGACTTTTGTATACAACATGTAAACTAAATAACCAACATGTTGTACAATATTTTCTGGGTACTTTTTGTTTTTTTTTTTTGTTTTATTACAAAAAAAAAAAACGTTTTTTCCGAAAAAAAAAAATATTGAAATCAACTCGGAAGCCGATCCCAAACCACCTGTATTCAGGCTGTTGGTTATTTAGTTTACATGTTGTATATGGGCATAAGCTAACAAACTTAAGTGAGACCTGTCTTGATATTATATTATTTAAAATTATATTATATTTACATTGCAAATGTATCAAATTATATGGAGGACATTTACTTTATTATTGAGCTGATAATTCTGCTTTTGCTGATTCACACTATATTTTATTTCCATATATACATATAAGCACTAAAAGCTCGTATCATAACATTACACTCCTAACTGCATGTTTACAACAAATATTTAGAGAAAAATCGGGAGTGGTCTCCCCTCGACTTTCTCGTATACCGAACACGACTGAAAAGTTGATAAAAATAATATATTTGATGTCATACATGCATGTTAAATTTTGGTCACCCAACCGAGTATCGACCACGTACTTGTTTGCTTAACTTTCGTGATCGACGACTCAAAAGTTGATAGAAACCTTATATTTTGATGTTATACATGCATGTTAAATTTGGTTGCAATAAGTTAAAGCATACTCAAGTTATCGTGCTAACGCACAGACACACAGACTTCCACACACAGAATTTAAAAAAATATATTTTTGGACTCTCCTTCAGGGAGGTTCAAAACGTGTAAATCCGTTAAAATCTCGAGGTCGAATTTTTTGACGATTACAAGACTTCCTCTATACTACGTATACGAGAAAGTAAAAATTACACTTATTGTTGCAAGTGGATAAAATAGTTTATATGGCAAGTTGATTTCTATTTTGGTAACCCTATAACATGCATCCATTAATATGATCAACTCTTAGATTATTCTTTTAACATATATATTTTTTATAATACATCATAATTTATTACAATAGGACAGAGCAGAATTTATGAATAGGTACTCTATTTGATATAGATAATATAAGCAAGAGACTTTTGACTTTATTGTTACAAAGTTTACAAAAGCATAGCAGGTATTCAATGTCCCTAGCAGAATTTGTACGAACATCTACAAAACTAGGTGCACACGTAAAACCGACACTTATATGCTAGAATTGTCACTCAAGGATGTTACAATATTATTTTCGACATACTTTTCAAGCCACTTATGTGATTATCAGGTGAGTAAAATGAGGACAATAACTTTTTCGTCACCCAAATTGCCATGGTTATTTTTGTTTCCAATTTCGCAAAAAAAGGTGACTTTTTGCATATAAGGTACTCGGTTTAAACAAGCTTTGTAATAAAGAGTTATCAAAAGAAGCAGTGAAAGCAAATACATATATTGTAAAATAATTGTATGAAACTATAACTTCTTTTCTATTAACATCATATCTTAAATGACTTGTTAATGTTATTCCCTTCACCCCATAGAGACAAACACATAACATTCAATTTAATCTGTCAATTGTAGATAACTGACTCACCTATGTATTAAATTAGTTAATGGTTCTATCAGTTTCTTGCCAAGTCGAGGCTCTAATGGGGTTAAGGCACCAAACTGTAACAAACACAATGACACTACATAAGACTAGCTTATGAGGCAAATGACTATGCTGAAAATGATCTTCAGTGTATCACTGTGTGACCATTGTAGTAGCATTTTTTCTGGAGATATGCTGATTTTTAGTGGTATTCATATTGGCCATTCAATGTTCATGTATTATATCAGCAGCAAAACTAATACAAAATGTGATTATGTGCCAATTCAGATGTGTCATTCATGTGGTTAAGATCCAGTATCTGTAATTGCTATGTTGTTAACAAATCAATATAGCAAGAACAGATAAGCCTTATGAGTGAGGATATAGAGTTGAGTTTTAACTAAATTATAATAAGTTTACATGGTGAGGCGGGTGTGGTGAATTGGTCTAGCAGCTAATCTTCTTCTTTAGCTTTACTTCAGGTACCTGCAAATTAGGTCTATGAGGCTTTGGGTTATCTTTCTTCCTATGTCTGGTTCATACTGTGTCATTAAACCAAACTGTGAAAGGTGAGTAACAGAATATTAGTTTCAATGTCTCTGCACTAATTATTTTATATGCACACACTCACCTGAAGTATAAATATTAAAAGTACTTATTGTAATCTTAGAAAATTATTTAATAGTTCAACAGTAAGATCTATCCACCTAAAATAAGAAACATAGGTCTTCTCTTGAAAGAAGTACATATTTTAACATTAGCAATAAGATCTTAATAAAGTACTTACACAAAAATGGATCATATAGGTAAATAATAATGTAATATGATCCAATACTAGTTGTTGTGTGTGAATGACAACTGTATATGGAAGGATAAGGCCAACCAGTTTCATGTGAAGGAGTTCATATTTGGAGCTCAAATTATTGGGACATGAAAGTTACATAAAGATCAATATTAAAAATTAGTTCTACCCAAATCCCACCCTAAAACTAAATTCATATTCAATATTTTATAAAATTATGTACATTATAAATCAGAAACATTTTAAAGTAAACATCACCAAATGGTTACATTTATATTGGAGAGTTGATAACATGCACTCGATGTTATCTCAATCACACAGACCTGTTTACAAGTGGTGTTATTATTAGGTGTGTTACAAATAACGTACCAGTTTAATAATCTTGATGAGCATCCAGTTGTTTGTAGAAGTAGTCATTAGTTTAAAGAATACAGGGGCTAAGGAGAGGTAATTCTTAGGATTTTTCCGTGCCAGTTCACATACTACATTCACAGCAGCTGATTGCACACCTGCAAAAATTATTTTGTGGTGAATAAAATACCTAACCATATTTTTATGTGAACTTTTAAATATACTATCTGTACAAGGGCACTATGAGAAATCAAATCAAAGATAAAATATTGACAGTTACTCTTTCTGCACCAATTCTTCTATTATTATTATTATAATAATAATTACACAAAACATTGTTTTAATACAAGTAAACCAGTTAGTAAAAATGTTTAACACAACTGTCAGTGGACTGAAAGGTCGTTGTATGAAATTATCTACTTGGCGACTGAACTTTTACTTTTGTAAGCAAATTGTAAATATACAGGTGTATTTTTCAAGTGAGGAATGGCCAAATCTGAAGTTTTGAGGAATAGCGAAAAATGCACTGCAAAAAACTAACAAAATCGGGCCTGAGACTCCTTTTCACTACTCCTCATAGCTTCGGATTTGGCCTTCCACTCCCATTTGAAAAATTCAGCATGTATAACAATATGCATATACAGCCTTACCAGGATCGGGATCCTCTAACTTTTCTTTCAATTTTGGAAAAGCCGGTCTTAGTGCTTCAGGATATCTTAAAAATACCTTGTACATCATAAGTACTGCCTTCATTCTTAGATAAGGTTTTGTTGAGCTCATC
Organism: Elophila nymphaeata; assembly: GCA_955850985.1. Classification (NCBI taxonomy): domain Eukaryota; kingdom Metazoa; phylum Arthropoda; class Insecta; order Lepidoptera; family Crambidae; genus Elophila; species Elophila nymphaeata. The sequence continues at coordinate 14,590,120 of OY039069.1, read as the reverse complement.
TGTAAAATGTATAACAGTTTTAGAAGTGAGCAGGAAACATTATGAATATTATAGTTTTTATATGAATATTTTGAAGATAATAAATATAATATTTCAACTGTTTTTTTTTCAATTCTGTATAAATAAATAATTTATACTTACTAATGTCATAATATCATTAGCAAGATCCCTTGCCAAGTCATGGGAAATAAAACAACTTAGGCCACTAAGTGCTAGACCAGCCTCATATTGATTCTGAGCATTCAGATCTTTCCGGATCATATTAGTAGTGAGCATAAGTAATTCTGAATCAGCATGGAATGATTGACTAGCAGCTAAATACCCAATTCTCTTATAAGTAAACTTATTTGAACTCATTACTTCTATAATGTTGAATATAGCCCATGATATGTCATATCCTAACATTTGGAGCTGGAAAGAAACACAGAAATTTAATTAGTATTAATCATTTCACTGATATAAATGGATAGATATTAAAATTTATTATTATAATAATCCTGTTAGAAAATGTCAAAAAATCCTTTACAATAAAATGTAAATACTTACTTCTCTTACTACAAAATGTTTGAATATTTAAAGTTACACAGTAAATTATTTACGAATAGCAATCGGTAGCCTAAATACTTACATACGTGAGTTTAGCAACAGCATTCGCTTTCACTGCAATATTATCCTGGCGCAGTTCTACTTTTATTTCTTCCATACATTGCGCTATGTATTTTGCCTGTAAAAAGTAAATAATATGTTTTATTTAAAATAAACACAAAGCTCGTCAAAATGCTGATAATTTAATAACAATTCATATTTAAATAAGTGAAATACCTCGTTATCTTTATTGTTTCGTATTCCTCGCACTAGATCTGTGAGATTTTTGTCGAACATTCGTTCAAAGTTTCCTTTGACTTTTTTCAAAGCCATGTTGATTATTTTATATTATCAACTCATCAATGTGAAATTTTCAACCGATAGAAGCAGAAATACATAAAAACAATGATTTTCAATGAAAATGAAGAATTTGTCAAATTTACGACCACTGACATTTCTCTGACTGTGCAATGTTGGCATATTTAGGCTGCGTTCATGTTTCTAAATTTCTATTTAATTAATATTTAGTAAATAAGTGAAGAAAATTATATGCATGTATTTTACTGTGCTAATAAAATTACCTTTATTACTGTTTCACACTATATAAACTTTTTGCAAATATTTGGGATCAAAATAGTCTATATTGCTTAAGTCAAGACATCGCCACATCCCTATTGTCGGTGATTCGAATTTAGTTATGTCGATTTTACACGGTTCAACGAAATAGAAACAACTATTGAACATTGCCAATTGAACGACGTGTCCAATTACTTTTACACAAGAAGCTTTTATTATCGTGCTTTTATAGCTTTAAGGTGTCCTTCATCTTCATGTTTACACGATGCCGTGGACCCACAGACGTTATAGTGATGCTACGCATCGTGAACCCAACGTGGACCAGAGCCTTTAGACAACATGCATTTCGACAATCGCTCTCGCTATCGCTAAGTAAAAAAATGTATGGGATTGACATAAGCAATCGAAAAGTGATCGATTGCTTATGTCAATCCCATACATTTTTTTACTAAGCGATAGCGAGAGCGATTGTCGAAATGCATGTTGTCTAAAGGCTCTGAGCCGTGGATGGACACAGATTAGAAAGAATACGTCTAAAGAGTCGTGGATTTCCACGAATTGCAAATTCCCGTTGAATAATTAAATTTGTTCAGTAGTAAATATAAATAGCGAAGGGTGATTGTTAGTAAAAACAATCGAAATATTCTAAGTCTGTTTATTCGAATGCATTCGATTGCAAGTCATATTATTCAATAAATTGTCTCGACTTGCGTGCGTTTAACATGTCTGCTCAGATTAATTTTTCAGCCCTTCTGGCGACCCAGAGGCTTTAGACAACATGCATTTCGACGATCGCTCTCGCTATCGCTAAGTAAAAAAATGTATGGGATTGACATAAGCAATCGAAAATGATCGATTGCTTATGTCAATCCCATACATTTTTTTACTTGGCGATAGCGAGAGCGATTGTCGAAATGCATGTTGTCTAAAGCCTCAGGTTTGTCGCGTGACTCTCTGCCACTGCGTAAGCAGTCCCCTCACACGCATGCGTTCGGCCCCGCTATGGTGTCCGTTCGCGCTTCCACGCATATGCCCTAGTCTAGGGCAACGTGTGCACCTCCCTCTCTTCTGAGCGGTCGGCTGCTTCCAATAGCCATACAGCCACTTTGGCAATAGGCAATAATGGGATGTTTGGTCAGTGAGAGTCTGACATAACCCTAGGGGCCGGCCCTTAGGGTATCCATGAGGATTCACCCCCTCCTTCCCTCGCTTGTCCGGAAGGTTCTTCTGACTGTTTTCGCTGCTCTCTTTCGCGGCAAAAAAAAAGTGCGTTGAAATACGCACGCAGCGCAAGTCGACACAATTTATCAAATAATATAGGTACGCTGCGCCATGAAGCTACAGAGATTCAGTTTAAAGAATTTATTCTCATAAAAGACATACATGTCACTTATTAGAGAACTAAGACACAATACATGTTTATAGTTTATGTCGCGCCGCAGACACTGCGAGACAAAACAAGTATACATAATTATTATATATATAAGTAGCAACAAATCGTAAATAACAATAAAATGAAACATAATGGAGACAATCAAATAAAATTTAGGTAATGTATACACTAGACTTACATGAAACTGCCAAACAAAGACCAAAACCATGCACCCCAGTACTCATTTGCGAAACAGGCTATGGGCAGACAAAATGTGTTTAAATAATTTTACTTTAAAGGCTCCCAGAGTAGTCGCACCCTTAATGCTCGCTGAGAGCTTATTATAAAGCTGCGCACCCTCAAAGGTAATATTTTTTTTCCAAATTTGGTTCTTACTTTCGGTAGAACTAGATGATAAGGGTCTTCGTGTGCTTCGCTTTTGTATTTGTTTTATGTTTGTGAAAGTGGTATTTGTATGTATAATTTTGTTAGTCATTTTGTAAATTAAGATACAGGTAAAGTAATTGTACAGTTGTTTTATGTTCATTAGTCCGGTGTCTTTGTATATTTTTTCGGTATGTGTCAAATACGGATAATGAAATAACATTTTTATCAATTTACTTCATAGCTTCATGCGCTGCGTGCTGCGATAGCGCGTAAACGAATAACACTGGACCTATCGATTGATGGTTCTTTCAATAAGTGCGATTTGTGCTTGCGCCATTTTTTAATTTTGATTGATTTTATTTGTTAAAATGGAGTCTCTACTGTGAATCAGCTAAGTCGTGAATGCATCTCTTAAGAACGACATTGACATTTTTGACATTGACGGTGTCATGTCAACTGTCAAAGTCAGTCAGCTTCATGTTTGTTTGCTTGTTTCAGTTGTTTCACGTAGTTATATTCTATAAGGGTAAAGTAAAATATAAGCTCCTTGGCTTGTTTGTTCTAGTAAATTGTTGGTTAATATTTTATTTTTTATAAAATAAAATAAATCCCCAAAAATTAATTTAAAATAAAGTTTTAATTTTGTGGACTACCTAGTTATAAATTTAAGATAAGAAAGCTTTTATTTTTAGGAATAATGATAATATTCTTAAGTGAACTTCAAAAAGAACACCTTAATTTTATACATGGGCATTCCGCACAAGGTAGGTATTTAAATATTTGTTACATTATTTTAGGTAATAAAAGTATTTTTAAATTAAACTTATTTTGTTCTTAGTTCTAGTGGACTTTTGCAAGCTTGCTATTGACTATCTTAGTAATGGGACCAATCACAAGAAATATGCTGTTGCTGCCGGTATGTTTATTTGATAATTTGAATTTTCTTCTGTGTTTAAATTATAACCCATAAAGAAGAATTAATGTACATTTCTTTTTCAGACAAATTGAATATGCCTGTAAATGATGTACAAAATCTGGTACAGGCTCTCATTTACCTTTTGGTTGAGGCATGTCAACATGATGTAAGTATTTAGATAATATTAAAATATTTTCTTAATTAATATCTACTTAAAATCTTTTAATTTGTATATTTTGTCTACGACTACAAAACGCACGAGTTGAGCAAGCGAAGCGATCATCTCGCCGTAGAGGCTGGCATTTTTACCTATTTTACTTGGTTAGGGCATTGGTACGCCTATAGGTGTGTATTTCAATAATTATTATTAAGTAACAGTTTATCTATCACCAATTTTATAAACATATCGACGCTTGAAAGGCAAAATTGACTAAGCGACATAGAGTTAATTGTTCAGGAGGACGACTTAAAGATTCATTTTTTAGAAAAAAAATCATAAAACTTCTTGTAATCATCTTAGAGGCGTAATTCTTCAAGTAAAAACGTTTCATAATGTCAGGTTTATCATGATATATGCAACTGTTAAAAATAATTGATAGTTTAGGAGTTAGTGGCGCTTAGTAAAATATCACCTGAAACTAGAAACAGGAAAAAAGTACTAACCGACGTACGTTGGTCATTTAACTGTTCGGTAAAAATGTAATATAGAAAAAAATATGTAATTGTCATCGGAGAAAAAATGACCTAACCTAAATTAAAAAAGTTAGAAAATAGAGGCAAAACTGCTCATATGTCATTTTTAGATTGAAGTGTTTAAGTGAATGTTACTGAAGTGTCGTTAGTTTTAGAAAGTTGGATTATTCTTTTATTAGTAATTATTATAAAATTCACTTTAAAATGTATTGAGCTTTATTTATCAGTTGCACATTCAAATTAACAATTAAATCTTTAAAAAATCAACATAGTATTTGGAATAATAAGATCATAAGTAAATTTTATAAGTCTTATTAATCACAATCATTTTAAAAATGTGGAGACACAATCACAACAGTGATATTTTCAGCCAAAACCGATAGTATAAAATAAGACTGTGCAGTGACGGTCTATATAAGAATACCGTTGTCACTGCCCCTCTCTTTCCCCTGGGTATCGTAGGAGGTGACTAAGGGATTTCTGAGCGACCATCCGGCCAACTGGTGGTAGGGCCCAACGTCCGCCTGGTTAGTTAACACCGTACGCGTGGTATAAGGCCCGTGAATTGCTCATTGAGCGCGTTTCGGGTTCAGCCAGCGTACAACCAGAGCTTGTGTGGGCCTTACCGCGACATACTTCCTTACCCTTCTGTCCGGCGGATCGACGAATATCTTCCTTAGGCAGTTCCACGGTGAGACCAGCCTCCACGCTTTGTCCGGAAATGTCGCAGTAGCGTTCACTTGATTCACGTCTCTTTTTCCTTTTCCCATGGCAGCCAACAAAAAACAATCAGGTTTTACAGCGGTGCACAATCCCACTCCCTCTACACCGTTTGAGGTTGAGTTCTGCAACATAGGCGGACTCCACAGAAACCTCAAAGCTGTCCACCGCAGAGTCAGCAGTCAGCACGACCTGCATTCTTGTTTCTGATGGAAACGCAAATATTGCCGCCCGCTGACACAAGCTACTTGAATTATTCTGGCTACATGCTTGAAGAATCCTACAAAGCGAAAGCCGGAGTATACTTGTATGTTCGAGCGAATGTTTGTTGTCGCCTTTTGAGCTCCCTATAAGATCCATCCTTTTCTATGCTAGGGGTACACGTCGACTCTGTCCCTTTGGTCAGAGTCTACGTGTGTCTTTATAGATCCCACACCGGAGACGTTGAGACAACTCGACTTTCTGAACATCTGAGTCGGGTGGCAGATGACGCGCAGGAGCAGTACTGGTGTTTTTGGGGGACTTCAATGCTCACCACAGTTCGTGGTTAAGTTCCTTCAAAACTTACCATGCAGGAATCTCTGCTCATGCATCCGCTCTCACGCACGACTTGTCAAAACTAGTTGATCAGCCCTCTTCTGCTCACGACCCATCCGGAGGGATATCAGGTAGAGGTCCTTTTTTTGTGACGAGGAGGTTAAATGCATTTACGCATCGTCCCTGCGAGTTGGTGCCAACTGCAGGGGGTATGTGGGGCTCGAGGTAAAGGTGTTCCCTCACTACCCACTAAACATCCTCCCCGGCCTGACCTTCTTCGCGCTTTTACGGGGCGGCTCGGGATCTGTGCAAGCACAACTAGCACCAAGACCGCCCTAACGCCGCCATCTAGGCACTTCTTGCACCTATTTATGGCCAGCAGCCCACAGGGGCTACCGACTGACGCCAGCCCCTGTGGGCCGCTGGCCGAAAAGGCTAGGACAAGGCCTACCTTTTCCTACCCCTCCTCCGTTTACGCTGGGTGGGAGCGGGAGCCTGATCAACCGCAACAACCTTCCCCTACCAAACGGCACTCCCCCGTCCGCGCAGACTTGCCAACCTCCGCCTCCACCTTCGCAAGGAATTCCGTCCTCCACTTCTTCAAAATCTCTTCCACCTCCCTCACGGTCATGGGCGTCCTATCCACACGGTCACAAGACTGCCCCTCCTCCTCCACCTCACCACCGCTGCAGCGGCCTCTGCGGAGGCCCGTCTCCTCGTCGACACTCTTGGGCACCTCCATCTCCTCCTCGTCGCCACTTCCACTGCTGCAGCTGCTGTCGGGGCTCTCGGTCCTGACCTCTTGGGCAGCTGGCTGGGCGTCCATGGGCTCTCCCACCTCCTTCTGCCGGTGGCAGGATGGACCTTCGCCTCCACCATCAGGGCTCCTCTCCTCTCACGCCTCTTGGGCTATACTCCCTCTCCGTGTCGACCCCACCAGTGGACATTGGGTGGGGGACGGATCCCCAGGCATCCACCAACGCGGCCCTAGGGGCTATCCCTGGCGGTCCCAGGCTGCCTATTACCGGCGGGGGGTTACACCGCGCACCTGCCATCCTATGTCCAGCTGGCCGACCATTATCGGCACAGAGGGCACAGTGCGGCAGCGCCCGACAGGTCGCCGCCTTGTGTCCCTCCTCGCCGCATCGGTAACACAGGCTGTTGCGGTCCCTCCCAGATGTACACCTCACCCCCGGGTGGCCGGGCGCTAAGCAGCGGTAACACCTCATGGGCCTCCGGTAGCCATCGCAGGGCTATGGAGGGAACGCCATACCCACTAAACATCCTCCCCGGCCTGACCTCCAGTGCGCTATTGCGGGACGGCTCGGGATCTGCGCACGTGAGCGCAACTACACCGAGACCGTCCCAACGCTGCCCCTCCTTGTGCACTAATTGGTGGCCAGCAGCCCACAGGGGCTACCGACTAACGCCAGCCCTTGTGGGCCGCTGGCCGACGCCGGCCTTATAGGCCGCCTCCTCACCGACGGCTGCTCGACGTGGCGCGTCCACCTGACGAAGACACCGGGAGCAGCCATCGGACCGCACCCGAGGTCATCGGGCGCGGTCGTGGCCCTGAAAAGGGTCGTCAGGAACTAGCCGTGGTGGGAAAACAAAAACAACTCGACGATGGCATGCGACTTCGAATGCTAAGCGGACACACTTGGCATCAAAAGGCGCACACCCGCCGAGAAAGTTTCCCCACCACGTTACCAGGGTCCGCCACGAGGAGACTTCCAGACGTGGACCCCATCAGGTAGAGGTCCTAGCCCCTCTAGGCTCATCTGACCACTGCCTGATATCCTCCAAAGTGCCGCAGGCCAAGCTTCCGCAACCGGTGGTTGCTAAGCGCCGGCTCTGGCATTAAGGGTGTGCAGATTGGGATGGTATGCGCGACTACTTTGCATCTGTCCCTTGGAAGCAACTCTGCTTCAGTGAGAACGATACATCAGCTAGCGCCGCTGCCATTACTGAGGAGATGTATTGGGTATGGAATACTACATTCCACATTCCGATCTCATCAGTAAGGGCAGACGTAACCTCAGGTTTTACCGCGATTGTGCTGATGCTGTTTCATAGAAACAGACAGCGTATCGCGCTTGGCTCAGGGGTCGGGCTCTTAAAGCTCCTTATGTTGAATCACTGAAAGCAGCTTACAATAAGGCTTCCGAGTCCTGTAAGAAGACTAACATAAAAGCGGATGCCCAGCGCGTCGCACGCATTGGCTACGAATTTGTGAACTCTGGCGTCTGGCCATGTACTTACTCGATGCTTTGGATAAGTTGCAGCATCGCTCGGCCCGCGTCATCGGCGACGAAGAGGTGACTAAAGATCTTGAGCCTCTCCCATTGCGTCGCAATGTTGCGTCGTTGAGCGCATTCAATTGTCTGTACCATAGCGAGCGCTCTGAGTAGCTTTTTTCCCTAATCCCACCATCTCCCTTCCTTTTAAGGACTACGCGTGCTCGTCTACGTTGTCACCGACAAACTGTGGCTAACATTCCAACGCGAACTAAGAAATTTGGCAACTCGTTTCTTTGTCCCACAATCAAGAAATGGAATTCACTGCAAGCGCACGTGTTCCCTCCTACCTAGAATCCTGGGTCATTCAAAAGAGGCGTGAAGAAGCACCTTGCAGGTCGGCAAGGCGAAGGTGGCTGGCGCGGCAGTTTATTTCTCGCACCAGTTATCTTCGCATTTGGTCTCCACTTCTGCTTACCATCAGGTGGAATGGAGTCATTTGCTTGACCTTTTTATATAAAAAAGTAGAAACTAAAATTGAACCTTTTAAAAAATTTCCACGTTCCCCATTTTAAGAGCACAGATTAGAAAGAATATGTCTAAAGATTTAAGAGTGCCTTTTTCAAAATACTGTGACCACGTTTTCTTGGATCCATTGGTCTGAAATATATCTCATGCTTTAATACTTTCAATAATGCAAAAAAAAAATTAAAAATTAAATTGATTCGAATTATAGTTTTTAATTTCAATTGTCATGAGGTCAACCTATACGGAAGCGGTAGCACTACGCTAGACTATGCGCGCGTGTGCACTCTAAGCGACATCCTGTCGCACACTGGTAGTTCCTATGTTACTGTGAATCTAATTTCACTGTATGCGCATACGACAGTGCTCTGGTCATTTGTAGGTGTAACCATCATTTTATAGATGTATTACTTTAGGTAAAAGCCGCTGGACAACACGCAACATTTTGTTAATCGCATAAGTTCAAGTAAAAGTTACCTAATCAATAAATTTGTACTTTGAAGCGGCAGGTAAAAATTTACTAACCGACGAAAAGTTGTATTTCTGAAATAGGCGAATTTAACTAAACGCCATAATGGCAAAAATAACAATCGAGCCAAGATGACGGTAGTGAAAACAAGAATAAATCTTTACATGGAAAAAATATACCAAATTCAATACAATGTATTTTCAGATACAAGTAAAATAAGCTAAAGGGAGAAATTATTCTACCAACATATATGTAAAAATTTACCAAGGGCAAAACCATCGTCGCACAATTATCTCAACGACCAATTTTTTGAAAAAGGCCGAAATTTCTGTCGCTTAGTAACAAAAAAAAAGTGATAATTCGTAAAGTCCAAAATGCAGAAGCGACATTAAAAGTCGTCGTAAGAAGGCGTGAGTTAGACCAAACGACGCAGAAAAATTAGGCGATTCAAACTGTATATATAACTCAATTTGGCCCAAAATGGCGCTTAGTCAACTTTTCCTTTCAAGCGTCGATATTATGTACTTGGTCAAAGGTCAAATATTTGCAAAGTAAAACATTTGCAAAATCTCTATTTTGTCAAACAATTACTTTTAAAGTTATATGTTTACTGAATGAGATGTTTGTCAAATGATTAGTTTTTCTAGAGTTATTTTTAAAATGAACATTTGTCATTCGTTTTTTGTCAAACATTAGTGAGCCCCCCAAACTAATTTCATTTTGTATCTGGATGCTACTTATTTGAATCATGATATACAAGAATTCTAATTGGTTAAATACTTAGGGGCTTTGTAAATAAATCAACTCGCTCAATAATGTAACTCGCATATAACTAGTTTTTACAATTTTTGTTATTATTGCCGGAAAACGTAATTATTATGTACGGGAAGTCTTCCGGACCCTGCTCTTGTCTAGGATTACATACCATAATTTTCTTCATGAAGGTAGAGCAGTGTAGATGAATAGAGATTAAATGTTCCCTGTTCTTTTTATTGACTTATATGAATATGAAGAAGCATTGTTTCCAATGCCCTATGTATATTACTGTCTTACCTTTTTGATTTACAATGTGTTACAAAATAAACCATAAGGTTATAATAATATCAAGTTCAAAAATGTTGTCAACCCTAGTAAGGAGCACCGCACACCGCACATCGCGGTGCGGCGTGGCGCGGCGACCTTTGTATGCGTGTATATGGAGCACCACACATCGAACGCGGTGCGGTGCGGTGCGGTTGCCTAGAGCGCCCGTAGTGCGCTCATGTCAACGCGAAGTGTCAGCAAGCATTGCCGATAAACCGCCCTACACTGCGTCTCTGAGGTGAGGAGCAACGCACATCGGACGCAGCGCTTGGGATGTGCTGTGCTCCTATGCTGTCATGTCGATGTTCAATCAATCAACAGTATTTATTTTCGACACGATACTTATTTATTAAGTTATAATACATTTAAGTTTCGTATAAAACCATAACACCGCTTCTCGTCGCTGGCGCGGGCCTAATAGTGGCCGTGCGTGTGACGTCAGTGGATTCAACAGTAGGGAATGCAATTATCGAAACTTTCCGATGATTATTTTTTATCGGTTTTGTTTTCGATAAAAACCTATAATTATCGGTTTGAAAATATTAGTTAAAAACACTTGTTTTTCACATAGAATTAGTATTTCAATCCAATTGCAATCCCTCTCAACAACAATCGACATTCCATCAAATCAAACACTGAAAGAAAGTAAAAAGGTATTAGAATAGAACACTTTTTTTAATCAGATATTATATTATTGAATCAAAATTTAATCAAAATCTTAAATATAATCCAATCAGATGGCGCGGTCGTGTGTTCTTCGTAACGATCGTAATCACGAAAGTTAAACAAAATAGAGTTGAAGATTGTTAAACTCTATTTTCCTCCGTGCTTTGGATGGCACGTTAAGCTGGTGGTCCTGGGTGTCACTATATGCTGATGACCAAGTCATACATGCGTCGTCGGTCAATGAGTTGCAGGAAATGGTAACTGTTATGCATGAAACTCTGTTTGGCAAAAGAATTAAAGTGAATGTAAGCAAGACTAAGGTTATGAAGTTTGAAAGAGATAAAAGGATGACTATGTGCGACATTTTTAATGATTAATGGGGCTCTGCACGCTTTTATGAGCAGTCAGTAGGTGTCTGAGAAGGCACGTTTGGTTGTGCAAGACGATCTGCTGGTCCCAACACTGATTTGTGGAAGTGAAAGTTGGGTATGGGAGAAAAGGTATAAAAGTAGAATAAATGCGGTTGAAATGAGAGCCTTGAGGAGTATGACCGGTGTAAAATTGAGTGACATGTTATACAATAGCGTGATAAGAGAGTATGTGGTTTAAAAGAAGATATAGTGACAATAATTGAGAATGGGATGCTCAAATGGTTCGGTCATGTAGAAAGGATGTATGAAAGTAGATTCACGAAAAGGACATATGAATCGGAAGTGGACGGGGAAGACCTAGACGAACGTATATCGATGAAATCGAAGACGTCTTACAAAAGGCTCTTTTTAAGACAAAGTGTGTGAAACTGCCGAGCATGTATGAGGGAAGTGATGAAAGTAGATGAAGCGAAAGAAAAATGTAAGGATCTTAGCAAGTGGACACAAGTGATCTCTGCTTAACCCTATGGGTAAAAAGCGTGACTGTATGATTGTATGTATGGTTTAGTTAGGTTTAGTTTTACTAAAAGAATCAGGTAATCTCTTTAAAATGTCTAAACTTAGGCAGGAACTTAGTATGGGAACTTGAGACCTTTGAAAATAAAATAAATTAGAAACTTCAAGTAAACAAAATAAAAATAACATAAACTATCAACAGGTATCACATTTCAGTAAACTATATATTTTATTGTTCTATGTTGTCAGTCAGTCAAGTTTTCGTTTGTCCCGATTCATTCAAATGTTTTGGATTATCCTTGACTCTAGGGAAACTCTCGACCTTTATCCAACCTTCATCTCATCTGATAAGTGACAATAAGGCCGTATACCTACACGATATCGGCGAATTCATCCAGTTTTTCCCGTTAAAAAGCTATCGATAATATATCATAGTCTTTGTATGCTAAATCCACTATAATATAAGAGGCACAATTACATAATAGTTGGCATGAAAGAGAGATCGCTAAAGTATGCCAAAATAACAGATTCCTCTTTTGTTCCAGTTGTCAGAACCAGATTTCAAATCATCATTAACAATTGCTGGGTTTACAACCGAACATCAAGAAGTTATAGTAAAACTATATGCTACAAAAAAAGTTGAATTGGCTAATGCATTATATATGTTAAAACATAATGAAGCAACATACCAGGATTTCACATGGCGATTTGAAGTTCAGGTAACAGTTACAAGCTCATTATTGAAATTGTGCTTGAAAATGGTAAGATAGGATGCATGGTTTTGAAGTACTATGATGAAGTATATCACATCCCAAAAAGAAAATTTTCAAACCTTTTTTTATAACATTTTCTTAAATAATTGCCAATTAGGGTTAAGGCACACTGGCGACGGGGATCACCGGTTTGACTATATAAAACAGCACAATAGTATGGGACGCCGTGCGCATTGACGTGTTCGCATCGACGAGCGCCTTCTGGGAAAGCCACACTTACGGTCGTTGATGGGGCGGATGACTGCAATCGAAAAACATTCTTCGTCGCCGCTTCATTCGTTGATTTTCTATGGTCGTTGCAAAATACAATTAAAATCACTGCATCAATAGCAAAAGTGTCCGCCGTGTTCGAAATGCAACATCAAACTAAGATTTTCAGAGAGAGCTGCGTGTGTTCGAATGCAACCACGTCCGTAGGATGGCGGATCCGTGGCATAATGCGTACTACTTTCATCGGCAATAAAGTCTGTCGATCAATGTGTCTAGCTCGACCCATGCACTTGTAGTCTCAAAATTGAAATGAATGTGTCTTGCTCGACCAAAGCACTTTTAGTGTCAAAATTGAAACTGTTGATACACATCTGCTTTGTACGAAACTTCTATTAATTGAATTGGTTATTTTGTAGGTCGCCAGTAGGATGTGTGATGAAGAAATCAAGCCAACAGTAGCCATGGATTTTGTCCTGATGACTTCTAAAAATTTTACACAAAGTAAAGATACAAGTAGGTCTGATTCTTTCAATAATATAATTTCATCGAGACACATCAATTTGCCTATACAGGATGCGAAGAATGGTAGTCAATGCCAAAATGTTATTAACCATGTTTTGGTTCAGTGCGATTTACCAAATTTAATTCATATGACTAACAAATTGGAAGAAGCTTTAAAGGAATCTAAGAGTCAACATGTACGTAAAGTACAGAGAGTCTTATAATAAATGTTATTTATTTATTATTAGACAATAAGAGATCTGTGCCATCACTACATACCAATTTGTGATAGTGACTTCAAAACAATGTTACTGAAAAATATTTTCTTGTGCTCTGCCTGTTCTGTTAATATAATATATGACTATATAGCCGTATTGTTAGCATAATTTGTACTGTATAAAAACCAATAAAAACGAACACTGCGGTTCACAGTAACAGTTGGGTGACAAGTTGCTAACACGTTTGATGTGAATGTGACCTTAGAATATATCTGCAAATGAAGGAAATGAAACATTCCAAGATAATATAATGTATTATCCGTTAATTTGTATATATTAATTCAGTATTGAAATAGAAGACTTTTAAGTACTATATACAGTATTTCATTGACATCTTGTATAATTACTAAAAAGTATCCTTGTCATTTTTATTTGTAGTGAGCCCATCAGTACTGAATTCAGACAGATCTATTTCGCTATCATCCTTATGTGGAACGGTTTTCGGTTTGACAAATGCTTTGTGGTTAACTATCGGCGGTAGATTTTCAGACTCATCCAAAATTGAACTGCCCAAACTAGTGTTGCTGCCGCCCACACTGGAAGCCCTCAGTATCGGTCCTTGAAGTATATCAACACCACCAACGATTGCAGTCGAGGGCGTTTCATTCCGTCTTGCTAACTGCGATTCTATCGTTTGTTTTAATTCCGCAATTTTAGGACTTGTTCTGGTACTTATTCGAAGCTTGGTGTCATGATGTAGCGGTTCGTTTTCAATGCTGTAAGATTATTAGTATTACAGTATACATTTTTAAGAACTGTCAACAACATTTTTATTACCTACTATTGTAAGAACCAATTACTTACCTTGATATATCCCATTCTTCTCCGTCAAGATTAATGAGACCAAGTTCATATTTCTCATTTCCATCGCTCTTCTCAGTAATGCTCTGAGAAGGTGATGCACTTAAAGACTTCATTTGTATTGCATCCATATCGAACAGTACCTTCTTTTTATTTAAAGAAGACGTCGAGGAAGCATTCTTCAGAACTCCTTTGGTTTGCTTTTTACTAACAATATTATCTTTAGGTAAATCTTCATCGTTTGGTATATTTTCTGATGATTCAGAATTGCTGTGGTTGGCGTTATTTCTATTTAATTCTTTAGATTCTATCTTTGTTTCTGACTCAATAAGTGGAATATTTGTTGCAGACTGAGAACGAAGTAAATGTTCATTGCTATTCACATACTTACGGACTGTATTGTTATATTCCAAATTTGCCGAGAGAGGCCTTCTGGCCGGCGATTTGATTAATTTCTCTATTGATTTAGTTTGTTGTACGATGTCTTTGTAATGTTTACCGCTACTCTGGCTAGAATTGTCAGAGTCAGTTTCACTTTGGGTGTCTGAATTTGGTAAATAATGATTTGATCGAGCAGCGTTTAAAAGGCTGGTCTTGGATGTCAAAGCATTACGTTTAGGTACAGCCTTATTATTTGATTGTGCCACATAGTCCAATTGCTTTTCTATTACAGGACTGGAGTGTATAGAATCAGGGGGCGTATTTAAAAGAGTCATTGCCCGTTTAGTCACATCAGCATTCAGAGCTTTTCTTTTGTCTTTGATATTCATGTCATTGGATTTTACCAAAGATAAAGCTTTGCTTTTCACATTTGATATCACAGATGTTAGGTTAAACATTTTTGATACTTTATTTGGTGAGACATATTCTTGTGGAGGTATAACTGCCTTTTTTGGCAGCTTTGAATCTAGATAAGTTAAAATTGAATGCTTCGCTATGTCATGTGAAGGATTTTTCTGAAAGCAAAAAGTATTTCAAATATGGATTGAAATTGAGGAAATGTTTTTTACGAATCGCTATAGATGTTTTGAATACTATAGTCGGGCCGCAATAATACGGTGATTTTGAGACATCTGCGGAAATATAACTTTCAAGGTGCGTCCAAACTGCGACGTTTTTTGTAATATGCATTAATAAATTATTTTTCGAATGAAAACTATTACTTATCTTAAAAAAACATTAATTTCAATTACTTTGGTAACCTGTAAAATCTTCCTCGAATTATAAACGACGTTTAAACGCATCTACGCTTGTACAAGTTTTGTTTTTATACCGTCTGACAGTAAGTGACAGAGATGTCCCGGTTTTCGAACATTTTATCAATAAATTAAAAAGAAAGGTTTTATTTCAGCCAATTCCATAAAACAGATTTAACAAAGTTTATCTAAGTTTGTTTTTTTTTTATTTCACGAACGCGGGTGAGCTATTACTGTGTGTGTAGGTAGATATAAGTACATACATTTAAATTGAATCAAACTCATAAAGTATGATGTAAAAGTTTGTCGAGAGATTTGCTTCATTTGTACTTACTTTCACTTATGATTGGAATTTATTTCAAATTATTAAATAGAAAAAGAAAAACAAGGAAAAAATCCTCAATCATCATGATGAGTGAGGAGAATGGACTTGAACGCGACCTTTCGCAATCCGGGCGACTGCTCTTCTAACTGTGCTGCACAGGGGGCTTAGACTAGTGACAATCGTTTAATAACGATAAGATTTCGAAATTCGTCATCATAGACCATATAGCTTGGTTATCTACAGCGTCTTAGCTTGCGCTACCAATTTACGAAGACATAACGATTGTCCACGTGATTTAACTTCAGCTTAAGTCAATCAAGTAGTGATAACATCCACTGCAACCCACGGATACGCCACGCATGAAATAACAATTTTCATACAAAGCGAAGCTTGACACACGTGCGTAGCCTTCCCGTGCGCCGTAGTGGAGCAGCATGGGCAACAAAGATAAACAAGTCAGTATGGACCATAGACAGGTTGCCAGCCTGTCGCTTACCCAAAAGGGGCACCAAACCCAAAAAGTAAAAATCCTTCAGTAATTATCAAACAAAAGCCAACGATGGTGTTACACTCAAAATCATCTCTACAGTCAGGGTATGTTTATATGTACGAAAAATTACAATGTGTAAGCCTATTGCAATTCGGCGTTCAAAACATTACTCTGAAAGTTATGGTTTTCATTAGTTTCAACTCGCAATATAAATAAATTATTCCTAAAATTACAATACCAAGTAAAATATCGATATCTGAAATCTTGGGTATCCCTACACCAGTTGTAACAAAATTCCGTCTGTCAAAATCACCATATAATATACTGCCCTACTATAATATAAATACAACAAAGTTTAGTCTGTTATAACTTATAAAAATATTTTAATAACGAAAATGTTTAATAATAGAGTTGTTTATCAAATTTGCTAAGAAATGTTTGGCGCCTTCTTTGCAAGGTTGCTTTCTTATAACATTATAGATAGGTACAGAGGAATTATTATTTACAACATAGTAATCTATTGTTCAATAGAAGATATCTTACCTTAACTTTAAGTTCGAATTGTTGTTGTAACTGAGTCCGTTGTTTTTGATAGTTTATTTTTGTAAGTCCCTTATTTAAAGGGTCCACTCCAGCTGATACTAACCGGTTGTTTACTTCTTCCATTAACTTGGCTCTTATAATTTTCATAGGGCTAAAATGTGTATAATTTAATTTATATTTTTCAATATTTATTTAAATACTATTTATAAAATGAAAATGCATAATATCGTCTCACCTTCCAGGAACCATTCTTGAATTAATTGGACCGTTGTTTTCACTCTTTGCAGGATTATGATTGGTATAGGGTTTTGATTTAAGTTTTTTATTCTTACGTTCTTTAATTTTGTGATGATCTTGATTACCATTTTTATGGTTTGCTTGAATTGTTAGTTCCTTAGGCTTGAAATTTGTAATACTGTTTTCTTCTTTATTTTCTGTTTTTTTATGATTTTGTATTCTGATGATCTGCTTATTATTCAGACTTGTTTTTAGCTGTGGTGTTTTATTAGTCAAACTTGAAACATCAGAAGAACTAGAACTCGAAGAGCCCATATTGAGAAGCGCCTGTGCTTTTTGATGAAGTTGTTCAAGTGTTTGGCGATTTGCTTCTCGCGGACCAGATGTGTGAGATTTCTTTTTTAACGACGGGCTGTTTCCAATGTCTTTGGATTTGTGATCCTTAAACAAAATATTAACAAGTATCAAAAGATGCCTACTACAATCTCATTAACAATAGTATTAACATTATTACAATAATCTACCACAACAGTGTTAACAGTTTTATAATTGTTTCTATTCTAGCCGCCGAAAATTATCAAACGAATTTTACCAATATTGGTCGTCTATCACTGACTAAATCTGCATTGAATTTATCGTTGAGAGTTCTTTGCAATAAAGCTTCCAATTGCGCAACTCTTTCTTTTTCTGCTTCGGCTTGTGCACGGGATTCTTTGGCTTCTTTTTCGACATCGTTTAATTTTAGCAACAGTGACTCATACTGCTTAGCGTGAGTTTCAGAACGATTTACCCAGTGCATCATTTGAGTTTCATTTTCTTTACGTCTAGTAGCTTCATCTGTTTCTATTTTCAATTTCTGTGTAAACGAAATACATAGTTGATTTATTTAAAAATATTTCAACACCTAAATTTCAATAGAGAAGATGGTTAGGCCGTACCACCTGATTAAGATACAGTAATTAAAATTATTAAAACTCAAGCAAACCACCACACAGCAAGACCAAATCACACCGTGAGCTCCTTTTGCGTAAACAGAAACACTCCAAATTAATAATTAAAGTGACGATAGATTTATATTTCATCAAATAAGACAACCTATATCTTTAGTCTTCCCGTCTCAATGAACGCGGCAAAGAGTTTCTCCCGAGTTCTAGTTGTGTGGAGAGACTTCATTTTTAACTCAATCTACCGTACAATTGTCTGTGACTAACTAGTACATTTTTACTTGGCATTGGCGAAATGCGTAAACGCCATTAATTTAAAAGAGAAAGCTGCAAACTGTTACTAAACGTCGCGACGTTTAGTAACAGTTTGCAGCTTTCTCTTATAATTTCGGCAATAATAATAATATGCAAAATATAATTACTCGCGAGTTAAATCCGTAAAAGTTGTTGTATTTACTAGTGCAGTGCTCGCGCAAATCTAAGAGAACAGTAGGCCTATTCGCTAACTTTTTTTGACAGTTGAAAGTGATCATCACTGAGTGAATTACATATTCATTGCTGTTTTACACGACACACTATTATGGTATTAATCGTGTGAAAACAGCAATGGATATGTAATTCACTCAGTGATGATCACTTTCAACTGTCAAAAAAAGTTAGCGAATAGGCCTACAGAACGCTGCAAACTGTTACTAAACGTCGGGCAATAATAATAAAATGTAAAATATAATTACTCACGAGTTAAATCCGTAAAAGTTGTTGTATTTACTAGTGCAGTGCTCGCGCAAATCTAAGAGAACATTACTTATTTCTACTGAATATAGACATACTTACAGAATTTATCAATTCTTGTTTTAATGCTAATATTTCAGATCCTTGTTGATTTATAGTAGTATTTAATTTTTCTATTATTTTTAGTTCATTCTCTGTATTTGCATTACTCGTTGCCATTTCCTTTTCCTTTAAAGTTTGTATCGATTCCAAAATCTGATTTTTCAACAAATTAATTTCTTTATTATATTTCTCTTGTTCCTCTTTCTTCCATTCCTCAATTTTGTCTAGAACATTAATCTCGTGGTTCGTAGAAACTTCAGCATCTATCATTTCTTTGGCAACTGTTTTATCACTATGTTGGTCTGTTCGTTTTGCTTCAATAGAGTGATTAACTATTGCGTTATCTTGTATATGTACATTTTTTATAGCATCTTCCATTTCTCTTAATTTAAGTTTTAATTCAGATAATTCATCTCTTAGTTTAGTATTTTCTATATTATTGCTTATACTTTGTACATTTTCTTCACTGTCTTTTTGTGGTACCTCCATGACGTGCGAATGTCGCCTAGACATATGGCTTTTAAGATAGAGTTGATTCATGAACACCTTATCACAATAGCTGCATTTGTTGTATTGGATTGCATCTCCTGTTGTAGTTGAAGGGAAAAAATCACTTTTGTTCGCTAGCGTTTTTAGAATCATGCTTGCAATATTATCATTTCCATAAGGCAGGGGAGTTCTGTAGCTGTGTTTGGTTATTCTTTTCAGTTTTTTTATTTCTTCGTCTCTATCTTTCAGGTTTCTTTTGGTAATCTCGAGTTCCTTAAATCAATAATACACGTTTGACATGCAAAATTCATAATAAACGTTGTAGTATGTTTAATATTGAAATGGTATCTGTTAATACCCGGGCTGCTGAGATGATTTTGAGTGTAACATCTGTCCGTTGTTGGCTTTTACGTTCGATTATTTACTGAAGGATTGTTACTTTTTGGTTGGGTTTGGTGCCCCTTTTATGTAGGCGACAGGCTGGCAACCTGTCACTATTTGGAGTCACTACATTGCCCATATTGCCAGATGTGGCTTTATGTGTAACGAAATGTTACATAAAACTCTGCTCAACCCCTCTTGGGACTATGAGTGTGATCGTATGTATTTATATGTTAATCATACCTGCGCGAGTGAATTTATTTCCTCTCTTAGAACGTAGACACTTCTGTCTAGGTAGTGCCTACAAAACTGCTGATATTCGACGGCTAGCTGAGCTAAGCGAAACATTTTCAATACACCTTCATCCAAAATCCGCACATCGAACTCTGACTCCAAAATGCAATCTAATATCTAAATAAACAAAAATTAAGAGTAATAATTGAAAAACTCATTTGAGAAAGTATTGAAATAGCTATAACTTTTGAATGAGTACAGTAAAATTTCTTCAACTTTTTTTTTACTTTATAGTTATACATTTCAAAGTACATTGAAGACATTTCACAGTTTGTGGATGTCTGATGTGCAGTTGAATCTGAAGAAATATTTTTTAAAAAGCCATGCTTCCAACAGGAAAAATTTTATTAAAAATTTAACTTAAGATAATTTTTCTTGTGGCAAGACGCTAATGAATTAACAAAGTTGCTTACGTTATTTAGATGTTGCTCGATTATTGTAAATTTTCTCTCACGTATCAAAGTTTCAGTGTCAATTAATCCTGTAAATATTGCACAGGACATTAGGTATAAAAACTGCCGTATAGACAAAAGCTAGGGGAGGGGTCCATCATTATACGAGAGTAAAATTAGATGAAAACTTCAATATTTCCTTTTTAACCCCCGAAATTAAAATTAAAAATTAAAGTAACCCCCAATTCCCGGGGTTGCTTATTTTATTTCATTTTATTCTTTTAAAATTACTCGCGGTCCCTAATTGCACCAAAAATCATTCAATAGTTTATCGAGATAATAAACTATTGAATGATTGAGTTACATCACACCACAATCAATCCCACTTAAACTACATTTTTATGGACTAAACGATTTACGTAGGTAAGTACCTAAATTACAAAGATACCTTGCACTTCGAATAAAAGATAAATTGAAAATTACTGTAAAACATTTTCTTTCATAAAAAACTTACTGATTTTATTCCAATCGATACGAATCCTTGGACGATGAGTATTAAAAGTGAATCCCGCTTCATCTGCTATTTTCGGGAAGTTATGGTGTAACTCAAAGGATGTTTTGCACGCCATTGTTTTCGTTTTATGTTTTTATTTCAGAAAATTCTCTTAAATAAAACTAAGAATTACAAAACACTACCCCACAAAACTTTCGAGTCGTTTGTTTACACTTGTTGATAAATTCGTTGCCTAGCAACATAATTCACTAGTGTGTATGAATGAAACCTTAGAATGAAACTTAGGAATGAAATGTGTTGGCGTTTTAAAAAACAAAAACAAAGGGCTTTCTATTTTATTAATTTCTATTAACCAGTTTTATTACTCATTTCATTACCATCTATTATATACAGAATGAATTTTTCAAGTGGGCCGCCAGGGCCAAATCCTAATCCCTAAACTACAAGGAACTTCGAAAAATGCTCAAAAGAGTCTCGAGCCCGATTTTAATGAAAGCAAAAGGTGCATGATTAGATTTTTGAAAAATCAATAATCCTAGCTAGGAATCGAACCCAATGATTTAAAAAAAAAAACAGCCTATATGATTACACCATTCGATAGTGTTGTTAATGAGGATCGATTTCTGGGAAGTGATGATACTTATACGGGAAACTAATGGTGAATGTTAAATTTTAATAAAATATTTCTTGTTCCACCTTGGTTGAAGCGATAATCAAAGCGATAATAATTATTTTATCAATCAATCCCATGATGCAGTTTTTGTTTTCATCAAAATCGGGCTCGCGACTACTTCGAGCATTTTTCGATATTCCTCATAGTTTAGGATTTGGCCCTGAAGGCCCACTTGAAAAATTCACTCTGTATAATTCCCGTGTCATGATATTTGTCCGGGATGAACTCTGAAACTAACAATCTGATTTTATGACAGTATGACAGTATTATGAAATTACCACAGCAACGCGTGGCCGGGATTAGATTTATAATTACTGATCCTCATTACATTATATTTTGGTAATATTAAATTTAAAAATGTATACACAGTCAGATTTTTCTAATCTGTTTTTAATTAACTATGAGTAACCTTTTTGGCTTGGCGTGGATGGCCGTGTTAATATTTTCAAAGAAATCTTTCATTTTATTTCGCTTAGTCAATATTATGCCGCGATGATTCATTGTAAATATCAATATTATATTTTTTACAATATCGTTGGTCAATATTATATAAATATAACATTAAGTAGGTACCTACACTTATCACCAATATTAAATTGCGATTTTTATAATCAGTGTGCTGGGGTGGGGTGGGGATTGAAGGTTACAAAATAAAACATGTGTTACGTGGTAATGACCACTTTGCTTGATATTAAACTTTATTGGTCCAAGATACAGAGCTTGATTCATCGTAAAGAGATCTATCGCAGTACCTATAACTAGAGGAGCAGTCTCATGGAAGGGGCGACCTGGCGACATGCAGATAATTCAACATTTTTTTGTATTTTTTTATATGCCGTCGGTCAATTTAAGCAAATGCAAGGTATAAGAAAAGTGTGCAATGTTCAACTCGATACACAAAACGTGCACTCAAAGTACGCAGGTTATATAAAAAAAGATTTGTGTTCTGAGTACTTTGCTCAGCACACGCTCTGTGTTCAAGTTTATAACTTTGTACAAATGTAAATGTTTGCGTATAAAAATAAATAACATCGCTTTGGCAGAAGTCGTGTCCAATGGTCGGTGGTCCGAGTCAGGTGTTTTACGCGGCAGGCTTCTCTTCCGAGACGGCGGTGGCCCCAGAGGCGGTTGAGCCGCTCTCGTCCGGCGATGCTTGGCAGGAGAGAGACGGAAACTTCTTGTACAGCTCCGCACGATATTTCGGGTGGCTACGGATACAAATATTTATATACTTACATCTCTGTTTAACCAGAACAAAGAAGTTAGAAAGTACACCTATTACATATTTCTGCAACTTTCTGTGACTACCCATCTGAACGATACAAATAATAATCACTTAATTTATACTATTGCTTCCAAACTTCCAAATCTATAATATGTTCCACGGCTACTCTTGATCAAGGTGGAGAAGCCTCAAGAGCCACAATAATGCTTATAAATTTAATTTTCTACTGCTTACAAAGTTGTTTAGATAACGAATATTAATTTTTAGTTTAGACACCGATTTTTAAGTTATACAACCTGCGACTACTAACGATAAAGAAAAGAAAGTGGTCCCCTTGGTATAAAGCAACTATCATTGGCTGATCATTGCACTTACCTGATACCGTATACAATAGGGTTGTATACAGCGTTAGCCTTTGCGAAGAGAGAGCCCCAGATGGTGGCCAGGGGAGTGATGGGTGCGCTCTCAAATACACCCGTGTAGTTAATCACCAGGTACGGAGTCCAAGCCATGAACCACAGAGAAATTGTCATCAATGCCACCTGTATGCGCAAAACCGTTTTAGCAATATTCAATTAAAACGTTTCGATATTTTTAAAACCATTATAAAATCCAATAAAAAATACCTTGGCCAGTTTGCATTCGGCGCTAGTATTTGCGGCTTCAGAGGACCTAAGGGAAGCAACGTTCATCTTCTTGGCCTGTTCTCGCATGCCTTTCTCGTGGGCAGCTACAGCCTGAAAATATGCAGAGTCAAATGTCAATTATAATAACAAAAACTGTAACCTGCCTGTTTGTAAAATATGCAAGTGAATTTATTCACGAACCTGAACAATGAAGAAGTAAGAGTAGATAATAAGCAAGAGCGGCATGAAATAGACGAAGACGGAGTAAATGAGGATGTAGCTGCGGCTGAACCAATCCTTGCTCAAGTAGTCAGTTCCGCAAGCTGTCATGTTACCCTCTGGCACATACCTACGAATGAAATTTTGAAATATATTAAAACCGTAAGGTAAATAAATTACTTAGCACTTTGCATTGCTCTTGAAATACCTGTTCCAGCCAAAGAATGGAGCTAGAGTCCATGCAAGGGAGAACAGCCAGATGCCAAGAATACGTAGCAGAGCACCATTGTTAGTCATAGGCTTGGCAGCGATACCCTTGACAATAACATTGTAGCGATCGAAGGCAATCATTGTCATAGTCCAGATGGAAGCGCAACCGAACAGTGAACCAGCACAAGCGTAGAGTTCACAAGCCAGAGCACCTAAAAGCAATTGCTTTAGTTATAAACATACCCTTTATAAAGCTACTAGTCTCATCAATCCTGGGTCATTCAAAAGAGGCGTGAAGAAGCACCTTGCAGGTTGGCAAGGCGAGGGTGGCTAGCGCGGCGGTTTATCTCTCGCACTAGCTATCTTCGCATTTGGATTCCACTACTGCTTACCATCAGGAAAAATGGAGTACCCTGGTTGGTTGACCCTTTTATATCAAAAAAAAACAAAAGCAGCAAGTTACGTTATTATTACGTACCAAATACCCAAGATTCATTATAACAGTTTATAACCATAGGCGGTGACATGCAGCACATCATAAGGAAGTCCGAGAAAGCGAGATTAACTACCAGTAGGTTTGATGGGGTCTTGAGAGTCTGCAAATAAGTAATGTGGTTTCGTATATAGGATTCGATGATTATATCTCGTACTGAATTGTATCTTAATTCTGGATGTCTAACCTTGGTACAAGAGAAGATGTAAATGACCATTCCATTGCCAGTGATCGAGATGAAGCCCAGAACGCCAATAGTGAAACCCAAAAGGCCGTGCCACAGAGGATTCATGGGTGGGAATTGATACCTAGAAGAATGATATAAAATATAGGTTTTTTATAATGTTAATATTTGTCTTTCAATAATACATAAAATGGCCTTATCGCGACATTTGAATACTCTCCTGGGTTACGTACCAATGTGGATCGATCATGTGCAGCATATCGGGTGGTACTTTGTCGACGACGGTCTGGTTGGCAGCGCCGTAGGCTGCTACCTGTCCGCCCCATGCCTGGAGCGCGGCAACACCTGGTCCGGGGTCCAAGCTTGCAATGGCCATCTTTACACGGCTGCTAAGGAATTACCCTGCCGGAAGATAATGTTACATTTTCATATAGCGTGATATTTAAAATTGTTGCACGCCAGGGTCAGCAAGAGTAACTCAACGAAACCGGTGATGGACGTACCGACCACAATATGTCGATGAGGGATTTTCATGAAAAAGGCGAGAAAAATACTACACGAAATCCAAATATAAACCAAAAATTTACTTACCTAAGTACCTGTATAGGGGATGGTGACCCCGAGATGGTTACTACCAAAAATACTGAAGAAAATCGCTGCACGAACTACTCCAGTCTTTAGTGTACCAATCTCGTGTAGTGGTGGGGTTGCCGAGGCTGCGGAGGCTACTCGTTTTTTTCAGTTGGACGTGCGTCTTTTATACTTGCTTGGGGATTATGCTACGACGTGACAAAGAAAATCGATATTTATAATGAGATACAGATATCTTAGAAGGTAAATACCTACGTCTCCTACTTATTGCTTGAACATGCCGACAGGGGTGGCCTGAAGTGCAAAGGTCTTGGATTATTTGCATAGAGAATCTAAGATTTAAAATGTGTAAAATTTATATACAGACTTTTTAATATCTGCTTATCTACTGTAGCTATCTACTCGTATATTATGTTAGTGTAACTATATGACGATCAGTTAGGTATATCTACTCATGTGATACCTATATCCCATCGCGCGTCGAAATGCGCTGATCGTCATTTTGTAAAATGTTAAAAAAAACCTCTCTTCTGGGGGTGCAATAATCTTTGAATTTTATGAAATACAATACCTACTAGGTATAATGTAAAATAACGCCTAAACTAGTTTCAAAAGTTCATAAAAACATTGTGTGGTTATTGTGAATTCCCGCACATATTGGGAGCAACACACGATGTGAAAATAAAAGTTTCGTGTTGCAACGTCTGGGAGACTTTAGGCTAATACACCAAGGTACTCACGTTTCGGATCCAATACAACTGCCGGTCACCAGCCAATTTGGGTCAGACAGTGTCCAAACTAATCACCGGTCAGCTGACGGCACGGGTACAAACGGCACAAACACTTCCTAGTGTCTTGCTTGAAAGTTTATAATTAACAAAAAAAACACAGCACATAAAATCTTGTAAAAATGATAAGTTCAGCTCAGCGCGACCGTCGGTATTTTTGAGAAGTAATTGTTCCACACCTTCACACGCGAATTCTCAATCGAAAGTGTCAAGCTGGTTTTCCGGTTTCTTCCCTAGATGGCGTGGCGCTCGACGTTTTCTTGGCCTCAACGTGAAAACATTGCAAACTATGTTTTTCCTTTGGTTTATATTAAGCAAAAGGTGTCCCAGACGTTGAAATTGAATTGAGAATATTCTAGCTAAAATAAATGATAACGAAACATTCCGCCCACCAAAATACACTTGTGTATTTTCGAAACCATATTGAACAATCACGCTAAAGCATATGAATACGAGGTTGATTATGATAATTACGAATTAGAACTAAGAACTACAGATTACTTAATAATTAACGCTTAATTAGAGTTATGAGGTAGGGGACAAAGTTTAGCTAACGGTCTCGTGAGGCGAGAACCATCAACGGTACGAATAGTGGCTATACGAATTATTCCGTCTGGACTAGGATGCAATTTTTCGACGCGAGCTAAAGGCCAATGTAAAGGCATCGTATTTTCTTGTTTAAGAATAACTACAGATCCCTCATCTAAAGGCTTCGAGTGTTTGGTCCACTTTGCCCGAACGGTTAGCGATTGTAAATACTCATGCTTCCAACGATTCCAAAAATCTTGTTGGAAGCGCTGGAGCAGTTGCCAACGGCCTAAACGGTTAATGTTGATATCACGATAATCCTCGTCGGGAACGGAAGTTAAAGGCTCGAGCGTGAGGAAGTGGCCGGGCGTTAAAACACTTAGATCGTTGGGATCTGAACTCAAAGGACAAAGTGGTCGCGAATTTAGCATCGACTCGATCTGGATAAAAAGAGTAGCCAACTCTTCAAATGTAAGAGATTGATCTCCGACAATTCGATAAAGATGTGACTTAACAGCTTTTATTTGAATTTCCCACACTCCACCAAAGTGAGGGCTTGCAGGAGGATTGAAGCGAAACTCGATATGTTCACACTGAGCCGCACTGTGCATGAAATTATTTAATTGATTGCTAGCGCCTACGTAATTGGTACCGCAGTCAGAGTGAATGATGTTAACCCTACCACGACGGCCAACAAACCGGCGTAGGGCAGCGATAAAAGCGTCCGACGAGAGGTCCGAAACGGCTTCCAAGTGAAGCGCCTTGGTGGTAAGACACACAAAGAGGCAGAGGTAGGCTTTTCCTATCTTAGCACCTCGATGCTTTCCCAACTTGATACGAAAGGGGCCTCCGTAGTCGGTACCAACAACGGAAAACGGTTTCACCTGATTGACGCGGACGGCGGGTAAATCGCTCATGAACGGCTCAAGGGGAACAGGGTTCGTTTTGTAACACTGAACACATTTTGACAAGCAGTGACGAATGGCGCGTTTAGGTGACAAGATCCAAAACTGCTGTGTCAAAAGGTATTGCATCGTATTCACACCGGGATGGCAATTTTCACGATGAAAGGCCTCGATAATAAGGTAAGTTAATTTAGAATCGCGCGGAATCAAAGCAGGGTGCTTGTGTTCAAACTCAAGCCCTGAACGTGCCAGGCGACCGCCCACCCTGAGGATTCCTTGAGAATCGAGAAACGGATTCAACTTCCTCATTTGTTTTTGAAGTAATTGGCCTTCACGTAATTGATGAATCTCCCTAACGAAATGGGATGATTGGACATGCTTAACGATAAGCATTAACGCTTTATGAAGCTCGGAACGAGTATGAAAGAGAGTGACTCGATACACACGTTTGGATCGCAGGTAGTCAAAATATTTCAACCACCAGCAAACGAGACGTTGAATTTTACGAATAGAAGAATAACGAATAAGAAAGGTATCGATGATTGACGCTTGAGTGTCACTCTGTGTGAATAAAACATGTGGATTTTTTCTATGCTCCTGTAATATCACTTCATCAGAAGGATCAAATTGCTGAGGCCAGCAATCTGGAGATTGAGGCAGCCAGGAGGGTCCCGCCCACCATAAGCT
Source organism: Elophila nymphaeata (assembly GCA_955850985.1). Taxonomy (NCBI): domain Eukaryota; kingdom Metazoa; phylum Arthropoda; class Insecta; order Lepidoptera; family Crambidae; genus Elophila; species Elophila nymphaeata. Next base: position 14,562,136 of record OY039069.1, on the reverse strand, counting down.
ATTGGTAACGAGATCGGAAGGAAGCTGACCCCGAGACGCAACGTCTGCCGGATTTTGATCGGATCTCACGTGACCCCAACGGACATTTGGAAGGACATCATGAATATGCGAAACTCGATTCGCAATGAAAGTCTTCCACTGCGAAGGGTGAGAACGAAGCCAAGCGAGTACGATCGTTGAATCGGACCAAGCAAACACGTCAGTGCAATGAAACACGGGTAAGTAAAGGTCTGCTACGAATTTTAGTAGGTCCGCAAGCAAAACTGCGGCACACAATTCAAGGCGAGGAAGCGATGTTGATTTAGTTGGTGCAACGCGAGCCTTAGAACATATGAAAGAAACTTGAACCTCACCGTCTGTTTTGATCACACGTAAGTATATAACTGCGCCATATCCGGTTTCCGAACTGTCGGAAAAGCCGTGCAGTTGACAAGAGACGATTTCTGTCGTGGATACAAAACGAGGAACCTTCAAAGACTCCAATAGAGGTAACTGCTCAAGATAGCGATTCCAGAAAAGAATAACGTCTTGAGGAGGTTCCTTATCCCAACCAATGCCAAGGAGCCAAAGTCGTTGCACTAACGCCTTCGCCACCAAAGTTAGTGGAGATAAAAACCCCAAAGGATCGAATATGCGTGCTAACTCACTCAAGATGTTTCTCTTTGTACATCCTTTATTTTGCGGTGTAACAGAGAAAAGAAATGTATCAGAATGCGGATCCCATCCTAAGCCTAAAACCTTAACAGTCTGGCTGTCCTCGTCATCCAGAGAAACAGGACCCGTAAGACAGTGTTCGACAGGCAAGTCCGATAAAAGTTCAGGGTGATTACTTGCCCATTTTCGAAGTTCAAAGTCACCTCTTTGAAGAAGAGAAATGACTTCATCTTTTGCTTGCTGAGCTTTGGGTAGACTCTCATACCCGACCACCAAATCGTCAATATAAGTATTGCTTGAAAGAACTTGACTAGCAAGGGGAAAATCATGACCTTCGTCAAGAATCAACTGTTTGATGGTACGACATGCTAGAAAGGGAGCCGAGGACACGCCGTACGTAACGGTATTTAATCGATACTCTTGAATAGGTTGATTGGAGGTAAAACGCCAGAAGATACGCTGATAATCTCTATCAGCTTCATGAATCAAAATACGGCGATACATTTGTCGCATGTCAGCCATAAAAACTACCGAATGAATTCTAAAATTCAAAAGAATCGCGACAATGTTGGGTTGAAGCTTGGGGCCAATAAGCAACGAATCATTTAGAGAGATGCCCCGAGCATCCTTAGCAGAGGCGTTAAACACTACGCGAAGCTTTGTTGTCGTACTTTCAGGACGTACGACGCAATGATGGGGTATGAAATACCTACCGGTATTTAAATTTTCGCTTTGAACAAGTGTCATATGACCACTGTCCAAATAATCTTGCATGAAAGCGTTGTATTGCTCATACAAAACGGGATTTCTAAGAAGTCTTCGCTCAATGGAGTGAAAACAACGCATAGCGATGTCACGTGATCCCGGAAATAGCCCTTCCTTCGCTTCATTTTTGAATGGCAAGGTTACTATATATCTTCCGGTCGAATCTCTCGAATGAGTGTTTACGAAAATTTGCTCACATCTTTCCTCATCGGAAGTTAGAGGTGGCAAATGAGAACTACTAAAATTGTGATCAAGCTCCCATAGCTTTTTAATTTCGTGATGAAGAAGTTCATCGTCATTGATGAAGAATGATTGGATAGACTCTTTTTTATAACCCACATTTCCCATGAGAAGCCAACCAAAAACGGACTTGAGAGCTGAAGGTTGATTAGGTCCCCCTTCTACCCTACCAGGCAGTAAGAGGGAAGCGAAGACTTCAGCACCAAGGAGAATATCAATGGGACCGGGTTTATGACAGTTTGGGTCTGCTAATTTCAAATTATGGACATGATGCCATGAGCATTTATCGAGACGAGTAAATGGCATCAGGCCACAAATGCTAGACAACGTTAACGCGTTAATAGAAAAAAGTTTCTGATTGTTAGCACCAATTTCAAGCTGAGCTGTACCAGACACCGACGTAGAGGATTGACCTAAGCCACGAACACGATGAGTTGTCGGTGTATGTTCCAAACCCAAACATTGAAGGGCGCGCTCGGTTATGAAGTGCGCTTGACTTCCCGAGTCAATCAGAGCCCGAAATGATTTAAAGTTGCCAGCATAATCGCGAACTTGAACGTGAACAGTAGATAGCATGACCACAGAACTGTCACCAAGACTAGTTAGTACTCGCACTTGGTTTGACGAAGGGTTACTCGAAACGTTTTGATTAGAAGGAGAAGTAACCTGCGATGAGGAGGGTTCATCCAAGTGGAGAAGCGTATGATGACGATGATGACATAAACGGCATTTGAAGATCGAATTACAATCGTGTACGGTATGAGAAGGGCGCAAACAATTAAAGCACCGACGATTAGTTTTGACAAACTCTATTCGTTCAGGGACGGATAATTGTGCAAACTTATTGCAAAGATTGACAGAGTGATTCCCTGAACAAAATAAGCATTTCACGACTGTAGAGGACGGCGCGCTTGAGGTTGAAGGAGAAGGCTGTGTCTTATTGTCGGGCGATGGTTTCCTGTTGGCGTCTGAAAGAAATACTAACGGGGATTTTTTTATTGATTTATTTTGTGCAACAGTCGAATTGGATTTAGAAGAATTAATTTTATCGAGAACTCTTCCCTTATCGGAACTACCGCGATCATGAGCCGTGAAGTGACTATCGCGAACTAGCGCCTCACATTTCGAATACAAGAATGATTTTAATGCTTGGTAACTCGGTAACTCTGTGGCGGAGTGACTTTGTTCAAATGCACAACGAGTAGAGGAGTCAAGCTTCGATAAAATTAAATAACAAAGAATGAAGTCCCATTGATCTGTGGGAAGATTAAGTCCTTTTAAAATATTTAAGTTTTCATTAAAAAGGTCCAAAACGCGACGAAATTCCAAAGGAGAACTAGGTTTAAAATTAATATTTAGTATTTCTTTCCAACAGGTAAACGCCAACTCACGTTTATCTCGATATCTGTTTGTTAATGTTTCGTATGCTTCACGATAAAAAACACCCTGTATAGGATAAGTACGAATAAGACCTAGGGCGTCGCCACTAAGACTAGAAACGAGATAATGCATACGTTCCGTGTCCGACAAAGACGTATTATTATGAACTAAAGAATTAAAAATATCGTAAAATTCGGGCCAAAATTTAATTTGACCAGAAAACGTAGGAAGCTGAAGTTTTGGTAATTTAACGTTTGGTATAGAAGTAGCATCATGAAAATTTTCTAACGAACGATTCGATTGGCTATTCGACGGGACAAGTTGTCTATGTATTGTTTCGATTTCAAAATAAATATCGTCAAACTCGGAACGAATTTCGTCTTCTTTTTCTTCTACAGAAGAATCGTCAACAACGCATAAAATATCCGAGTGAGATTCCTCAAAGCTTTCGACTATTTTCTTAAGCGTCGAATAATGAGACATAAAACGATCAAAATGTGAAACATCCGATTTTGCCAATAACGCAACATCAAAAATCTTTTTTAACCGATTAAAAGCTAGCGTACGCTTACGGCGTAATACCGGCAAATCGTGAATAGTCGGTCCGTCGTCAATAGCCAATGGCTTTGATGTACGTCTTTTCGAAGTAATTTCATGCTTGGAACGGCGCCTCGCACTAAAAGACATCGCTATTATGTTTAACTAATTACACGTAAAATGAAATAAAACGTTAAAAGTTTATTACAAGAGAATCAATTCGGAATTACGCTTAACTCAATACGCAACACCGTTTTACACGGAAAAAAACTAAATGCATCGACAGAATACTTCGTACAAATCTAAAAATAACACAATACTAAACCAAATTAAATGTTCGAAATTATTAATTGTAAGGAGAAAGTTAGCGACCTAACTCGGCCGTATTATACGAACAATTAAAGCGTTAATTTATCAAGTAATATGTTGGAAATATAAAATATTGGTATTTAAATCATAATAACGAGAAATTGCGAAATATTCATATGCCGCTGAAGTGATTTTCGGGTCTACACGCCCAAAGTGTGATAACAAATTTCGATACAATTTTATTGATAACGAAATTGAGGGTAACCTTCTTTGGTTAACGTTTTCTATTGAAATTATGTTATAAAACCATTGAAATGCGTTAATGTTTTAGATTAATTGTTGAAATAAGTAGTATAATGAAGCAATCTAACGAAATATTATGAATTTGAATGGAAATACACTATGATTCCCGGGTTTTCGGCACCATAAAATATGTGTGGTTATTGTGAATTCCCGCACATATTGGGAGCAACACACGATGTGAAAATAAAAGTTTCGTGTTGCAACGTCTGGGAGACTTTAGGCTAATACACCAAGGTACTCACGTTTCGGATCCAATACAACTGCCGGTCACCAGCCAATTTGGGTCAGACAGTGTCCAAACTAATCACCGGTCAGCTGACGGCACGGGTACAAACGGCACAAACACTTCCTAGTGTCTTGCTTGAAAGTTTATAATTAACAAAAAAAACACAGCACATAAAATCTTGTAAAAATGATAAGTTCAGCTCAGCGCGACCGTCGGTATTTTTGAGAAGTAATTGTTCCACACCTTCACACGCGAATTCTCAATCGAAAGTGTCAAGCTGGTTTTCCGGTTTCTTCCCTAGATGGCGTGGCGCTCGACGTTTTCTTGGCCTCAACGTGAAAACATTGCAAACTATGTTTTTCCTTTGGTTTATATTAAGCAAAAGGTGTCCCAGACGTTGAAATTGAATTGAGAATATTCTAGCTAAAATAAATGATAACGAAACAAACATTGTTTACTATAATATTGGAAGAACCTTTCTGGTTAATAGTTCACCAAATATTTTTGACAGCTGCTCGTCCGTGCGTTGTTTAATTTATTATTTAGCAAGGGGATGTACGCAAAAACGTTTATATTTTGCTCTAATTATAAGAGCGGAAAAAGAATCTACTTTTACGACTTTGATGCTATATTATCATGTACTAGGCGCTTGCTCGTATTCATTTTATTTTCCGTACATTGAACTATCGCAGGTTTTTTCGCCATCCGGAGGGGTTTTGGTGAAATGGCGCACACTATGTGTGCCGATCCCAAAACGCCCCCCATAAGGGCTTAGGAGGGTTCCGGTGTTTAGGTTTTTTCGCCATGCGGCAAAAAATTCGTAGTGTGCGGTACGCGCACCAAGCCCCCTAGGGATCGGATCCGATTAGATCTCAAAAATGTCTATGTTACTATAATTTATATTATAGCATTGAGATATATTTAAAGCTTGTCTATATAATTAATGTGTGCAGTTGTGAATATTCGTTTAAGAATTGTCTACGAAAAATTAGAGCTGTGGCGGCCAATGCCGCCTCCTCATAGAACACATAGATGGCGTTATACGACAGTGCTCATAAAAGCGCGATAATTAGTATGGGAACCTGACTCGCGCAAACGAAGTTTCCAAAGGTGCTCGCTATACATATACATATATAAATTCCAACTAGGTATACTCAGTTGGACCGCGGTCCCCGGGCATACAACACCTTCCCCGGTGGAAGTACGGAAGGGACTTCCTACAGACGAAAATGTAAACATATGATCTGAGTTGTAAACATATTATATACATATTTAAGAAGTGTAACCCACAGGTGTATGTAACCACTCAAGTGTTATCTAATATTAATACGTTTCTTAAATATTGGATACACATATATATTTTATTTAATTTTTAGCGAAACGTGCATTCAAAATGCAGCCCTGGCGTTTTTTGCGTCTTAGAATGCATAGCTAATATTGTTATGAAGCGACTAAGTAGTATAAGGGCTAACAAGATTACTATGCACCTAGTGGTCTCTACGCTATTAAATGCACTTGAAATAAAATAAATGGTACGTATAGTGATATAAACACTGCAGTTTATCGAAGGAGTAAGATTTTCTTAAGCCGTAAGTAAAGTAGGTATCTATTAGATATTTAAAAATAGCATTTGGGAAATTATCTATAGCTTTTTTATGCCATCACAGGTCACAGGATTAAGGTATACCTTGGTGGGTCCTCTATACTGTTAGGCGAAGAAAAGAGGCTTTCTATAGAGTCTTTCTCGGGAGCAGTGGCGGATTGACCAGTAGGCTGGGTAAGCTGGAGCCTAAGGCGGCAGATTTTAGGGGGCAGCAAATTTTGCCCAGATTTTTTTATTACGTACACAGAGAAAACGAACCCTAATTTTTTCCTACTTGAAGAACCGAACACTAACGTCTGTACATCTATGAAAAAATTTCTGTATATGAAAAAAATACTGAACGCTCTGTAAAATATACTTTTGTGATCATGAATTTTGATATATTCCAATAGCCTTTCAATGTTATCTACAATTTAAATCTAGTAATTTTTAACTAATTTGTAGCCAGTCAGTAGTGTGACTTACGTTGACGACGTGTCAATTCTGCTCGAATACGGATTCCGGGCGAGCATAGAGGCCACGGCCTCTACGGTTTTGCAGCTCGTCGGTGACTGGGGCGCCCGAAATCAACTGGAATTCTCGCCTGGGAAGTCAGTTACTATGACGATCGTCATCGGAGGTAAATTCCAGAGCCCGAGTCATAAGGATCGGGAGGACTACGGTGCTCGGAGTGGTGGTCGACTCGAGTCTCTTGTTCGAGGAGCTCAAGGGTGCCAAACTCAGAGTTACTGAGTCCGTCCAGACCGAATGGCAGGGAAGTTGGGACACATCGAAAAAGGAGAGGGAGCTGTATCGGTTTTTACCCGATGTTTTGTCTCGTCTCAAGGCGACTTGGGTAGAGCCAGATTACGAAACCTCGCAGTTGCTGACAGACCAAGTTTGCTTAAGGGGTAGACACATGAAACTCAACGAGGTGGCTCATGCTACTATCGAGGTAGTGATATAGAGGACGAACACCCCTTACTGTGGGAATCCGAACTTTACGGGGAAGCGCGTAGGGTTCTTCTGCATAAGGAAAAGAAGCTTGAGGTGGGCCCGGTTTACTATCCGGACCTCGTGGGGACGGAGCCAAAGCGCAAAGATTGTAAGTGGGCTAGAGAGAACGAGGTGCAGAGAGTAGTAGACGCCGCAGAAGAGACATAAAACTGGGCAGTGGGAGCTAGCGGTACCACTTCGGGTGGGCTTAGAACGTCCTGGACGGCACCGAAGGCGTACCGATTGATGTCCGCCCCATAAAGGAGAGAGGGACCATAGGGACAAAGACGAAGATTAAAAATAATTTACAGGAAGTCAAGAAGGTGCGCTGTGAAATCAGAGCCTCCAAGTAGCAGCGCAACTCTTCCGCAATTTCGGCCTGTAAATCGGAAGGTTGGCTATGGGTTGGTGGTGGGCTAAGGTTAAGGCTTAAGGCACAGTCATCAATGAATATGTCCATAAAAGACATCATCATCATCATTTCAGCCACATGACGACCACTGCTGAACATAGGCCTCCCCCAAAGAACGCCACAACGACCGATCCTGTGTTCCTCGGATCCAGGCGTGACAAGCAGCTTAATCAGGTCGTCAGTCTACCTTGTGGGGGGCCTACCCACACTGCGTCGTCCAGTACGCGATCGGCACTCGAGAACTGTTGGGCCCCATCGACCATCCGCTATCCGACCAATATGCCCCGCCCACTGCCACTTAAGTTTTGCAATTCTTTGGGCTATGTCGTAAACTTTAGTTATTCTACGGATCTCCTCATTCCTGATTCGATCTCGTAAAGAAACACCGAGCATAGCCCTCTTCCATTGACTTGCTCTGCCCTTTGTGTGACCTTGAGCTTTCTTATCAGGCCCATTATAAGTGACCACGACTCAGTGCCATAAGTCCTGGCAACACACACTGGTCAAAAACTTTCGTTTTTAAGACACTACGGTAATTTGGACGAGAAGATTTTACGTAGCTTCCCGAACGCTGCCCAGCCGAGTTGGATTCGTCGGTTGACCTCTTTCTCGAAGTTGGACTTACCTAATTGGACAACTTGTCCCAAGTATACATAATCGTCAACAACTTCAAGTGTAGAGTGACCGATTACCACGGGTGTAGGTACGACATGATCGTTCGACATAACTTTAGTCTTCTCCGTGTTCATTTTTAGGCCTACTCTCTCGGAGGCTCTACTGAGGTCATCGAGCATTGCGCCAAGATCCTCCAAGGTCTCAGCCATGACTACTATATCGTCGGCAAACGAAGGTGATTGATGTACTAGCCATTAATGTTGATGCCACGTCCGTTCCAAGCTTGAAAACATCTTCCAAGGCATTGGTGAATAGTTTCCAAGAAATAACATCTCCTTGTCTCACACCTTTGCGCAATTGGATAGGTTTCGAGTCCTGACCTACACGGTCAGGACTCGAAACCGGACGGACATAGTAGCGTTTTCTTACAAACATTTCAACACTTCGATGTACCGGTAGTCTATTTGGCACTTTTGGTGAGACCGTAGCATAGCCCAGGTTTAGATCGAATCGAAGGCTTTTTCATAGTCCACGAACGCCAAGCACAGTGGCTGATTATATTCTTCGGTCTTTTGTATAATCTGCCGCAGCGTATGAATGTGGTCTATGGTACTGAAGCCTTTTCGGAAACCGGCTTGTTCGGGAGGCTGGAATTCGTCAAAGCGTGCGAGACGGTTCGTAATGACTTTAGAAAACAACTTATGGACATGGCTCAGAAGTGAGATGGGTCTGTAGTTTTTCAACAAAGTCTTATCGCCCTTTTTGAAAAACAGCACCACCACACTTCTTTTCTATGCCCGTGGCGTCTGGCCCCCAAGTATAACGGAATTAAACTTTTGGAGAGCTTGTAGGATCGGTTTTCCGCCTGCTTTGAGAAGCTCTGCTGTAATTCCATCATCACCTGGTGCCTTGTTGTTTTTAAGTTGTTTTTCAAAAAACATCATATGGAATGGAAACTGTCGCCTGGTATGAAACACTTCACATCTTACACAGAGACTGTCCTAGATCCTAGAGCTTGGAGCAAATTCATGGCAGCAGACAACAGGCCCGCCTAATCTAGGTCTGGCTTACAGGGCACTATGCCACAAACCGCATGCTCTGCAAAATGCAGCTTTCAACAACACTGAATTAATAATAATATATTTCTACGCTCACATCAAGTATCTAGCCCAAATTAAGTATCATTAAGAACTTGTATTAGGGATACTAGATAACGGACAAATTTTAATATAAGTACATAATAGTAATAGATATTTTTATAAATAAATACATAAATAACCATGACTCGCAAACAAATATTCGTGTTCATCACACAAATATTTGATCCTACCAGGACTCGAACCCGGACCGCTTGATGTGTAGGCAGCTGTACTGACCACTCCACCAAGACGGCGTCGTTTTGCGTGTCGTTTCGTTGCCTAAGCATTCAGTATTGACGAACAGTTATGACGGATCATTGAAATAAAGGTTTTGTGTTAATGACTTTGAGAATTGTATAGTGGTTGGAAGTCCCACTACACAATTCTCATCAGTCACCAATACCATCATGAGGTCTGTACCAAGCACTCTTTAGATGCATTAAAATGTGTTGCACCCACATTTTATTGCAAAAATCAAGAAAGAAAATATGAAACTGAAGACTTGGCTCTATGGGCTAGATCCCTTTTCCGTCCCGTAACTGGAAAAATTTAAGAAAAAACTGCACCTCTTCTTAATAATCTAACAGGTTCTGGGCCTGTTAGGGTCCTATGGGGACGTTAGTATTAAATAATGGACTGTAACTTGGTTATGCTAGTTCTTTACTGCCTTCAGTACAATATTTACAGACATATATTAGACGATATTATATAATTAAGTATGCCGGAGGTCCCAAGAGAGCGGGTCGCGCCCGCTCGCTGCTTATATACGAGCCGCGCCCGGCTCCCACCACGTCGCGGTGGCTTCATGTGCCCCCAGCGCCCGCGCGTCTCCTCCCGTGCGTATATGGAAGCCTGTGTCTCAACATGCTCCCCGGGTTGAAGTAATAGACTTCAAAAATCTGGAAGGGGACAAATATTATTATATGCCCTCCGAATGGTTCCCCTCTTGGTTTTGAGTTCAGCAACCCTGGTCACACCATCGCAGCCAGGGTAAACTTTCAACACACGCCCCAATGACCATAGTAGAGGGGGGACTGTTTTATCTTTGACTAGAACAAGAGACCCTAGCCTCAGTTCTGCTATCGAAGCCCGCCACTTGACCTTTCCTTGTAGTAAGGTAACATATTCAAGTGAAAATCGTTTCCAAAAATGCTGTTTGATAAGCTCTATTCTTTTATAGCGCTCGAGTCGAGTGATGTCTACTTCGGGCATCTGCGGATGAGGGGTAAACAATAGCGAGCGTCCAATTAAAAAATGGGCAGGAGTTAGAGCGGTAAAATCATTAGGATCACAGGAAAGTTGGGTTAAAGGTCGGGAGTTTAAAATAGCCTCTATCTGATTGAGACAGGTAGCCATTTCCTCATATGTGAAGTTGGTTAATTGTAATAAACGTCGTAAGTGATGTTTGGTAGAACGAACTGCTGCTTCAGCTAAGCCGTTGAAGTGAGGACTATAGGCAGGCACGAATTTAAATTCGATGCCTTCTTGAGACATATAATTGTCTACATTACATTGATCTAAGAATCTAGACAATTCATTGTAAGTGCCTACAAAGTTTGTGCCGTTGTCAGAAGTTATACTTTGTGGCTTTCCACGACGTGATATAAAACGATTTAAAGCTGCTAGATAAGCTTCGCTAGATAATGCCGTGACGAGCTCGAGATGACAGGCTTTTGTTGAATTGCAAATAAAGATTGCCAAAAAAGACTTTATGAGTTTGCAACCTCTGCCTTTACGGTCTGCTATCTGCACCGGGCCAGCATAGTCGACTGAGCTATGTAAGAACGGAAACTCAAGTTCTGTTCTGGATGATGGTAACTGACCCATAATGGGTTGTATGGTTTCAGCTTTATATCTAAAACACCGAATACATTTTTTGACAGTGGATTTAGATAAATTTTTACCACCTAACGGCCAAAACATCTGTCTGATGTTAGCTAATAGAAGCTGTGGGCCACAGTGCACATGTTTTAAATGAAAATGATGAAAAATTATTTTTGATAAATGATGCTTACTACATATCAATATTTGATGCTTGACATCATAGCTGTAGGGAGAATTATTGAGCCTCCCACCTACTCTCATTACCCCATTGTTATCTAAAAATGGCGATAAAGACATAAGTCTATTCTTTTTGGGTAGTGATTTTCCCATTTTAAGAATAGAACACTCATTAGGAAACATTTCTAATTGAGCTTTACAAATAATAATATTTAATGAGTTTTCTAACTCTTGAACTGTTAAAATTCCATTTCTTTTAGTATATTTATTTTTGCATTTGTAAATAAATCTTTGTAAATATGCTATTGACCTTTGTATAAGAATAAATTTAGATTTTGAATGTATGAATTTTGTAATCAAATCAATATCGATTGTATTGCTTAACACAACATGATGGGCAACTAACTCTGGTAGATCTTGTTTCTCTATATGATTTGGAAATTTAGGCCATTCATTTTGGTTATTTAATAAAAATGTAGGACCTGACCACCATAATGATGAATTTATGATGCAATCAGCCCTCACCCCGCGAGAAACGAGATCCGCCGGATTGTCTTTCGACGGTACGTAGCTCCACGTGTGACCTTCGGTACATTCCTGAATTTCATAAACCCTGTTTTTTACAAAACTTTTAAGTTGTGTGTATGGTGTTTTTAACCATCCAAGCACTATGGTTGAATCGCACCAAAGTGTGCATGAGTTTATAGGAATGGTTAATGAAGAAAATACCTTTGTACACAATCTAGCAGCTAATAAGGCTCCGCAGAGCTCAAGGCGCGGAATGGTTGTAGGTTTAATGTGTTAAGAGTATATGTTTTAATAGGTTCGCTAGTATCGTAACGAAATATTATTTGTTGAAGAGAACGTTGCGTAGGATTGAGTTCTATGGCCCTGTACATTTTCTCAATATCTCCGGTAATTACATATTTATGCTGCCTAAAACGAACTAATATTGAGTATAGATCTTCTTGTACAGTTGGACCTACCATCTGAATGTCATTAAGTGACACACCAGTACTAGAAGCTGCTGAAGCGTCAAACACAGTACGAAGCTTAGTCGTAAGGCTTGACTCACGTACGACCCCATGGTGAGGTATAAAATAAGATTTGTGCTTAGAAGACGTGATTTCCTTATTTTCTGTCATATGACCTAGGAATTCATACTCACGCATGAAGCTCATATACCTACTTTTAAACAGAGGGTCTTTAATAAATTTACGTTCTAAAGACAAGAAACGAAACTTTGCCTTTTGGTATGAATCGCCTAAGACTGAAGGGTCTTTCTTCAGCGGCATGGATACGACAAAGCGACCGTTATCTTTACGAAAAGTGCTTGACACAAAACTTTGTTCGCAAGCACGTTCCTCAGAAGATAAAGAATTTTTTGTGGATACTGAATCTAATTCCCAAAAACGCGTCAAGTCTGGATTGGGTTCCTCGTTTATTAAATGACATACGGGAGATGAAGAGTGTCGGGTGACATACCCGGACACCAACCAACCCAGCTTCGTTTCATATAACTTTGGTTTATTTTTACCTAAGTCAATGGAATTATTACATAAGACCGACCAAAAGACATCGGCTCCAACTAATATGTCTATTGCCGCTGGCACATTAAAAAAAGGGTCTGCAAGACTTACTCCCATAGGAAGAGGAATATTTTCAATGTTAATGAATGAAGACGGCAATGACTTAGTTATTAGAGGCAAAATGTGACAATCTAAATTAATTTCAAAGTCGTCATACCTAGACCTGATTGTAAGACTACACGATTGTGTACAAAGGGAAGTATTATTATTTATACCTGTCACCGTGGCGCTCGCATTGCGTCGCGACAACCCCAGCTTACCGCAGAGCGACTGAGTTATGAAGTTGGCCGTGCTACCGTTGTCAAGCAGAACGCGGGCGGAGTGCACGGTGCCCTTGTCGTCAACCACGTCCACCAGTGCTGTGGAAAGCAATACATGCGAAGAAGTAGTAATCTGTTTTGCATCGGTGCAACAGTTGAATGTGTTAATTGTTGCGTCATGTTCAGGTATAGGGTCTGATTCGTGTAAGTGTAAAAGCGTGTTATGTTTTTTCTTACAATATTTACAAGGCACTAAATTACATTTTTTCTCAATGTGGCCTGGGCGCAAACAATTTAAGCATACTTTTAGTTGCTGCGCTTTTTGTATACGACTTTCTATTGGAAGAGACCTGAATGTTTCACAGGAAAATAAATAATGAGATTGATTACACACAGGACATTTAAATGAATTTTTATTGAAATTATTGTGTTTTTTATGTGTATTATATGTATTATTTTTATAGGTTTGTTGTGTTTTTGTATTAAGTGTAAGTAAGTTAGAATTAAATTTATTTGTATCTGACCTTTGTGATTTGCTTTCTTGCAAGGTTTCCAACAAATCTGCTCTGTTGCTAAGAAAACTCACAAAAGTGCTCATCAAAGGAGGTTCAGTCAACCTATTCCTATATTCTTCCCATTCCCTATGGGTTACGCTGTCTAATTTTTCTGTCATCATATAAATGATAAGCGTATCCCAATAGTCTGTTGGCTGGTCTAAAGTAGACAATGCACGAATATTTTTATTCGTGACGTCTATGAGACGACGAATCGCTGAACACGATTCTTCTTTGATGGGCTCAACACTAAACAACGCCTGAACATGATTGTTTACTAGCAGTCTTTTATTATTATATCTGCTGCATAGTAAATTCCACGCCACATCATAATTCTCGGCTTTATAATCTAATTTGTCGATTACTAATGATGCACTTCCTTTAAGTGACGCTTTCAAATAATGCAATTTATTTATATTGTCTAAATCCTCTCTCAAATGGATTAAGGAAGTGAATGTGTCCCTAAACTCGAGCCAATTCAAATAGTGACCATTAAAGACAGGTAAATTAATTTTTGGCAATCTTATACACTGAGTTTTTAAACATGCCTGATCATCCTCACGAGCTGTGACGGCACCATCCTGAAGCTTGCGTTGACCACATGGCCGGACACCCATTAAGCCACGCGCGGCTGCCACGTGCGCGAAATATTGGTTTTCAAAATGTTCACGCTCTTTAGCCTCGGCGTCGGGGCTGTCCGATGTTATTTCGATATCACCCTGTAATTTATCAAAATCATCGTATAAGCTTTCAAATTTTTTCAATCTAATTTCTAAATCTAAAAGTTGCAGGGCGCTTAGCTCAGCACAGCTTTTAAGCATATTTAAATGATTGCTAAAAATGGTAAGTTTTGATTTCATACTGCTTCGTTTGCGTATTAAAATTTCTATTTTATCATTCATGTTGGCAGTCTAACTTAAATTGTAACACAATTTGCAATAATTTTACGACGATGCTATGCAAAAAAAAGGTCGCAAGCCTATTCAATTTGCGCTGGCACAAACAATAGATCGGCCGGCTACGGCCGGCGAGCAGGTAAACTGTTACGTAATGAGCTACAGCGCGCCACGGCAGGCAATAATTTGCAATTCTTAAAGATTTATTGAAATAAATAGGTTATCAATCTAATTCAATGCCTTGACGGAATAGGTAAACTATTGCTTAATTGCGACAGAAAGGCTACGCATTCACCAAACATTGGCTATTTTAAAAAAATGATATTTAGACGATGAAAGGAACGGAAAAAGGAAATTAATTGGAACGAACTCACAAGTTTACATCTGATGACGATGCTTGAATGAAGTCCTGGGTCTGAAGTCCGGCACGTGGTCGTGGTGTGACCTTAGGGTAACCTCGTCCTCGAGCGTGTGCGGATGCTTCGCGAAGATTTCTTCTCTTCTTTCGCGCTGCTGAAGGCCGTATTGAAGTGCTCAATTCCACGTGTCTTTTGTTGTCCACGTTTCCGCGTGTCTTATTTTTTTTTGTTTTTGTACTGTGAAGACGGCGAGATAATCCTAAAGGACCATTGTTAGGGTCCTATGGGGACGTTAGTATTAAATAATGGACTGTAACTTGGTTATGCTAGTTCTTTACTGCCTTCAGTACAATATTTACAGACATATATTAGACGATATTATATAATTAAGTATGCCGGAGGTCCCAAGAGAGCGGGTCGCGCCCGCTCGCTGCTTATATACGAGCCGCGCCCGGCTCCCACCACGTCGCGGTGGCTTCATGTGCCCCCAGCGCCCGCGCGTCTCCTCCCGTGCGTATATGGAAGCCTGTGTCTCAACAGGGCCCATAACCTGTTAGATTATTGTTGTCAGTCATTTTTAGAAATATACTTTTTGATTTTTTTGCTTTACAAATAAGTATGGTTTATAAACTGCACCTCTTCTAAATAATCTAACAAAAAAAACGGAGTCTTTGGCGGAAAACCATGGCGTCTGGATGTCGATGTTTATTTCGATAATTCAAAATTGTTTCGGAGTGGATTTTGTGCAGTGAAAGTGGTGTCGTTTCGTTGCATAAGCATCCGTGTTGAAGAACAGTTATGAGGAATCATTGAAATAAAGGTTTTGTATATGTGGCGTTGAGAATTGTATAGTGGTTGGAAATCCCGCTATACAATTCTCATCAGTCACAGTCATGAGGTCTGTTGCCATGCATTTCTTTCCAAGCACTCCCTAGATGCATTAAAATGTGCGACGCCCATATTTTAATGCAAACATCAATAAAGAAGAGAAACACAGACAGGGCTGTATGGACTTGATATCCTTTGCCCGTCCCGTTAGGGACAAAGGAAACAAACAAAAAAAAACATGGGGAGTGTTTGGCGGGTAATTATGGCGTCTGGATGTTTGCTGGATGTCGATCTTTATTTCGATAATTCAAAATTGCTTCGGAGTGGATTTTGTGCAGTGAAAGTGGTGTCGTTTCGTTGCTTAAGCATCCGTGTTGACAAACAGTTATGAGGAATCATTAAAATAAAGGTTTTGTGTATGTGGCGTTGAGAATTTTATAGTGGTTGGAAATCCCACTATGAAATTCCCATCAGTCACAGTCATGAGGTCTGTTGCCATGCATTTCTTTCCAAGCACTCCCTAGATGCATTAAAATGTGCAACGCCCATGTTTTAATGCAAACATCAAGACAGAAATACAGACAGGGCTGTATGAACTTGATATCCTTTGCCCGTCCCGTTAGGGACAAAAGAAACAAAAAAAAACGGAGTGTTTAGCGGGTAACCATGGCGTCTGGATGTCGATCTTTATTTCGATAATTCAAAATTGCTTCGGAGTGGATTTTGTGCAGTGAAAGTGGTGTCGTTTCGTTGCTTAAGCATCCGTGTTGACGAACAGTTATGAGGAATCATTGAAATAAAGGTTTTGTGTATGTGGCGTTGAGAATTTTATAGTGGTTGGAAATCCCACTATAAAATTCTCATCAGTCACAGTCATGAGGTCTGTTGCCATGCATTTCTTTCCAAGCACTCCCTAGATGCATTAAAATCTGCAACGCCCATGTTTTAATGCAAACATCAAGACAGAAATACAGACAGGGCTATATGAACTTGATATCCTTTGGCCGTCCTGTTAGGGACAAAAGAAACAAAAAAAAAACGGAGTGTTTGGCGGGTAATCATGGCGTCTGGAAGTCGATCTTTATTTCGATAATTCAAAATTGCTTCGGAGTGGATTTTGTGCAGTGAAAGTGGTGTCGTTTTGTTGCATAAGCATCCTTGTTGACGAACAGTTATGAGGAATCATTGAAATAAAGGTTTTGTGTATGTGGCGTTGAGAATTGTATAGTGGTTGGAAATCCCATTATACAAATCTCATCAGTCACCATCATGAGGTCTGTACCATGCATTTCTCGCCAAGCACTCCCTAGATGCATTAAAAAGTGTGGCACCCACATTTTAATGCAAAAATCAAGAAAGAAGATGAAACTAAAGACTTGGCTGTATGGGCTAGATCCCTTTGCCGTCCCGTAACAGGGAAAACTTAACCTCTCGAGCGTCGGCGGGAAGCCCCGCATTCCCACGAAAAAAAGTACCGTTGAGCGTCGGCGGGAAGACCGGGCGTCCCGCAGATAGTCATGGTCTATAGTTTGCTTTTTTTCTACTTCAACTTATTTTAACCAATAGGAGTGTTTGACATCAATAGAATCTGTGTTCAATGCTCTCAAATACTAAATGATGATTGGTTATCGTGTTCATTGAAAAAGTGTGAGTATTGGTCGTTGAAAAAAAATGGTGACGCATTTGGCATGTTGTCAGCCGGGGTGTGTTGAGGTGTATTTAATTCTATAGTTTTGTTTACAAATGCGTAATATGTATTGTGTTGAATGTTTTATGTCGATAAGTGTATATACTTGGTGTGTAACTAAAAAGAATGTGATTTTGAGCAAGTTTTACATGATTTATGAATCGTTAAAGTTTGTGTATTATTTGTTTGTGTATTTTTTGACCGTTGGTGAAATTAAATGCTATAAAATGCTGTAAAAAGGGGGAATGTATTTGTGATTACTTAATTTTAATGGTTAGACAATGTTTCTAGGTTTCTAAAAATGTATCAATCATAAAAAACGGATGTAAATTATTGGTTATATAAGGAAAATAGTAAAATACATCATCTGAGGTCAACAAGTTAAGGCATCGACACTACACGGTATCGATGCATTTTGCCGCGCGACACTCGAGAGGTTAAACAAAACAAAAAAAAAACGACGTGTTTGGCGGTAAATCATGGCGTCTGGAAGTCGATCTTTATTTCGATAATTCAAAATTGCTTCGGAGTGGATTTTGTGCAGTGAAAGTGGTGTCGTTTCTTTGCATAAGCATCCGTGTTGACGAACAGTTATGAGGAATCATTGAAATAAAGGTTTTGTGTATGCGGCGTTGAGAATTGTATAGTGGTTGTAAATCCCACTATACAATTCTCATCAGTCACAATCATGAGGTCTGTTGCCATGCATTTCTTTCTAAGCACTCCCTAGATGCATTAAAATGTGCGACGCCCATATTTTAATGCAAACATCAAGAAAGAAGACATAAATACAGAGAGGGCTGTATGGACTTGATATCCTTTGCCCGTCCCGTCAGGGACAAAAGAAACAAAAAAAAAAAAAACGAAACTGTCACTTGTTTTGTTTGTCAAATATAGCTTTTATTTATTTTCTTTTGTTTGGTTTGGTTTACAATTGTAATAAAAATTGCTTGTAATATTAACAAAATTTTGCTTTAGCATTCCCTTCTGAATTACACAGTTTCATCTCATCGACCAATTTACAGGGGTAGCCGGTTTATTTGAACGAAATGGATTCATTGAATGATATCGATATCAGTGACGAAGAAGAAGAAATAACTGCAGATGCTGTATTAAAAACTCTTCAAAGTGCATGGCAAAATGAACGATTGGCTCCCGAAATTTTGCCCCACAATAATGACATGGTGGAATGTATGCTTGGGCAAATTCAACATATGGAACGAAATATAAACAAACTTCCCAAAACAGACCTTCGCACTTCAATTCACAAAATGGAACTTAGTCGAATAAAATTCATCATATGTAATTACCTTAGAACCAGGCTGAACAAAATAGAGAAACATTGTATTCATATAATAAATGAAGAAAAACAACGAATGGAATCTGGTACCAATTACTTGACACCCTCTGAATATAAGTATGCTCAGGAATATTTACTTAACATGGAGAGTCATTTGAAAAACGTCGTCTTAGATAAGATGCCAGGAAATATGAAAAGGCTAGAAATGGATAAAATGGCGGTTCATCCTAACTTACAAAGCCACGTGTTTTTAAAAGCAAACAGTACAGTAACTGGTGTTGTATTAGAAGATCTTATAGGAGATCAGGATGAGGAGATTGATCTTGAAGGTAAATTTATTTGATTTGGTAATTAGATTTGATCCTTATGATTGACCCTATTGATCAATGCCATAATTGTACAGGCTGTTGTTTTTTTTCGGATTTAAGCCAGTTAGTGGCAAGCGTATTTTTGAAAATGTTTGAATGCAGTTTTGTTTCTTATTAAAAATGAAGGAATGTTACCTTTGGGTACAATTTTCTATCTCCAGTATTTAGAGTACTTTTACACAGGTGGCATTGAAAAATTCTAACCTGTATAATCAAATAACATACATCAAATTTTCTTTGGATCAGAAAGTAAATTGGAAACATTAAGTATTCTTATATCCCTCGAAACAACTTTATAAAATACTAGCTATTGCCCGCAACTTCGTCCGCGTAAAATAGTTACTTCGGGCAGCATTTAAATTGTCTTATTATTTCTTCTAACCATACCTACAAATTTTCGTGGATTTTACTCAAAAAATGATGGATTTTTATACAAACTTTCATTCCCTATTTTACCCCCTTAGGGATTGAATTTCCGAAAATCTGAAAATACATCTTTCTTAATTTGTACTTCAAAGGCCATGTACCAATTTTTATGGATTTTACTTTAAAAATGCCGAATTTCCATACTAACTTTTCACCCCCTTAGAGGGTGAATTTCCAAAAATCATTTCTTAGTGCACCCCTGGACCTCATAAGGAACCTACGTACCAAATTTGGAATCTCTAGACTCAGCGGTTTGGGCTGTGCGTTGATATGTCAGTCAGTCGGTCAATATTAATTGTATCCACATTTTAAATAAATGTGGTCTATCTATGCGCTCTGTGGGGTGTCTGTTTTAATTGCTCTGCCACAACGAAGAATAAGAAAATCGACTTAAGTTTAAGTAAAAAAATGTGAAATTGACTGTTTGGAAGTAACAAAGGAATAAATGTGGCTGTACTGTTGAACCTGATTTCACTGATATAGCTATCTGTAATGCTTTATTTCTCAGTGAGCCTATATGTTGAGTAGACATTAATTGAATGGTTATTTTAACAGATGGATCACAACACATTCTCCAATACAAACCTATAGCTGACCTAGTGAAAAATGGAAAAGTTCAACTGA
The DNA here is from genome assembly GCA_955850985.1 of Elophila nymphaeata. Classification (NCBI taxonomy): domain Eukaryota; kingdom Metazoa; phylum Arthropoda; class Insecta; order Lepidoptera; family Crambidae; genus Elophila; species Elophila nymphaeata. Next base: position 14,542,086 of record OY039069.1, on the reverse strand, counting down.
TATGACTACAACCATGATATTGCTGACCAGCTAAGTGATGGTCTAATAAATTGCTAAAAAATTAATCTTAACTCGAGTGAATATTGTGTACTTGTATTATTACATCCTTTGTTGAAAAAAGTGCAAAACCCTGGGTAAAAAATCTTATTAAATATTTATTGTGTTAACTGTATACTGTTTTTTATTTTTACTGTTCTCAAATATCTAAAAAGACTTCTTTATACAGGTAGTTATATATTGCTAAAAATTAAACAAATATTTAGGTTTAAAATTGTTTATTTCAAATCAACTCTTACAACACAATGTGATGTAGTGTATAGAGATCGAAATTACACAAAATAGTGAAAAATTTCGTTGGTATATTATTATTACATACTGTCAAATGTCTTTGTGGTATTTGTACAGATTTGTATGTAGTTTTTATCTCTTAATATTTAGTAATAAATATGACAAGTATTTTTTAATGCCATTAATAAAACAGAAAATACCATTTTAATAAAATGTCTAACAAGAAATGATCTTAAATATTGCAATACATAGAATATTAATCCAAATATGGTATCTATAAAATGGTAATAAATTATTATTAATCATCCATTATAAAAAAACTTGGCAAAAGATGTTGAACAAGTTATTTCCATTGATTTTGAGCAAACAACACACTAAATTTTTTTATTCAAGGACATAATTATTATGTCCTGACCTCATAAGTCTATAGAATTATTGACATAGCAAATATACAGGTAGATGACTTAAAAGGTAACATAATTCCAATTCTATATTTTACAATTTTTAAAACAAAACGGGCTCTGTATAAAAATCTAGTATTTAATATTGCAACATTTAACTGTATAACACTATTCAAAAGTTGTTTGTAATGTTATTATAAAATACAACAAAAACTAGCTATTAGTTTATTCTGTATAAATTGTACAACAATTTTATGGTTGTAACATTATAATATTATCTAAGTACTTTGTATTAAAAGTTAAATATTTGTTCCAAGTTCTCCCTCAAAGTAGGTACTTAATGAATAGTTACAATATAAATCTATTACATTAAAATATAAATTGTATATATTTAAACAAACATTATTTATTATATTTGTGACATAAATGCATTAAATAAATATTTGGTCCAATTATGTTTGTTGGAACAGAATAACTACCAAGGCCGCACAAGACACATGAGCACCGTTCTTTAAAATTCTCTTTCATTATAAAGGAATTAACATTATTATAGTATTTTTATCACAATGAACTGTTTTCATACAATAATTATTTAATGTAAGTACGTATTCATTAGGCAACTATTCACAGCAAGATAAAAATCAAAAAATACATTTACAGACACATTTGAGCGCCATAGGTACCAAAGGCTGTGAAGATCAGACTACACAAAACTGTATTTTTTTTATATTTTTTAAACTTATCCCATATTATGTATAATAGTTTGGAAGTCAATTGACATAATTGACTATAGCAGCTTGACTCACATCCATCTCTACATATTATGTAATTACCATTTGAAACAAATTACTTAGGTACTATACATTAATACTAGGCGTAAATAAATCTAAAAATATCAACAAGTTTTAAGTAAGTATAGTAAATTATTGCCTAATATTTTTAAATCTAAACATTTTTTATTTCACTAAATCAAGGTATAGAAAGATCGGTGTTAAGTAACATTATTACACATAAGTACATACATTACATACCTTACTGACATAAAACAAATTAATGACACCATAAAAAGCACAATACATTGACTTTACTTATAAGTTCCACAGTTTCCACTCAAGCATAATTACCTATAATTACATACTGGTAATTGGTATATAAATAAATTGTATTGAACAATTGCACCTAATTAAATAATTTATCAACATTACTTTTGAAGTTAGAACATTGTGATGATGACAATTCCAATTCAATTAAGGCCCTAAGAAATGCTTATGCGTTTAACAGCAAAAAGTAAAACAAGAAAGTAAAACCATTAATGGTTTAAATTATTCCGTTTTATTATTAACTTTTTGACACTTAAAGAGTGTAGTCCATTTAATAATAGCAATTTGATACATAGATTACTAGTTGGCTAGTAAGTATATTTTGCTATTCAACCCCGCAATTGAGTATTGTCTTCTGCGTCGACAAATTTTATATGTTCAGCGTGTGCGTGCTTCGCCAGTTCCCGGACACTTTGTTCGGCTGCGGAGCTCATTTGCTTCACCATACGAGTGAAGTGACCTTCCTCTATCTGCAAGAGCTCGTGCGGGTGACCACATTCTACTATTTGACCCGCTTCCATGACCTGTAGATATACAATTGCGATTTAAGGCTAGCAACGATTTGTGGAGAAAGGGCACAGCGAGTAGCTGCTCGATTTTGAAGCTGCTTGAACAATAGGGTAGTATCTCCACCTTACAGAAGACCACAGTAAAAACACACTAGTTTTGTGGTGTGTTTCTGTTGGGAGAAAGGTTGCCAGAGTTCCACAGGATAGGGAAGGGGACTAGGGTTGCAGCGCGTGAGTATCACGGCATAGTGGAAGCGTCTATAGGCTACGGTGACTGCTTACCATCAGGCAGGTTGTTTGTTTATCTGCCAACCAATTATTATTATTATTATTTCCTTTATTTTATTTAAAATACATACAAAATTAAAATGAAATAAAGGAAATAATAAGCGTCGGTGGCGTAGTGCGTAAGAGCATCGTCTCCCACCCGGGAGGCACTGGTTCAATCCCCGCCACGTACCAATGTGTTTTCAAATTTTGAATTCATATGTACGTTTAATCGACGCTTTTACGGTGAAGGAAAACATCGCGAGGAAATCTGCACACACCTATGAAGAAATTCTTAGGTTGTGTGTGAAGTCGACCAACCCGCACTTGGCCAGCGTGGTTAACTAAGGCCTAATCGCCCTTAATGTGAAGTAGGCTCGAGCCCCTCGGTGGGGACATTATATGAGCTGTTGATGAAAGGAAATAATAATAATAATAAGGTTGGCAGATAAACAAACGTATTACAAATTATCAGGCAGACAGTTGTAGACAACTGATAGGTGCCTATATCCTGTTATTTTTATTAGTTTTCTCCTATTTATTAGGTATATAAGTATTTGTCTAGTCGGTTCTTAATTAACATCAAAAAAATATTTACTTTTGTAATTCTCTCAGATCAACATTATTTACATCCACACATTAAGAGGATAGTACGGCGCGCACATCTCCATACAAGAGAAAACGGTTTCCCGTAATACATCATTACGGGTTAACTTACATTAAATTTAAAACGTTACATTATTTGAATGTTTTAATAAAAAAATCTAAGTCCGTACGTTTTTCTTTCTTCCAAATTTGACTTATACATTTAAAGTATTATATTTAATTTAAAAAAAATTAAAAAAGGAAAACATACAGACATAGTTTTTTAGTATGTTAAAACATTCTAAAATACCACAAAGATCGGATATGAAATGGAAAACGTTTTTACATTTATTTTGTATGAAGACGGTGCTCGGCGTACTATCATGTTAATGAATCTGATCAAAAACTACTGGCCTGATTTCTAAAGCTCCCCACTAGATGATAAATTCAGTTTATCAAACCATTAAAAAAGAAATATTTAATTATTCATACATAAGTTTTATAGTATCACTGTCTGCTTTCCTACTACCATTTTAGAAAAACTTCGTTACAAACAGGATAAAGAAAGGTCAAGGTAAGGCCATTTCTGTTTAATTAGTTACAAAGTAACACTTTATCTTTAATAGGAGCTGTAAAAGATAAGATAAAAGTTGTAAAGAAATATTCGGCCATTTCACATTGATTATTTGATAAAGTTGTTTCTCAAACTTCTTAGGATTACTAAAAATATTTTTTATAATACTCACAACAACTCTGTCTGAATCTGCAACAGTATGCAAACGATGTGCCACTGTCAATACAGTGCAATCCGCGAAATATTTACGGATTGATTTCTGGATCAACGCGTCCGTGCTGTAAACAAATAAGAAAGAAGTATTAAGTACACATAAGTATTTAGGAGTTAGCCTAATGTGTTTGGGTTATGTAGTGTGGTGTGCACGGAATTTTCGATATATTCGGTGTGGGTGATGCCAACAAAATTTGACACTTTAGACTTGGGATCGTGACCAATGTTGACTGGTATCCACAAATAAACATTGGCTTCTTTAGGGGGCAGCTTAGACAATTTAATACGGGACGTGGCAAGCGGACGCGTTCCCCTCTGCCAAAGTACATGAACAAAGTTCATGTCAGTTTATAAAAACTAGTTCGCCGCGACGACCTATCGCCATGTATCTATCGCTAAGCGGACCTCGTAAGAATTATTGGTTGTGGAGTGTTTTCTTGTAAACGACGACCAGAAACATTAAAGTTATCCTAAACCGGAGTTGCTTATCACACGGAAGTAATTTTGTATTCAAATAAACTACTGTTCCTAATAACAATACAATTTTTCATCTACTAATTTTGCGACAGAAACAACGATGAGCGCGCGAGTGTGCGCTCATAATAGCGATTACAATGTTTGCAACAGTGTGCACGAGTGAGTGAATGTGTGCTATGCGTGTTTGCCTCACCCCCCGCGAAAAACGGCAGAATGTTTTCAATACTAAATCTGCGCTATGCCACGTCCCGTGTTGAATGGTCTAAGGGAGGTAGCTATTTAGCTTCTAAAAATTCCGGTATCCATATGAAATTAATGATTGAACTTGTCTAGTTTTTTGTTGAGTAAATATTTTAGGTCTGATTCATGTGACTTGTGACTCGATGGCCTTCCGAAGCAGGTCTACCGCTCCTTACTGTAAGGCTAAATGGCAATAAAGACTTTCCCGCGGGACATGTTTAACTAGACTAATGTAAGCTAGAAACTTTCATGTTCAGTTCAGTCGAAATTTTGTTTGTTTCTTGATGTATGCATTAAAATATGGGCGTCACACATTTTAGTGCATCTAGGGAGTGCTTGGAAATAAATGCATGGCAACAGACCAGTCACACCACAAAACCATTATTTCAATGATTCCTCATAACTGTTCGTCAACATGGATGCACAAGCAACGAAACGACACTACTTTCACTGTATAAAATCCACTCCGAAGCAATTTTGAATTATCCAAATAAAGATCGACATCCAGATGCCATGGTTTCCCGTCAAACACTCCCTTAGGTCTTTTTACACCCTGCATAATACTGGGTGTAAAAGACATGAACAGTCAAATAGGAACCATGTATTCTATACATCAAAATAAGACATATATCAAAAAAATATTGCTGGAAAATGATTTTAATTTTTTGGTGTTAAAAAAATTGCAAATTGTACCGCGGAATGTCAAGGGCTCAACTCGCACGCAACTCGCAAAACCGCGATAATTTGGCCAGACGGCGGCCCCGTTCGTTAGTGTCCGTGCGCATCGAGTGAGCTACATTGAACGCTAACGTTTTGAAGCCATTTTTTGTTATGAAATACTAAAAAAAATTATAATGTTTCTTTGGACAATAATTAAGAAATAACGTATAGAATACGTTTTCATAAAAAAAAATTATGACTTTGACCTTCAATAAAATCGTAACTATCAATTTCCCGGGTATAGTCTAAAGGAAAAAAAATGTTATGATGGTGAGCAGAATACATGGTTTTCGTTTGACTGTTCATGTCTTTTACAGCCTGTATAATCCTTTTTTTAAACATTAAATGAGAAACGAAAAACAAATACATAATGAGTAAAAGTCCTTACTTAGGGTCGACGTTAGCGGTGGCCTCGTCAAGTACCAGCAGCTTGTTCCGCGCGAGTGCTGCACGCGCCAGGCACAATAGCTGCCGCTGGCCCGCGCTGAAGTTGCTACCGCCGGCCGCCACCGGGGCTGACAGGGATGTCACACTCTTCTTCAATTCCACCTTTAACAATGGAAGCACTGCTTTATAGTTGTGAAGCCCAAGCGGGGATTTCGGGATTGACAGAAGCTCAGCATACGGGGGGATACAAAGTTAAAATTACTTTATTCATTTAGGTACAATTTGTACACTTATGAAAGTCAATTTTGATGCCATTGGTTCGAGAGTCTACCAGGAGGCCTTGTTCTGAGAAGAACCGGCAAGAAACTCAACAAGTTTTATCCTCCCTTGACAGTTTTTATAGTATTGATTTGGATAGAGTCATAATTCACATTGTAAAGTCTTTAATAATTAATCATAATAATTTATTAAAATAATGACTAATACGTTGTACCCTGTTGAGTAATATGGTGTAGCCCTACCTAATATGAGCCCTATCTATAATATAAAAAACGGGAGTGGTCTCCCCTTGACTTTCTTGTATACCGGAAACGACTCAAAAGTTTATAAAAACCTTATATTTTGATGTCATATATGCATGTTAAATTTCGGTCACCCATCCGAGTACCGAACACGCACTTGGTTGCTTAACTTTCGTGATCGACGACTCAAAAGTTGATAGAAACCTTTTATTTTGAAGTCATTCATGCATGTTAAATCTGGTTGCAATAAGTTAAAGCATGCTCGACTTATCGTGATAGATAACGCACAGACACACACGCCACACAGACATAATTCCAAAAACGGTATTTAGTTAGAGTCAGGGAGGTCCAAAACGTGTAAATCCGTCAAAATCTCGAGGTTGAATTTTTTGACGATTACATGACTTCCTCTATACTACGTGTACGAGAAAGTAAAAACAAAGATGTATACGAATTGACGCTTGTTCCCAACGAGTTCGAGAAGCTTAGCTTTACAGTCCAATAAAATTCAAAACTTTAACTAAGTCTGAAGTGTAATGATGACCGGTAAATACCGCACTTGTTTTAAAAAATTTGTAAGTCATATTGCCCTTGATACGTAATCTGACATTAACGTTATCTATAAAATGAATGAGTATTAGTGTATACTACAATGTATGTATCTGGCAGTGCAAGGTCTTGTGTTGTAGATGGGGAAATAAATGAGACTACCAATTTCTCAACAAAAGCTAAGTATTACAATCATAATTATTTAAATATTTGTAAAATGAGTTGTTCTTTTATGGTCCTTCGAGCCCGATAAAGTTCCAAACATTAGCAGTAAGTGTTGAACAACTATATACCTATATATATTTCAGCATAGTTCACTTTTCAATAATCCATAAATTTTCGAAATAATTTTTACTTTTTATCCTATTAAACATTTTGTAATTGAGACAAATATTAATTTATTTATAACGCCAGATTGCACCAGTGCGTCCTCTGCGTCCCACGAGGATAATAAAGATTAGCGATATTTGTGTGTACAAAGGCTGATTAAAATGATAAATTGTTTTCATTAACGATTACCTGAATGTAAACAATAAACAAGCGATGAATTGATTACACACCAACATATTGTTTCGGTTGATCGACTGACCTGTATCTATGGGGCCCTGACATTTTGCACGCGTACGTACTATTTTATAAGTACCTACATTGTATGTCGATATTTATATCGATAACCTAACCTAACCTAATCAGTTGTTTCACTACCTTCAAACGTTGCAATGTAAACATCGCAAGGCAGATAACGGCTCTATTAGCGTCCATTTCGCTTAAAGGATTATATCAGACTTACAAAAGACAGCTATTTTCAAAGATTAAAAGATTATTAAATTGTCAAACATAAACAGTGGTTTTATAAGAACAAGTACCTATGTACTTATTTGATATAAGCTTTCTGATATGCTCCTTCTAGACCGTTAATGTTCTTAGAGTTAAAGGCTATTTCGTATATCGCTAAACATTTTAACAAAAACATTCAACTTTTCTTTGAATAATCTACATAGTAAAAATCTTCTATAAAATCTTCATAGTAAACAACGATTTCACGCTATTAAGTGACTGCGTTCAAAGCCAAAAACGTTGCTCTAAGAATTAGGCTACGAACGTTTTATACAGAGCCTTAGGCAACATTTCGTTACACATAACGTCTCATCTGGCAGTATGGGCCATGCAGAGCCTCCAAATAGTGACAGGTTGTCAGCCTGTCGCCTACATAGAAGCAGAAAAAGACCTAAAGTAACAATCCTTCACAAAACAAACAACCAAAAGTCAACTAGGACAGATGTTAAGCTTAAAATCATCTCGGCAGTGCGGGGCATATGTAGTATGTATGCAATTACCTGTTCTAATGCTTTCCAAATATCTGCGTCTGAGTATCTATCAAACGGATCCATGTTGTAGCGTAAGCTCGCAGAAAACAGAACCGGCTCTTGGGGAATGATGGAGATCTTCGATCTGAGATCCTGGAGGAAAATGTCAGAATTAGTTAGAATGTTTCGGCCTAAATAAATACATTTTATTCCAATATTTGTGTTTACCTTTAGAGCGATTTCTCCTGTTTCCACTTCGTCTAAATATACGTGCCCCTCGATGGGTGCTAGTCGGAACAAGGCAGATATCAAAGAAGATTTGCCAGCACCAGTGCGGCCGACTACTCCAACCTAGTAACAAATATATTTTCAGTTTTTTTTTAATCTCGTGCCTTTTTCTGAAAAAAGTTGATCGATTGGAAGTGCATCGTGTAATGCAAACGAGGTACTAAAACTACTTATTACAAATAATCTTCCAAGAAAATAGCACATATTAATATATCGGACCAATCTATCTACAAGGAATTCCCAGGAACAAAATGTGATATCCAAGGATCGTTATGTGCCACGGGATTAAGTCTGAAATAGGAAATAAAGCTAATATTCTTCTTAGACTTCAAGGAAATTACGAGATAATGTAACCTCGGTATATTTTCTATAGCGTGAGCTAAACTTGAGGGAAATAGATCGTATCGTATCTATGTGCGTTAACACTTTGATAAGTGGGAATTTTTTTTTTACTTTTATGATTTTGTCCTCGATGGATGGAGGAGTAGATAAGATACTACGTGTCCATCAAAATCTGACGCTTACGTTTATGGTCGTTTGTCCTTGGTTTGAGTATATCATAATGCAAATTGTAGTAGGTACTTCCAATAAATATTAGCTTACCTTCCAACCGCTTTCAATAACAATATTAAGATTTTTGAGTACAGGTTCCGAGTCAACATCATATCGTAGTTTCAAATCTTTAAAGACAAGTTTTGCTCTCTGAGGCCAGTCTTTCGGGGCTGGTTTTCCGTCGTGCTTTTCCTTTGGCAGTGACGTGAACTGAATAAGTCTCTCAACGCTAGTCATCTGGGATATCACTTCTGTGGCTTGCTTCACGCCGTATGTTACCATGTTGACGAGAATCAAACCCTGACTGATAGCTAAACCGACGTTACCGGATCGTGTTTTACCTGTGAAAAACATTAGTGTTATTTAAAACCAAAATTTTTTATTCATTTAATTCGACGCCGTCGTGGTGGAGTGGTCAGTATAGCCTACCTCCTAGACATCAAGCGGTCCGGGTTCGAATCCTGGTAGCGGCAAATATTTGTGTGACGAACACGAATATTTGTTTGCATATCATGGTTGTTTATACATTTATTTAAGTTTATTTATAAAAATATCTAAAATTATTTAGTATATTAAAAAAAATGTCCGTTATCTAGTATCCGTAACACAAGTTCTTAATGATACTTACTTCGGGCTAGATAATTGGTGTAAGTGTGAAAAAAAAAATGAATTCATATTAATGTATCCATAGTTGATTGCAATCAATGATATATTATTAATATAAGTTATAACAATAGGAAAATGATGACAACATTTCAAAAAAGAAAACAAGACATTATTACAACTGATAATTACAGAACCATTTGGAGCTTTGGTCATCTAGAACACTATATATTTTTTCCAGAATTTATTACTTGCTAAATTAAGAGATACTTTAAAAAAAAACTAAATGTACCAAAATTGGACAGCGTGGGATCACTAACACAAAATATCCTTGCCATACATTTTTTTTATTTATGGTCAACATAACCAATCATAGCCTCAAAGATTTGACATTTGTGATGTATTTTTTTTAATTTTGTAGAGCCCAAGATATTAACCCACAAAAAAGCTACAGTTGCATTTACGTCGTTTTAGAATGAATAAGTTGTGAAATTTTAAATTAAAATACTTAGAATCAAAATAAAGAAAATAAAATATACATGCTGATTCTTTTAATGTCTATTCATATAATTAAAAAATACTATTAAATAAATGTAACGTAGTCAATTGGAAAATGTTATAACATTAATACAAAATAATTATGTATTCGAAACTCACCATCGTCTAATAACAGGAAGGTATATGATACAACTATCACGTACAGAGCTGACACAAGACTAAGCCAAATGGAGAATGTTGTGTTAGTGACTAATGTCAGATACCTGTAAAAATAATAAAATTTAAATATATTTTCAAATAAACATACTTATATCGATACCAGAAGTATCACTTAGCTTAAGGGACATTTTGGCCAAAATGAGTTATGTATATATTCGGATTCAGAATTTTCCGCTCTATCGGATGGAATACTTAGAATTTCTTTATCGGTAAAAAAAATGACCCTTACTTTATTTTGTGTGGGGGAAAAAATAATTAGTTATTGAAAACATTTTGATGTAACGGACGTAAGCATATTGTTATACGAGGGTGGATTGAAAAGTTCTCGGCCTAGTCAATAAAATAAACTACAATCCATACAAATTTATTTTTATTTTTCGACGTAATCTCCATCTAACTCAATGTATTTCTTCCATCTGTTTTCTAAAGCGCCTATACCTGTTTTAAAAAAACATTCCTGAAGCTCCTCCAAATATTGACTAACTGCAGCTTTGACCTCTTCATTTCATGAAAATTTCTGGCCACCGAGGTGTTTTTTTAGGTTTGGAAACAGGTGAAAGTCCGAGGGAGCCAAACCAAGTGAATAAGCCGAGTGGGGCAACAATTCAAAACCATAATCGTGAATTTGAGCCATAATCTCAACAGACGTGTGAACGCGAGCATTGTCCTGATGAAACAACACTGTTTTGCTCAGTTATCCTGGGCGTTTTTCTTTAATTTCACGTAAACGGCGTAAAAGAGTGGAGTAGTACGCTGACTTAATGATTTCCCCTTTCGGGAGGTAGTCCACCACGACGACGCCATTCGCATCCCAAAAGACGGATGCCATCACCTTTCCAGCTGAAAAAATTGCTTTCGCTTTTTTTGGGGTCGGTTCACCAAATTTTTCCACTGTTTGGATTGTTGTTTCGAATCTGGAGTATAGTGGTGAACCCAGGTTTCATCCATTGTTACAAACCTATTCACAAAATTTTGCCGATCAGTCTCAAACATCTCCAAGCAGTCGCGAGAAATCGTGAGTCGAATTCGCTTTTGTTCAACTGAAAGCAACCTGGGGACCCACCTAGCAGAAACCTTAGAAAATCCAAGTACGTGCACAATGATGTTTTGTGTTCGTTCATATGAGATGCCCAAAGTCTCAGCAATATCCCTGATAGTCAATCTGCGGTTTTCCAATATGAAATCACACACTACCGATGTTTTCTCTAGTCGTAGACGTCAAAGGCCGGCCCGAGCGAGGGTCATCTTCGATGCTCTCTCGACCACGTTTGAATTCCGCAACCCACTTTTTCACAGTGCTATACGACGGGGCAGATTCCCCTAATGTTGTTGTCATGACAATATGGATCCCTTGTGGTGTTAATTTTTTTTACACAAATATTTGATGACCACGCTTTGTTAAATTTTCTACATTTTCCAAAAACGTTGCGTTTCGTCTCACTCAACTCGCTCTTACTCAAAACCTACGAAACCCACAAAAAAGAAATTCACCATCGTGATAGCCAAAAAATAAACGAATTCAAAGAGGCTAGTATCATATAAATACCATCGCTATTTATATGTCAGGCCGAGAACTTTTCAATCCACCCTCGTACTTAGAAAGTTATAAAGTATGTCGCATTTGAAAATAATTTTGTCACTTACAGTAACCTCGAGTAAGTAACAGGTACTAAGTTAGTCCCTTAATTTAATGTAAGGGATGTGTCCCTTACCCTAATATAAATAACAAATGTCCAAATAAATATTTATCTTACGTCAATAAGTGTCACACTGAAGCATGTTACTTCGATTAAATGTCCTTTACATACTTTATTACCAAGACCATTAAGATAACTTAAAAGAAAAAAAGTATTTAAAGAAAGTATTTGTCGATAAATATTCGAAAAGCATGATTGTTTTTGGGACTATAGACTAAAATCTGAATAGTAGGATTTTTTCGAGGTCTCGGCTATTATTTTTTGGAATATGTATGCCGATTAATTAGTTTATTTAATAAATGTGATCATTAAACCATGGAAACTATCCGCCAGTTGCACAAAGTTGCATAAGTATCTTGTAACGGATAAACGTAGAAAAGTTTATCTACTAGATAAAAACTTTCGCTTTTTTTAGAACTTGAGACTTAACGCGATAAATTTGATAATATTGATGTAGTTTGTGATATCGAATAGTTATGGAAGGTTTTTAAAGACGATGTAGTGTCTGTGGATGGTAAAATATGTGGTGCGGCAAAAAGAGGACAAGATGAGATACGAATAATGGACGGACGAGAATAATAGGTGATGTGAGATAATAAGAAAAAATAGAGGGCTGTAGTTGACAAAAAGAGCTAACTAGAAGGTGACAGTTGAATATATCGATGAAGTTAAAAAGGAATTAAAATTGTAGAAAAAAATCGGGAGTGATCTCCCCTTGACTTTCTCGTATACCGGAAACGACTCGAAAGTTGACAGAAACCTTATATTTTGATGCCATACATGCATGTTAAATTTTGGTCACCCATCCGAGTACCGACCGCGTACTTGGTTGCTTAACTTTCGTAATCGACGGCTCAAAATTTGATAGAAACCTTATATTTTGATGTCAAACACGTGTGTTAAATTTGGTTGCAATAAGTTAAAGCATGCTCGAGTTATCGTGCTAACGCACAGACACACACACACAGACGCACAGACACACACACAGACATAATTCCAAAAAAAATATTGTTGGACTCAGGGAGGTCCAAAACGTGTAAATCCGTCAAAACCTCGCGGTCGAATTTTTTGACGATTACAAGACTTCCTCTATACTACGAAAGTAAAAATATCAGATGCTAGAGTGGTATTATTATAAGCAGTGAGCAAAAGGTGGACATGATGATAATGGTAGCTGTGAGCGCTAAACCTAGTTATAAGGTTTGTATATTCTACTCAACACAAATTTGAGTATCACCATAGGTCGGAATATTTTGATATTAGCGTCTGTTGAAAAGGAGATAGAGATCCTATGGGAATCACTGCATTCTACAATCAACGAGAGTAAAACAGCAACTCACCTTTAGCAGCCACACCGACCCAGTACTACCCGGGCAATGTACGCCAGAGCAGACCTCTTCCTCGTTCTCAACAGCCCTCGAAGATGGAGCGATATTTTGAAGGACCAGCCTTGACTGAGCATCCGCCAAGACAGCGGGTGGTATGCGTATACTTCACAACAGTATATATGAAGCACTAAAGACACTGCACTATAGGTTCACAGCGCGAGCGGTGGGTCGAAAGTAGTCGAAAGTACGTAAACCCTAAGAATAGCGGTGAGAAACCTCCCAGGTCGTGAAGGTTCCAGAAAGCGGGAAAAACCGGGATCAGCGAGTACGCAGCCGGTCGAGTCGCCGTCAATTCGTAGACTATAGAATGCAGCGGTATATTGAGCGATCACTCTTATAAACTAATATGTGGGTAATATTGAAATTCACATTGAAGGCTAACAGTTAGCATGAACATTGCCCCCGGCCTTAAAACCTTCGGTTTTAATGAAAATGTAATTGAATATGAACAACGGGTAGGGGACAAGTAACTTAAGGTTAAGTCATTGAGATGGTAGCGTACAAAGACGCACGACTGGTCGTTTATAAACGCCCGTCGAAGTCTTTACAGAGGCAACTCTTATGATACCGTCCTTGCCTGGATAAGCAGCAACTACGACGACAAGAGGCCAATGAAGCGGAGAAATATTGTCAGTAACAATGAGTACAACGGAAACGATACAGATCGGGTTAGAAGCGGTATTCCACTTTGTTCTGGACTGCAACAAGTGTAAATATTCTTGCTTCCATCGCTTCGCGAATGATTGCAACATTTGATCCAGTAAAGAATAGCGATTGCGTAAATTATTAGAATCCAATGACACGTCATAGGTAGGCAATTGTTTTAATGGGCTTGACATTAAAAAATGTGCAGGCGTTAACGCACTAGGTTCCGATGGATCATCACTAAGCAGCGTAAGTGGTCTTGAATTTATCACACATTCGATCTGTGTGAGCACAGTCAAGAGCTCCTCGTATGTAAGTAGCTGCGTACCTATAACTCTATAAAGATGCGTTTTAAAAGCCTTAATATAAATTTCATAATGACCACCAAAGTGTGGACTACGCGGCGGGTTAAGTTTCCACTCGATTCGATTGTTGACAAGTTCATTAGCGAAAGACGATTGGAAGTTTTCAGAATCTAAGAATTTGTAGATTTCAGAAAAACTATTTTTAGCACCAATAAAATTGGTTCCTCTATCCGAATACATGCAAGATACTGCACCGCGGCGAGATAGAAAACGTTTAAGTGCGGATAAGAAGGCATTAGTGGTTAAATCAGATGCTATTTCTACATGCACGGCTCGTGTCACCAAACACGCAAAAACGCATAAGTAACATTTTATGGAGCGAACACCACGCTTCCTATAGGGAATTATATTTATAGGGCCACAGTAGTCGACGGCAGTGTGAGTAAATGCCTTCGTTTCATTTACTCTGCAAGCAGGCAAGTCAGCCATCATAGGATAAGTAGGCTTAGGGTTCACTTTAAAGCAAAAGTTACATTTATGAATGCAAGTTCTAACAAGTCTTCTGCATGACAGAATCCAGTACCTCTGTCGCAGAATGGACATGAGAGCCACAGAACCTGTGTGACAATTAGAGCGGTGATAATGTATAATAATAAGCTCGACTACCTTGTCTTTACGAGGAAGTAGCACAGGGTGTCGTTGCTCGAAAGACAAGTCAGCGTGACGTAGTCGGCCACCAACCCTTACAAGGTTATTGGTGTCAAGGAAAGGAGCTAGGCGATTAATTGCGGGAGAACAACGATTGTTTCGTTGAAGAGAATTTATTTCACAAGCGAAGTAAGTATATTGAACAGCCTTTAATATTTCAATTTCAGCAGTTTGCATTTCACTGGTTGAAATTCTACTATTAGAGCGGGGAAGTTTTTTAATAAAGCGTAGAACATAAACTGTAGAGCGGAGCATCAACAGCCAAGAGGATACTCGCTGCGATAGCAAAAGGAGCGGATGAGTAGCATCATTTAAAATAGCGGTTAATGCAACTTTAGTTTCAGGTAAGTCAGCGGGATTATAATTATTTTCTATAGCGGTAATAGGCCAACTAGAATAATCTTTACTCAACCAGGACGGTCCAGTATACCAGGGAGTATAGTTAAGTATTTGTGCAGGTGACAACCCTCGCGACAAACAATCACTAATGTTGTCCTCTCCTGGCACATGATAAAAATAATAAGCGGGAAGTGAATTCAAAATTTTGGTAACACGGGTAGCAACAAAGGTTTTGAATTTATGAGGCGAACCGTGGACCCAATGAAGAGCGACCATAGAATCTGATAAACAATAAACCTTATCAATTTTATGACGTGATTCTATCATATTTATGACATGTCGAACCAGCTTCGACATCAACAGAATTGCACAAAGCTCAAGCCTTGCGACAGACTGAACAAGCAATGGTGCCACCTTGGATTTGGCACATACAAGTCTAACAGAAATTAATTCGTTTAAAGCGGATACAGAACGAATATACACTACACAACCGTAAGCTCGCTCGCTAGCATCGGCAAAGGCGATTATCGAAATATTTGAATTTTCATAAACTTCAAGGTGACGCGGTATACGTAATTGTTCTAGGCAAGGTAGTTCTGTAATGTAATTTTTCCATATTTTTAAAATATCAGCGGGCGGTTGTTCATCCCAATCAATTTTCAAAATAAACAATTGTTGGAGAATAAGTTTAGCAAATAAGATTACTGGTGCTATGACACCCAGAACGTCGAACTGACGAGCAATAACAGAAAGAATGTTTCGCTTGGTACATGGGCGTGGAGTAAGCGAGACAGAAATTTTAAACTCGTCGGTAACTGGAGACCACTTCACACCCAGCACCTTCAAGTCATCACAGTCACTAAATGGAACATCAACTGAGTACCGGTGAGAGCTTGGCAGTGAATCAAGCAATTCAGGTGAATTGCTGGACCACTTTACTAGGTCAAAGCCTCCGGCCTTGAACATCCCTAACAACTCATTTCGGAGGCGTAAGGAGTCCCGGACGGAGGGCATGGAGAAACAAATGTCATCCGTGTAACAATTGTTAGTAGCGACCTGAGCAGCTAGCGGGAACGAGTCGCGTTCATCCTGACAAAGTTGTCTTACCACACGGATCGCTAAGAAAGGGCTACAGCTCAAACCGAAGCAAACGCGGTTAAAACAGTACGTAGTAATCGGTTCACTAGAATCAAAGCGGTATAAAAACTTCATATATTTACGAAACCTTTCGTTAACTGAGACCTGCAAGTACATTTGTTTTATGTCTGAAGTGAAAGCTATTTTGTATATACGAAAATCAATTAATATAGACAGTAAATTATTTTGTAAGTTAGGTCCCGTATGTAAAACTTCATTCAACGAGACATTCGAGTCTGTCTTGGCACTAGCGTCCATTACCATGCGTATCTTAGTAGTAGTTTTATCATGTCGTAGTACAGCATGGTGCGGTATGAAGTAACCTGAATGATCACCAGTGTCAATAACGCGAGAGATATAATTTTTATCAATATATTCGCGGATAATATTGTCGTATTCTTGGCGTAATTCAACACTAGCATTAAGTTTGCGTTCCAGTGACAGGAATCGTTTTTTAGCGGTACAGTATGAATCACCCAAGGTGGAGGGATCATCCGAGAAAGGTAATGCGACAGAATAGCGGCCTGTGCTATCGCGCTTAGTATTATTAACAAAAATATTTTCGCACTCCCTTTCAGCCGAACTCAAGATAGGCTGACAAGGCAATACCTCCTCGAGCTGCCAAAAGGTTTGCAAAGTTTTGTCTAAGTTTGAATCAGTTTGTATAACAGCGGTTAAAGAAATAGAATTGTTATGAGCGGTGTTTACGGTATATGTATTACCTAGAATCATGTAACCAAAAATTGTATCAAAAGCGGTAGGCATGCCCGGTGGCCCGGTAACACGGCCTTGTAGTAAAATATCGGCGAAAAATGAAGCGCCTATGAGAATTTCAACCTCACCGGGAGAATGAAACTCATCATCAGCGAGACGAATATTTTGTAAATAAGAAAATAAAGTTTTGTCAATATTAACAGTCGGCAGATCGTCTGTAATGCGGTCAATAACACACACATCTATCGATATTGATATGTCATTAAAACGAGAAAATAAAACTAATTTTGTTGATCCCCTAATTGGATTAGGAGATGAACCAATGCCCTTGACAACAGCGCGCGGTAATTTATTAAAAGAAAGATTTAAGTTTTGACAGCATTTTGTAGTTATAAAGTTAGATTGAGAACCGGGATCGATAATTGCACGAACACAATTCAACTTGCCGCGCGAATCAGCTGCGTATACCTTGACTGTACCAAGTAAACAAGTAGTATCGTTTTTACTGAGCGGCGGCGACATATTACACAACGAAATATTTTGCGCGTTTGTGTTATCCTTCTCAGTAACAGGTTTCTGTCGCACGGCGTCATATGCGCAAGGAGTGGCGGTGGAGAAGCGTGTACGCTCCCGTGAGCCGACATCATGACTCACGTCAGCAGCGCGCGGGGCCGGCGGCTGCGCGGGATGTGACGGCGGCGCACCGCCGGCGCCGAGCGGGGCTCGTTTGCGACATAACAGCGTGTGATGTCTTGACGCACAATTTCGACAAAGACTATTTGAGTTACAAGTTGTAATTAAATGAGTTAAGCTTAAACAATTGGTGCATCCATTGTGAGATTTCACAACGTTATAGCGGTCTTCTATTGATAAATTTTTAAATGTCGTACAAAGAAACAATTTATTATGCGAATTTTGTTTACAAAACGCGCAGCGGCTATAATAATTACCGAAAGAAGTGTGAGTAGCGGCTACTAAAGAATGAGTAGGTTTATTACGAATTTGATATAAATTTTGTTTAGAAGTGACGGTATTCATGGACGAAGTGCGATCTAGTACCTTACATTGTTCGCGTACAAAGGCAACCAAATCATCGTATGAAGGAAAAGATGAGTCACGCTTATGCATTTCAAACTGACGAGCGGTTTCTGTATCGAGTTTTTTAAATGCGAGGTAAAATAAAATAAAATCCGATAAATTATTTAAATTTAGAGATTTAAGACTAGAAACAGCTCCACAAAATTTTTCCAAAAAGGATTCAAAATATTTAGTATTGGCGGAATTAAAACATTTAAAATTAAACATTTCATCTAAATACGCGGAAGCGAGACAACGCTTGTCTTCATATTTGTCGACTAGCGTCCGCCATATTATGTTGTAGTTAGTGGCGTTCGGTGTGATTCCCGCACAAACGGAAAGTGCCCGGCCAGACAGCTTACCAATCAAGTACTGCATACGTTCATGGTCAGTTAAGTCAGAGTTATTGTGAATCGTATTTTTAAATGATTCGTAAAACATAGGCCACTTAATAGGGTCACCAGAAAATCCTATCAAATCTAGCTTAGGCAGTTTTACAGCTGGTTTTTTATAACAACTATTTTTGGTGTCTGTAGAATCCGACTTGATTGTTGCTGCCGATGCAGACAACTTAGTTAAGGTGCGTTTACAAAAACAATAAAGTTCTTCAAATGCATTGACACTTTGATAATTAGGTTCAGAGTCAGGCTTTAATTGCAGTTCAGCATCAATTATTTGATCAGTAATTTCCTTAAACTCTGAGCGTAAATACTCTAAAGACTCAGTACTAGCAAGGAATATTTCCGTAGATGATTCATCAGAAAATGCGTGTGTAGCCTCGCTATAGATTTTTTGTAAGCGGGAAAATAAATTATTGCGTTTAGCATTATATTTTTTCAAGTCCATTTCTAACTTTTCAATTCCCTTTAAACCACCTGCACTTCCAGGCGGCATTATGAGCTATAATATAGGTAATAATAGACAAAGTGTGAAACGTCTGATTTGCGAAATGTGTCTGCAACACTGTGCAACGATAGGAGCAAGAATGTTCGGTGGCGTGATTATTTGCAATCTACCTTTTATTTACTTATTGCGTAAATACAAAAATATGTGTAATTAAGTTATTTAAAGCGTAAGCGGTGTAGTAAAATAGATATTAGGTTCAATGAATGCGGCTCGAAGGCCAAAAGAACGGTGTGAGCGCTAAACCTAGTTATAAGGTTTGTATATTCTACTCAACACAAATTTGAGTATCACCATAGGTCGGAATATTTTGATATTAGCGTCTGTTGAAAAGGAGATAGAGATCCTATGGGAATCACTGCATTCTACAATCAACGAGAGTAAAACAGCAACTCACCTTTAGCAGCCACACCGACCCAGTACTACCCGGGCAATGTACGCCAGAGCAGACCTCTTCCTCGTTCTCAACAGCCCTCGAAGATGGAGCGATATTTTGAAGGACCAGCCTTGACTGAGCATCCGCCAAGACAGCGGGTGGTATGCGTATACTTCACAACAGTATATATGAAGCACTAAAGACACTGCACTATAGGTTCACAGCGCGAGCGGTGGGTCGAAAGTAGTCGAAAGTACGTAAACCCTAAGAATAGCGGTGAGAAACCTCCCAGGTCGTGAAGGTTCCAGAAAGCGGGAAAAACCGGGATCAGCGAGTACGCAGCCGGTCGAGTCGCCGTCAATTCGTAGACTATAGAATGCAGCGGTATATTGAGCGATCACTCTTATAAACTAATATGTGGGTAATATTGAAATTCACATTGAAGGCTAACAGTTAGCATGAACAGTAGCAATGACGCATATGCGTTCACTGTGAAATTCGATATCAAAAAAATCGGTATTTTGATAGATAACCGCGTAATTATATGTATGTTTATATGAATATTTTCATCCTTAAAACAAATTGCCGGTCAAAGAAGCTCACAAAAGATATGTTGATACAAAGAACGATAAAGAGTAAGTAAATTACCTTTGAGAATGTAATTACTTAATTAGTTTAAAATAGTTTCGATAATTAACAAGAAAGGAAAGGCTGTTAATTGTTTTTTATATTACTATTTTTTATTTATTTTAGGACTATTTTAGCCCTAGTAATAACGTTCTGTAACTCATAACATACATGTTCACGGTTTACTTGTTAAATTTGAGTAACGTAAGACACAATATGACATTTTATTTTAAAGGACATGCTATTTTCTAAACTACCGATTTTTTTCAAAATTTGACTTATAAAATAAGAAAAACCGGAAAAATCTAAGAAACTTTGCCATAGAACCCAAGAAAATTGAATTAAACCGTTAAAATTTTCAAAGGTTGCCTAAAATAAAAACTGTTTTTTGGCTCTCCTGAAAAAGTGTTTAGATGTATATCGTGTATCGATATTATACTCTTATAAGAGAATTAGGTACAGGTATAACCCTGGTCATTCAAAGATCAATCAAGGGAGACCAAGATACGCATAAGTAGTAAAAATAATAAAAATAACGTTCATTTAAAACGTCTCTTACATTTTAGGAGCATAAGTTATAGACAGAATGTCAACAATAGTCCATTAAGTCAGACACAAAATTAGTCATGCTTCCGTAGGCCGAACAGATTTAGCATTTTGAATGGATTTATCCTTATTATAATAATACAAGTTCTTAATAATAATTAATAAACACTAGGTAATTGGTGTGAGCGTGGAATGATATTATTACCCATTTCCTTGGCGTGTTTCTTCAACTAATTATCAACCATATCCTATAGTAATAGAGTTCAAAGTATATTGAATAAATTCGACAGATTTGCCGTCATCATAATGATTCCATTCATTCATAGTTCAAAATTTCCTGTTTACCATTAACCATAAACATAATAAGAAAATGCTTTAGGTACATAGTTATTTTGGGATTAAAAACAAGATATTTTAATTTTTTTGCCAAATATTACATTTATCACTATTACCACTCTAAATTTATAGTGAAACAACTATCAGAGGCTCGTATGGCGGCTGCTTAACAGTATTCCAAAGTGTGTAATGTTGACGATAGCTATTATTAGGAATAATATATATTCCTAAACATAATGATTGCAATTACTTTATACATCTAACTAAATGGAACATCAGTTACTCTAAAAGAAATAAAATGACGGAAATAAAATTGATCCTTTTTTATCCGATACAAAAATTAACTCTAACTCACCAAGCAGCAGTGTGAATATCTTGCTTATCATCAAACTGTTTGCGGAGCATATCCTGAGCACCGTACGCCCGAACAGTCGTCAATCCAGCAATGCTCGCGGACACGTGTGAGAACACAGGACTGCGGGATGCACCTTCCACTCTGGAAGCAGAGGTAAAATATCAATTGATGACCCTTTCCAAGAAAGCCCAGAATACTCTAGGGAGTCTGTTACTACCATGTTTCTACATAGTGTGAGCGGCTTTTTTTGACATAACTACTAAATACTGATGGCCGCAGATTCTCAGGGGCCTCTCAGCGTCACCATGTCTTTGAGAAGGCGCGGACCCAGGTGAATCCTCTAGCCTGTAATGAGGATCCGTAACGATTTTAACTATGAATGTAGCTTTGTAGACAATTAAAAAACAAAATCAATGGTATCAATTTTTTTTTTCTACGATGAAAATTGACGAAGTTATGACGAAAAAACGGATCGTTCCGCCAAGCGGCCGCCTGGCAGGCGTGTGACGTCACTCGGCACTACATTACTGCCGACTATACCCGCGCGCAGCGTTTCTTGCGAACATATCGTATTAAATACTATACATATTTTTTTTTTGATGTTATAGTGGTGGACAAAGCCTATTCAAGAGGTTTAGTGACAATTTAGTGCAGTTTGAGCAATCCTACTAATTTATAAACACGAAAGTTTCTATGGATCGGATGGTGAAAGAAGTATGCGAGCGTATATACGTGTCTATGTCTTTAACGCAACCTACGGAATGGATTTTAATTAAAATTTGTAATAATATAGCTCATACATCAGAATCACAAATAGATAGGCTACCTTTTATTGCGAAAAAGGGTTCGAAGGGGTTGAAATAAGGGATGAAATTTTGTATGGAAGTTCTTAATTTTTAAAGAAAAGCCATGAAACTTGAATTTAGGCACTTGATAAAAAAGAAATAAATATTTGTTTTAGCGTTTTTCAAAAATTTTGATCAGAGTGGGGACGAAATAGGGGATGAAAGTTCGTGTCGAAGTCCAAAAGCCATGCTTTCACGCCTTCGATTTTATTAAAATTAGGTACATACAACATATACGAGACCTTAGGTCTAGTATATTTTTGTAGGATGTTTTGTAGGAAGCTACCTTTATTTGTAAAAAAAGGGCATGAAGGGGTTGAAATAAGGGTTGAAAGTTTGTATGGGAGTTCGTCATTATTGAAGATTAAAACATGAAACTTTGAATTTAGCCTTGATAAATAATAAATTGATAAGTAATAAATAAATATTTTGTTCATGTTTTTTAAAGTTTGACTCGTTTGGGGATGAATGGTTGTATGTAAGACTAAGCAAAGTCACGCTTTCGTATATTCGATTTTGATGTAATTTGGTACAAATATTGACTAGACGCTGGGGAAGGACATAGGTTACCTTTTATTTCGAAAAAAGGCTTGAAAGGGTTGATGTGAGAGATAAAAGTTTGCATGGACGTTCGTCAAAATTATAATTAAGGTATTGTTTTTTTTCCCTAATATGTGAAATCATGACCTTGTATCCTCACAAGGATGAAATGGGTGATGAAAGGTCGTATGGAAATCCCAAGTCCCAAAAATGCAGCCCAAAATAACTATTCCACGCGGACGAAGTCGCGGGTAAAAGCTAGTACTACAGCTACATATAGATAGTAGCTTACTAAAATAATTAAGTGTAATTTCGATTATATGATGGCAATTGTATGATGTATGATTTTATATTATCAAAACTATACTTACAATTTTCAAAATCTTGGAATGTGTAGGTACTTTGCTGAACAAAAATGGACTTTTTTACTCAGTTTAGTTTAGTTTACAATGTTTATCTTCTATCATTACCGTGATTTAGTCAAATATTACTTATCCAAATATACATAATAATTTGCAATCATAGTGTATAGGTACCTACTATTTTCTTTTCGCAATTTTTCTGTTAGAGATTTTGCCGACGTTTGCTGAATTTCTGGTTATAGTTTTATTTATTAGGAAATAACAATATAATTTGACGGATAAATATATGTTTTTTGGGGTTTCACTGCGTAACACATTTAAATATATTATGTCAAAGTGAGAAATAATGCCCAGGCCTATGTCCAACAGTGGGTGTCTCTCGGCTGAAATGATGAAAAAAAAATCTAAGTATTCCTCGATTTTTATAACTATTTAAAATAAAATTTTACTCACAAATTATACATTATTTAAAAGTATATAATATATGTATTTAAGATTATCAGGAATAAAATCATGTAAATATCTTTATTAACACGGAAGTTATAACTTTATGAGAGAAATATTTTTATAGAATGTACCAATAAAGATAAAAATTTTTATAGAATGTACCAATAAAGACAATTTTGAACGAGACATAAATTTTACTATTCGAAATATAATTGACTGGCTAAAATCAAATAACCTAAAAATTAATTTAGAAAAAACGTACCTAATGCAATTTACTCAAAGGAAAAAATGTGTTAATTTAAATATTAACTATGAAAACGTAATAGTCAACAAAGCTAGTACTACAAAATTTTTGGGATTATATATAGATAGCAATATGTCTTGGGAGACACAGTCCATAGAGGTTTGCAAAAAACTTTATAAATTCTCTCATGCGCTTTATAAACTAGCACAAGTTACAGACCAAAACACGGTATTGACGGCCTATCATGGTTTCGTTGCATCTACATTGCGATATGGTGTAATTTTCTGGGGGAATTCAACTTACAGGGAAATACTACTCAGAGCTCAAAAGCAATGCATCCGAGCTGTCTGTAAAATAAAACGTACTGAAAGCTGTGTGCCTTATTTTAGATCATTAAAATTGTTAACTTTACCCTGTCTGTATATTCTAGAATCATGCATTTTTGTCAAATCGAATCCACATCTATTTCTTGAGAAGAAAAAGGTAACTGATTATGGTCTTCGCCCTAGGAACTCTAAAGTTCTTATTCATAAATGCAAAACAGCATTAATGAAAAAAAGTGTAGTTCAGCTTGCTCCAAAAATTTACAATAAGCTACCTGAATCAGTAAAACAATTGAATATGAACAGGTTTAAATACACATTACAAAAAGTGTTAATTGAGAAATGTTACTACAGTGTAAATGAATACTTTGATGACAAGAATTTTATTTAGATATTTCTTTTGGGTATTTCAAAATCCTCATTTAATTGACTATAATATTGGTATGAGATAATAATAGTATACACATTGACATTTTAAAGTTTTAATGACATTTTATTTCTTGACATTTTATTTGCTTGGACTATTAATAATGACTAATATAATAACGACT
This sequence comes from Elophila nymphaeata, assembly GCA_955850985.1. Lineage (NCBI taxonomy): Eukaryota > Metazoa > Arthropoda > Insecta > Lepidoptera > Crambidae > Elophila > Elophila nymphaeata. The sequence goes on along the minus strand of OY039069.1, from coordinate 14,517,323 downwards.
TATAATGATTTTAACTATTGTGATAAGTTTGACATAATAATGAGTTTTATTAATGTATTATTTCATTTGCATACCGAAAGGTGAAATGTCGGCTACCTATTTCATGTATGTAACATCTGTACCTACCCACATTTGCAAATAAATTATTTTGATTTGATTTTGATTTGAAAAAGAGATGATGAGTAAAGTTTTATGATGTCAAGGTAAGAAAAAATATTATTTTAAGTACCTACCTACTTATTCCTCTATTATTTCTAACTATTAGAAATAAACTATTACTCATGGAATATACATTATTTAAAAGCATATTTATTCAAGATTATCAAGTAAAAAAAATAAAGTAAATATCTTTCTTAACACGGAAGTTATAGTTAAATGAGATGAAAATGAGTCAAAGTTCCTAGTGTGCGGCGACTCGGAGCGGGCGGATAGTGCCGGGTGACGTCACAGCCATGCCGTAGAGAGCAGCGGATTAAATAAAATCAGTTGACGCAAATTGCTTTATAACTTTGCAACGGATGGACCGATTTTGATGATTTAAAAAACATCTTTATTGTGGTACAAAAAGGAATGTTACTATGTATGTCGTATTAGGAAAAGCCATACCATTACGGGACCTCATTCAAACTTCCTTAGAGAGGATTTCTAGTCAGCGAGCATCTGCCGCGAGCGTCTCTGCACCGATTATTAGACTCTATAGGCCATTCGAGTCGAAAGGAAAAGGAGCGCCTGAGGTTGCCTCTAATCTGAAGGCTTGGACCTATGCTCAGCGCGCAATGTCGTAGAGGATTTGTGAGCGGAGCTATACTAAGTTCGCTTCGGGCTGAAGTTCGAGGATGATTCGTGGCAGACGAATAAGTTATGAAAACTAGAAATTTAAATCCTTCAGCTCCGAAAATTCTAAGAGGGATATCAACTTCTAACTGACGATGCTTGTCGAAGTTCCAATGGTTTTTCGCTAAGTATTATATTTATAAGTATCTCAGTCGTTGCCAAGGAGGGTTCGTGTCAGGCATGCGGCTGGCCTTAAAAATCTACTGACAAATTCCATCAATGTGAATTGAAGGTTCTTCGCATAGGCTTGAGTAGATTCTTACAATGCAAATAATTATCTGACAACAGTAACCTGTAGTCCGATAAAATGCTACGTTATTGTAGATGCTATTTATGTCACCATTGTTCTACTGTTTGTTCACTTCACAATCACGTAGCCAAGATCAGGTGCATTCAAACAGTGTTTAGTTCAACGTCAATACGTACTGACGCAACGTCATAATTGAGTTCGCAGGAATAATAATTCATAATTCTCAGGATTGGCTCACTTCTAAAGACGTAAAGCTTCAAATTTACTGAATCTTTCTTGGTGGTTTAGAGTTTTGCGAATGCGACCTTCAACAATAATATTTTATTTTAATCTTTCTTTGTTCTCTTGGTTAAATATAGTTTTATTTTTATGTGTGTCTAACAGCACCTAAATAAGTAGTATTTTTTATCTATTCATTCAACACTTCTACTTGCATCCGTTTAACTTCTGAAAACGTATACTTGACCGCCACAGCACAGGCAGTGCCCAATGTGGGGTCATAAGAAATCGCAACCTCATGTAAAATTGTGCTTGTGTTAGTTAAACCTTTTGTTATTTTCTCTCCAGTTTGAGTTATGTTTGTAAGCATTGTTAAATATATTTTTTGTATTTATTTTGAAGAATAAGAAATATAAGACAATACAAATAATCAAACATGCGGTCTTTTTCAAACGAGTCGACGAAGACACCCGTTACTGTACTTAAGTGTACTGTCGTCAACGTTTTTATCAAGCGCCAACGTCTCATTTTCGTTAGTATCGACACAAACGCGCATTGTTGTAACGTCGTTAAGAAAATATCGTGTAAATTCTAACAGTCTTACTCATAAAAAGTTAAAATAGGTTTATTAGCTTGTTATAACGAGAATCTCGAAAATCATTATTCATAAACGTTCAATAACGCTAAAATGCTTTGTAAGTATTCAATAGCGGCTTCGTAACTTATAACAGGGTCGACCCTACTATTAAACCTTTAATAAAGTGACAAATGTGCAACTGCTGTTTTTTTCGCGTCCGAACCGTTTTGAGGTTTGTTCTCGCGTTCTCGCCCATTATTCGCGTGGATTAGACAAAGGACCAAAAAATATCAAACAAACAAATGTCATAATAAGTGACGTTGTCAATCCTTTTTCTGGCCGTAGACACGTGTTTTTGGTTGTTTTTTTTTTTGCATTTTTATCTATGGATTCATCAGAACGACAACTTAACAACGCTAAAATGTCTTATAACGATAACATAGCTATAACGGGCGTATTGAACGTAGAATAGAGATTTCTTAGTACTAATGAACATTTTAACTAATAAGTATTTAAAACCTATTTTAGATTTTTATGAATATGACTGTTAGCCTTTAATTTATTAAATAGCAGCATGATTTTACTAATGAATGCGTACGACATGAGTACGATAAGAGCGTTACGCAATTTATTGATAACGCCACATGCCTGTATAAATCAGTGTACTACAGATGATTGACAGGTGACCTCATTGATAACGAATTAGTAACAAAACCCAAGTTGTGTAAAATCGAATGTAATACAGAAAAATAGTAATTTTGTAAGTTTCTATTAGGAAATATTAGATAGTAGTATTGCAGGTACTTCAAAATGCCAAGATAATGCAACTTGCATAATCTCAAATAGACTAATACATAAACTAGTAGCTGTCCCGGCACGCGTCCTACAACATTAAATTTGCAGTAAGGAAAATGAGGACACTTAGCATGATAAAAACTATCCTATCTCTCAAGTTAGAACAAAACACACATTAAAAAAGAAGTTAAAATGTGATTGTTAGCTTCCGAGTTCATCTCGGACAAACATCGTGACACGGGAATTATATGTAATAGATATAACTAATAAAACGAGCCTAAGCGATTTTTTATAGTATCCGTGAGTGTTTAATACCAAGCATCATCATCATCTACACTCATACATAAAATCACATAAAACAAGAAATGGCTAAAGTGTCGTTTTTCAAAACAAGTGCTTTCTACTCAATTTTCCATGTTTATATGGTTTTTTTTATTTTTCTGGCAACAATTTTGTTGTCTCAGTTACTTTTTGAAAAGTATTAGTATGGCAGGGCAGGAGTAAGAAGATTTATTACCTTTTTAGAGCTTGAGCGGTGCTGAGGTAGACGATGGTCCAGAAGTACATGAGGACGGCGCACACGGCAGTGGTCAGCAACATGAGCGGGCTCACTATGGCCACCATCACTAATATACCCAGCATCACCATCGTTACCTGTGCAATCATTTATTTCGTAAACATTCACATAAAATGCAGTATTTTTTCTATGCTGAAATAGGCAGGACCCTATTATTGTTGGTAGCAACATTAAGTTTACTTTTGACCAGCGACTGATCCGGCTCTAAGGACCAATGTTGGCTGCCTTGGCTGAGTGGACTTCAATAAATGTCACTTTTATACTGATTAGTGGTCGTTATTAACTAATTACATTTTTTTTAAATAATTAACGATCTTCAAATCTCTAAACATGTAAAAATAAAAGTAATAAAGTTGATGATCGAACTTATAAGATTACCTGTATGCTATCCAAGTACATTCTAGGCAGAATCTCGTCTACGACGCCCATATCCTTAGAGAATCTGTTCAGGATCCGACCAGATGCGTTGGTGTCGAAAAATCTCATGGTGGCCGCGAGGATGTTGCTAAACATCTTGTTGTGGAGTTTGATGGAGCTCCTCATGCATACCCACAGGAATAGAAGTGATCTAAAAATGTTAGTCAGGTAAGTACTTATGAGTCCATCTACACTCGCGAGCAAACGTATCGGATCACCCTCTTGTGACTTGTTCTGAACGACCTTATGAACTAAATGACTAATGATGGTTAAAAAATGGTATATTTTTAAAGATTGAATTGTAACGTTAAATTTATACAATCTACACTCGCGAGCAAACGTATAAAAAAGGTGATGTTCGATGATCATAATAAGAGGATCTAGAATGTACCGTTTTATTTTTGGATAAGTAATTTTAAAATTAAATCTAACTTTTAAATCGAATGTTCTCTGATAAAATAATGGTAAAAAAAATTAACCCTATTGTTAGTCAGAAACGAGATCAAAATCTAACTTGCCGTGTTCTTATAACATTTTTTTGAAAATAAAAAATCTCTAAAATATACTTTTGACATAACATAACAGATCAGCTGTCCTTACAGACGCGAGTTACTTTTTTTAAATTGAATTTTACATCTTTGGATAACGATTTTTTGAGTTAAAATTGCGGGGATTTAAAATTATATCTCCCATGTTATTCTTAAAAATATCCTCTTTCATCACATATAACTTGTTTTTTGGGGTGTGGCTGACTACCAGGCTCCATACAAATTCGGAAAACCTCCTTTAGGTGAATGCTTACTAATATTTCTTAATAAGGATTAGGAAATGACAATATAAATGAATAGCAATATCTAGTTGTGGCATGATTTGCAAAAAGCGTGGTGACGCAACACATCGCGAGGCGATGCGATGTGACAATATCAAAGAGTGGCCGCACGACCATTAATTACTAGTACCTACATAATATGAATGTTGAGGGGAAGAGGAAAACCGCTGATGAGATTGATACTTAAATGATAACGACAACAGATAAAGATGAATGGGCGTAAAAATACTGTAAGGACTCCAAATAAATTGAGAATCAGTACATGAAGATTTTAATGGAATAATTTTTGCATTTATATACGCGTAATAGTTATTTATTATACAAGAGTGGAAAGTTCCTTTTTAACCGCGTGCTCGATTTGGATGACCGAGCAAGCGAAGGATTCTAAAGTTGAATCACGAGCGCAGCGAGTGATTCTAAATTAGAATCCTGAGCGTCAGCGAGGGAAACAAACGAGCACAAGGTGAAAAATCTTTCCACTCGAGTGCAATACGTAACTTTTCATCCCACCTCAGCGAGGAAATGACAAAATAATCTTTATTCTAATCATAAATTTGGCACCATAGAGGTTACATTAAATAGGTTTAATGACGTTTTGAATTTACAATTATATTGAGTACTCATTATATGTGATGTTCTAAATTCAAATCTACTTTGCCGCTCAAGCGAATAAAATAGAATTTTCCAGCCAGATTTCGAAGCGCAAAATTACACTTTCCGAGGTGGTGGGATGAAAATATTTTTAATACTAGAAAAAAAATACACTGAAAAAGTCGACTTGCCTCAGGCGGGAATCGTTTTTTTCTAGTATTAGCGGGGATTTTTTCTAGTATTAAAAATATTTACGCGTTTGTAAACGCAAAAATTATTCCATAATGTAAGGTAGTTACATCTTAACTGGACGTCAAAAAGAATTACAAAGATTTGATGAAACAATGTTTACCATAAAAACATAAGCACCAAGCACTGACAAATTTCGACAGCGAAAGCAGAGCCTCGGTGGCGTAGTGGTTAACGCAGTGGCCCGGATTGCGGAAATTGCTGGGTTCGATTACCGCCTGAGGCAGATCGATTTTTTCTAGTATGAAGATTTTTTTGTCACAGTCACAGATATCCATAAGACTAAATAAATCTTACCTGCCAGTCGTAAGCAGCATGCATCCAACAATGCCGATTGTCCAAATATAAATGTAGTACGAATGATCAATGTCCCCTGAAGGTGTTTTCATCTGTTCCATAGTAATAGCAGTCTTTATTATAGTGCCTATCACGGTAGGTTTGACTGTCGTCAGAGGGGCTTCGGTCTCAGCCTCGATCGTAAAGGTGTCATTTCCGCTATCCGTAATATTGAACGCAGTTTCGTTAGTCAGAGTTGTTAAATTTTGAGCAGTTCTTGGGATAGCAACGGGGTAGGGGTTTGTTTCGACGTCGTTCATCCTGTATGGAAATAGCATTTTTTTACGTTTGTTCGAAGAAAAGTCGTAAATAGGGATTCTCCAATCGATTTTTAACCTAAGCGCGTTGGATATAAAGTGGAATGTTTATTGGCAAATTTAACAGTTTGTGGTAATCTGAAGTGACTTTATCTCTACTCTATTGGATAAAACTGAAGATAACATTTTTTTTACCCGAAAGAAAGATAACTTTATTTTCAATGTCGCATTCATTCATAGCCATCTAATCTAACAATAAATTAAAAATAATACTATAAGAAAATACGAAACACATTAACTCAGCGATTCAATCAAAAATGTTATGTAGTTATGATATGAACGATTGAAGAACATTTTTTAATTTTGTATATTCACCATACATACTATACATATAAACACGAAATTATACATAGGTATATAAATTGTACCTAATTTTGCATAGTTAAGTAATAGTTTTACTATTTTTTTAAGAATAAATGTTTTTATACATCCACCCACGTAAGGTTCAACGATATCGACCTATGTAAAAATCCTCGGTACATAGACTGTATTCTAAGGTAGGTATAAACTAAAATACATATATATATAATATAATATATTTTCACGCTCACACCAATTATCTAGCCCGAACTAAGTATCATTAAGAACTTGTGCTACGGATACTAGATAACGGACTTTTTTTTTGTTTTTTTTTTTTTTTAATATACTTACATAATAATTTTTAGATATTTTTATAAATAAACTTAAATAAATATATAAACAATCATGACTCGCAAACAAACATTCGTGTTCGTCACACAAACATTTGCCGCTACCAGGATTCGAACCCGGACCGCTTGATGTGAAGCCAGCTATACTGACCACTCCACCACGACGGCGTCTAATATAAAATATCTTGACACTACGAGCGCTAAGCTTTGTGTTTATAAATATCTAGTAGCAGGTATAATATTGAATTTATATTATAATAGTTAAAAAAACATACCAATGTGTGAGCCAAAGATCGCTAGCCGAAGTGATAACTTGAGCCAAGATGATAGATAAAATGGTCAATACGAGCAAGCCCCAATTGCCGCCAGCACGGAAGTACTTCTTGTACACGGTTCCCGATACCCGACCTAAACGTTCAATAAGATTTTATATGTAAAGCATAAAATACACAGATCGCGTGCCCAAGTCGTGTGAGGGTTGGATCAGTTTTAAACAGTGAAGTCTTTACAGGGTATAATTATATACGCTCCCTTAAATTATTATTTTTTTGAAAGATATATTTGTATATAATGGTACCCAATTATTCGCATTTAATAACACCAAAGAAAGCTTTACCGGTTCCAATCAATTCTTCTTCCTCAATTGGTTCTTCCTCTTCGTTGGCTCCTTCGTGCGTTGTTGACACACTTGCATGAGACTGCAAAAGGACGAAACAATAAAAAAATACTTAATCATATAACCAGAAAGACAGTTGTTAGCATCAGAATCACTATAAGTTATTTGGTAACATTAAAATATTCGCACCTTAGAACAAATTAAGACAAAATTCCATTAATCAAGATTTGTCCACGGCCCGCTTTATAAATCTATATCATACTGTCATGAACGAGAATAATAAACTGTACCTAGTATATATAAATATATATTACGGAAGTGAGTAACTATTTCGAATTTTATCAGTAACCGGTAAAGCCGTTTATACACTAGCATAGTTTAGCAATTAGTAAGAAGGTACTAGCTATTCTTTCGGGTAGGCTAGGAAACCATAAATGATACATGACAGAGTAATTCGTTAATTACACAACAGCCTCGCTTTACGTCATTACAAAATAGATTACTAAATCTAATCTAAATATCAGAGACCTTCACTATAAAAGACAAATGAGAACAGCAAAGTAAGATTAGCAAGGGCCGGTTGCATCACATCTTGTTAAGTAGGTATTGACATATACTTCATCTGAAAGATGGTTGAGATTTAATATTTCGGCAATTTTCAAATCCACTATGCTTAGTCTTCAAACTAAGTAGGGAAATAATGTTCTCTAAGGCAGGACGCAAATAAAAAAATATTAGCCCAAAGAGTCAGTTACAAACATACAGAAACTAATACTAAGCGTATTAAAAGGTTTTGTTCTTCCCTTCCTCATACAGTTCGCTGACCCATGACCCAATGAACTAGTGAGACGCGACACTCAATTGTTGTAGGCTTAGATGTTATATCACACACCTATTCTTGCTAATTCATTGATTACAAAAATAAAGTATAATCACGTAGATTTAATTATAGACGTCAATTCCTTATAATTTGCTTTGTCAGCATGACATGATAAAAAAGTTTTAAAAGTTTTAGATGATAGATTTATTTGTAAAATTATTAATAATAGTAGGAACACTTTGATAAGCAACTTATTATTAGTTATAAATTTAGTATGGATATATCTTTTGTAGTAAACATTAGGGAGATAAGTGACCCTTTTTTTTATAAAACGATTAACAATTCAGTGATCAATTTGGTAGCTTAATGTGTACATGTAAATATGTATAAACTTCTTATCAAAAAAAAAACATTAATGAGGAAAGGAAGTATAAAAAGGTTATTGAAAATAAAAGATGCGAATCTATAAAACTTAAAACCCAACCAAAAAAGATTAATTGTATCTAAACTTTGAATTTAGTGTGTTGAGTATATTACCTAGACTACGGATGATGTTATCAATTGCGTTGTGGTTTGTGGGGGAACATTTGTAACATTTTGTTTATTCATTCCCCGTTGCTAACAGTTTCAATGTAGTTTTATAAACCTACGTCATTAATATTTTTTGATTAAAAATCTTCGAAATTATCATCATCTTGGGAATAGGTTAGGTAGCCTTATGTCGATGTCGCAGGCGGATATAACACGCCGTATTACAAAACTGCGCGGCAGGTTGTAGTGTGTGAGAATTATTTACCAAATAAAACCGTTTGTTGATAAATCCGTAGTAGATTCTATCAATATTAGTCTATATAATCGAATAGAGATCGCTTATTATTTAAAGGTTCAGGTTATTTTTTATGACCAAGCAGAGTTCAATTATTGTCACTCATCAGCTCATCACTATCACAAACTACAATCCGCCACTCCGTTTTGTGATATGGTTAAGCGATTTGTAATTTATTTGTAAACCGCCTGCGACTTCGTCCGCGTAGACATTTTACCTCCTTAGGGGTGGAATTTCCAAAAATCCTTTCTTAGTGGATGCCTACACTGTATAAGGTATCTATGTGCAAAATTTTAAGTCTCTAGGATCAGCGGTTTGGGCTGTGCGTTGGATATCTCAGTCACGACTTTGAATTTTATAATATACATAAATAATGACATGACAAAACTGATGAATCAATTCAGAGCAATATAAATGTTCAAAGTCCAAAACATAAATATAACCACAGACTTTGATAATGATCTTTGTTGATGACCATTGCTGTCATAACTGTAAATTAGTAAATTGTAGAAGCTTGCCGCACTAATGCACGCATGAGTACTTAAGATTCCCATGCGACTTGATGATTCTTGATTCGGAATAACAAGTCAGTAGACAAACAGTAGATACCTAAATTAATAACCGACAATTCACTACACTCCAATTAATTTGGATCATTCGTTACGTAACGCTATTCGGAATGGAACATTTACAAATGTGACTAGTCATTGTATGAACAAGTGTAGATGACTGGTTTATTTGTAAAAATAACACACAAACCAGTTATAAATTTAAATAAAAATCTGTTTCGAACGCAAAAAATAAAGGTGTCTTTCCTATTTCTAGTTTGATGTAAAAAGTCAATGGAAAGAAAATGGTGAACCAAAATAAATCTTTGGATCGTGCAACAACAAGAGCATAATATTGTTATCTGATTTTAAATCTCATTGCATGTTCGGACGTGGCAGTGTGTAAAAGTTTGAACGGATCTTTCTATGAATCATTGTGTGAAGTATATCTACATCGCTGCATAGGTTACAGGGAGTCTGTATTCTACATATAAACAATAAAGGTATTTATTCGTTTACTTTTACGATCAAATGTTCGATTGTGTCGAAGTGGATTTTGTCCTTTATACGAGTAATCGTCAACTTTACATCGATTCATCGTTTCGATCATTGTCACGAAAACCGTAACGATCGATCGCAATGGCCCGTACACTATACATTCATGATTGCATGGGATTGTTGCGATTTTCGTTCATCGTCGATTAAGTAAATCGTTAACGATCTTGACATACACTAGCGATTAGTCGTTTCGATCAGTCTGAAACAACGGATCGTAAAGATCATTCGCACCGTTTATGGGGCCCTTTACACCATAATTAATACCCGGTAAAACGAATTCACTCAAAAGTAATACTTAAGAACATTACCTGGACAGACATAGTCCTCTGTCGGGCAAGGAGTGGTGGACCACCTTCTTCCGGTTCTTCCTCCTCCAGCAGCTCTGCGAATAGTGGCGAACCAGACACATCTTCAAAAGTGCCCACAGTCTCTACTTCTCCCTAAGAACGAATGCCTTCATGAATATCATGACCAGTTTTTTCTTTACAACGAATAGAGCGCGGCGGTTATGTTGACATTAAAATTAATTTGACAGTAAAAACGTAAGCGTCAGGTGGTGAAGCGTCGTACAAAAAAAGTCCTAGTTTGTTACTTTAAAAAGATTGTCAGTGAAAGTGGTTTGTGTAGGGAATACAAAGTGATATTGCCTATTAGCTCACTGCGACCCAAATAGCACGAGAACCTTGATGAATAAAGAATCGATCAATACTGTGTTTCAGTATCCGACCTAAGGACACGTTTGCCTATGAGGCAACCTTGACATATTTCCCATATACTGCCCATATATAATTATAATTTAATCAAACCTGTGAATAAAGTATTTCTTCCAGAACAATAATCTACACACGTCCAGAAAGTAAATGTACAGTGTGTAGTGTACACTCATACCAGTGGACCATCAAGGGCAAGTAGATTTTTGCTATGTTGCTCAAACTGACTTGGAACTTGGTTCCTTCAATTATTATCGAGCCCAAGAACATGCTGGTACGATCAAAATTGGGATCACGACATCGTTTTCCATTAATTTTAATAAATGCGCTATTTATAAATAAATACTTACGTTCCGTAATATGACGAGTCGATCAGCTGCTTTCAGATGGTGGAGCTGATGCGTCACTAGGATACGTGTGGAGTGTCTCAGTAGACCCATTACACATTTAGCTACTAGCTCTTTGCCGACATGTGTGTCCACGGCTGACAATGGATCGTCCAATAAGTATATGTCCGCCTAAAACAAACAAAAACATTTTCAAAACGACGTCAAGGAACTAAAGAAATTTTTCTGTAAACAATGGACCGTTTGTGCGGTCCATGAAAACATGATTTTTATTACGTTTACCCAAAGTAGAACTTGTTCGTTCTTAGCAATAAAGTCGCGGATTGGATCAAAAAAGTCCGTCGTCTGTTACGGGTCATCAAGTATAAATAAAATAAAAAATGTTATAAAATAATTTTTGCTTTTTTTTCGTATTTAAATTGCAGATAGACATAAAAGTACCGCAATCGATATAATGTCATCAAAATAAAAAAAAACCGCCGTCAAAACTAAAATCGGATATGATAAAAAAATTGTTTTAAAAAACCTATTTTTTTAGGTCGGTCCCAAACATAAATTTTAAAGGCGGTTTTTTTTATTTAAAATAGTTTTAATTTCAGGAAACTATCTCAAGACCTTTTAGACAAACAAGTAATAAAATGATTACGATATCATCGATGTCAATTAAATAGGTATTATTAGGGATAACTCAAAGTCTACCTAACCTACTCGTCAGATGTCGATCAAATTTAAATGGGACCACATGACAAGCACCAGCTTACAAACGTTAAAATAATCTTCAAAATCGGCACACCCAGTAAAGAGTTATGATATGAGGTAACACACAACAAAAAAAAAATACAGTCGAGTGGAGAAATCCCTCCTTTTTTGAAATTGGTTACATCATCTTTCGTTGTCTATAAATGTTTTTACTGCGTTACCAATACATTTCTATTTTATAAAAGGCTTTTCCCGAATTAAGTGAAATATACTCAGAAGTTGTCTGATGCACAAGTGCGTATGTACAGTACAATCTCACTAATCCGGCATTTCGATAGATCGGCACGTCCAATAATCCGGCACCTTCCGCCCTATACACCTGTCCGCTCCGGTCGGCAAGGACTACAAGTTGCAAAAAAACAGACCTCAATTAACGATTATTTCAAAACTATGTAATGACATATGTACATGTTAATTTAGTACATAACATATATTAATTCCTTCTATGAAATGCTTTATTTTATTTATTATTACCTATGACTATTTCACTATAATCCAGTAATTCGAACATTCTAATAATCCGGCACCCTTCGGTTATTAATAGTGCCGGATTAGTGAGATTATGCTGTATATACAAAAAGCTGTACTATCGGCGCTCTGGTAAAGTACGGCCGCCGAGCAGATGATAAGTTCGTACAAGGTCCATCAGTCTGGCAGAAAAAGTGTGCAGTGTTAAACATTTTTACTAATGGCCAAATTTATAAAATATGTAAAAATTAATATTTTAATTATATTCTATGTTATGCGGAACTCGGGCTTGTGATCAACTAGCCATAACTATTAACTATGCAAACAGGTATTTGGTGTACCTATTTGCTGATAATTACGACATTAATTTCAAAATATAGAAATGAAATTAAACTCCGATTATTAAGTAATATATTTTAGAGAATTCTAACTCGCAACTTTTATCGTTAAAAGTTGCGAGTTCTTAACACTTTTCTTAACACCGTATTAATATCTTCAAAAGGTTTAGAATCTCTAAAATATAATTACGCAGGTGCGACAAGTATGCTTAACGTGTTGTTAACGTATGAAATTATCTCTGCTCAGCGACCACAGTTTGCTCAGCGCAGGTGTTGTTATATTTTTGACCGCGCCGATCGGTGCTGGTAACTGCCGATCGGCGCAGGAAAGGGCCGATCGCCACTGGTATCCAGCGTTCTTTATGTATAGGTACTCACTCACTAACAAATACTTCAAGTCATCGCTTTTAGGTGCAAAATTATTTATATTACAGTCACTATAAGTACATGTTGAGTTCATTTGTTTCGTTTGATTTTGAAGATGAAAAAAGATATTTCTTATCACTTATTTATCACACATCCATGAAGTAGTTACACAATTATCTAATAATCTATATAGGTACTACGTTGCAAGTATTGATTTACAGTTGCGCAATAATAACAGAGTTTCAACTGATAATTTTTGACAATATCAGTAAACATCTTAAGAGTTCGTGTACTAGATAAATTTTGCAACACATTGTGTATAACAAGTAAACCTTCAAACTCCTGAGATTAAGAACTATATTAGGCCTAAAATAAAAGCGATAAGTGTAGGTACTACTTTATCTTAACAAGAATGAATTTTAATTATCATTTTGAAGAACGTCGTTGGGCTATATAATAATAAGTAGGTAGATAAAAGTAAGTCTAAATCAAAATTTGAGTGGTTCGGATCAAAATAAAAATCATAAAATTGTGTTATCTTATAAGTACATAGATAACACAATTTTAAGATTGAAGTGTCTGTCTGTGATTCTTGCATAATATATGTATGAACTTAGAAAGAACCTTCTAACATGCGAATAATCTATTATGAACTAAAAATCACATGTCAGTCTGGCTGTTTGTTTGTCCGGGCTAATCTCGGAAACCATTACACCGAGTTTTATGAAATTTTGTAAATGTGTTTTGCTTGGTACCACTTTGAAAATAGGATATTTTTTATCTTGATTAAGTAGTTCTCATTTTTTTTTTGCAAATTAACCACAATACAAAAGCATGTGGCGGGACAGCTAGTCGCTAATAATATTGGTAATTTGGTAGTAAAGCATGGAAGTAAAATAAATGCAATAGAAATGACGTGGTCTTGAGGAGCATAGTCGCAGTAAAATTGAGTCACACGTACAGTGACGTGATAGAGGTGTGATTTGCTAGAGATAATTAGGGACAAGAATAGCGGAAGGGATGCTTAGATGGTTTAGTCACGGTAATGTTATCTATATTACCGTGGTTTAGTCATATAGAAAGAAAAGGTAAGTAAATTGAAACACGCACATTCGCGCTCCGGCCGTCGTCGTGTCCGTGCGTCTCGCGCGCTTCTGCTACGCTCCGTCCCTTGCAGCTTGGACATCCTTCACCATTCCTTCCTGTCTGTGACCCGTCAGGGCACTCGCTCTTTTTAGACGAGTTTCTCGTGCGAGGACATCGTGCTTATGACCGATTGGGGTAGCGGCGCGTTTCGCCCTCGCACCTCACCTCCGATTTCAGCAGTGCTCGTGAGCGCTATCGCCTTCCATCTTATCCTTACTGGACGTGGTAGCGCCCACGTGCGTTGCCGCTTCCACACCCGGGCTTCCACACCTTGTTGAGCAATTTCGCTTGGTGTTCTGTATCCGTTTCTGTCTGCTGCGGTAGTGTGAGATCGCGTCACCCTCAGACCTCCTTACCTTACCCTTCCGTTTCCTGCCGTCCTCGCTGCCCGCGTCTCGTCTCGGGCGCTTTCCGCGCGCCCCTCCGTTTCAGTGTCGTCTGGCAACAAGGGCATACTCCATCATTCCTACCTCACACGCCCATCATGTCTCTCGCTCTTTTTAGAAGAGTTTCTCGTGTGTGAACTTGTGTCATGCATTGACCGATTGGGTATCGGTGATGCATTTCGCATTCACGCACTCTTCTCCGATTGCGGCAGTACTCGCAAGCGCTACTAATTTCCATCTTTTTTTTTGTGATGATGGGAAATCCATTTACGGACCATATCGCACACTGGCTAGGCGTACGGCGTGTGCGGGACTCACCGGTGTGGAACAGCGCCGGTCCTACTTAGCTAAAACCCACTGGTACCCTCCTAAACTCTTACGGGGGCGTTTTGGGATCGGCGCACCAGTGTGCGCCATTACACCAAAACGCCTCCGGGCCCAAGGGCTCTCCAACCTGTCCTTTCTGGTCGCGAAGACGCCGACGCCCCCGTGCGCCGTTGCTTCCATAACCCGGGTGCCTCGTTGACTAATTTCGCTTGGCGTCCGTATCCGTTCCTGTCTGTTGCGGTGGCGTGAGAGCGCGTCACTCCTCAGACTGCCTACCTTATCCGTCCGCTTCCACACGCACCGTCCGCCTTGCAACCATTGCGGTTGCACCACAAGGTCCCTCAGTCAGTTCTCGCAGCTAGTAGCGCCCCGTGCGTCGCTAGTTGCGATATATCGAGTAAACTCAGTTATTTTTCTGCGCGCCGTATCTCTGCCGTGTGTGATTTTTTCAATAGCATTTTTATTTTTGTCGCGCGGCCTTCCGCTGCTTCGAAAATAGATTCACCCTTGCTAGCGGTTCCTCAAGCCGTTTCTTCTCCGCGCTTCAATGACCTAGTGTCTGACCAGGGAACTGCGTGCAACACCCTCTCTCCTGAGAGGATGGCTGCTTAGATAGCCTTATAGCCATTTTGATACTCCGACATAACCCTAGAGCCGGCCTTAGGGTATACATGTAGGATTCACCCCCTCCGTCTCTCGCTAGTCCAGAAGGTTCTCTTGAACTTTCTCAATCACTCGCCCCTTCACTCCCCCTGATGGGGCGAGGAAGGGGCGTGTGACTGAGGAGGTTAAGGGAGAGAATAAAGGGAAATGAAATCAACGGAATGGATATTCGTTTATGGATCAGAAGTGGGTCGGTAAATACCGAGGCGAACATCATTAATAAATGAAAACATTTTAAAGGCGGACCAGGTAAAGTCAAATACCCGAAATCACCAAACTTAATATGAGGTATGTGATTAGAATATAGATGAAGCTATGCAAATGCAAGGACCTTAAATAGAAAGAAGTGATCTCTGCCTATGGGAGAAAGGCGTGACATTGTATGTATGTATATAAAGTTATAAAGTAGTAAAAGATCTTACCTGTCTATAGCAAGCACGCGCCAATCCAACACGTGCCCTTTGACCACCACTAAGGCTGGCTCCTCTCTCGCCCACGAGTGTGGCGTCTCCATTCGGCAATTGTTCAAAATCGCGTAGCAAAGCGCATGCAGTCACAACCTTTATAGAAAACAAAGAATTAGTATCGAAGAAAGAACTCAAACTATAATAAATCAATATCAGAGATATTTGAAATGTTTACCTTCTTGTATCGTACTGGATCGTAAGGTAAGCCGAACAGTATATTTTGTCTCACTGTGGCTACAAATAACCACGGTTCTTGACTAGCGTATGAAATCCGAGCACCTCCCAATGAAACTGTCCCTTCAGTGGGCGGCAGTTCGCCTAAGATAAGTTGCAAAAGCGACGACTGTTGGTAAAAATTAGATACGTTTTCATAAACAAATTGAAATAAATTAGAATACGGGAAAGTATTATGGTATTGCAATGAAGACAAGTCACGAGTACAGAAATAACAAAAAAAAAAGAGTGTCAGTTAACATTCGCGTGAAAACAAAGAATTTTAGAATACAAAAACAGCAAAATGATTGTTTTTACCTTTCCAGAACCAACAAGGCCAGCTATTCCAATAAATTCTCCAGGCGGTATTGTTAGAGTGATGTTTCTCAAAGTGTTTACAATAGAGTTAGGTTGCCAGCTGGCACTCACTCCCGCTAACACTAATGCCGTTGGTTTTTGTTTTGCGAATTCCTTTTCAAGTTTCCCATCGATACCGTTGGTTATCGACGCTACTTTTGCTTCTTTTTCCTTAGCAGAGTTCAATTCATCTAAAGCTAGGAACTCCTAAAAAGCATTTGGACATTTTAGATACGATAATTTGTTTTATATCATACGAAGTAATACTTGAAATATTGTGAATATCTACCTCTAAACGTCTTATAGATACTTTCGTTTCTGCCAAAAATGATAAAGCCATAGGGAAGAAGATGTTGCAGGCCAGCTGCAGCAGATTAAAGTACTGGACCAGTGAGAAAGTGATCTCGGCGCGGACCTGGCCACCAATCACTACGAAAGTGACTATTGTGGCAAACAGTATAAATCTTTCGGTAAACACCATCAGAGCAGTAGAAAAGCCTTTGACCATGGACGTTCTGCTAATGAATTTAACTTCCAATCTGCAAAGAGATATTTCAAGTGAGTTCATTTTAATAAGCTGTGAACTGCTTGTTGTACGTATTATATTTATTTACGACTACCTATCTGTTACTGACGTCATACTTTATAAAATTTCTTTTCATTTTGTATAGGTAACTTTCCCTGTTGCGTGAGATAGTTAAATGCAATTCAAGTGACTATTACTAATTCGAGTGTCTATGTGACCAACACAGTAATACATTTTCAAGTTTTGCTATTTTGTCTAATGTTCACTTTAATACAGGAAACTTCATACATATCTACACCATTTTAAAACTGAATATTTTGATTTGATGTATTTAAGTGGTGTATTAAGATTAACTCAAAACTAATTAAAAATAATTTAATCACTAGTAGGTATGTCCATACACATACTATCTATGTCCTTTGTGTAACCAATAAAATGATAATTTGATTCGCTATCAATTATATTGCATAATTAATATCACTCTGTCATGGAAATTTAATCCTAAACGATATGGTATGTAAACATTTCGTTTTATTGGCCTTCTGTTTTACCCCTAGCTAGATTTAATATTGATACAGCCGGCGCGGCGCCGGCGGGTGGCAGGCGTGAGCGTGATAATTATAACAGCGAAATTCAGAATCTCCGAAAGTGATAAGTAGGTGGGCAGTGTTTATCGAATACACAATACATATTTTCATACGCTTCTCTAACATCATGTCATAAGCTAGATACCTACTTTACGATAATGGACACACTTGATATCTTACCTAGTTTTACTAACCTTAAAACTTATATTTAGTCACTCAACTAACAAATAATTACAATCGCTACTTTGTTATGAGTATGCGTATTTATAATTTTAATTAATTATTGGAAATCTATATAAGAAATATCGAATTTGTAACTAATATATTTGTGGAGTAAACAGCACGTGCACGATTAAGTTTGTTTACAATTATCTATTTCATATGTTTAACTACGACGTAGGACGTAGCCCACAAATAAATGCTAATAGCATAGGTATACGTAGAAGTAGATTCTTTTAATGTATAATTAACTGATAAATAAGGATCTATAATATTTTTAATTACACAACAATGGTTTTAAGAACCGTCATTTAGTTACTTACTCCCGGCTGGTTAATGCATCACACCATCCGTTGCGTGTAATGTAACTTAAAATTATTTTACACCCGTCGTCGTGTAAATAAAGATCAATTTAGACAAATTCCATAAATCAGGTATTACCTTACCTACAGCTATTGTATGTCTAAATATGCCGATTACTTTGGGAATTCGTCAATTTCGTAATTTCTCACTTGTATTACAAAGTAAAGACGTATTCACAAACATTACTATGAGGTTTCTAAACTCTTGATTAAGTAAACGCAAATTGCATTGAATAAAGCTCTGTGATTGGTTCGTTTCTATTGCCTAGTTCACATAGTTGAATGTACTGACGTTTTATTACTTCAAACTTTAAACTTTAGACATCGGACTTTGCTTTTGACATCTCGACCTGTGCGTTGGGTAATATAGCTAACTAGCTACCTAAGCTGTGCGTTCATCTTAGAGTACGCATACTGCCGATCCCCACTTGATTATTGTCTATGAATAAGTTTTTATGATCCTGTGCGTCCACGCGCACTATGAGACCTCAAAAGCCTTGCCATATGGCACGCACAGAGAAATAACTTACGCCCGTATTCACAAACAATACTTCTCATAGTACGGTTGCTTCCCAATATATATATATGACAACATTATGTATGTTCATAAAAATTTACATACATTTTTGAAGAAAAGTGATTATCACAATTTAAACACAAGAGGTAGAAATAAACTTGCTGTTCCAAGTTTCAGACTTCATAAAACTAGTCACTCATTCATGGGGAAATGTATACAAATATATAATAAACTCCCACATCATGTAACTGAACTTCCGTCACATAAATTTAAGCTTCATATTAAACAAATTTTAATGAAGAAAGCGTATTATAAAGTTCAGGAATATATAGATGATAAAAATGTGTGGACACATCCAAATGTGCTCGATTCTCCATTGTAATCTAGTGAGATATCAATATGTGTAAAAATTTAATTTTCTAATTGACAAGATTGTAAGGAAAGATGTCTTAAATCACATTTTTTTATATATATTTTTTTATTTTTAGTTTAAGTTTAATTACTAGTCTTTATTTTAATAAATTATTATGATTAATTATTAAAGACTTGACAATGTGAATTATGACTCTTTCCAATTCTATAAAAACTGTAAAGGGAGGATAAAACTTGTTGAGTTTCTTGCCGGTTCTTCTCAGAACAAGGCCTCCTGGTAGACTCTCGAACCGATGGCATCAAAATTGACTTTCATAAGTGTACAAATTGTACCTAAATGAATAAAGTAATTTTGACTTTGACTTTGACTTACGATGGTCTTTTCTAGGTAGCAAAGAACGAACGGCCACACTAAATGCTCTTATAGGTAATTCTAACTCTACATTACGCTTCATACTTCATAGATGTTACAATGAAAGCTCCATTTGATCTGTGATTCAACAGGATTATTAGGATTATAAACGATAAAAGGTATCTTATCTTTAGCACGTTGAATTTGTCTAACGGCTCCAAGTGCTAGGCAAATGTGTAATGTAAAGCTTTGCGAATGTACATCTATTGGTGGATTACATGTAGAGTACTTTTGTTGATAAAGTAAAACTAGATAGGCCATTCACATTAAACATTTATGTTGAAAGTTAATTATTTTAATTAAAAATTAATTTGTACCAAAAATAAAATTTCTCTATTACATTTCTCTAAAACTATGAAATTGTTATTAAACTTACTTCCTCAGCCTGTCCACGAGCATCTCAAACGGCTTTTCCCAAGCGTACATCTTGATAACCTGTACTCCACTCACTAGTTCGCTCATTACCTTCACTCTCTCATCGGTACGTTTTGCTATTTTCCCTCTATAAACGCCTTGGAGGTTGCTGAGGTAAACTAAAACATATTCATCAATATTAGATTTATATCAAATAACGGGTGTAACAAGACCTATGACAAAGCTGGGAACTACGTATTCCGCTCATCATAGGACTATTTTTTGATACCTGGGAAATTAATAGTTATGAAGTTATTGAAAGTCAAAGTTAGAACCTTTTATAAGATTTTTATGAAACAAAATGATAACATTATTTCCTAATTTTTGTCCAAATAAACATTATCAAAATTTTAAGCACCTATTTCATACCAAAAAATGGCTTTAAAACGTCATCGCTCAATGTAACCACTCGATATCGGGGCCTCGGGGCTATTCAACTCAGCCAACCGAACGTCGCGCACACAAATTTAATCACAGATTTATATCAATCTAAGGAGATCGGTCGAATCGCCGAGTTCATAGGAAGACCGAGTGTCGCGATCAGCGTCCGTACTACATAACATGGTTCTAGTTGAGCATGCCGTAATATACACTATTCATTGCGCGCGTCATAAGGACTGAAAGTTAAGCACAGCCGCAAAGGAGATTGGTCAAATTAAGTTCATAGGAAGTGATGTTGATGTATTTTGTTTAATATATTTTATGTTTTTATTAGTTATTTTGTTTCATGTTTTTTTTTGTGCACCTGTAATTAAAAACTGTAATTAATATGCCATATTAATTACAGTTTTTTTATTGACTCACGTTTCTCAATTTTGTGCGTCTCCCGTACAAATTTGTGTCAGAGGTTATTTAGAGATATTTTATGAGATATTTTGGTAAGCGTTTTAGCATGGTAATGATAGATATTACCGTGGTTTTAGTCCGTAAATTGTGTTATATGATAATGTTATAGGTATATTTAGACGGCCAAAAAATTACCTATAGAGATCTGTTTGTCTGCTCAGCGCAGAACTTTCTAAGAGATAAAGAAAAGCTGTAAAAACATACTTAAATCACTTTGCATAGAATTATGACTATGCGTCCAATTGTGATTGCATATAAGGTCGATATTTGGTTAAGTTTTACTTACTCATGTGTTTTACTATGGATTTTGTACACTGTTTAACGTGCTGCGTAACAAATTCAATTTTACATCCTACTCCTTGTCGCAGCCATAAGTACCGTATAACACGCCGTATCGCAGGATTATAAAACGTCGCTGTAATGTAATGCGGCTACCTCGCATTCAGCAGTAGATTCCACTATATAGCGTTCTATGATTATAACAACAAAAATGGCGCCACAATCGTGTGAAAAATTATTCCACTCCGCTAGGTCATATAAAAATTAACCAGCACTTACCTACCAATTGATCTTTATTCATATAGGTAGGTACATACAGACTAGACTTAATATTGTTAGAATCGACTACGGGTTTTATCGGCGAACGGTAAATCGGTTAACCATTTGGCGCTGGTCGACAACCGCGTCATAAGAAAGTGAAATGAATATTGAAATTAGAATTGTAAGTTGATAACACTCCTGAAAATAGTGAATTCAATCATATGTAATTAGAATCGTAAGCTTGAAAACTTCCACAGTGAACACCTTGATTATACTTATAGTCAAAGAGTGAATAGTAACTTATACTATTTTATTAGGCACTAGCGACCCGTCCCGGATTCGCACGGGTGCATTGCTCATGTAAATATGCATGTATTATACATATAAACCTTACTTAAGAATTACTCTATCTATTTAAAAAATCCGCATCAAAATCCGTTGCGTAGTTTTAAAGATCTAAGCATACATAGGGACAGACAGACGGCGGATAGCGACTTTGTTTTATACTATGTAGCAGGGATGTTACGGAGCTTCGACTCCGGTTCCGTTAAGTCGGAACTTCCGATTATTATTACACCTTCGGTTCCGACTTCGGCTCCGACACTTTTAAATCGGAGGTTTTAATCGGAGGTCGAAGCATAACATAGCGGCGACGGCGGCCTGTGTCGACTGTTATGAACAGTTTTGTTCATTTAATATAATGTGTGTTCTTGTTTATTTGGAAATAGTATGCTATTTTTTTTTCATTGTTTGTGTTTTATTTTATAATTTAAAAAAAAATGATTAAAGAATGTTTTATTTGTCTGTTAATAAAAATTCTTTCTCATATCACCACTTCTGACCCTGCCTCCGACTCCGATTCCGATTCCGATAAATCAAATTTAAAAACTCCGACTCCGACTTCGGTTCCGATAAAACTACCTCCGTTACATCCCTGCTATGTAGTGAAGAAGCAATGTAGGGTGACCATAAATTAATAAATTGTTCACACGAATAATTTATTAATTTATAGTACCTACCATTGTATCGGCACCACAATCCGCCTGAACATGAGGTAGCCGCATAACATACAGATTACAGAGACTTTTTAAATCAGGACTGCTTACTTGTATCACGGCGTGTTACGAGGCGTTTATAATGGCTGCTACAAGTACGACATATACGTAGCTATAATGATTATGTTAATATTTGCACTTGTTTACGTCTGCTGCTCGAATCTAAGCAAAATATTGAAGTAACAATATTTAGTAACAAGGTATCTATTATTATAATTTATACGGTGACGACAGCTACTGTTACGGTTTATTGTATTAAATTAAAATTCCACACTGTAATTCAAATCCAACTACAATACTTAACACGAATTTCTACGCTCAATTTTTTTACAACTTGTAATTTAATTTATTCAAGTCATTTATGTTCTTCAAAATGCACAAATAAAAGATATAGGGAATAAGATAAAATTCAAAGAAATTCTACGAGGATTGTGTAATGTATGCGAATGCAGATCAGATACACTACACGTAGGTCGACGTAGTCTGGTTACTCGTAAGTAATAAGTAAGAATTTGAAGGTAGGTAGGTACCAAATATTTTCGAGAATAGACAGCTCAGCTCATACCTTTATAAGCCAAAGTCGATAAAGTTTATATGTAAACAAACCCCTGTCATTATTGTATGAGTACCTAATGAATGACTGTAATGAGCAAGCGAGTTAAAGGGACAATGTTATACTAAATGACATTTGGTTTGTTTACATCTTTACATTTATTCTATATTTATAGAATTTGGCTCAAGTATTACTTATCAGCCAGTCTAATGAGATTTCTAAAGCCAGTTCCACATTAATAAAAACTTTTCAACTTGTTGACTGATTAGAATTAACTATGCAGGTAGCATATTTTCTTTCAACACAAATTTTAAGAAAGTTTTCAGAATGATTTATGGAGTTAGCCGAATGAATACTTCGCGAAAATATACATCTTACATCTCGATACACCCCTATACATTTCCATATTACGTTACGCATCTCTCGAACAGGGTGTTAAAAAATTCAATAAAACAATGTTTTTGTCATGGTGGACAAAATTTCTGTGATAGACAACAAATTAAGGATGATGTATTTCGTTGGTGAAAGACAGTTAAAAATACTACCTGTATAAGATTTTAGTAGTCGGAAAGTGCGTCGATCGAGACACATAGCAATGGAATGTAGAAAAAGATATATTACATTACATGCTGTGTGTTTTTGTTTCAGTGTATTCTTTTTGTTTAAAAAAAACTAATTACGCGTTTGTAAACGCAAAAATTATTCCATAATCCTTTAAGGTAATGTAAAGCTATACATCCCGGGATGTAATGTATGATAATATACGTTATAGCTGCCGTCTGTGGACTCCTTAGTTTATGCGGAAACGACTAAAGACTTTCCAGCAAACACTGATTTGGCATAAAGCAGATAGTCTAGGAGTTTTCTTTATCGGAAATTCTATAATTAAAATGTAATTTATAGTACCTATCTGAGAGAAAATATGAAGAAAACATAATAAAACGTTGACTCCAAATCTAATTAGGAACCGGGAAGCTCAGACCAAATAAAAAGTTTCGGTCTGAGCCGGGAAGACGGATAATTATGTATATCTCTACTCACCTTGCACTAATATAACTTGAATAAAAATCACAGCTAAGGCCGCAAAAGTGGCGTAGGAGACGTGCTGCCAAACCAGGTATGACACGACTGGCACTACGATGGGCATCACCCACAAGTAGTTGAGGAATAACGCCACCAAGTCGAAGCGGTTCACGTCATTTGACATCAAGTTTATCACTTGCCCAGTCTCCGTCTTGCTCATACCAATCCGATCG
The DNA here is from genome assembly GCA_955850985.1 of Elophila nymphaeata. Lineage (NCBI taxonomy): Eukaryota > Metazoa > Arthropoda > Insecta > Lepidoptera > Crambidae > Elophila > Elophila nymphaeata. The sequence goes on along the minus strand of OY039069.1, from coordinate 14,493,108 downwards.
AGTTTCAGAATCTAAAAGTGAAAGTACTATATAGTGCAGTTATTTCATATGTCAGGGAAAACCTGCCTGATAGTGGAAGCTATCTTTATCCGGAACCTTCAACCACTGGGGGTCTGCCTGGTTATCTTATTACTGACTGTTGGAATACCATGGATGTTATTACCTATTGTTATGGCATTAAATTGTAATTAAAATGATTTTCATTTTTTTATAGCAAATTTAAAATCACGCAACTCTACGATTCTATTTGGGTGACTGTTTACAATATTGCGCCAAAATCCCTGACCTATTTTTCTATCGGGTCTCGACTAACAACTGCTTTGTTACAAAGCATTTTTTTTTATTTAATTAAAATTACTCATTTCATTATTCAGATTTTTGCTGATTGGATTCTCGGTAATATGTGATAACCACTATCTTAGCTTAAGTGTTACCTAACATGAAATAGATAGGCTATCGGTTGAATGCAAACCTTAATCTCTAATTATCTAACTGTAAATTGCAGCAATGAAAGTATTTACTACAATGTAAGTTCGTATCTGTGGTAAAACGTAAGGGTCGATTCACACCGGGATGGCAGCGGCCGGGGCAGCGACACGACGCGACGCATCGGTGACTAACTTCTATTGCATATTTATTTTGAGGCATATGTATTACTTACGTACTTTAGCTGATGAATAAAATCATCATTGCGTATGTGTAATATCATTATTTTGAAAAAAGTGTATTATTATTATTGTGAAGAGTCGGTGGCGTAGTAGTACGTAAGAGCATCGTCTTCCACCCGGGAGGCACCGCTGCACCGGTTCTAACCCCGCCACGTACCAATATGTTTTCAAATTTTGAATTCATATGTACTTAAGTTTAATCGACGCTTTTACGGTGAAGGAAAACATCGTGAGGAAACCTGCACACACCTAAGAAGAAATACTTAGGTTGTGTGTGAAGTCGAACAACCCGCACTTGGCCAGCGTGGTTGACTAAAATCGCCCCTAATGTAGGCTCGAGCCCCTCGGTGGGGACATTATACTGGGTGTAAAAGACAGGAACAGTCAAACGAGAACCATGTATTCTATACATCAAAATAAGTAATATTTCAAAAAAAATATTGTTGGGAAATGATTTTTATTTGTTAGTAAAAAATTGGTTGTCTGTAAAGTCGGTTTACTGACGATAGTTGAACGTGACAACGTCTTAAGAAAATACTGATGGAATGGTAGTATTTTTCAAAAGAAAAATTTAATTTGTTTTGCCGGCCTTACACGAGGTAACGCCGCATGCGTCATGTTTTTTCGTGCGTGCAGCCGGCTCTATCGAATTATAAGACGTTGTCACGTCAAAAAATTGCAAATTGTACCGCGCAATGTAAAGGGCTCAACTCGCAAAACCGCGATAATTTTGCCAGACGGCGGCCCCGTTCGTTGTCCGTGCGCATCGAGTGAGCTACATTAAACACTAACGTTTTGAAGCCATTTTTTGTTATGAAATACTAAAAAAAAAAAAATTTTCTTTGGACAATAATTAGGAAAAAACGTATAGAATACGTTTTCATAAAAAAATTAAAAAAAATATATGACTTTGACCTTTAATAAAATCGTAACTATCAATTTCCTAGGTATAGTCTATAGGAAAAAAAAATGTTCTGATTGTGAGCAGAATACATGGTTCTCGTTTGACTGTTCATGTCTTTTACATCCTGTATATGAGCTGTTGATGATGAATATTATTATTTTACATTGTCTCGTGTCAATATGCCATCGACACGAGACAATGTAAACTAATATATTATAGGTAGGTAAATACCTAATGCTGTTGACATTGTCTGACAAGCTTTATTAAGAACGCTTTGTTTGTATACTTCATAGTTAATATTTAAAATAAAAAACCAACCTTGCGGTACATCAGTGAACACGCAGCTATTCTGACCTTCATTCCTATGCACCCTTGAGAAAGCTGTAGATGATTTAACATCAGAGCTGTTGTCACACTTAGAAAGTTCATGGAAAAATTATAAATGTGCGCATATTTGTACGTTTCATCCGTCTTCTCCCCCGAAAAGTAACCTATAAATAAAGCTAAGGTGTAGGGTATTAATGGCCTGAAACAAGACAAAAGAAAAATATTCAGACACCATCTATACCCTAAGAACCTCAAGACCCTAACAAAACAGAACCTTAAGATATCCAATTTTTTTTTTGAGGACACGGGACACCTGTACCTTGAGTCCTCGAGTTCCTTTGTTGCGTCGTACTGCACGATTGCTGAGCAAATGCATTTGACCTTTCCGATAAAAAAAAAACTTCTAGCTAGGTAACCTAGGTAATTGTTTAATTTCAGCGTTTAATGTGCCTAGATAAATAAATGGCCAATAGATTTCATCGAAGAGAATAGATAGGCCTAGGACTTGATTTAGCAGTTCTATCAACGAACTTCTTTTTTCTCCCCTGGTCCAATTTATTTCTTTTGGCATACCTACTCATTTTTTTTCGTATAAATACAACGGTAGCGACTGGCGCGGAGGACAAAACCTAATTTCAGCACCGTAAGTGCGGGCGGAATAGATATGTAATCAAATCAATACTACTTGTATTGATTTGATTACATATCTATTAGGTTTATGAATAAAGCGCACTTTTTAGCACATTACCAACTACGCTACGCAGCAACACTGTGGTACTTTTTTTAAGTTTAAGCAAGAAAGCTGCACAGTCTATCTATAGAACAGCATAAATTGATTGCTTACCATAACACAATAAATATAAGTCCCGCGAACATCCCGCATACCATATACTCGAGCCAAAAAGACCTGATAATAGCTCGTGAGAGCGATGGTTTATTGCCTGTTGTGCGTGCTTTCTCCATCTCATCATACCATGCCTCCTCCAGCCTGTCTCCCAGGCGGCCTGAGTGGTCTCCATTTCGAGCCTGCCAAAGGTCCTCGAGTTTTATAGTCTGTTTGTAGCCTCGTTTGAACAGACTGAAGCTCCATCTGCAACAAAATGAACAAAATTTTGTTTTGCACTAAATACAAAAAAGTGTAGGTATCTACGTACTCAATTAGGTCAGACAAAGGACACGAACAAACAATAAATCGATAAATTCGTCAAAAAATATAAGGCGCGCCTGATCCCTGAACACAGGGAAACCTCTCGAAATCTTATCCACATTTAGCAGAGCCGAACGCACCGAATGAATCGAATGGAAGTCGAACGCGCCGAAGAATTCGCTGCACTGTAATTTTATGTGAGAAGAATCACGGTAATGTAATAGAATGAATGCGAGCGCATCGGTCAAGTCGTCCGCATCACCCGCGCCGAATCTGGTGACACCATCCGAATTTCTGGGGTATGAAGAATTCTAAAATTGGTTTCGATCGGCGCGTTCAGCTCGGCTAATTGTACAGTTATGATATACAGACTATTTAGAGATACTTTGTCTTCAGGTTACTGTAGAAAATAATACAAACCTACTGTGACCATAGTTTCTGAATTTTGAAGATAAAATAATAGATTATTTTGGTTGTGGTCTTAATTTTTTCGGTAAAGGTAAATAGAATAAAGGCCTACTTCAAAGGTTCAAGATAAGTTTCCATTAGCTTTTATTTGACGGATAGTCCATACAAAACTGTCAATTTAACTGCTAGTGGACGCATTTTTGAATCATTCGAAGTGAATGATTAAAAAATGCATTAAAGTTGCTTGAAGTAAATTCATGCACGAAAGCAAAACATACGCGAAATTAGCTTCGATTGCTCCCAGTTTTACGTATTCATGAAACATCAGAAATGTGTGTTGCCCTAAAACTCGAATCTTATAACATTTTTCATTTCATAAATAAAAATAAAATAAAAACCGAAAAGCCATAACTCGTCGATTTTAAAAATCGGGAATGATTAGGGATCGGAACGTAAATTATAAAGTTATAATGCCACTGTCAGTCACTTGATTTTCTACTGATAGAATATCGGAAACGGTCGGACCACTGGTTGCAAAATTCACGAATATAAATGTTCAAAAATAGCGATTTTATGGATTCGCACTGTAATACTTGATTTCAACTGGTTGTATTTTCCTTTCCTAAATGGGTATATATGAAGTGAAACAACAATTTGATGGTTTGGCAGTACAATGTTTATTTAGGGTGGACAATATTCTGTTTGTTGCACTAGAAAAGTTATTTACTTACAATTTACATATTCCAAATAATATACCTTTTGTGAGAATTCTCTTCCTTGAAAATACCTAGTTTACACAAGTTAGATTTTACACAATTTAGACCTTCTAACTTATATCTCTAATAGTAAAATACAACCATAAAAATAATGAAAGGTAGGGTCCTGGAGTCTGCTCTGATCGTTAACGAGTGGAATTTGGGTATTACTATGTATAAATTATTAGTGAACGCGTTATGAGACAACCTTCTGCAGAGTATTTGTAGAACTCTTCGACAGTCAGCCGCTACCGTTTGGTTAGTGTAGTGTACCTGGATCAGTGCGTTGTGTCTTGGCTCTGATAGATCAGCCACTAGTTAGCTCTCTCTATATATTGTAGTTCACCGGTCACCTTTCCAAATTGATCTCACAACTCCAAACTCTGGTTCTGCGCAGGTTTCTATACCCGCCGACTATATTTGTAATGGAAATTTGGGTCTCTAAACCCGTACCGACGACCCTTAGTAGGTAGTCAGGCAATTTTTACAAGATGAGGCGGTTTTTTACAACCGAATTTACTAATTTACTGTAACACAAAATCAAGGCAATCACAGAATTTACTTTAACTTTCAGAATAATTGAAAAAACGATGTTCCTCAAAAATAAATTCAGCCTTGAATTTGAAATTCGAAATGCGAATGAATAATCTGACAAGCAAAAACAAACGTCCCTGATTGGTCGGCCTACCTATGGTTTTTTTAACGTCTGAGGCAAAGGAAAGTGAGTCCATACATCCGAATGAACGAAAAATTCTTGTCAATACGAATCTTTGCGAATAACTACTTTGAATGAATTTTGAACAACTAATATGATCCCCGTAAGCCTAACGTCACCTAAATAATGACGAGACTATAGAAAACGCTCTAACGCGCCCCAATTCAAAAACAAAGTGTAAAAATTCCATAAAGACGACCATAATCTCTAATATCGAACTGAAACATGATACAACTTACCAAGACAAGAAACTTTCGTCTGAACTATTTCTTTTTTTTTTTTTTTTTTTTATAAGTCCCTGGGTATAGAATTTATCACTTTGCCTAAATGTCAAACTTAATGCGAAACGGAACGTAATGTCACTTGTCAGATGACGATGTTGACTTTGAAAAATTGATAAATAAACAATGCTACAGCACACAAATCTTGCGATTTCATAGACGATTTGGAATTTTAATGATTCTAATAATCAAAAATGTGTCTCCAGATCTCTTAATCACCTGTGAAACAGGCCCTAAAAATCTCAGTATGACAAATAAAGCTTATAATATTCCGGCTGGAAAGGCGTACGAGGTTTCTATTCTAGCAAGAGTGGCGAACATGCATACAACCAGTCAAGCAAGCATCATGGTGTCAAAATATTGTAGTGTCACCCTCGCGCTGTTACATCCACTATTTCCTACCTCAAGGAGGTCTGGAAACATTTAATCGACATTGATAATTAGTCAACCTAAGCCAAATTACGAATCATGGTATCCATACTTGAAAAACGTAATTTTATCTGAAATGCCTGATAGCAATTGACAGATTACAATTATATTTAAAGCATAACGATTATGTCTAACACTAATTTTGCTGAGCACATTATTCACACGTGTTGATAAATGCTATTTAAGTATGAAAATGTATAGGATTAAGATAATAAAAAGATATAATGATACACAGGGTGTAAAAGAAATGAACAGTCAAACGAGAACCATGTATTCTGCTTAGGGTTGGCACCTTTTTTTGAGACGAACAAATAAATATAAAGTACACAGTGTGAAAAAAGAGTACTTACTTATTTATCTTAATAAACATACCCTTTTACTTTGGGAACATTAATAAATATACGTAACAAGTCAGTAACACTACTCTGACTGTTACTGACTTGTTACGTATATTTATTAATGTTTCACGTCCTAAATATAATACTTTAGCGTACTCTATTGGTGTCGTAAATTATAAAGTACACCTACGCGAAATAGAGTACAACAATATTCTATGGAATAATTTTATTTTTGCGTTTACAAACGCGTAAATATAATACTAGAAAAATGCACTGAAAAAAATCGACTTGCCTCAGGCGGGACTCGAACCCGCACCTTCCACCCGGATTGTGGAAGGTGCGGGTTCGAGTCCCGCCTGAGGCAAGTCGATTTTTTTCAGTGCATTTTTCTAGTATTATATTTACGCGTTTGTAAACGCAATAATAAAATTATTCCATAATGTAAGGTATTTTCATCTTAGCTGGGCGTCAAATATTTGCAAAAATATTGCGTTCGGGTCTTGGAAGTGCAAATTTCAAAGATTTGATGAAACGATGTTTACCATAAAAACATAAGCACCAAGCACTGACAAATTTCGACAGCGAAGAGCAGTGCCTCGGTGGCGAAATTGGTCAACGCGTCCACCCGGATTGTGGAAGGTGCGGGTTCGAGTCCCGCCTGAGGCAAGTCGATTTTTTTCAGTGCATTTTTCTAGAACAATATTCTATTTTAGAGTACGGGTGGCCACCCTAAATCTCTGCTCACCATCATAACATTTTTACTTTCTAGTATAAGTACGTAGTATAGAGTCTTGTAATCTTCAAAAAATTCAACCTCGAGATTTTGACGGATTTACACGTTTTGGACCTCACAGAGTCCAAAAATATGTTTTTGGAATTATGTCTGTGTGTGTGTCTGTGCGTTAGCACGATAACTCGTGTATGCTTTAACTTATTGCAACCAAATTTAACATGCATGTATTGCAACCAAATTTAACATGCAAATACATCAAAATATAAGATTTCTTTCTATCAACTTTTGAGTCGTTTCCGGTATACGAGAAAGTCAAGGGGAGACCACTCCCGATTTTTAGTTTTTTATTTAACATAAAAGCGTGATTTTTAGTTTTTTTTAAACTATTTAACCTGCCTTTTTATTCTCAGCGAACCCTTTCTATAAGAAATTTTAATTAATACCCATACTATAAGAAAGCATAAAAAACTCTAAAAGTCCGCCATATTGAATGAAGAGTAATGAAAGAATATTTTTCTAATTATTCTCGGCGAAGCCCTTTCATTTGATACCCATTTTATATTTTAGTCTTAACTAAATGAAAGTGATATCCGGTACTTCCTAGTAATGTAGGAGTAAACTTACTACAATTAATCTTCTGTTTAAAAAATCGGGAGTGGTCTCCCTTGACTTTCTCGTATATCGGAAACGACTCAAAAGTTAATAGAAACCTTATATTTTGATGTCATACATGTATATTAAATTTTGGTCACCCATCCGAGTACCTACCACGCACTTCGTTGCTTAACTTTCGTGATCGACGACTCAAAAGTTGATCGAAACCTTATATTTTGATGTTATACATGCATGTTAAATTTGGTTGCAATAAGTTAAAGCATACTCAAGTTATCGTGCTAACGCACAGACAGACAGACACACGCACAGACATAATTCCAAAAAAAATATTTTTGGACTCAGGGAGGTCCAAATCTTGTAAATCCGTCAAAATCTCGAGGTCGAATTTTTTTACGATTACAAGACTTCCTCTATACTACGTATACGAGAAAGTAAAAACAAGCTATGTTCAGAGTTGGTTCAGAGGTCAAATATTAGGTTGGGGAAAAAGTCTTTTCGCATTATAGTATGTATAAACTTGTAATAAAATCTCTTTGGCTATACTATTTGTATCTGGCTGGTTTTGGTATCATTGAAAGTTAAAATTTTAAAGAACATAATTCCAAATTCAAATTAGGAAAATGTGTGATTTTCATTTGTTTTTCGTACCGCCAAGATGAGTGAATCTAATGAAGAAATTCGATACATTTTAAAATTTTACTACAAAAAAGGCAAAAATGCAACGCAAGCCGCGAAAAAAATTTGCGATGTTTATGGACCTAGTGCAGTGTCTGTGAGAGTAGCACAAATTTGGTTTAAGCGTTTTCAATCCGGAAATTTTGATGTCAAAGATGCACGTCGCTCTGGTCGCCCTATTACAGATAAAATGGATGCCATTTTTGAAAAAGTGGAGCAAGATCAGCATGTCAGTAGTTACGACGTAGCTGAAGAACTGGGAATTGACCACAAAACAGTTTTGGCGCATTTGAAAAAAACTGGGTACACAAAAAAGCTCGACATTTGGGTACCTCACGAGCTCACTGAAAGAAACCTAATGAACCGTGTACTCATTTGTGATTCTTTATTACGACGTAATGAAAACGAACCATTTTTGAAGAAGCTGATAACTGGTGATGAAAAGTGGATCACGTACGACAAGAACGTGCGAAAAAGGTCGTGGTCAAAGGCCGGTCAGGCTTCACAGACTGTGGCGAAACCCGGGTTAACTCGCAACAAGGTGATGCTGTGTGTGTGGTGGGATTGGAAGGGCATTATTCATTATGAGCTGTTACCACCAGGCAGGACCATCGATTCTGAACTCTACTGCGAACAACTGATGAGATTAAAGCAAGAACTTGAGAGAAAGCGGCCGGAATTAATCAACAGAAGGGGTGTGGTTTTTCATCATGATAACGCTAGACCTCACACATCTTTAGCCACTCAGCAAAAATTAAGAGAGTTTGGCTGGGAGATGTTAATGCATCCGCCGTATAGTCCTGACCTTGCACCTTCAGATTTCCACCTGTTTCGGTCTCTTCAGAATTCTTTAGGCAGTGTCAGGTTAACATCACGAGAGGACTGCCAAAACCACTTGTCGCGGTATTTTGACCAGAAGTCCCAAAATTTCTATAGCAATGGGATCATGTCCCTACCTACAAGATGGCAAAAAGTTATCTAACAAAATGGTACCTACATACTTTAGTTAAATGTAAATAAACTATATTAAAAAATGTTTTGAAATTTCTTAAAAAATGCGAAGAAACTTTTTCCCCAACCTATTATCATTTATCAGATAATGACGAATACAGTCATTATTATATTATTCTAATACATATTTTGATTTAATCATATGTGTAACAAGCTACTTCATTCAAATTATGAGATTAATTAAGGACTAGTCAAGAAGATAATGATCATTTCAGTATTCATACATACTATAAATTAGATCTAATTCCCGAGATAATTAGGTTTTCGTATCGCTAGTCTTTACCGAGATATTTGTTATGATGAGAATAGGATGTTTTTGTAGATGAGAAAATTTAGAATGGGAGGGGACATTTGTAGCTTATAACGGAATCAACTAGAAAGGTTGATTGTTTTTTATTACTTTAAAAAAACCGACCAACCACGTGCCTAAAAAAGAACATTCAATATACTCAAATCCTTGCTTTATTCCTAATCTCCATTTTTATCTACAACAGCATACTGAAGCTTTCGCCAATCAGCACCAAAGCCTACGACATGGTGTCACATCGTAAAATGAGTGGTATGGGCATCCGAGGGGAAGCGCACGAATGGCTCAGATCATACATTAGTGACCGAAAACAAATAGACGAGATTGAGCATTTCGACGAGAATACTGGCAAAATAAAATACATCCAATCAGATCTGCAAATATTAAACTGTGCCAAGTGTCATAGTCTGTATCCTATTCCTCATCTATATCAACAACCTGCCAATGCCAAAAATATCTGATCAACACTGTGTACTTTTTGCAGACGATGCCTCATTTTATTTGAAAGCTCAAAAAATAATATGATGATCCAAACACAAGTAGAACAAACATTTAATAACATACAGTCATGGCTAAGCCCATAATCTAGTAATTAATAATTATAAATTAAATTAAACTACCAATCTGGTTGGATAAAATTGCAAATAATTTAAACCTGGAAAAGGTAAAAGAATGTAATTTATTGGGAATAACAAATTTAATTTATTATGGAAACCACATGTCGACGAGGTAAAAACAAAATTATCCTAATTTCTCTATGCATTAAGTGTACTAAAATCATCAACTAACCCCAAGTGCGCATTATCTGCATATTATCCTACGCATTTGCCTGGTTAAGATATGCTATGTTTCATAGTACCGATGCTGCCAGTCTTTTCATTATGAAAAAAAAGTGCTTACATATAATACTTAATATTGACAGATGGGACAGCTGTAGACCATACTTTGTCAAAGAAAAAATACTTACCCTTGTATCAATCTACATCCTAGAGATAGGTACTTTTGTAAGGAAACAAAACACTCTGTGTGAGCACAATAAAAACCTCAAATAAAACAAAAAATAAACTAGTGTTACCGAAGCCCAAATTAAACATGTATAAAAATAGCCCATACTTCAGCTCCATAATAATTTATAACAATTTTTGTAAACCCTTGACATAATTACAGAAACACGTGATAATATATTCCATAAAAAACTTAAGCATCTTCTTATACAAAGTTATTATACAAAAAGAGAATTCTTAAATGATAAAAAATTGTGACGTATTGACTTACTAATGAATTTATATATTTCCTATTAATTCTACTTCTGAACGGACTGCCTTATATTTTTATTAAGTTTGCCTAATAAATCATAAATGGAAAAAGAAAGCGAGGGACATAGGTTAAAAGATGGGAGGATGATATAACAAAAGCAACAGGTGCCTTATGGCCAAGAATGGCAAAAGATAGGGAGAAATGGAGGAAGCTGGAAGAGGCCTATGTGTCACAAGAAATTTAAATAGCATGTGACAGCAATAAAGGTTTAATAATAATAATAATAAATCATGAACAAGTATAGTAATGAAAACAAGTATCACTAAACAAAAATAGTAATGAAAAGGAAGTAAACCATAGAGTCAACATTGTCAACAAGGGAAGAATTGGAGAACTTTAGCCACAGAAAAGAAGAAATAGACAAAATTGGAGGAGGCCTATACCCTGAAAGGGACCATATCAATAGAATACACTGATCTGGGGTCTGGCTCATCATTGTGTTTCATTAGTATACCGTACCAAACACATGGCAATAAGGTCTTTAATTGAAAAAATTCAACGGCCCTCATCCGACGCGCTATAGCACGCCATTTGAACGTTGACTTTGTTCAATTATTAACCTTATTGCCTTGTTTGGTACGGTATTTGAATTAAATAGAATGATGTCCGCGCCGTATCCTTGCCAGACGCCAGATCAGTGTGCTTTGTGCCTAACTTAGATATGGAATAAAAAAGCTTTATTATTATCCTTACTAATCCTTACTCCTTACTAATATTATAAATGCGAAAGTAACTCTGTCTGTTTGTCTGTCTGTCTGTCTGTCTGTCTGTTAAGCTTTCACGTCTAAACCACTGAACCGATTTTGATCAAAATTGGTACAAATATAGATTAGATCTCGCGGAAGGACATAGGCTACTTTTTATCGCGAAAAAAAGGTTGTATGGGTTGAAAAAGGGGATGAAAGTTTGTATGGAAGTTCGTCATTTTTGAAGATAGAACCATGAAACTTTGAATTTAGGCACTTAATAAGACAAAAAGAAATATTTGTTCTAAGATTTTTTAAATTTTGACCTGTATGGGGGTGAAATAGTGGATGAAAGTTTGTATGGGACTTCGTCATTGTTAAAGATAAAACCATGATACTTTGAAATTAGGGACTTCATAAGAAAGAAAGAAATATTAGTTCTAGGATTTTTGAAATTTAGACCCGTGTGGGGATGAAATTGGGGATGAAAATTTGTATGGAAGTTCGTCATGGTTAAAGATAAAACCATGAAACTTTGAATTTAGACACTTGATAAGAAATAAAGATCCAATCCAAGATGACGGTTGTGACTTTTTAATATAATACCGATATGGGTATCACTTTTGTGGTTTTCGGAGGTCCCGATTAGATCCAAGATGGCGGATGCGAATTTTTAACATAATGTCAATATGGGTATCGTTTTCGTGGTTTTCGGGGGTCCCGATTCCGAATACGACATCGATTTTGAGATCCAAGATGGCGGATGCGAATTTTTAACATAATGTCAATATGGGTATCGTTTTCGTGGTTTTTGAGGGTCCGGATTACGAATAAAACATCTATTTCGAGATCCAAGATGGCGGACGCGACTTTTTGACAAAATGTCAATATGGGTGTAATTTTCGTGGGTTTCGGGGGTCCCGATTCCGAATACGACATCGATTTTGAGATCCAAGATGGCGGACGTGACTTTTTAACTTAATAGGAATATGGTTATCATTTTCGAGGTTTTCGGGGGTCCTGATTCCAAATTCATCATCTACGTCAAGATCCAAGATGGCAGATGGGATTTTTTATCATCTTCGTCGAGGTCCAAGATGGCAGATGGGACTTTTTAACATAAAAGCGATTTGGGTATCGATTTCGTAGTTTTCGGGGGTCGCGATTCCAAATACGTCATCAATTTCTAGATCCAAGATGGTGGACGCTACTTAACTTATTATTAATATGGATATCATTTTCGTGGTTTACAGGGTTCCATTTTGATATCCAAGATGGCGGACGCGAATTTTAAACTTGATATGGGTATCAGTTTTGTAGTTTTCGGAGGTCTCAAAATGGATGCTGTATTCGGAGTCAGGATTCAGAATACAGCATCCATTTTGAGTTCCAAGATGGTGGACGTGACTTTTTAGCTTAATCGCTTTCACGCCTAACACCTGAACCGAATTTATTGAAATTTGGTACAAAAATAGACGAAACCTCGAAATGGAATAAAAGCTACTTACCTTTTTTTTGTGAAAAAGGGAATGAAGGGGTTGAAATATGAGATGAAAATTTTTATGCGATTCCTCATTACCGAAGATAAAACCATGAAACGCAAATATTGTTCTAGCGTTTTTGAAATATTGACCCATGTGGGGATGAAAGGTTGCGAGTAAGTAGCAAAGGATGGAGAAACATAAAATGGTAGATTGTAAAAATGCCATTTACTGTAGTGCACTGCAGTTTGTAGGTGTGTTTTTTTACATAATAAGTACCTATACAAAAAAACGCTGCCTAAAGTAATTATTCCACGCGGACGAAGTCGCGGGCAAAAGCTAGTTATTAATAAATCATGAAATAAATAGCTAAGTATTATCTAACTTTGACATGGCCAAAGGAGAATGGGCAGAATGGTACCCGGTTCCAATAGTTATACTTGTAGTGTTGTTTGAAAGTTCTTACCAAGACGAACAAAATTGATTAAGGTTGGATCTATGTTATAATGTTCGAGTATGTATATAAGCCATGTGTGTGGTACTGAGTCAAATGCTTTTTGATAGTCTATATACATAGTGTGTATGCTTCTTTTGTTGTTTATGGCAAATTTGGAAACAATTGAGTCAATAATTAGTTGCTCTTTGCATCCTTGACTTTTCTTTCGACAGCCTTTTTGCTGCTCTGCTAATAAATTGTGCCTATCTAGATGAGTGTATATAGTTTCACTAATGCATGAAGTAATTATTTTATAGATTGTTTATAGGCATGTGATTGGCCTATATTTGCTACTCGCGACTAGATAAGGCGTTTAGTTTTTGCTTTAGAGTGTCCATGAAGTGTTGTAGGTCAGTGTTTTCGGTGTCGTATTTCGAGTGTATTTTATATTGAGATTTAATCTGTGTGACATGATATTGTAATGTTCGGCTATTGTTTCCATTTATGTATGAAGTTAGTCTTCCTATCTTGATCCTGAGGTCTTGTATTCTCCGTTCTAATCATTCTTGCCACATTGGCTTTTGTAAAGTATGTGGTTTAGTTGGCTGCGTGAGTGTAATTTTACAGCCATTGCTAACTACTGCAGTATAAGCTGCACAGTAGATGGCATGGTGTGTGTCTTTAAAGTCTGTGTCAGGATTTAAGTGCTTAGGAAGTATGTGTTCATTTATAAAATTTGTTATGTTTGTTAGTTTTTTTGAGTGTCTTTGCTTAGGGATATATGGTTTGTTGTTGGGTTCTATGCTTTGAAATTCTTCTATTGCGTTTTTAAATATCTGTATAATAGTCTGTTGCTTTATTTCTGAAATATGGCAAGAATCCACGTTAATGCCCGAGGTTATATTTCTTGTAATTGGTGATTCATATGAGACGGTATGAGTACCGTCCTCTGCAGATAGTGTTATATTCAATGGTGTTAGGGATGATTCTGTATTTGCTGAGATTGTAGGTGTGTTTAATTGTATTAAATCGGCTTGCTGATGATCTGATAAATTTATAATTTCACTTCGTACTTCTTCTTTAATATAGTTAACTGTTGTATCGGCCAAAAGTTTGTTTTTTATAATTACTCTAAGTTGGTCAGATATTCTTTGTTCGCTCAGATAGGATAATTCTGGATATTCTGTTATAAAGGATAAATGAAGAGGTTTTCGATAAGCAGTTTTGTTTGTTTCTAAATTTGTTATACGATAATAGTTACGTAAAATACATTCATTCATAGAATTTGTCCAGCGTATTCTCTTTTTTTCAAATACTTTATCAGTGTGTAATTGCGTATGTGAGGTTGTGGTATAGTTATTCTGAATTATTTGTGTTGGTAAAGTATTTGAAGCAGAAAGATACTCTGTTACTTCACATTTGATATTATGTAGTACTGTGTTCGATAGCAAATTATTATTAATGATAACTCTGCGTTGATCTCCAAGGCGTTGTTTTGATGCCTGCATATGAGGGTATGTTTCAGTAAATTGTTGGTGTAATTTATCGAGATATCCTTGTTTAGTTTGTTCTAAATTAGTAACTATGAGGTATGTGCGCCAGATAAACCTATTCATTTCTTCAGTCCATCGTTTTCGGGCACGTTTTTTACCAGCAGTGGGTGCAGAAGAAACGGCGTCTGCCGTCTGCACAACATCAGCTGGGATCGAGGATGTTTCGGTACTTAGTGATGTGTGTGATGTATTTATGGATTTGTATGAGGCAATAGATGTATTTGGTGATTCGAATAAGCTATGATTGGATGAAATGGGGGATGATAAATAGTTTGTGTGCTGTTCAGCTGTAGTATTTTCGGGATTATTCCCAGTGAGGGCCCGCTTGTTCAGCTCCTCACCACCGACGGATCGCATGCTGTAACACCCAGCGTCGGCACCAGGTGCGCCCCGGCGATAGCCCCCGGGTAGCGGCCGTAAATTATACCTTTTCTTCTTAATCTCCATGTTGATTGGGTTTGGGACCGTTAGTTTAGGAAGGGTAGCCTATTTGTAGTTGGCTTTTATGTGAGTGCTCCTTTTAAGGGTAGTCAAGGTTGTTATGAGACTGTAGTGTATGTACATGCCTTCCAGTATTATCATTAGTAATCTAAAATTGTAGTGACTGATATTATTTTATTACCATTTATGTAACTAATATTGATTATTTAAATGTATCTTATAAATTTACAAAATATTTAGCATATTTAGCGTTTTTGAAATATTTACCCATGTGAGGATGAAATAGGGGATGAAAGTACGTAAGGAAGTTCAAGCAAAGTCACGCTTTTGCGCTTAACACTTGAACTGATTTTGATGTGGCACAAAAATAGACTAGCCCTTGAAATAGGACATAAGCCACCTTTTGTTATAAAAGAGGGCATAAGGGGTTGAAATAAGGGTCGAAAGTTTGTAAGCGATTCCTCAATGTTGAAGATAAAACCATGAAACTTTGGAATTAGACACTTGATAAGAAGTGAATAAATATCAGTTCTAGCGTTTTTGAAATTTCGGCCCGTGTGGCGATAGAATAATATGAAAGGTCGTAAAGAAATCCAAAAGTAACGCTTTCATGCCTAGCACCCGAACCCATTTTGATGAAATTTGGTACAAAATTAAGCTATCTTTTGTTGCATAAAATTTAATGAACGGGTTGAAATAAGATATATAAATGTTTTTATAGGATTCCTCAATACGGCAAATAAATCCATGAAAAATTGAATTAAGGCACTTGATAAGAAATAATTAAATATTTGCTATTGCGTTTTTCGAATTTTTAACCATGTGAGGATGAAATAGGGTATGAAAGGGTAAGGGTAAGGAAATCTAAACACGCTTTCGCGCCTGACACTTAAACTGATTTTGATGAAATTTGGCACAAAAATAGACTAGACCTTGAGATGGACACAAGCTACCTTTTGCTATAAAAGAGGGCATAAAGGTGTTGAAATAAGGGATAAAAGTGTGATTCCTCAATATTAAAGATAATACCATGAAAATTTAGGCACTTGATAAGAAGTAAAAAAAATATCAGTTCTAGCATTTTTGAAATTTTGACACGTGTGGGGATTGAATAGGGGATGATAGGTCATAAGGAAGTCCAAACAAAGTCACACTTTCACGCCTAACACCTGGACCTAGACCTTGAGATAGAATATAAGTAATTTTTTTGTAAATAGGGCATGAAAGGGTTGAAATAAGAGATCAAAGGTCATATGGGATTCCTCATTATCGAAGACAAAACCTGAAACTTTGTATTTAAGCATGCGATAAGAAATAAATGGTTTTAGCATTTAATTTTGACACCCATGTGGGGATGAAATAGGGAATGAAAGGTTGTATGTTATGTACGTTAGCAAAAGATAGAAAAACAGAAAACGAAGTTTAAAAAAGGTATTAAAATAAACTATTTACAGTAATCTACAGCAGTTTGTATGTGTATTATTTGCAAAATAAGTACCATAAAAATATGAAAATGCTACCTTATGAAACTATTCCTTAAAGACGAAGTCGCGGGCAAAAGCTAGTCTAGTTGTTAATATAAATGCTTTGAAATAGGTATATTATTTTATTTTACTAATGTGAGGGTACTTACGTCAAAAATATTTTAGAGAGTATGTTGGCATTTTCTCCGGGATTCTTCTCTTTGAGTGTCACTTTTGAATCCATTTTAGAAGCAAATGTTACATTAACAATTCTTAGTTTTAAATTTAAATTTATACGGTGACGCACTTTTAATATACACTTGATTCGTGGAGTTAATAATAAGTAACAGTCAACACCGCGAGCCTGTTACAATGTCGAGCGAACAGATCCTTTTGAAGGTTGTGTTGTTTTAATAACAATAAATTATTGTAAACATTCACAAATTTTAAAGATGTGGTGTTGTTTATTCGAGTTGACTTGGTGTTTTATTTTACCTATATTACATAATACATATGGGTAATATCCGTCACAGTTTCAAGTCTGTCTGGTAAGTACCTACACTATTAAAACAACATTCAAAATGCCACTCCTCATGAAAAGTCGGATTTGTTTAAAACATATTTTGATTATATATTTAAGTCACTTATGTTGTATTATTCTTAATTTATTAATTATAACGATTATTAAGTAATTTATCACAGATAAACAGCGCGACGCAAGCCGAACGCAAATCGACACGACACAATACAATACTACGATACGAGCGTCTCCGACTGACTGACTGACTGTGACAGTGGACTGATTGAATGAATGAAAAAATAAAAATATCGGCGCGTTCGCGTTGAACGAGTACAATAGAGGTACAAAATAATGTACTCTGTGAACGAGTTTCAGACGAGATGACACTATCCACACTCAGCCCGCTACCGCTATCGCCACTTCTTTTATTCGTATCGTATTCGATTTGTATTGTAAACAGACACGCTTTTTTTACCAATATTACTCAAGGTGGTGAAAGAAAATTTTATTTACAAAATAATTGTAATCTTCGGTTATGTAAATACATAAATATTTACCTATAGATATTTATGGTAGGTAGGGTAAAACACCCAGTAGTCAGCCTGTTAGTAAGAAATAAAATTTCATTCTATAGTATTTTAATGAGAACAGATATTTGTTAAATTTTATAAAGAAATTGAAGGCGTCTCACATAGTTTTTATCTATATGTAGGTTTATATACATTAAATATATAATTATTTATTTTTGACGCCACACACAATAACACTACCTACACATTATAAGTGTATAATTATTTTTACAATATGTATTTTTAACACTCAGACCAATATGTTTCCTAAAGCTTGCAAGAGTAGAATTAGTGCCTGCTCTTTGTCATTTGGTAAACCTCTGCTTTCGTGAAGGTATTTTTCCGGATCTTCTAAAGCAATCCCTAGTAACACCGATACATAAAAATGGAGATGAGGAGGATATCAACAACTACAGACCAATTTCAGTGTTGCCAGCAATTTCAAAAATTTTAGAAAAATTGATAAATAAAAGGCTTGTAAATTTTTTCAATACATTTAACATCTTGTCTAATTCACAATTCGGCTTTCAGACCGGAAAATCGACCGAGGATGCCGTAGAAGCTCTAACGTCAGTAGTTGTTGATAAGCTCGATAAAAAGTCAAAGTGCCTCACAGTGTTTCTTGATATTAAGAAGGCTTTTGACACTGTTTCTACCTCCATTCTGTTGCAGAAATTACAAAACATCGGAATCAGGGGTGTGCCTCTTGACTTGCTCAAAAGTTATATGACCGGAAGGACACAAAGGGTGAAAATAGGTTCATATGTAAGTCAACCAAATAGTATAACCTATGGGATACCACAGGGAAGCGTCTTGGGGCCCACCTTATTTCTGGTGTACATAAATGATCTCTGCAACATGAAAATTCCAAATGCTAGCATATTCTCATACGCTGACGACACTGCCATTGTCTTTGCGGGGGATTCCTTGAATAATTTAAAATACAATGCAGAGCACGGTTTGGCTATGGTTGCGGAGTGGCTAAAACTGAATTTGCTGACGTTAAACACAACAAAAACCAATTATATTTTATTCTCGATCAAAAATACTTGGCCCGACTTTCCCGGTGGTGTAAAAATTCACAGTTGTCAGTCGTCACTAAACGCAAATTGTAATTGCCCAACTATAGAAAGAGTGAGTTCTGCAAAATACCTTGGAATCTTAGTAGACCAGAGACTTTCGTGGTTGTACCATGTTGAATTAGTTGCCGGCAGAATACGTAAATTAATGTGGATTTTTAAAACACTTAGATATGTAGCTAGTACAAAATTATTAAATCAGATTTATGTCGCGTTAGCTCAATCCATTTTGACATATTGTATACCAGTATGGGGTGGTGCTGTAAAAACCAATTTCATTCAATTAGAACGTGCTCAAAGAGGACTACTAAAAGTTATGTATTTTAAGCCGCGTCTATTTGCAACTAATTTACTTTATTCTATTACAGATTTACTGACAGTTCGGAAACTGTATATACTGCATGTAGTTTTGAAAAAACACGTGTCATTAAATTATGACGCTCTAATTTTGAGTAGAGGAAGAAACTATAAAGTTGCTACAGTAAATGCTACAAAATCTAAGTTTGCTCTGTATCAATATAAAAATATTTCATCTCATTTATATAATAGAATTAATAAAAGATTAAATATATATCCAATGACTTACCATAGCTGTAAACAAAAACTTATTAAATGGTTGAAAACATTAGAATATACAGAAACAGAAAGTCTATTGAAATTTGGATTTTGATGTCAGGATATTTATGTGTAAATCACGCACCATTCGATAAAAGCACATACACACACACACACGCTCGCGCGCACACACACACACACACACACACACACACATACACATACACATACCTACACACACCCACACATACAGCGGTTTCTGCTTGGTTAATATAATATCTATGTTATGGAAGAGTGGCTTATTTCTGGTACGGACGCACTTCGCGTCTAAAAGAAATAGTCTACCTTTGTTCTTGTAACTGTAAGACCGTGTTTATGAATAAATACTTTATGAATAAATACTTTTTTCATTTTTCAATATAAAAGTATAATAATTTATTTACGAATATAAAATAGTACATAATATTATTTAAGTATTTTCGTTAATCATTTAGTTTCTATATATACTAAAAAATTTTTTAATCCCTGTCGCAAAAAGAGGGGTGTGTCTGTATGTCTGTATCAGTGGCGTAGCATAGGGGGGACAGCAGGGGCGGCCCGCCCTGGGCGGCACTTTTGAGGGGGCGGCAAAATTTCACAATAAATAAAAAAATGAAACGATGTCATATTTTTATTGCAACTACAAATTCGGACCAATTGAAAAGAGTAGGTATGGAATTTTTCATTAGTTATTCTGCGACGATTTGAATGATATTTTGTAGCAACTGCTGGCAACACCGTCTATTCTGACTTGCGGCGATTCCCCGTAGTTTACTTTGTGTTCAGAGGAATAATTTGTGTTTAGATTATGTGCTTTAATTGTTTATGAGTAATAATCAGCGATACTGACTTTGACTATTCAAAGAAAGTTTTATTCAAACATTACTTAATGATTAGGCAAACCCGTTATTAGAAAGAGATAAATTTATATACCTCATGAGTTAGGTACGTATTGATTGTTGCTTAGCGCTCATTGGCGAGAGCGCGCACCGATATCGATAACAGAGGATATAGGTACTTATGCGCACTTTTTGTCAAGGACAGATATTACCGTGGTTAACCTCACGCTCGGCGGCTGTCAAACGAGCTGTCGAGAACAATCGTTAGGCAATGACGTCATCACCCTGCCGAGGGATAGCATGTTGGCTTTTTTGCTTTGTGTAACTTCCTTTGTTTATAAATACCACGCATGTGATATATCTTAAGATTCCTAGATAAACTACACTGGAAAAATCTACCTGTCCCAGGCGGGAATCGATCCCAGCATCACCGCTTTCGCCGTCGAAATTTGTCAGTGCTTGGTGCTTATGTTTTTATGGTAAACTTTGTTTCATCAAATCATTGAAATTTGCACTTCTAAGATCCGAACGAAATATTTTTGCAAATATTTGACGTCCAGCCCGCCTAGCATGACCACCAAAACACGATATGATATAGCCATATATCGCGTTAAACTGTCAAAAATTATTGGATATAACGGTCAACTTGAAATTATATCGAAACCGCGAACATGTATAAGGCTTATACATGTTCGCAGTTTTGATAAATTTTCAAGATTGCGGTTATATCCAATAATTTTTGACAGTTCAACGCGATAAATGGCTATATCATATCGTGTTGCGGTGGTCATGCTAGGCGGGCTGTTATGTTGAAACTACCTTATAGTGTTGAAAATTACTTTGCGTTTACAAACGCGTAAATATTTTTGAGACTGTTTGTAAACCCAAAAAATTATTCCTTATGAAATTGTTTTAGGAAGAAAAAAATATTTTCGAATGAATCGACACGTTTTCTTGTCTCTAACAGTGATAATGTAATGTGTACCTACACTATTTAAAAACACAGGAAGGTATTTTTTAAAGCCTTGCAATGAAGTGCAGTCGACCAGCCCAAAATGCGAGAGCGTTCCCAATCCTATATACATATAGTTCCAAACTGAATGTAAATCCGGCAATTGTCTGACTTTTTCGTTGCAATTTTCGATCGAGTGCAACGCATCTATACTTTTTAAACTTATTAGTGTGTATTGCATATAGTATATATTAAATTTAAATACCTACCTAAATAAGAGGGTGGCAAAATTATCTTCCTCCCCGGGTGGCCGATACCCACGCTACGCCACTGGTCTGTATGTCTGTGTATCTGTCTGTGGCATCGTAGCTCCTAAACGAATAGACCAATTTTGATGTGTTTTTTTTTATGGAAAGCTGACATGGATGGTTCTTAGCTAAGTATAAATAATTTATGTCGGGGTTAAATAAAATTTTAAATTTTTTAGTTTTCACTTTTTAGTTTTTTATTTAAAATAAGTGATTTTTAGTTTTTTTTAAATATTATTTTATTTTCCACTTTTTAGTGCGAAATATAACCGCATTGAAAGTACTTACTTAATGACAACGCCATCTAGTGACGTATAACTGAACTAACATTCCAAACGTTTAGTTTATTAGTCCTGGCGATTCTAATCAGGATAATGGGATATTCTTATCGAATTATTGTAATGTCATCGGTCTTTGATAAGTCTATAAAGTTTAAATGAAATCTGACCATTTAAAGTGGGTCAAAATCGAGTCTAAACGAGTCAGTTACATACATACAAACAAACATACAGGTGAAACTAATATAAGCGTGTTAAAAATGATTTCACAACCCTTTGTCCCAAAATCACAAATCACGGTATCACGGTCATCATCATAACAGCCTTTATAATTCGACTCTCTGCTGGGACACTAAGGCCTCTCCTTGTCATCGAAGGACGTTTAAGAAAGAAACAAATATTTATTCGGCTTATAAAATATGATCACATACATAAAAAAAATAATAGTTTAAAAAAACTAAAAAAAAAACACCCTTTTATGTTAAATAAAAAACTATATATCTTCATAAAATCTTGATATGTTTAGTTTGTGTTACGTTGTATCAGATTTACATCATTTACTACTTATATTTTTCGAGAAATATACTGTTCAAGTATAGGATTCAATTTTGTACGTTGGATCCAATAAATGAACGGCGTTCCACTAGTGGAGAAAGTGCAAATATTTACAGGCATCAATAATCTAAAAAATAATTCTTAAAGACAAGTCAAAGCCGTTCAAATTTGTTTAAAAAAAAATTATGAAGTTATTTACCAAAAGTTGAATATAATTTGTATAGGCCTTTTTAATATTTACGACTATTATTTTAGTATGAAACCGTCTATTGTTCAACTTTAGGATTCATTGCAAAAACTAAAACCAAATTATGATGTTTAAATTTTATATAATAATAATAATAATAATATATTTTCACGCTCACACCAATTATCTAGCCCGAAGTAAGTATCATTAAGAACTTGTGTTACGGATACTAGATAACGGACCTTTTTTTTTTTTTTTTTAATATACATAATAATTTTAGATATTTTTATAAATAAACTTAAATAAATATATAAACAACCATGACTCGCAAACAAACGTTCGTGTTCGTCACACAAACATTTGCCGCTACCAGGATTCGAACCCGGACCGCTTGATGTGTAGCCAGCTATACTGACCACTCCACCACGACGGCGTCAAAATATATATATATATATATATATGTTCAACTTTTGGATATCGGTTTTTAAGTTCAACGTGCAAGTAATTATTTTATTAATACATACCTATGAGTGGTTTTTTGGAATATGATACTTAATAAATAAAAGTAACTATTCATAAGAACTTGTTTAATTACTAATTTAAGAATCATAATAACGTACACCCTATAATTAATTCCCACAGAAATAATAAGCAAGAGGATTATTCCCATCCAAATGTTAGTTCAACTATTGGGTTCAAAATGTTCATAATTAGGACAGTGCTTCAACTAAAGGGGTAAAACCATAAATTTTATAATAAAAATATATTTTATCAAAAACTGGTAGATTTAAGGAATTATTTTCTTGGAAGTACCTATTAAAATCTTGAGCATTATTCGGAAACATATAAAAATATCAGCAAGCCAATAGCTCGAAAATGCCGAGAAAAAGATATTCAAAGTTGTCAAAAACCCTTAATCGTACATTTATTGGTGCCATTACCCTATAGCCTGCGAGCACAAATTTGTATTCTCAGATAAAAGCACCAAAGCAAAGGGTGGTCTTTCAATTTATTATGAAAAGATCATCGACAAATTCGTTTGTCAATTTGTTGATCGGTATTTTCCAGTATTTTCAGATTTAAAAAAAATTGTACCTACTTTGTTTTCACAACCTGGTGCAATATTGAGTATTATAATCTAATCACTAGGTTAGGTAGACATATAGCATGGCGGGCGTAAAGTGCGCCGATCCCAGAGCGCCCACATAATGGCATAGGTTACCGGTGGGTTTTAGCGGAGTAGGACCGGCGCTGTTCCGCGCCGGTGAGTCCCGCACACGCCGCGCCGTGTGCCCAGCCTGCGTGCAGTATGGTCCGTAAATGTATTTCCTATCGTCACAAAAAAAAAGGTAGGTACATACAACGCAATCTGGGCCACTGCGTTAACCACTACTCTACCGAGGCTCTGCTTTCGCTGTCGAAATTTGTCAGTGCTTGGTGGTTATGTTTTTATGGTATGTTCTTAATCTAAGGTTTCATCAAATCTTTGAAATTTGCACTTCTAAGATCCGAACGAAATATTTTTGCAAATATTTGTCGCCCAGATAAGATGACAATACCTTACATTAAGGAATAATTTTTGCGTTTACAAACGCGTAAATATTTTTAATACTAGAAAAATTTTGCGTATAGCGGAAGATGCTGGGTTCGATTCCCGCCCGAGGCAGGTCGATTTTTTTCAGTGTTTATACTAGTTTAAACGCAAAAATTATTCCATTTTGTCGGCTTATTAAAGAAGAAAAATATATATTTTTTATATAAAAAGGTCAAGCAAATGACTCCATTCCACCTGATGGTAAGCAGAAGTGGAGTCCAAATATGAAGATTAGCTAGTGCGAGAGATAAACCGTTGCTTTAGCCAACCCTCGCTTTACCGACCTGCAAGGTGCTTCTTCACGCCTCTTTCGAATGACAGGATTATTGGCAACACGTGTGCGGGCAGTGAATTCCATTTCTTGATTGTGTGACAAAGAATTGCCAAATTTCTTAGTTCACATTGGAATGGTAGCCACAGTCAGTGACATCGTAAACCAGCACTTAGGTATAGTCTTTAAAAGGAAGGCAGATAGTGGGATTAGGGAAAAAAGCTCATCAGAGCACTCGCCATGCGTGGTACAGAGACGGTAGAACGCGCTCAATGAAGCAACATCGCGGTCAGTTGGAGAGGCTCAAGATGGACCTCGCCGATGATGCGCGTCGCTGCAAAGTATCCAAAGCATTGAGTAAGTAGGTACTTGGCGGAGACATCCCACAGGTGCGAGCAATATTCCACACAGAACCGTACCTAGTTGCGTCTTGTATAGCAAGCAGAGTTGATCAGGCGTGACCGCACCTTGTTCAAGACTCTGAGTTTCCGTGAATCTGTTTTTATCACGCTTTCGATGTAATCCTTTGGACTCAACTCTATGCGAACCTCCATACCGAGCAAGGTGATACCTTCCTACTACTCTGCAGCGTCAGTCAGTGTTGTGCCGTGAAGAAAGGGAAGGGATTGGAATGGCGACATTTTGGCCGAAAACGCGCACACAGGTTTTTTGGCATTGAACTCAACCATTTAGAAACAAGGTCCAGCTCCCGGTTGAGTTAAATGACAACATCTCCGGACTTTTTTTCTCACGACTCTCTACGGTTTCTGCTCGTCCAGCCTTTATAAGTTATTTAATCTTGTAAGTTATTTAATCTTTTATATAGTGTCGCACTCATCTAAAAGCGACTGTTAGCTACCATGTCCATACTACTTTTACGAAGTGCGTATTGAAGTGCTGATGTTTGCATTTTGTGATTAAAATGTCCGGACTTTTTTGAACTGTTGGGCATTTTGTCAGGACTTTTCAAATTTCTAAATGGTAACCCTACCCCGGTGTATATTCCCGCTCACAAATGAGGACTACCTCTCATGCGGTGAAAGTCGTTAAAAACAACTGAGGGAGTTTGGCAGACCATCGCTCAACAGCAATGTCGGCCGAGTTAAAATTGCGAGCTGTGAGATCACCAATAGAAGTAGAAGTCAATCAAAGACGCTCGCCACATAAAACACCTAGGTAATATTCTAGGTATTTTATGTGGCGAGCGTCTTTGATTGACTTCTACCACTCAGACCAACAATATTGGTCTGAGCTCAACCACTGAATATTTGTAGAGTTAATATTTGCAAGGAGGCAATAGTGCAACATGAGATTGCGTAGGTAGGTGCCATTGTTAAATTGTGGTGCAACTTTTACACAATATATTTACCTTTTTCTGTGTTCCGTGATATTTTCAGAGCTCATATCGCAATACGCATCAATCAAAAAGCATCTAGGTATTTAATCTAATGATTTGCTTGCTAGATAGGTACTTATCTATTATCTTTTTACTTATAACACCCTGGTTCACGTCACGACTTAGGTGGTTACGGACCATAGAAATCTCGACCACCTGTCGAGGAGTAGGTAGGTAGGCAGTTACCTACCTAACACATTTTGTAAAAAAAAAGGTAGTCAGGACATCACTGCAATATGTACCTACCTAATAAAACCGCTTTGATGTAGGTACACCTACATAACATGGCCTCCTCGTGGCGGACCCTGGTAACGTGGTGGGGAAACTTTCTCGGCGGGAGTGTGTGGCTTATGATGTCATGTGACTTCGAATGCCAAGGGGACACCCCTTGGCAGGGCCGGGTTTAGGGGAGGGCAAGCAGGGCTACAGCCCAGGGCCTCCACAAAAGAGGGCCCCCCACAATAGAGACTTCGGAAAAAAAAATTCAAGTCCAGACTAGTAAACACCAGTAAACAACTTTTCCTTTCATATTTTATTTCGCGTTTTACCTTTACCTACGGTACTTTGTACAAACATGATTACATGAATAATAATAATATCTTTCTATTTTGTTCGTTGATTAAAGTTCGTAAAGAAGTATGCCTATTTTTTAACCGAAAACTCGATTGAAAAATTGTTTTCATTTTATTTGGAAAATAATTTGGGGCTAAGGGGCCTCCACTCCTTTGTTGCCCCGAGGCCTCCAGACCTTTAAATCCGGCCCTGTCCCTTGGCATTCGAAGTCACATGCCATCATTGAGTTGTTTTTGTTTTCCCACTACTTCTAGTTCCGGACGGTGCCCTCGTCAGCCTCGTCAGAAGGACGCGCCAGGTCGACCAATCGTCGGTGGAGTAGCTGCTGGCCACGAGTGCCTATAGCCCCGTCATATTAGGGGTTTCACCGCGAAATGAAAGATAATAAGCTGGAAATTGGTATAAACCTTTATTTTGTCGTTCTAAATGATGTCTCAAAAGTCACAAATGCTATCGTGTCCGCGTCTTAAAATATTGAAGGTCAATAGTAATAAAAATCGGTTTTTCTAAGCCTATATCGGGCGCAAGTTCGCTCCTGCCCGCCTAGCATGACCACTGAAACACGATATGATATAGCCATTTATCGTTTTAAAATGTCAAAAATCATTGAAATAACCGCAATCTTTAAATTTTATCGATACTGCTAATATGTATAAGCATTATACAATTTCGCAGTTTCGAGAAAATTTCAGGTTTACGGTTATATCCAATTTTTTTGACAGTTCAAAGCGATACATGGCTATATCTATCATATCGTGTTTCGGTGGTCATGCTAGGCGGGCTGCTTAGTGCTGTTGTCACCATTGGGACGGATGTGCTCTGAGGATCTGCTCGATATCTGTTAGATGCATTGGACTCGGTGGAGCACCCTGCGAAGAGACTCATCAGTAATGACGCACTCGTTGAAGAAAACCTCCAGAACCTTGACCATCGAAGGAGTGTGCGGAAGTTTTACATGATTTGGTCACCCCCCCTGTCCCTTTCCACTGCCGGACGACCAGGCGCGGCGAGGGGTTTCACCTTTATGTTGTCGACATTCCTCGAATTCGCACGAAGCGATTTACTTCAGTTTTCATAATGCGAACAGCTAAAGCCAGGTCCAGACGTGTGTAACGCGTAATGTAATCCACCCACCGTGTAATGTATTGCGAATTCTACGTGTGGACAGCACTAAGAGCATTACATTTAATCACAGACTACAGGATACTACGTATGTAATGTAAGCGTTCGGGCTGATCCATCGGCTATCGGTTTTTTGCGCGAACACAAAGGCGCTCGCAGTGCTCGTTTGGACGGCGTTCGTGACGGTTGTGTCGTGTGTACGTTCATGATGTGAAGTGACGAACAATCGCTTGAACTTATTAGTTTGTATCTAGAAAAACCTGCTAGAAAAACCAGGGTTGAATAAGCCCATGATTTCCAATAAACCACTGAGACTGGAGAACGGTAAGTGGGCGAGAACTAGCCAACAAAAGATTGAAACTTTTGCAGAGTATTTATCTCAAGTGTTTGCACCTAATGCTTCTGAATCGGAGATAGACGAGTCTGCGATGGTCCTCGTATTAAATCAAACATTTCAACTGGATTTGCCACTTACAGCTATAACACCAAGAGAAGTTATAAGAAATATAAAAAATTTGGATGGCAAAAAGGCACCGGGATTCGATCAAATCACCAAAGAGATACTAATACAAATACCCAGAAAAGCCATAATCTTTTTAACGTCTCTTTACAATGGCATCCTCAGAACAAAACATTACCCATCGCTGTGGAAAGTGTCTGAAATATAAGAATCTACATTGGCTACTAGATAGAAACTCTGTCCTCTCTGTTGATAACAAGCTGCTGATATATAATGTGATATTGAAACCAATATGGACATATGGTATACAACTTTGGGGAACTGCGAGCTACTCCAACATCAGTATCATACAAAGAATGCAAAATTCAATCTTAAAGAAATTATCCAATGCGCCATGGTTTATAAAAATCTCTGAGCTGCATGAGCATCTGGAACAGAACACTGTGCTTCAGGAGATAAAATTATTGACTGTAAGATACAAGTCGCGACTGGAAAAGCAACCTAATCCCCTTGCAAATGCTCTCACGAAACCAACATACTGCAAAAGACTGAAGCTATCTACGGTCTTTGACCACTTTAACCAGCAGATATAACTGTATGAAATTGAGAAGAGTCACTTCCCAATGGGGAGGTGCTCTGCAAAGTCGAAAAACAGAACGTATCTGATTATAGTCTAAGGACTGATTGCAGATTTACAAAAGTACAAAAAAAAACCTGTTATTTAGGATCCTAAAAATCCGGATTACTTTAAAAAAATCTAAAATACGATGCTTGGAGTGATATTGCTCATTCATTGGGAAGAGATGTAGATTGGCCACTTATTTGCTGAGATTTTAGCTTCACAAGTAAAGAAGATCTTCTTTTATACAATTTAGTTTTCCACCATAGACACTTCCGCTTCCGGTCTTCAATTATTAAATACATGGAAATAAACAAGAAAAGCAGCACCTGCTATCACGAATCTAGTTGTAGTATAGATTCGTGCCTGCTATCACGACCTTCCTGTTCGGCATGTTCGTAGCCACAGATTAAGAGTATATGTCTAAAGACAGATGGGAAACTCTCCTTGTAAGGAGCAAGCGTTGGTGAAATGACATGGCACAAATTTTCGTAGCAACTGAGTGGAAACCAAGATTCGTTACACGATTCGCGTTGCGTTCGTGTGAACGTCCACACTGTTGATGTTAAATTACTCGTAATCTTACATTACACGTTATACTCGTCTGGATCCGGCTTAAGGAGTGGAACTCCTTGCCGAGGTCTGTTTCCCCGGAACAGTATATCATCATCGCTTTCCATCAGGCGTGATGTAGTCAAACGCCCCAGCCTATTTAACATAAAAAAAACATTACTTTCTTATTCGTTCACTTACTTTAATTACATTGTCATTGACATGAGTAAATCACTTACCGTACTTACATCCGTTTATTGCCCGTGTTACTACCATTCTTACTACCAGTAGTAATACCGGTAAAGTGTTTACCTGTCTTACTACTGTAGTTGAAAGTTGTTAGAACAGCAATAAAATATTGCTCGTGTTACTACCGTTTAATTTTAATTACAAAAACAAACAAAATATAGGGAATTTGGTACCGAAATATTGAATCAACTTTTATTTTTCTTGATTCTAACGAATTCCAATATTTCTGTGATTATTTCCCCGCCATTGTCAATATTTATTACAAAACAAACACGTCGATCGTATCCTTAACGTGCCAGGTGCGGCATTACATGCCGTCCAATAAAATAAATGGAAAAAGAAATAGAGGTAAGAGGTATTATTTATTTACCTAGACATTACATACAGGGTGTAAAAGACATGAACAGTCAAACGAAAACCATGTATTCTGCTCACCATCATAACATTTTTTTTCCTTTAGACTACTTATACCTGGGAAATTGATAGTTGCGAAGGTCAAAGTCATAATTTTTTTTTTCATTTTTTTATGAAAACGTATTCTTTACGTTATTTCTTAATTATTGTCCAAAGAAACATTATCATTTTTTTTAGTATTTCATAACACAAAAAATGGCTTCAAACGTTAGTGTTCAATGTAGCTCACTCGATGGGCACGGACACTAACGAACGGGGCCGCCGTCAAGCAAAAATATCGCGGTTTTGCGAGTTGCCTGCGAGTTGAGCCCTTTACATTGCGCGGTACAATTTGCAATTTTTTTAACACCAAAAAATAAAAATCCTTTCCCAGCAATATTTTTTTTGAAATATGTCTTATTTTGATGTATAGAATACATGGTTCTCGTTTGACTGTTCATGTCTTTTTCACCCAGTATATCCCCATAAAATTTTCTTTATTTATGTTAAATGGGGAAAATGGACGGCATCTAAAGGTGCCCTCAGTACGTAAGAGGTTGTAGTCATAGTCATAGTCATAGTCATATCTTTATTCACATAAAACATGGTATAAAAGGTGTTACAAAATTCATACGATCACATGTTTTGCAAATTTCTATTGCATGCAAATGTTAAAAATTATAAATTCTTATACTTCCAAAGGTCGTTAATGTCATAGAACATATTTTCTTGTAGCCATGATAACATATTTTTCTTAAATTGGTTAAAACTTAGTATTTTTATATCATTTGGAATTTTATTGTATACTTTTACACACATAGCAAGACAACTTTTATTATATTTATCTGACCTGGGAATATCTCTTAATACAAGTCTGCTAGGGTTCCTTTTAAGTCTCGTGTTGGCCTCGAATGCTTTCTTAAATAAATCATAATTCTTGTACACAAAAATACTTATTTCATATACTGGGTGTAAAAGACATGAGCAGTCAAACGAAAACCACGTATTCTATACATCAAAATAAGACATATTTCAAAAAAAATATTGCTGGGAAATGCAAATTGTACCGCGCTATGTAAAGGGCTCAACTCGCACGCAACTCGCAAAACCGCGATAATTTTGCTTGACGGCCGGCGGCCCCGTTCGTTAGTGTCCGTGCGCATCGAGTGAGGTACATTGAACGCTAACGTTTTGAAGCCATTTTTTGTTATGAAATACTAAAAAAAATGATAATGTTTCATTGGACAATAATTAAGAAATAACGTATAGAATACGTTTTCATAAAAAAATGAAAAAAAAAATTATGACTTTGACCTTCAATAAAATCGTAACTATCAATTTCCCAGGTATAGTCTGAAGGAAGAAAAATGTTATGACGGTGAGCAGAATACATGGTTTTCGTTTGACTGCTCATGTCTTTTACACCCTGTATATACAGAGACGGTAACGGTAGTAGTCCAAGGTTCCTAAATAAAGGTTTGCAGGACACGTCAGGAGGTATACCACAAATAGCTCTAATGCATTTTTTTTGCGCAATGAATGCCCTATTATTATTATTATATATGTATAGAATACGTGGTTTTCGTTTGACTGCTCATGTCTTTTACACCCTGTATATACAGAGACGGTAACGGTAGTAGTCCAAGGTTCCTAAATAAAGGTTTGCAGGACACGTCAGGAGGTATACCACAAATAGCTCTAATGCATTTTTTTTGCGCAATGAATGCCCTATTTCTATCTGTACTGTTGCCCCATATAATTAAACCATAACGAAGGATTGATTCGACGTACGCATGGTATGTCATAATGGCAGTTTTTTTGTCAGTTACTTTTACTACTTTATTAAGAGCATATACGAAACTATTTATTTTATTGCTTAGTTTGTCAACATGGAATTTCCAATTTAAGTCTTGATCTATATTTACACCTAGGAATTTAGTTTCATTTACTTGGTTTATTTTGTCTATTTTGAGTTGGAAATTATATTTAGGATGCTTAGATCTATTGAATTGTATATAATTTGATTTATTCAAATTTATTTTTAAATTATTTTCTTCTAGCCATCGTATAATGTTGTCAATAGTATTATTAATCGCTATTTCATGGTCATTTAAGGAATTACTATTTTTATTTGATGTCACAATTATTGAAATGTCATCCGCGAATAATATACATTTGTTATTTGTCATTTTTGTAATGTCATTTATATATAACACAAATAAGATTGGTCCTAGCACGCTGCCTTGAGGAACCCCGCATTTGTTTGTTCTGTAGTGAGACGGATAAGGTAGCAAATTATTATTAGTTACACTATTAACCACGACATACTGACGTCGGTTAGTCAGATACGACGATAGCCATTCAATCGCGGGTCCCCTTATGCCAATCGATTCCAGCTTTTCTAGGAGAATGGCGTGCGACACAAAGTCAAAAGCTTTTGACAAGTCAAAAAACAAACCAGTGGTCCAATAATTATTATTAACATTTGTCAAGACTGAGCTTAAAAGAGTAAAAATAGCTAATGTTGTCGACTTTTTCTTTTGAAAACCAAATTGTTCATTTTCTATTATACGATTCTTTTGACAATAATCTATAATTCTCTTATACATGCATTTTTCAAATACCTTTGAGAGAATGGGTATAAGAGTTATTGGGCGGTAATTGTTTATATCCTCCTTATTACCTTTTTTATGTAGAGGTTTGACGATAGATAATTTAAGCACATCAGGAAATACTCCAGAGGAAAATGAGAAATTAATTAAGTAAGCCAAGATTGGTATTAATTCTATGACACAGGCTTTTATAATTCTAGTACCAATACCATCATAGCCTTCAGATGTGGTGTTTTTTAATGTCATGATTTCTCTTTTTACTTCCTCTTCTGATACGGGTCGAAGAAACATTGAGTTATGTTCTAGTCTATTGGTTTTGTGTTTCTTCGTTATATGTGACGTCAAAGTGTTACTGTTGTGAGTTAAGCCTGTAAAGTACTCATTAAATGTGGTGGCAATGTCAAATGGATTTGTTACATATTCATTATTTATTTTAATTTCCGTAATGTCGTTGTCGGATTTTGAGTTACATATTTCATTTTTTACAATCTTCCATGTCGCTCTGCATTTATTTTTACTGTTATATATATATTTCATATTTGAATGTTTCTTTGAATAATAAATACATTTTTTTAATATATTAGAGTATGCAACATAATTATTTTTATTTTGTACTGATTTATTTTTGTAGTATTTATATCGGAGAGACCTTTTAGTATTACAACTGTACTTAAGACCTTTGCTTATCCAGTTCCGATTAGTTTTATTAATATAGTTAATTTTTATTTTTATTGTTGGGAAGCAGAGATTGTACAACGTACAAAACAGCTCATGAAAGGCACCGAATGCCTTGTTAAAGTCAATCTCTGAGTACACCTCTGACCAGTGCAAGCTGTTCAAACATTCCTTAAACTTTAAAATATAATCATAACTATAGTCCTTTTTGTATACATAATAAGATCTTTCCATATCGTATTTTTTATTAACTGGAAAGCGTAAAAACTGTGATGTTTCATGGTCCGACAGATACAATGGAACTACAGTAGCATTAGCGTCTCTTATGTTGCTTAGTATATGATCTATACATGACTCACGTCGAGTTGGTACGCTAATATGAATTTGCATGTTATAGTTCAAGCACACGTCACGCAGGTAGTTAGTAATTTTACCTTGTTTTAGTGTATTAATATTTAAGTCGCCAGTCACAACTATTTGTGTATTTTGTTTGAAACTTTTTGTAATGTCACATAGAAGCAAATTTAATTTTTCAAGAAATATGTTAGGATCCGATGTAGGGGTTCTATAAACACAGATAACTAGTAGTTTGTGAGGTGGTATCTCAATGCCACAAGCCTCGAATGTCTTACTAGTAGAATATTTTTTTAGTTTCGTCAGCTCCTTATAGATAGCATTTCGTTTTACAAGAATACATGTCCCACCTCTTCGCTTATCTCTACAAAATGAACTTGCTAATTCGTAGCCATTAATATTAAGATATCTCTCGTTACCTGTTTGCAAAAATGTCTCTGAAAGACATATTATATCGGGACTTGTATTCGTCTTATAGAGTTCTTTAAGAGTTATTTCTAATATTTCTTGTTTTGCTAAAATACTGGCAATATTTTGATGCATTAATGTTAAGAATGAAGATGTTTTAATACTTTTATTCACGAAAAAATGTTTGATTTTTATTAGCTTTTGAGAAGTAGTTAAGAATACTACTCTGTGTCATACGTGTAGAGTTATTTGCATTAAACCTTTTTGCGGTGCTGTCCTTCGATTGTATTTTTTTAAAGTAGTAAGGTATTGTGCCCTTTGTATAGTTATTGGAGGCTACAGAACTCAATTTTATTTTTTTAGCCGATGAACCACTTCGCGTTACCAATTTTTTTTAACTCCTTAACATTTAAGAATTTACTCTCATAATCACTACAATCAATCGCATAATTAATTTGTCTACTTAGTTTATATTGACTTTTGTATTGACAGTGCACAAAGTGGCAATTTTTATAACCATTACATAAAGTTTCAACTGTCTGGTTAAAGTCATTTACATCTAAATACATATTTTCTAGCACATTTAACACAATTATATTATTATTAGTAAATTTATTAAACAAATTACGTAATTGAGGAAGCACAATAGTTTTGTCATAGTCGTTCTCTCCTAAGCATAATATTATTTCGTCATTTGGGTTCACTTGAATATTTTGGTAATCTCTTATAATGTCCGATGTCAGAGCATACGGTTTTATTGACGAAGAAATAGAGTATTTTTCGTGCGAGGTATTTTGTCTAGAATATAGTAAAATAGAGGCTAGCCCTATACATCTTTGCGCCCCAAAGATATATATAAAGTTTGCTCCATCCTTTGTTTGTGTGTTATGGGATGTCGTATTTGAGTTTGTCGTAGATAGTTGATGGTATGTATTTGTTGCAGGGCGTTCATATACCACGGCTTCTATGTATTTTTGTAGTTTTTGTATCTCATCTTGGGCTGCTTTTAATAGATTTTCTAACTCTATCACTTTGTGTCTTAGCTGTGTAAGGGCATCATTAGACAGAGCGCTTGACTTAGGCGTTGGACATGTTCTAGTGGGACTGCAGGCATAGTCCAAGTTTAATGTCTTCCTGTGGTTTCTGTTTTTCTTTCCAGTGCTGTTTATACCCATGAAGCTATCGTTCAGTTGCGTTTTGCAAAGGTTTTTCAATGTAGTATTTTCCATAGATAGTTTATTTATTTGTCTTTGCAGGTCATTTTTATCTATTATAGAATTTTCTAATTCGTTTTGAGTACTTGCTAATTCCAATCGTAGTTGGCTAATAGTGTCCTTCATTTCCTGTATGGAGAATGGATTCGTTTCAGTGCAATCCATACTTTTTGATAAGTGCTGGTCAGGTAGTACTAGAGAGTCCTCTGATGTATGGAGTACAGTAAGTATGTGTGAGTCAAGCTCTAGTGTGCTCGCAGGTGTTGACTGTTGTTGAGGCGTGGTTGGTGTAGTGTAGATTAATAGATTTCAGGAGATAGTTCAATAGTACTCGGTTTAGGTGGAGAACATTTTTTCCTTTTTGTAACATAGGATGACCCATTGGTTGGTGTAGACTTTTGATCGCATATTTTACATTTCCAGTTTTTCTTTTTTTCTAGGTCTTTTAACTGAAACAATTTTTCAGAATATCCTACACAGTCGTATTCAAAGTAATTTCTACAAACTGAGCAAATCATTGTGCTTTTGGCATCAACTTTTTGTTTACATTTATGACATGTAACTAGTAGCGCCCTCTTGCGATCGTTAGTTGTTATGTTACCGGTGCGCTTGGATGACATCTTTGACCGGCTATCGAGCGTGCTATTATCTTCAAATGACCTCAGTGTCTCTCCGCTATTTGTCACTGCCGGCAGGTGCAATTTAGTTTCCGTGTAGTCCGTTAGGTGTCGCTAGTATTCAAAGCAGTAGCAAACGCAAAAGCAAGCAACAGCAACATCAAATCAATGCTACTTATTGAAGGATCGCAATCCAAGCAAGTGCGACCTACATGGTGTTTTTGTAGTTCATATTTTATAATGTCAAATGTCACTCATCTAGAATTAATTTCGAAATCTGTACACTTATATAGCGTTTTAGTAAGTTGTAAATAAAAGTCTGTTTTATATTTTAAAAGCGTTTATATCCATCAAGCTAATAGCTTCCACATCGTCTGCGCACTCTATACACTCCAACAGGTTATGGTTTTGCTGCAATTTAGCTGAAAGATGGAGACTTCGACTTTCAAGTACAACATTGCACCTCTCGAAGGTAAAAGCAACTGGGATACGTGGAAGTACAAAATGCTTATCGTACTCAAGAGCATACCTCGCGCTCTCGACGTAATCGAAGGCAGACTTACCCCGGATAGAGAAAGTGAAGCCTGTGCGACCGGAGTACCCGCCGCCGCTACCGTGTCGGAATTCACGAAAGCCGACTCCAGTGCTCTTTTCTTTATCACCAACAACATGACTGAAGAAATGCTACGAAAAGTGATGAGATTTACGTCCGCTAGAGAAATCTGGTTAGAACTTCATCGAATGTTCGACGGAACCAACGAAGACAAGACCTTCCAATTATGTATGAGTTTCTTTGGACTAAAAAAGGATCCAGCTGACGACGCAGCAACTCATATGTCTAAATTGAAAAACATTTGGACCTCATTGAACAAAGAGCTCGGCGAAGATAAGAAGCTCCCGGATCTTCTTCTCATATGCAAAACGCTCGACACACTGGGAGAAGAATACAGTCAATTTAAGAGTGGATGGTTAATGTGTCCAACGTCTGAACGAACTATTGACAACCTAACCGATCGTCTGTGCGTGTTCGAAAGGAACTTGATGGTGCCTGCCATGCCACCAGAACAAGAAGCTTTAACAACAAACACACAGAAAGGGACAAAGAAAAAGAGTAAGGATGCAAAGAGAAAATGCAACTACTGCTCCGTCAAAGGTCACCGCGTGAAGGATTGCAAAAGATGGCTTCAAGATGGCAAACCTCCGAAAAGCAGTAACCCGCCTTCCTCTTCTTCGTCTCGAAAGGAATTACAGATAGCGGAATTGAAGTACTTACAAGAGGAAGTACTGACATCAGAGCATGAAGTATCGACGACTTCATCAAGTACAGTCAACTGGTACGTTGATAACGGCGCAACATGCCACGTTAGTAATCGCGGAGATCTATTTCAGACTTTCCAAACTTTTGACCAGATGCACACCGTCTCTACGGCTAATGGCAATGCACTGCAAGCTAAAGGCAAGGGGAATATTGTCATCAAATCAGAGGTACGTGGAAAAGTTTACGAGATCACTCTGAAAGACGTGTGGTACGTGCCACAGATCACAAAAAACCTGTTCTCTGTTCTAGCTGCTCATGACTGCAACTCAATAAGCAAGTTTGAGTCGACACCAACAAGCTGCACTATGTCAACACGCGGCGAAGTGAAACTTAAGGGTGTACGCAGCATAAGCGGAGGTTTATATAAACTAAATGTTATTAGCGTCATTCCTAAAAGAAGTTTAGAAGTGAATTTATTACTAACGAAGACGCAGCTTTACCACGAGCGACTCGTACATCAGAATAAGCGTCATGTACGTCAATTTGTAAAACGGGAGTTAGGAGTAGAGCTTCCTCGAGATGAAAGCATCTGCGAAAGTTGCATATTCGGCAACTCGCATCGATTGAAGTTTGGTACCCGACCTAGAGCTTCAAGACCCGGCGAACTTGTACACAGCGATGTATGCGGACCATTCCCTAACTCGTTTACAAATCTACGCTATTTTGTATTATTTAAAGATGACTTCACCGGCTATCGCTACGTTTACTTCCTGAAAGCCAAGTCAGAAGTAAAACAGAAGATGCAAGAATTCATCGCCGAAGCAAGAAATACTGGTCATTCGATCGAAACACTCCTGAGTGACAATGGCGGCGAGTTTGACAATAAGGATGTGCGTGAGATCCTCGCCACGCATGGAATCAAACAAAGGCTGACTATGCCATACACTCCCGAGCAAAACGGATGCAGCGAGAGAGATAATAGAACCTTGGTCGAGGCTGCAAGGACTATTATGCACAGCGGAGGTTTTCAAGAGAAACTTTGGGCCGAATTAGTTACAGCGGTCGCCTACGTTCTCAACAGAACCGGTCCATCCCGTACAGAGAATAAAGCACCCTACGAACTATGGCATGGAAATAAACCGAAAGTTGCTCATTTACGCATCTTGGGCTGCAGAGCCTACGTCCATGTCCCCAAGCAGAAACGTAAAAAACTCTCCGTGAAAGCCCTCAAAGGAAGATTAATCGGATACGACAACGACGATGGATATCGCATCTGGTGCGATGACAACAGAATGATTCGATCGCGAGACGTAATCTTCGATGAGAAGCCGCTTGACAGAACCCAATGCGAAGACGTTGTACCCACGACAACGAGAAAAGATACATCGTTCAATGAAATCGATTTGGAAGTGACTTTCAATAAGGAACGCAATGAGGATAGTCAAGATTCTAGACCAAGCCATCATATTGAAAACTCGATACCTGATCAAGAAGATCAAGGACGTGCACCGCATGTAATACACGACAGATCAGAATTTGACGAGGAAAATCCTGACCATGGTGAAATGTCCAGACCACCGAGCACAATGTGGTACGAAGCCGACGCCGATCTAGGAAATTCATCTGACTCCGAAGATGAAGTAACGGAACCTAGATACGACCTGCGAGACAGGAGCACCATTCGTCCTCCAGAGAAATTCAGAGACTGCTGTGCACTTATCGATGAAGAAGCTGAACCCAGTACGTTCAAAGAAGCTATGAAGAGCCCGCATAAAGATGAGTGGATCAAAGCTATGCTGAAAGAGATAGATTCTTTGAAAGAGAACAACACATGGGTCCTTCAAGATCTACCTCAAGATCGTAAAGCCATACCATGCAAATGGGTCTTTAAGATAAAAAGAAACCCGGATGGCTCTATAGACAAATACAAAGCGCGTCTGGTTGCAAAAGGATTTAAGCAACGCAAAGGAATCGACTACGAAGAAACGTACAGTCCTGTAGCCAGATTTGCAACCATACGATCACTACTAAGTGTTGCTGCGAGTGAAAGGATGTACCTAACACAGTTTGACGTGACGACTGCCTTTCTCTATGGTGAGCTCGAAGAAGAGCTATATATGCAACAACCTGAAGGTTTTCACGATGGCTCTACCCGCGTATGTCATCTGAACAGAAGCCTGTACGGATTGAAGCAAGCGCCCCGCTGCTGGAATCATCGTTTCCACAAAGTACTGATTGAACTCGGATTCACACAGAGTACTGCAGATCCGTGTCTGTACACAAAGAAAGTAGGGGGGAAACAGATCTTACTTACTTTATATGTCGACGACGGATTAGTGGCTGCTTCAGACAAACAGCTTGCCGATGAATTCCTGGAGAACCTGAAAGGAAAACTTAAAATTACGACGAACCCCGCGACCTACTACTTAGGAATGGAGATCAATCAATGCAAAGACGGCACGATTGTAATCCATCAGGAAGCGTATACAAAGAAGGTACTTGAGCGCTTTAACATGGCTAACAGTAATCCTGTCTCAACGCCGATTGATGCCGCAGAAAAATCGTCTGCAACACAACTAGATGCGGAGAAAGGAGACAGTGAAGAGAATAACTTTCCCTATCGCGAAGCTGTTGGCGCATTAGCATACCTCATGGTCGCAACCCGCCCTGATATCGCCTATTCTGTGGGTATAGTATCGCGCAGCTTAGAAAAACCTACCAGAAGTGACTGGAACAGAGTTAAACGTACACTTCGTTACCTAAAGGGAACTACGTCTCTTGGGATCCAGTATAAGCCGAAGACCCTGATAAAGCCAGAACTGGAAGGATACAGCGACGCCGATTATGGTGGTGATGCTACTACCGGACGGTCCACCACTGGAATTGTATGTTTATACGCCGGAGGTCCAGTATCATGGACAAGCAGAAGACAAACTTCAGTAGCACTGTCCACCACTGAAGCTGAATTAGTGGCTGCCAGTGAAGGAGCCAGAGAATTAGTTTGGCTGACAAGAATCTTTGAAGATTTAACAAAGATTAAGAGTGTGCCTAATCTCCATGTTGACAACGAAGCAGCTGTACGATTAGCACACAACCCAGAGTTCCACAAACGGACGAAGCATATCCGCATCAGGCACTTCTATGTCCGAGAGCTTGTGTCTGAAGGAGCAATATTCGTCAAAAGGATTGGGACCAGAGACCAGGTCGCAGACATTATGACCAAAGGACTGCCGAAGCCCACCTTTGTGAAGATGAGGTCTGCACTAGCCTTGTTTTAGAGGGCGTATTGAAGGATCGCAATCCAAGCAAGTGCGACCTACATGGTGTTTTTGTAGTTCATATTTTATAATGTCAAATGTCACTCATCTAGAATTAATTTCGAAATCTGTACACTTATATAGCGTTTTAGTAAGTTGTAAATAAAAGTCTGTTTTATATTTTAAAAGCGTTTATATCCATCAAGCTAATAGCTTCCACATCGTCTGCGCACTCTATACACTCCAACACTACTAAGGTCAGCAATCTACGTATTTGCAAGCTGGTTTGGCTCTTCCGCACTAGATGGCGACAGCAGAGAGTACGG
This sequence comes from Elophila nymphaeata, assembly GCA_955850985.1. Taxonomy (NCBI): domain Eukaryota; kingdom Metazoa; phylum Arthropoda; class Insecta; order Lepidoptera; family Crambidae; genus Elophila; species Elophila nymphaeata. The sequence continues at coordinate 14,452,587 of OY039069.1, read as the reverse complement.
TACGTATTGGTAGGTGTTATGAGTGCAAATGATAATGCAAATAATAATTATCGTTACGTGGGCTTAAAATGTAAGCACTGTAACGTCACGTTTTACTCTCATTAAAGAACTTTAATCCATGTTTGGTCTTCTTCACTATTCTACAATATTTAGAATTCAGATTCTTTCAAGAAATTGTCAATTTAATATTCGTAATTTCACTTTGTATTATTATATTTGTTCCGTAGTATTTTTAGTCACCAACACTGTCACACACTTATTATTGTATAATTATCACTTTAAATATATTTGTAGTTGAAAACTTTGATTTTAACTATTTTAAATATAATTTAAATACGGAGCGAATGTTTACTTTTGCGCGCCCTCTGTCGAGTCCAGTCTGTATGAGTCGCGGTCCTACCGATACCGCACCCGTTAGCAGAGTTGTGACTTATTTGAAATACTTGTATTTAAAATACAAATACCAAATACAAAATACGTATTTTGTACTAAAATACTTTTTTAAAAAAGTATTTTGTATTTTATTTGAAATACTATACGAGACGCATTTTGTATTTGTAAAATACAGTGTAAAATACAAAATACTCTTTTTGACTTAAAGTAAGTAGGTACTGAAGCACTGCTAAGTTTAAGCACGGGAAGCGATCACCGATTGGTAAGAGGCACATTGAATCTCAAGGTCAAATCCGAAAGGTCCCAAACCCCGAGAAAACCTCAGAGCTTACGTTAAGGCTGATGGAGAAAGACGTGAAATGGTTCTGCAGTGCTCTGAAGACGCTCGTCGGCGCCGGCAACTCACTAAACAGATCTTCAAGTTCCTAACTCTCGACATACGCTATTTTCATACGGAACGTATTAAAGAGGTCTTCGAGCAGAACAAAGGCGAGCAGAAAAAAGATCTGGCGCGTGGAGAGAGCTTGCTGACGAAGCTGAAGACAGAGGACGGCAGAATCGTCTTATCGCAACCTAAGCTTTTGGCCTCGATTGAAAACGTTTATGGACAGCTTTACGTGACATCAACCGTAGTAGCATGCGTAGCATCACTATAACGTCTGTGACATCAACCACACCTGAGGCTTTAGACAACATGCATTTCGACAATCGCTCTCGCTATCGCTAAGTCAAAAAATGTATGGGATTGACATAAGCTATCGATCACTTTTCGATTGCTTATGTCAATCCCATACATTTTTTTACTTAGCGATAGCGAGAGCGATTGTCGAAATGCATGTTGTCTAAAGCCTCTGTTCCTTGTTTTTTCAAGAGCCAAATTAAACAGAAGACCGAAGCGTATAATCTGCCATTATGCTTTGTAGACTATGAGAAAGCCTTCGATTCTGTCGAGACATGTGCCAGAAAGAGGTCAATCGACGAATCCAACTCGGCTGGGCAGCGTTCGGGAAGCTACGTGGCATATTCTCGGCCCATCTACCGCAGTGTCTCAAGACGAAAGTCTTTAATTCGTGTGTGTTGCCAGTGATGACCTATGGAACCGAAACGTGGCCGCTTACAATAAGCCTCGTAAGAAGGCTCAAGGTCACCCAAAGGGCAGTGGAGAGAGCTATGCTCGGAGTTTCTCTGCGTGATCATATCAGAAATGTTGAGATTCGCAGGAGAACCAAGATCACTGACATAGCCCAAAGAATTGCGAACCTGCGAGGAGTACTGACGGCCGTTGAGGCGGAAAGGTCCTCGAGTGGCGACCACGTACCGGGAAACGCAGCGTTGGGAGGCCCTCCACAAGGTGGACTGACGACATGGTAAAGGTCGCGGGAAGCCGCTGGATGCGGGCAGCGCAGGACCGACCGGTTTGGAGGTCCTTGGGGGAGGCCTATGTCCAATAATGAAATTATTATTATCATTCCATATGAAAGTATTTTATTTGAATAAAGTATTTTGAAAATACCTATTTTGTATTTAGTATTTAAATACAAAAAGTAAAAGTATTTTGTATTTTGCATTTGAAATACTAAATAAGAAAAGTGTTTGCATTTTGTATTTAAATACATTTTTAAAAGTATTTTGCACATCTCTGCCCGTTAGTTACTTACACCTCCGTTGCCTTAGGCATCGTGACTAAGCGCACCTCGTCGTCAAGGGTCGTAACCTGTCGTACTAGAACGAGACAAAAAAAACGATTTTCTTAAAACTAGGGTCGTAATCGTAACTTAGGACAAATATCAAACAAACAACCTTTACGCCCTAATTATGTAAGATGAAGCAAAGTATAGATAAGGTCGTAACGGTTTCGATTATTAAATATGTTTACGACTTTTTGATTTATTATAATAATGTTTTTTTACAATGTCGTATAAGAAATTTAATGCAAAAATGAAATAACGACCAGTACTTTACGCTCAATTGTAAAAAAATCGAGCTAGAGTTGTTAAAAATCATGGTCGTAAGGGGCTTTTTTTAAAAGATAGAATTTTTCAAACTAATCGATAGAGCGCGCGACGCTGATTCTTATAATATATAACTCATTTTCGGCAAATGTCCTTTACGACAATTGAAATTTCCGGTATCGATATATAATTAGCAAGAAAGGTAAAGTATGTTTTATTTCCCTGTATTCTTTTGAGAAAAACACTATATATGCCTTGGCCGAAATGGCAATTGCCTGTCTCGTATTAGTGAAGTCCTCGCCTGCGACTCAGCCTTCAAACTCATACTCGACCTGCAATTGCCTATTTCGCGATCTTTGCAATAATGTACTGTTAATTAAAAATAGTAAAAAAATACTAACTATTTTTTACGGTCTTAAGATATTAGAAAAACCTCCATTGTCGTGCCAGGAAGTATTGTAAATATAAAATGTTATGAGGTTTTATATATTTTATTTTGTATAGAAACACGTTTACGCCTCCTTCTTTGTGTCGGTCTTGCCACCGCGAATTCTTCCGGTCCTGCGGGCGGCGATAAGACCGACCTTGCGACCAGCTGATGTTCCTCTCTTGACAGTCGAAGCCTTACCTAAGAACAACATAATAGATTTAAGAAATGGTTTTTAAAAGGAAAATCGGAGTTTCTCCAGAATTCTTGTAAAAGCACATGTTGAGAGATTGAATGAAATGACCATTTAAAGTGGGTCAAAATCGAGCCCAAAGACATTTACAAACATACAGGTGAAACTAATATAAGAGTGTTAAAAACAATACTACTGTTAATATTATTACTATGATGAACAACTTTGATAAGATAGTGGTAATCAGGCATACTTGAAGTCCAACCCAAACTGAACCAGTCCACAAGGGCAGTTAAATGTGTATATCTAATCATCATCTGTAAAGGGGGTTCAATCTACATAATGAATGCAAAACAACAAAAATGGTAGCTTACCAATGTGTTGATGGTTACCACCACCGTGAGGATGCTCTACAGGGTTCATGGTAACACCTCGTACATATGGCCAGCAATTACGCTTCACCTTGTACTTGTGGTAAGCACGACCAGCCTTAAGGATGGGTTTGTCAATACGTCCACCACCAGCAACAATACCTGAAATATAATTCTAAGGTAATATAACCCAATTTTATATTATTTTGTATGAATACATAAAAGTATATTCCTCAGAAAGAGCCTCTGTGTAATCATTGATCTTCAGAGTAGGTAAGTAGAAAGTCATCATGAACATAATTTATTTACATAAAAAAAGATTTTAAAATAGAACTTATTACTCACCAACCATTCCTCTGTTGCTGGAAGGTAACACTTTCTTTGCACCAGATGGAAGTTTTACTCTTGTGCGTTTAGCATCAGGGTTGTGACCGATGACTGTGGCGAAGTTTCCAGATGCACGAGCTAGACGACCCCGATCTCCCATCTTCTCCTCCAAGTTGCAAACAATAGTACCCTCAGGCATGGAACCCACAGGAATGACATTGCCTGAAAAAGCATTCAAGAATCCACTAATTGTATATCTACCAAATGTTCTGTAATACAAATTAACCCCTCATCATGGGGGTGGTAAAGTGTTACAAGGACATCGGGATTGGGTCTCACAGACCCACTAATAGATATGAATTATACCAGTACTTACTAAATAAATAAATGAATGAATATTTATTTAAATTCATGTTTTAAGATCTCACTGTAAATAAATAAAAGAAAAATTCCATATATGTTGATTCCATAATTATTATGTTGTTGCCATATTAATAGAGCATTTCAATTAAACAAATAAAAAGATAACAAAATATTCATCTTCTAAGTACATGTAACTCCATTATTTTGTACCAATCAGTCTTAATGTTTTAATGACACGTTTTTATAGCAAACTATAAAATATCTTTAAAATAAATGATAAATATCACTCTGCATCATTATCATTAGTAGATAGTCAGTACAAAAAGGTACATATTAGAGATGACACTGGATATCCTCCGGTGACTATCCGGTATCTGGCCTAATTTTACTATCCGACCGGATAGTAACTCAAAATCCGTCCGGATACCGGATATTAAAAAACTACCATATCCTATAATAAAATGCAATGCAAATGCATTAATCTTTGTGAGGTAAATATCAATAAAATGGCTTATAATTATGACAACTTTTATTTAAAGTCGGAAAAGTTACAAAAAAAGCTTTTTAAAACACCAAAATATTCTTTTGAGATATTTCCTCTAATGATAAATACATAAAAAGTAAATATTGAAACTTAATTTTTTTTGTAAAAACTTAGCGAAACCGCCCAAATTGATCTGATTGCATTTGCGGTGCTAATCTCGTCACAACATGCAACGAGACAATGGGCCAAATATCCAGCCTTGCAGCTCGCTGGTTATACGGTATCTGGTCAAACAACTATCAGTTTCATCTCTAGTACATACTACTATCACAAGTATAATTATATGTTTATCGGTCTGACATGCTGGATGGAACCTTAGCTTTCTTTGCAGTTTTCCTCCAAAACTGGCCAAAATAAGTAGTCCAATCTGTTTACGCAACTTTGAGTAGTATGTGCAAGACCTTTTAGCAAAATTTGAGGTGTTCTATGACAAAAAAAGCCCTATAAATATATAGCCTAAAATCATAACAAAAAAACTAAATTTTATATTTAGTTTTTTGACATGATTTTATGAATACATTGTAAATAATTAAAAACATTAGTATTCAAAATGGTGCGAAATTGTTAACACTAAATGAGGGGATGGGTCTCGCAGACCCTTTGCAACTTTGTACCTGTATAACTTTCAATGCAGTCACCAATCAGATAACCAGTTACCTGCAACACCTCCAGCTACTGAGAAGATCGGTAATGTAGCATGCACAGTAACCGAATTTCAAATAAAATAAATAATAAATATGCCGGGTCTCACAGACCCAACCCCCCTGGCACCGGGTTAAATTATTGAACAAAAAGTACCATTTTATTTAATACAGTCACAATCGGTATTCTATTCTCATTTACTACTTTTATTTATGACCATCTACACTAGGTACTTACCAACTTCTAAGGTAGCTTTCTTTCCACAATAGACAAATTGCCCAGTGTAGAGACCTTCTGGGGCAATGAACAATTCTTTACGAGTCTTAAATTTATAGGGGTCACGAAAATGCACTACTGCTAATGGGGCGCCACGACCAGGGTCATGGATGATATCCTGTAAAAGAAATACATGGTTGTCAAAAAAATTATAACCTCTTGTTAGTGTAAAGATAACCTCCAAATAATACAAAAAAATAACAATGAAACTCAATGGCATGTAATTTCTAATGACATAATTAAATATAAAATGAATACAATTAAATTCTCACTACTTAAACGTAGGTTTAGATTCAACAAATCTGATTAATGTACGACTAAGAAATTAATTGATAACAGAAGACGTAACTTTACCTTCACCACACCCTTGATGTATCCATGACGTTCAGCATAATCCAAGGATCGAAGTTTGGGGGCTCCTTTCCTTTTCTTCGTATGTGAAACGAAGACTGAACCGGCACCTTTACGTTGAGCACGTATCACACGACCCATGACTATTTCCCCTCACTGAAAGTAAATTGTAACACACTTATCTACAAAATACACACTTCGCACGCAAATATATAAATAAAATAATATTAGGTGACGATTTTAAAGTAATTAAGTTGATTAATCATAGCTATTGAAAAGGATTTAAAATTAATAACAAAAATTTACGTACACTCGAGAGGGTATTTTTTTAATAAAAGAAATAGTGATGGGCGTTACGACCACAGACTACTCTGAGTTCACTATTCAATTGAACACTGTTTCAATAGGCGTGTAGTGACACGTTGCCAGCCTGTTTTTTTTATTAACAACGTCAGTCGCCGTTGTGCATGTTTATTTACTTATGTGTTTATCTAGATACCACGAGGGTGAGCTGACTTTGCGGTAGATCATTTACGTATTAACGTGTTGTATTTAATTGTATACTAACGAAATTGCGTCTGATGCGACACAACACAAGCCATCACAACACATCGCGTCACGCTAATATAAATATCACCGTACTAAATGTATGAAACCCCATACCGTTCTGACACATCACAACACGTCACGTCAGACAAATCCGGCTTTAGACTTTAGATCGCTAGTACAGTATAAAAAAAATCATCGAACAAACATATTTTGGGGGATTAGTACGGTAACTTTCAAATCTATTTTAAAATTATTAGGCAGACATTTATCCATTTTTTTTTATTTAGAACAAAAAATTTACCTTTTTGAAGACTCTATTAATCCTATAACAACCAATTCATCATCCATTTGGCAAGTTGCACACAAAAATTGCCTTGGGTAATGTTTAAAAATTGTTAAAAAGCAACAAAAAATTTAGACGGCACCTAAAAGTTAACGATCTAAAATTAGTTTGGGATATTTAAAATGAGAGGAAAAATTACATTTAGGAAGAATGTCAGAATACGAAAATGGCATCTAACACTAAATTGCTAAGCTAAATTGAGTAGTTTAGTAACGTCACTCTTAATTTTAAAGTTAACTTGTCAGTTCTGAAGTTCTGAATACCAAACAGTAATTGACATTTCTATCTCTAATTTTATTTAGTTATAGTTTTAGGTGGTCACTTCAAAATCACCCCCCATATGGCGATATCACGCAGCGAATACGAATAGCCAAGTGAAGCGCCGCCTTAACATTCAATTCATTCATCTTAATACCAATTGAATACATCCTTTCAACCTAAACCACAGATTAGAGTAGAAAGATATATCTTTATCTTAATATTTATCAATTTTTTATCATTGATCCAAACACGAAGATAGATTAAGAATGGAATGGAGTCATTAGAGAAATTAACAAAGTGAGGGCAAAAATTTTGACAACACTTGACATTTCTTGACATTTCTAGAGAGGCCCTGTCTCTTTTTAGAAATTGTCGTCATCTCTTTCTAAACACGACTACATAGAAACAAGATTTCCCCAGTATTTCGCCATCTTTCTAAAACAAAAGTAGAAAATTAGCTAAAAACTTAACATATTGTATTCAATTGAAGCCGTCGTCGTGGTGGAGTGGTCAGTATAGCTGCCTACACATCAAGCGGTCCGGGTTCGAATCCGGTAGCGGCAAATATTTGTATGACGAACACGAATATTTGTTTGCGAGTCATGGTTGTTTATATATTTATTTAAGTTTATTTATAAAAATATCTAAAATTATATACTAAAAAAAGTTCGTTTTCTAGTATCCATAACACAAGTTCTTAATGATACTTTGGGCTAGATAATTGGTGTGAGCGTGGTAAAAAAAAAATATATTAGTATTTATTATCAATGAAAGAAATAAATATAATATATTTACTTTTAATGTTTAGGTTTGTATTTTATTTTGAAAATCATCATTGTAATTCTTTCTATAACTTATGGGAAATGAAAGGATTTATGTAATGGCAGCACTCTCTTCATGTTTCAATGTCCCGAACATGACAATAAATTGTCGTAATTGACGTATTCATAAAATTGATAGATTATTTAATTTAATTCTTTGAAATAACTGTTACATAGATAAAATTCATAAATAGTTTTACCCATTTTTAGTTCGAAATGTTTATTTACAAATAAAATATGTAATTTGTGCAATGTAAATTATTTTATTTGCAAAAAAGATAATGAGAGTATTGATTGGATTATAGAACCGTTCGTCGTACCCACTTCCACCATTTAATAAATTGTTCTGAGCCTTTAGACAACATGCTCACGCTTACAAGCGAGTCGGTTTGTCTAATCGCTAACGCTTCAGCGATAGCGATTATCGTTTGGTAGCCAAAGTGACAGTAACGTAGCGATCGCTTAATCGAGGCGTCGTATCGATAACTCAAAATTTTTGTCTATAGTTAGCGAGAGAAGAAATGTCAAAAATTGAAAATGACAAACTAACATAACCTAAATAAATTAAATTTATTTCATGAAGAGTTTTCGGCGTTTTCGCCACTTTGAATCTACTTATGTGTCCCATCGGTGGTTTGGTGGTTTACGATAGTGTACCACACCACAAGTGTTGCGTACCGACCGAAGTAATTTACAACAGGACCTATAAGTTTCATCAATTTCATAGAATCATTTCTATTTTCTATGAAAAGACATACCTAGGTTATAGTTCCTAGTGAAAAAACCATAAAACATGCATCTACCTACGTGCCCTATATAAACATTTTGAGAAAAAAATTGTCATGGAGATAAATTGAAGATTGGTGCTTGTCCATCTTTATTTTTGAAACTCGAGATATCTTACCATAAACTGTTGAATACTGAGGAATACCATCAACTGTTCCCACAGAAATAGGTAATATTTTATTAACATTTATCTATCTAACAATACATATATTCTTATTAACCATTATTTTGCACGTGTAGTTACAAATTTAATTAAATTTGTACATTGCAAAAGTTAAGCCAAGATGACTTTGATGACTACTTTTCTTAATGATATATTTTTATTTCATTTTCAGATCAAGTCCGTGATAAGAGTTACTCGAGAAAGCGTCATGATCATTCTTATGCACCTTATGAGCGAAAACCACATAAGATAGCCTGTCTAGAAGTTTCTGGTATTTGTATTATGTGTTTTTAATATTTTATGAGATTTCTCAAAAGACAGGAATAATTATGATTATTTCATTCTGTATGTGGTCTTGATCGCAGTTTAAAATCAGTATGTATCTACATCTTGAATCAGAAAGCTCCACACAGCACTTTCTATTAGGTTTATCAAGTTACCCAATATTCTAAGCCATTACCTAATTAATCTAAGCAATCTAAATTAACCACTCCACCACAACAGCATCAAATTAACGTCTAGTTATACAGAATTTCTGAGTGATTATCTCTTTCTCTCTAGATAAAAAGGTTTAATCAATTTTCTGTGAATTAGTGTAGAATTAGTATATAAATTATTAGGAAAATAAATCCTGTAATTTTCAACCTAAAGTTAAAATGCTTATTTTATTTTTCAGATGATCATCAGCAAACTAATTGACAAATTACCATTATAATTATTTAATGAGTTACTGTAACACCTACAGTTGCATCAGGTGAAATACTGGGTCAGGAAAAATATGTAAGCAGTATTATTCTTTGAAATGGCCCTGGAAACTGACATATACAACAAGCAAGGATGACATTGTTGGATTTGTAGACTTAAATGAAAAATCGAGTAACTTTGCTGACCATGTTAGCTTTATGTAAAAAATAAATAAAAGATTAATGTAATTGTTTTATTTTATCAAAACTAGGAATCTTCAATCCTGGAGGAATAAAACTTTGAATAATGAGGAACAGAAAATCTAATTAATGTTTCTTGTTGCTCAAAATTAAAAGTTACATAAAATTAAATAAATTAACATTATAAAACTTTTATTTAATGATTCTTCTTAACAGCTTGTCGTCATGGATGTTTGTGCATCAATATAACATCAGTTTCACTGCACAAAATCCATTCTGAAACAATTTTTACTATCGAGTCAAAAAATCTACATCTGGAAGATATAGATTCACGCTATACACCACGCATTCACAATGTTCATACAAAAACATCAACAAATAGTTGTATGTACATACATATAAATACCTTAGGTCTGTTCTTTTAGGGTGTGAATGATCTCCTGTTTCATACAAATAAATCCCTAACATGAAAACTTTCACAAGCACACAAATAGTTTTGATTGTAAAATAATGTGAAATTGCTGTTAAGTTCCATAGGCATTTCTTTTGTCACCAGTGTTCAAAATGTGGAATATGTAAATCTATCTCCAAATAATAAATCAATCAGGCATTTTATTAAAGTTTTCTATTAGTTTCACAGATTAGAGAGTCTATAGTTTTTAGTCTCAAATATGTTTTGGGTGCATGAGATACACTCATTGTTACGGGCAGCCCACAACAAATTAAGATAATGTATTTTTAAATGATAACCTAAGCAAACAATTCATCATCATAACATAACAGCCTTTTTAATTACACTCACTGGACACAGGCCTCTCCTTGTTATCTGAGAAGGCTTAGGCAGTAGTTCACCACACTTGCCCAATGCAGATTGGTGGACAGCATATAAGGTGATCAATACCCCTTATCTGATCCATTAGCTTCCTTCTACGACGCCTATTTATAGATATAGGGTTGGTGGTGCTATTCTACTCTGCCAGCATGACACGGTCATGAGAATAACTATTACATATAAACTTTAATATACAACCACTATGTACAAATAATGTATATTCTTACTAAAAAATACAACTATTCAATTTCAAACCCATTTAATACCGAAAATGTTTTACATTATAATCTAAATTTATTACAGTATTAACACTATTTTGATTATTGTTTTTATTTTTCGGTGTGTCCTCCTGACACGTAGGCCTCATCCAGCCTTTTCCATAGGTACTAATCTAATCTGTTCTTGGCCAACCGTAACCACAAAGGCTCTGCTACCCTCTTAATGTCATCTGACCATCTCCTCTTCTGTCTGCCCTTTTTCCTCTTACATTGATACCTGAATGGGTCCCCCATTCAGTAACATCTCTTGTCCACTTCTGTATGTTATTTCTAAGTATGGGCTCCGTCCATTTCCACTTTAATTTCTTTATCTTTTCCACTGTATCCTCCAGCTGTGTTAAGGGCTATTGCTTTGACTTTCTGTCCTTCCTTCCATAAAAGTATATCCCAGAATGCACGTCTACAAACTTTAATAACACTATATTACGCCTACGTAGCGTATGAAATAATAAAAACTATTTTTTTTGCTGATATTTTAATCAATAACGTGTTTCACAAGCGTTTTCTACATGGTCTCGGCGATCGAAAGCCAAGCGATCGATCGAAACGCTAGTTTGTCGGTTTCGAGTCTCAAAGCTGCACGTTGGCTACGCATTGTATGGGAAGTTAGCGAGCGACGCCTTCTATTGCTTGCGTTTCGGTTCAATAGAAACGAAAACTGACATTTGGCTAGCAATTTTCGACTCGATTATTTTGATGACGTCACTTTTCGATTGCTTATGTCAATCCCATACATTTTTTGACTTAGCGATAGCGAGAGCGATTGTCGAAGTGCATGTTGTCTAAAGCCCCTGCACGGATCTCTCGTGTCTTATTTAACTCCTTATATCTTAGGACCGTGGGAGCACGTGAGATATTACCCGTGGCACAAGACTGTCCGTGATTAATTTGTGCTACAGGCACCCTACTAGAAAGAGACAGTGCCTCTCTAGAAATGTCAAGAAATGTCAAGTGCTGTCAAAATTTTTGCCCTCACTTTGTTCAATTGTTTCAATGACATAGGAATTCTATGGACGTGCCCTACCGACTAAAAAAGCGTGCCGGTTAAGCACACAAAATGGCTGACTGGCAGCTGGTAAAGTGCTGTTCGGTAGTATCTTGCTATATCGATAAAATTATTTCGTGAAATATTTCGTGATAATATTATTTCGTGAAATAATTTTATTGCCATAAAGTTAGCTTATCAATATGAAATGAATGCATAGAATTCCTACGTCATTGATTTGTCTAATGACTCCATTCTATAGGTAAAATTTGAGCTCCTTGGCGGACATGGCCTAAACGATTAGGGGTGCGTTCCAAAACGATTTTAATTTACTCGGGGTAAAGTGAATTTTATTCAAAGGCCCTGTCCGCACAGCGATAAAATATTCGCGCGGAAATAATATCGCGTTCAAGGGTGCGTTCCAAAACGATCTCAATTTACTCGGGGTAGAGTAAATTGTAGCTCACTATTGGTCGTTATAAAGAAGCGCTTTCACCATTGGTTAGTATTGTTAAACTATAGTTAATTTATACCAATTAGAAAGCTTTCTTACGCTGTCTACTTGGCTTCACTGGTTTTGGAACGCACTCCAATTTGCATCAAACCACAGATTTTTTCACGCGATTTTTTTACTGCATGTGTGGATAGTCCTATAAGATGCTATGTGTCACAGAATTTTTCGAGAAAAAAACGCGCGGTGAAATATCGCTGTGTGGATTCGTGGATTCTCAATCTACGGCGGACAGGGCCTTAGTGATCTGAGGCTTTAGACAACATGCATTTCGACAATCGCTCTCGCTATCGCTAAGTAAAAAAATGTATGGGATTTACATAAGCAATCGATCACTTTTCGATTGCTTATGTCAATCCATATGGGATTGACATAAGCAATCGAAAAGTGATCGATTGCTTATGTAAATTGTGTAAATCCCATACATTTTTTTACTTAGCGATAGCGAGAGCGATTGTCGAAATGCATGTTGTCTAAAGCCTCTGTGGTGTGATACTCTCCTAACGGGCCTTGGGTATATGTGTTCTGTGCTCCTAACTAATCTGTTCTGTGCTGTGGTTTGTGATTGTTTATTTTCAAAAAATACTTTTTTTATTATTTTTTACGATAATTTCAGCAATATTTGTTATTAATTTCGTTTTCGTATTGCTATAACTCATACATAATTAATTTTCAATTATGTAATATTTTTAGAACGATGGTGTAATACAAAATACAAGCTTAATCGTATCGTATGCATTTATATAAGTCAGTCAGTCAGCACCAGTCACAGTCAGCACATTGCGGTCATATACAAACAAAGTAGGTACCTACCTATATGTACTTGTCTACTTTGTGGTCACGTTGCAAGCGGCGTGTATTTCTGACAACTCTTGGTATTGTTCGACTTGTGTTCGACACGACAAAGTTTTGTTTGCATCTCTTCAATCGACGTAATAATTTTGTGTCCTCGAAAGTGTAAATTGAAATATATGGTGAACAAAACAATAAAATCTAGTGTTCTTTAAAGAATTATAGAATACTTAATTGTTTGAGTAAAGCCAAAAACTCAAGATTTTAGAGTTTTAAATGGCAAACAGTGGTTTTGATCTAAATTGCTAATGGAATACCTAAGTTAACATTTGGATAGTTTTTTTTCTGTTGCTGTTCATCTATGAGATTATAACTGTTTCTGCATCTTACATTGGAGTAACATTTTGGTAAGTAGGTACCTATGTATATCTACATCAAATTTTACTTTTATTTATCTTGAAAAGTACTTTTATAAAAATGTTATAGTGAAACAGTAAATACTCGTTTAGTAACCTACAAGAAAAACCAACTTAATTTTTTTTTTGTAATAGAAAGAAATGAGGCAATCTTTTGTTTTCCTTGGACAAAATATTGGCACATTCATGATTGGGAAAGGCAGTTAGGAAATGGAAACCTTACAAACAAAATTTTGTACTCTCTCGCAATAGGTATACAGTTCAGTAGAAGAAGTGAAGTTTGATTGTTTTTTGTTTGTGTCTGTGCTCGGACCACTTTAAATTGAAGAGTGTTAGTAGATTTGTCACTGTATATAATAATAAATGTAAATATTGAAAATTTATAGTGCCAAACAATGATATTTTATTTGAAAAGAGATAGATAGGTTACGTTAATACTAATTCAATGTTAAAAATTGACCAAAATGTCATTGTCTATACCTACTTATAGTTAAAGATACTTTCATGTCACATGGTCAAATTAACGTCACACCTATTCTACGATTTCATGTTGTCATATGTGGCAAATTAACATGGCCGTATTGTAAGTTGTGAGTAAGACAACAGATATCTAGCAATAGAATAAACGAGAAAGATATATGCTCGGGTGTGCTAATCAGCTTACTTTTAAGGTGCCACTTTTTGCAAGCAAGTAACCTATCTACCTCTTTAAATATAATATCATTTTTTACTACAGTTATTACAGTAGGAAATCAGATTTTCGCTACATACAAACTTATGACAAGTCTTAAAATTATGACTAATCTTTCCGTTTTTTCTTTGAAGGATAATCTTGGTATCTTCTTTGCCTTCCAGATTTTTTGTACACAGGGTTTCTAGACCTTTCTCCAGTAAATTCAATAAGATCTGGACAATCAGCCATTTTATTTCTTAGTAAGTCATTCACTAGTGTTCATTGTACATAAGTATTATATTGAGCATTTCATCTATTATTAAAAGTGCCAAAATTCTTATTCTAATTTAGCTGCCTGTGCTTGCTATTGTGACACTGGGGGCACGGTGCATTAAAATAAAATGCCCCACTCATAAACAAATAAAAATATACTATAAAAATAGAGTCAGGTAACTCGCCACATACAACAACATGAAATCGTAGACTTTAGGTGCCGAGTTAATTTGACCGTGTAACATGATGACATTTTGGACCATTTTTGACTTTGAATTAGTATGAAGGTAACCTATCTACCACTTTTTAAATATATTATCATTGAGTAAAAACCGTATAAAACGACTGATTATAGGAAAGTTCAAAATGGAGCTATTTCAAAAGTGCCATATTATAGATTAAATTTGTGGGGACTAGAGGAAAATCATTTTTGTTACAATTTTGTAAATTGTTCTAATAAAGTTATTATTATTATTATAATTTAAGTATATTTTTGATAAAAAAATGTTAAATCGTGTCATTGTCTTTTTAAGTTGAAGAATATGACAATATCTTGTTACCAAGTTAAACGACCTTATGGAATAATTTTTGCGTTTACGAATGCGTAAATATTTTTACTACTTACTAGAAAAAATATTTACGCGTTTGTAAACGCAAAAAATATTCCTTAATGTAAGGTAGGTAGTTTCATCTTAACTGGGCGTCAAATATTTCGTTCGGATCTTATGCTGCGGCCGCATACATCGCGATGTCGCGAATATTCGCGTTATCGCGATGTGTCTAGCCAAGTATTCGCGCATACTTCGGCACTTCGTGCGAAGTCGCAAGGACATCGCGTCGTTGTCGGTAAACTGGCGCACATCAAAGCGTTTTTATCGCGATGTCCTTCGCTTGCGTGGCCACACTTCGTGGTCTTCAGTCGGCGCACAGACATCGTGCGCATCGGACGTATTGGTCTAAATTAGTTTTCTACCATGGATTGGGATAACGACAGGATTTTGGAACTTATTAGCAATTAGGAGTGTGAGTCAATATTGTTTAGCCTTGCTTTTTTCTTAAACAATAATTCCTGACAGAATAAAAAATAATTGCCCTAAAATATAGGCCGACCGCGGCGTCCATTTTGTTTTTTGCGTAACATCGCGATCACATCGCCACAGATTTTACAGCGCGCAATGTGTGGCCATGTACATCCGCGGTAGGCCGAAGGCGAAGATTATCGGACGAATGTTATCGCGATGTGTGCGGCCGTAGCATTAGAAGTGCAAATTTCAAAGATTTGATGAAACAATGTTTAGCATAAAAACATAAGCACCAAGCACTGACAAATTTCGACAGCGAAAGCAGTGCCTCGGTGGCATAGTGGTTAACACAGCCGCCCGGATTGCGGAAGATGCTGGGTTCGTTTCCCGCCTGAGGCAGGTCGATTTTTTCTAGTATTAAACATCCTTTTAAAGAATTAGAATAAAACTGATTACATTTAAATTATATTGTCCTATTATCAATCCATTCTATTGTAATGGACACATTAACCATCCACTCTTAAATTTACTGTATTTTTCTCCCAATGTGTCGAGCGTTTTGCAAATCAACAGAAGATACGGGAGCTTCTTATCTTCGCCGAGCTCTTTGTTCAATGAGGTCCAAATGTTTTTCAATTTTGAGTTGCTGCGTCGTCAGCTGGATCCTTTTTCGGTCCAAAGAAACTCATACAAAGTCTTGTCTTCGTTGATTCCGAACCGAACATTCGATGAAGTTCTAACCAAATTTCCCTAGCGGACGTAAATCTCATCACTTTTCGTAGCATTTCTTCAGTCATGTTGTTGGTGATAAAGAAAAGAGCACTGGAGTCGGCTTTCGTGAATTCCGACACGGTAGCGGCGGCGGGCACTCCGGTCGCACAGGCTTCACTTTCTTTATCCGGGGTAAGTCTGCCTTCGATTACGTCGAGAGCGCGAGGTTTGCTCTTGAGTATATAGCATTTTGTACTTCCACGTATCCCAGTTGCTTTTACCTTCGAGAGGTGCAATGTTGTACTTGAAAGTTGAAGTCTCCATCTTTCAGCTAAATTGCAGCAAAACCATAACCTGTTGTAGTGTATAGAGTGCGCAGATGATGTCGAAGCTATTAGCTTGATGGATATAAAAAACGCTTTGCAAATATAAAACAGACTTTTTATTTACAACATTCTTCTTCTTCTTCTTTGTGAATGGCGTTAAGGCTAGTGTTGCCATTTGCCATATGCAAGTTTAGAGGCAGACTTTATGGTAGTTTTGTAGATATCAATGTCTTACTCGACAGGATGTTAAAAAGCAGGAAAACGGTTTTTTTTCAAAATTATATAACGGAAGGGAATTTGGAAAGGGATCAGGTGAATAGGTATAAAAATAGGTTTACAACGTGAGATGAAATGATGAAATGACTTAGGAAATAATAATATATATAATTTAAAAATTGTTAAATGGCACTTTAAAGTGAATAATTAAATCTTGATATCATTTTTCCTTATAAATAAAGCTAATAGTACGCTATATTAATGTACAGATTTCGAAATTCTTTGTTTATGAGTGACATTTGACATTATAAAATATCAACTTCACAAACACCATGTAGGTCGCACTTGCTTGGTTTGCGATCCTCCAATATTTATCACCCCAAAAATATTCCATGATATTAAAGTAGCACTCAAACCAAACTTCCACACCTGCACATACGATGAGATAAAAAACAAACTGCTGGATCTTTTTAGAACAAAAAAGACACGATTCAAAGCATTGACAGATATTTGGAATTGTACACGAGAACAAAATGAAAGTATGGAACTCTGGCATAGATTAATATAATGCTAATCGATTGAAACATTTGAGCAAGGATTGTGGTTACGATGGCTCACTCTTAGAAAGACGATTACGAGATCATTTTGCTATAACCTTGCTAACCATACTGAACTCCAATTTGACCTTAAACAGAAATGGCCGGATTTGCAAGAGATAAACGAAAATAAAATTAGGGAAGTAACGTTCGCATAAATTTTCGCAGTTGCACAAGCGAGTGAACTTGCGGAACATGATGAGACTTGTCCTACTACAAATATCCGTAAGGTTGCTTCTCAGGCAAGGAAAAACAGCAAATGATAACACAACCAATGACCCGTCATTATAGCATCCCGTAACATGTTATACCCTTCCGATGTTAGCGAAACTGCTAACCCTCAGGAACTGCTGCATCAGCAGTCTAGTTAGCTACGAGAGCTCACGTCACCGCGAGCTCAGTCTGTTGCGCGCCTCTGACAAAAGTAATTATACGTCTATCCATATTAAACAAAATATTCTTACTTTCCTAAAATTAGAAAAAAAATATGAAAACCGACTTTGAGCTACCTCAGGACTACGAACTTAAACTAAAAGGGTTTTTTTATTCTTATTTTAAGACCATCTGCAATCAGTGATGTCACTATAAGCGGATTCTTTGTAAGTTACTTAAATTGTAGAGATGGTCTCTCCATTAAGAGACTCTTCTCTTTAGAAAGTAGAACATTTAAGTTCTGGACTGAAGGCTATTAATGTGATATCTTTTTAATATTTTCATATCTGAGCTATTATTGTTCAGAGTTGGAGCTAGTTTATTTTTATGGTGAGATAATCTGACTTTATAGCGGTGCGCCAAAGCGTTTATTTCCTGCTTAATAGTTTTGATTTCCAGGTATTCGTGCATCTCGTTACATCTTGTAAACCACGGTGTATTTAGTATGGTACGCAGTACTGAGTTCTGGAATCGCTGCAGTATCTCGAGGTTTGAATTGCTTGCTGTACCCCAAAGCTCGATACCATATGTCCAGACCGGTTTCAGGATGCTTTTATAGATAAGCAGCTTATTATTGAGACTTAGTGACGACCGCATGCCCAGCAACCACGCCAGGGAACGAAATCGTATGTTTAGTTCATCTCTTTTCTTTTGGATGTGTGGTTTCCATGTTTGTCTTCTGTCCAAGTATATGCCTAAATATCTTGCCATATCATTTTGGGGTAGTGTTTCATTTCCAAGGTGTACAGGACGGGCAATTCCCGGTTTTCAAAGTAAACGTCACATGAACCGACTTAGAGGCACTAGCTTGTATCTTCCACTTACTAAGCCAGTCATATGTAGCATTTAGGTGTATTTGGAGTTTACGAGAGGCCATTGTGGGATCTCTGTCACTGGATAGACCCGCTGTATCATCCGCAAAAGTTGCCGAAAGGATTCCGGGAGTTTGAGGAAGATCAGCCGTGAACAGGATATAAAGAACGGGGCCTAGTACTGACCCTTGTGGAACACCAGCTCCAATTTCATAAAAATTTGAGGTGTCGCTATTTACAATAACTTGGAATATTCTATTCTGTAGGTATGATTTCAGAAGGGTAAAATAATTATGTAGGAATTCCTTTCAAATTTTACAGAGCAGGCCTTCGTGCCAGACTCTATCGAATGCCTGTTGAACGTCTAAAAATACTGCAGAACAATACTGCTTACGTTCCAATGCGAGCCTTATTGTTTTGACTACTCGATGGACCTGTTCTATTGTCGAATGACCTTCTCTGAACCCAAATTGGTGATCAGGGATGAGTTTATTTTCTTCTATCACCAGTAGCATCCGACGGAGGAAAAGTTTCTCGAACAACTTGGAAATAGTTGGTAACAAGCTAATTGGTCTATAAGATGACACCTGAAAGTGGTCTTTACCCGGTTTAGGTATCATAATAATCCGTGAAACCTTCCATGACTGTGGGTAATATGAGATTCTAATTACGCCATTAAAGAGCATGGTGAGGAATACGACGGCTTTCCTTGGCAGCTGTCTTAGGATTTCGGCTGTTATCTGGTCATATCCTGGGGCTTTTTTTAAACTAAAAGTAGTAATTAATAACTTCAATGCAAAGAGCGTTAAAGGACAATCAACGTAAAATTATTGAGACGTTTCTATAAATACTTATGTGTACGTATTTATTTACAAGGTCGATTATAGAAGTATTCTTTTTTTTTTTTATTTGGCTTTTTTAATTGCTGCCGACACTATTAATACCTTAGAAGAATGTTTGTTTGTCCTTAGAAGGCAGAAATGTCTCACACAAAAAGAAGCAGCATGAAATCGGCCTTACATACTTTACTAGTTACTTTCGTGTTACCTAGTATAGTATTATATTATCTGTGGTGTTACGTTTACGTTACCGTAACCACAGATAATATAATACTAGTAACGTAGTAGTATATGTATAATTATGTTACTCTGTGTTACTAAGTGGCAAAATATACGGCCTTACCCAAATAAGAACTGCTCTGTGTTAACAAATGCAAAAGTATTTTCCGAAAGGTTTCTTATATAACCGACAACCGTTGGGGAACGATTCAATTATGATTTGTTCTATTCCGGGAATATAATTGTGACTCATTGGTTAGGTAATAAAGCTCAATACACACTAAAAGTGGCGCCGTAGGACGAGAACTTTTTGTCAGCGGCTGTACCTACCTACTTTTTGGAAGTAGAAAAACTTTATCGGCGGCACGAGATGAGCAATTTTATTACTAGGTACCTACTTAGCACATTACTATTAGCTTGCACAGAACATATAGCTTGAGTGAGTGTCGTCACAGTAGCAGACACAGGTGCAATCGCTCTACATATGTAGGTACATACCATAAACCGGCGTTACTTTGATGATTTTTTAATGATAAGTTTTGAAAACGGTACGAGTGTATAATAAGTATATATCATCATCATCATCATAACAGCCTTTATAATTCCACCCACTGCTGGGACACAAGGTCTCTTCTTGTCATCGAAGGTTTAGGCAGTATTCAACCACGGTTGCCCAATGTGGATTGGTGGACGGAGTATAAGGTGACCAATACCCACTTAACCCACTTTGCTGATCCATTAGTCGCCTTCTACGACACCCATTGGAGGATAGTGGTGATTCTATTCTACTCTGCCGGCAATATATGTATAAAGGATCGGTTTTTATTGTTCTTTCGACGACAGTTAAAAAAAATACCGATAGATATTGAGAAAAAAGATAACATCATGATCGAAGTTAAGTACTAAATAAGTACATGTGGCAGTACTAAATAAATAAGTACAATGATTTTGGGGTTACTTTGATACCCCGTTTTGTAATATTTCATTTAAAAGACCCAACAAGAAAAAAGTTTACCTGGGCTGCGATAACTTTGATCTAGTATATTTTAAATAGGCTTGTATTTAAATGAACACCATACTAACAAAGTCAAAATTTCTTTATTCATTTAGGTACAATTTGTCCACTTATGAAAGTCAATTTTGATGCTATCGGTTCAAGAGTCTACCGTTCTGAGAAGAACCGGCAAGAAACTCAACAAGTTTTATCATAACCTAATATAACCTAACCTAACCTACAAAAAAGGATAAATGCTCACCAAAAGTTGTTTATGGTGAGCAATGGTCTATTTTTTTGGTGGGCACTAAATTTGTTCCTCTTTAAATAGTCTACACTGAATCATATTGTCAGGCAATCAGTCTTTTAATTATTTTAATATCCCACTCAACACCAGGACGATTATTTTAGAACTGACTTGGTTTATATTATTATTGGCACATGCTTTATGTAATTGGGATTTTTATTTCAACAAGAAGTTTATATCAAAGTTTTACCGGTAATTCTTTTCTACACTGGTCATTACAAAAAGCGACCCACCCTGTTTTTGCACTATTGCTCTTTATAATTTCGAAGATAACGTTTAGAACTATGTTTTGTTTTTGTCTATGGTCGGATAAGATGTTTGTCATTTGATTGTCATTAATATTAACGCACATGAGGGTATTTAAAAAACTTTTAAAAATAAACACTGCTCATGGCCGGTTTGATGAATGCGTTAGTTTTCACTTTGGCCCTGTTTAGTTCGCAACCAAGTATTTGCAACAGTGTAATTGTTATTGACAATTCTTACTTCATTGATTATCACTGTAATTCGGATCAAATTAGCCTAGAATCATGGATACAACTGAAGCTGAATCAGCCCAAGTTGTGGCTTTGCTGCGAGTGGGTTTCAGTCAACGTAGTGTCGCTCGAATATTACATCTCAGTCGATCTGCGATTCGGAGAGTTAACCAGAGGTTTCAAGAGTCTAAGCAGTACCGTAGAAGAACATGATCTGGAAGACAATGGGTCACCACTCAAAGAGGTGGCCGTTTTATTGTGACATCGGCTCTAAGAAATCGGCATCTTTCTGGTGTCGATCTGCAGCGACGGCTGCGTGAAGTACGGGGAGTAGCTATGAGTGACAGTACAGTGAGAAGAAGACTGCGTGAACAGAATATAAGAGCTCACAACCCAGCAACAGACCGCAAGCCAGACTTCAATTGGATGGACTATAGACCAATGGGCTTCAATTCTATTCTGTGATGAAAGTCGAATGACCTTATACGGCTCGGATGGTCGTCGTAATGTTATGAGAACGCCTGGAGAACGTTACGCTCAGTGCTGTATAAAAGAAACGGTCAGTTACGGTGGAGGCTCTCTAATGTTTTGGGGTGGGATATTTTTGACAGCACGTACAGAGCTGATGTTTATCAGTAGGGGGAATCTAACTGCTCCACGTTACATAGCGGAGATCTTAGAAGATCATGTCGTGCCGTATGCTGACTACATCGAAGAAAACTTCGAGTTAATGCCTGATAATGCACGGCCACACACAGCGCGCATTGTTACTCAGTACTTGGAAGAGGTCGGCATTCGGGTTATGCAGTGGCCAGCAAGAAGTCCGGATTTAAATCCCATAGAGAATTTGTGGGACACGCTAAAACAGAAGGTTAGAGCTCGGTAACCCGCCCCAACAATCTTGGAAGCTTTGGAAACTGCCATTAGAGAAGAATGGGACCAAATTCGTCAAGGAAGCTATTTTAATAAGGTCAATGAAACGTCGCATGCAGGCAGTGATTAGAGCAAGACCACCAAATATTGACGTAAAAGTTTGGTCTATTACTAACCGACAAGTCACTCTGTCCACCTGGTTGGACGGTTAGTATTTTTTTTTCTTAACCAACAACCTAGGTTGAGATTTATTTGTTTCCTAATCAACAATCTAGTTGGTTGGTTGAGATTAATTTTCTATCTGACAGCCTAGTTGGTCAGTTGATATTATTTTTTTATAAACTCACAACCTAGTTGGTGGGTTGAAATTATTTGTTTCTTAACTGACAAACTAGTTAGTCAGTTTCTTTTGTTTAACCGACCAAGTCTCTTTAAAGGAGGAGGTTCTCAATTCGCCTGTTTGTTTTTTATGTTTGTTACCTCATAACTCTTTACTAGTGTACCAATTTTGAAGATTCTTTCGATCTTTGGAAGCTAGTGCTTCAAGTGGTCCCATTTAAATTTGATCGATATCTGACCAGTAGTTTTTGAGATATCCCTAATAATGTCTATTGAAGTGACAACGATGATATCTTATCATTTCTGTCTAAAATTATTTTTAAATAAAATATTTAAAAATAAAACCGCCTTCAAAACTAAAAACGGAGAAATAAATATTCTGTTTATAAAAATCTAAATGTTTTTTGAGGTCGGTGCCAACCGCAAGATATGAAGGCCGTTTTTTTTATTTAAAAATAATTTTATTATAAATGGTAGTTAGTGAAACATTACCCTTTGAAATATGTTAAGTGAAGTTGAGAACTAACTGACCAACTAGTTTGCCAGTTAACATAAAATAATTTCAACCAACCAACTAGGTTGCCAGCTAATTCGTTGGTTGCCAGTTAAGAAAAACATAATATCAACTGACAGAGATTGTCAGATAGAAAAAAAATCTCAACCGACCAACCAGATTGTCGGTTAGGAAAAGTAAATCTCAACCAACCACCTACGTTGCTGGTTAGGAAAAAAGTTACTAATCGTCCAACCAGGTGGACAGAGTGGTTTGTCGGTTAGTAATAGACCAAAAGTTTTGTTCCAATAACATATTAAGCTGCGTCTCCTGCTAGTGTTTTTTCGAAACATTACACAAAATCATCCAAACAAAGGGGCGTGGCTTTACACATTTGTGTACGTATACACAATTTTTTGTTTTCCGATACAGATGGAAAACATTCGCCGCGCGGGTAGAGAGGGGAAGGGTTTGTTTCATTTTTCAATGACTGCCGAACCGCACACATCCTTTAACAGTGTCTTTATCTGTGACTTTCCGCTCTTTGTTGGTAACACACATCATATTTGGGGTTATATTATATTAAATCAAAGAATCACAGTACAATATTGATATTATTATACATTAACTGTGATGGATTGGTGTAAAGATAATATTCTCTACTTTTTAAATATACTTCGTGAGAGCCCCGTTATTTAGGAGGCAGTAAATATGGTCTAACTCGAAATCTGTGTGTTCTCCTTGATATTCCATCTACAATCTCTAAAACGGAAAGCACGTCTTCCTCGTCGGAACTCATGATTAATGTTTTGTTTTAACCAGAATCATTTGTCTAGCAGGAGACTGCTTGTGTACGAAAACCAATGTTTTTGTTTCATGGTTTCTGTGTAATGTTTCGAAAAAACATTAGCAGGAGATCAGATAAAATTTGATCACTAAAACTAATAATTAAAGTTACTCATTTGTAAAAAAAACTAATTTTTAGTAAGCATAAGATAATAAAAAAAGTTCCAATAAAAGTATTAAAACATGAGTTTTCCTGTAAAATGTAGGTGGGCCGATTTTTGTGATGACAAGTGTATATTTATATATATATTGTCTTTTGTATATTCCTTTGTAAATTGTACCTAACTCATATATGCGCGAAGAGAAATAAACGTCATTATCTGTATTATTATTTTGTTTGTGCAGTATAACATGTGGGTGACTACATAAATATGTCAGCGGCTGCAGAGACTCTACCGGTGGCGGCGGCCACCGCCCGAACCCATAGTCAGCCCGCACCGGCGGCGCCGGCGCTGGCGCCTGCCCCTCCAGCTCGCGTCACCACTGGCAAACACATCGTGCACTGGTTCAGAAAGGGCTTGCGCTTACACGACAACCCAGCCCTGAGAGAAGGCTTAAATGACGCTGTCACTTTCCGCTGTGTCTTTATCATAGACCCATGGTTCGCAAGCTCTTCTAACGTCGGAATCAACAAGTGGAGGTTCGTCTTAAGTTTTTTTTTTAATTTTAAATGAAATCCGGTGTCTGGTATCCGTAAGTTTTTGGCTTTAATTTTTCATAATAATAAATAACACAAACGATATTGCCAATGAATAAAGGAAACAAAGGTACCTAACATACCTACTTATACCTATAATATTTGAAATCCTTAAACTTTTTTTCTAACAACAAATTCTTAACTATGCGGTCTAGGCGCTTATTGATCTCCTCCAGTCGATTTTCAAGACCACCCGTTATGTCTTGAATGAGGTACATTCTCTTCTCCCACTCTTCATCGAATGCTATAATAAGCTCATCTTATTATCGGAGGTAGGAGCTGGAACTCTATTTTGGACCCGACTTTTAATCTTGTCTAGACAACATTAAAAGTTGGGTCCGAAATAGAACGTGTACCTACGAGAGGTGTAGGGGGTTAGGTCATCATCATCATCATCAACAGCTCATATAATGTCCCCACCGGGGGGCTCCAGCCTACCCCACATTACGATTAAGCCTTAGTCAACCACGCTGGCCAAGTGCGGGTTGGTCGACTTCACACACAACCTAAGAATTTCTTCATAGGTGTGTGCAGGTTTCCTCACGATGTTTTCCTTCACCGTAAATGCGTCGATTAAACGTACATATGAATTCAAAATTTGAAATCACATGGGTACGTGGCGGGGATCGAACCAGTGCTCCCGGGTGGAAGACGACGCTCTTACGCACTACGCCACCGACGCTTCTTCGAGGGTTTAGGTCCGGACTGAGAACTAACTATGGAAGTCTTGCCTCACCCACTGCGGTAAGGTACTTCATGACCACTAGCGACAAGTGAACAGGAATTGCCGTGAATAATAAGGAGATTGTCCCCAATAAACGAGGCAAATGGTATAACAAGATCTCTCATCATCAATATTATCATCTACGCGCTTTACCGGTTGTGCCCTAAACACTTTCGCGCGAGGGCCCGGGGTCCGCCCTTGTTGCCCACTTCGCTCGCCCTTCGGCATCGTTGGTGGAGAGACCGTTGGCACGTAAGTCCTCCTTCTCGACATCAAGCCAGCGTTTCTTGGTTCTAGTAAAAGAGGTTTTTACTGGACCCTGGCGGGGGTGGCATGGCAAGACATTTGCATAACATGATCTATAATAAGAGTTTTAAGATCTCTTCACGTTTCTCTTAGCATTTAAGGTACATTGCCGGTTTCAAACAATGTCAAGTACGTACGAGTCTTCTGAGAAATGCCACCACTGTTTCGACAACAGCACGCTGTGCAAACCTCTCACCGCGGCGTTGGTATATGCGTTGAGACCTCTTAAGGTCACCCTCGGTTCATCAGTAAAGAGAATGTTCTACCATTCCTTCATGATCCAATTTCAGTATGGTTGAGAAAATTGAAGTCTAACTTGACGTTGCCCTGTGGTCAACTCTGGGACTCGGGCTGGCTGGAATCCAGTCAAGTTGAGTTTTGCAAGCCTTCTTCTTATCGTTATTACGCTTACATTTCTCACCACAAATAAGCGATTATGAACCTCGGGAGCTGTACTAAAACGATTTCTCAGAAGGGTTGATACGATGAAATTGTCAATGGTTCTGAAGGCCTTGTCCCGGTAAACTGGTGTAAGATCCAGTCTCCTCCATCCATCCTCTGTATCGTCGGATGTCATCACGTATTGCTGGCTACACCCAGCGTCTGCAAGCATCTCCGCTCTAGCTACTCCAACAGCATCTAATGGCATTTTACTGAACACGATTGTAACTAGCAAACTTAACAGTATTGCGAGCATAATGATTAATGATCATCGAGTATATACTCATATACTCGTTGGTCATTAATCATTGTGCTGTTACAAAATGTACCTTATTCCTTTAACCGGCAATCTATTATAAAGTTATTTCGAAATTATCTGAGTACCTATCTAGAATTTTTTTTTAATAATACAGACTCCTTCAATATGTTTTAGAGCTTTTAGTTGTCTTTTGGAGGCAGCTATTACGTTGTAGTCTTATTTATAATGCCTCTATATATAATTTTATTTTTTAAAAACTTTTAAATTTTTTTTTAAGAACTTTTTACTCTTCAAAAACCTTCCCACTTTTGCTGAGTAGGTACTCCATAGTACTTGAGTTGTATCGATAGACAATGATTTGCTTATTCCAGGTTCTTGCTACAATGCTTGGAAGACCTTGACAGGAGTCTGAAGAAACTCAACTCGCGTTTGTTTGTCGTACGAGGGCAGCCCGCTGACGCATTACCAAAACTGTTCCGAGAATGGGGCACCACAGAACTAACCTTCGAAGAAGACCCGGAACCCTATGGTCGAGTGCGGGACAACAACATCATATCAAAATGCCGAGAAGTGGGCATTACTGTGATCTCACGTGTGTCACATACGCTTTACAAATTGGACAAGTGAGTGGTTCTGTTATTTGGATTTAACTGCTCAACAGTTTCTTAGTGTTATGGCGACAGCGCTTGTCCACTCAGGGTGGCACTTATTGAGGTCTAAAAAAATTGGACAATAATGAGATCCTTAGATTCCTCTAGATTGCAATACCATTTTCCTGCGCCTGAGCGGCAGGAATCACTCTAGAATAGTTTTGATTATCACCGCAGTCTAGTGAATTGATTACTTATTTCTATCAAGAATCATGCCAAGACTTCTTCATTACGAATGTATAGCACGTTATCTTAATGACATTTAATGTCGACTATAGGATTGGCGTGGTAATCAGTTTCAATATATAATAACAAAATAGCTAGGCAGAGAGAGAGATAGAGAAGTCAGTGTAGTGAAGGTGAGTGCCAATGCGTCATAATGAGGCCTCCTTAAACATTCACCGGTCAATGTTTCTTGGTCATCTGTATGCAACACGCTGGATCCGCAACCTGCACGGTGAATCTCTAGAATTTTAAGAGTTTTTGTTTCATTTAGCCTCAAACGTTCCAGAATAATCGAACGGAACGGCGGTAAGGCGCCACTCACGTACCACCAGTTCCAAGCTTTGATCGCCAGCATGCCTCCGCCGCCGCCGGCCGAGTCCGCCATAACGGCGCAGAACCTCAACGGAGCCACCACGCCTGTCTCAGATGATCACAACGACAGATTTGGAGTACCTACTTTGGAGGAACTGGGTTCGTTTTTCATCTTGCTTAACTTAAATACTTCATACCTACTTATTTAAATTATAACACATTTTTCCGAAAAAGCATTGGCTCAAATTCGAAATGAAGCATCGCGTGCAGATTACATACCTATTTCAATTTTATTTATAACTAGCTTTTGCTCGCAACTTCGTTCCCGTGGAATTTTTTGTGGTTTTATTTTTTTTACTAATCATACACATTTCCAATATACGATAGTAAACATGATAGATTTGTCGAACTTTCATTCCGTTTCATCCCCTATTTTCAACCCTAACTGTAGTATTTCGAGAATTCTTAAAATATATTTCTTTATTTTTAACTGAAAGTTCATAAATATATACCAATTTTTATGCATTTTACTACAAAAATGACGGATTTCCCATACAAACTTTGCCTCCCTTTTTCACCCCCTTAGGGGAAGAATTTTGAGAAATCCTAAAATACGTCATTCTTAATTTGTAACGGAAAAGCCATACACCATTTTGTATGGATTTTACTATAAAAATGACTGGGTTTCCCATACAAACTTTCAATCATTCTCTTAGGGGTTGAATTTCGGTAAATTCTAAAATACCACTTTCTTAAAAGGTTAGATACCAATGTTATGGATTTTACTTAAAAAATTACGGATTTCCATACTGTCATCCCCTATTTTACCCCCTTAGGTATTGAATTTCGGAAAATCCGGCCTTATCCCTTGCCTACGTCATAAAAAGAAACTGTGCAAAATTTCAGCTTTCTAGGTACAAGGGTATGGGGTGCGCGTTGATCAGTCAGTCAATCAGTCAGGACTTTGCCTTTTATATACCTATATACATATACATAAATTTATATTTGTAATTTCTCTAGTTGATTTTCAATCTTAAATACTTTGATATAAAGCGCTAATTTTATTGAGCATATTTGATAGTTACGTAACTTTTGGCTGAAATAATTTGGAATTATCATGAATAAAAATAGAAATATTTTCATATTCTGTTACGTCGAAGTTTTCTACAGATACTTACCTTAAACTTTATTCGGAATTTTATAACACTCGGTATAGTATATTAGATTAGATTAAAGAGGAATCCTATTTGTAATCCTATTTCCATTAATCAATTTCTTCTGAACTCACAGGATTTGAAACTGAAGGATTGAAGTCACCTGTATGGATCGGCGGAGAAAGCGAAGCGTTAGCACGCCTAGAAAGACATCTCGAGAGGAAAGCTTGGGTTGCTTCGTTCGGACGACCCAAAATGACTCCCCAATCACTGCTCGCCAGTCAAACGGGTTTGTCCCCGTACCTGAGGTGTGTAGGTAGTGTGGTCAAACTTCTATTACTATCCAATCAAATAGCGGATGGGATTAAAAATGGAGTCACATCTCACTAAACAATTGTCCAAGGTAAAATATTATCCTGGGCCTTATTGGAAGGGACTAGAGCCGTTTCAAATCTTATTCATTATTCGATCGGTTAGTATAAGATTTAAAACAAACATCTATTTATAATAGGCTACATCAGACGCATCTTTTCTAGATTTGGATGTCTATCAACGCGCTTGTTCTACTACCAACTGACAGAGCTGTACAAAAGAATAAAAGGAGTTCGGCCACCACTTTCTCTACATGGGCAAATTCTTTGGAGAGAGTTTTTTTATTGTGCCGCGACGAGGAATCCCAATTTTGATCGTATGGAGGGGAATCCAATTTGCGTACAGATACCATGGGAGAAAAACCAGGAAGGTCTTGCTAAATGGGCCAATGTACGTACTACTGATATATATACTCAAAATCAATTCATTTAGTCTTTTTATGTTTTAACAGAATATCAATAGCCCAATGATGAGTCCTTAATAATTTTTAACATAACATTCTACCAAAATATTAAGTCCTAAATGCGTTTATAAATCACCCAGCTGACCAAACGCACGCAGGGTGCGCTGCGAGGCACGTATTGGCATTTATTTGTTTTTTCACGAACATTTAGTTAGACATTTTTGCGCGAACTAGACGCAACGATCGCCGCAGTCGCTCACAGAATCGCGTTAAATTCGCGTGTGACCGAATCGGATAGCTTAGCGTTCGCGTTGAGTTGCCTACGCAGGACATTGCCTTAGACTAGCTCCATACTTATTTTAATTTTTTGATTCTATCAAACAAGCGTTATTTTTTTAAGCGTTAATTCAAAAAAAATATTTAAAATATTTACGGTCCCGGATGCAACACTGACTATGTTATAACTTACACACGTATTCACATACATTACTATGAGATCTCTCGACACTTGATAAGAAACGAACCAATCACAGAGCTCTATTCAACACAATGGCATCGAATAGAGCTCTGTGATTGGTTCGTTTCTTATCCAAGCGTCGAGAGATCTCATAGTAATATTTGTGAATACGGGTGTTAAATTATTTGCTTATATTTCGCGGCGATATAATTAAACTCATCATTTACACATATTATAGGGTCAAACTGGTTTTCCCTGGATTGACGCAATCATGATCCAACTAAGAGAGGAAGGATGGATCCACCACTTGGCTCGTCATGCGGTCGCGTGTTTCTTAACAAGAGGAGACCTTTGGATCTCATGGGAAGAAGGAATGAAGGCAAGCAAGATAATATAATTTTATAATACATGCCGGTCTTATATGGTCCCGGATGTGCTATGTAAAACGGACGAATAACAGGGTGTCTTCCTATGTATTTTTAGCAGAAATCCAACCTCTTTTTTTGTGTAGTTTGTACTAATAAAGGTAATTATAATTGTCTAATTACAGTTTTTAGAAGTTTGGTGAGGGGGTCGTTTATTGAGCATATGGGTAGTAGACTGTACTTGTAATAGAGTAAGATCCTAGAGCTGCGACGTTAATTATTTTCTCAGAGATGAAATGTGTGTAATAGAGTAGTGTTTCTGTGTACGTTGAACACACGCATACTTGTTAAGTTCTGAAGGCTGATTTTTATATATGTTATTCTAGACAAATCCTAAAGGCCAAACATCCTCCCAGACACCAAAAAACATTCACAAGTCCTGCATGAATTAGACTAGCTAAGTCTTCTAAAAACAGCAGTTTGTGTATAGAAAATTAGGAGTGATATTTGTGTCATATAAATTAATATTCTGTCTGGGAGTATTTGCCCCTTAGGATTTGTCTATATGATTGTATATCGTTTTGAGATAGCCCCCTGAATAACATATATAAACACCAGACTTCAGTATTTTAGTAAAGTAAGTCCGATTTTTACTGCCATTTAGCACCTAATATCTGTCGATTGGCCGTCTGACCAACTTAGCAACTTGTGTATTAGGTATAAAAAAATTCACAAAACTATCTCGGATCTTTTAGACACACAAGTGATAATATGACTAGGTAAGTATATCATCAATAGGTATTTAGTCAATTAAATAGGCATTATTAGGGATAACTCAAAAACTACTCGTCAGATGTCGATTAAATTTAAATGGGACCACATGACAAGCACCAGCTTACAAAGGTTTAAAATAATCTTCAAAGAGTTATGTATGAGGTAACAAACATAAAATAAAAAAATATACTGGGTGTAAAAGATATGAACAGTCAAACGAAAACCACGTATTCTATACATCAAAATAAGACATATTTCAAAAAAAATATTGCTGGGAAATGATTTTTATTTTTTGGTGTTACAAAAAATTGCAAATTGTACCGCGCAATGTAAAGGGCTCAACTCGCACGCAACTCGCCATACCGCGATAATTTTGCTTGACGGTGGCCCCGTTCGTTAGTGTCCGTGCGCATCGAGTGAGCTACATTGAACGTTAACGTTTTGAAGCCATTTTTTGTTATGAAATACTAAAAATAATGATAATGTTTCTTTGGACAATAATTAAGAAATAACGTATAGAATACGTTCTCATAAAAAAATGAAAAAAAAAAATATGACTTTGACCTTTAATAAAATCGTAACTATCAATTTCCCAGGTATAGTTTAAAGGAAGAAAAATGTTATGACGGTGAGCAGAATACATGGTTTTCGTTTGACTGCTCATGTCTTTTACACCCTGTATATAGTCGTATTGAGAACGTACAACGGGGACGCAATTCGACTGTATTTTTTTTGTCTGTTAAAAATAAGTGTTCTTTTTGCATGAACTATTCGAATAGATACAATATTGTACAATTTATTATCTTAATATACAGGGTGTAAAAGACATGAGCAGTCAAACGAGAACCATGTATTCTGCTCACCGTCATAACATTTTTCTTCCTTTAGACTATACCTGGGAAATTGATAGTTACGATTTTATTGAAGGTCAAAGTCAATTTTTTTTTAATTTTTTTATAAAAACGTATTCTATACGTTATTTCTTAATTATTGTCCAAAGAAACATTATCATTTTTTTTAGTATTTCATAACAAAAAATGGCTTCATAACGTTAGCGTTCAATGTAGCTCACTCGATGCGCACGGACACTAACGAACGGGGCCGCCATCAATCGCGGTTTTGCGAGTTGCGTGCGAGTTGAGCCCTTTACATTGCGCGGTACAATTTGCAATTTTTTGTAACACCAAAAAATAAAAATCATTTCCCAGCAATATTTTTTTTGAAATATGTCTTATTTTGATGTATAGAATACGTGGTTTTCGTTTGACTGCTCATGTCTTTTACACCCAGTATATAAATCTCGTGTCACAATGTTTGTCCTCAATGGACTCCTAAACCACTTAACCGATTTCAATCAAATTTGTACACCGTGTGCAGTTTGATCCAACTTGAGAGATAGGATAGTTTTTATCTTGATAAGTAGTCATTTTTTTTTTACTGCAGATACAATGTTACAGGTCAGTAGTATGAAATTACCACAGCAACGCGTGGCCGGGCAGCTAGTATTATCATAGAGGATTAAAGACACTCCGTCGTTCAGCCAACAAACGCCCCTGAATACCACAAACTGAAAAATTTCCTCTGCAAGCTATGCACTATGAATAAATAATAAAGTTGAAAATGTGTTTAAGAATCATGACAGTTGGATGGTCTATTACTAGCCGACAAACCACCAAGTATTTTTTTTTGCTTAACCAACAACCTAGGTTATCATCATCGACAGCTCATATAATGTCCCCACCGATTAGGCCTTAGTCAACCACGCTGGCCAAGTGCGGGTTGGTCGACTTCACACACAACCTAAGAATTTCTTTATAGGTGTGTGCAGGTTTCCTCACGATGTTTTCCTTCACCGTAAAAGCGTCGATTAAACGTACGTATGAATTCAAAATTTGAAAACACATTGGTACGTGGCGGGGATCTTACCAGCCCGGGTCGGAGTACGCCACTGACGCTTACCTAGACCACAACCTAGATGGTTGGTTGAGATTTATTTTTCCTAGCCGACAATCTGGTTGGTCGGTTGAGATTTTTTTTCTATCTGACAACCTAGTTGGTCCGTTTATATTATTTTTTTCTCAACTGACAACCTAGTTGGTTGGTTGAAATTATTTGTTTCTTAACTTCTACTTCTACAGTTTTTAATGCGATTCGTATCAATTTTAGGTGTTCGACGAATTACTCCTCGATGCTGATTGGTCAGTTAACGCTGGCATGTGGATGTGGCTCTCTTGTTCGTCATTCTTCCAACAGTTCTTTCATTGTTACTGCCCCGTGCGTTTCGGAAGGAAAACTGATCCCAATGGCGACTTTATTAGGTTTGTTAGCATCATTATTTTTAAATAATAATTATTGTATTTCCAAACTTGACATAATTTAAAACATATAGACCTTTTATTATACACAGAGTTCCTGAGGTTATACATTAACTTCGGCATGTTATTCAGACTATTAAATTAATAATTTTTTATTATGGAAACTTTTATGAATTCCAATTTCTTTACCATTTTTTATTTTCATACAAACTAAATGCTTAGATGTATTCCTATATCTATGAATATGAATTACTCTTTACCTGAGCTGGCAACGTCGCATTTACGAATATTTTCTTGACGTTCTTTTCTCGAAATTCAGTTTGATAGTTTTGGTTGCACAAAGTGGCAACATCTCACAGATAAAGACTCTTCCTCACTGCACAACACAATTAAATTGGTTAACTTGAATTACCAATAACTTAAAAACTATACTACTTATAAATAGATTGGTATCGAAATTAATCGGGCGAGACCAAAAACGAAATGTACCAATGTGCGAGTACTGCGCATGTGTGCGTGACAAATAGTATTGCACTCTACACAGGCTGAAAGTTGTTGTCTTTTCAAACCATAGATCTAGGAAACTGTGAAAGAGAAAGAGCATACTAACGCGTATATTAGAGCGAGATAGATAGACGAGACCATTTCACGTACACGCAGGCGGCCTAAGTCTGTCAGTCACATAGAAAAGACAGCAACTGTCAGACTGCATTACTATTTGACGCACACATGCGCATTATTCTAAGATGACCAACCATTTTGACAGATGTCTATATTAAAACATTTTCGATGTTTAATCGAAAATGAATTTTATTCAACAGACTTGGGGAAATGTGAAAAACTCATTCTTGTAATCTTGTGTACTGTGATGAGTTTTGACTGTGACATACCCAATTTAATGCAACAGGAGATACATACCAGCTCTCAAAAACATGCCGACCCGGTATATCCACGAGCCGTGGGTCGCACCCGAAACGGTGCAGCAGTCGGCTCGCTGCATCATCGGGCGGGACTACCCCGTGCCGATGGTGGACCACGCGAAGACCTCCCTGATTAACATCGAACGCATCAAGCAGGTCTATGCACAACTTGCCAAGTACAAGCCTCAAGGTAACTTCAAAATTTTTATTTTTACTTTCTCGTATACGTAGTACCTATAGAGGAAGTCTTGTAATCGTAAAAAATTCGACCTCGAGATTTTGACGGAGTTACACGTTTTGAAATTGTCTGTGTGCGTGTCTGTGCGTTAGCACAATAACTCGATTATGCTTTAACTTATTGCAACCAAATTTAACATGCATGTATGACATCAAAATATAAGGATTCTATCAACTCTTGAGCCGTCGATCACGAAAGTTAAGCAACCAAGTGCGCGGTCGGTACTCGGATGGGTGACCAAAATTTAACATGCATGTATGACATCAAAATATAGGGTTTCTATCAAATTTGAGTGCTTTCCGGTATACGAGAAAGTCAAGGGGAGACCACTCCCGATTTTTTTTATTCTAGAAAATGGTCTTCACTTCACCTAATGGAAAGTGACGATAAATTAAAAAGAATTGTTTTAAATTAAAGATTAGAGGAGACTGTATGACACATAATTCACGATCAGTGTGATAATTTTGCCGATTACGAACGCCAGCACGCAATCTGAACAAGAAGCTGTAATAAATTGGATTGCCGCTCCCGTTTATTTAGGCGTTCCTTACAAACATTTGGGAATATTTTAAAAAACGACCTTTTTATCTAATATTCTTATGAAGATAAAAATAATGTTAAAATCGAGATTGAAGCAAATTAATTATACGATATACATTATGAAATTATGCGTCCTTTGTGCTAAACGAGGAGGCCGCCAGCCATCCTGACGTCAGAATGGCTGGTCAAAAAAAGATGACTCTGATGTGTCGGCAGAGTAGAATAGCATCACCCCATAACCTCCAATGGGTGTTGTAGAAGGCGACTAATTGATCAACAAAGGGGCATAGATCACCTTATACTCCGTCCACCAATCCGCATTGAGCAAGCGTGGTGGACTACTGCCTAAACCTCCTTCGATGACAAGAAGAGGTCTTGTGTACCTGCATTGGGTCGAATTTTATAGGCTGTTATGATGATGAATCCTATGCTGTCCATTTTTGGTACATTTTTTTAAAAATATATATTTCTCATAATTTAACAAGTAATAAATACTGAAAAAAATTATTAGTGTTCTAGATGACAAAGCTCCAAATGGTTTCGTAATTTTCATAACTTGTTTTTTGAAATGTTGTCAATTATAAAATAATTTTTAAATATACTCTAAAGCCAGATATGTATCATTTGCCCGATCCGATCAGCGTATCCGTATCGCCGACGCTATCATAATACGCGATCTTGATACGCCGTTAATACGGCCCGTCCCATGTCATGTCGGTTTCATACGGTTGTCATACGGAGCACATCGAGACGTCCACAACCTGATACGGGGCTTGATACGGATACGCTGATCGGATCGGGCAATAGATCATATCTGGACCTGCCTTTAGAGGCGGCGTAGATAACCAGTCACTCTGACGGTAATGGCGCATCGCACTATCGGAAATGAATAGACAAATTTTCCCAAACGATTTTGCGCTTTATAATACGCATATTAGGCTGCCTGTCCATTAGCGGTGAGCGAAGTAAAAATCCACCAATAGAATTGCATAAAACTCCGATCAATTTCGGGAGTTAAGGTTGAAAGTTAATGAGAGAAATATGACAGTTTTGTGTAGTCTGATCAGCTGTCGTCCGTACATAGCTATATGTCTTCTATAATACTATAAGTAAGCGTGGTCGAAAATAAAATTTCCTAAAATTTATCTGTTCTTTGCAGCCATACTAAATCCACACACAGTCCAAAGACCAAACGTAATGCAGTCGTCGCCGAGTCCAAACTCTATAATAACGAACATCAACCAATCAAACTTCTTGTGCAGTCAAGCGCCAGAGCCGCAGACAACAACGGCTCAGCAAATTATCGCGTTCAAAGAATCAAATGTATTCCAACATCCGGGAAATAACATTCGCCGTGACACGAAGCAGCAGTTTAAACAAGTCGTTATTGTGCAAACACAGAGCACAACGGTAACACGAGAAGCCGAATGTCCTCCACCGCAGCCTTTCATTGTCGACCGCCAAATAGACTCTTACAAAGCTAGCAGGGACGTGGACAGTGTCCAGGAAGCCAACAAGCAAGAAAACTACAACTTCAAGAATTTAGTTATCAACAACTACATTCAAGACTACTCCAACACTCAGGAGAACTACCAAAACCAACAACTGGTTAAAAATAATTTCTGTTTTATAAAACCCAAATTCTATATGCCCTACGCTCAAAACAGAATCATAACAAATGAACGTACACACAGCGAGGCAACTCAAAATTTTGAACCTGTTACTAATAACCAGGAATATAATAGGGAACCAAAGAATGAAACAAACGAAGAGGACCCCGACGACAGCTCATGCTTGGAAGAGACAAATATGTCTAATAAATGTCCTAAATTCAACGCCAAAGAGGAAGGTCAAGAATAATATAAATGACGACAAGTATGAACAATATTGTGATAAGTATGGTAAATTAGTTAATGATAAGTTATAAATTAAGTTACAAGTCAAAATTAAATTTAAACAAAAGACGATCGTTTCTAAGGTGTATTACAAAACCAAAGACACTTATAGCCATGCAAAATTAATTACAGTTTATAATAATGACATGTATTTTTTTTAATAGTTAAATTAGAGATCATAATTATCTCAGAGACAGAAAAATGTTAACAATATCTGATTTGAAACACATGTAGATAGTAATGGTTACACGGTTCCACGCAGTGAAAAAAGTGATCGATTGCTTATGTCAATCCCATACATTTTTTGATTTAGCGATAGCGAGAGCGATTGTCAAAATGCATGTTGTCTAAAGCCTCTGACTTGCAATTATCTGAACACGATTTTTTTTTTACATTTTCACGTTTTAAATGGTTGCTAGAGGCTAGGCCAATCCATGGCTACTATAGCCGCCCATCCACTAGCGTTTATTCCGTATGATGTGTCCCCATGGATTAACTGTAGAGAATCGTCGTAGGGATAAATAAAACCTTTGAGGTTACCAATTATTGTCATCTCTACATGCTTTCCTGCGAATTTCTTTGTAACTAAGTCAAGGTTGTCGCGTCGTGCAGGCGCAACGGAAGGGACAAAGGAAAAAGATTTTAAAACCATCGTTCTTTCGCGCTTTGCCCATCCCCTAGATGTCATTCCTTATAGATTGGACATTCCGGCAGGAATTAACGTTTGTGGATGGGGGCTATTGTCTGTCAAGCCACGACACAGGCTACAGCCTGACACTGGCACATTACTCTTAAGGCTCCTGTGCCCTTTCCCTTCTCCTTATTTTCGTAAGTTAACTTAGAAAAAAAGGAGAAGTCTCCAATAATATAGGATCGAGTAATTCGAGATAAAATGATTTCCAAAATTTGGAAGCTTGCATTAGACGATATTGTCATATTTCTTCATTCTTTATAATTTATTGTGTGATTATTTTATGACACCTTAGCTAGTCTATCACTAACAAGGTTCTGTCTTCTAAGCAAAGCATACTGGAGATATTTATAGAAAATAGTTTCTATCATTCTCAAAATAACTGTGTGAATGGTAGGTTATGTACTGCATGTAGAAATTATGTGCTGCATCTGTAAGAAGAGGAAATAGATATACATGTATGTAGCTCTTTGACATTTAAGATCATAGATTACAGATAATAGTTATCGTGGTTCGAATTCGAAATCTACGTCTCGACCGCTACTAACCATTCGAAGCAATTCGAGTGGCTTCCCTTCGAGAAAAGTCGAACTCGAGATTTTCAGAATAGCTCAACGTCATTAAAACTCGAATAAATATCGAATTTATCTAGAATTCGAGACTATTTCGAAGGCATGAGAATTGCTGCCCTGAAAGCTGTGAAACTGTTGTCAACATATATAAAAGGAAGCCTTGGGAGTTTCACCCACGTTCTTGTTGTAGTAAGTAACACGCGTAATAAGACTCCATTTTTAACTCTATCTACCGTACAATTTAATATTATAGTTCAATAGTACTTTCACTTGACATTAGCTAAATGGGTAATTAATGGCCGCGAGGACATTAATTAAGACTATATATGAAGAATGGAAGCGGGATTTGTATTTAGTTAATGCGTTGTAAATATCACAATCAGGGGGCTGGTGTCCATATGTTAAACCTTTACTTTCAGCAGTGGAGTTTTGAGTTAGGTACTGTTATTAAAGACGGGATTATCATAATTTAATCACTTGCATTAAGTAAATATTAGCTCTATATGATATTTATTTACTTTTAAAAAGTAAGATAGTGTTAAAGGACTAGTCCTCTTATGCGTGTCTTTTAGAATGTCTACCGAATACTAATGTTAATTCGTTATCTATAGCGTTAAAAGAAAATTAAGTAGAAAAAATATTTTGGTAGTATTTTGTGTGGTTGAATAACGATCTCGAATGTTTAAACCCTATCGCATTTTTTCCATGTTAAAACTGAAATGTAAGAGAAATCAGACCGATTATTTGGCATAACGCAAATTATAATTTATAAATTATATTATGTATTATTCAATAGATATCTTAGTAGATAAGATAACTATAATAGCCATGTGATCCTAGTACAGTAGAATAGCATCATCTCGTATCCTCCAACGGGTGTTCTAGAAAGAGACTAATGGATCAGCAAGGGGTGTTGATTACCATAAATTCCATCCACCAGTGTGGCGGGCTACAGCGAAACTACTGCCTATACCGCCTTCGATGACAAGGAGAAGCCTTGTGCCCCAGCAGTGGGTTGAATTATAAAGGCTGTTATGTTTATGATGAGATAACTGCAAACGAAATATTATAAGAATCCGATTGAAGTACCTAGTGGTACAGATA
This sequence comes from Elophila nymphaeata, assembly GCA_955850985.1. Lineage (NCBI taxonomy): Eukaryota > Metazoa > Arthropoda > Insecta > Lepidoptera > Crambidae > Elophila > Elophila nymphaeata. The sequence continues at coordinate 14,413,266 of OY039069.1, read as the reverse complement.
TTTTTGAAGGATACATTTTGTAATGGAATAAATTATAATTAAGTTATCAAAAAATGTTACAAAAGTGCGGCTTTCTTTTTAAAACTTTTATTTTAGTAACTACTATACACCAAGACAATCTAATGGAAGTCTGTACAAATTATTTAATAAAGACTGAGCTAACCGGACGCACTAGGGGATTTGTAATAATAACTCACGCGGTTGCTCACGGTGGCTCACGGCGGTTTTATGTAAAAGGCAACTGTGAGAGTCGTATTCTCATTTTACCGACCTCACTGTGTTCTTCGCAGAGCTCCGTCTACACTTTACTTTCTCGTATACGTAGTATCATGTTACAGTATTAATTATTTTTGTGTGTATAATTTCAGGATATACATAATACCAATTTTTTAAAACTATTCCAAATGTTTATATACGTTTTTAAATTTCCTATATTTTAGGTCGACGGCTGCAGGTCAGGCTACCTAATCTCAAATATTTTCAAAGAATTCTACTGAATATTGGCCATCTGGCTTTCATAGTGTCTCCAGGTTTTTAAGAAAGCCATGACAAGGCAAACCATGTAGTGAATAGTAGAGCCCTTCCCATCAGAGAGTCTCTAGCTAGGGCGTTCGAGCCAGTAGGTTCCATTAACTATTGAAGCACAATAATGTTGTTAACACTTATTGTAATGGCGACAAACCTAGATAAGATAGTAGTAGCTAGTCATGCGGACTAAGAACCAAACATGTGACCGGCCTAATCAAGTACATTGTACTCGCTGGAGATCAAAAACCTGAGACCTCTGATCTGAATTTAGTGGGCATAACAATAGCACAATATAGAGAACGATACAGTACTTTGACTCCGTATATAGTGACGAATCGGCGTACGCACACATACAAACATTATACAAGCACACATACAAGCATGCTCTGAACGGCATAAACGGCCGTGTAAACGACGTTTGTACGAGTGCGTGCGCGTCGATTCGCCACTATATATGGAGTCAAAGTACTGTAATCGTTCTCTATATTGTGGCATTATATTCTCTCTAGACCGTGGATACTAAATTGTCCTGAGGGCCTGATTTGTAACTGTCTGTTCCAGAGATTTTTAAATCAAATATAGCCTGTCACTCAAGATTAATATAGCATTCGGTGAGACTTTGAAAACAGTCCAGGTAGTTTTTGAGTTTATTTGTTACAACCATACCAATATTTCCTCTTTATAATATTAGTATACATACAGCCATGTGATGGCAGCAGAGTAGAATAGCATCACCCCATATTCCTTCAATGGGTGTTGCAACTAATGGATCAGCAAATCGGTATTGATCACCTTTTACTCGGTCCACCAATCTACATTGGGCTAGTGTGGTGGACTGCTGCATAAGGCTGTTATGATGATGATATTAGTATAGATAATCAACCAATTTGATGTATTATATTCCGGATTATATTTAAAGTGTATAATAACAACTACAAGGTGGTTTTAATTATAAAAACCTCTAACAACTGTGATTACATTGCATAATCCCTTATAAGTTGAAGTTATTGAATGCCCTTTATTGGAATAAATGCACACAAAGTGTTATTGTTTTGAGATTTTTATGCCTATTTTTAAGATCTAAATTATGTTGGTGTTATTTTAAGGAATGTGTTTTTCTTTTTTTGAGGAATAAAAAGAGAAGTATATTTAAATTTCAAGATTGTTTTATTCACTATTTTACAATGTCTGGCCATGACCATTATTACATAACAATATGATCTACTTACAGTTGTTACTCTTTACCCAACAATGCAACAGTTTCCATATGTTGTTTGAGAGCTTTTTTTGCCTTCCTTGACTTCTCAACGGGTTTATCAACTTTTGGTTTTATTTTGGCTTTAGTTAATTCATTTTTAATAGTGGATAAGATTGACATCTGAAAGAAACTTTGTTTTTATAATTTGTGTTAAGTCGCCGCTAGACCTTTCTACCCATCAGATAGGATAGAAACGGATAGGATAGTTGTTGGACATACTAAATCGGACGCGTTCTCTCCACACTTTCCGACAAGTGATTCCAAAAATCAGATTTAGTGCAGCAATGAAGCAGTGCACCTAGACTTGTATCTTTTTTATATGGCTCCTACATTGTCTAAGCTATAAAAAGTAGCAGTAACAATATCGAGTACTTGTGTTGTACGCTTTTGTGCTAAGGGTAGTTGTGTGTCTGAAAATGAGCTTGAGAAAAATATTTTTTAGTTCATAAAATTTATAAAATATAAATCTCTCGCAGTGTCTCTGGACATCTCCAAGGCTTTTGATAGGGTCTGGCATTCGGGCTTATTAAGCAAGCTTCCCTCATTCGGATTTTCTGCTGGCCTTTGTAATTGGATATCTGACTTCCTGAGAGGACGTACAATTCGCGTTGTGTTGGATGGGTACACATCCGATCAACACGCAATTAACGCCGGAGTTCCTCAGGGGTCAGTTCTGTCCGCAACACTTTTTTTGCTGCACGTCAACGATCTGCTTGTGCCCGGCACCTTTGGGTACGCAGACGACAGCACTGTTGCGGAAAGATACCTTTCGAGTGCGAGGGCCGGTAGAGAGGAGATCCGGTCTTGTCGAGAGGCTTTAATTGAGCGTTTGTATCTAGCCCTACAAGATGTCTCCAATTGGAGCGATGCCAATTTGGTGAAGATCAACGCAACGAAAACACAGGCGTGTTTATTCTCCACAAAACGGAGCCCATTCCACCTGACTCCGGCTCTCCATGGTGTATCCATACCGGTGACTAATCACATGCAGCTACTAGGGATGAAAATATCATCCGATCTGAACTTCGGCGAATATATCGAATCCATAGCAAAAACTGCTGCCAAAAAGCTGGGTGTACTCTCGAAGGTTAAGCGATACTTCACACCCCAGCAACTGCTTCTTTTATATAAAGCACAAATCCGCCCGGTTATGGAGTATTGCTGCCATCTTTGGGATGGATCAGCGAAATACCAGCTTGCAGCTTTAGATTCGGTAGAAAAAAAGAGCTAAGCGACTTATTGGCAACCCAAAACTCACTGACTCCAAGCTGGCAAGTCTCGACGAAAAGTAGCTAGTCTTTCGGTATTTTATAGGATACACTTTGGAGAGTGTGCGTCGGAATTACACGAATTAATTCCACCAGCCCCATTTCACTACCGGGACACAAGACGCAGGTTAAATTACCACCCTTATGTTGTTGATGTCCCTACCATCCGCACAAAGCGATTTGCTAACTCTTTTATAATGCGGACAGCTAAGGAGTGGAACTCGTTGCCTGCTGATGTGTTTCCTGATACTTATAACTTGGGTGCCTTCAAGGCAAGAGTGAATAGGCTATTTCTAGGTAAGCATGTAACATCGTAGGCCACATCTTCGCTTAAGATCAGGTGAGAGTGTGGTCAAATGCTTTCCTATATTCACTAAAAAAAAAAAAAATCTTACTATAATCAACAGTTTTTATTTCACTTCGATACGATACATATTTAAGTACAAAGTTATAATACATTTATTTTTATTTGTATTCTGGTTTAATTTGATTTATTAGCCGACGCGATGCTCATTTTAAAAATATTTATTTATAATAAATATCCAAAATTATTATGTTATTAAATTGTCCGTTATCTATAACAGTCTCCAATATTACGCGCGCGACACGTCATTTCCGTACGACGCTCGAGCGAGTATGAGTACGATTACGTCACGTCAGGCGCATGCAGCTTTTAAAAGAAAAATTAGCGCGCGGATATTTTACGAATCTTTAATAATTTTATTATGATGCCATTTGAAGTGCTACAGAAAAAAAAATATGGAGTGTTTGGCGGGAAATCATGGCGTCTGGATGTCGATCACTATTTCGATAATTCAAAATTGCTTCGGAGTGGATTTTGTGCAGTGAAAGTGGTGTCGTTTCGTTGCATAAGCATCCGTGTTGACGAACAGTTATGAGGAATCATTGAAATAAAGATTTTGTGTATGTGGCGTTGAGAATTGTATAGTGGTTGGAAATCGCACTATACATTTCTCATCAGTCACAGTCATGAGGTCTGTTGCCATGCATTTCTTTCCAAGCACTCCCTAGATGCATTAAAATGTGCGACGCCCATATTTTAATGCAAACATCAAGAAAGAAGACATAAATACAGACAGGGCTGTATGCACTTGATATTCTTTGCCCATCCCGTTAGGGACAAAAGAAACAAAAAAAATGTCATATTTTAAGTTGATTTTTGGCAAAAAAATAAATTTAAAACCTCATTCTACACATCGTTCGATTTAGGATCCCCAATTAGGAAAGGACGGTCTGACTTCCAATTTGGTAAAAGTTAGGTCTTCAGTCAAACGCATTACCAGATTTCATCCAATGCTAGAATAGGATAGGAACGTCTAGCGGCGGCTTTAAATAAGTAAGTGTTTGTTTATGTTTAGTTGTATACTTACAGCTTGTGGAACATGAACATATCGAATGTTGCGGGCATGTACAAATAAGTTTTCAAATGAATACTCATTTCCTTGAGGATCACAATATATAGCATTTGATAATGAAATATTCATAAAGCTATAAAAAATAATTGTAAGTAAGTAAAAAGAAATTTTAACTTAATTATAATAATAATAACTGTAGGTAAGTACTATTTTATCTTAATAAATGTAATTTTATTTAAAATCATATGGCTTATAAATAATAATTACCCATCCACTGACAATATGAGGCCACATACGTACGTATCATTCCGAAGATCAATTACAGTATTCTGGCCAATTAAAGCTTTCACTAAACTTAGCAAAGTATTATGATAAAAGAATTTTTCTTTAGATGTACCAACAAACATTTTTCAAGAGATCTGAAACATTTTTCAAATATTAGATGGATTTAAAACACAATAATTTTTGGTAGGTAATAATGTAATGTAACCAAATAATAATGTAATGTAACCAAACCTACGGTCGGTCGCTAGTAATACATGAATAACATAATTTAGTTATTCATGTATTACTAGCGACCGACCGTAGGTTTGGTTTCGGCATCAGTTTCGGTTTTGGCCTCTCGGAAGCTTTTATATTTTTCGTTAAAATTGTAAAGGTGTGTAAGGAAGGGGTTCCAAACAACATATTACAGAACTCAAGTCGACCTCAAGGTACTCCCTGCCAAACAACAGACGAGGCTCTGGTGCTCCCCACCACCCCGCACTGGGCCAGCGTGTTGGGAGAAGGCCCAAACCCCCAAATGAAATTTAATCCCAACCCAAGGCCCCAAGTGCCCGGAGGTACCGGAGGCAGTGTCAGCAGTGACGAACGTTGGCGAGGCGGAGGGGTACCAAGAATTCCCAGGCAGCGACATTAAAACTGAAATGTTTAGGACTGCTATTTTCGAAATAAGCATTACAAAGTATGTGACTGGTTGATGAAAGTGACCCCCGTTGCACGTTGGTATCAAAAATTACTAGGAAAGAGGCACGGAGTATATAGTATTTTATGCAGGAGTAATTAATTACTCATTATAAAAATAAGATAAAATAATTATTATTTTTGGTAGTCATAAAAAACATTGTATAGTCAACGAATTAGGAATGATATAGAACACGAATTCCGCAATAAAAACGTTCCACGCAAACTACTATCAAGTGGGCGGGGCTGAAAAAGTACTATCAACGCGTCCATCAGTCTGCCAGCAGTGACGTTACGAATTAACATGAAATCTAAAAATTGGATTTCTTGTTAATTTTTTCTTATCAATTACATATTAACTTTTAGTTTCAAAAGAGATTTGACGATAAGAAGAGATGACGACTCGGTACCAACTAATGCCAGTAAAGTGTACTCTATACATTTTGAGAATAAAGACATAATTTATTCATTCATTTACAGTCGAACCAACTGAATCATGACCCATGAATTGCCATGATTTCATCCCCTATTCCATCCCCACACAGGACAAAATTCAAAAAGCTAGAAAATATATTTATTTATTTCTTATCCAGTGCCTAAATACAAAGTTTTATGGATCTATCTTCGATTGTGAGGAATCCCACAACTTTTAAAAAATTGGTTGGTCTGTAAAGTCGGTTTACTGACGATAGTTGAACGTGACAACTTCTTAAGAAAATAATGATGGAATGGTAGCATTTTTCAAAAGAAAAATTTAATATCATTTGTTTTGCCGGCCTTACATGGAACGCCTCAGAGCGAGGTAACGCCGCATGCGTCATGTTTTTTCGTGCGTGCAGCCGGCTCTATCGAATTATAAGACGTTGTCACGTCAAAAATATGATGGATCATTTTCGATACCTATAGCTTAATAATTAAGCCTAAGTTATGTCTTAAAAGAAAAGTGACAAGTTGACTATTCTTACCTTTTTCTTAAAAAGTAGGGTCCTCTAATTATCCTTTACAATAACTAGTTTAGCATCAGGTTTAGACTTCAGTTCTAAGTCAGCTTTAGTAATTCTCCATTCGTTATTATTTCTTTCTGCCCAGAAATAGTATGTTCCTCTATCTTTTGGACCAGATACAGGTACACGAAATTGAGCTGTGTTTCCGTCGGAAAAGTTGTTTTCGGTATCAGTTAACTTAAAGCGTTTATCCTTTATAGGTTCTCCTAAGTAATGTACAGCACCTGAATGTCCCCGTAATTTCTTCAAGGCAGTTTTGTAATAATCATAACCTCTAACTCTATCTATTAAAGCGTGTTGTAAATAAAATCCTGTAGTGCTAACTATTACGCCACCCCAAGCTGCTATTTTTACTAAAGTTCTATTAGATATTGTCATACTATGAACTCTACGGAACTAAGGAAATAAAGTTGGGAGTTCCTTTTCCCTTCCCGCTTCCCGTTCCCCGAAATTTTAATTTTTTTTTCTTTTTTTTTTTTTGGTAAAATTTTCCCTGTTACGGGACGGCAAAGGGATCTAGCCCATACAGCCAAGTCTTTAGTTTCATCTTTCTTGATTTTTGCATTAAAATGTGGGTGCCACACTTTTTAATGCATCTAGGGAGTGCTTGGCGAGAAATGCATGGTACAGACCTCATGATGGTGACTGATGAGAATTGTATAGTGGGATTTTCAACCACTATACAATTCTCAACGTGGCGTTGAGAATTTTTATTTCAATGATTCCTCATAACTGTTCGTCAACACGGATGCTTATGCAACAAAACGACACCACTTTCACTGCACAAAATCCACTCCGAAGCAATTTTGAATTATCGAAATAAAGATCGACATCCAGACGCCATGATTACCCGCCAAACACCCTTTTTTTTCTTTTTTTGGGATCTAGCCCATACAGCCAAGTCTTCAGTTTTATTATCTTCTTTTTTTTTTGTTAAATTTTCCCTGTTACGGGACGGCAAAGGGATCTAGCCCATACAGCCAAGTCATCAGTTTCATCTTCTTTCTCGATTTTTGCATTAAAATGTGGATGCCACACTTTTTAATGCATCTAGGGAGTGCTTGGCGAGAAATGCATGGTACAGACCTCATGACTGTGACTGATGAGAATTGTATAGTGGGATTTCCAACCACTATACAATTCTCAACGCCACATACACAAAACCTTTATTTCAATGATTCCTTATAACTGTTCGTCAACACGGATGCTTATGCAACAAAATGACACCACTTTCACTGCACAAAATCCACTCCGAAGCAATTTTGAATTATCGAAATAAAGATCGACATCTAGACGCCAGGATTTCCCGCCAAACACTTTTTTTTTTGTTAAATTTTCCCTGTTACGGGACGGCAAAGGGATCTAGCCCATACAGCCAAGTCTTCAGTTTTATCTTCTTTCTTGATTCTTGCATTAAAATGTGGGTGCCACACTTTTTAATGCATCCAGGGAGTGCTTGGCGAGCAATGCATGGTACAGACCTCATGATGGTGACTGATGAGAATTGTATGTGGCGTTGAGAACCTTTATTTCAATGATTCCTCATAACTGTTTGTCAACACGGCAATGAAACGACACCACTTTCACTGCACAAAATCCACTCCTAAGCAATTTTGAATTATCGAAATAAAGATCGACATCCAGAGGCTTTAGACAACATGCATTTCGGCAATCGCTCTCGCTATCGCTAAGTAAAAAAATGTATGGGATTGACATAAGCAATCGATCACTTTTCGATTGCTTATGTCAATCCCATACATTTTTTTACTTAGCGATAGCGAGAGCGATTGTCGAAATGCATGTTGTCTAAAGCCTCAGACATTGTTTTATGTTAGTGTTATTTTTTTAAATAACTATTTTTGATGGTATTATTTTGGCGCCAATTTGAGAAGAAAAAGTTAGAGCGTAGGTGTTTATGATGAGCCTTGATGAGCACTTAGGCTGGATTTAGTGCTACACGGACGGTCCGTGCGGAGGACTGTCATCCGGAGCTATCGTATAGAAATCAACTATTGCGTTTAGTAGAAGACGGCCCGCGGACCGTCCGTCCATCCGGAGCAAAACCATCCGTCGAGCGCGTCCGTGCTCCGGACGTCCGTATAAGGACGCGCTAGGCATATAATAGAAGCGTTTCGTTTAGTTCTGTGCGGACGCAAAACCAACCGGACGTGTGTGCGGTACTGTCAAAATAAAAAATGAAAATTAATTTATTATTTAATAATTAAAATTGTTAAATAAATATATAACAATGCCTGTGGCAAATATAGACACGGAACGAGTCATTACAAAAGTTTGAAGTCAACCATCATTATGGGATTTTAGCGATAATTTTTATAAAAATCGTGACGCCAAACTACATGCGTGGATAGAAGTATACCGAGCATTGTATCCTGGTTATGATCATTTACCAGTTATGGAGAAAAAGGACATTGGTAAGTACCACGTAAGTATGTAACATACAAAAGAATAATAAGTAGGTATGTACCTACGAAGATATCGTTGAGTAAAACATGCTCTTTATTTAGATATAACGTTTAATGAACAACTACTGTATTGCAAATTATTTTACATTAAAATATTGAATTACTTTGCCAAGGCACTGCACCTGTGGTAGATACATAATAACTAAGCGAATCTTTCTCTCAATGCGTCGCCCGATCTGACAATTATGTTAAGGATACTAGAAAAATGCACTGAAAAAAATCGACTTGCCTCAGGCGGGACTCGAACCCGCACCTTCCACAATCCGGGTGGACGCGTTGACCAATTTCGCCACCGAGGCACTGCTTTTCGCTGTCGAAATTTGTCAGTGCTTGGTGCTTATGTTTTTATGGTAAACATCGTTTCATCAAATCTTTGAAATTTGCACTTCCAAGACCCGAACGAAATATTTTTGCAAATATTTGACGCCCAGCTAAGATGAAACTACCTTACATTATGGAATAATTTTATTTTTGCGTTTACAAACGCGTAAATATAATACTAGAAAAATGCACTGAAAAAAATCGACTTGCCTCAGGCGGGACTCGAACCCGCACCTTCCACAATCCGGGTGGACGCGTTGACCAATTTCGCCACCGAGGCACTGCTTTTCGCTGTCGAAATTTGTCAGTGCTTGGTGCTTATGTTTTTATGGTAAACATCGTTTCATCAAATCTTTGAAATTTGCACTTCCAAGACCCGAACGAAATATTTTTGCAAATATTTGACGCCCAGCTAAGATGAAACTACCTTACATTATGGAATAATTGTATTTTTGCGTTTACAAACGCGTAAATATAATACTAGAAAAATGCACTGAAAAAAATCGACTTGCCTCAGGCGGGACTCGAACCCGCACCTTCCACAATCCGGGTGGGGTGGATGTTAAGGATGTTAAAATCTTCATCCTTCTATTCTTCTTTTTATGTAACCGCCTTAAGTAGTAGGCAGCAATTACGGTGTTTAAAAAGGAATTAATTTATTTTTTCTGCGCGACTATACTTATCCGAGCTTTACGTTGGTCCGTAGAACACTAAACGATCACCCGACCGAATGGTCCGTATACGGGCGGTCCGTACGGTAGTCCGTACGGACCGTCCGTGTAGCACAGCCTTAAGCAGCGTCCCCACTAGGGCCGCGCGGCTCCATGAGGCCAAGCCGCGCGGCCAAGCCTCGTGAGTGTGTACGTGAGCGAGGCCTAAAACAATATGACAAATAAGCCTCGCGAGGCCGGGCCGCGCGGCCACAAAAAGCCGCGCGGCTCTAGTGGGGACACGGCTTTAGACATATTCTTTCTAATCTGTGGACTATAGTCTGTGCTAGATTGCTTATTTTAATTTATAATTTTTAACAACAACTTTTAGGTACGTACCCATGCTTATTCAAATAAAAGTTTATAAAGAAGTAGTCTCTGTTTTGTTTGCTAAATCCTGTTTCGCTAAAAATTAACATAGGTACATTTTGCCAGTATTCTATTATGGCCCCTCTTCACATTCGGCCAGGACGGGCCAATAAATGTTCGGGCATATTCGCCCCGATCTTGGCTTACTCTCCACACAATCGTGAGTGTTCATTCCCGTCACTGTCATCCGTTCAAGATGGACGTCGAAGTCGTAGCGGCTGCTGCTATCTATTTGCTCAGTATATTTAATCATTATAAGAATATGCATAAAAAAATAGTTGTAAAAATGTAAAATTAAAAAATTTAATTAAGTACTTAACCCCGACACAAAAAAAATACTTGACGCCGTCGTGGTGGAGTGGTCAGTATAGCTGGCTACACATCAAGCAGTCCGGGTTCGAATCCTGGTAGCGGCAAATGTTTGTGTGACGAACACGAATGTTTTTTTGCGAGTCATGGTTGTTTATATATTTATTTATAAAAATATCTAGAATTATTATGTATATTAAAAATAAATTGTCCTTTATCTGGTATCCGTAACACAAGTTCTTAATGATACCTTCTTCGGGCTAGATAATTGGCGTGAGCGTGGAAAAATAAAATATATATATATATATATATATTTTTTTTTTCTCTCGGCCTTTTAACATCAAACCAATTTTTTATGTGTCGGAAATTCCTTAATTTTCTTATTTTTATTTCCATCTTTTTAAATTACTTGTGGACCCTAATTCCGATAGATAGCTAGGTACCTAAATTAAATTTTCTTGAGTATTGTTCAATAAAGAGCTGATAACTTTGAGACACCTGAACAGATTTTCATGAACTGTAGCTAAGAACCATCTCGATCACGTCACCTTTCGAATAAAAAAATCGCATCAAAATCGGACCATACATTTAGGAGCTACGATGCCACAGAAAGACACACTGACTCACAGGCACGTCAAACTTATAACACCTCTCTTTTTGCATCGGGGGTTAAAATAATAGATGGAGGAAAATCTTTGTGATTTTTATTTTTTGGGTTCAAAATTGCATGCCTCATTTTGATAGAGCTTAAAAGTTTCTGTGCATCCACCGGGCCATTTTTTTGCGTTCATCGCAACGTAAACAATAGAATATAAAAGAACATAATTAAGCACACGAAAAAGTAACACAAGTACCGCCATATAAGTCACACAACACTTTGTTCCACACACATGTATCATCCTCGACCTCTTCCGAGCGACTGAATGACGGGCGATGGTGTGGACGCGAGCACGAACATCGGCACGATTTCCTTTGATGTACCGACAAGCGGCGGATTACTCACGAGTACAGGCGAATATGGTGACTCATAGACAAATACGCCGTCCACACTATCGTGCTTGCCTGTCTTCGGCCGTCTTGGCCGAATGTGAAGAGGGGCCTTTAAAATTATATGAAACGTGTATGGTTAGTTATTTCAATAATGACGTTTACATATTTGCAGAAGTTATAATGAGTTCTTCAAGGGGTAACACTGCAAGAAAAAGACCACAAAAATATCAAAATAAGACAGCGTTTAAAAATGATTTACATGACACAAGTCATAAAACAAAATTATTAAATACAATACAAGTATCTGGAGTTTGCAAGAGATGTAAAGACATAATTGAATGGAAAATAAAATATAAGAAATATAAACCACTTACAGCCCCAAAGAAATGTACAGAATGTGAGCAAAAAGCAATCAAGCATGCATATCATTTATTATGCAATCAATGTTCTATGAATAAAAAAGCTTGTGCAAAGTGTTGTAAACCTTTTGAAGTAAGTATTGTGTGAAAGGAAACAATTTTGTAAATAGGTTTATTATAGATACTTTTCATTAAAGTGAATTTTGCTTGTTTACCACAAGCTACATCACACAGCTCTGATGGAAATTCACTCTTACCAATATAAAAGATACAGTTCATTATTGTTTATTGTTATGTTTCAAGATCAACCAGGTAACAAAGTGAAATAAAATGGAAGATTTACCTAGCAGATTAACCTAACCTAACTAAACTATTTAGCGAAATAGATAGTTTTGTTTGTTTAAAGAAAGTATTTATTGCACATATAATTGATATTTTGAAAGAACAATACGACTCTGTATATCAGCAATCTTGACAATTACGTGAGAATGTTCATTACTTTTAATGTTGCTTATCTTTGTATTATAGAGTGGGTCTTGGGAATCAACGATGTACTGGGTGTCGTACTTCTTTATCCATTTATGCTTGATAAAAATTGACAAACAATTCTCAGGACATGATTGATAAAAGGAACTATGAAAATAAAACTTTTTTATATACGATTATTTACTAAATAGAATAGAATAGAATATTGTTTATTGTACACCAGAAAAGAAAATTATTTAAATTAAAATATACAAAGGGCGGTCTTATCGCTTAAAAGAGCAATCTCTTTCAGACAACCTTTGGATGGACAGGAAAGACTATAACTAATTAGGGAAGTTGTAAGTGTACTTTAAATGCATAATAATATTAATATTATGATATTACTTAATTGATAATAAATAAGTTGAAGGAAAAAAAAGAAATAAACAGGCTGATAAATACAAATAACAATATTTACTAACATAAATAATAATAAATACATACACGGTGAAATATTGACTAATAAAAGAAAAGTTTTAAATCTATAATAATTATGTTATTAGAAAAAAATATTTTTTTAGATGTAAAGGAGCAGTCGCTTTTCTTTAATGCATAATATTTCAATTTAATAGATATAGCATTTTATTTGTTTATTTTTTAATTTTCTTTAGAATTGTGTATTAAGTATCTATACAACATGTAAACTAAATAACCAACACCCTGAATACAGATGGTTTAGGATCGGCTTCCGAGTTGATTTCAATAATTTTTTTTTGAAAAAAAAAATGTTGAAATCAACTCGGAAGCCGATCCCAAACCACCTGTATTTAGGGTGTTGGTTGTTTAGTTTACATGTTGTATAATATGTAAATTCTTTGGAATATATGTGTACTAGTGTGTATGTATGTGTATATATGTGCTTGTAACACCCTTAATTGCTACTTACTTAATACATATGGAGACCTATTAATTGGCCTTACTGATAATGCACAAAATGTTATAATATACTTATTGTTATGCTGTTTGGTTTCTAATAAATAAAAAAAACTATCTAAATCCAGAATGAGCAACTGAAAATCCTTAAGGAGCTACAAACAGTCGATTAGTGGCTCATTCTAAAATTTTTAGTTGCTTGGTATAAAATTTCCCTTTTTAGTAATATATTATAAAATGTTTTTCGACTGTCTGCAGTAGATTTCGTAGTCTGTAGAATCAATTAAATTAATATGGCTGGTTTTATATAAATCTAACACTTCATTGATTTCTGTACCAGTTTTGTTTAATTTCCTAATGAAATAAGACTAAGAGACCATATGAAAGTTTACGAATTGTTAAGAAGCTTTGGCATTTGATTAACCCTTACATGCGCGATTTCTTACATTACAATAAAAAAAAAATATTAGACATTATGTGAACAACAAAATGCACGCTTTCCAATACTACTGTGTTCTCAAAGACCTTTAGGTTACTTCCCATAACTGATTTTTAGTTTTAAAAAGATAGATATAAAATTGAAACGTAGTTTGTAACTAAAATAGACAGGGTAGTGAATATTATACAGAAAAAATATTTTAGTTTGATCTCTAATCAGGTTTGTTTGTCTCCATAATATACGCAAAACGTAAGGCATCAGTTTGTATTGGGGATATATTATCTTGATCGTGTAGAGATGGCTTAGCATTACCGTTATCCATATTACCTTCTTCGAAAAGTTGAATATCATCAAAATCTTCTAAAAGCGGTAATATCATCCAAATATTGATATAATTCCATGTCAGTTCTGGAACAATTTTCCTCTTCATCTGAAGACTCAAAGTTAACTTTGGAGTTATTGAGCAAATTCAAATACACATTAATGCATATTCTCGGCGTCCTAACATAAAAACAAATAATGAATCGTCTAAATTACATAAAATCATAGTACCTACTTTCTAATTGTAATTGTTCTACCCGTCAATGCGCAATTTTGCATTTCTGCGACAAAGTGATTTCGATAAAAATCTCACACATATCAACAATAGTTATAAAATTACATATTCATATTTTCATAACAACATTATCTTTCATTTACCATTAATAAGAAATTACTTACCTACCTTAGACTAATGCAAGAACAAAATACAAATCAAGATTATAATTTCTTACTTCTAAATGGAGTTTCAAAATAAAGTTTGTATACCCGCAGTATTTTTTCGGATTATTTAAAAAAGATGTTGGTACATACCTTTCAGGAATAATGTTTGTTTATCGATTACATTTGTGTGCCTTCAAAAACTAAAATTTATTTCTTAGAAAATGTCTAATAACTAGTATGTAGCAATTCTGTAACAGTGCGCATTTAAGGGTTGATACATTTTATTTCTTTTAGAATTCTCATTTACTCATGGTAATAAAAATTGTACAAGTACTGCTTATGCCACATAAATTTATTTACTTATCCATTGTTGTTTAAAATTGTTATAGGAGATCCAATTGGAAGATGAACAAGTGAACCCAGATATTCAAAATATGTTAAAGGGTATTCCAGAAAGGAAACGTCGTACAGTGCTCAGGTGAGATATCCTTTAAAAAGTTAATTTAATTATTAAATAAACCTATAAATTCTTGCGACCGATTGAAGGCAAATAATTTCTATTTTTGTCTGTCTTGAGTGTTGCTTATTCCAGTTTTTTCCAGTAGTTTTTATAATAAACATTGCCCATTTCGGCTGGTCCTTTTGGTGAAAATGACTACTACCCTCCATCAAATATTGATAAAAAGGAATAAAAAAAAAATTTAATGGTTGATGAAACATGTGCTAATTATTTTGGAAATTTCAATGAGCTTGGGAAAAATAAAAAAATAAAAAAAAAAATTGTGTGCGTGTAACCTTTACGCGCGATTGAAGTAAAACTTCTTTGACGTAGATCACTGAAATGATTAAATTTTAACTGAAAAAAAAAAAAATATGACAGATACTTACGACCAATCGCGAAATTACTATTTTTAAATAGCGGAAACTACACAGACTATAGAATACTGACTGATACCATTCCCACCCTCATTCTTAGGCACACCTGAATGATACAGTAATCAAATCAGTGTACAAATACAAAAAGTATCTTATGTTTAAGGTTTATCAACAAACAACAAGATGGCCAGCAAAAATTGACACTAGAAATGATTTCACATATAGAAAATATATTAAGTGGCATAGAACGAGTGTCATTGGATGATGATTTTGGTGATCTTTCTAGTGATGATGATGACAGCAACAATGATGAATAAATATTGATACTTTTGATATCTGTAAATAAATTTTATTTTTCTGATATAATGTTTTTTATTTAATACTACGAGATGGCAAACATGGCCCACCTGGTGTTAAATGGTTACCGTCGCCTATAGGTAGACACTCGCAATATTAAGAGTAAGTCACCTAACACTGCAAGTGCGTTGCCATCCTGGGGACTAAGACCATATACCTTCCATGCGCAGTAATTAATATATGGTAATTATATATATAGATGCAGCATTGAATACATTAAGTGCCGCTTCACACACTTATAAAGAAAGACCAGTATCGCTTGAAAAGTTCAATAAGGTCGAGCGTCTGCTTGCTGCCGTACGCCCTCCGGCAGCCACGAACGACTTTTCATCGGCACTGTGCACGGCGCCGCACGGTGGTCTGAAAATCGAGCTTCATACTCATAGAAACTTAATGTCTGAAATTAAGAAATACAATTTTTTATTGTGTTAAGTATACCGCCCTCTATTTAATTTTATAGTATGAAGGGTACGAGTAGCACCACGCGTGAGAAAAAAATATTAAGTTTTTTTTATTTCTCATATACGTAGTATAGAGGCAGTCTTGTTTTGTATGGGAGAAAACACTTAAAGTGCATTTGTTAAAAACTGAATAGAACTGAAATGAGATATTGCACCTTACATGGCAAACAAGATGACATATAATACTTATGCCTTTGGGTGCAGCTTTGCATGTAGAACTTTCGAAATTTTGAAATGATTTTCAAATATGTGTAATAAGATAATGATTTTTATGTCTTCCTGCGAAATTTCATTCGACTTTCATGTTTGTTGCAAACAATAGCTGTTTCTCACAGCCCAGTGTTTTATTTGAAATTTTTGTTAATGCCGTTAATTTGACAGCAATTGAAAATAAAGAATTGAAACAATTTTGTCTGACTTTGTTGTAAATGAAATGAAAAAGCTCTTTATTTAAATCGACTTTGCTAATAACTTTTAAATCGTCAAAAGCCCTACCACCATTTCGGGACGAAATAATTTATTTTACTTTAATAATTATTAATATGCCGAGATGGAGAAGAAATGGCGAAAGAAATTCCACAGCTTACAATTTCGTAATGATTTCAAAACATCATTACAGGTCAATAGACATATCAATATGGAGGGATCTTAGGAGTCTACTCTATACTATGAGTAGACTCCTAAGATCCCTTCATACTATCGCAACCAAGGAAGGAGCTACTGCCCTCAGTTTCCTCGCTACTACCATAACCGACAGGACGTGGATACAGCCTCGCCATACATCGCCACCATGGGAACACCCAAAAATTCGTACCTATACGTAATTCTGAATTTTTATACCCATACCAAAAAATCCTAATATAACTATTCCTAAAGCCGATATTACTCAGTTCAATCAAGTTGAAGCAATTACAATTGAAAAGCATTGAACATAGTTTCCAATTTACACGCATATCACATAAATAACGTTCAATGTTCACTTAGCGCGATGCGAAGTCGCGCCAACTCGTGCTCGCATGAGTCGAAAACGCTTCGCTGCCATGCACGGAATGAGTTCCTCCACCACCTCTAGCGTAAACTATCAGAAACAGTGGGCAATGTATGAAAAGAGACGATACGTTTGATCGAGCTGAAAAACTATCAAAACTCATACCAAGGGTACAGTACTACTATTTTTCATGCACATATCGGCATTACACACACATCGGTGTATTTTTTTGGTCTCGCCCTAGTCGATTCATTGCCAATCTATAAACGTCAGTAATAATAAATCTATGAGATATACACTCTTAATTGTTAAAAAAAAGTTAGCAGATAGGCCGGCTGATTAAAATGCTTCGTGCCTCACACCACAGTACCCTTAGTATGAGTTTTGATAGTTTTCGAGCTCGATCTATGTATCGTCTCTTTTCATACATTGTCCACTGTTTCTGATAGTTTACGCTAGAGGTGCTAGTGGGCAATGTATGAAAAGAGACGATACGTTTGAGCGAGCTCAAAAAGTAACATACTCATAATAGAGGTACAGCAGTGCATAGCGGCGCCAAAGTTATTTCGTATCTCATAATAACCAGCTAACCCGCCACACGTTCTTGTGGGTAATTTGGAAAACAAAATTGATAATTACTTATATAACAACCAGAGAGACAATCCATAGTCTTAAGTTGGACTAAGCAAAACACATTTACAAAATGCACTACATTTACAAAATACAATACACTGCGTTCTCGGGGCTTAGCAACGGTTGTATGTGTCACATCAATATATTTTAGCTTTTTAATAATTTCAGTAAATTTTCTAATTATCCAATTGTGTGTGTGAGGATTGAGGGCCACTTTGTCATATTCTCTTAAAAATGTACCTATTATTTAGTGAACATTCTAAAAGAAATGTGAAAACTTGAAGCAATTTTGTGAACCTCTAATAAGGGAGCTATGGGCTGAAAAGTTGGGCCCGTCACCCACCTGTAACTAGTAAACTATACACTTTACAGAAAAACTCTTTACCTCAAAATCTAACGCTATGTAAAAAACTCTGGTGTCTTTGGCGGGAAATAATGGCGTCTGGATGTCGATCTTTATTTCGATAACTCAAAATTGCTTCAAAGTGGATTTTGTGCAGTGAAAGTGGTGTCGTTTCGTTGCATAAGCGTCCGTGTTGACGAACAGTCATGAGGAATCATTGAAATAAAGGTTTTGTGTATGTGGCGTTGAGAATTGTATAGTGGTTGGAAATCCCACTATACAATTCTCATCAGTCACAGTCATGAGGTCTGTTGCCATGCATTTCTTTCCAAGCACTCACTAGATACATTAAAATGTGCGACACCCATATTTTAATGCAAACATCAAGAAAGAAGACATAAATACAGACAGGGCTGTATGGACTTGATATCCTTTGCCCGTCCCGTTAGGGACAAAAGAAACAAAAAAAAAACAGTCTGTCCATCGTAGATTGAGAATAGAGTATAGACTTAGTATAGATGAGCTACTAAAGAATAATAATAATTAGAGTGAGAAAACTTATGTCTGATATATACGGGAGAGCAGGACAAAACATTTGTCTCTGTTTGCGTATCGTATTTTTATGTTTGCCACCATTGCTTTGGTGGCAGACAAGTGCGTGGTGCTTTGATATTTCTCATCATTTTATGTCAGTTTTAACAATCTAATCATTATAATACGCAGTATTTTGTGTGATTTCGTTTGTAGTAATGGTGAATTGTTGTATAATTGGCTGTAAAAGCCAATACTTAGTCTATTGTTGTAGCTATTGGTATAGTATGTAGATACATTGCTATCTCGCTCAGGTGTACGCTGATGACTTATCTATACTCTATTCTCAATCTACGGTCCATAAGAACTTTCTGGTTTATTTATCATTCTGTGATTCTACCAGGTATTAGAAAATTTAAGAAAAAATATGAATCAAATATCAAATATGCACTAGCAGGTGCGCACTATGTGACAACGTTGATTTGTCACCGCGACTATTTCGTCACTCTTATCAAGCTAAGATCTCCATACATTCCACAAGAGTGACAAAAGTCACCGCGCACTGGTGACTATTTTGTCACTATTAATTACCAGCTCTTAATATATAAATTAAAAAAAAACAAACAGAAAACTTGTTACTTATTACATAATTTAATTTATAATTATTATATTACATATTTATGACATAATGCAACATTATAAAATTGTGAATGTGATACCTATATAAACTTACGGGACTAATATACAAAAATTTACATTATTAAATTAGATTTAGTTCAGTTAAATTAGAATAGCCTTCACAATACACCAAATAAATTTAATTTAAGTTAAATAACAATTTAATTACAATATATTATTTATAACATAAAATATTTATCTAGTTAATGATCGATTCTCAAACTCTATTCTAAGCTTAAAACTATCTAACTTTAATATTATTTTCTTGTAAGACATTGCACGTCTTCAACTTTATAGAACTTGGTGCTATATATTCAGACTACCCAAATACATTACCAACCAATATAATGTCCATTTTACTGCATAGAAATAGGCAATGTGCTGCTCACGAATATACAATGTGGTTGTAAAACCAAAATTGGTCAGTGTAAATATTTCCTAAATCTCTAACCATAATTTGTTGACATTTTAGTCTCAATATTATAAAAACACTGCAACAACACATCTCTAATGCTGCGGCCGCACACATCGCGATGTCGCGAATATTCGCGACATCGCGTTGTGTGCGGCCGCAGCATACCTGCTGTGAGGTCTGTTGCCATGCATTTCTTTCAAGCACTCCCTAGATGCATTAAAATGTGTGACGCCCATGTTTTTATGCAAACATCAAGAAATAAGACATAAATAAATGAAGATATGGCTCAAAGGTCTTGATACTAAGCCAAAAACCCTAAAAAAAGCAAAACGCTATACTATGTGTACTTGCTTTAGCCCAATTTGACCGGGTAGATAGTTTAATCACTATTTGTAATCTAATGGCTTTCCTTTTTATTTTGAATTAAGAGTCTGATGCTAGATATCACAGGAGTCCAAGCTGCCGCAACTGAAAATATAAATAAAATTATAAACGGCAGTCATATTTTATACTATATCATAATAGATTCATTCATCAATAATATTGGAACATACCAGTCCTTGCCTTTCTTTTTCCTTTTGTAAAATGTTTTGTGTTTGCTTGTCGTCGAATTTAACTACAGCCGCTAATACTTTCGCTAATGTAATGGAATGTGTTCCTGATCCAGTTAAATATTCATACAAAATATTTCGTAAATATTCTAACTCGGTATTCTCTTGCAATGAATGTAAATGCCTTAAGCTTACCAATGCTTCATCTAACCTTCTTTCCAGTTTCTCATTCGTCAATTTGAGCTTTTCGTTGTTATTCTGTACGTGTTGCATATTTCCGTTCATTGAATTGTTCATTTGCTCTATAGACATTAACTTTTCCTCCAGTTTATTCTTGTTCATAAGTAAATTGTTATATTTTTCCTGAGAAACATAATCATTATCATTTTTATGTAAATTCATTTTAGGTTCAATGTAATGTTGTGAATTTAGTTGGTCTTTTAGTTCCAAATTTTCTTCAACTAGTAATGTATTTTCTCTGATTAAGTCTTCAATTTTCTCTTTTCCCGACACCACTTCATTTTGTAATTCCAATACATCATTGTCGAAGGTGTTGAAGTCACCTTTTCCAGTAAAATTCTCACTACTTGCGATCGATTCCCGTAGTTTATCATTCAAAACACCATTTTCCTTAGATATTTTAGTTAAATACGTTTGAAGGCCTTCTATATCAGACTGGAGACGCCTATTATCCTCCTTCAACAATTCGTAGTCGTTACTCAGAGTACGATATTTCTCTATCGCATTCTCATCAGAATTATCGTTGTTATTAGATTCGTTATTAAATTCCTTTAATTTATTAGATAAAGTTTCGTTAGCGTCTTTCAAGGACTTAATCTCTTCCATATATTCAGTATTTTTCGCTGTCAATACTTCAACGTTTTCTAATAAGGCTAAAATATCATCATTGCTTTTAGGATCCGAAAAGTGAATACCTTCCAGAGAATTTACATTATTTTTAAGGAGTTCATCTTCAACATTATGATGTGTCAGTTCAGAGTCCGTCTGCATATTTTTATCGACTGAATTTGTAGACGTAGCTTCTAATTGTTTCTTTTCTAATTCTTCTATAACAGAATTAAGTCGGTCTTTTTCGATAACTATTTCGCCATGTGATTTACGTACTTCATCGATTTCTAGTTCCAGAGCTTTCAAATTTATGGCAATACTTTCAGATTGATTTTTCAAAGTATTGTTCTCGACTGAAAGCATTTGTATTGTTTGTTCTAATTGCTGAATTGTTAATTGTTTTTCTTCAAATTTTTCACTAATGGTTTGTTTCTCTTTATTTAACAAATTATTGCGTGAAATATCATCTTTATGAAGAACTTTTAACTTTTCAGCTTCAATATTTAAAGATTCATTTTCCTTTTCAATGTTATTTAGTCTTTTTTGCAGTGTCTGTTTTTCGTCTTCTAACAATTTTAATTTATCAAGAGCTGTTAAATATTGACTCTTATCGTGATCTACACTATTTTGGAGATGACTGCACAAATTTTCAACTTCTTGAAGTTTTGAGATTAATTTTTGTTTTTCATTCTTTAACAGTTGTGTGTCATTTGTAGAATTTGTTAGTTTTTCAGTTACGATTTTTATTTCTTCACTTAAACTTAACATTTTCGATTCATCACTTTTGATTTTATCACTAAGGTTTTTATTTTCTTGATTCAAAGTAACAATTTCTTCGACGTTTCGATTACGATCTTCGCAAACTTTTTTCAATTCGATTTGCAGATCTGAGTAATCTTTTTCTAATTTATCATATTTAATTTGTATGGAATCTTCATTAGAATATTTGTTTAATGTGGCAAGTTTATTCATAATGTCAGGTAATAGGTCATCATAGATTTCTTTTTTGAATAATTTACTAACTTCGGAAATAGTTTTAATATCCTTTCGTAGAAGTCCCATTTCATGGTTTAACATTATTGACTTATTTTTAATTATATCTAATTGTTGCCGTTGAACACTGTTTTTGGACTTCAATGCTGAAAAGTTATTATGTAATTCAGCGTTTTGATTTTGGACCAATTCGTGATTGGCTAGAAGCTTTTCGATTTCTGCTTGCAATTTTATCAATTCATCTCTTTCTTCTTGAATTTCATTTTCTAAACTACTGTACTTCGCTTTCCAAAACTCAATTTCACTCATTTTTTGCGTAGATTGTTTTTCTATATTTGCTAACGAAAGAAGTTCATTTTCTAACTGACTAATTTGCATGCTCTTTTTAGAATTTTCGTCCGATAGTTGTGATATTCTTTTCTCCAGGTACGTATTTCTGTCAACCATTGCTAGTTTCTCGGCAGTTCCTTGGTTCATTTCTATTTGGAGACACTTTAATTCTTCTTCACTTTTCATTTTTACTTGTTCCAAAGATTGGCATTTTGATGACAAAGCTTCAATTTGTTTCTCCGTTTCTAATAATCTAGACTTACATATATTTAATTCATTTACTTCATTATTCAATTTTTGTCGTTCTTCTTCTAGCGTTGTTATATTATTTTTATAGTCGCTAAGGACGATATTAAGGGATTGCAATTCTTTTTTAGTAGAAGATAAAGTGTCTTTCAAAGATTTGATTTCCGATTCTTTACTTTCTAGTTCTTTGTGAATACTTAGTTTATTTTCAGCTAGAGATATTGCGTATTCTTCTTCTCTTTTACTAAATATATCTATTTTACTTTGTAATTGTGTAATCTCTTCTTGCGATTTTTGTAAATCGAATTCTAATATTGAAATTTCTTTAGACTTACTAAAATCATAAGTATTTATTTTATTTTGTAATTCTTCATTAATATTTTCTAATTCCTGAATCTTTCGCTGCGCTTCAGTTACTTGATTCATATTGTCTTTTAATTGATAATTTTCTTTCTTTTGGTTATCAAGTTCACTCGACAATATTTGTAGCTCTGTAGTCATTTGAGAATTCTTCTCTTTAATAGTTTTAAGAGAATCCTTATATTTATTCAATAACTGCTCCATTTTCTCAATTTTACTGTATAATATCGCTTCATTTGTGTGGGTTTCATCGGGAGATTGTTTGATATCATTTTCAGTTGATAAATTAATTAATTGTACTTCATTTTCTTTTTCAGGGACATCTAATTTAGCTTGCTGTAATTTATCCTCTTCATAACTACTTGGGAAATTATTTTGGAGAAGTGATACTTTTGTGGTTAAAGCTTCAATTTTCATATTTCTTTCTTCAATTTCTACTCGTAAAGCTTTTTCTAGGTGGGCCTGAAAAGAAGTGCGACAATTATTAGTTGTAAGAAATACTTATCAACGATAAACATTATTGAAAATAAATTATAATCCAATATAAAACAATATGTATGGAATTAATTGAGAATTGTTTATTAAGGTGCTGCCAACACATATCCGAGTTCCCGTCAATGACGGAACACGGCTGGGATGATGAAATAATCGCTTACATACGATCTGTACATACGTCGTTCACACATCTCCGCGTCAGGAATATCAGTAAATCTAGACAAAGTCACATTCTATTCGCTAGTTTCTATAATACACTTACGTGCAATGAAATCGACTCGTACGCTTTGGTTCAGAACTCCCTAATCAAAATCTACAATTAGTAAATAATATTTTTTAACCCTGTTTGTTAAACAAGATCCTAAACTTACATTAGACCAGTTTTTACTGTGATAGATTTTGGTTTATTGATTTTACAAATTGAAAACCAAACACAGTCAAAAGAGCTAAAATTTTCGGGGAAATCAGCTGAATTTTAAGGGTCAATAAATCTGTCAAACACTGCATAGTCACAGAAATGGCGTATGACGTAAAAATGAAAACCAGGGTTTCCGAGGAAATGAGTATATTGTCACCAATACTTCGTTTATCGCTGTTTAGAGTAGATTAAATAAAGCTTATGAAATATACATTCAAATTATATTTACAGGTTTTGTTTATCTAATCTTATTTTTATATACCGATATATTAAGAATCGAAACCTACGAGGTGAGTCGATTTTATTGCACGTAAGTGTAGAAAGCATAAAAAATGTATGCATGCAACGACAATTGAACTGGATATGTCACGTGACTCTATTAAGTGAATAGAAAAGAAGTAACCAAGATGCTGTCTACTAGGATTCTATTCTTTATTTATAGACAATATGGCATTTTCTATCTTGACAGTAGATTGTTTTCATATTAATTGGTAGACAAAATGCAGTTTTTGACGTAGTAAACAGAAACGGTTCTCGGTTCTATTCTACTATAGTCTATTTTTTTAAGAAACGAGTACCAAAAACTTTTGACCATGTTGCTATTGGTCCACGTAATCAATATAACTCGGTTTTGCACAAACGCCACAAAAGACCGGCTTGAAATGTGCCTTAAAAATATTGTTAGAGCAGTTTATTATTCACGTAACTGCAGAAAGTTCATTAGAAGGAAGTTACGACGATAATTTTTAGGATTACAAGAATTATATAATAATTATTTGATTGATAAGTTCTAGTGCATAAAATATTAATATTATATCCAATATTGTTTTGAACAAAGGCGTTGGCTCCGCCCCTAACATGACTTATCTCACACTCTGTCAATATCGGAAATATGCGATATAATATAGACATACTCAATTACTCAGTACTCGTTTGTTAAAAAAAACTGACTATAGTTGTCAACTAAACGATTGCCCACGCCCAACAGAAAAGCATAGTCGATTTAGTTCGTTGTTTGTATTTAGAGTGTTTTTATTGTAATAACAAAGTGAAATGCATTCGCTAAAGTTTTTGTGGACAGCGAAAAAATATGAAATTTGGATTATACGAAGGACCAGAGTTTTAAATCTTAGGACACTAGAAAATTATTTTAGTATAGTTTGTAGATTATTTCCGATTAAACAAAGACAAATTTTACGAACAGTGTCTTGATTTAAAAAGGTAGTCTCTTATAAAGAACTAATGAATTACGCGTGGAAATATAAGTAAGAACAGCATCTTGGCTACGAATTGTCTATTCACTTGATGGAGTCACGTGACATAATTACAGGGCAAGTGTCATTTCCATATATTTTTTATGATATCTATTATAGAAAACGCCAATAGAAATTGATTTCGTCTAGCCCTAGAGCTCAAATATATCAGAAATCATACACCGCTTTTTGTTTCTTTCTACTGTCGCGATAGATAGAGCGATTTTGACAATAAAAACAACTTTTCTAGCTTTTTTCGATAGAAAACGCCAAAGCGATTGTAATAGTAGAAATAGAATGGAAATGATATGTGCTTTTTGCTTAGGCCTGCAGGATCGTCCCGGAGCACGCTCAGATGCACGGACGCTGTCAGTGCTATCCTATTTTTATGATATTTTTGACACATCTACGAACATTTGCGAAGTTTTTTATTTCATTAATATGCATTAGTAAAATTATTTATCGAATGAAGGCTAGGTGTGGTTAGGTGACGGATGGCACGGCCCTGACTGGAAAACTGAAACGGACAATTCTGAACTCAGATAGCCCTGACACGGAAATGTGTGGACAGTCCTTTACACGAGCCCCAGTCCCAGTATTATTCAGCGCAGTATTAACGCTTAAATTATGTAACTTAATTTATGTTACTTAAAGATTTAAACTACATATTAGTTCAAATGTATAGGAAAAGTAATTGCAGTTCACTGGTCTGTAGTTGAAGAAATTTGAGTATTATTGTCTGTAGAAACAAAGGTCATTTTGATATCCAGTGATAAGTGGTTAGGTTGTTAAATAACTGTATAGAACTTCGAAATATATAAGAAAGCGACGGTGAAGGTCAATAATGTAATAGAAGTTCATTGAGAACACCATCAAAAGAAATTATTTTATTTCCTAAAAAATATTAATCCAGTTACAAAAATATTATTAACTAGCTCCGCCCGCGACTTCGTCCGCGTGGACATTTTACCCCCTTAGGGGTGGAATTTCCATAAATCCTTTCTTAGCGGATGCCTAACTCATAACATCTACCTGCATGCCAAATTTCAGCCCGATCCGTCCAGTGGTTTGGGCTGTGCGTTGATAGATCACTATGTCAGTCAGTCAGTCACCTTTGAGTTATATATATATTTAAATAAATTATGAAGTTCGTACATAGATTTCGTACCGTACTGAATTGTACCAGTTATAGGTTATTTTGTGAATTAGTAAAAAAACAATTACCTTGGCACTCTGTTCCAGTGAGCATTGTTCTCTTAATTCTGAAATTCTACGCAAAGCTTTGTCTTGCGTCTCTACCAACACACTCTAAAAATCATGAAAATGAGGGTCATTTAGGATAACATAAAGCAAAATATTTTTTTTTTTGTTCAGGACTCGTACTGAGCTTTGAATATTATCATGAGATCCAAAAAGCAGAGCCAAAGTTTAACCACGACGCAACGTGTTGCGAGTATATGGTTTTTTTCGTACCATATGTAAGCTACAGACAAATATATTTTCGATTCAGTCTATAGCTTGTTTTCGCTTTTTTAATAAGGTTAATCCAAGAAAAATATAGCCACAACTCGAACAAAAAGTAAAGACAAAAATTTGACCTTGAAACTTCTTATTATACATTTGTCTCTTTCTAACCACTAGAGCACGTGTCACAGAAAGAGACAGGTAGGAGACTGAAACATTCAAAGGTTAAATGGGGTGAAAAAAGTTGTCTTTACTTTTTTATTGGTAGTGTGGCTTGCAGTTTTACCTATAAATTTCTTGGCATATTTCTAATTAGTAATGTTGCCAGGCCAAATAAATTTCATTAAGTTGCCATTTCATTAAAAAAAAAAGCTTGACATAAATATTAGTAATGAAATGGAATGCTTTCTTTTATGCAATTATACTGAACAAAAATGAAAATATTAATGACATTTTTACTATTCATATTAGCCATAACTAAAAGTAACATTTGCTTTGCATATTTAACAACATAGGTACTTACTCTTGCTTTAGCATTTTCTCTTTCTAATAATTTGTAATGGCGTGCGAGATCTGCATATTGTGTTCTGTACTTTGTATATCTCTCTTGTGTGCGTCTATATGCTGCGTACAACTGTTCTTTGGTGACGCGGTCCAGGCTGAGTGCACCCGAAGAAAACCCTCTTTCTTCTGCTTCACTAGCTGACACTTCCATATCTGACTAGAATTTTTAGATAAAATCATTTATAAATACCGCTACCAGTCGCTCAAATCCCAAATCACTGATCAGCTATACTTTAATGTTGATAATGCGCTCCAACAAATAAATAATAATGGAGGTAAATAGGGTAGTATGATATTATTAAATCATTCGAATTCTGGTGAGCTAAGACTATTTGTGTAGATTATACATATTTTCGTTTCGATAATTTATTTGTGTTCACCATAGATTTATTATTACTGACGTTTATAGATTGGCAATGAATCGCCTAGGGTGAGACCAAAAAAATACACCGATGTGTGCGTAATGCGCATGTGTGCACGAAAAATAGTACTGTAGTCTGAAAGTTGCTGTCTTTTCTACGCGACTGACAGGACTCCTTAGGCCCCCTGCGTGTACGTGAAATGGTCTCGTCTATCTATCTCGCTCTAATATACGTGTTAGTATGCTCTTTCTCTTTTACATTACCGATCTACAGTTTCCTATATCTATGATGTTCACCATGTTTTGTTAATTTTTGCGCACATTTGGTATGCCCATGCGGTATTGCCTTTGGCGTCGCAAAATACTCTCTACACGCTCGAGCAATAATCTCTAATCTCAATCCTTCAAAAAAAAAGGAGCTAGTTTAGACAAACCTGTAGATGATACATGGAGGGACTCTCATAGTTGGGCAGTCTGAATGAAACATCACTTGCAAGAGAACTGTTAGATAGTCGTCTTTGTCGCTGATTCTCCTGAAATTTAATTTACACAGCAT
This sequence comes from Elophila nymphaeata, assembly GCA_955850985.1. Taxonomy (NCBI): domain Eukaryota; kingdom Metazoa; phylum Arthropoda; class Insecta; order Lepidoptera; family Crambidae; genus Elophila; species Elophila nymphaeata. The sequence goes on along the minus strand of OY039069.1, from coordinate 14,385,067 downwards.
TAAGGTTTTTTTTTTAATATTAAAATTAATTAGTAAATAAAATTACATCGTACATGGTACAGTAAAATATCTCATTATTGAATTGTTTGAACTACAAATCTTGATTTATATGATATTAAAATTATTAGTAAAACTTATGCTTTTTTCCAGCAACTCACCATCATGTCTTGAGCAGATACGTAGTCTATTGAGTTTGATCCAGAATAAGAAGTAGGTTGCATGAGTGATACATCTTGGAATGGTGTAGGTTGACTTGTAGATGTTGAAGGCTTACTGGCTTGGCCTTCTAAAAACATAAATGCCTGTAGTATCTGTTATTGTGTATGCTCTGAAATATTTTATTGTTGTTGGTGGTTCGTAGTTGCGAAAGAGCACCCTTGCACAATTTAAACAAGAAAATCTTAGAAACTATAAAGAAAAGTATTATAGAGGAACCAAAATTTAAGTTTGAAATATTATTTTTATTTTTGTTTGGCAAGTTTAATTATGATTGAAATTGATACCAAATTAAATAGAAACGAAAAACATGGAAAAAAATCCTGTCATGGATAAGTGCTGAGACGGGACTTGAACCCGCGACCTTTCGCTATCCGGGCGACTGCTCTTCCAACTGATTCCATTATTATGTCACACGAAAAATTTATTGACAACCTGTTAATAATTTTTTTTGGGTATAATTTTAGGTTTTTAATAATTTTCGGATTCATCGTCTTTAGTTTTACATAATACCTGCTAATCGTAACAAGTGGCGACCGTGAAGATATAGAAAAGCTGTGCAAGGAGAGGTAAGTTGCCCACATTTTACTTTCAAAGGCGAAATCGGTGTTCGAAGACAAATTAAACAATCTTTGATGTAGATTGTAGACGAAATCACTGCCGCTGCTGACAAGCTGCATGTCAAGCGTATTATCGTTAAGAGCGTTTACGCGTATTTTGCGAAAATCGGCACTTTTTGAGCTTCTTAATTTCCATGAATTCTTATTCTATCAATATAAATGTTATAAAAACTACTAGATAATATTCTTTCGCAAAAAGTTGTAAAGGAAAATATTTCATTTAATTCTTTATTCATAAATTATAACAAAATATCTTAACAGCATTTTTAAAATTTTACGTTTAGATGCAATTTCGAAGCCCTTAATATCCGAAAAGGCTAATATTACAATGAAATAAAAAATACTGTGTAACTGACAATATCCCGAACAAAATAGTTGTAAAGAAAAAAAATTAAATTTCATAGAATTACTAATTAAAGAAAAATCAAATCTCACTGCAAGTATTACGAAAATATGATTTGGAAAATTGCTATTTCTAACAATTAATATCCCTTATTTGAAGAAACAAATGATGTAATTTAAAAGAAGAATATATACTCTAAATTTTGGTATAAAAATGATATCTGAACAAACTATAATATATTTATAACAATTATTTAAAAATCTGTATAAAACAGTCCGCGCAATCGCTTTCAAATCAGTCACCCATGAGGCTTGTCGGAGAGAGGTCACGTCGCTCGGTGCTAGCTCCGTGATCACGCGTAAATATTCGTAATGCTACTACAGAACGAACGATGGTGTTGATACTTTTAGTATTGATAACCGACTTCATATAAAGTTCTATGTTGCACTCTATGTATTATTTTATGAATGTTCACGGATATCTCTGTTAATTGTGGACCTATTTTCTAAATACTTCTGATATGGTGCTATTGTCACCAAGTCAGGATCTGATGATGAGATTCCGAGGAAATCGAGAGCAACTCTCAAATTTTATATGCAGGTATTATATGCTTCATATTTTATTTCCTGAAGCTATTGAAGTATTTACGTCTGGTAGTCATCATATCATGTTAATGAGCTGGTGATGACAGGTAAAACTCCTCCATGATTAGGAGTTGAATGATAATTCTTGAATTAATATATGTATTTATAAACCGATAGTTGTATCATTTTATGTTATTCAGGTAAGCTGACGATGAAAAAAAAACTCCTAATAGTTAGGATTTGGATGATAATTCCTTAAATATTATGTGTACCTTCGTATAGATCGACAGTTGAATTAAGTTTTTTTCTTCCTATTTCTATTCTATCAGGTTTTTCAGGTGAGCTGATGGTGGAGGGTAAAACTGCAAAAGTTAAGAGTTTGAGGATTATTCTTTTAATATTATGGTCCACATAGTAATATTCGGTAACGGTTAAGAGATGGAGAATAATTCTTTAAAATATCATAGGTATGTACAGAACGATAAACCCGTGGTCCTTGCTTTGGCTTCCCCTCCACACCTTGATTCTGTACAATTTTGTTGTACTGTTCGTTCTTGTCCCTATGTTTGTTTGTCCTTATGTATTCTTTCAGGTTATACACGAACTTCAAAAGGAGGTTCTATGTTCCAATCTATGTATTTTTTACTTAGCAAAGTCAAAGGTTTTTGCTAAATACTTTTATAATAAATAAAATTACTTTAAATGCAGAATTGTCGACTACCCAAGATTTGTTACTTTTAGCACTACCATAATATGGGTATCAAATGAAAGGCTCTGTAGAGAAAATGCGAATGAACCGTGTCAAAATAACTATACAATAAATTACTGGTAAAAAATGTTAAAAACAAAGATTTTACTGAATTGCTCTAAAAACAAGAAAGTAAACTTAAATTGCATTTAACAAAAAATTATAGGTAAGTATGTACTAATATGATAAAGAGTTAAAGTTTGTAAATAGTTTATGTAAGTTTGTGAATAGCCATACGTGATACCGGCAGAGTAGAATAGCATCATCCCATATGCTCCAATGGGTGTCGTAGACGGCGACTAATAGGCCAGCAAAGGGGTATTGACTACCAATCCACATTATGCAAGCGTGGTGGACTACTGCCTATACCTCCTTCATTGAAAAGGAGAGGTCTTGTCTTCCAGTAGTGAAATGAGTTATAAAGGCTGTGATGATAAAAGTTTGTGAATTGTTTTTTTGTGACGTTGTAGGATGTAATTGCTGGATCTACTGAACCAATTTTGAAAATTGTTTTTGTGTGAGGTAGACGATGCATCTAGAAAGGCTAACTATGTATATAATAACCAACAATACGCAAAAGAAGCCACGGGCTGAGCGCTAGTTATATGATATATATGCTTGTGGCAAGATTTGCTTCTATTATTCATATCTCTTTATTTATTCAATCGCTGATATACACAAGTAAATCTCGCGACAAGTATTTATATCATACTAGTGGCCGCCAGCGGCTTCGCTCGCGTTAATGTCGGTTATAGAATAGCCTAGAGCCTTCCTCGATAAATGGAATAGCCAACACAAATAAATATCTATACTCATGACATAATATTAAAATTATTATCTCAATGATATACCTCAAATGACATTCTTTTTAACAAAGATAATCAAAATGAAAATAAAGGTCATTTACCTGTTGCATAATTAATGACCATTATGCAACATGTTCGGCTCAATACGTTACAGTTATTTTTCTCAAAAATCAAAAACTTAGAGCAAAACGGGACGGCAAAGGGAGCCAAAGGGACGCTAGTTTATGTACTGCACATAATTAGGTATTAAAACACTTGCGGGATATTATTAAAAAACTCGCCAAGGCTCGTTTTTTAAAACCCCGCTCGTGTTTTAATAAACCCTATTACGTGACAGTAACATAAACTACTATACCCATGTACTATATGATAGGTGCGACAAGGGTGGCCGGTGGCCACCAGATGTTATTATTACTTGCATATATATTCAAAATTTAATTCATGTTAAATGTGTAACCGTTAATTTTCCATAGTATTCAATTTAAATAACTTGTATTGTATATTTAATTTCATTTTGTGAAAAAGTATCGAATTTGTTTTTGTGCTCTGTACCTGGACGGCAGCGCGAGTAATGCGAGAGGGAACGACCGCACAGCGTGTAAATACCTAAACTTGGAGTCTGCCGTACGGCGTAAACGCTCTTAAACTGGGAGCGGATGAAAGTTAAACATCTTAAAGCATTTCAGGAGTACGGTCGCAGGAAAAAGTCTAGTGAGTCTGACCTTAATTATGATAATATACTACTCTGTCAAGAAAGTACCGAAAACACAAAATGTTAATTCCAAATTTATTTTATCACCTTTAAAGTATGCTCCTTCAGAAACGATACACTTACGCCAATGAATAATCTAGCCATCAAAACATTTTTTAAGCGCTGTTTCCGGAATTGATTTCAGTTCTTGCCGCGAATTCTTCTTTATGTCTTCTACCGATTGAAAACGGGTGCCACGCACGAAGTGGTAATTTGAGTTTAGAAAAAACAAAGAAGTCGGCTGGAGCCACATCTGATGAATATGGTGGTTGCTCGATGGTAGGTATTTGTTGAGTTTTTTACAACCAATTCGTTCACAACGATGGCCTAGTGCGAAAGCGCATTATTGTGGTGCAAAATCCAATATTTTTCTTTCACAAATCTGGACTTTTTCGTCGAATTTGCTCTCTTAAACGCCGCATAACGCTCAAATAATATTCTTTATTTACCGTTTGACCTTGCAACAAGAATTCCGAGTGCACAACACCGCGAGAGTCAAAGAAAACAGTCAATATGTCTTTGACTTTTGATCGACTTTGGCGTGGTTTTTTCGGTTTCGGTTCAGTTGGAAGGCGCCACTTCAAACTTGTTGACTAGTTTACATGTCAAACTCGTAAACCCACGACTCGTCACCAGTAACATGCGTCACCAATAATATGCGTTTCATGAATGTTGGGTCGGAATCGACTCGTTCTAGATGTCCTCAGCGACTCTCATGCGATTGAGTTTTTGGAGAAAATTCTGGTTGTTTGGGACTAGCCGAGCGACAACATGTTTCATACCCAAGACAAGAGATTATTTAAAATGGTACGGATCGACTCGTGAGATACAGAAAATTCGGCAGCTATGTCAAAGTTGAATGAGGATTTTCAGTCACTATTTCCTTCACTTTTGTAATGTTAACTTCAGTTTCAGACATTGATGGCCTACCAGAGCGAGGCAAATCTTCCATCACATCTCGACCGCTATTCAACGAATTAGGAATTATATAGAAGCATAACTCCCTAACGAAGCCCGCTAAAACATGGTCCCAAACTCATACAATTAAACTGATAATACTAACGCGATACGCACACTGACAAAACAAAATACCTTGCTAAATTTATTTTCTACTCATCAATTCGTCAACCCATTCATTTGGTGCGCATCTTTACTTAGTAGGATAATATTAAGAGTGAAACGGACATATCAAACCTAAGCGAGTTCGTGTGAAACGGATTATTAAGCGGTACACGCCCAAAGTATGTTACCTACTCTACTAACAGCGGCGAGGATGGTGTAATACAATAGGTGTCAAGTCATATTAAATATGAGTCGGTATCTATGACACGCGACTGATAAAAAAATATACGAGTATACAATGTGTTTGTGTTCCGACCCGACAAACTTTAAGGGCATTTTCTACAGATAATTTAATCGTAGAAAAACCCCCATATGTGGGGTCGAAACTCAGTTCCCTTCGAGTGACAGCCATTTTAATTATTAATCATCATTTAGGGGGTGCCTTTAGTAAAAGTAGAATATCTCGTAAAGTTTAAGTCACACGGACTTTTAAAAAATTCTGCCGTGTAGCTAAAAAGTGTGGCAATCTTATAAGTGTCACTAAAGCACATAAAACTCATATTAAGTTGTTAAAAAGTAATAATAATCTTGTTTTTCTCCAAAAAATTACATTTCTCTGATTTATACTAGAAATATTCCTATTATTACATATTTTTTATGATTTTATTGACAACTGTTTGAGTTTTGATAAAAAACGGTATCAAAATTATAGCCCAATGTTGTCCTGTGCGACACAAAAATTTGGTATTCGCGCCAGTGCTTGTCTTTAAAACCGAAGAGGTAATTTTGAACAATTACTCTCTTATGTAAAATGTTTAAAGTTTGTTAATAAACTGATTGTTTTTCTAGACTGCATAGTTATTTTTACCCTAATTTAAAGATAATTTTAAATTTAACTAAAATGTTCATCAATCATGATTATTCAAGATTGAGGAAAAAAAATGTCCGTCTTTAAAATACCAATAACTTTAAAAAAAAAACAAGTGTTGGGTTATAATTTTGATACCGTTTTTTAGCAAAACTCAAATAGTTGTAAATAAAATCATGACAAATGTGTGATAATAGAAAGATTTCTAGCAGTGGCGTAGCTAGGCGTGGGCGAAGCGGCCCCTCGCCCGCGGCCTCGCACATAAAGGGGCCTCGAGGCCCTTTATGTGCAAGTGTTACTAAAAATCTTATTTTGATGTAAATTAGTTTATATTTTAATGTTCATAATTTCATCCTACATATAACAAAATTATTAATATCGATATGACGGAATCGAACATTTTCGGTACCGATCTTTGCGTTCTCATCCCTAGACTCAGATTTTGTTTGACTTATGCTACGGCCGCACACGTCGCGATAACATTCGTCCGATAATCTTCGCCTTCGGCCTACCGCGAATGTGCGTGCATGGCCACACATTGCGCGCTGTACAGTCTGTCGCGATGTGATCACGATGTTACGCAAAAAACAAAATGGACGCCGCGGTCGGCCTATATTTTAGGGCAATTATTTTTTATTCTGTCCGGAATTATTGTTTAAGAAAAAAGCAAGGCCAAACTATATTGACTCACACTCCTAAATGCTAATAAGTTCTAAAATCCTGTCGTTATTCCAATCCATTGTAGAAAACTAATTTAAACCAATACATGCGATGTGCACGATGTCTGTGCGCCGACTGAAGACCACGAAGTTTGGCCACGCAAGCGAAGGACATCGCGATAAAAACGCTTTGATGTGCGCCAGTTTACCGACAACGGCGCGATGTCCTTGCGACTTCACACCAAGTGCCGAAGTATTCGCGAATACTTGGCTAGACACATCGCGATAACGCGAATATTCGCGTTATCGCGATGTGTGCGGCCGCAGCATTATAGCGATGCACCGGGTATTCCCCAATCTTTGTTTCTGTCTAACTTTCGTTCGTCCAATACGACCCGGCAGACGTAGTTACTAACTAGCTAGTTACTTACCTACTTAAAGTGTGTGCATTTCGTCTTGTGAAATTGTGTGTGACTGATTACATTGGTCGATTTGGTCGTGGACACTTATCGTTATCACTAAGTGTATAATTTAAATACACATTAAGTTAATAATAATAACTGTATCATTTGTTTGAATCTTTATATCTTATATATAATTCTTCTGTGAGTGTGTATGTCACTGAACTTCTCTTAAACGACTGGACCGATTTTGATGAAATTTTTTGTGTGTGTTCAAGGGGATCTGAGAATGGTTTAGATTCACAATTTGTTTTTTTTTTTTTTTTTTTCCACAATTTTTTTCACAATCAGGACAACGTCTGTCGGGTCCGCTAGTATTTTTATAGTTTTTTAATTTAGGGTCAAAAATCGACTACAAATCTTTACTTCAAGACTTTAGCAAAGCAAAAAGCCGAAAGGCATTCTTTTTGTAAAGATTAGATCATACAAGTTAGTAATGAACTCTTTTTTTTATTATGACTCATGTTTTCTGTTAAATTATATTTCATTTTCGTCATCACAAAAATGGTAGGGTCACTAATAGGTACTGAAAAGAAAGGGCCTCGCTGATGCGCCTCCGCCCACGTTCATATTAGACCACGCTACGCCACTGATTTCTAGTATAAATCGGAGAAATGTAATTTTTTGTGTATTTTTTTGGAGAAAAATAAGATTATTTTAATTTTTTAACAACGTAATATGAGTTTTTTGTGTTTTAGTGACGCTTATTAGATTGCCACACTTTTTAGCTACCCGGCAGTATTTTTTTTAGGTCCGTGTGACTTAAACTTAACGAGATATTCTACTTTTACTAAAGGCACGCCCTAAACGATGATTAATAATTAAAAAGGCTGCCACTCCGAGGGAATTGAATTTCGACCCCATATATGGGGGTTTTTCTATGATGAAATTATCTGTAAAAATGCCTTTAAAGTTTGTCGGGTCGGGCAACTAACACATTGTATGGCTCTAGACTTTTGGAAACTAAAAAGTTATTTTATTTCTAGCTGTACTTATCAAATACTTATTTTAAAATGCAGAGAAAAATCTTATTTTCTGCATATTGTAACAAAAATAACATGTAACAAAAATGCCTTATTTTTGTTACAACCTCAAAGTATCTTACTATTACACAAATTAACCGATTGCAGTAATTAATTACAATTAACAGTAAGTAATTTTCAAATAGGTCATTGTGGGATGTCCTTGTAGATTTTTGCTTATGCCGTACAATTTTTGTAAAGTAAGTAATCTATTTTGATTGTAAAATTATTCCAAGTAGGAAATTTGTAACTATTTTGGTGCCAATTTCTTAAACAAATTGTTTTTTTTATTGTAACGATTCAGAAACCGATTTCAAACAAACAACTTTGAGGTCGTCCTTTATTACTTTTGCACCTTGCATAATACAGGATCTATCGAATTTCGGTTAGTTTTTCAAAAGTAAGTAGCATATACAATTCCTATGATATTTAATAGTTTTTTATTGGTAATCTTATGATTGAAGGTCATTGTTCATAGTAAAATTTAAGCATCGTTATAGGTGTTTATTGGTAAACTCCTTTAAGAAGAGTGCTAGGCATTTAAACTAGTTATAGCTAGACTAACAATCTTGATATTGTAACTGATATTGAGATATATTATTAATATATCTATATTATGCACAAAAAAATATGAAACTATATATTATCGAGCCCTAATGCTGCGCTTACCTGTTAATTCAAGGACACTTGGCTTAGTTATAAGCTAAAGGTATCAAAATAGATCCAGCATTTTTTTTGACAACCCTCTACCATCCTATACGAGTAGGCAATCATCGCTCGCACGGGGTCTCAGTCGGCGTACTTGTTTACTTATACTATGGTATTATGGATAGAATGATCTTCTAAATATTGGCTGCCAATTTTTTGTCAGCTGTAATTTCGCGCCATAATTTGCGTTTTGTATTCACTGGGCAAGTAGGTGAATAAAACCCGTTATACGTTCCACGGAAAATCATAATTATTTTTATTTAGTTTATAACGATTTGAATCCAATATCTATGGATTATTATGTCTTCATGTATATGAATTTACCTATGTCTTCATTCTCAAAACGTATAGAGCACACTTTACTGGCATTAGTTGGTAACGAGTCATCATCTCTTCTTTCTAAACGGAAAGCTGCAATGCACTGATCGTCGAATATCTTTTTTGGGGAAACTCAAATAAATATGTTATTAATAAGAAACAGCAGGAAATCCAATTTTTAAAAACTCTATACTTAATACTAAATGTTTAGTTTAATAGTAACATATTAAAAACTGGTTGGCTACTGATTGCATAACACAGACAACTCAAGACGAACAAAACATGAAATTACTTTACTTACATGAGATAAATTATCCCGGTTTGTTTTTTACTTCCTTCTTTCCGTCTTTTACACCACTTTACCGCACAGGAGGTCATTTTTGTCCTTGGGAAATGAGCTGTTTATTGTATTTTTCGCAAAACTAAATGACACGGACGCTTGTCGCGGCAGACTGATGGACGCGTTGATAGTACTTTTTCGGCCCCGCCCACTTGGAGATAGTTTGCGTGTAACGATTTTTTGACGGAGTTCGTGTTCTATATAATTCCTAATTCGTTGCCGCTATTTGAACGCTTTTTACGACTCATAAGCACGTGTTTTTGATAAAGTCGATTCACCGTAACATTTTAGTGACTCCGAAAACGAAATTCCATGGGCAAAATTTAAGACAAAATCTTTGTTCGATTTTTTGTCCATTATGAAATTCGCAATACACACTAGATATGATATAACTAAAACCACGAAGCCGCACCACTGTGGTTTCGTTTACAATTTTTTTAGGTAACTTATGTATGTAAACTTATGTATGCATTTATCGATATTAACTGCTTGACGCAGCGATTGCCGAAACTCAAAGTAGAGGGGGAGAGCAGAAGCGGATACAACAGAGGCATGACGAATTGACATTGTCTTCAGATAAAACCATATCAAACGCTCACATGCAGCTCACTGTTTCTAATTGAGAATATTACGATGTCAATATGATGTCTTTGCCTCTGTTACCTAATGATAGAGTGATATCTACTGCTGCTTTAGAGGTCACAGGAGCAGACCTAGCAGGATCACTCTTTTTGCCATTGGGAGGGAAGATGGGTATCGACTTAACGGAGTCATTGGTAATGATCTTACGGCAGTTCATTACAGGAAGTGGGAAAATAGTTGTAATTAATACCAACAATATTTCAAGAGGCTGGCGTACTGTTATTGGATTGAGACTGTATAATTGCATATTTGGATGGTAAACAGAATACCAAATGTAAATTTTAACCACCAGCTGAACCATGGTGGAAGCGTAGTGTGCATGCAGTCCAGAAGCCTCTTCTTAGGATAAAGAGCGATGTAGCCTACTGGAGGTTACCTGAGTATTAGGAAAGGTTTTGCGTCTACCGAAACAAATGATGGGAGGATGTTACATACAATCCTTCATAGATAGTTTTTAAGTTATGACAGAAGATTTTCATTTTATTTTAAATTGTCGTAAATTATTGGTTAAATTGTCAACCTGTAAATAATTTATTTAAATAACCTTTTAATAATTTTCGGTATATAATTATAATTTATTGTATTTGAATTACAAAATTTGAAATGACATTTAGATTTGAATTTATGTTTATACATCACAAAAGCGGTAAATCATATCATTCATTTTAAGCCATCAAGGAATGCACTCTTTAGTGGATAATTAAAACTAATTGCCCAATTTAAAGAGTCAACTTACCATTATCACCAATAGAGAATAAGTCACTATTCGTTATGTCAGATATACTACTAGAAGCAGATGTAACTGCAGCCTAAAAAGATAAGATAAATCATTATTGATCACTGTAACATGTTCTGTTATAGAAAAAGAAGAGAAATAATTATTTACTAAATCACATTTATATTTTAAAAAATATTGTATGGGAAAATATTGGATTTATATCTTTTTACACATCTAGGTATATGACACAAGTAATTGATAATTTTGTATATGATGTAGTCTTATCGAAATATGACTATGACCCAATCATAGTTATAGAGCTGATAAGATTATAAATTAGATAAGGCGACGGAATTCAGTTTGTAAATTCTGTGTTAATGTTTATAATCAGACAGCTTAACAACATTAAAAATACTTTGTAAATATTTTTATCTTCAACAGGGGAGCTCATTTACCAACAGCACTTCACAAAGACATCTGTCATTTTCTCTCTTTAACAGTATCATCAAAATGATTTTTGCAAATTACTTTGAATTTTGTTAATCTATAGATTGGTTATTGCAATCAGGTGAGTTAACAAGTATTTAACTGGGAATCATCAACCACCGAAGGACTGAATATCTCATCATTAACTGTCAGTAGAACACAGTATTGCTGTTAACACTATTATACTGGCCTAAGAACAATTGATTTGATTGATGATACTATATTATTTGCATATAATTATATTTTCAAAATGTGCAAGTTTTTGTAAACGTAATAGAAACAGTGTAAACATTACAGCAATGTGCTGTAATGTTTACACTGTGTACATGAAAAGAGAGATGTAATTTTGAAATACAAATCTCAAAATCGGCTACGCTTGAACATGATAAAGCTGTCCAAACGAAGAGAAATATTGGACTTGGTATTTCTATTCTATTAAAATTACTATGCAATCAAGTTGATAGTTCAGATTTATTGGGGAGAATAAGTTCAGGGTTCCGACTAGACCCCCCATGAAAGACTATCATGCCACTCTGTCCTCATATACATCGCAATATAGTGGGATCCTATTCTCCTATATGCAGAATGACAAAGCTGATGAATAAGGTAAGGTACAATTTGTTATAGTAACATAAAAATAAATAAAGTAATATTTTCCATATTATCTAACTCAATAACCTCGTTTCCAATAAAACTATGATCCCGTAAGCCACAATATAGCCTTTTTCAATAACCATCTACCGTTGTTCTTGGGTGCTACATAGTAAACCTTTAGTACATCCCAACAATAACTAGACCACACTAGTGACAACTCCACACATTCTGTGTGGTGACATCTAAAAAGTGTTGATTGTCCAGTCTTAATATAAATTTGCTTCATAATTAGGTTGACCTCACTCTGATCTGTCCTATATAGGTACTTATGTCAACTACATATCAATTCAAGTCACACAATGTATAAACACATTGACGAATTTAAGTAATATTAGTATAGTATGATAAGTCATTGTGATCATAACAATATTTTTTATATAAATGGAATAGTGGATAATTGGTTACTTTTGGAATGAAATAAAATATGTGTACCCAGTACAAACACTTGAATTGACATATAGATTCATTTTGATTCTTTCGGAAAATTGTGTATACCTACCTACCAGAGTGGCAGATAGCAAGAATAAGGGGCACTGGTATACCTGAGCAGCTTGTGCAATTTGTTGGATCCTCTGTGGTGACGATTTCACTTCTTCGGCAAGTTTGTCTTTTAGTTTCTTGAACATGTTTTTATTTATGATTAAATCATGAACTTAAAACTTTTTTAAGATAAACATAGATAGATAACTAATTTCATAGTTGCTGTGTTAAAAAAGATCAAACAATCCAATAAAACCGATTTGTACACCAAAATTGTAAAATTGACGAATTGACCAGAAATTTGACAATGACAATTTAGATTGACTGACATTAGGGCCGAATGAATGAATGAATGGACTTTCTCTCAGCTCCCGACCAACTCCCGCACAGACTAGTTAGAGTTGGTTAGAGTGAACTCCCGACTCCCGCCCGAGTTCTTCTTCTTTTTCTTTATGGCGCTTAGGCTAATGTTGCCATTTGCCATAATTAAGCGCTTGTTCCCGTCCCAACGAGTCACAGTGTTACAGGTTACAGTGTGACTCGTTGGGAACAAGCGTAATTATATTTCATACATCATCCTTCCATGATTACTTGTAGTACTCGCCTCGCGTACTAGCCATCTCACGAATTTAAAAGCCGTTCCCATTTTTTTTAAATGGGAACACCCAGCCTCTTCCTTTCTCTGGCAACACTGTGTTCGATACGTCATTCGCACAGACTACTAAGGGGATACTACGTATCAGACAGGAAACTGTCTTACACCAATCCTAGCACGGTATTTTAGACTTTGACATTTGTTGTTTTTTTAATTTTTATTATGCCATAGCAGAGGCGGAAACCATAGAGTGAACAACAAATGGTAAAGAAGCGGGAAATTCAAAATAATGAGAAATCCTACGCGTTGCTTCCTTTATTAATTATAATATTGTATTGAAATCTAGGATCAAGGATCATTCCTTCGTCCTAGATTGAAATATTCTATTGTAGGGGGCTAAATGAAACGAGGTTTATTAACTACAAGCAAATAAAACCAAAATTTATTATTTATTAAATTTTTTATTTTTTATTTTCTTCTTATATTTTAACAGCGCTTTTTGTTGCATGGGAGGTAAATTAGCTTCACGTAAGCGTATAATATCAACTCCTCTCAATATTTTATTTATAATGCTACACCAGTTAACCACACATAGTTTAATTGTGATATACGCAAAATATTGTAAAAGATCTTTTTTATGTATATCGCATTTTAAAAAGTCAAACGAATATTTGGATATTTTTTTATATATTTCTTGCGAAATATTTTGAGAGTTTGCATTTGTTTCCAAATATTCGTTTGACTCTTTTACAATATCTGAGAAATACCTCACGGCATATTCGGAGGGATAGATCATTTTCTTTTTATTTTTTAAGAATTTGAATTCTCTTTCAGCTATCCATTTGTGGACTGCTAATTCGGTCTTCTCACTTAAACTATCTTCGCAGTCCTTACAATTGTATTTTGCCAAACATCTTTTTACGACCCATCCCGCCGTGTATGCCCGAGAGTGTACATTTAGTCTTTCTTTTCTAACATCATTTACAATATTTTGATGTTCTTCAACAGAAATTACTCTTGTTGCCTCACTGGAGGACTGAGGAGACAGTGTAATGTTTTCCAGACCTCCAGTGAACAAATTTTTTAATTTTAATATTTGATTACCAGTTGTGTCTTCACAATTAAAACTATCAGAATGAAAATGTATGAATCGTGTGATTAACAGGGAGCGGAAAATGTTTTTAAAAGACTGGCAATTAGGGTCATTATTTCTGAAGCTATAGGCACGAACTTGGCCAAAAAAGTTTTCAATGGGGTCCGAATTTAAATATCTGGGACGCATAATTTTGTATCCCTTTTTCTGAAAAAAATTCCACAAGTGTAGCATACTTTTTAAAGTAATTATAAATTTTTTTTGTGAGGGAACTGTACATGATTTTCCATTATTATCAATAAATTTCATTTTTTCTAGCCTTGTGATTGCAGCTCTCCAAAACTTTATGTGGTCTGACTTTGTGGTGACTGCTTGTCGCAGTGGCTTTCCCTTGTTTTTTAAACATAATGTTGATCCATTGCACGAATCAAAAAGATCGTCAAAGAAAGAGACAGACTCAGATGTATCTTTTAAAGTACTGCTTACAGGATTTCCGTCAGCATAGTGAGCTGTAAATAAAAACAAACATTAATAAAATAAAATAGTCTATTTCAGAAAATTGTTACGTTAAAAACCAATAATAATTACGATTATTTTGTCAAAATGTAATTAAATCAAACATAATTTTTTAAGAACATATTTTTATTACGCATTACAAATATCTGGTAACAAATAAACGGTACAGAAATATGTAATTTATGCGTTTACAAATGCGTAAATATTTTTTTTTTAAAATACACTGAAAAAATCGATCTAGCCGGGAATTGATGAAAAAGCAGTGCCCCGGTAGCGTGGTGGTTAACGCAGCCGCCGGATTACGGAAAATGATGGGTTCGATTCCCGCCTGGGGCAGGTCGATTTTTTTCAGTTTATTTTTTCTAGTACAGAAATACTTACAAAAATTTGCCGTGTATGCCAAAGCACTTGCAACGGTCTTGCTTAGCACTCTGGTGCAGTTCTTTACCTGAAAACACAAAATACAATTTACGGAAAGAAAATCAAGTGCGTATTTATATACAGAATCATAAAGGCGGTATTGATGAATATTATGTGAGTGAAGTGATTAGTAATGCTGTTTACATATCAAGAGGTCTGGGTACAAATCTAAGTAGACGCAAATGTTTGTGTGATAATGCGAACATATAAACACAAATCATGGCTGTTCATATGATCTCTAAAGCTGAGTTAAATATATATTTATTTCAGTTAATATACACAATATCTAAATTATTAAGTATACCCATTATGTAGTGACACAAGTACTTTTTGATACTTAATTGGGACTAGATCTTTGGTGTGAAAATATATTTTTGTTATTATGATTATATTTCAACTATCAAGGTTAGAGTTTATAACTTACTTTCATTTTTTTTATTTTTTCTGGAAGGACATATTCGTCGTTTAATTTATGTAGCATACGCATATCTGCATGCTTGCAATCAGTTAGATACACATCAACAATGTCGCTCCACTTCGATATTTTCCCATTATATTCAATATTTTTATTTAAAAAATTATTCCTTATGCCTTTGATAAGGTGTGGAGGATCATAAATAATATTGATGCTATGGTTACCTATCTTGATAGTATCATCTGTAAAAGAAAGAAATATTTAATTATAAATAATTTTAGTAAACTGAAAGGTAAAACAATATCACATAATATTACAAATGTGTGGCCTATTAATCTTTACAAATTTCAAATATTTCTGACAAAAAAATTTGGAAATAAGGTACAATTATTGAATGAAAAAATTACAATTTAAGCAAACAGTCCCTTTGACTTACCAATATCTTCATCCAATAAAATCTGCTGCTTCCTGGTCTCTTCTTTTAATTTATTAAGAGCTGCTTGGAAAGCTGTTCCTTGATCGCTGACCAATGCCACAGGGATTAGTCCAGTTTTAATAATTTCAACAACTACTTCCTTCATTATATTTTTCAAAATATAAGAGGAAGTGGCACCTTCACAAAAATAAAAACAAACAGGCTGTTGCCACTTATGAAGAGCTCCTCTTATCATAAAAACTAATGCATGGTCAGCATAGTTGTTGGTTTTATTTTGTAGCTCAACGAGACCACATAATCTGTCACTATGTTTGTCATATGACAATCCTGGTTCAATAGCTACTTCGTCAAATATTATAGTACAATATTTTTTAGATTCAGGCCATATGTCCACCTGAAAATATTTAAAAAAAATCAAATTATAAGATGTAACAATATGAGAACACATAAAAAATTAACATGTATCTAATACTTTATAACTTGCCTCTGTTTTTATTGCTTGTAATATATGCATATTTATTCCAGTTTCCATTTTTAATGAAGAAATCATTTTATTTACAGTCCTTACTGAAGGAAGGATGAAAATTCTCCTTAAAAATTTGTAACCTTTTGGGCTTTGCTTCATAATAGCAAGTGCAATCATTTTTTCTTCCTCTGTAAATCGCCGTCCTTTGGTCTGTTTTGTAGACTGACTAATTTGCATCCACAGTATTTTTTTTGCAACTGGTTTTAAATCTTTAGTCAATTTTTCAAATGCTCCTTTTTTTGAATATTTCATAGCCCTTTTAGCTCTTATAGCAAAATTAAGCTGCTTTTTTGCCCTTTTGTATTCCTTTAATATCTGTCGACACCTTGGGGTCAATTTTTTGTTGGTAAAGTGAGGTTTCGTTAAGGCTTTTTTTGGTGTAACAGGACCAGTCGAATCTAGGGAACAAATAATAATAATAATATAGTTATTAAAATTTTGTACCTTGTCAATATTAAGAAAACTAACTTATACAATAAAGAATTTATTGTATTATATTATTAACTAGGTATAATAAAATCAAGAATTATTTTAGTTTACTAACCTGTTATTACTACCTCATTCTTGTCTTTTGGAATTACTTCTAAAGTTTTAGAAGTTGATGGTGAACTAACATCTGAAATGATAAAATATGACTTGAGCATATGTTAAAATATGAAACTTTTAAATGAATGCGCTTAAATGAAATAATTTGGTTTTAAAATTAGACTTTTGCAATATTTATTTACCTGCCAGATGTGTCAATTCCTTCAAAGTTTGTCCTTTCAATGAAAAAGTAGGTGGTACGTTAGAATCTGAAATAAAACAATAAAAAATAATAAGTACTCAGAAATAGGTTTATAAAAATGATGATTAAGTAGTATTTAGTTTATATGGGGCACAGCGGACTAGCCGCTCGAATTTGGAGCAGTGCAACCTGGGGTAGTACCTCCACGTTACAGAAGACCACAAAAATAACAATTTTTGTGGTATTGTGAGCCTATTGGTAAAGCTCCACGAGGTAGGGAAGAGGATTAGGGTTGGCAGCATGCAAATGTCATATCAGTGTTGCAAACACCTATAGGCAACAATGGCTGCTTACCACCAGGCAGGCCATATGCTTGTATGCCATTCATTTAACATGTAAAAGTAAATAAAAATTTAAATCATTATTTACTAGCTTCTGCCCGCGACTTTGCGCAGGGCTAGTTGAGTACACATTATAATCTATAGGTATGTTATTCTGATGTATGAGCTATGTTATTGTAGTTTCATTAAAATCCCTTCAGTACTTTTTACATGAAAGAGTAACAAACATACATTTATAACTTTCGCATTTATAATATTAGAAGAAAGTAAGATGACTGGAACTTACAAGAAACATTAATTTCTTCTGACTGGAGATCTCTTAATGGTTGTTTGCAATATGTATGGTCACTGTGCTTTCTTTTTCTTGTTTGTCTGTAGTCATGATCGACTAACACATTTATATTTTCTGGAAAAAAAAACACATGAATTTTGTTTTCAATAAATTATAAATAAGACTAGTAACTTTGGTAATAGGAGTTTTCCTATTACCAAACAATTGCTTAAGCAGTGTATGGGTACACAAGTTTTCACAAAGTTCCCTTACGTTTACGCGAGCATAGCACTACACATTGTAAATTAAACAACTTAGACGGATTTAGCTCATGTGTAATTATATTTTCATCTGGTCTTCTTGTGACCATGAACGCTGCAATGTGTTACGAATAGTATGGTATTGGTAATAATAACAAAATGTAAAATCTAATGGTATGCATGTTCAATCCGTAAAGTTGTTTTATTTACAATATATAAGACTTGTCACATTCTATCATATTACATTTAAAGTTCAAACAAAAGAACCACCACTATCATATGAAAGTCTGCTGCCATTACATTATTGTGTTCTGGAAGTTAACAATTAGATAGCCAGTTCTTCAGTGGTTGAGGGTTCTGGGCGAATCATCAGACAAGATGAAGGTCAAAAGTTTCCTCATAAAGTACAAAAAAAGAGATCACAATTTACTATGTATAAAATAAAATATATAGTATATAAAAATATACATATATAATAAAATACAATGTATACAAAAATATACCGTGGTTATTAGTGATGAGGCCATTGATATCATAACTAAGCAAAACTGACATGCACAGGTATTTCAATTATAAGTGTAACATCTCTTTCACAAAGAAATCTCTAACACTAAAAAATGAAGTACGAGGTCAAATAGGTTTTAATGTTTGCAAAAAATATATATATTAAAACTTACCGCTATTCTCAAGCGCAAGAGCAGGTATTCCCGTATCCATTTCCTCATTAGAAAATAAGGTGGGATACGCAGACTGGTTAAGACGGGAACTGGCAGTAATAAACTTTTTTTCAAAATGTTTGTGACATACAAACATCGTACGCAGCTCTTCAAAGCTAAGCTTTTTCAATCTGGCACTGTTTATACTTTCCACCCACTTTTGGAGTCCTATCTCAGTTTTTGGAAAACGGTGTAACATGACACTAGCACGCTTACTTCCGCAATCCGGCACACAACAAGTATTCTTCATGTTTGAGCACAAGAAGAACGAAATACCCGAATATTACAGTTTTGAATGTGAGAGGATAAGCACGGAGAAACACCTCGACGTAACTTCACTGCATCAACATCAAAACTGTAATGGCGGACGGACGGCCAAACCAATGGCCAAACAAACGACTCAAACGTCAAACTGAGGGGAAAGGGAGGGAGAGAATCTGTCAAAATCTAAAATACCGTGCGTTGTCTATGGTACTGATTTTGGTCTATTCTTTTTCTTCGAAGATTACATGCCGTGGTCATTCGTTTTCTCGTGCAATTGCTTTCTACACGTGCTTTTTATTTTATTGAATAATTTTACAATGAAAATTAAGAAATTACGCCAAAAAGATGACTTATTCGACGAAATTTTGCATTGGAAAAGATGGAGAGTCGATAACTTATATTTCAGATTGCCCAGCGTATTTGGAAACCTCTGAAAAGAAATGTAGTCCATATTGGATACATATCGCATCGGCAATGAACTGCTTATGTCCGAGCTATCACCACTTCGGTGGGGGTTAGCCAAGGGACACCATCCACAAAGCTTTCACTATTTAAGTATAGGGGTCAGCAACGTGGTTTGGTACACGACACGGAAATAAATATGGCCACAGCATGCAGTTTGTGTCAAGTCCGAGCTATCACCGCTTCGGCGGGGGTTATCCAAGGGGCTCCATCCACAAAGCTTTCACTATTTAAGTATAGGGGTCAGCAACGTGGTTTGGTACACGATATGGAAATAAATATGGCCACAGTACGCAGTTCGTGTCAAGTCAGAGTTTCCATCGCTTCGGCCGGGCTTATCTAAGGGACTCCATCCATAAATAAAATAAAAAAATAATAATAATAATAAAATAAAAATAAAGCTTTCACTATTTAAGTACAGGGGTCAGCAACGTGCTTTGGGACACTGTAATAAATATCACCGCAATTCGTGTCAAGTCAGAGCTATCAGTACTTTGGTGGGGGCTAGCCAAGCGACTCCATCCACAAAGCTTTCACTATTTAAGTATAGGGGTCAGCAACGTGGTTTGGGACACCACTGGAATGTATATTGTCTGCAGTTCGCTTTACGTCTGAGAGCTATCACCGCTTTGGTGGGGTTAGCCAGGGACACCATCCACGAGGCTGTCACTGTTTGATTAGTTATATGGGTCAGCAATGTGGTTCATAATCCATGTCTTTTCCAAAACTGGACCTTGGCAAAATTGCCAAATCTTACTAGAGGCAATAATATAAAAATTGAATTGAATTTACAAAAATAAACACAATTTGCTTCAAGTCCAAGAGCTACCATCGCTTCGACCAGGAGACTTCATCCACAAAGCTGTCACTATTTAAGTATAGGGGTCAGCAATGTGGTTAGGCTGATACAATAAATATGCCACAGTGAATGTGTTGTAACATGGCTTGAACAAGATCAGTAGTTATATTTGACAAAGCTGCCACTAAATCATTTAAAGGGTCAGCAATAAGAACAATGTTTTTTGGTAAGTTACATTGTACCTACTAGAACCTGTCATGTGGTTGGAGAAAGAATTTTATTACAATAATATAATTTCTGGGCAACAGCAGGCATCCTATTGCTATTTGTCGGGACGGGTCATGGCCATGGCCCATACTGCCGGATGTGGCTTTACATGTAATGATATGTGGCATAAGAGTCTTGCTTTCACGATTTGGGTTATGAGTGTGATTGTATTACTTATACTCTTCACTGCATTTGTAAAATATGTTGCCTATAACATTTAACAAATTACTATTGTTAGCAAAGGCAGACTTTTCTCTAGAAGATTTTCTATAAGTGTGAATCTGTAATTGGTTTGCTAGCATTTAACTGTATGACTTAGTTTATTGATCAAACTGTTGAATCACCTATAAAATAAAATAAAAGAGATCTCTTCTAGTCAACCAATTGAAGTGTGTAATAAGTTTTACAGACTGTGTAACATGTTAATTCCTTATCTGCGTTAGTTACTAATGAGAGTGCAGAAAAACAAGTATTCTATCTGACAATATAAATGTTAAACATAAAATAACAAAATATCTAAGTGACTCCACGCTCTTATTTTGTGACTTTCTCTCTAAATAACTAAAAATTTCTCTTATTTAATGAAAATCATAACCCGCCAAACAAATAAGTGGACTATGGCAGAAGGTTAGACATTGCAAATCGTAGATAAAGGTATGGTCAATTTGTAGATCATAAAAGTACACAGTTGCCAAAACAGTATCCTTGAAAATCTGGGACAGTGATCCAGCAGCGGTTCAACAGTAACGCTGTTCGTTGGTAAACTTATATATATTTTTAACGCTTGGTAGAAGATTGCGAATTGTGATTCCATTATAATGTCATGGATATCTGGGTATGAGATCCCATTTAAAAGTCAACAAACCCGGACTGCTGAGATGATTTTGAGAATAACATCTGTCCTAGTTGCTGGTTTCAGTTGGTTTGTTTACTGAAGCATTGTTAATTTTTGGGTTTGGTGCCTCTTGTGTAGACAACAGGTTAGCAACCTGTCCCTATTTTGATGTATGACCATTGCTGCCAAATTAGGTACTCTAAAGATGTTGAAAATCATTCTTTTCTATTACCTTTTTGATTAATATTTTATTTTAATAGATATTTGATACCAACTTAACAACTTACTCTTTGGGCTAAGCTCTGTTGTAACATAAGTGTTTAATAGCTTGAAAACGCCATAAGGACTTTCTATAAGCGTCACTTTTTAATTAAAATGGAATGTTGATGAAATCATTGAAAACCTACTTCACATTAATGCCAAAGGGATCTTTCTTAAGTTACCAGGTACCAGAGACTAAGAGTCCTTTGCACCCAAGATTAAATATAAGACATCCTTATGAGAATTTATAACACAACAGTTAATCTGATAACGGTATCAAAGAAAAGGGGAGGGGGGACGACACAGTTCCCTCTATCACACTGCTAAATAATTTGGACATTGGACAATGGTTTGAGAGGCAGAATCAGGGTGTTACGAAGTCTTTGGGCAGAATGGTGGATGTTGCCTTTTAGATTTACTCTGAAGATAGTCATGAGCCTGATTATAAATCTAATAGTTCATAAAAATTAAGCAGAATGTATAGGATATTGTTTGTTAGAGCTTTACTATATTGATGCCTTTAGGAAAAATTGGTCTTGTTTTTTCTTCTATGCCTTTTCTCCATAGAATAAAACAGAATAAACTTTATTATATCAGCAATGTCATACAGTATGAAGAAACACTAGAAATAAAATAATAAAATGTACAATGGGCGGTCTTATCGCTATACAAGCGATCTCTTCCAGACGACCTTTCTTCATAATTAACAAACCAAATATCAGATTATTTACCAGTGCTCTACTTATTGGCCTGGTAGGGTTGCCAACTATACTGTTAAAAACAGTATTATACTGTTTTTTACTCCATTATACTTTTTACTGTTGAACAAAAATACAGTAATACAAAATACTGTTTACCTACTGCATAGACTGTGACAAGGCCTATGAGGCTTTTAAAAATATGTCTTTAAAACATTAAAAAACAAAATACTGTTTATTTTTATATAATACTGTCTTTGATTATTTAGGTATGTACATACATGGATACTGTATATTTTCCTTCTCAGACCTAAATAAATATATGTATATTTATTTTTCTCTTGTACAAACTTTGGCAACCCTAGGTCTGAGGCTCTCTATTGGAAAAGTAAATTTTTTGTTTTCCACTATAGAGAAAGACTCGGACCAATAAACTTCTTTGTCGGTCTGAGAGAGAAAGATTAATAAGTTTAATGTAAGATATACTTTATTATTGATACCAGGGTTAATAATATCAATAATTTTGAAAGCAAGGACAAATCATTGCTTTCGTCTAATTATAGAACACCACAGCCATTGCACTAGTAAAATCTTAAGCTAGCTGCAGGGATCTTATCTGTGAAGCCTTATATAAGGAGGATTAGGTATTGAAAGTGAGCATATTATTGACTTCAGTAAAAAACAGTATCTACACCAACTAACAAACCATAAAAATCTGGTAAGTATAACGAGTTAGGCCAGGTTTTTTCTGTGCTCAACTCAATAAAAACCATCATTATCCAGCGACTCATTAAGTTTCTGATGAAAATGTACAAGAAAGGATCATTATGGGTGTCTCAACTCTATGAAATCAAGCATAGGACTTCTAAATGGTAATACAAATTATAGAAAATGTGTTTAATGTTTTATGAGGGGTGTATACAATTAAGACCCTCTAAACCAAAATACCTATCTATACGAAAACTTGATTTATGTAAGTACTTACTTATTTCAAAAGTTCTCCCTAGGGTACCTTTATCCTCTCTAAGTAAAAACTCATCTTTATATAACTTATGTAAAAAGAAAATTAGGTACCTATACCATTGTAACATTATAATTATGGGCCATAGGATGCAGACTTTATATATAATAGTCACTCAATTCTTTCATTAGTAATCTCAGACCATTGTTATTGGTCTGAGTTAACAATCTAATGAAACAGTAATAGTTATTTATTAATTAAAAATAATATTAATAAAAAATTCGTGATTACATATATTTGAAAATCTGTACTTAGTTGATTTCAGCTTCCACTTTATTTAGATACTTATTTTTCTTAAATATCCTAATCCGAGAGACAACTACCCAGTTGTCCAATAAAATCCATAAACTCGTACCTGCATAATGTCAGAATACAGAAATACGTAGGTACCTATAGATATTGATTCTATAACCAATACTAAGAGCCCTCACAAAAGGGGCCTCCGGGATCCACAAGTAGTTGGATTGAAGATATGTAGTAAAAATCTAGTTTAGACACATAGGTCTAGGATGCATCAACCTCTGCAACCTATGCATGAGGTTCAAGTGTTGACACAAAAATAATATATAGATCATTAATGGATTCCAAACAATATTGTTTTTAATTATCTTGTGGTAGATATCTACCGATCGGGGACCAAGGTGTTGACAGCTGCAGGTTGGACCTATAATTCTATAACATTTAGTAATAATATACTTAGGTACTTAATATTATATTTTACAACAAAATTTGCTCCACTTACAATTATATTATAGCTAACTTATTAAAGATATTGATTATAAGGAGCCAAACGCCATATGGCGGCGGTCGCTGCTGCCAATGTGGGTACTAAATGTTGCAATTACCAGCGGGCTCGGATCGATGCCTTTATGTAATAAGTACTGATTATTATTTACCTATTTATGTGCTTAAGACTAACCTTTGATTTGCTAAAAATAATTGTTGATTTAAGCCTTGAATTGCTGAAATTACTTAATTGATACAGTTATCAGGATAAACCACTGGGATGGACACAATTTCTAATTAAACTTTTAACATCCTACAAGTAATCATGGAAGGATGATGTATGAAATATAATTGAATGATCAAACGAACTTACCTGTAAGTGATGTTCGATCATAATTATATGAAGAACATCATCCTTCCATGATCGGCCCACCCAGATTATATATATTTTTTTTCTGGATCCCTTCCCATTATCTGCAATAATATAGAAATTGTGTGTTTTCAACTTAAATCTAGCGGGCTTTAAACTAGAATGACGTATCGAACACAGTGTTGCCAGAGAAAGGAAGAGGCTGGGTGTTCCCATTTAAAAAAAATGGGAACGGCTTTTAAATTCGTGAGATGGCTAGTACGCGAGGCGAGTACTACAAGTAATCATGGAAGGATGATGTTCTTCATATAATTATGATCGAACATCACTTACAGGTAAGTTCGTTTGATCATTCAACTATGCAAGGTAGGTAGTAGTCAAGAAGCATAAATAGTAGACTCGATTGTTGAAAAAAAAACACGTTGAGCACAGACTAGTATGAGATACTACGTACGTCGCTTAGAGCAAGAAGCTCTTTGAGGTAAATTATTAAAATATGTTCTATTCTGTTTTTGTCTAAGATTCTATTCTATTCTTAATTAATGGCGTCGCGACGCGATACATTTAAGTTACGCATTTTGCCAATGTCAAGTGAAAAAGTAATTAAGTAACTAAAAATTGTACGATAGATTTGAGTTAAAAATGGAGTCTATCAACACGTGTTTTTATTGCAACAACAACTCGGGAGAAAATCCATTTAAGCTTCTTGCTAAACTAAGGGTGCGTTCCAGGTGAAGTTAAGCTTCTTTCTTCTAATTGGTGTAAAATAACTATAGTTTAACAAAACTAACCAATCGTGTAAGCACTTCTTAATAACAACCAATAGTGAGCAATCATTTACTCTACCCCGAGTAAATTGAAATCGTTTTGGAACGCACCCTTGCTAAACATCCAACAACTGTCAGTGTCAGAAAACATCTGACTTCTGCTTAGACAAATTCGGACTGTCAGATGTCAAGCTATTTTGTCAATTTCTGTCCAACTGTTTACGTATGCAAGTGCTACGCAAGCAAACTACAAAGTATCTTCGTAAAACTATCGTCTATACATAGTATACATACTCGCAAACGCAAAGTACGTAAGCAAAGAAAGCATCTTTGCATACAGCTCTGCAGGAAATTAATTACTTAAAATCGTTCAGTTCTCTCAGAGCTCACACAGGGACGGTGCACACACAGAGAGAGTGAGACTGAGGTTTTTCTTATATTACTATATAATTTCTCCTACTGTAGCCGTATATTATTCAATTTCAATACAAGTAATCGTATTTCATAAATTTTATAACTAAATCTATCTAACTACTAAGATAACTATGACGGAAAAAGTAGTTAAAAAACAGAAAAAATTAGGACCTTCAGCAATTGGGAAATTGTATCTTTTGACCTACAATGTGATACAGACTTTAGGGTAAGTTATTCTATTGCAATTTATTTAATTACTAATATTTAATATTATTATTATTGTATCTAGAAAAATCATACTCATGTTTTTGTTGTATTAGGAATAGTTTGTGTGTGCAACATTTAATTTTGAATTGGTTAGGTACATATAACAACAAAAGTTATTGTAAGGAAATAACTGTTACTACACTTGGCAACAAAAGAACTGGGCCATCATATTTGGTTTCCATATTTCCTCAATTTCTCGAAAACTTATATTTGTGAATGAAAAAGCAGTATTGCTAGATAGCCAATTAAATTATTTATTTTAAATAATAATTGTTATGGAATAATTTTTGTGTTTAAAAATATTTACACATTATATTTTTAGTACTAGAAAAAATACACTGAAATAAATCGAACTGCCTCTGGTGGGAATCGAACCCAGCATCTTCCGCATTCAGGGCGGCTGCGTTAACCACTACGCGACCTGGGCTCTGCTTTTCTTTCTTTTCTTCTTTTTTTTTCTGCGAAAATTTGACATTGCTTGGTGCTTATGTATTATGGTAAACATTGTTTCATCAAATCTTTAAAATTTACACTATATTTTTTTATTTCCTAATTACATACCAGATGTACAAATAATATTAATATATTTTTAGATGGTTCTATTTACTGTTTCAATCGGCTGTGCACTTCTTGGATCGTGGACCATTAGACACATTTTGGAGTGAAATAAAATGGACAGTAATAATATTCCAGGGTGCTGCTGTCCTTGAGGTAATTTAACCATATGTGTTTACTTATATTTTTATTTGGCATGATTTGAATGTATGGTAAATACATATGTCAAATGCAGTGGTGATTCCTCTAAGTTGGCGAGGTTGGTGTTGCCAAACTACACATGAACAAATTAATTAAATAACTTTTTAGTTGGTATAGGGCACAGTGGACTATCCACTCTAAAGTGGAGCAGCCTGAACTGGGTTACTTCACATCACCTTACAATAGACCACAGTCAAATAACGTACATTTTTGTGGTGTTGTGTTTCTGTTGGTTAGTAAGGTCGCCAGAGCTCCACAGGTGGGGAAGGGGACTAACACATTACTATGAAATCTCTCGACTCTTAGATAAGAAACAAACCAATTGCAGAGCTCTATTCAACGCCATGGCATTGAATAGAGCTCTGTGATTGGTTCGTTTCTTCCGTCTCATACCTAGTAATGTTTGTGACTACGGGTGTAAGGTAGCCAGCGTGTGAGTGTTGTGGAGGTGATGCTTGCATCACTTACACAATATAACACTCACACTAGGCAGGCTGTATACGTATCTAACCACTTAAACAAAAAACTTAATCTATACATATATCTAGTATAATAGTATCTATATCTTAATTTATACATATAGTTATATAACTCAAAGGTGACTGACTGACTGACTGACATAGTGATCTATCAACGCACAGCCCAAACCACTGAACGGATCGGGCTGAAATTTGGCATGCAGGTAGATGTTATGACGTAGGCATCTGCTAAGAAAGGATTTTTGCAAATTCCACCTCCATGGGGGTAAAATGTCCACGCGGACGAAGTCGCGGGCGGAATCTAGTGTAAAATAAAATTAACATGTTAAACAAAAAACATACCTTTCTAGTGATAAAATTATTGACAGGTTTATATAAATTAGCCATTAAATTTAATTTTAAAATGATAATAAAAACTGATCTTTTCTATTCTTTTTTGGTCTTTTGTTTATATTATTTCTTAAATTTCATGTAATTTCTAATGTGTCAACAAATATTTTTTTTCTTATTTATCAACAAAGTATAAAATTGTTTTGTATCTTCAAAGTAACATTTTTATCTCTGCCTACCCCTATGGGAAAAAAACGTAACTTTTATATGTATGTATAAAATATATTTTGTATTGATTTGAATATATAAAAAATAACATTCACTATTTATCTCCCATAAAAGTCGTAGATACCTATCTATTATTGTTATAATAGAAGCATGCACTTAGTGTAACAACTCTGAGACTTTAGATTAAATGGAAACAAGAATTATGTCTAGAATCATTTCTTGTTAAGTAGACGGCGTCAATAATGTTTATTGATGCCGTCGTGGTGCAGTGAGACTCACTGCCTACACATCAAGTGGTCTGGGTTCGAATCCTGGTGTGTGACAAACAAAAATAGATCTAGTTATTTCAAAATTAAACATTACTACTATACATACACTGTGTTCCTGAGGATATTCAATAACTTTGGCATTATAATCAGCTCTTTGAATCAGTCATTTTCCATTATGGATATTTTTATGCACATTCTCTGTTTTCATGAAATTTTATTATTCTTTATTTTTAATTTTTATACAAACCAAATGCTTGAATATAAAATAAATAATGTTTATTGACGCCGTCGCGGTGCAGCGAGACTCACTGCCTACACATCAAGCGGTCCGGGTTCGAATCGTGGTGTGCGACAAACAAAAATTTTTGTGGATGAGCATGGTTATGTATATATTTAATTTAGGTTTATTTATAAATTGTTCGTTATCTAGTATCCATAACACAAGTTCTTAATGATACTTCATTTGGGCAATGTTTGGGCTACATAATTGGTGTAAGTGTGGGAATATATTATTATTATATTTTTTTCTCTCTAAATTATTATGGTGAACTGACTGCACTAAACGGCAACATATCACAGATATAAAACATTTTACACTGTACAATCAAATTTATAGAAGCATTTTACTATGTTATTGCATGCTCAGAAACATGGTGTAAATATTTAGATATCCATAAACTAACTAGAATATTCATGTGGTTACTCTGTAGGTGGGCTGGTGTCACAAGTTTACGCGGAATGCCCAATTTAGTATGGGGTTTAGGCCATAATTGCGCTTTAATGAAATGAGTACTGAAAACTAGGAAAAATCTATAATTTATATGGGGAAAATATCAGTATATAATGTTTAGGGAGTTTTGAGAAAGCATAAATTGTTACTAGTCATTTCGAGGTTATATTGTATAGCTGTCATTTTGTCATTAATTTTTTTGATTTTTGGTATTAAATATTGTCCCAGATTGTCCCTAATTATCATTGGTTTGAGCTAATTATGGTTAGTTCGTTTTGACAGACAAAGCAACATTTAAAAGCTAAATTGGATAGACTAGTGGCCAATAATTTAAACAAGATTCCAAGTAAAGGGTAAATAATACTGTAGTAGGAAGTCAGTACTGCATTCAATTAAAAATATAACTTTTTAACACCACACTGCTTTGATATAAGAAATAGATAATAGAAACCATAATTCGTTAGATAATTTTTGAGGTATATTTGGTTATTGCGCATTGTGGACAGGATTAGGCATTCTCGTTTCACGTGCGCCGGGAAGCTATCTGTGTCCGCCCTTTTGGGCCCAACCGATGCGTCGTTCGCGTCCTATGTCCGATATAATTACCGGACAGCGGACCGCTAGACTTTGAGACCAGCCCCCAGCACAAGGACAGTCAGCCCAAGGCCCGGGTTCCCCACAGTGGTGCCAAGGGCAGCTTGGTGTCTAAGCCGTCGTCCCCCTACCTCCCCCTGCCGCAGCCATCCGGAACATCGGTCCTCACTGAGGGTTCAATGGGTTCGGATAAAACGTGTAGGAACCAACAAAACCAGAGGTCGCATCCATCCGCCACCTCTGAAAGCAGAGGCGTGTCAGGATGACCAACCAACCAGTACCGCCAAAGGCGGCCCACCAGCCTACCGGCCGGCCAACTCACGACCTAAAGGTCCGCTGTTCCGCCAAAGGCGACCCACCAGTCTACCGGCCGGCCAACTCACGACCAAAAGGTCCGCTGGCCCTGAAAAGCTCCCTTCCGTGTTTCGACGTCAGCTGTTTGTCTGACTCAGACGTTGCCCAGGGTGTACAGCCAGGAAGTCCCGGAGCATAGCACCCCTTGGTCACCCATCCAAAAATCAACCGCGTATTTAGTTTTTAAATACTGCGCATTTAGTGAATAAATACACTACGAGTAATAATATGTACATTACCATGCTCATCAAGTCCAAGTGATGTAACCAATCATTAAGGACTTGTATTTATTGTATTGGACAACAAATATTGGTATGTACGTTAATACATAATAATTGACATAAATATATAAACAACCATTACTAGCGAACAGATGTTCGTATCCATCACACAAAGATTTTGCTTACAGGTTTTAACCCGAACTATATCATGCGGATATATTTAGACTACACACTGACCGCTCCAACACGATTTAATTGCTTTTTAAATATATATACAAAAAGTGTGTGGTGTTCAATTCATACACGGCCGAAGTGAAACTTCAGAAAAGTAGCAAAAGAATGATAGAAGCAATGGTATTGATCAACAAACTTCTATGCTGAGCTTCTATGCGTCAAAAACTTTTTGGTGTCGTTTTTTCGATTCATCGAATTTTCAAACCACAACGGTGCTAAAGAAGTTTCACTTTAACATCAATGTTGGTGTGGGTGTCGTCTATGCGTATCTACCTAAACCATTGATGAGATTGTGATGAAACTTTGGTAGTGTTCTTGGAACGCTCGCGAGGGTTTCTGGCCCAAAAAATCTATATGTAAATGATTCTTTTTACGTGGCATTGCACCGCATGTCGGTTACTTACCAACACTTATCACTTGGGAAGTGTTTGTCTCCCCCGATACCTCAAATATTACTGGCTGTTGTTTTATGTTAGATCTCGATAGTAATGTACCTTCTATTGTGCTACGGGACATAGTGTGGCCCCGTGGTCGGCTGCTGACCCTATATTCAAATGAGTCTAAACATTTAAAGTATTTATTGTTTAAATACAGTATTGGGTGGGATTCAAAAACAAGTTGGGAAATCAGTATGATGAGACAGACTGGTTAAAAATTCAACTATAAACTCTGATCTAGTCTCGACTTAGGTATTGTGACATTGTATAATCACAATCAGGTTTATAAGTAATTAATATGTCAGCATCTGCAAATGTTATTGTCGTCATTCTTTAATTTTTCCATAACCGCTTAA
Source organism: Elophila nymphaeata (assembly GCA_955850985.1). NCBI lineage: Eukaryota > Metazoa > Arthropoda > Insecta > Lepidoptera > Crambidae > Elophila > Elophila nymphaeata. The sequence continues at coordinate 14,354,126 of OY039069.1, read as the reverse complement.
AACGTCTTAAAATAGTACAGTCAACAGCACGACGGGCTATACAAAACTGTCAAATTTCTCCAAACGATTTTCAACCTAAGACTATTCAATATAAAGTGCATAATCGATTGGGAAAATTTGACAGTTTGTGGTAAACCAACGTGCTGTTGTTTGTACATTGTTCACCGGGGGACGAAAGTTTCGAGTGCTATCTAAATCACAAATTTCTCCTAAAAATAGATTGCCAATTAAATAAAATAATGTACATAAATTTCACACTTCATGTAAAATATTATAGCTATGTTTTCAAATAGCTGCGATTGTGAGGAATTTGCCAAGCTTTTTTTAGATACATTGTCTGGCTTTGGTTTAAAAGAGAAAGTTGATTTTTATGGTTATATATCTTTGGCATTGTTCAAAATCAAATTAAAAAGTGAAGTGGTATTTTCAACAATTCTAAAATACTAAGATACTTACATGTAGAATATTTTAAACTTATTTTATCTTTTCTTGTTTTGTATTTGGTGACTAAGGCCGATCTAAAGCCTGTATTTATGTTTATATTATAAAGGTCAGTCTAACGCTACCTCAAGACGTTGTGTGAGAGCGAACGAAACAGTTATCTATATTTTCCTATGAAGATGGTTTTTAAATATTCTTTCCTAAGGTTCAGAACTTCAGAGATAGAAAGGAGGACTAGCCCTGACTGTAACCCACTCCATAGAGATAGGTTCACACTACGGAGTACTAAACCAAGTTTTTGGTTCACACCCTTTTGTACCCGTCTCTAGACTACATAACACTACCGTGACACGACTGTCGCTTACTATCGACACATAACGGCCGGTCGTGTACTTGTTTGTCACCTTTGTTCAAGAAAAGTTCTATTAATGAAAAATACCGACATAGGCTTAAGTTCTGATTCTTAAGATCCCATCTCTAGCGAAGACGCCGCAGAAGAGACAGAAGACTGGGCAGTGGGAGCAAGCGGTACCACTTCGGGTGGGCTCGGACGACCTGGAAGGCACCGAAGGCGTACGAGTGATGTCCGCCCCAGAAAGGGGAGAAGGACCATAGGGACAAGGAAGACAGACAAAGAATAACTTGTAGGAGAGATTAAAGTGCGCTGTGAAACCAGAGCCTCCGGCAACTAGCAGCGCACTCTCCCGTGATTCGGCCTGTATAACCGTAAGGTTGCGTCAGGCCATGGGAAGGTGGTGGGTTTGTCCCTGTATAAAAAAAAAGATCCCATCTCTATGATATTTTAGAATGTTTTTAATATACTAAAAACTATGTCGCGTTTTCCTTTTTTCAAAATTAAATCTTTTTTTTCAAAATATCTTTAAATGTAGTCGAATTTTGAAAAACTTAGAGACATAGATTTTTTTTTATAAAAAGAGGTAACGTTTTCTCAGTTTGTATGGAGACGCGCGTGCTGTACTGTGGGCAGGGTACATTGCGTGAAGGACTGACGAGGACCGTTGGGGCAGAATGGTCTTCTAGTGACGACCGAGTACCGGGAGACGCAGTATTGGTAGGCCCACACGTGGACCGACGATTCGGTAAATATAGGTCGCGAGAAGCCAATGGTTCCGGGCAGCGCAGGAGATCTTTGGGGAAGGGCAATGTCCAACAGTGGGCGTCTTCGGCTGAAATGATAATGATGAATGAAAATTGGAGCAATTAAATTTTCTAGTCGATGAATAGTCTGCAAAAAGTGCTGATCCTTTTATTGAATCATACTAGTTTGTTGTAATACTTTTTTTTCTGCACTAGTTCTCTATTTATTCATGGACTTTAATTATGCTAAATTACTGTTTTTACTTTTATTGGTTCATCAAAATAATTCACTTAAGCATTCTAGAGACTTCGCACCTAAACCACAGATAATATAATACTATACTAGTAAAAGATTTGTCATCTAATCAAAAATCTTGTTTGTAAAAAATATTCGGCTACTTCTCCATTCAGTCCTATATGATGCCGATGGTACGGAAGTATCGAAAACTGTAAATGTTTACAATCAAACAGCTGCATCCAATTGTACAAATGGGTCTGAGATCACGAATGAAAAGACCAAGACAGATCCTGTTTCGGTAGGTTATTGCTTTTTCTTGAGATAGTGAATGATTTTGAGTGGATTTTATTTATACGGACCTTTATAATTGCAATAGAGGAAGTTTGTTTATTTAGGTATTCGGGTTATCAATACAATGTCAGACTTAGCGAAAGTTTGAAATGGGTCTTCAGTTATCCATGTAGACTTTTAGCAAAAGTTTGAAATTGATTTTTGGGCTTTTCTTTGCCTAACTAACGAAAAAAAATATGGTACAAATAAATAATGCATTTACATCGACCTGGCTAAAGTCAAGTTCACGTTTAATTCATGAATAATGTTAATTTTAGAATCGTACAGTGGACTATTCGGCATAACGTTACGTGGGTACTCGTTAACTTGCATGTTATGGATTATTTATATAAATAATAGGATCCGCGTTCGATGACGTAGGGTACCCTCTTTATTTGTTGTTCAAGTTCAAAGATCGTAGCATAGAAGTATCATTAAACTATTGGCATCTAAATTATTTCAAATGAAAAACAAAACTTGTCTTAAAGTGCAACCCAACCTTCGTTTTTGTTACCACGCGGATGTTATGTCACATGTCTGCTACAATTAGCAATAAAATAACTTGGATATAAATAAACAATAAATTTTACTACTTTGACGTGGAAACGTTTGACATGCGTTTGACCTTCATTCTATTTGATGGTGAGAAGACGAGCACATGGAATCTTTGTCCCTATCCATTACGATTCCAAAACTGGAGGCAGCAATAGAAGTATTTTTGGCAGTTAAAAATTGCAGCGGCAAATAACGAAAGCTGTATAAAAATCGAATCATAATCATGTAAAATTATAAAACTACGTCATCTTTAAAATGCTTCGCATTTGTTCTTCTTTTCAAATTAAAACTACATCAGTTTTTTATTTTGTATAGTTTGACTCGGTTATAATAGAGGTCACTATCCTAATATAGTGTCTAGGCGAGACATACTCATACTGGCTAACTATAGGAGATAGCTATAAGCGAGTGAGAGTGACTCCTCTCTTTCCACTTTAACGGTCTAGCTAGATCTTGAGTTTAATCGGCAGAGTGACTCCCAACGGGAGACGTTCGCCAACTAGAAATCCACATTCTGGTATTTCTTGTTGGTATTTCTTTAAGGTTTTTGTTTTTTCTTCTTGTTTTTGTTACTAGCATAACGGTATTATTTGTACCCCAATTGCCCCATCCAGTGAGGAGAGTGCTGGTGCTCTGTAACACAGGCTCTTAGCCTAGCCCAGACGCCAGTCTCTCACAATCTTGTCTGAACCTTGGTATAAACCCATTTTATAATTGTATAGTTCTAAGATTTAAGATTGTGGAGAAAAATTAAGAAAAATTTTATTAAAAAATTCCTCCTTCATTTTACACATCATTTATTTAGCCTAATGATTTTCTTTATTTACCGCGTAGCCATAATTAAGATAAAATTAAGACGTTACGATTAAAATGAAGTTTGTGGAATGGTCAATGGTCCTGGTTAGAGCAAATGTTTGTGTGGTGAACGCCGAACATTTTATTCACGTGTCATGGTCGTTTATGTATTTATTGAAGTTTAGTTATAAAAATATCTATTATAATAGGTTGGGGAAAAAGATTCTTCGCATTTTTTAAGAAAATTCAAAACATTTTTTAATATAGTTTATTTACATTTAACTAAAGTATGTAGGTACCATTTTGTTCAATAACTTTTTGCCATCTTGTAGGTAGGGACATGATCCCATTGCTATAGAAATTTTGGGACTTCTGGTCAAAATACCGCGACAAGTGGTTTTAGCAGTCCTCTCGTGATGTTAACCTGACACTGCCTAAAGAATTCTGAAGAGACCGAAACAGGTGGAAATCTGAAGGTGCAAGGTCAGGACTATACGGCGGATGCATTAACACCTCCCAGCCAAACTCTCTTAATTTTTGCTGAGTGGCTAAGGATGTGTGAGGTCTAGCGTTATCATGATGAAAAACCACACCCCTTCTGTTGATTAATTCCGGCCGCTTTCTCTCAACTTCTTGCTTTAATCTCATCAGTTGTTCGCAGTAGAGTTCAGAATCGATGGTCCTGCCTGGTGGTAACAGCTCATAATGAATAATGCCCTTCCAATCCCACCACACACACAGCATCACCTTGTTGCGAGTTAACCCGGGTTTCGCCACAGTCTGTGAAGCCTGACCGGCCTTTGACCACGACCTTTTTCGCACGTTCTGGTCGTACGTGATCCACTTTTCATCACCAGTTATCAGCTTCTTCAAAAATGGTTCGGTTTCATTACGTCGTAATAAAGAATCACAAATGAGTACACGGTTCATTAGGTTTCTTTCAGTGAGCTCGTGAGGTACCCAAATGTCGAGCTTTTTTGTGTACCCAGTTTTTTTCAAATGCGCCAAAACTGTTTTGTGGTCAATTCCCAGTTCTTCAGCTACGTCGTAACTACTGACATGCCGATCTTGCTCCACTTTTTCAAAAATGGCATCCATTTTATCTGTGATAGGGCGACCAGAGCGACGTGTATCTTTGACATCAAAATTTCCGGATTGAAAACGCTTAAACCAAATTTGTGCTACTCTCACAGACACTGCACTAGGTCCATAAACATCGCAATTTTTTTTCGCGGCTTGCGTTGCATTTTTACCTTTTTTGTAGTAAAATTTTAAAATGTATCGAATTTCTTCATTAGATTCACTCATCTTGGCGGTACGAAAAACAAATGAAAATCACACATTTTCCTAATTTGAATTTGGAATTATGTTCTTTAAAATTTAAACTTTCAATGATACCAAAACCAGCCAGATACAAATAGTATAGCCAAAGAGATTTTATTACAAGTTTATACATACTATAATGCGAAAAGACTTTTTCCCCAACCTAATATTATGCATATTTATTTGCGGTCGGTAGATAATTGATGTATATTATGCTATTATTATATTAAGATTCGGCTTACAAGTTTGCAGACCCACGAACGCCCTGAGGGGTTCGTCGTGGCTCTATTCGCCAACTTTTTTTAACAGAAGAAAGCTTAGACGAAACTGATGATCATTGAGTGAATTACATATACATTGCTGTTTGTACACGACAAGTGCCATAATAGCGCGTCGTGTAAGACAGAAATGGATACGTAATTCAGTGATGATCACTTTCAACTGTCAAAAAAGTTAGCGAATAGGTCTGGTCAATATTTCAACCACTCAGATCAAGCAAAGTTAAATAAATTACTAACAAAAATAATAATTTTGAGGCGTCGTCTTGATAATAATAATATATTTCCACAATCACACCAATTATCTAGCCCAAATTAAGTATCATTAGAGCGTTTACGCGTATTTTCCGAAAATTGGCACTTTTTGAGCTTCTTAATCTCCATGAATTCTTATTCTACAAATGTAAATGTTATAAAAACTACTAGATAATATTCTTGCGCAAAAAGTTGTTATGGATACTAGATAACGCGATCTTTATCTTTTATCTTTCATCGCGCGATGAAAGTTTTATTTCGCTTCACTTGCGAGCTCTCAATCAGGACACTGAAGAAATCCTTTAAGTTGAATTCATCGTGCGATGCCAACGCATCGTGCCATCCATCATGCGATCATTTCCCATTATTAGGACGCCGCCTGAAACTTTAATCTACCTATTCACCCGTTGTCGCAGAGTTCTATACGTAAGACGTTGCTGATAGCCTTTTTTATTTATCCTTTCAGGTGATCCACTCTCTAGTGGGACTGGTGTCGTCAGGGTTCATAGTGGTTCTGATGCAAGTGTACTCACGCGTTTTCCTCGTGTTCGGCGTGCTGATGTGCACTCACGGCGCCACTGTCAGCCCCGGTCTACCCATCTGTATTCTGGCCTGGTCCGTCACCGAGATCGTCAGATATTCATTTTATGGACTAAACCTATATAATGCGGTTCCCTCGACTTTGACTTTCTTGAGGTAAGATTTAGATATTTTTATTGTATTTTTTCAATCGCATAAAATACTGAATAAGTTGTTTTTATTTAGTTTTTTATGTGATGGAAAAGCGTAGAATAGGTACAGCGGATTATATAGGTGCGTATCTCTTTCTACAAAAAACTTAAGATTTGTGTATGCTTCTACAATTCTGAAATTCATGATCATAATAGGGGTTAAAGTATGAAATTGCCGTTTTTTTCTTCATTATTCATTAGTGTATAATTCCATTAATACAATAGCTATGTCCATTATTCTTTTTTTATTTTAAACTTCATTACAAGGACTTATATTTATGTATAAAAATTTATTCCTATTTTTATTTTTTTCACTAGAAATACATCTTCAAAAACAGCTCGTCCTAAGAGGTGTCCGTCTCCGTTATAAAAATATGAATATTTTTTACAGATGTCAATTCTCAAATTTTTTCTCTAAGTATCCTATAGCTTAATGTTGTCTAAATATATCCACAAAATTACACACAATTTAGATTTGTGGTTCCTTAACTAATCGCAAATATATTTGTATGAAAAATTAATCTTCTTTAAATTCTCCATACAAAACGGCAATTTCATACTTAAACCCCTAATAGTTTGTTCTTTTACCATTAAGACCGTGCAAATTACTGTAAAATTTTACGGTTTTAAAAATGTTGACGCCCTAAGCGGCTCATGAATAAATAAGTTTTTAAAACTTTTTTTATGCCAATAATATAATATTATTTAATAAGTAATGAGACTCGCGTTAACCGCTTCACTTGGGACAGTCTACAAATAATGTGCGACTCGAAACTAATAAATATTTAGGAATTCTTTTTGCGTTAACGGTCGCGAAAATAATTTTAAAATTAGAAAAAACACTGAAATAAAACGACTTTCCGAATTGCGGAGGATGCTGGGTTCGACTCCCGCCGTTTATGCCTATTCGCTAACTTTTTTTGACAGTTGAAAGTGATGATCACCGAGTGAATTATATATCCATTGCTGTTTTACACGACAAGTCCCATAATAGCGTGTCGTGTAAGACAGCAATGGATATGTAATTAACTCGGTCAGTGATCATCACTTTCAACTGTCAAAAAAAGTCAGCAAATCGGCCACCTGGACAGTTGATTATTCTCAGTATACTTATTAATTTTAAAAATATTTACGCGTTCGTTAACGCAAAGGTAAATAGTATAAGGTAGTTTCATATTAATTGAACGTCAAATATTTGTAAAAATATTTCGTTCGGATCTTAGCAGTGCAAACTTTAAAGATTTGATGAAACTATGTTACCATAAAAACATAAGTACCAAGCACTGTTAAATTTCGACGGCGAAAGCGACGGCGTTTAATGTCCGGGACATTAAACGCCGTCGCTTTCGCCGTCGTAGAGTAATGGTTGACGCAGCCGTCCGGATTGCGGAAGATGCTGGGTTGATTCCCGCCCTGGACAGTTGATTTTTTTCGGTGCATTATCTAATTTTAACTAATAAAAAATTGTTTTACGTTTCAGATATTCAACTTTCCTGGTCTTATATCCGCTGGGTATTACGGGAGAACTTCTATGTATGTATCACTCGCTCGACGAAATCTCCGAGAAAAAGTTGTTCACAACTTCGATGCCCAACGAATGGAATTACATATTTAACTACTATTACTTCATGATAGCGTATATGTTCCTCTATATCCCTTTGTTCCCGGTTTTATTCGGACATATGTTAAGTCAGAGGAAAAAAGTATTGGGCAGCGAGAAACAGAAGACGAAATAACATTAGTATTTACTTTACAGAGTTAATACAAGTACCAAGTCGTTTGTGGATAAAATTTCACAAACGACTTTATATTGTCTTGCGTTTTCGACTGTGTTAGTAATTTAGGTAAATTATTTTATTTTAATAAGCCTCGGGGATCAAACGGTTCAAGGTGACAATGAGTTGTACAGTAAGTCGATACGAATTCGCTGTAGTTTGTTGGTAACTACTTAAAATTCAGTTAACAATAGCATGCGTCCATTATGAATCTTAGAATTTAAGAATTGATGACATTTATAAGTTATTTAGAGTGTTTCCGCTGGTGTTTGCGAAAGTTCTTTTGATATGATAGGATCAACAGTAATTTTTGTCTATGTTTTTAAGCAGTTATTTAATTTTAACAGTTTTTTTTTGTCTGCAGTATAATAGATTTTGCCATCAAAGACGTAGCAGTAACTTAGTAGTGATAAGTATTGCTCAAACAACATGAATAACTTACAAAGTTATAATGAAATAAAAAATAAGGAAGTTATATGTACAACAAATATTTTCTAATTTTCGCGCCAAAGGCGTTCATAACATCAATGCAGTGATCGTACTCCCCATTCCCCAATGATGTTGACACACATTCATACTACGCGTCGTTTAAAAACTGTCCCGCTATACCTACATGAAAGGATTTACGACACACTCGTCAAAACTGCATATTGGTCAAGCGATGCAAAACCTTTATTTTTACTGTCTACTCGTCAAGTTCATATTTCTGCATACTCGTCAAAACTGCATATTGGTCAAGCGATGCAAAACCTTTATTTTTACTGTCTACTCGTCAAGTTCATATTTCTGCATACTCGTTAAAACTGCACACTGGTCAAACTTTCATAATCGTCGTATATAATTGAAATCTCTTTGATTTTGCTTTAAAGTCTCTCGTTTTTTAGATTCACTGGCCACTTAAAATAACAAAAATCTGGCGAACCAAAATTAGGCGAATAGTAAAAAAAATAATTAATGAAAAGATTTCAATGCGGAAGGGTTTAAATATGCTAAGACATTTAAATTTAGAAAAATAAGTAGGTAAATATCTGGCGTGTAGTTTATGATTAAAGAGTTTAAAGAAATCAATATATTGACGGATGCTTCTCAATATAGGTATACCTATATGACAACATTATGTATGTTCATAAAAAATTACATACATTTTTGAAGAATTGATTATCACAATTTAAACACAAGAGGTAGAAATAAACTTGCTGTTCCAAGTTTCAGACTTCATAAAACTAGTCACTCATTCATGGGGAAATGTATACAAATATATAATAAACTTCCACCTCACGGAACTGAACTTCCGTTACATAAATTTAAGCTTCACATTAAGCAAAAGCAATTTAATGAAGAAAGCGCATTACAAAGTTCAGGAATATGTATAGACGATAAAAATGTGTGGACACATTCAAATGTGCTCGATTCTCCATTGTAATCCAGAGGCATATCAATATGTGTTCAATTTCAAATTTTATGCCAATATTGTAAGGAAAGACATCTTAAATCACATTATTTTTATTTATAAATTTTATTATATTATTATGATTAATTATTATTATGACTTCAACATGTAAATTATGACTCTTTCCAAATCAAGACTATAAAAACTGTAAAGGGAGGATAAAACTTGTTGAGTTTCTTGCCGGCTCTTCTCAGAACAAGGCCTCCTGGTAGACTCTTGAACCAATGGCATCAAACTTGACTTTCATAAGTGTTCAAATTGTACCTAAATGAATAAATAAATTTGATTTTTTTTTTATTATTCAAGTATGTTTCGTTTAAGTTAGAAGTCTTATTTTGTTTTAATACACATATTATGCTAATGTTATAGTTTTATTTATTGAAAAATTTCAACTACATTCGACGATTATAAAAGTTTGACCAATGTGCAGTTTTGACGAGTATGCAGAAATATGAACTTGATGAGTAGACAGTAAAAATAAGAATTTTGCATCGCTTGACCAATATGCAGTTTTGACGAGTGTCGTAAATCCATGAAAGTACCTACTTATTAAAATAATGTACGAGACGGAAATATATAGCGTACATAAATAATAGGTTGGGGAAAAAGTTTCTTCGCATTTTTTAAGAAAATTCAAAACATTTTTTAATATAGTTTATTTACATTTAACTAAAGTATGTAGGTACCATTTTGTTCGATAACTTTTTGCCATCTTGTAGGTAGGGACATGATCCCATTGCTATAGAAATTTTGGGACTTCTGGTCAAAATACCGCGACAAGTGGTTTTGGCAGTCCTCTCGTGATGTTAACCTGACACTACCTAAAGAATTCTAAAGAGACCGAAACAGGTGGAAATCTGAAGGTGCAAGGTCAGGACTATACGGCGGATGCATTAACACCTCCCAGACAAACTCTCTTAATTTTTGCTGAGTGGCTAAAGATGTGTGAGGTCTAGCGTTATCATGATGAAAAACCACACCCCTTCTGTTGATTAATTCCGGCCGCTTTATCTCAACTTCTTGCTTTAATCTCATCAGTTGTTCGCAGTAGAGTTCAGAATCGATGGTCCTGCCTGGTGGTAACAGCTCATAATGAATAATGCCCTTCCAATCCCACCACACACACAGCATCACCTTGTTGCGAGTTAACCCGGGTTTCGCCACAGTCTGTGAAGCCTGACCGGCCTTTGACCACGACCTTTTTCGCACGTTCTTGTCGTACGTGATCCACTTTTCATCACCAGTTATCAGCTTCTTCAAAAATGGTTCGGTTTCATTACGTCGTAATAAAGAATCACAATGAAATGAGTACACGGTTCATTAGGTTTCTTTCAGTGAGCTCGTGAGGTACCCAAATGTCGAGCTTTTTTGTGTACCCAGTTTTTTTCAAATGCGCTAAAACTATTTTGTGGTCAATTCCCAGTTCTTCAGCTACGTCGTAACTACTGACATGCCGATCTTGCTCCACTTTTTCAAAAATGGCATCCATTTTATCTGTAATAGGGCGACCAGAGCGACGTGCATCTTTGACATCAAAATTTCCGGATTGAAAACGCTTAAACCAAATTTGTGCTACTCTCACAGACACTGCACTAGGTCCATAAACATCGCAAATTTTTTTCGCGGCTTGCGTTGCATTTTTACCTTTTTTGTAGTAAAATTTTAAAATGTATCGAATTTCTTCATTAGATTCACTCATCTTGGCGGTACGAAAAACAAATAAAAATCACACATTTTCCTAATTTGAATTTGGAATTATGTTCTTTAAAATTTAAACTTTCAATGATACCAAAACTAGCCAGATACAAATAGTATAGCCAAAGAGACTTTATTACAAGTTTATACATACCATAATGCGAAAAGACTTTTTCCCTAACCTAATAAGTACTTAAATAATATCACAGTAACGATGTCTCCACTATCTCGCTATTATTTATTATGTTTCGACTCTAAACTGAAGCGTTAAAATATCATTTAGTCGCTTAATGATAGCGAGTAACAAACAAAAGGCTCGATAGCGGAGATTTTCTTCAAACTGTATTATTAACTAAACCTCGCGTTTGTATAAATCATTAATTCCTATAGGTACTCTCCTTAACATGTGCACATTAGTAATGGTAATAAAGTTTGAAGAAATTCTCCGTTATCGAGCCTTCTTTAATTGTTTGTTAATGTGTATTCTATATGTAATCTGTGTAACATGAAGTGGCGTCAAGTAAATTATCTAAGAGTGACGTCATTACTTGATAATGGACGAATATGTCTATGTAGGTACTGTTTAATTTATAATCAATTTGTTAATTCACCTAATTTCCGAATTGGGACATGCATTGGTATAATAAACATTAAAAGTATATCAAATATACTTTGTTAATTAAAATTATACATTTAGCATTTTACCAAAAATATTTTTTTCTGTTAAATAACGGAGCTCGTATCTCATTCTGAATTTGATACAATAGTCTACTAGATATTATGTCGTTATTTATTTTGTAGGAAGTAAAAATGCACAGAAATAATAATAAAGAGGATAGAAATGCTTTGGTTCGCATTTACTGCCGGAACAAGCGTCGCCGCTTTATCCCCTCTACTTACTATTAATGCACGCACGCAAAAGAACGAAACCGTACTACGCAATCACGCCCAAAATTACTAGTATAAAGGAGAATGGTAAACTTTCTAAGAACTCTGGGCCTAAGCAGAGATTATCAAACTTATTTTTTTACCGCCCCCTTATAAAAATCAATTATTTTCAGGGCCCCCAATTTTTTATACACTCCTAAAACTTAAAAACCACAATTTCATTACTTTAATTACACAAACACGAACAAACTCGTTTAGTTAACAAAACTCGTTACAACTTGATTGTGTACGGCGGGCGTACGGCCTAACCTGCGAAATCTATGTTAAGTATTTTTAGTTTTTATACCATCATACAGGGCAGAAATATACACTGATTATTCGATATTGAGTAGTAGGTAGGTTTTAATATTAGTGAATTTTAAAATAATTAAAAACGCCCCCCCTAAGCTACGCCAACGCCCCCTATTTTTTTCTGGGTACCTTAACGCCCCCCTCTAGGTCTCCAACGCCCACAGTGGGGCGTTATCGCCCACTTTGAGAAAGACTGCGTTACACTGATGATTTTTAGACTGTTTTATAGAGCGAGAAATACACATTCTTTTAGTATTAATATTGTAATGCTTTTCTATGGGATTAGCAAGATATGTAGATATTATAAGATACGATACCAAAAATGTAAACAGGCACAATTACCTTATTTATAGGCTTTTATTTATTAAATCTCGATAGGCATATTGCGAGAAAATGACCCACAACCTCCTCCTCCTTCCTTATTTGTGAAAAATGTATTTTTAAATAAAATACTAACAGATAATGGAATGGTAAAGATACTATACCTACCTCCAAATGAATCAAACCATACAATCATAAAGGGCTCATAAAGTAGAAAGTAGCGAGAATCGTCGAAGATAGTAATTAGGAATCAAAATAAAATCACGTAAAAGCGTAAAACTCACAAATAAACAACCCGGAAAGCGAACCAAATGTCATACTTATATCATAAATAAATGACAAAATGACGCTTGTTTTATTGTTGCCAGCTTAAAAATTAGTTTATGAAGATTATCGATTAAGTATTCGATACTTTCGAATTATTTTTAATCTTTTGCTAAGATTATTAACTTCAGTTTTTTTTTATTCAGGAAAAATAAAAGACTATGTCGTAATACATTATTCTTATTTCAATAATTCAATAATATATCAGCTAATATTTTTAATTTAAAAAAAACTAAAAATATAATAGAGTAATCGATTAAAAATGATATAATTTTACTGTTGGCAATATTTTTCTTGTTCCTTGATGGCGGAAGTAGAATAAATATCGTTCAAACACTTATTGTTTGTTACATTAATCTCCCATAGAACGAAATGTTGATATTTTACAATAAATTCTAAAAAAATACATAATAATTTTTGATCACTATCCCGTTCTTGTAACGGTTAGGCCCATTTTTACCAATCTCCTTTGCTTACAAACAATTATAAACCTTACGTATAAGAGACAGCGTTGAGTAACACTCACCGTAAGTCGCACACTTCCACAACGTCGCTCTTCATTTGTCGCGTCGGCATTATGGCTGTGCTGTCAAGGGCGGATCCAGGGGGGGGGGTCATGGGGGTCATGACCCCCCCCTGGGCTGGGTCCAGGACCTAGGTGGACCACTAATTAAAATAATGTTTTTATATATTTTGATTTTTTTTATTAATTAAGTACTTTCAATATTTAAATAATTTAATATAATACTTTGACGGCAAACGCATTATTCGGGAAAATATTAATTAACCGCGCCATGGCCGCCATGCACCTTCGTGCTTTTCTTGATCTGAGGTTTTTCCTGAGGGGTTTTTGCCATATTTCGACAAGGTTTCGACTAACGTCTAGCTAGACCTAACTTCAACCGGTACGACTAAACTTTAGTAATAAAGTACTAAGTTAAAACATTTTAAAATTTCAATCTGTAATAGTGTTCTTAAAAATTGTTGCCACAAATGCACGTTATCTATTTTTATCCATTCGCTATAATGCCAAACTTTCTGATCCATGCAGGACGACAGATCTCAAGATGCTTTTACAGATTTTGAGGTAATCAAGGGCAGTGACATCATCATTTTAAGCCCAGAGACGCCCACTGTTGGACATAGGCCTCCCCCAAGGATCTCCAAACCGGTTGGTCCTGCGCTGCTCGTATCCAGCGGCTTCCCGCGACCGTTACCAGATCGTCGGTTCACCTTGTGGGGAGCCTACCAATGCTGCGTTTTCCGGTACGTAATCGCCACTCGAGGACCTTTCCGGCCCAACGGCCGTCAATCGGGCTAGTCGGTGACCTTGACCTCCTGCGGACCTCATCATTTCTGATATGATCACGCAGAGGAACTCCAAGCATAGCCCTCTCCATTGCCCTTTTCGTGACCTTAAGCCCCTTAGTATCTTATGGGGCTCATTGTAAGCGGCCCATTGAGGCCGCTTACATACTCCCATTGAGGGGCCTCAATGGGTGTCCCATATTATCCCCGTAACCTGCCGCCATTTCATCCATCCTGAGCTTACTCGATGATTGACATCTCGGTATATATTACCGTTGTGCTGTATGTATATCCCAGGTATTGGCATTCAGAGCAGACTGATACAAGCACTCCGTCGAGAGAACCGGCTCAGAACATTTTGGTTCTACTGATAAAAGTGGCTTTTATCAGTAGAACCAAAAAAAAACTTTTATTATTTCGTTGTTTTGGGGCGATTTCCATCACTGCTGGTTAGTGCGCTTACGGGAGTATGGAAACCGATATAGCCGGTTTTTTAAATGAAAATCGGAAAAACCGGTTTTCCTAAATCATCCGGTTATACAATGTGGGGCCCGTGGCAAATAATTCATATACACAACCCCCCCTAGTTTTTTTTATTCCTCGCGGGGCTCGCGTGGCACTTTGACTTGACCACGACTATGTGACCCCCCCCTGGCGCCAAAGCTGGATCCGCCCTTGTGTGCTGTGCAAGTTTATGGTAACTTATCATCCGTCCGTATCGTGTCCGACCATGAACTTTTGTGCGCGAGAGAAGGGATATCAAAAATCACAATACATTGCTGCGTATAGGTACTTAAAAACGCTCTGCGTTTTATATGCATAAGCAGCAATGGATATGTAGTTTTATGTTAATAACGTATAAACCAATATTTCATAGAGAAAGATTTTCTCAAGGTGTATTTTGATAAAAACAGCATTATTACTTTAAAATGTGTAATACGTTCCAATGAAATGTGATCCCCTTATTAGTGTAATTAATTACACACTTTGGATGAGTTTCCGCAATTACCAATGCTGTAAAACACCATTTCAAGGCATTTATATCACACCGACGGTTCGAGGTGCACTTAACTACAAACAAGACAAGACGCGCGCTTGGGTACTACCAGACACAAGTGCGACACCAAGGTCACGCAACTAAGGCACTTCTATCCTGTTTATTCTGATTTCTGTGTATAAATCTGTTTACTCATCAACGTCCTTCAATTGAACAAACGGTGTTTAGCTTGTTAATCTTTTCATTTATAAGATTTAAGGTAAAGGGCAAGGTAGCTAATGAATAAATAAACTTTTTGTACTAAATGCATTGTTTTACTGATTTGTAAGTCACAATAAAAGTACGTCCTCACCTCACATGTTATTTTTGTATGCATTTTCATGTACTTATAGGTAACATACTGACTAAAATCATAGATTTATAATTACTGATGTTTATAGATTGCAAAGAATTGATTAGGTAGAGACCTAAAAAATGCACCAATCTGTGAGTAATGCGCATGTGTGCGTGAAAAATAGTACTGCAGTCTGACAGTTGTCTTTTCTACGTGACTGACAGGCCTACCTAGTCCGCCTGCGTGTACGAGAAATGGTCTCGTTTATCTATCTCGCTCAAATATACGTGTTAGTATGCTTTCTCTTTCACATTGCCGATCTACAGTTTTCAATATCTAAGCCTTTTCCAAAAATCCCTACTATCAAATTCCCTCGAGACTTATTTTTACTACACTCTGCACCAGAAGTAGATTAACACTTTAGTACCATGTCATATCAACGTCAGCGTTTGTGTAGTAATACAGTTGTCACCATTTTGTATGAATTATTAGGTACAAGATAAATTTGCCAGACTTATAGGTGATGCTGACTCTACAAAGTTAAGCTATTACTTAGATTATCTATACCGGTACCTATAATATAAGAGCTATGATCGCTCTACAGGTAGGTGCAGAGCGCGTCAATCAATCGTCACACAAAAAAGGCACCAATGCAGCTGACGTATAAACTGACAACTATATTAGATTTAAATACCTAAATCACAAAAAAAGAACTAGAGACCGGATGTAAAGGCAGCCACACGTACCTAGATGATTTGAAAGTAAAAGAACTAAAGGTATTTTTATTATTGAGATATTTATTATAAAAATACACAATTCAACACCAACAAACAACAAAATATTTTCTACTTAAAGTAATATTTCTTACAATTTATAATTTCGTTTATTCCTATAGTAGGTATCACATCTGTACCTATAGGGACCAACTATATGAAAATTAAGTTGACTATTTATTGTAACCTTTGTAACGTTTAAGTACACGGTGTACTAATAGGTACCTACCTGATATTTTTTTAAGTACAAAAATAAATCATTTAGCTAAATTTTATATAAGTACCTACGGGTAGGTACCTGCCTAATAAAAGATTATCTAAATTCTAATCTAACATTTTTTTTACTATAAACATGGTCATGGAAATCCGGCTCAGTGGCAATAAGTGAAAATGCTAAGGACCTGCACAGACGAGGGACTTTTTCGCGGGTCAACACGTCAAAATAAAACGCTTAGAACTGCATAGCATAACCTAAGGGCATATCGCTTCCTACTAGGGACTAAAAGTACCGCGAACAAAAGTAACTAAATTATAATACAACGTTATTTTAGAATATCTATTTGTAATCATACTTAGGTTCATAGTACCCGCCACACTAAATTTCTGACGAGCAAATTTCGCACATGGAGTGTGTTTCAAAGAGTTATATCCGCGTCAAGTCAAAGACAAGACTTTGTGGACATTTTTCCCTCGTCTAAAGCTTTGACCCTTTAACATTAGGCCCTCTGGCGAATGGGCGCCTACTATTTTAGCAAATCATGATAGTAGGATACCTACAATATAAAGAGATGAAATTACATCACTTGGTGGGTTGGATGATGTCGGTGTTGTGTTGGGAAATTACACATTAGTAGGTTAACATACTTGTAAGCTTTTATTGTGTTTTCATACAGTTAAGCTTGTCGCTTCAGAAAAACCAAGGTTATTGATCCGATTAAAAAGTACCTACCTATAGCTACAAATCTGTCCGAAACTATTCGATAAAACGATTTGTTAATAAAATTCGACAGAAGTAAGTTTATCATCTTTTATCATTCGACTAAAATTATCGAATATAAGATTTCTAAGAAATTCTAAAGTTAGATAACTAGGTACACTTATTCAGCTATTGGGTTTCGCTATAGATAACAATAGGTTCCGGGTACGTTCATTATAATTACATTATAGTAAGTAATAAAAATAGTAGGAACGTAAATCGTTTTCTATGGCGAAATCTAGAAAAATGGGAGAAAAGTTGAATAGAACTGAATAAGTGTGGTTATCGAGGCAATTACGAGCATAGAACATTCTCGTAATTGTTGTAAAGAATCGATAGACAAAATAAAAGATAGTTGGCACCACAGACATATTTCTGTGGTGGCACATTATTGGTGTATCAAGTCTAACACCTATAGTACCGTCCGTCCATACTTTGGTAAACACCTAAATAGGTCTAAAAATCTATTCTTACCTAATAGCATCTAGAAGACTACATAGTTTTATTTAACAAAATATAAATAAAACAATCAGTCTTTAATATTATGCCAAAATAGAAATGGGCTTCATCGAAATGTATCACCATTTCATGTAACGTCATTATTCAAAATTTTGTTCTTATAATCTATCGAAGTTGAGGGTTGTTTTCCAAATATTTTGCTTTTGCGATTTCATTGAAGGTCTTGGCCATGCTTTCACCGGTTTCCTTCACCAGGAAATTGAAGTGGCTCTCGGGATTTCCGAGTAGAAGGTATGGGGCGTCGAACTCTACAGCCTTGCCTTTGTCCATCACCAGCACTCGGTCGGAGTCCATAATGGTGATGAGACGGTGAGCAATAGTGATCACGGTGCACGACGCGAACGCTCGGCGAATCGTCTTTTGAATAAGAGCGTCTGTCCTGTAATTATCAGACATACAGTAATTAGTAACACGGTAGGGGACGGGGGGGCAAAACGGGGTCGCGAGGCACGACGGGGCCATCCTCCTATACAAGTAACTACACGTACTAGAAGTGTGTTGTTTGTGCTAATAAGTGGCCATTTGACATCGCTCTTTAGTGCCAAAGTGACCGGGGACTAGATGGTGCGTGTTTGTTTTTTACGACAAAAAATTAATTTCAATATTGTTTCATCTAATTTTTAGTAACACGAAAACACATGTAATAAAGTAATTGTTTAGATTCCTATTATTGTTTTTCTGTTGTGCTTTTCTAACGATATTACTTATTGATATGCTGTAAGCTAATGCACTCTAACTATCGATTATTGTTTTTTGTTGATCATTTAAAATATTAATTTACATGGGGGCATAACGGGGACATGACTACGGGGCACGATGGGGTACCCCTTTATGCTAATCAATGCATTCAAAAAATGTGGTAAGTAGGTATATGACCAATTAATAAAAACAACTTTGCCGATTCAGATTTCTTACCTGCATCTACAACGGAAATCAAACATCAAGCGGCTCCTTCCCTTGAAGAGAACCCACCTGAACCATTTTTGCCTGCAACTACCTGCAAGTACGCACCCTTTACAGAAAACTCCTTTCTCAGAGCCTCAACCTCGACGATCTACAGAACGAAGACAGCCAAATCCAATTTCCAATTAAAAAGTAGGTCGTAATTTAACTACGGCTTTACAATAATATGAGCAGTACTCCCCCGAATTGATACCCCATTCTGCCCCTACCCTGGGGCATGATGGGGTTTTCGTAAAGGTTTCGTAAAATTAAAATTAAAACGTTGTTTAATTAGTTACTTCACCAAATTTAGTGCCAAATGATAATTTATTATATAGCCAAAGCGTTCTGATTAGATTTAATTGATAAATATATTCTGTTCATTTTTTTATGGATTATTTTCCTTAACGTCCCCGTTATGCCCCCCCTTCCCCTACATACCTCTTTCTGTGTTCTGTGGTACATATTACCAGGTATACAACATGTAAATTAAATAACCAACACCCTGAATACAGGTGGTTAGGGCTCGGCTTCTGAGTTTATTTAAAAAAAAAGATTTTTATTGAAAAAAAAAATTACCCATAAAATGTTGTACAATATTTTCTGGGTATTTTTTGTTTTTTTTTTAATTTAATTTTTCCAAAAAAAATATCGGTTTAAAAAAAAAAATTAAACTCAGAAGCCGATCCCTAACCACCTGTATTCAGGATGTTGGTTATTTAATTTACATGTTGTATATATACGCAGGTGCCTATTTTGAAAACAGAGTTTTAGGTAAAAAGAGCTGAGCAGGAGATTTCCTATTACCTACAGGTATCTATTTATTTTCTATATTGCAACACTTTTCGTGAATGAGCTTTGAATTTTATATTTACCTATTTGGTTGAAATTTCTCGAAAGAAATCGGCGGCTTTTTTTGGTATGTTTTATTGTCTATATCTACATACTGGGTGTAAAAGACATGAACAGTCAAACGAAAATGCGTACTCTATACATCAAAATAAGACATATTTCAGAAAAAATATTGCTAGGAAATGATTTTTATTTTTTGGTGTTAAAAAAAATTGCAAATTGTACCACACAATGTAAAGGGCTCAACTCGCACGCAACTCGCAAAACCGCGATCATTTTGCCAGACGGCGCGGCGGCCCCGTTCGTTAGTGTCCGTGCGCATCGAGCGAGCTACATTGAACGCTAACGTTTTGAAGCCATTTTTTGTTATGAAATACTAAAAAAAATGATAATGTTTCTTTGGACAATAATTAAGAAATAAAGTTTAGAATACGTTTTCATAAAAAAATGAAAAAAAAAAATTATGACTTTGAACTTCAATAAAATCGTAACTATCAATTTCCCAGGTATAGTCTAAAGGAAAAAAAATGTTATGATGGTGAGCAGAATACATGGTTCCCGTTTGACTGTTCATGTCTTTTACACCCTGTATATCTATTAGATTAGACTAGATTAGGTACCTTATATTGATTGTCATTAGATGTTTTAAGACCGTAGCCAAAGACTATGGTCGTAGCACACGAATGAGACCTCCTAATATGAACGCTACGGAACGAAAGATATGAAACGGTTAACAGCTACGGATCGTAGTCGTTTCGTAGCCGCTGTTCCGTAGCGTTCACAGTAATCATAAAAAGAAGCGTTCTCTTTCCGAGTTAATAAGTAACAAAAAATCGGGACTGGTTTCCCCTTGACTTTCTCGTATATCAGAAACGACTCAAAAGTGGATAGAAGAAACCTTATATTTTGATGTTATACATGCATGTTAAATTTTGGTCACCCATTCGAGTACCGACCGCGCGACAGTTGGTTGCTTAACTTTCGTGATCGATGACTCAAAAGTTGATAGAAACCATATATTTTTATGTCATGAATTCATGTTAAATTTGGTTGCAATAAGTTAAAACATACTAGAGTTATCGTGCTAACGCACGGAACAACACGGAGACATAATTCTAAAAACGGTATTTTTAGACTCAGGGAGGTCCAAAACGTGTAAATCAGTCAAAATCTCGAGGTCGAATTTTTGACGATTACAAGACTTCCTCTATACTACGTATACGAGAAAGTAAAAACGATTTTACTATAAGCATGACGGGTTTCCGATACAAACTTTCATCCCCTTAGGCAGCCTGCCGAAACTCAATACTGCAGAAAAAATGTATGGAGTTTAGGCAATTTTTAATGGCGACTGATGTTTTGTCTCTTACTTCCTATCTACCCTTCCTTGTCTCGCGCTGCTGGAGTGTCAATAATGTCAATATGGCGGCGGGAGGTTCTTGAAAATTTTAAAAAAGCGTCGTTTTAGTTTATTTTTCCATCTGTGTGCGTATTTATTGTTTTCGGTGACTATTATCATTAAGTGTATACTGGTTTTTATCATTTATATAAGTGCATAACAGCAAAATGTATTACACAAGATGTGAAATATGTGGACTAAAATCTGGTAGGAAATTTAACCAAAAGCGGGTTTTCATGGCTCAATTCCCACTAGATGAGAAGCGGTAAGTAGTTTTCCATGTTATTTTATTGACGCTAAGTAATTAGAAAGAATTTCTGGTCACTTTAATACTTTGTCTTAAAATCATTACCAAAAACCATATGATCCGTAGTGATGTCCTTACTACGTACTAAATTATCGATAAAACTATATTCGTACATTTGAGTATAAAATGTATTTGAGATGTTTCATTACTACTGCATTTGTTTAATACATATAAAATATTTTCAATCCTTATCTAATCGTATAAAATAATGGAAATTAAATACAAAGAAAAACAAAATAACTAAACCTCCTAATTAATTGAGGTTTCCCGTGATCAGAGGGCTGGCCTATGTATTGCACAGAAGATAAGCATTGCCAGAAGATTAACATCTCTCATTATCATCATCAAAAGTTTTTCTGGGTTTAACCCCACGTCCATATTTTCAGATCTCAACGTGACTGCCGCCTTGAACACGGTGCCCGTCGGGTATGATTATTACTTGCAACCGCATAAGCACGGCTCCTACTCCACCCTTGGTAAGTTACATAACCTATTTTTCTGACATGGTATGATAGCTCAATTCCTGAAGCTAATGAGTGATTTATTTCAGGACCAGATGTGACTTTGATTGGTCACCAGACCAAGGCACGCGTTACCCATAGTCCGCGATGGTAAGTGGTGAACTATAATTTGAATTGATGATCACCGTAAACTCAAACGATACTATTTACTAATCTCTGTTTATTTATTATTTCAGATAAATGCCTGCTAAAATCAATCATTGCTTTATCGCTGTCTTCCTCACAGTTAGCTCCTCTGCTCACTGGTGTAATTAAGCGGGTTAATATATTATATTTTAAGGCAGCTGTAACGTGGTGACATTTTTGGGTTTTTATTAGTTGGACAATGTTGTCTCATTATGCCGAAAAGGTTTTCTAGTGCATCCTACAAACAATTTAATTCCCACATTGTAATCCTAACTTTATTATTTTTTGTAGTGACATAAATTTTATGAAACTAGACTGAAAAAAAATCGACTTGCCTCAGGCGGGACAGGAGGGATTTTTCAGTGCATTTTTCTAGTATTAATATTTACGCGTTTGTAAACGCAAAAATAAAATTATTCCATTGTATGAAAATAATTACATGTAATTGAATAAAACTCAATATTTCCCAAACTAACAGTGGTTTTTATTTTCCTTTTGTATTATTAAAAAACCTGTCTGCAATGCAGGGCAG
This sequence comes from Elophila nymphaeata, assembly GCA_955850985.1. Classification (NCBI taxonomy): domain Eukaryota; kingdom Metazoa; phylum Arthropoda; class Insecta; order Lepidoptera; family Crambidae; genus Elophila; species Elophila nymphaeata. Next base: position 14,331,692 of record OY039069.1, on the reverse strand, counting down.
GGTACCCATTCTTTTTTATCGATATCGACATATTCTGTAGCGTACAACACATCCTTAGTTTGATTTTGTCATGTTGGCATTACTTTTTTTGTCTGTCTCTGTTGGTACTAGATCTGAGCCTAAACTGCAGTCAAAAAGCTTGTATGAAGTCCCGACTCTTAAACGTAGTGTATTATATACTCTTTGCCCTTAGGGGTTGAATTTCTAGAAACCCTAAAATATCTTTTTCTTAATTTTTAACCGAAAGGCCATGTACCGATTGTTATAGATTTTACTATAAAAATGACGAATTTCCCATATAAAATTTCATCCCCTTGTAACGTGGTACTATAACATTACCATGTTATAGTACCATCGTCATCTTAATTACTGGCTGTATTTATAAAAAACAACAATCAAATTCAAAATTATCATTCATCATGACATTTGGTTCATTTTTGACTCATTCCATTGCTGACCGTGTCCTAGAACACAATTATTACTAATTACTAACGTACCTAAGGGTCTCGCTCTGACCTCGGTTTGGCCTATATTTCATTAATACTTACATACATTATATCAAGGCACTAAAATTGTGAGTACCTTTGTTAAACCTTTTTATATTCTTGTATCAGTTTTAAGTGTTTTATTATTTAGTTTCTACAGTGTATTTTATATTATTTTCAGAGTGCCTTTTATATACCATTTTAACATATTCAATAAACGAAATAAATAGTGACGGAAAAAGTGTTTGATTGGTGGACCATACTGCCAGAGTTGGACCATAGCTGCACGTACTGTCACACTGGCGCCTCAACGTTCTTCGGACCTCGACCTAAACGAAATTCAAGTTAATAAGAAAATAGTTTTTGTATTTTACTTTTTATTAATTGTATTTTATATTATTTCTTTTTTCTAGATTTTTCAAAATTCTAAAAGACTGTGAGTCCTTGATATAATTTAGCGGCCAATTTTTATAAATATTTTTTTCTCCGAACCCTTCCTTCATCCATACTTTCATCCATCTTTATTAAATTTATTTTGAGTAGTGCACCTACAGTCATTACTGATCCCTACACTTTCAATACTCAAAACAAACAATTTCAAATCAGTTACAGACAATAAAACTTACCCGATTTCCACCGAAATCGACATTAAGTTGTGTTTGAGCTTGGGTGTTAACTAGTCACTCAAGTTCAGCACACTTTACACTTACGGCAGTGCTGCGAGGGAATACCTCCAGCTTATCCACCACACAAGTCCAGATTTGGCGGGCACTTTCCTAGGGCAATCCTTGCCGACTATCTAGAGGTGTCCAAAATTTCTGACTTGCCTCACTCTACCTACCTAACATTAGAATTATTATTATTATATCCCCATTTTAGATTAGAATAAAATACCATATTTTTTTAGGAAAACACCATTTATTTTAAAATTTTAACAATATTTACCTTTTATTACAACTATTAAAATGAATCCAATTTTTTTGAATAAACCAGAACTTATATACGAGCTTGCGCTTCGCTCGCAAACCATTCCACCATCAGCAACCGCTGATGAGTTGCGAAATATTCTAACGCCACTCATAGAAACCGATACAGCATCACTTCCAAGTCCATATCCAATAGAACGTGATCTAGATGATATTAAAAAGGCTTTGTTGATCACTTCTTCACGCTTACTCACTTTTACACATAATAGTCAAAATAAAGAGAAGATAAAGACATATCTTTCTCATATATGCCACCGCCTAAATAGAATCGATATTTCTACAGAGTTACCAAATAACTTACTAGAATTATTCGAAAATAATAATAAACAATATTCTGATTGTCAAACAAAATTTGATCAAATGACATCAGTTTGTTCATCTACATATCATTCCGCTATTTCTGTCAGGTGTCAACCACAAACAGACTTAGAACTCCTTACTCAAAAATTACTTTCCGAAACTAAAATTCCAGATTTTAAAAGATTTACTTACAAAGTCGATACATGTCCACGAGATTTTATTGAACGTATCGAAGAATTTGCTTTAGCTAGGAATCTCAGTCATAAATTATTACACAACCAAATCTCAGATATTTTAACAGGAATACCGTTAGAATGGTACAGAGCCCGTAAATCTATTTTAACCGACTGGAATTTATTCAAAGCTCAATTTATTGAAGATTTTCAGATTTACGATTGTACGATGTAACGTGGTACTATAACATTACCATGTTATAGTACCATCGTCATCTTAATTACTGGCTGTATTTATAAAAAACAACAATCAAATTCAAAATTATCATTCATCATGACATTTGGTTCATTTTTGACTCATTCCATTGCTGACCGTGTCCTAGAACACAATGGGGAAGAAAACGCAAAACTTTTTTACAGAGGGCGCTGTGTGTTTGTTACCTGTCAAAGTCTGTTGTGAACAACAACATCAGTGATTTAAACACAGTTCACTTAAAAATTAATGTTTTTAAAATTATTGTATGTATTGTACATACATAAAATGTCTTTTGAAATAATTATATGTCACTTGTGTGCTGAACAATTTTTTTTCTATTTCATTCTAAAAATATTAATATAGGTATAAATGTGTTTACTGGAACACACCTGTTTGTCTGGAAGTAGTTTCAAAATCAGATTCTTTGAAATGCTTGCCGTATGTTCTGGAGTACTTAGTAGCTTTAAAATTTACCCTTCTCAAAGCCTTTTCCCACTTTTTCCTGAGAAACAAATCTGTAAAAAACTTGTGTGTACCGGTTTCTACGCACTGGAAAGCTACACATCGTCCCATATTTCTGTATAACTAGAAATACTAAGAAATCCCTATGAAATGTACTGAGTTTGACACATCCTTTGGAACAAACACTCAGCGCCACCTAGGAGAAACTAGTTGACAGTTGTCTTCCCCATTATTACTAATTACTAACGTACCTAAGGGTCTCGCTCTGACCTCGGTTTGGCCTATATTTCATTAATACTTACATACATTATATCAAGGCACTAAAATTGTGAGTACCTTTGTTAAACCTTTTTATATTCTTGTATCAGTTTTAAGTGTTTTATTATTTAGTTTCTACAGTGTATTTTATATTATTTTCAGAGTGCCTTTTATATACCATTTTAACATATTCAATAAACGAAATAAATAGTGACGGAAAAAGTGTTTGATTGGTGGACCATACTGCCAGAGTTGGACCATAGCTGCACGTACTGTCACACCCTTAGGGGTTGGATGTCTAGAAATCCTAAAATACATCGTTCTTTATTTTGAACCGAACGGCCATTGGGTTCTCTAGCCTATAAGTCGAATCACCCCAGAGAGGATTCTTGACCGGTAAGCATCTCCCTCGGGGGAGTCTCTGCACCGATTAGGGTCTCTAAGGCGTTCGAGTAGGACGGGGTCGGTGCACCTGAGGGTGCCTCTAGAGGCTCGGCCCTCGGCTCAGGCGCGCCGTGTCGTGGAGGGATAATGGGTGAGAAGCGCCCCGGTACATGTCTGTACCGGGTATAGCGCGACGTGTGTGACATGGGTCTTCGCACCCGTCTGCGGGTGCGGTGTGGTGAGTGTATAGTGCTTGAGTGTGCTGTGTCACTAAGTGTCTGACGGAGGGTGTGCTATGCATTGCATTCTCAATGCTTCTAATAAATGAGGTTTCTTTCTTTCTATTGAATCAGTCATGACCTGATTCACCCACAGGCTACGTAATAAGGCTACTAGCCTGATATATATTAATTTTCGAAACGGGGGTTGCGCTAGGACCAAGCAAAGGTCCTAGTGCAACCCCCGTTTCGAAAATTACCCTAGCTACGCCTCTGGTGCTACGACCTAAACCGCTAGGAGGTCAAACAGTTTTTTATACGAAAATCATTATCACGGTGTTGTTTTAACATTTTACTTCACGTATTATTTTAAAACTGCGTGAATGCATCATTGTTAATTTTCATTGGTCAACTGGGCGTCGTTACTCGTTCTAAATCGCCCAAGCGAACGATTATTTGTTTCAGCGATTGTTGGGTTAAAAAAGCAAATAAAGTGTTAAAGTTTGGTGTTTAAAATTTTATGGTTACAGTTTTTGTTGTTATTACTTTACAAAATTATATAATACGTATTTGCATAGTTATTATAAAAAAGTAAGGTAGGTATACGTAAATACGTACATTAGTTGTAAAAAATAATAGGTACGGTGGCGGACTCGATACCTACTCTTTCGCTTTCCGCCCGTATGCATTTTATTTTTTCGAATTTTCTTGACAACTTTTCTTCACACTTTTTACCTGAAAACTCCTTCATTTCGCGCCCTGACTATGTGAGAACGGCGCCTCCACCGTGTGACGACCGCCGGGATCGTCTAGGGCCTAAGGCGTAGCTCTTTTACGAATAGGTTCGACACGCTAGTGAATTTTTAATTTTGATCCGAAACCCCATAGTTTTACTTACGTTTTAACGTTTAGGGATTTCTATTATTTATACTTAACTCTGAAAGTTTGGATGTTTGTTAGGTACCTACTTAATTACACCAGCACAGCTGGACAGAAAGTGATAAAATTTGGCACGGAGACTGTAATAGCATAGAGGCTACATTGTATCCCGGAAAATCTGCGGAAAGATTCGACACATCCACGCGCACGAAGACGAAAGCAGCCACCTGGTTTCTAATAAAAAAGTCGGCAAAGCTTTATACTTACTGAGGATCCACATTGGCGGTGGCTTCGTCCATGATCAGGACCTTGTTGGAACGTAAAACGGCTCTGGCGAGGCACATCAGCTGCCGTTGACCCATTGAGAAGTTGGTGCCGCCTTCTGCCACCTTGTAGTCGAGCGCGGGCACAGCGTCTTTAAGTTCCACCTACAATTAATAATAGGTAGGTTAATGAGGAGAAGGCCAATGGCGCTGCGGTCGTGCGTTCTTTGTAACGATCACGACAGTTAAGCTACCAAGTGCGCGTTCGGTACTTGGATGGGTGACCGAGAACTTTTTCACCTCGATTTTCCTCCGTGCTTCGGAAGGCACGTTAAGCTGGTTTTCGCGGGTGCTGTAGAAAGGTAGCAGTCGTTTCCGAGGATGGTTGATGTCAGGCCACCGGCCGTAAAAATCTAATGCCAAATCCTTGAGTAGTATGGTCGATATTAAAGCATACTGAACCGACCCAAAATAAATTGGGAGCAGGGTAGGAAAAAGATGAGGTAAATAGCTACTGGGTATAACTTAGTTATTTACCTCATTTTTTTCCTAACGGATTACCGGACTGTTGAGTAACTTTGTCCTGATTGTTCACTTTGTTTGTTTGTTTACTGAAGGATTGTTACTTTTTTGGTTTGGTGAAGGTGGCCATCTGCTTGCTTTTCTGAGCAGTCAATCTATGTGGATCGCCTCGGGTTAAAGGGCGTCACGGCGCACAGTTTGGGAAACCCTCGTCTAGATAATAGCTCGGATGGAGGTACACCTTCTACTTCCTACCCTAATCATAGTTTATTTGGGATCCCAAATATGGTAACATTGCACTGGTGTGTTACCACATTCTCAAGGAAAAGTTGCATCTGGTTATATGGGTTAGGTATGAAATGCTTCCAAATAGTGACAGGTTGCCAGCCTGTTGTCTACATAAAGGTGGCCATTCACGCTCAGGTTTACATGACAGGTTTAACTGTTCGTATATGCCATACAAAATGCCGCACAACTGCATAGGTTCACCTGAACAGTTCAGTGTTATGTATAACAAAAGGAGTGTAGACCGCTTCATACCTGCTCCAATGCACGCCACAAGTCATCATCACTGTAATTGTCGAACGGGTCGAGGTTGTACCTCACTGTAGCCGAGAACAATACCGGCTCTTGCGGGATTATAGATATCTTCGATCTCAATTCCTGTTGAACAAAATTGAACGATAAAACGTGGGTACAAAGTTAGATTTATTGTTTGTTCGTTAAGAAGTTATTAAGTGTTTGTTACCTGTTTAGCGATGCCGTATGTGTTTACACCGTCTATGTTAATAGTGCCATCTATGTCTTCACAAAGTCTGAATATAGCTGATATGAGCGAAGATTTTCCTGCGCCAGTTCGTCCCACTATACCAACCTACGAAAAAAAAAGAGGTGACAAATCAACATAATTTCTTTAGCCAGTAGTTTATGAATCATTACACACATTGACACCGCGAGTGTGTTCAATGGGTCCCAGGAGTTACACAACTTCGTTATCGCTTGTCCATATTACTTATTTAATAAACCTCAGTCATCAATCTTGATAGGCCCTACAGACTCACACGAGAAGTCGCGGCGAGACTTTTCGCCGAGAACTGACCCGAGAAACGAGATGGTATCTACACTCACGCGACCTTCTCACTTGCGTTCTGTACCCCTAGTATGAGTTTGTTAGTTTTCGAGCTCGATCAAACGTATCGTTTCTTTTCATACATTGCCCACTAGCGCCCCTAGCGTAAACTATCAGAAACAGTGGGCGATGTATGAAAAGAGACGATACGTTTGATCGAGCTCGAAAACTATCAAAACTCATACTAAGGGTACTGGATCGTTACCTATGCGAAATGGATGACTTTGACAGTGTGTGCATTAGCATACTGCAATCTTGTGAATGTTAGAATCAAAAATAATATTAAGAAAAAAAGAAGGCATAGGCGATGGTGGATGACAAATTCATCGAAATTGAATAAAGTTTATGAATCTTATTTCAAACCACTCTCCACGTCGCACTGAAACCGAATGAGAATGTGATGCGCTTCTCTTTTCTCGCCCGAGAAACCCTTTGTAGCGGGCAAAAAAACCGTCACCGAGCGGAGAACAGGCGAGCGCGAGAACACATTCACGCTTCTCGGGTGTTCTCGGGGATTCTTGAGAGATAACGCTAATACGAATACAATACTAAACAATTTCTAAAAATCACAGGAATGTAAAACAGTCTTATAAGTTAGTTTATCTTACCTTCCATCCGTTTTGTATTTCAACGTTTAAGTTATTGAGTACGTAAGGATCCTCAGGTCCGTACTTCATGGATACATTTTGGAACACGACGTTTCCAGACTGCGGCCATGTCGGCGGTGTTTTAGTGGCTGCGTCAAAAAAAAAATGAGAAATTAAATAAACTGTACCTAGTATTTAAGAGGTTAGTGCGGCAACACGACCCTATACAAACGGATAACGGTTTCCTACCCCTAGTTATTTATCCGATCTTTAAAGAAAAAACTATGTCTGTACGTTTTGTAGTTTTCTAGAATATCATAAAGATCGGAAGAAATAGGAGTAGTAAAACCATAGATATAGGAAACTGTAGATCGGCAATGTGAAAGAGATAGAGAACACTAACGCGTATATTAGAGCAAGATAGATAGACGAGACCATTTCACGTACACGCAAGCGGCCTAAGTCGACCTGTCAGTCCCGCAGAAAATAAATAACTTTCAGACTGCAGTAGGTACTATTTTTTACGCACACATGCGCATTACTCGATTGCGATTTATTGTTGTACGGATCTTTTTTGTAAAATTGTAAAATAATGAATTTCAGAAACGGTTCGCTTTCGGATAGTACCTACATCCCATAGTGAAATCACCGGCCGGGGCCGTGTGATGGCGGCAGAGTAGAATAGCATCAATCCATATCCTCTAATGGGTGTTGTAGAAGGCGAATAATAGACCAGCAAAGGGGTATTGATCACCTTATACTCTGTCCACCAATCCGCATTGGGACTACTACCTAAACCTCTTTCGATGACAAGGAGAGGCCTGTGTCCCAGCAGTGGGTCGAATTAAAAAGGATGTTGTGATGATGATGATAGTGAAATCAACTAGTATTGTCATTGGCGGATTTACAAAGCCGCCAGTAGGCTAATAAATTTTTGCCGCCCCTATTTACTTCTAAATTTCGATACCCTAGTTCCATCGAGCATATACCTAGTCCACAATCATATTAATTACATTTGTAACTTAATATGCTTTATCTTCCTCATTAAATCAGTTTTTTCCCCTTTATAAAAAAATAATTTTTCGGGGCTATTTTCTCAAAATTTGGGTTAAATTTGCCGCCCCCTAAAAACTGCCGCCGTAGGCTCCAGCCTACTCAGCCTAATGGTGATTCGCCACTGAGTATTGTCCTTCTCTATCTCCCCTTAACGGGTCGGGTCCCCCTCTAATTACCAGTACTGTATACACACTGCCATAATTGCTTTTATTACTCAGTCAATACCTTATAAAATTCTACGTGTTTATTATACTCACGTCCTTCGTGCATGTATTTTTCTTTAGGCAGTTTCGTGTATTCGAGGGTTCTCTCGACGGAAGTCATATGAGCGAGGAAGTCTGCAGTGAACCTGGCGGCCATTTGCAACAGCATCGTCAGGACCATAGACTGACTAACTGCCAACCCCACGCTACCCACCGGAATCACGCTACCTGTAATTATAAACAATACCGAATCATGTCTACTGTTCGTTAGGTGACAAGGCAGCCCCGCCTGACTGAGCGAGGGTACGGGTACGGAAGCGTCAGGGAACAAGTCTCCACGCTCACACCAATTAACTAGCCTAAATTAAGTATCATTAGGAACTTGTTATGGAAACTAGATACCTAATGGAGTATAAATATTTTTAAAAATAAACTTAAATAAGTACCTAAACAACCATGACTCGTAAACAAATGTTCGTGTTGTTCATCACATTAACATTTGCTCCTACCAGGACTCTAACCCGGACGGCCCGATGTGTAGGCAGCATTACTGACCACTCCACCACGACGGCGTCATTATGAGGATGTATGGGAGCCCGCGCATTAGAACAGATACTATTTCTTATGTTGGATTGTTAGCCACAGTCTGACTACGGGCTTTCTAACTGGCTAATACCATCGACCAATAAATTAATTCCTGAAATTTAATTACTGATTGGATAAATAGTTTGAACTGTTATACTGCAATTCAATTACGTTGTAGTTGTTAATTTTTTTTTTTTTGTGATTGAATATTTGAAATTACTCAATAATTTTAATGTAATAACAGCAGAGCAGTTGTTTGTTTACTGGCCGAATGCTGGCCGTAACACAACCGCATAGCGAACAGAACACAATGCTTTTAGTATGGAGTTTTCTATGAATTTGTGCGTATTTTCATTATTTTTTTAGAAATTTGGGTTTTTGATATACAATATTAAGTATATAAATTAATTTTTTTTTATGAGAAGTAAGAAGTTTTAAAGATAAAGGGACTGTAGCATCTTTATCTGATCTGCGGTTCTGCACCCGTCTATCGGTTCTTACAAATTTGAGCAAATTGCTCCAGAACTGAAATGTCTTTCCAAATGCTTTAGTTAACAGATATCTTTATTTTATTGAAACTTCTATGTTTAGCACCTAGCTAGTAGGTATACATAGAAATTTTATATTATATTGATTACATGACACAAATAACGCTGTTTCCGTCACATTTAAAAAGATACACACAATTACGTCTCTGAAATATATAATAAGCAATAAAGCATATTTTTATCCTTGTTAAGACATGACTATAACAAATAGAAACAGACATTTAACTTTAGCTGTGAAGAAAACCAAATAATAGCATTCAGATCAAAAGACACAAATAGGAAACAATATTTTACGGTGAAATTATTTAATTCATAATTTCACCTCTCTAGCACCAAAATACCTCTTTTGCTTGTAAAATCTCGAAGAAAAAACTGAACAAGACGTTACGTTAAATTTAAATTAGGTCTTAATTTAGTAATCTTAGTTTTTAATTTTCAATAAATATTTTTAAGATAATAAACGTGTATTGCCTTATTTTTTTCAGCTATTACAATTAACTTTACTGGAGAGGTGAAAAGTTGTCACATCAAATGTTTCACACGAGAGCAATTTTTTTTCTGTCGTGCCTCGAAATTACTCACTGCCCTCAGTAGGCTATTTATGAATCACTCCCTATGCTCGTGATTCAATTGTAGACTACTTCGCTGGTTCGTGATTTAATATCGGCACTCGCAGCAAAAAATTACTTTGCTCACTTGTTGATCAAATAACTATTACACATTATTCGTAGCTTAGCTACGCCGTAGCTTACTAGCATATAAAGAGCAATAGATGGGCGCTTGTTTTATCTTACTATCTTAAAATTCGTCACTGTATTTATGAGTAGGAATTATCACTTTTACAATAATAACATTAATTTGTTTATTTGGCACAAAATTAATCTATAGTAGTTTTAGTAACAAATGACATAAAAACTAGTAAGTACTTATCAATTATATAGATTTCGTACGTTATTTCTCACTACTTACTTTTATGCAACTTGGGCTAAGAAAAAAATAAATATTGTAAAATGTTGAGGCACTTACCGAAGTCAATTAAAATGAAAATAGCCATAATGATTCCAAGGTAAACTAGACAAAGAGCGTCCAAGTACATTCCAAAAGCAGCCGATCCACCTAAGAACGTGTAAAAAGCACTTGTGTGGAGATTCTGAAAAAGGAAAATATAAGGGATCATCTTTAATATATATTTATATCATTTATAAAATAAAAAACAAAAAAAGTCCGCTTGGGACGCATTTAGAGACCAAAGAGTTGAATGAATTCGTGGTGATATCAGTTCTGTGTTGTAAGAGCATCTCAGTTAGAAGAGCACACGCCTGGATCGCGAAAGGTCGCAGGTTCAAGTCAATTCAATTCAATCATTTACTTCTTTCGGGTTGTTTACAAAGGTGGTCACAATATTATAGTTAAGTATATGTCAAACATGAACCCTATAAGTGTCCCGCCATACCTATACACACAAAGAAAATTTTACTTTAATTCCAAGGTAAGCATGAATATATTTATAAAAATTAAAAAATAATAATGAAAATGCAATGGCAAAATAATAATCAATATAATTAATGGATTGAAAGTTGTTTAGGTACCTAATCAAATTCGGGTAAACGACATTTGTACGTGTGCGTGCGCCTATTCGTCACTATATGTATACGGAGTCAAAGTACAGTGAGCTTCATAAATATCAGAGTGTCAAGACTGATCAAAATTATTTAACAGGCAAAAATTCAATATTATATGCGTTGCTAGAGTATCTTATTGTTGTAACCATCCAGAGTAGTCAATTCTATCTTAACAACACAATTCCAATATTATGTAATGTGTTAAGATGACCAATAATATATTCGCGAATAACTATTCAATGGTATCTAAGCAATCAAAGTTATCAAAAATATCTTGCTAGTAAAGAAAAGTAAACGCTAATCTGGGGTATTACGGTCCATATACTCCCTTCCTGTAAACAAAAGTAAACTAACCAGAGCTGTCAGATGCATATGCCATAATTGACAAATGCAGGGGCTCTAAATCTAAGGTATTAATTTTACCGAACTCTACAAATCATTATATTTATTAATATAAATTATATGCTAAAATGCCGAAATTAAATGCTGATTAAAATATCAATCAAAGAAAAGAAAATATTTACATATTTAAATGCAATTTTCTATTGCAACTTAGATATGTTTTTGGATAAAAGGCTGCATATTTAATTGAATTCAGTATGTCATGGGTCATAAATAAATCATCATCAACAGCTCAGTGGGTCATGAATAAATCATCATCAACAGCTTATATAATGTCTCCACCGAGGGTTTCAATCCTACCCTAATTAACTTTGCTCCTAACATGTTTTTGACCACCTTGCCACCTCATATCATTATGAAGATGACTGTACTGTATCGTTCTCTATATCGTGATAACTCCGTGGTTGAAATGTAGAATATCAAATGTCCCGTTTATCATAACAGTATCATTTTCTTATTTTGCGATTTCTATTTAATTACGTATTATTTTAAAGCTGTAATTCCAGAATAATGCCGAATTATCATGCATACCTGTGCTTTATCGAATTGTTTTTGCAATCTATGTTGTGAGTTAGAGCTCCTGATGGTGGATAATCCGGCTATGGTTGAGTTGATCATGCTGAACACAGGACTCTTGGCTGTTAAATAAAAAAATAACTTTACTAATCAAATATATTTTTATTTAAAACGTGAAATAGGGGTTAGTTTTAGGTACTTTTATCGATTTGTCTATCCGATGTCGAATCGTCTAGCAAATTGAAGAGTTCATAAGGCCCTCAGACTCCTAAAAACATTGGATATTCATCTGTTTAAAACGTGTTAACAGTTAAATAGCATGCATTTTATAAGTAATACAAGATCGTTTTTGGTAGACCAAACATTGAAAAATCGTAATATTTTATTCTATTCTATTCTTAATTAATGGCCTTCGCAAATCTTAATGATTATGCATTTTGCCAATGTCAAGTGAGAACTCAATTATAGTTTTATGAAAATTGTACGTTAGATTTTGGTTAAAAATGGAGACTCCATTTTTAACCAAAATCTAACGTGTTTTTTCACGTGTTTTTACAACAAGAACTCGGGAGAAACTCCCATAATATTTTGTATTCTACAAACTACAAAATCTATCTTGTATTATAAAGTTTTTAAGTTAGAATTAATCACTTTTTTATGCAATTCTCCATACTTACTAGTTCCTTCCAAACGCTTCACGGCTTGAGCAGCTTTGAGGTACCACTTGAGCAGCAATACAAATATAACGACGAGCACAGCTGTAGGGATGAGGGTCCATGGTAAAGCTATGGCGTTCAACACCAGCACGCTGGTCATAGACAGGTACATCTGGATTGTTTCTAACATGCTTCGGGGAAGAAGTTCGTCTAATGCTCCCATATCCTTGGACATCCTATTCAGCACACGACCTGGAAAAAACTAGTGAGTTATGATTTTATAACTTCAAAAAGACAACTAATTAATTTAACGCGCTATTGCTACGAATAAACGAAAAAAAGGGAAAAATTGTTTGTTGCCAGAAAAATCAAAAAGCAAATAAAAATTATTATGAAGATTTCATGGAATATAAAATTGGAAAAAACACTCTTTTTGGGAAAAAATACAGGAGGAGGAGGTTCTCCATTCGATTGGTATATTTTAATTTTAATTTATGTACACCGATTTTTAGAATCGTGAAAATACGCAGTTATGTTTTATTTGAATGTATGTATTAGTGTAGACAAAGTAGGTAGTGTACGTAACTGCACATAACTTGGAATACCTAGATACCAAAAGCCTCTATTATGTGACAATTAGGTATAGTAGGTACTTATATATATGTATATACAGGGTGTAAAAGACACATGATAGTTACGATTTTATTAAAGGTCAAAGTCATATTTTTTTTCTTTTTTTTTATGAAAACGTATTCTATACGTTATTTCTTAATTATTGTCCAAAGAAACATTATCATTTTTTTTAGTATTTCATAACAAAAAATGGCTTCAAAACGTTAGCGTTCAATGTAGCTCCCTCGATGCGCACGGACACTAACGAACGGGGCCGCCGTCTGGCAAAATTATCGCGGTTTTGCGAGTTGCGTGCGAGTTGAGCCCTTTACATTGCGCGGTACAATTTGCAATTTTTTTTAACACCAAAAAATAAAAATCATTTCCCAGCAATATTTTTTTTGAAATATGTCTTATTTTGATGTATAGAATACGTGGTTTTCGTTTGACTGTTCATGTCTTTTACACCCAGTATATATATATATATAGTAGTATATATATAGTATATGTATAGTATAGTATATATATAGTAGTTGTTATATTCAATTAATACTTGGACTGTTGATGTCAACATGACATCAACAGTCCATGTGGTCTTGAGAGTAACGTCTGTCCTGGTCGTTGAATTTAACGTTAAATTGTTTATTGAAAGATTGTTACTTTTTGGGTTTGCTGGCCCTTTTATGTCGGCGACAAGCTGGCAACCTGTTACTATTTGAAGGCACTGTATGGCACATACTGCCAGATGTGGCTTTATGTGTAACAAAATGCTACATAAGGCCTTGCTCAACCCCTCATGGGATTACGAGCGTTCTCGTATGTTGTAGGTAGGTATATTCAATTATTTTTTCAAGTGAACGCTAATACGCTTGTTAATCTAATTTTGAATTATAAGATATACCAAGAAAAAAAATTGTTTCGTAGAATCTGAATATTGTAAAATGTTTTAATTTGTATCGGCCGACTTGTAATAATTACCTACTGATAACATTATGAATAGTTTTATCAAATTATGATTAATGTTAGACTAGAAGGTCGCGAGATATTATCTCAACACTACCGCATATTTACACATAATAATAACGAATACATAATATGAATACCCGAACTGCTGAGTAATTAGAGTGTAAAATCTGTTCAGAGCCCAAAGTGTAAGATTTTTCTATAAAATTCGTAACTATTTAAGGTGTGTTAAGAGCTCAATTTGTATGGGAAACGTGGTTTGCGCTTCATTCCGCTAGGGGCGGCGCTAGGGGCGCTAGGGGCGGTGATTTTAGATGAACGCCGTGTTTCTCCGTCAAGTGTGAAAAGTACAAAAAAGTGGTCCAAACAGAATGGAAGCGAGCGGAATACAGGTACCTACAAATATTCTGCTCGCTTCCATTCCGTTCCAAAAGAAAACAGAAGTACTTACCAGATGGACTGGTGTCGAAGAATCTCTTGATTGCCATGATGATGTTATGGAACATTTTATCATGGATGTTCTGGGAGGCACGCATGGTAGCCGCAACGAAGGTAACAATACGGAGTTGAGCAAATATGATAACGCCAAGAACCACGAAACCGTAAATCCACAGGTACTGGCCGATGGTTAGCGAGCCTAACATTGTACCCAAGCCGGGATCTGAAAATAAAATGAAAATCTGTAAAACTGTATTATGTTATTTGTTTAAGGTGTTAGGATAAAAAATTTTTAGCTGGCGGTATCTACATATTAGCGAGACTACTCTAGAGCATCACTCATTAATAGTCTACGTAGTCAGACACACCCGGCTTCGGCTGCTTCCGATAGCCTTATAGACATCCTGGCACTAGGCAAGGAGGTGTTAGTCGAAAAGAGTACGACATAACCCGAGGGCCGTCCTTCAGGTATCCATAACACTTCCTCCATCCCTCGGGGTCCGGAAGGTTTTCATTATCATTTTCGTTTTTCTCTATGGGGGAAGGGAAGAGGATAGAACTGGGGGAGTTAAGGAAAAAAACGCAGATGTAGGTACGAGAGCAAGACAGATGATAATATGAATAGAGCTATTTCCAGAATTATCTTGTTTTGATCAATCTATCTAGGGCAAGCATAGCAAAATGTTTGCGAAAGATTTTTTTAATATGTAGTCTGCGAGTAGTACAGTGAGTGAACACACGCCAAGATTTCTCTATGATAGATCATTCATCGGAGAGGTCAAATGCATTTCGGGCTCAACCGGTGCACCGTTCAATTTACCGCTGTCTGGTAGAACAACATACAGCCAGTTTTGCAGATCAGCCGACACCAAGCACAATTAGGCTCCATCGGCGCTGAAAATATTTATTTGTTCAACAAGTGAGCAAAGTCTTAGCTCGTGATTCATAAATAGACTACTAAGCGTAGTGAGTGATTTAAAGACAAGACAAAAAAAAAATTGCTCTCGTGAAAAACATACAACTTTTCACCTCACCAGCGAGAAAAATGTTTTAGGTGAAAAAACAAGTTAATACTCTTATACATGTTTAATATCTTTAAATTAATTATAAAAATTAAAAGTAACATTACTACAAATACCTAGATTGAACTTTACAGTCTTGTTTGGAGCTCGCAGCAAAAAGCGTTTTTGCTTCGAGATTTAACGAAGCAAAAGAGGTTTTTTGGTGCTGGATAGGTGAAAAAGCCTTTTCCCGTGTCCCCCATGGAAGTGTCAAGGATAGCTTGGGTGAAACTCAGCGCAGTTTAAGTCCGCATGTCTACGCCATCTGTCCCTCTACCTTAGGCCGCAGCAATCTGTCATATAACGATCCCGTACGAGGGAGCAAGTTCGATTAGGTCCGGCCGTGTCGTGTAGGCACGGGCACTGACTTCGGCAAGGCGGCGCTGCATCCCATGACACCACTGCGGAAAACTAAACTAGAGGTCGCATCCATCCGTCACCTCTGAGAACAGAGGCATGTCAGGAGCGACCGACCTCCCATTCCGCTCAAGGCAGCCCACCAGCCTATCAGGCGGCCAACCCACGACCTAAAAGTCTGCTGGCTTTGAAAAGGGCCCTTCCGTAAGCTATCTGCGGCGGTGTCTGACGTTGCCCAGGGTGCACAGGAGGTCTCGGAACATAGCACATATAATTACAGGCATGAGAAATTTGCGTAGACAATGCCCGAACGAATTTTTCAGCCTTAACTCTATTACAAATCACTTAATAACAATAAGTAATTTACTGAGACAATAAAAAGTGAAACGGTGTTACAAATTTCAAAAGTTTAACTTTACCTGGCTCGTCACCCGGTGGCAGTCCTTGTATGTATCCATCCACAGCATTGGTTCTATGTAAAAGAAATGCACATGATTATTAGGTACCCTAGATAATAACAGGCAGATTGGTCAAGTAGAAAACTAAACTAACCGGAAAATGAGAGGATATATCGACGTGGTTATCTTTATAGGTTCAGGACAACAAAATGATCAAAAACACAACTGCTTAATTCATTAAAAGCACAATAAATGCAGTAGTAATGCAAAATTCCTGCCACTATATTTATGACATAGGTGTAGTGTAAGTACCTAAGTCATTTGGGTAATACATTAATTAAATTTCTATAACTATCCGTTGCTTTCATTTAGTAACCTTAGTTTTGTTTTGATCATCTACTTTTGCCTTTGACTGTACACTGAAATTTGGATCATTATCTAGGCTTTTCTACATGGCTAAAAATGCACCAGGAGTAAAGAGAGAAAATCAAGAATGATAGACTAAAGTGGATCTATGGTTAGAAATAGCTAAGAATCGAGACTAAGCTCTAGAGAAATTGTGGTCAATTTATACTTCACAAAGTTTCGCTACTACATTTTATTGTGTGTTGAGCCAGGCGAAGATTACACATAAAAATATTAATAAGATTTAGACGGGTACTGCCTCTCTTGGTTGAAATGACAATGATGAGACTTCAGACCAAATAAAAATAATGAGACGGACGTGATATGATAAAAATTGATAAGTTGCGCGATGAGACCCTAAGCGAACCTGACAATACATTCATTTGTACATAAATTTATGGGATCGTATTTAACTGGTTAGCAGATTAACCTACCTAAACCTACGAACGCGTATATTAGAGCGAGATAGATAGACTAGACCATTTCACGCACACGCAACGTCACGTACAAAAGACAGCAAATGTGTAAAAACGTACAAAAGACTGCAGTACTATTTTTCACGCACACATGCGCATTGCTCACATCACACATTGGAGCATTTTTTTGGTCTCATCCAGTCAATTCATTGCCTACCTATAAGCGTCAGTAATTATAAATCTATGGTTGATCACAATATAAATGTCGATAGAGAGAGATTAGTATTATACAGTGAAGGTAATTTAAATAGAATACTAACAGGTTACTTAGCCAGTAGTCAACAAATGTAGCTGCAGCTTGTGTGAGAGCGAGCGACAGGAGTACCATGAGCAACAGCGGATAAGATCGAACTAATGACAGGTATTCCATCACCACAGCGAACTTCAAGTTTCCCTTCGCCCTCTCTTCCTCTTCCAAGATCTGAGCCTTTTCCTCTTCTGGGTTGTCATCACTTTTGACGGAGATACCACGAACCATAGAAGGGCGTTTTGTAGCCTGTTATTTAAAATTGTGTAGGAAAGTTAATAAGAAAACTGGAGAATCGATTTGTTTCTAGAAAATAAGATGGCGTCGATAGAAATAATTCCGAATCTAATATTAAAATTTAAATAAATCTTAAATAAGATTGATATATCTAACTCGAGCTCACACAACTTAGCAACATACTACAAATTCGTATTGTTAAAGAGTTAACACAATAATTCTTAGATTGGTACTTACTTTCTCTTCTTTTTCCGTTTCACTATCTTCATGCTCTGATAATAAAGAAGAAAAGTCTTTTCCAGATTTAACCAGTTCGTCGTAAGTCCCCATGTCATCAATTTGGCCCTAAAATAATAGTAAGGCATTATACGTTTCAAAATAAGCTTTGCTAAAAATATTCTCAGGTAAATTTACATAAATTTCTGACTTAGGTACACCCGGACTAGTATATGAATAAAAATAAAGTGTAACAACCGTAAAAGTAGCAAAATTTCAGTGAACCAATAATACTAGCCGACAATCAGTACCCGTAGTGTAAATTTTTTAACGCAAATTACAAATTTAGTTGCGTAACAGCTCAATTTGTATGGGTCACGAAACGTGAATAGCGCCCCTAGCGGAAAAAAGCGCAAATCACGTTTCCCATGTAAATTTAGCTGTCAAAACAACTAAAATAGTTACTTTTTAAACCAAAAAAAGTTACAATTCTGACAGAACTGCCAGAACTGTAAGTTTACTTACACTTGGCGGCACTATTGTCGGATATTGTTTATTGGTGGTTTGTTGCTTTTACGATTAGATGACTTATTAAAGATCTGTTCAGATATACGAAGAATCCGCTACCGCCGTAGGTAGCGAAAAATGTCAAGCGACATTCCGCCGGGAATGCGTATGAAGTTTCACAGCTAGCACGAAAGCGGTATCCGAGCCCCTATCGTCTAGGTAAGCGGTATCGTTTCGAATTGACTTGATTTGCCAAACAGGTTTCACCAGTATGTATTCGTTCATCGCTATCCATTATGAAAATAGGAAGTTTTATTTCACAGGTCACGCACACCACGCTGATGTGCACTCACGGATGGTACTAAGGTGACTGCTAGTCACTAGTCAAGTTTCGCTGGTCTAAGCGAAATGATTCTCTACTCATCGCGGTAGCGAAATCCGCTTGAGTTTGAACAGTGAGAATACCGCATAGCATACCGTAAGGTATTCTCTACCCACAGCGAAAACGAATACCGCCGTAATTTAAATAGGTCTTTATGTAGGTGACAGGCTCCAACCTGTTTCCATTTTGAGGCTCTGTACTGCCAAATGTTACCTAAAACCCTGCTAAATACTGTTTGGATAATGTGGTAATATGAGTGTGATACTTACATCTTTTAAAATAACGATCGAATCGGCATCTTTCAGGTAGTGTACTTGATGGGTGACCAATAGACAAGTCTTGTCATGAAGATAGTCTCGAATGCACCCGTCGAAAAGTAATCGACCCACGTTTGCGTCCACAGCTGACAATGGGTCATCCAGCAAATATATGTCAGCCTATAAAATTTCAATATTGTGATCTCAGACCAATAAAAAAGTCTTTATTGGTCTGAGATTGTAATCTACTTTTCTGTTTTGAGTTTGATACAATTTAATAATATCGAATGCGTTAGTAAATATACGAAAAATATTACGTTTATGCTAATATCCAAATCATATCGATAAGAAAGTAGGTTATCAATCTGCTATTGTCGATTGCTACATTTGCTACGTTAATTTTGATTTTTTTTTACATGTTGTAATAAATGGTTCTCACTTCTCTATAGATGGCCCTGGCCAGATTAATACGGGCTCGTTGTCCACCAGACAGAGAAACTCCCCTTTCCCCTACTAAGGACAAATCATCGTAAGGGAATTGCTTGAAGTCTGGGAGTAAGCAGCAAACTCGACACACCTGTACAAAGATTAATAATAATTTCCCGTTCGTTACACTTTATACGCAAATAGGTTTCAAATAAATATGATAGATACTTTAAGTAGCAAATATGTAGATACCTCTTTGTATTTCTTAGCATTGTAATCTTGTCCAAAAAGAATATTTTCTCTCACTGTTCCCGGAAAAAGCCATGACTCTTGGCAAGAATATGACAAGTCACCATTGACATTCAAAGTTCCATTGCTCAAAGGCAATTCCTTCAATAGTAACTGAAGCAAGGACGACTGTAATAGAAAAAATAAAATTAAATATTGGTGCGAAAGTATTTGACATAGTAAAGATAAAATCCGTATGGGATATTATGATGAAATGAGTGAAATCTACCGAGAATGTCCTTGGGCCATGATTGCATTTAATAATTTTTAACTGATAAAGGGGTCATATATTTTATATTAAAAAGTTCGTTTTACGAGTTAAAGCAACATTATTAAGCTCAATTAGATAGACTTGTGGTCAATAATTTAAACACGATTGACTTATTAATAAAACTAACTCAACATTCGCCTGTATACACATAAACTATTTTGCCTTCCAAGTAAAGTGTGAATAATACTGTAGTAGGAAGTCAGTGCGGCATTTAATAAAAAAAAATACTTTTTAACACCGCCCTGGTTTCATATACAAAATAAACAATAAACAATCATTATTCTTCATTGCTTTATTAACTTTATTATTAACAAATGAAAGTTCTTACAAGTCTATCACTGACTTAGCACTATTTGTTGTAAGCGAATTAATAAGTCTTGTGAGTATTAAATTAATGCGGTGTTTACCTTTGATTAACGGTGTACTTAGATCTAACCATACCATCTAAAAGGCTAAAATCGCCTTAGGAATATGCCAACGTTTAGCGGGGACGAGATGGGGGTTAAGCGCAAAAATCGCGCTTTGGCTCTACACCACCATTGTCAAGCCGTCAATAAATTACGCCTGTCTGGTATGGGGTTCAGAAGCACTGCAAGTAACTGCGATCAAAAAACTGACAGGCTTGCAGCGCACTGCGTGCCTCATGGCAACGGGTGCCATTCGATCAACTAGAGCCATAGCCCTAAATGCACTTCTCACCCTCCCCCTCTCTACCTCTATATTGAGAAAGAGATGAAGGCTGGCATTTACAGGATTAACGCTGGCATAAAACACTGGAAATCTCAAACAATGAGGTCTTTACACCACAAAGTGTTTGAATGTCCACCACTCGCAATGACATCAGATGTCTTGCCTCCAGAGTTTAACTTCTACAAGAAGTTTACTGTGGAACTGACTAAAAGGGAGGACTGGGCCCAATGCCTTAATAGTGATCTCTTGGACGTCGGTTCACTGAAAGCTCCAAAATGGGCCCTAAAGTAGGATGTGGCATATACGCACACCAAGCCCAAGGTTAGCATAAGCATAAGCCTTGGTAAATATGCCACTATTTTCCGGGTGAAAGTTTGTGCCATAATTGAATATGTACAAGCCAACCGCCAGTCAAACTATCGTTAACTAAAATATAGTAATATATTCAAACATCCAGGCAGCTCTACTAGCACTAAACGGTAACGTTTTAAAGTTAAAGCTAGTAAAAGAGTGCGTGGAAAAACTAAATGACCTGGGGCAACAAAACAAGATCAGCCTCTAATGGGTACCGGGTCATGGATTGGAATCATCGGTAACGAAAAGGCCGATGAGCTAGCAAGGGCTGGGGCTCAAGGTCTACAGTTTGGCCCAGAACTTTTCTGGTATCTCAAAGAACCACAGGCCATGCAATACTTAAAAACCCACCTCCTCCAAGAGGCAAAAGGGGACTGGTAAAAAACGCCTCGGTTAACACACTCAAAAGCACGAACCATAGTCTTGTAAGCGCACTGACGAGCTACTGAAGCTTAACAGGGGCAACCTGAGCGTGTTGATTAGGGCTCTGACTGGCCGCTGCAAGCTGAACAGACATCTCTATAATATGACAGTAAAATAAACTGATGCTTCCAGATTCAGGAACAGGAGCGTGAAACACCAATGCACCTCCCAGGAGCACAGGAGGAATGTCTCATTCACAACAGAAATCGACATTTGGGAAGACACATTCTCGACCCAGATGATATCAAAACAATCCAAGGTAGGAATATCTTATCATTTTTAGATAGTGCCCAGCTAAAGGAGTACATAGGACTTACTTGGAGGCTAGTCATAATAGATCTTCATAGTTGGCAGTGACGCAAAATGCACCGCGTTGTCTAAATAATAAATAAATTGTGTAAGCAGGTTTGTTTGGGCATTCTCCTTTGTATGGAACAGCCTAATTTCAGTTCATTGTATGGAACGCGATTTCAGAGTTGCTTCCATTAAAAGTTGTTTGTGTTGATTAGATCTTGAAAAGTATTTGAAGGTTGTCGGTGTATTACGAACACCCCTGTAGAATTCAAGAACAACCCGGTTCAATTCAAACTTGGATATAATATACCTAAGTTTGAATTGAACCGCACCGCCGCACCACCGCAGAACTAATTGTCAAAAATATTGATATTTTATTTATTTATTTGGTTCAGGTACAAACAGTCATATACAAGAACTATATGTAGCGCAAATTGTTACAAACAGACCTAAAGTACCATAAATTATATCTAACAAATAAGGTATTGAATATGCAAATCCAATAAGTGACGGATAAATTTACTTATGTCCTTTTTTAGCATAATAATTTTGGTACGTTTTCAACAAATATTATACTTAATCACTTCTTAACATTAAAACAATAATTATTTACTTTACTCTTGAAAATATTGAATTTGAAAAAATATCCACTTCAGACTGTGACTTATCATAAATAGTGCAGGAACGTCTAAAAAAGTGCATAATTAGTGTGACAACTTGAAATATGCAAGGTATCCTTAGAACGTGAGGAGACTCTAGGAACTTTGAACTTAACTTATTGCAATAAATCCGAGGAATCAATATGATTGTTTATTAATTTGTACAAAAATATGGTGTCTAAAAATAAAATCTAAAAAATTTCATTAAATTAGTTCTGCAATGTTATTATGGATATAGATACCTGATATAATTTGATTAAAATTATCATTTATATTTTCTAAATTTATAATAATCAATAACAATTTGCTTAATCAATTTTTCATTACGAGTCATTCCTTTATCTAATAAGTACAGATTATTGTTGTCTTGAGATAAAAATCATTTCCGAGGTAAATGCCTTGAACGTCCTTTATGCTATCCATACTTATTACGAGAACGTAATTAGTTTAAATATTACTTTTATTCATCTGCTACGTTTTGTATTTATCGTGTATGTATTATTCATTACACGAACTTATAATGTTGCTTAATTTGGGCTACATAACTTTAATAGGTATGTACGAAGAAAACATATTACACCGACCCCCTTAGATTATAGCAAATTTAGCCGACCCCTTAAAAAAAGGCAGAAGAAGAAATAATATTGATAGTTTTAATTTGAATATCATAAAAAAAACAAATAACATAAAAAAGGTTTAAATATAACTTGCCGACTTTTTATAACACGGTATAACTTCCATGATCACAATTCTATTAATTATCATTGTCATATCAGCTGAGAGACGTCCACTGTTGGACATAAGCCTCCCCAAGGATCCCCAAACAGGTCGGTCCTGCGCTGCCGCATCCAGCGGCTTCCCGCGACCTTTACCAGATCGTTCGGTCCACCCATCGAGCACATAACCAAGTCCACCTTGTAGGGGGCCTACCAACGCTGCGTCTCTCGGTACGAGGCCGCCATTTGAGGACCTTTCCGGCCCAACGGCTGTCAGTCCTCCTCTCAATGTTACAATTCTATTAGTTAAGAATTTCTTACACGACAGGCTAGCAACCTTTCGATCTTGATGTTGGCTTTATGCGTAACTACAATTAGGCCATTTTAACATTACGGGCGTGAAAGTATGTGTGTGTTAGTTCTTGCATTGGGACTTTAAAAACTAACAATAGCGATGCAATTGAATTCATAACTCTTATTTAATAAGAGTGTGACGTAACTCGTTGGGGCAGCTCACAGGTTTATTTCGCACTTACCTTCCCGCAGCCGACGGGCCCGATAACTGCGCAGAGCTTACCACGGCGTACGCGCATTGACAGATTCTTTAGAGTCGGGTCTTCACTTCCACTCTTCCACGAGGCTGTTACCCCATGGAGTTCAACGGCGAATTCATTATGTTTCTGCGTTTTGGTCACACCTAGCGGGCGAATAAATTATTTATTTAAAATAAAATTTTTAACAGATTCCTGTGATGTGGTGAGTATATTTTACATTTCAAATGTGACTAGTATATTTTATACGCAGACGCAGATAGATTTTATTGAATTTAATTCTAACGTTGTTAGAATTAAATTCAATAAAATTTTAGTTGTTAGTTGAAAACAATAGCAAAATAAAGTTTCTATACAGTTCCTTACCATTTTGTAGGTTATCAACAGCGCCAAACGATGTATACTTCCTAATAGTCATTTGAGGTTCAAGAGATTTTTCCTTGGTATTGAAAAGCGTTCTATTGATAGTTCCGTTGCTGGCGGCGTTTTTGGGAAGAGTATCCTTTTCATCTATTGAAAAAAGTTTGTTGGTTAATACAATTTAGAGACAACGTAAAAAGTATTGAAATATTTGAATACAAATCGAATGTTTGAAAAATTTTAACTGTACATATAAAAGCATATATTTTATATAAACATATCTAAGTATATACAAGGTTTTTGGTACATGGGGTATGAAGCCGGCACCTACCCATGCTAAAATAATGATATAAATAAAATGGCGACATTAAAAATTAAAAAATTGTAAAAATATTTTTTTTCCATACATTTTGTTTTTTTGATCAAACTATTTGTATGAAGAATTTTTTTTTTACAATTTAAAGTTTTTGATATCACCATAGTATTTATATGACTATGTTAGCACGGGTAGGTACCGGCTTCATACCCCATGTACCAAACACCTTGTATACGTCAAAATATATATAAAAAATCTGTCACAATCGTCACAAAAAATTGTACAACTAATAAAGGACAAAAACTAAAAGGTCCAAAAGCTACTCATTTGGATATAAACACCATTTTTTTAAAGTCCAGTAATGAGGCTTGTGATAAAATAGTTTTTATGTAAATCTTAAAGAAATTAATGTGAACGTAACATATCTATTGTAAATCATTGGATTTGAGTCACAGAATCAATAATGGAAAATTTAAATTAAAATTATATTTTGTCATTAAAAAAATCAATAATTCAGCATTTTCAGAGAAAAATCTTAAGTTATTTCAAGGCTAAGCACGCATGGAAGTTTACTGCATCTGCCGATTATTATCGTTCATCAGTGGGTTTAGTCGCACATGAAACGAATAGTACATTGACCGATAGATTACGGCGCATGGAAGCTTAAAGAATCGTAGGATTGTAAATCAGGGCTTCATTGAAATGGCATTTGTTCGTGTAGTTGTTCTCAAAAGAAACGCTGTAAGAAGTACTGGGTGCATACACTATTATTAACCTTATTAATTTCCCCGAATCTTTATTTCTTGGTCATCATGTTGACGTTTGGATGACGTACTAAAACCTCGAATACGCTCGCTCGATTAATTATCAGGCGCATGTGCGGTCTCTCATAAAATAGTATACTGTCATAGGTCTGTAGGGCAGATCCAATATTTTTGTTAAACGAGAAAATTAAGTTTGAAATGTTCACTGTATTCTGCGCCTCAGAGCCGTAACCCATTGATTTGAAATTGATTTAAAAAAGAAAAAAAAAACACTGATAATAATTGCGTATAGGGTATTACATATTATTTCTTTCAACTTCACAAAAATGTCACCACTTAGGTATTTTTACATACATGGCTGTAAAAATACCTAAGACACAGCCGAAGTCTACGCATTCTATAAATCAAAATAGGAATGTTATAAAAAATATTGCTGTACTTAATGATTTTCATTTTTTGAAGTTAAAACAAAACTTAAAAAAATACTGCGCAATGTATACAGCAAGCAATTAGCGCGGCTCTTAGCAACTTGGAGACGTGCATGACGCTCGGTCGGCTGAGTTGAATGGCCCCGATATCGAGTGGTTACATTGAGCGCAGACGTTTAAACGACATTTTTTTCGTATGAAATACATAAAATTTTGATAATGTTTCTTTGGACAAAAATTAAGAAATAATATTTTCAATTTGTTTTCATAAAAATCTTGAATGTTTTAACTTTGACCTATAACTGCATAATTATTATTTTCCCAGGTAGAGTCTAGAAGAAAAAGATGGTCCTAATGATGAGCGGAATAGGTAGTTCTAGGCTTTGCCATAGGTCTTGTTACACCCGTTATAAAAAGCACAAGTAACCAAATGTGAGCTTTCTTTTTAATATAGAAGTTATAGTCACATCACTCTATTTTTGTGACTTTTCAATATAATGGTAAGTAAGTATGCCTTCTAATCCTGGAAAACACGAATATTAGTGTCACTTATGCCTTTTGAGCATACTTTATCTTTGAATGCCTTGATAATAAAATTCTACAAAAAATTTTGCAGATGCGCCTTTTTTGTTGATTCCAAATATTTTTATAACTCATATTTACAAAAAACGTTAGTTATGCTTTTGTGTTATTACGACAGCATAGGTTACTTGACATCGTCCGATTGCTATTGACTGACATTTTTGTGTCTCGCCACAAGTTTTTAAATCTGCTGATTAAGTTGGCTATCATGGGCGCTTCCACACGTTGATTGCCTGTGTTGTAGCTGACCGATAGTTTGATCGGCAGTAAGCTTCCATGCGCGCCTAGCCTAAGATTTTGTTCTTACCCAGAGAAAGAAAACTTTGAATACGATCCAAAGAGACTTTCATTTCTGATAATGATGCGATAGCGAGGGGCAATATCATCGTCAAGTTCATTTGTATGCTCGACATGAATTGTTGGATCGGGTAAATCTAAAAGAAATAGGATTATTATTGACATATATATTATTTTGTGCCCCCGCCACGTCTTAATCCGAGACGCCGCTTGTGTATGTCCCGTGCTTAAGGCAAGGGACATACGTAATCGGCGGCGCCGATGTGATGCATAAGTACGGCGGACCATCCGCGCCTTGTAATTATGTCCCGAACCTCGCCACTTCTATACATTTTGTACGAAATACGCTCGCGCCCATAGATTTATTATTACTGACGTTTATAGATTGGCAACGAATCGACTAGGGTGAGACCAAAAAATTACACCGATGTGTGCGTAATGCTTATGTGTGCATGAAAAATAGTACAGCAGTCTGACAATTGCTGTCTTTTCTACGTGACTGACAGGCCTCCTTAGGTCCCCTGCGTGTACGTGAAATGGTCTCGTCTATCTATCTCGCTCTAATATATGCGTTAGTATGCTCTATTTCTTTCACATTGCCGATCTACAGTTACCTATATCTATATGCTAGCGCCTCCTCTATATCCAACGCCGCTTATGTATGTCCTTTGCCATAGCCTGCCGCAACCAGTGCGCCCGTATGTTGTAAAGTTATTTGTAAAAATTTAATATTGTGCTGCTGAGATTCATAATAAAAACTAACACCCGTAATCACAAACATTACAATGAGATCTCTCGACTCTTGGATAAGAAACAAACTAATCTCATGCGCCCTCCAGACTCACGCCGAGAACACCCGAGAAGCGTGAGTGTGATTAGTTTCTCGCGTTCTCGTTCTCGGGCTCACCTGTTCTCCGCTCGGTGTCGGTTTTTAGGCCCGCTTCAAAGGGTTTCTCGGGCGGGAAACGAGAACCTTATCACATTCTCGTTCACTGTAAATACCAAAGCCGCTGCACTGTCAAAGTCATCCATTTCGCATAACGGTCGAGAATGCAAGTGAGAAGTTCGCGTGAGTGTAGATACCATCTCGTTTCTCGGGTCAAGTCTCGGCGAGACTTCTCGCCGAGACTTCTCGCGTGAGTCTGGAGAGCCTATCAGAGCTCTATTCAATGCCATTGCGTTGAATAGAGCTGTGATTGGTTGAATGCCATTGCGGAGAATACGGGTGTAAGTCTTTTTCTCTCTCTACCCTCTCATCTGTAATTAACTTAAGTCGATGCAATGTATGTACCGACTCAATGTTGTGCAATAAATTATTAAATAGTTAATTTGTGTAGATAATAATAATATTCTTTTTATACAAAAATGATTCACGGTGTGTCCTGGCAATTCCGAGACATTATAGTGAATTTATTTTATAAAAGGACACACAACTTACCGTGGTAGCAGACACCAAATTGCCTGACAAGACCAGAGTCAGAACGGTGACGAACATAGTACTCCGTTCCGTGAATAACATGAAACCGAGGAATACGCTCCGTACAAAGATAGCCTTCTTGAGGGCACTCATTTCGTATGCCCGCACCGCACTCACTACTAATTGAAAGGGTTTCTCCCAGGCGTACATTTTAATGACCTGCGAAGTAAGCATCCCGTTAAAAATCTTGTTAAAAACCGGCAAAGCAGCTAGAAGATGTTTCTCATATTATTTTTTAAGGGGAAAAGGCTGTGTCTTAATGTCGTACTTAATAGTAATTTATGTAGCTGTTACATATTTAGGGGTTATTGAAACACGAGTGTAAGAGTTTTCAATAGTATCTATGAGTGATTTAATACCAAGTTATTTGCAGTAGGTACTTACATACCACAAATTTAATAATACAAGGAGATAGGCCAAGCCGGCGTTTAACTTGTGACAAGTGTATGCCCTGTGGGCATACATTTCCGCCACTTTGCCTTCCGATAAAGTCAAGTGAATACGTAACTCAGCGATTTGACCGATCTCCTTTGCGGCTGTGCTTAACTTTCATCGCTTCGCAGTCCTTAAGACGCGCGCAATGAATAGTGTATATTACGGCATGTTCAACTAGAACCATGTTATGTAGTACGGCTGCTGATCGCGACACTCGGTCTTCCTATGAACTCGGCGGTTCGACCGATCTCCTTAAATTGATATATCTGTGGTACATACACTACTTTATCTACACTCTGGTGTAATGTGCTTACCTGTATACCATTAATGATCTCACTCATGAGTTTTATACGCTTGTCTGTCCTCGTCGCTACCTCTCTTCTGATAGTCGCCGTAAACTTTGTCAGAACAGCTGTAACAAAATAAAAATATCATCAACAAAATTTAAATAGTTAAGTCCACATGGAGTGTTTTTCGATCGTTTTCGGACGAAAATCGTATGCCATTGGAGGCAACAATCTTCAGATAATTATCACATTCACGAGTATGTTATACGACAGGCTACCTTAAAAGAATAGGAAGAATCAGCAGGACCCAAATCCGCTGCCTCACAGGTGCTTTCACTGGCCACTTTGCCACTAAAAGACACCTGTGTACAATAGGCAAAGCTGATGACCCCATCTGTAGAATGTGTGGGGAGGAGGAAGAAAGCATGGAGCACATACTATGTGCACATATATTTATTTATTATTTTAAATTATTTTTATTAAAATTTCATACGTTTGACCTAGGTATAACTATCCCCAACCAATATAAAACACATTTTATAAGTTATATTAAAGTTTTCCTGAATACGTAACAATCATTCGCGAAACAATTTATTTGATTATCATCATTAACATGTTACTTTTAATATTAAAGCTTTATCCTTTTATGAACGTCATATTTAGATAACAGAAACTAGTATGACAAATACCTATAACGCGATATCTATACTATAGCGATAAATGACTTGCATTTCTAAAGTAGAATACAATAACAAAGTAACGAATATGTTAATTTTATACATTGACGATTAAAGGTAATAGGTTATAATATAAACGACATAAACCAAATTGCTTAGAAGATCAGTTTAAAGTTTAGTTTGAAAAATTAACATAACTTTTTTGTTTATAGTCATAAGGGTGAAAATTTAAACAGCTCTAGAATAAACAAATAAAAGCATAATTTGACATTTTTATTTAATTGATTCGACTTTGTTTTTTGGGTTTTAATGCCGCCGCCGCCGCCGATCAATTTACCTTATTTTGGATACAAAAGAGGTAATTGGGCATAAGTTAGTTAAGTAGGTAGAGAAGACTAAGCTACATTCGATATCCTCATGCCAAAAGGTAATAGGGCATAATGACTGTAGAATAAGTTAAATCGGTAAAAAGGGACAAACGACAGTTCATATTATATCTAAAAAAAAAAACTAAAAAATATTATGTCTATAAAAATTGTCCGTTATCTATTATCCATAACACAAGTTCTCAATGATACTTAATTTGGGCTAGACAATTGGTGTGAGCGTGGAAAAAAAAATAGCTACGATACTATTAATTCATCACTGGCTCTGGCAGGTGGTCATTTATTTATACTTTGTTCAACAATCAACAAGTGTATAATTGTTATTAAGAATGAAAAATAAAAATTTTGTTTGTAAAAATCTCAATGTTTTTTGAGGCCGGTCCTAAATACAAGTGACAAAGTTTACTCCAAATATAGAGGTTGGCACCGACCTCAAAAAAACATTTAGATGAAAAAAATCTCAGTTTTTAGTTTTAAAGGTTTTTTTTTATTTAAAAATAAAATTATTATTGGAGTTTAAGTGTTTAAATCACTTAAAAGCAAAAAATAGTTTTATATAAATTTTCAGGAAACTATCTCGAGATCTTTTAGACACACAAGTGATAAGATTACGATATCATCGATGTCAATATTAATTAATTAAATATAATTACATAGGCATTATAAGGGATAACCCAAAAACTAGTCGGTTAAAATACAGCGATATATTGAAAAATATTTAAAATGCGGCTGATCCAAAAAGAGTGAGATTTTGATATAAGTGTTTTATCGATCAAATTAAGTACAATCGCTAACTCATGACCAGAAACACTGTATTATAATAATATTGAGAATGCTGCAATTTTCAGCAATGTTACAAACTATCCTGCGCTACCCTTCGCCGTGCGTATTTTACATACTGTCGGATTACTGTTAACGTACCTTGAATTGGAAAAATGACAAGTGATACTCCAAACAAACCGACGAAAGGTGCATATCCCGCTACGTCGAACAAGAAGTACAGAACGATGGCTACTTGAATCGGGATTACCCACAAGTAGTGAAGGAACATCAAGGAGTAGTCGAACCTGGGGACAAACAGTCGTATTAGAATCATAGATAGGCTTTAGCAACGTCGGACAACTGATTCGTTTTCTTGCAGTCTTCTTTTTCTTATCTTATTTTCTATTCCATTCTATTTCTTAACAACACACAAAGATTTTGCCAGTCAAGTAAAATGTATCTAAATTTAGAACGAGGTTCTCCCGAGTTGTAATACACGTGTTAAAGACTCCATTTTTTAATGCTTCTACCGTTACAATAAAGGCGGGAGCGGTTTTTTTAAATTTATTTTACAAAAATAGACATTTAAACACAAAATATTTAATTTCTTTTCTGTGGCACTACAAATGGCTTCACAATATTTTAAAAATGTTCGCGCGCTAAGGAGCACCGCACAACGCACGCGCCGCGTCCGATGTTCATTGCTCTGCAGAGACGCGGTGCGGCGCGATTTTACAGTACTTTGACTCCATATAGTGACGAATCGGCGCGCACGCACATATACTAACGTCGTTTGCACGGCTGTTTTTGCCGTTTTACCGGCTTTGCCGTTCAGAGCGTGCTTAGCGGCCGTGTATACGACGTTTGTATGTGTGCGTGCGCAGATTCGTCGCTATATATGGAGTCAAAGTACTGTATCGTTCTCTATATTGTGTCAGTACTGTCATACCAAAGAGGCGATGCGCTACGATCCGGAGCCGTTTCGTAGTCGCTGTTCCGTAGCGTAAATAGTAAAAAAGAATGCGTGCTACCCCTTTAGGCGATAGCCAGCCAGACGGACTTCAACAAGTATACTATCAACTAAAAATTGTATCTTTCAACCCAGACCTTCGTTCACGGTCATTATATTACTTTATTTTAACACCAGTCATTCATCACACACTCAACGCCCATAGTATTTCTTTTGTTTTTATGTTTCATAGTATGTAACTAGTTCGAATCGAAACTACATAAACTAACGGCCAGTTGCACCAAATTTCACGTTTTACAATTTTGCAAAAAGTAACGTAAAAGAAACTTGATTCATATGAGTATGAATGAATTGTTCCATTTTTTAAAATATGTTATTTTTTTACGAAATTGTAAAAAGTAAAACTTGGTGCAACCGGTCGTTACTTTACATAAGTATTATAAGTAAGTCGTTCACATACACAGATATATCAATCTAAGGAGATCGGTCGAATCGCCGAGTTCATGGGAAGACCGAGTGTCGCAATCAGCGGCCGTACTACATAACATGTTTTAGTGGATCATGCCGTAATATACACTATTCATTGCGCGCGTCTTAAGGACTGCGAAGCGATGAAAGTTAAGCACAGCCGCAAAGGAGATCGGTCAAATCGCTGAGTTATAGTTATAGCCTATACGCATAGGCGAAGTGGCGGAAATATATGCCCACAGGGCATACACTTGTCGCAAGTTAAACGCCGGCTTGGCCTATCTGCTTGTATTATTAAATCTGTGTTCACATACCTTGTGATATCGTTGGATAGAAGGTTCACGAGCTTTCCACCTGCCACTTCTCCAACTGATGCTTGATTCATTCGCAGCAACTGTCAAAATTTTGTATTATTTTACAACGGGCCTTAACTAATAATCGTCGATCATATTTATCGACGGTCTTGGTTACCTCCCATAAGATTTTGTAATATCGGACAAAAATCATAATTTTATTTTGGAAAAAAACGATTATAGTCTGACCGCTAGTGCCGTATCACGCCATAAGTGCGGGGCGAGACGGGAGAGCAGATTTCTCGTGGCAATTCGCGACATCTCGAGATTTAATGCACATATTGGCATTGTATTTCCAAAGATCTCGTGATATCTTAAACGTAAGTTTTCAAGTGGCCGAAAATTTTATAATCAAAAAGTTCTTTTTTTAAATACTTATAATGGATTTATATAACGTCAAAAACCACCACTTCGGACGTAATGGCTGGGTGTCACCCCGGGCCCGCCACTTAATTTGCTAGTCGACACTCGATATACAACATGTAATTTAAATAACCAACACCCTGAATACAGGTGGTTTGGAATCGGCTTCTGAGTTGATTTCAAAATATTTTTTTTTTAAAAAACCACTATTTTTTTTTGGAAAAAATAAAAAACAAAAGTACCCATAAAATATTGTACAATGTTCTCTCGGTACTTTTTTTTTTTTTTTCAAAAAAAGTTAATTGAAAAAAAAAAAATTTGAAATCAACTCTGAAGCCGATCCCAAACCAACTGTATTCAGGGTTTTGGTTATTTAATTTACCATGTTGTTTAACCACTCGGCCACCACGTAGATACTTAATGCGAACAATTTTGCATAGACATTATTTAATTATAAAAGAAATTCAAATGACATTGAAAGATGTCAAATAAAGTTATTGAACACGAATATAAGCTCCTTGTTATTGAACTATTGAACCGATAAACAGTAGACGTTGGCCAGTTAAGTTAATCTAAGTTTAATCGGAGTTTGCGATGTTCAGAAACGCATTTTTCAAAGTTATCGAACCAATAGCGTTATCGAACAGATAAACTACCGTCAAATGTACCTCAGAAACCGGATCTAGTGGGAATTTCGCTCAGACCAATGATTGTCATTGGTCTGAGGAATTTCGCGTAAATATTTGACATGACGTAAAGTTATCTTCATCTCCCCGCGCACCTCTGTCGCAACTAGCGGCGCTAGCGGTCAAGCTATTATACTGGGTGTAAAAGACATGAACAGTCAAACGAAAACCACGTATTCTATACATCAAAATAAGACATATTTCAAAAAAAATATTGCTGGGAAATGATTTTTATTTTTTGGTGTTACAAAAAATTGCAAATTGTACTGCGCAATGTAAAGGGCTCAACTCGCACGCAACTCGCAATACCGCGATAATTTTGCTTGACGGCGGCCCCGTTCGTTAGTGTCCGTGCGCATCGAGTGAGCTACATTGAACGCTAACGTTTTGAAGCCATTTTTTGTTATGAAATACTAAAAAAAATGATAATGTTTCTTTGGACAATAATTAAGAAATAACGTATAAAATACGTTTTCATAAAAAAATGAAAAAAAAAAATTATGACTTTGACCTTCAATAAAATCGTAACTATCAATTTCCCAGGTATAGTTTAAAGGAAGAAAAATGTTATGGCGGTGAGCAGAATACATGGTTTTCGTTTGACTGCTCATGTCTTTTACACCCTGTATATTTTATCTGTTATTCACTCCAATCGACGAGGATTTTTTGCAAAAAAAAAAAAAGTCAGTATGTACAATTGTACATACTTAGAAGTCGCTCTTTGTGTCTGTAACTGCGGACTAGCGGCTAATTTTGGAGCACACCTTTCAGAAGACCACGGTCAAATGACGCTACATTTATGTTGTGTTGTGTTACTGTTAGTTAGTAACGTCGCCACAGCTCCACGAGGTAGGAAAAGGGAGGGTTGGCAGCGCGTGAGTGTCACGTCTATGTTGCAAGCGTCTATAGGCTACGGTGCCTGCTTAACGCCAGGCACGCCGAATGCTTGTCTGCCAACCACTTGACATAAAAAAAATCGTGAGTGGTCTTTCTTGACTTTCTCGTATACCGGAAACAACTCAAAAGTTGATAAAAACCTTATATTTTGATGTCATACATGCATGTTAAATTTTGGTCACCCATCCGAGTACCGACCACGCACTTGGTTGCTTTACTTTCGTGATCGGAAAAGTTGATAGAAACCTTATATTTTGATGTTATACAAGCATGTTAAATTTGGTTGCAATAAGTTAAAGCATACTCGAGTTATCGTCCTACCGCACAGACACATAGACATAATACCAAAACAAAAATTTTTGGACTCAGGGAGGTCCAAAAGGTGTAA
The DNA here is from genome assembly GCA_955850985.1 of Elophila nymphaeata. Lineage (NCBI taxonomy): Eukaryota > Metazoa > Arthropoda > Insecta > Lepidoptera > Crambidae > Elophila > Elophila nymphaeata. The sequence goes on along the minus strand of OY039069.1, from coordinate 14,297,078 downwards.
AACCGTCAAAATCTCGAGGTTGAATTTTTTACGATTACGACTTCCTCTATTCTACGTATACAAGAAAGTAAAAAAGTTTCACGTAAGTATCAATAATTCAAAGGAGTTGAGTAATTCAACAGAATGTGTTGTATAATTCTTGTTGGAAAAAAGGAACGCATAGTTTTGTCCCAGAATTGTTATGCATAAGAACGGTTTGAAACAACAAAAAATCATGTTCTGCAGTAGCATTAGTGAGATTAATGCGGATGTAGCAATCCCATGAGAAATTTGTATAATTTTTAACCGGATCAGTCTGTCTATTATGAAAGAATTTGATAAAGAAATGTAAAAATAGACTTTTATTCTGCCTTCCGAAGGACGTAGGAAAATCCAGTTGAAAAATTTTCGGCTTTCCGAGTTCTAACCGCGGAATTCATAGTTTAGCTTTCTATTAAATAGACTTTGCTAAGTCCTTTTAAATCGTCAAAAGCTCTACCACCATTTCGGGAAGAACTAATTATTTTACTTAAATAATTATTATTATGCTGAGATGGAAGAATAAGTTGTACGATTTTTATAGTCAAAAATCATATAATTTTGAACCAGTATTTGTTAATTATGTAAAAAACGACTCTAAAGTTTTCAAAAGAGCCTACGAATCATGAAAATGATGAAAGAAACTCCACAGCTTACAATTTCGTAATGATTTCGAAACATCATTATAGGTCAGTAGATAATAACAATATAATTAAAATTGCAGTTTTACATGCGTAAATTTTGGGCAGTTATTTCTCCCACGCATTTGGATCATTTATACATCATCATTTGTATAATAATTTATCTTTATATATTTAGCTTTTTTATATAATTCAATGAATCACAATAATGAACTAAGTAATTTAACTTTTGATACTCACCAACAATTTGTGTTAATGTCAGATAGATCACTTTCAATTTAGGTGTTAACCATACATTTATGACCCTTCGGTTAGCCAATATATTAGAATACAATATGTGGTATACAAAAATAAATCCAATACTGTATTATAACAATAATTATAATAACCAAAAGAAATAGGTAATTCAAAGACAATAGGTTATTTAAGGTAATCATAATTTTTTTTCTCAAGTTGATAAAAGATGACATGACAAACTATAGGAATATCTATAGCCGTTTTTATTTCGTTCCCAGACTAGGGAGTCTAAAAAATAAACAGGACAATTACCTTTTTATAAAGCAGTGCAGAGCAAGCCACCTTTACTTTTAAACTGAACCTCATGACGAAAAGTGAATTGTGATGCTGACACATCATGCTGGTAAAGTTTAGCCCAAGCATGGCCAGAGCGTACATGCCCGCGTCGAAGTTGGACATTTGGCTGTCCACCGTCCAAAATGATAACAAATTGGCGAACAGCATCGGTTGGACTATCCTAAAACAACAACCAGAATATTATTAAATAATTCAATGGTTCTATTCACATGAAATGTCTTAAACCACAGTTCAATCAATCTAAGGAGATCGGTCGAATCGCCGAGTTCATAGGACGACCGAGTGTCGCGATTAGCTGCCGTACTTCATAACATGGTTCTAGTTGAGCATGCCGTAATACACTATTCATTGCGCGGGTCTTAAGGCCTGCGAAGCGATGAAAGTTGAATCGTCGAATCGCTGAGTTACGTATTCACTTGACTTTATCGGAAGGCGAAGTGGCGGAAATGTATGCCCACAGGGCATACACTTGTCACAAGTTAAACGCCGGCTTGGCCTATCTCCTTGTATTATTAAATCTGTGTCTTAAACGATTATTTAGATGTCTGAGGTACTTCATCTTATTCATACGAGGGTGTGCGTTTAGTAACAATACAGGTGCAAGTAGGTAATATTCTCAAAACGTAAAATGATGCGCAGAGTAGGTACGTATCAAACAAAACAATAGTCGCATGGTTTGTTTGCTTGAAAAAACACCATTTGAATAGACCCAGATGCAAGCAATCTACTAAAACTCGCAGAAGTAGGTAACATATATAACCATTTAAAATTAAATGAGAAATTCATATCTTTACGTACCTGGCTGTAGTTAGAATTAAAATATAGATGGCGCCGGGCATATATTCGAGCCAATACGCCCTAAAAAGTGTTTTCCATAGTGAGGGCTCTTGGTTTTTCCTCTCAGCTGACTCCAATTCCTCAAGCCAATACCTACGAGAAATATGTTTATTATTATGTATTTCTAGTGAACAACAGTGAATATTGTATATAAGTTTGGTTTTAAAATATTTTTATTTAGATTCTTTATCTCCACTTGTAAGTGTATCAGTATATGTGCCATAGATTTATAATTACTGAACTTTATAGATTGGCAATGAATCGACTAGGTTAAGACCAAAAATCAACCAGTGTGAGTAATGCGCATGTGTGCGTGAAAAATAGTACTATAATCTGAGAGTAGCTGTCATTTCTACGTGACTGACAAGCCGACTATTACAGTTTCATATATCGAGGTAAGAACTGGTAAGTACCTACTATTATATTTACGTATGAGCGTAAGACTCTCGGTAACTGTCAAACGCGTTTTTTCCAAACTCAACATTGGCGGAATTGTCAAATAGACAGGTTCCATTAATACAAAAGCCGCGTGATGTGGCGTGATGCCGGCAGAGTAGTAAAGCACCCAAAGAATATGGTTTAGTACTCCGTGGCATCACCCCATATCCTACAACGGGTGTCGTGGAAGGCGACTAATGGATCAGCAAAGGGGTATTGATCACCTTATACCCCGTCCACCAATCCGCATTGGGCAAGCGTGGTGGACTACTGCCTAACCCTCCTTCGATAACAAGGAGAGGCCTTGTGTCCCAGCAGTGGGTCGAATTAAAAAGGCTGTTATGATGATTAATATAAAAATAGAATAGAAAAGAGGTCTTGGGTTCAATTCTCGTAATACAAATTTTGTTCGGTATGCTTGATTGATAGAGTTCTTTAAGTCCTCCTCCTGGGTAGTTAGCACTATCAGTCTTGTTTTATTAACGAGATTTTTTTTATATGTTACGAGATGGCAAACAAGCTTGCGGCCCACCTGATGTTAAGTGGTCACCGCCGCCTATAGACACTTGCAATATTAAGTGTAAATCACTTAACACCGCAAGTGCGTTTGCCATCCTGGGGACTAAGATTATATGCCCTCCATGCCCAGTAATTACACTGGCTACCTTTCCCTTCAATCCGAAACACAGCGAACTGCTTCACGGCAGAAATAAAAAAGGCGGTGGTACCTACCCAGACGACCCTATATATGGGTCTACCACCTAGTAATAAAGCAGAATATAGTAAGTATCTCAGTGGATGAGGGATATGGGTGCTCGCTTCCACTTTACGCTAGCCGAAACGATAAACACTATAGTGACTACAAATCCCTAACTAAGATTCAAGTGAATAAAATCTTCTGGGAATGGCATATACAAGCTTAGCAAATAACAAGCTCTTGAACTGTCATCAACGATTAGGAAGAGAAATGAACTAATTGGAAGTGAGCGGTTGTTAGTGGCGCCATAATACGTATGCTAAGATAAGATAACAGCTCTGCTCTTAATCATAATATAAGTTCTATTGTGATTTAGATAACTGATACATCAGAGTGCTATTATTGTGACGGCTATTTATAATTCGCAACTCCTTATGAATCCAATCAATCCGACCAGTTCATAAGTCGTCTTCAGATGTGGGTCGAGAGTCTTCACTATTCCCATTTGCAAATTCAACGATCGTCCAATACGATATCTCCCACGGGACAGAAGTTGGGTTGTATCTACTTATAATCTTGTGTTTGATTTCTAATTTGTGTTTTGAAAGAATAATATTAATGTGCTGCTAACACATTTATATTAATCCTGTTAACCCCTCTAACTAAGTTGATGCCCTTGTGCTAGTAGTGGGTTCATGTTAATAGCCCCGGGATCGATTTCTGTTCACACAAAAACCCAGCTGCTTGCGCGCTCGGCTACCGACGCTTATTGAATCAAGAATAATAATTAAGACGTTATCATAATTAAAACTAATATATCTGCCTACGCAGTAGAGTTCTTGGATACTTCGGCGATATTGCCAAGAAAGTCAAAAATAAATGGTTACAGACAAAATGGAAGTCAAAATACCGTGGGTTCGTCCGATAAGGCCTAGGCTCCAGCAAAGCGGAGACGAGACGAGAAGAGAGGAGCTGTATTTTAAACAACCAATAGAAGTTCGTTATTCACATATCTCGTCTCCGGTCAGCTTCAGTGGATACCACCGAGCGGAGATAAATCATATTTGTATGGCGCAATCGAGCTAACGGAGATGTGAACTGTGTCTCGCAAACTAGCGCCGGCCGACTGAACGCAGCGGAGACGAGAAAAGATGTGAGCGGCGCCTTTCGTACCAGATCGAACTAAACTCCAATCTTGATAAACACCGCACAGATCTTCGCTATAGTCTAGTCAGTACGCATCTCCGCTCAGATGTGGTGGATACACCTTTGTTGAAAAACATCTCTACTCGTCTCCGCTTCCAACATCTCCGCTGGAGTCCGGGCCTTAGTTGGACTTACCAGGTACGCACCACTTTCTTGAAACTCATATACATACACGATGCTTTGAACAATGCTGCGAATAGATCGACATGGTGCAAAATCATTGCAGACAAAGTAATACCAAAGTGAGGTCACGACCCTCGTCACTGAGAAATACATTGCGAGGAGGTGGTGGATTGTGCTCACATCAATTATCAAGCCCAAATTACTAGTTAAGGAACAAATCACGTAATAATCTAGATATTTTATAAATATTTAAATATACAAACAACCGTGCCTCGTGAACAAATGTTCGTGTTTATCACACAAACATTTGCCCCTACCGGGATTCGAACCCCGCTTGATGTGTCAACGTGTATTGAGACAAATACGATGTAGATTTTATGCTAAGGGTTTACGGCTTCTTGTTTGTAGATGATACAAACAACAACTAAACTGTCATAAATCAAAAATTAGGACAAAAAAAACTATTTTTTTAAGTAAACATTGTTACATTTTGTTATTATTGCTCGACATTTCGTAACACTTTGTAGCGTTCGGGATGGCTGTTAGTCATCCCGTGACCTACACAGCGTGTGAATTACACGCGAGTTAAATCCGTAAAAGTTGTTTTATTTACAATGTGTAGTGCTCGCGCAAATCTAAGAGAACATTATAATTTTATAAAGTTTAGTAACTATGTTAAGTTGATTTGCAATCCCGTCATGTATCCAGTATTATATGTAATCCCTACTAATATTATAAATGCGAAAGTAACTCTGTCTGCTTGTCTGATAAGATTTCACGTCTAAACCACTGAACCGATTTAAATGAAATTTGGTACATAAACAGACTAAAGTTCGGAAAAGGACATAGGCTACTTTTTGTGCCAAAAAGCCTTGAAGGGGTTGAAATAGGGGATGAAAGGTTGTATGGAAATTCGTCATTCCTGAAGATAAAACCATGAAACTTTGAAAATAAACAAATATTTGTTCTAGAATTTTCGAAATAATACACCGATGTATGCGTAATGCGCATGTGTGCATGAAAAATAGTAGTGCAGTCTGACAGTTGCTGTCTTTTCTACGTGACTGACAGGCCTCCTTAGGCCCCCTGCGTGTACGTAAAATGGTCTCGTCTATCTATCTCGCTCTAATATACGCGTTAGTATGCTCTTTCTCTTTTACATTGCGGATCTACAGTTTTCTATATCTATGATTCTACTGATTGATAACTCTTGTTATATTAATATTTTTTATCACTGTTATTCATTGATTAAAAGAAGAAAGAATTTATCGTCGATATTATAGATTGCATTTATTACGCAAATACTCATATGAAATTGGGACAGGGCAGGCAATATTATTAAATTTCGTATTTTTTGTGTTTTATATCAAAATATCAGATTCATTATATACCAAAAAGGATATTTCGTGGACTATTTATTTAATGATACATATTTTAAATTCAAGTTTATTATCTTACCTCTCTAGTTTCTCTCCTTGTTTCTTCGAATTGTACACTGAACCAGGCACTATTAAGTCATCTTCGACTACATCTCTTCTGTTACCTTGAAATAGTACAGGACACATCCACCATATAAAAATTCTAGAAATAAAGTTCGGCTTTTTCCGTTCCTTGTGAAATAATTGTTCGTCATTTTTATTTTCAACCTTAGCCATATTGCCACAAAGCGCTAATTAACTTATAAAGATATTAGATTTTTGTATTTAATTGATTATTTTTTACGCAACATTAAAATGAGATTGCTCTATTTTATTTAATATAACAGACATGTATTATCACAACTGACGTAGAGTTTGAACTAAAACTGTTAATCGATCTTACATTTAATGATATACGATGATAACACACATATCTTTTTTATATAGGTAAGTACTTATAATGAAGATAGTAAGTAATCTTTAATGATTGTGACGAGCATATAAAAAATTATAATAATTTTCAATATTGGATAGTCATTGTGACTTTGATATTCTAGATGCAAAATTTTTCACACCCATGCCTACTGTTGCTGAGTCATTTAGAGTACCATCTGTCCTGGTCATAGATTTATTATTACTAACTGGTCCTGGTCGTTGGCTTTTACCTGGCTTTTATATATTGGTTCTGTGGAACCTGTGTAATAATAAATCTATGACCAGGTTCACTGAGGATTAGTGCCTTTTGGGTTTGATGCAATTTTTGTGTAGGCGACAGGCTGCTAACCTGTCACTATTTCGGGTTACCTATGTATGGACCATACTGCCAAATAGGCTTTATGTGTAACCAAATGTTACTTAAAGCTCTTAAGACAACTACGTAAGTACTTATATTAATCTATGAAGACAACTTTTTTGACCCCAAGAAACCTTTGAATGTTTCCGTTTTCTATCTGTCTCTTTTTAACTCTCCCCACAAGTAATATGATGATATACGTACGACGGTTAGTAGGGGAGGTTGTTGCGGCCGATCCCGCTCCCTCTCCCACCCAGCGTAGGCGGAGGAGGGGTAGGAAAAGGTAGTGGCCGGTCTTTAAGGCCAGCCTAGGCCAGAGGCCCACAGGGGCTGGTGTCAGTCGGTAGCCCCCACAGAACATAGATATAAGAGGTTACATCTATGTTCTGTGGTAGCCCCTGTGGGCTGCTGGTCACCAATTGGTGCAAGGAGTGCCTAGACGGCGGCTTTAGGGCAGTCTCGGTGCTAGTTGTGCTTGCACAGATCCCGAGCCGCCCCGTAAAAGCGCGAAGAAGGTCAGGCCGGGGAGGATGTTTAGTGGGTAGTGAGGGAACGCCTTTTTCTCTAGTCCAACATACCCCCTGCGGTTGGCACCATCCCGCAGGGTCGATGCGTAAATGAATTTAACCTCCCCATCAACAAAAAAAAGGGTAAGTGTAAAATTATAATTTAAAAGACGCGTCGTATGACTAAAATAAAAAGGGATTAAATTTTAGTATAGTATAATATATATTACATACTTGTGATAAGGGGGCGATAAGGGGTAACATGAAATTTTCAAACGATGATCACGCGGTAAGGGGGCTATCTGGGCTTGCGGCCTTGGCCATACAAAATGGAGCATCCCGCGCGTAAACAACTCAATTAAAATAGTAAACAAAATAAAAAAAATTACAAGATGAATAAAGTTTTACGAAAATATCTCCAGTAGTTACCGAGCCATGGCTTACACTTTATAATTTAGGTAAGAATTATTTTCAACGTTTTTTTCTACTCTAAAACTAAAATGTACAAATTTTAAAATCTTCTCATAGGAATTAGTCATTTAAGTAGTTTAGTTTCATAAGTATATTTTTTCAAAATTTACGCTCTTAACACGTGATGATTGTTCGAAAACTGCATATTACCCTTAGATTAAACCAAAAAAGGGAAAATACATTACCCGAGTAACGCGCGTGTGCCTACAAAACTGAGACCAATGGCCCTACTACGTCTCAGCTGCATTGTTAGGTAAGCGAGATAAAAAATGCAAGAGTCGTGCGAGAGCAACACGTTCAGCATAGTTTGTCTATGTAGTTGACGAGGCTTACTTTTTGAAAGATGCGATAAGGAGGATGCCGTATTTTCTATTTTGCTTTAATCTTAGATGTTACATCATCGCCTAGACCGTAAAACTAGGCATCTAGGCACACGATAAATTAATATGAGAACATTTCAAAATTTGTACATTTTAGAGTATTAAAAAATCTCTCTCAACCAAAATAAAGAAACTACTAAAGTTATTTTCATAAATCTTTATTTATCTTATAGATAATTTAATTATCTAAATATTCATACGAGAGTAAAATGCATCTTGTTTAAAAAAAAAACCGGCCAAGTGCGAGTCGGACTCGCACACCGAGGGTTCCGCCGTACAAACGTAGCATTCCCTAGCGTGTGACGGAAATTCGTCTAAGGTGTCGGTATAAACTGCTGTATCTTTTGATTGCGTTTACTTAGAAGTTTAATTTTTTCACTGCTTAAAGGGACAATAGACCTAGGTATTTGATATAAATTTCAATTTGATACCTTTATTCGTTCGTGAGAAATAAGGTAGTAAGTTTCATTTTATTAAAATATTTTTATTATATTATATAACTAAAAAAATGTGATTTTCGCAATTTTTCCTATATTTGCATTATATGACAATGCTTCATGCCAAATTTCAAGATTCTGAGTTTACGGTAAGTATCCTGTAGGTTTTGATTCCTTTGCGAGTGTCGGAAATTTGTTGAATATATCGACATAATCGGCTGTATCTTTTGATTGGCTTGGCTTAGAAGTTTGATATTTTCACAGCTTAAAGGGACAATAGACCTGAGTATTTCGTGTGAATTTCAGCTTGATACGTCCACGCGTTCTTGAGATAAAGGGTCTTGACAGACAGACAGACAGACGGACAACAAAGTGATCCTATAAGGGTTCCGTTTTTTTCCTTTTGAGGTACGGAACCCTAAAAATAAAGAGATTTTTCGTTCCTTGTGTGTTTTCTGAGTGTGCTATGCAGGCGCGGGATACAGTGTTATAATTTTTTAATATTATTGCTTCACACGTGCAATCCGGTACGCTCCTGAGGTCGCGCGATAGAGAGTACGTGGCCATGTAAAGGCAGCTAAGTATTGGATTACCAGATGGACAGAACTGGGACATCTGTGTTTCTTCAAATTCATTTAACGATTGATGCGTCATTGTCAAAACAAATTAATGACTAACATTCATGTTGAGTTTTTCTAATAATTGTCAAAAAATATCATTTGGAATAATTTTATTTTTGCGTTTACAAACGCGTAAATATAATACTAGAAAAATGCACTGAAAAAAATCGACTTCCGAAATCGAGTCCCGCCTGAGGCAAGTCGATTTTTTTCAGTGCATTTTTCTAATATCATTTGATTAAATTATATCTACACTAGCTTTTGCCCGCGACTTGGTCCGCGAGGAATAGTTACTTAGGGCAACATTATAACTTTTTTGGGTACTTAATTTATAAGTATAAATACTCAATCGTCTGCTACGTTAGATTTTAAAATCGTTGTTTTCGTAATCAGGGACCCAATAAACCATACAAAAAATACCCACGTTGATTTTCAGAGTTTATCATACCATTTCCTCCTACTGGGGGTTGAATTCTGAAAAAAACCTGATATACTTGTTTACTCATTTATCGATAGGAGTACTCCTGTGAAGTTTCGAATAAAATAGTCGAATTAATCTTGTTTTTTTTTAATCCCTATTAAGAGGTTGAATTCTAAAACATCAGACCTTATCCCTTGTCTAAATCATAAAAGGAACATCTCTGCAATATTTCAGCTGGGCTTTGATTGATCAGTGAGTCAGGACTTTTTCTTTAATTATGCTAAGCGTGCTCAAAGAGTATATAATACACTACGTTTAAGAGTCGGGACTTCATACAAGCTTTTTGACTGCAGTTTAAGCTCAGATCTAGTACCAACAGAGACAGACAAAAAAAGTAATGCCAACATGACAAAATCAAACTAAAGATGTGGTGTACGCTACAGAATATATCGATATCGATAAAAAAGAATGGGTACCCTGCCGTGCATTGGAGACAGGTTTTATAATAATACAAAAGGAAAATAAAAACCTCTGTTAGTTTGGGAAATATTGAGTTTTATTCAATTGCATGTAATTATTTTCATACAGTGGAATAATTTTATTTTTGCGTTTACAAACGCGTAAATATTAATACTAGAAAAATGCACTGAAAAATCCCTCCTGTCCCGCCCGAGGCAAGTCGATTTTTTTCAGTGCATTTTTCTAGTTTCATACAATTTATGTCACTACAAAAAATAATAAAGTTAGGATTACAATGTGGGAATTAAATTGTTTGTAGGATGCACTAGAAAACCTTTTCGGCATAATGAGACAACATTGTCCAACTAATAAAAACCCGACATGTCACCACGTTACAGCTGCCTTAAAATATAATATAGCTTTATTACACCAGTGAGCAGAGGAGCTAACTGTGAGGAAGACAGCGATAAAGCAATGATTGATTTTGAAGATTTTTTCCAGCCCGTTGAATCATTAGAAAAGATCCACATCACTGACTTACAAATAATGCCTTCTGACAATTCTGCGTTTCGTTTACATAATGTATTTATTCCTAAAATACTTTGGCATAGTGAATTTGGCATATTTTTATTTGCATAATAATACTATGGCATAATTGATTTTGGCCGCATATGTAGTGTGGCATAATTGTAATTGAGACTAATATATTTAAGCATAATTTTTAAGTTGCTTTTTAAGCATAATTCTTATTTTTTAGGCATAGTGGATAGTGGCATAATATTTTGTCTAGAGTCTAGTGTTTTATGCACCTACATGGCTGAGTGATGGGTAGGTTAGGGTTATTTTTTATGACCAAGCTGAGTGGTCTGTTTTTGGAAGAGTCAAGTGTTTTATGCAACTACATGACCGAGCGATGATTATGCTTATATTGATTACAGTTTGATAGCATTATGCCTTTTTAAAATTATGGTTGTGAATGTTATTCTTAAACATGATTTAGCCGACTGTATTTATTATTAAAATAATTATGCTAAAATCTGATATGGCTAAAATTATTATGCGTAAGTATCATTCGTATAGAGTACCATATGCCAAAATATTTTATGGTTTAAATTTTTATGCAAATAGTTATTCCTATTCTGCAACAGTTTTAGATAGTAAGCAGGCATTTATCTGAAATAATAAATAAACAGAGATTAGTAAATAGTATCGTTTGAGTTTACGGTGATCATCAATTCAAATTATAGTTCACCACTTACCATCGCGGACTATGGGTAACGCGTGCCTTGGTCTGGTGACCAAGCAAAGTCACATCTGGTCCTGAAATAAATCACTCATTAGCTTCAGGAATTGAGCTATCATACCATGTCAGAAAAATAGGTTATGTAACTTACCAAGGGTGGAGTAGGAGCCGTGCTTATACGGTTGCAAGTAATGATCATACCCGACGGGCACCGTTTTCAAGGCGGCAGTCACGTTTAGATCTGAAAATATGGAAGTGGGGTTAAACCCAGAAAAACTTTTGATGATGATAATGAGAGATGTTAATCTTCTGGCAATGCTTATCTTCTGTGCAATACATAGGCCAGCCCTCTGATCACGGGAAACCTCAATTAATTAACCTCAAAAAATTTATTTGTATTTAATTTCCATTATTTTATACGATTAGATAAGGATTGAAAATATTTTATATGTATTAAACAAATGCAGTAGTAATGAAACATCTCAAATACATTTTATACTCAAATGTACGAATATAGTTTTATCGATAATTTGGTACTAAGTAAGGACATCACTACGGAGCATATGGTTTTTGGTAATGATTTTAAGACAAAGTATTAAAGTGACCAGAAATTCTTTCTAATTACTTAGCGTCAATAAAATAACATGGAAAACTACTTACCGCTTCTCATCTAGTGGGAATTGAGCCATGAAAACCCGCTTTTGGTTAAATTTCCTACCAGATTTTAGTCCACATATTTCACATCTTGTGTAATACATTTTGCTGTCATGCACTTATATAAATTATGAAAACCAGTATACACTTAATGATAATAGTCACCGAAAACAATAAATACGCACACAGATGGAAAAATAAACTAAAACGACGCTTTTTTAAAATTTCTAAGAACCGCCCGCCAGCCTGACGAAACTCAATACTGCAGAAAAAATGTATGGAGTTTAGGCAATTTTTAATGGCGACTGGTGTTTTGTCTCTTACTTCCTATCTACCCTTCCTTGTCTCGCGCTGCTGTAGTGTCACTAATGTCAAAATGGCGGCGGGCGGTTTTTGAAAATTTTAAAAAAGCGTCGTTTTAGTTTATTTTTCCATCTGTGTGCGTATTTATTGTTTTCGGTGACTATTTTCATTAAGTGTATACTGGTTTTTATCATTTATATAAGTGCATAACAGCAAAATGTATTACACAAGATGTGAAATATGTGGACTAAAATCTGGTAGGAAATTTAACCAAAAGCGGGTTTTCATGGCTCAATTCCCACTAGATGAGAAGCGGTAAGTAGTTTTCCATGTTATTTTATTGACGCTAAGTAATTAGAAAGAATTTCTGGTCACTTTAATACTTTGTCTTAAAATCATAACCAAAAACCATATGCTCCGTAGTGATGTCCTTACTACGTACCAAATTATCGATAAAACTATATTCCTACATTTGAGTATAAAATGTATTTGAGATGTTTCATTACTACTGCATTTATTTAATACATATAAAATATTTTCAATCCTTATCTAATCGTATAAAATAATGGAAATTAAATATAAAGAAAAACAAATTAATTGAGGTTTCCCGTGATCAGAGGGCTGGCATATGTATTAAACAGAAGATAAGCATTACCAGAAAATAAACATCTCTCATTATCATCATCAAAAGTTTTTCTGGTTTTAACCCCACTTCCATATTTTTAGATCTCAACGTGACTGCCGCCTTGAACACGGTGCCCGTCGGGTATGATCATTACTTGCAACCGTATAAGCACGGCTCCTACTCCACCCTTGGTAAGTTACATAACCTATTTTTCTGACATGGTATGATAGCTCAATTCCTGAAGCTAATCAGTGATTTATTTCAGGACCAGATGTGACTTTGATTGGTCACCAGACAAAGGCACGCGTTACCCATAGTCCGCGATGGTAAGTGGTGAACTATAATTTGAATTGATGATCAGCGTAAGCTCAAAAGATACTATTTACTAATCTCTGTTTATTTATTATTTCAGATAAATGCCTGCTTACTATCCAAAACAGTTGCAGAATAGGGTTCACTATCCATTTGCATAAAAATTTAAACCATAAAATATTTTGGCATACGGTACTCTATACTAATGATACTTACGAATAATAATTTTAGCAATAACAGATTATAGCATAATTATTTCAATAATAAATACAGTCGGCTAAATCATGTTTAAGAATAACATTCACAACCATAATTTTAAAAAGGCATAATGGTATCAAACTATAATCAATATAAGCATAATCATCGCTCGGTCATGTAGTTGCATAAAACACTTGACTCTTCCAAAAACAGTGCACTCCGCCTGGTCATAAAAAATAACCCTAACCTACCCATCACTCACCCATGTAGGTGCATAAAACACTAGACTCAAGACAAAATATTATGCCACTATCAACTATGCCTAAAAAATAAGGGCAATTTAAAAATTATGCTTAAATATATAAGTCTAAATTACAATTATGCCACACTACATATGTAGCCAAAATCATTTATGCCATAGTATTATTATGCAAATAAAAATATGCCAAATTCACTATGCCAAAGTATTTTAGGAATAAATACATTATGTCGGAACGGATCCTGCAGAATCGTCAGAAGGCATCATTTGTATGTCAGTGATGTGGTTCTTTTCTAATGATTCAACGGGCTGGAAAAAATCTTCAAAATCAATCATTGCTTTATCGCTGTCTTCCTCATAGTTAGCTCCTCTGCTCACTGGTGTACTTAAGTGGGTTAATTAATATATTACATTTTAAGACAGCTATAACGTGGAGACATGTCGGGTTTTTATTAGTTGGACAATGTTGTCTCATTATGCAAAAAAGGTTTTTATTGCATCCTACAAACAATTTAATTCCCACATTGTAATCCTAACTTTATTACTTTTTGTTGTGACATAAATTGTATGAAAATAGAAAAATGCACTCAAAAAATCGATTTGCCTCAGGCGGGACAGGAGAGATTTTTCAGTGCATTTTTCTAGTATTAATATTTACGCGTTTGTAAACGCAAAAATAAAATTATTCCACTGTATGAAAATAATTACATGTAATTGAATAAAACTCAATATTTCCCAAACTCACAGAGGTTTTTATTTTCCTTTTGTATCATGAAAAAACCTGTCTGCAATGCAGGGCAGGGTACCCATTCTTTTTTATCGATATCGACATATTGTGTAGCGTACACCACATCCTTAGTTTGATTTTGTCATGTTGGCATTACTTTTTTTGTCTGTCTCTGTTGGTACTAGATCTGAGCTTAAACTGATAGTCAAAAAGCTTGTATGAAGTCCCGTCTCTTAAACGTAGTGTATTATATACTCTTTGCCGCCCGCCGCCATATTGACATTAGTGACACTCCAGCAGCGCGAGACAAGGAAGGGTAGATAGGAAGTAAGAGACAAAACACCAGTCGCCATTAAAAATTGCCTAAACTCCATACATTTTTTCTGCAGTATTGAGTTTCGGCAGGCTGAGCGTGCTCTTGAGCTCGCTTTCTCGCGTTGCGTCCATGCTGTCCGTAGAGTGGCGCGTGCGGCTTGACTTAAAACCAATGATGACTTTCATCCTCTATTTTTTACCCTTCAAGCTAGAATTTCGAGAAATCTCAAAATATCCCTTTCTTAATATTTAACCTGGCCATATGCTTACCATTTATAATGGATTTCAATTTAAAAATGACGTATTTGCATGCATACTCTCTTCCCCCATTTCAACCCTTATGAGTAGAATTTCAAGAAATACTTATTTTTTAATTTCTAAGATAAAGGCAATTTTTTATGGATTTTACTTCAATAATAAAGGATTTTCATTCAAATACTGGGTGTAAAAGACATGAACAGTCAAACGAGAACCATGTATTCTATACATCAAAATAAGACATATTTCAAAAAAAATATTGCTGGGAAATGATTTTTATTTTATGGTGTTAAAAAGAATTCAAATTGTACCGCGCAATGTAAAGGGCCCAACTCGCACGCAACTCGCAAAACCGCGATAATTTTGCCAGACGGCGGCCCCGTTCGTTAGTGTCCGTGCGCATCGAGTGAGCTACATTGAACGCTAACGTTTTGCAGCAATTTTTTGTTATGAAATACTAAAAAAAATTATAATGTTTCTTGGAACAATAATTAAGAAATAACGTATAGAATACGTTTTCATAAAAAATGTAAAAAAAAAATTATGACTTTGACCTTCAATAAAATCGTAACTATCAATTTCCCAGGTATAGTCTAAAGGAAAAAAAATGTTATGATGGTGAGCAGAATACATGGTTTTCGATTGACTGTTCATGTCTTTTACACCCTGTATTTCATCCCCAATTATACCCTTGGTACAATTTCAAGAAATTCTAAAATATCTCTTTCTTAATACTTAATTATTTTTTATGGATTTTCCTTTAAAAAATGACGGATTTGCATACAAACCTTCAAGGGTAGAATTTGGCGAAATCCTAAAATATGTATTTCTTTATTTCTAACCAAAAGGCCATATACCAATTTTTATGGATTTTCTTTAAGAATGAATTTCCATTCAAACTTAAACCCCCTTTTTTACCCCCCTTAGGGGTAGAATTTTGAAAAATCCTTTCTTAGTTCACCCTTAGACCTCATAAGGAACCTACGTGTCAAATTTGGTATCTCTAAACCCAGCGGTATGGGCTGTGTGTTGATATGTCAGTCAGTTAGTCAGTATCCTCTTTTATATATATACTAGCTTTTGCCCGCGACTTCGTCCGCGTATGATAGTTACTTCGGGCAGCATTCTTTTATGGTATTTATTTCTTATCAAGTGCCTAAGATGAAAAAATCCCCATGTAGATTTTCAGACTTTGTAGACCAATGACATCATTGCTCTAGACCAAGCGGTTTGGGCTGTGCGTTGATATGTCAGTCAGTCAGTATTCATTCTTATAAATGTCAGCGGAAGATAACAAGATCCGCAAGTTTATTTTCCTAGGAAATTTGTAAACTTTCGTAGGATTCTAAACGAGAGATAAATTTTATTATTTTACGCCCACATTTTCGCAAATTTATCAATTTGCGACGTGTTGTGGTAAATTTATAAACTAATGGATATCCATTCGTAAGATTCTAAACGGTTCGACCAATCACAGAAAAGCTTTTTATTTTACGCTTTTTTAAAATACGGCAAATAACACATTGCTCTCTGATTGGTCGATGTTGACAGGGACAATGCTTGTGTCTAGAGACTTGGGTACAATCAGATTTGCAAATAAAACTATTTTCACAATTTGTTGTAACTGTGTTAAAACTGTTAACACAGTGACAACATTAAAAACACACGAGCAACCGGTTTGTTTATGTTCCGTGGCGAACAGTCGGTAGAGAGGAAGGAGAAGGAAGAAGTGACTTATTCAACCAATAAGAGCACACTTGAAGTTTGGTTATTGCTTACTTATTATTTCACGCGTGAGTTTCGGGAAGTTTATCAATTTGCGAAAATGTGGGCGTAAAATAATACAATTTATTTCTCGTTTGGAATCCTACGAAAGTTTATAAATTTCCTAGGAAATTTATAATTTTGCGGTTCTTGTTATTTTCCGGTGACATATATATAGATAGGTAGATAGATATGATCTTTGCGGACCTTTGCCTATCGCATATCACAGACGCATATGTATTTATTTTAAAGATATTCACGGTTTAGCGATATTGATTGGAATGCTATTCAACAGGTGTTAATAATTAACCATTTTCATATCAAAACTATTGTTAGTTGATAATACTCATGTATATTTTCCTATAATGAAATACCTATCTTATTATTTGATTAATCAATCAGAAGTAAGTTACCTCATACTACACAAAAATTTTTTTTTCTTTTATAAAGTGGTAAATCACACGCATTCATGGGAATAACTGGAAGATATCTCTTTTTTACTGTTGTAATGTATTACAAATGCCTTTTACTTTCTCGTATACGTAGTATAGAGGAAGTCTTGTAATCGTCAAAAGTCGACCTCGAGATTTTGATACTGAGTGCAAAAATACCGTTTTTGGAATTATTTCTGTGTCTGTGCGTTAGCACGATAACTCGAGTAAGCTTTAACTTATTGCAACCAAATTTAACATGCAATGATCAAAATATATGGTTTCTATCAACTTTTGAGTCGTTTCCGGTATACGAGAAAGTCAAGGGGAGAACACTCTTGATTTTTTGATTGACTGTTGTTATTGAGTGTAGTTTGCTTTTGCAGCGTTGCCGATGTTTTAGCCTGTAGGGCGAACTTCCCGTAATGAATGCTGTAGTCATCTCCAAAAGTAGTTTGTTCTTAAGAGTAAACCTACATACGATGTTACATATTTATTTAGGTTTGAGTTTACGAGAGTGGACAGATGCGGGAAATGGGATTGTACATGAGTCAATGTTACAATCCATTACGACCCACTGATCGGATCCACTAGTGGACTGAATACTGCTCTGGGGTTCACTGCGAACTATCACTGGGCTGGGTGGCTGTAATACTTCAATACCATTAAGGATCTATCGGCTGGTCCCATCAGTGGATCCCACAGCACCCTGGGAGTTCATTGAGATCTGCTATTTTTCGCTCGTCGAAATTTAATAGAAACGATGAATATATTAATTTATAACTTGACCAGTTATAAATTAATATATTCATCGTTTCTTCTACAAACAAAAAAAATATTAAAAATATTTATCTGCTACATAACATTGAATGTATCATAATTCATTCGAATAACTGTTTTGCCATGACACACGGCTATACATGAGTCATAACAAGTAGATTTAGCAAGTCATAGAGTTTTATTTTGTAAATTCTATACTTATACTCTCGTAATTAAGACATATTTAGAATGTTAAAACCGGCCTAAATATGTCTTTATTTAGGCCGGTTTTAACATTCTATTGGTTGGTCAGAATTAGTTGAACTGTGATCCTGGAATGCGTCTTACACATAACGACTTATCATACTGGGACATTGTAAAATATACACATAATTGTTTCAAATAAAATAACATTATTAAATTATTAAAATTTACTTATTACTTTTGAAATACACAATACATTATTATTTGAAACCTATATTATTATTCAACACTATCAATGAACACCTTAAAATGTTATACTTTGTTACTTTTTGAATGCACAGGACATACTTTTGAGCACAATGAGTCGCATGTGCATTTCGAGTGAAACAATTTCTTTTCAATATTTTCCACCAACAATTTTACATGACACAATGGAACCATATTGCAATCACAGTTTGATGACAATGATCCAGTGACATGCAATGGAAATTGATTTTGTGCAAAAATTTCGCTTTGCCCAAGATTTTTCAAGTTATTTAGTGGATAATATAAAGCACCCTCGCGAGCACTGGTATCGAAATAAGTCAGTTTTCGTGGTTTACTTTTGGTACTAATATAATTAAACCATTGTTCATCTATAGTGAAATTAAGATTATCAGCGGAAGTCGTTGCAGGAATATAAGTTTTGTATAAATTTGCGCACGAGTCTTTTAAAATGAAATCTTCTTCATCATGTACGCTTATCTCAGTATCTCGCCTAGATATATCAGAATTAACATTTTCTCCATTAACATTTTTAATATCATTCTCAGTTACTCTGGGTCCTTTCAAAACACTATCCATTATATAGGAAATACTGCATCTACGCAATTCACTACAGGTCAGAGTATTCCATATATTGTTTATATTGGTACTATTTTTGGTTACCATAGACTTTGCACATGTACATGATCCAAGAGCTCCATTACAAGTACAGTCAAATGTATAACCTATATATCGCAATTTGGATTCGCTGACGTACCCATTTTCCTTTTCATTGAATGAATAATTTTCATAATTTAACGGTGTGGTCAAATTTGCATTAAAATTATCTTTGCTTAAATTAAAACCGCTATTGACTGTAATTTCAGGTTCTGCAAAATCCACAGATTTGTTCATGTTTTTGGACGTAGAACGGTAGCATTTTTCTTGGTCTGGATAATTGCAGCATTTATGAAAACTACAATTAACTGAACAGTTTTTGATATCTCGTTCCATAACATCACAAGATCGTGTATCCATCCCAAAATTATAAGATACCTGTGATGACATATTGGATGTTTCCAAATCTTTATTTTTATTCTGCGTGTACAATATATTTTCATCGTTTTGTGACTGATTATTATCTTTTTCCGGTAATTCTATTCCAGTAAGTATGTTTTTACTATTGCATTTACATATTTCTTTCAAACGTTGAAAATCACTATCTATTAAATTACAGACGTTATCCATAATTTCTGGCAAAGTGATTACTTTATTTTCATTTGCTTGCTTACATGAAAACTGAACTTTTTTTATTTTCATTTTAAGATATTCTTGTAACAGATCATACGCTCTATGCCAACTACCTTCGGACGATCCTTCATTACTACATTTACATACAGCATTGCTCGTGCACTCTAGAATAATTTTTTTCACCCGTTCTAAAATGTTAGAAAATATTTTTTCTTCTTTTTCTGAGGATATACAAGATGATTTGCAAGTTGTGTTTTTAAATTCTTCTAATTTGTCTTTTAAATGTTTTTCGAGCAAACAAAATGCATTTACTTCTAAATCGTTCGATTCATCACTTTTCATAGCATGACAACACACACAACTTTCCGGCTTAATAGTATAGACTAAGCTTCGCGTATCAAGTGCTTTGTCCTCGTTTCTAGGGAAATCATCTTCTTGTTTACTAAACATTTTGTTTGAAAGTTTCTCAAATTCATCATATTTGTCACTGCAGTTACGGGTTGTTCTATTTGTTTTTGGTATCCTCAGATTGTTTGATTCATTTTTAACATCCCTGTAATATTTCATATGAGTATTTTCGTTGCTGTCGTGTCTCGTATCCATTTTTTTGTTCATGCCATTATTTTTTGTTGTTAATTGTTGTATATTCAGAATATTCTGTTCATCGTCAATTGTGGGTTTCCTAGGATTAGCATTCGTTAATGTCACACCTAGAAATTTTATACAATATTTGCAACCACTAGTAAGTGATGAAGAGGTCGTTACTTTGTTATTAAGATCCATGTCCCCTTCTGAAAGTTGTTTTGGCTGACTACCAAAGTTAAGGTTATCAGTGACAAGGTTTTGTGGCTCATTTGAAAGTGTCATGTTATTATAAGAATCTTTTGGTGGAGATGAAAGTTTTTTGATTTTACGGCTTACTTTGCAGTTACATTTTTCAGAATTAATACATTTATAAGGGAACTTTGAATCTTTCTGCCCTTGCTCAAATTCTACATCAGTAACACATTTACAATAATTTTCATTGCTTTTTTCTAGATTTATTGCACCCATATATTCTGAATTGGTTGCAAAACGCAGATCACATTGCTCTTCTATGCTGTTAGTAATGTCTACGGCCGTTTGTTTCGAAACATAATTGGTTCGTTCAATGGACATTTTAGTAGATACATCTAGAGATTTCCTTACAACTTTATTCTTCTCGTTATCTTTCAATGTACTTGGGTTTTCTATGTAGGGTTCATCATGTTTATCCACTTTATGAATATTAACACTTTCGTTCGCTTTTATATTTTTATCATTGTTATTACTAAGTACATCACATTTCCATTTAGCTAATGTTTCAAGGAGTTTTTCTATGGAAGTGTTAGACGGTGGCTTGTGGAAACACGCTAAGTCGCTACGGCATCGTAGTCGTGTTGCCTTATTTTTTTTTCTATCCATATTATAAGTTGGATAATCTGGTTCTATTGGATTGGTTTGTTTTACTGTAGACATAAGTGGCATGGTATCATTCTGAAATATAAAGGGTTTTTCCTCAGTGTTTTGAACTAAAGGTAACAATTCTTGCTGCCCTTCTTTTTTTGTACCTTTTTGCGACCCACATAAACACATATTTACCGCATATGACTGCTCGAGACTCTTCAATGGTTTATGTGGTTTTTCCATTTGCAAGCCAAGAATCATACTTTTATTCACTTTTTTTGGGGAATGAGTATCCAATTGCTTTTTCTTCATAATTAACTTATTAGATGGAAGTGGTTTTGAAGTTTTTTCAGTGTTTATAGATCTGTGAACTGGTGGCATTATTCTCCCAATTTTCTTGTTGGCTTCTTTCTGCGCTTTAATGACTTCTGTGTGTTTTTCGGTGACCTTTAACAAAAAATAAAGGACATTTAGAATAGATATCCATATACTCGTGATTAACAATAATAATAACAATATAACGAAGAACTTACCGACTGCTGGACAAGCTTGACTATATTGTCCTCCATTGTTCTTAAATCTTCTTTCTTAATTGATTCCTGTGAGAAATAGGCAGCATAGAGTATTAAAAAGAAAACGTAAATTTTAAAAAATACATATTGTAGTATCAGGCCCCAGCCACCCGGTAGGTACCCGGACTGATGTTATGTTTTTGAGTGTAACATCTGCCCTGGTGGTTGAATTTTATTTGTTGGTTCATTGAAGTTTTACTGTTGGTTCATGAAGGTTCGTTACTTTTTGAGTTTGATCTCTCTTTGATGATCCCCACTTAAACATTATCTATGAATAGGTTTCTACGACCCTGTGCGTCCACGCGCACTATGAGACCTCAAAATCCTTGCCATATGGTACGCACTAAGAACTTCCTTATTTTGCATAGCATTGTTTTTTACTAAGATGAGTATTGTTTGTGAATACGGGCGTAAGGATCGTAGCAAGTGGAAGCAAGTGATCTCTGCCTGCCCTATGGGAAAAAGGCGAGACTATTTATGTATTTATATGTAACCGAATGTCACCTAAAGCTCCACTCAACCCTTTTACGATTATGAGTATTATCTTATATTATGAGTATGTATGGATGCATATTATTAAGTACTAGCCGTCTCCCGCTCGCGTTAATGTCGGTTATCGCGCCAAAAACTATTCTATGTCCTTTTTAGAGCCTCGAACTATATCTGCACCAAATTTCATCAAAATCGGTACAGTGGTTTAGTTGTAAAAGCGTTACAAACAGACAAACTTACTTTCGCATTTACCTATAATATTAGTTAGAATAGATATATGTAGGTTGATTAATAAAGGACACAATTTACAAAATAACAGTAGAATAAAATTCTATTCTATTCCTATTCTTAATTTAATGGCTTCGCGTCGCATTAAGCGTACGCATTTTGCCAATGTTGCTATTTTGCCAACTAAAGTAACAAAAATTGTATGGAGTCTCTCAACACGTGTTTTTACAACAAGAACTCGGGAGAAACTCCAGTAGTAGAATTATTCTTGAATTCGTTGTGAAGTAACGTGAAGGCTAACCTTCTTCAGATCTTCCAATTGTGTTCGAAGTTGTGACACATCTTGGTGAGTTCGTTGCCAGTACACTGGAGTAGCATCGTCGTGTATAGCGGTCGGCTTTGCAATACTCATACTCGGTGGTTTTACTAATACTGGATATACCGCAGCTAGAATCACAGTAACGTTACCTTAAGCTTATTATCGCATACCAAAACTTATCGAGTTGGGATTTAGACTTGTTTATGTATAGACAGTGGAAGATCAGGCTTTCAGAAATCATAAATTGATTTTGCCCTCTATGACGGATTGAAAATTTATTGAAGAAATTATACAGATTTGGATAGCCTGATCTGAAAATCACAGGCCGAAAGAACAATATGGATACTCCTCAACTACCAAGTTCCTAGTTCATAATTTTAAATAAAATTTTATGGTTTTCAAAATAATAACAAATGTATTTCTAAAGATATTCAATAAACATACTAAGGGCCGGTTTCGTAGGTTCTGATTAGAAGATATCGTTTAATGTACAATTATGGTGAAACAGAACTTAAAGGCAACAAAATGTTATAATTAAAATCAATATTATGTGTTTGCATCATCATAAATGAATGTACTAAACTAATTCGGGCTATCTGGTTAGGCGTTAAAACTTAAATAAAATACTCATAGCAAAGGCTCGTTGTAGTATGATTGCACTTCAACTGCTATAAGAAATAAACTTCGATTTAATGCCGTAATCAAACTGGTTCAATCCGTTGATAAGATAACAAGTAGTAGTTTGAAAGTTTTTATTGCAGTTTGATATTATTTCAAAACATCTCACTGCATTGTTCGATGATAGCAATTAATGCTGTTCTGTTGGTGAGTTCCTGCTTAGAATTTTGCGCGCACATCTGGGATGGCTCGACCAATTACTTGTTGATTTGGATATGCAGTAACGAGCGACCCGATTCAACCGCAATGTAGAGGAGGAGTCCACTCGTGACTACAGCCGTGACAAGGCGTCGAGTAATTATGGTACATAGTATCGGATACTTACTATGACTATACAGAGCGTGTCTAGACCCGAAATAATGTTCAGATGTAGATGTGAGTAATAATACCGAGCCTCCACAATTATGTCGAGATGTTGCAACGTTAAACGAGGAAGTCGAAGGCACCGCGGTCGTGTGATCTTCGTAACGATCATGAAAGATAAGCTACCAAATGCGCAGTCAGTACTCTGATGGGTGACCAACAATTTTTCAACTCGATTTTCTTCCGCACTGGTCCCGGCTGCTGACGAATGATAGAAGAAGTACCCAAAGGGGGTTGGAGTCAGGCAGGTGGCCGGCCGTAAAAATAGAATGCTAACACCTATAGCAGTATTGTCGACATGAAGACCGCACCGACTCCAAATAAAGTGGTAGCAGGGTATGTGAAAAAGAGGGGTTGAGTTGTTAAACGTGTATCATGATACCTACCACGGCGAGTGTTTTGTTGAAGAGCTCTTTTTTCTAAACCTACCTTTTTTATGACAACGCGTCCTGGCTTATGTTATTACCGACAATTTTTTCGTTACCTTTCCAACACAAAAAATATTCAACAACAGCCAGAACTAGAAAACATACACTGAAAAAGATCGACCTGCCCCAGGCGGGAATCGCACCCAGCATCCTCCGCAATCTGTGCGGCTGCGTTAACGCCGCCCGGATTGCGGAGGATGCTGCGTTAACGCAGCCCCGCGTTTTAAACGCAAAAGTGATTCCTTATTAACCAAGAATTTAAATTTTCTGCTGGCATATGTGTTGCGTCTTTCTTGCAACGCCTGGTCTTGAAAATTTTCGACTCTACATATTTAGTAGTTAGGGACCTCAAAGCCAATCGAGGAACTGATCTGATAGTTTTAAAGATAATTTTTATACCCATATTTCGCAAAGATTTGATTTGAAATTGGTCAGTTTATGGTAGCCGGACGTAACTTGACTTGTGTCTGTTCAGTACAGAATTACAGAACATAATTTTCATTTTGAGTTGATTATAGGTATTTCTTTTTAACTGGTATACTTTTGTATATATTTTGCCTATGGCAACATTCATTCCTTTCTCCAAAACCTGCTACTATGAGCGGGCTTTTTAAAAAACTTTTCAATTAGTTTTAATTTCACAAAATATAAAATTGCCTTGTTATTTCTGCAACAGTCACTATTTTGAGGTGAGTGTATGTAAATACACTTGCCACAAACTGCCAGACGTGTCTTAAGAGCGTTTACGCCGTACGGCAGACTCCAAGTTTAGGTATTTACACGCTGTGCGGTCATTCCCTCTCGAATTACTCGCGCTGCCGTCCAGGTACAGAGCACAAAAACAAATTCGATACTTTTTCACAAAATGAAATTAAATATACAATACAAGTTATTTAAATTGAATACTATGGAAAATTAACGGTTACACATTTAACATGAATTTAATTTTGAATATATATGTAAGTAATAATAACATCTGGTGGCCACCGGCCACTCTTGTCGCACCTATCATATAGTACATGGGTATAGTAGTTCATGTTACTGTCACGTAATAGGGTTTATTAAAACACGAGCGGGGTTTTAAAAAACGAGCCTTGGCGAGTTGCCCGCAAGTGTTTTAATACCTAATTATGTGCAGTACATAAACTAGCGTCCCTTTGGCTCCCTTTGCCGTCCCGTTTTGCTCTAAATTTTTGATTTTTGAGAAAAATAACTGTAACGTATTGAGCCGAACATGTTGCATAATGGTCATTAATTATGCAACAGGTAATTGACCTTTATTTTCATTTTGATTATCTTTGTTAAAAAGAATGTCATTTGAGGTATATCATTGAGATAATAATTTTAATATTATGTCATGAGTGTAGATATTTTTTTGTGTTGGCTATTCCATTTATCGAGGAAGGCTCTAGGCTATTCTATAACCGATATTAACGCGAGCGAAGCCGCTGGATGCCACTAGTATGATATAAATACTTTTCGCGAGATTTACTTGTGTATATCAGCGATTGAATAAATAAAGAGATATAAATAATAGAAGCAAATCTTGCCACAAGCATATATATCATATAACTAGCGCTCAGCCCGTGGCTTCTTTCGCGTATTGTTGGTTATTATATAGTTAGCCTTGCTAGATGCATGATCTACCTCACACAAAAACAATTTTCAAAATTGGTTCAGTAGATCCAGCAATTACCTCCTACAATGTCACAAAAAACAATTCACAAACTTTTATCATCACAGCCTTTATAATTCATTCCACTACTGGAAGACAAGACCTCTCCTTTTCAATGAAGGAGGTATAGGCAGTAGTCCACCACGCTTGCATAATCTGGATTGGTAGTCAATACCCCTTTGCTGGCCTATTAGTCGCCGTCTACGACACCCATTGGAGCATATGGGGTGATGCTATTCTACTCTGCCGGTATCACATATGGCTATTCACAAACTTACATAAACTATTTACAAACTTTAACTCTTTATCATATTAGTACATACTTACCTATAGATTTTTTAAAAATGCAATTTAAGTTTACTTTCTTGTTTTTAGAGCAATTAAGTAAAATCTTTGTTTTAAAAGTTTTTTATCAGTAATTTATTGTATAGTTATTTTGACACGGTTCATTCGCATTTTCTCTACAAAGCCTTTCATTTGATACCCATATTATGGTGGTGCTAAAAGTAACAAATCTTGGGTAGTTGACAATTCTGCATTTAAAGTAATTTTATTTATTATAAAAGTATTTAGCAAAAACCATTGACTTTGCCAAGTAAAAAATACATAGATTGGAACATAGAACCTCCTTTTGAAGTCCGTTTATAACCTGAAAGAATACATAAGGACAAACAAACATAGGGACAAGAACGAACAGTACAACAAAATTGTACAGAATCAAGGTGTGGAGGGGAAGGCAAAGCAAGGACCACGGGTTTATCGTTCTGTACAGTCAACAGCACGTCGGGCTATACAAAACTGTCAAATTTCTCCAAACGATTTTTAACCTAAGACTATTCAATATAAAGTGCATAATCAATTGGTTGTCTGTACATACCTATAATATTTTAAAGAATTATTCTCCATCTCTTAACCGTTACCGAATATTACTATTTGGACCATAATATTGAAAGAATAGTCCTCAAACTCCTAACTTTTGCAGTTTTACCTGAAAAACCTGATAGAATAGAAATAGAAAGAAAATAACTTAATTCAACTGTCGATCTATACGTAGGTACACATAATATTTAAGGAATAATCATCCAACTCCTAACTATTAGGAGTTTTTTTTTCATCGTCAGCTCACCTGAATAACATAAAATGATACAACTATCGGTTTATAAATACATCTATTAATTCAAGAATTATCATTCAACTCCTAATCATGGAGGAGTTTTACCTGCCATCACCAGCTCATTAACATGATATGATGACTACCAGACGAAAATACTTCAATAGCTTCAGGAAATAAAATATGAAGCATATAATACCTGCATATAAAATTTGAGAGTGGCTTTCGATTTCCTCGGAATCTCATCATCAGATCCTGACTTGGTGACAATAGCACCATATCAGAAGTATTTAGAAAATAGGTCCACAATTAACAGAGATATCCGTGAACATTCATAAAATAATACATAGAGTAGAACATAGAACTTTATATGAAGTCGGTTATCAATACTAAAAGTATCAACACCATCGTTCGTTCTGTAGTAGCATTACGAATATTTACGCGTGATCACGGAGCTAGCACCGAGCGACGTGACCTCTCTCCGACAAGCCTCATGGGTAGACGTGTGTCGCTCTTTAAGGAACCGACTTAGTGTTCCGAAACAGTAATGTGAACCAAATGATTCGGATCAGTTGCCCGGCATAAAATGTTTCATTTGGAACTCGATCACTTCAACCGACGCGACGATGCGAATGAGAGAGAAGTGAATATGCGCCCAGCGCTCACTGATTCAGTGACTCAGTCTGTGTACAGTACAGGTATACCCCGACCACCGACGTTGCTTTACACGAAATAAGTATTTGTTACTATGCTCATAAAGCTTAAAATCACAAATAAAAGAAGAAGCTTCGGATACTACCTATAGTATTAACATCTTATAACAAATAATGCATTATGAATATTATACCTACACAAGTACACATAAACATTAAAAAAACAGATAGAGTTACTTTCGCATTTATAATATTAGTAAGGATTTAATTTAATAATAAAATAACGACGTTGAAACAGATACAAATCTCTGCGCGAGGCGCTAGCTAATTATGTTACTCTATTTCAATGATATGAATGTTCCAAATGAAACATATCACTGATCCGGAACTTTGTACTGTTCCAGATTCAAATGTTCCAATCTCAGTAGTGATTCATTTTTGCCACGACTACTCATGGGCGACTGATTTGAAAGCGATTGCGCGGACTATTTTATACTGATTTTTAAATAATTGTTATAAATATATTATAGTTTGTTCAGATATCATTTTTATACCAAAATTTAGAGTATATATTCTTCTTTTAAATTACATCATTTGTTTCTTCAAATAAGGGATATTAATTGTTAGAAATAGCAATTTTCCAAATCGTATTTTCGTAATACTTGCAGTGTGATTTGATTTTTCTTTAATTAGTAATTCTATGAAATTTAATTTTTTTTCTTTATAACTATTTTGTTCGGGATATTGTCAGTTACACAGTATTTTTTATTTCATTGTAATATTAGGCTTTTCGGATATTAAGGGCTTCGAAATTGCATCTAAACGTAAAATTTTAAAAATGCTGTTAAGATATTTTGTTATAATTTATGAATAAAGAATTAAATGAAATATTTTCCTTTACAACTTTTTGCGAAAGAATATTATCTAGTAGTTTTTATAACATTTATATTGATAGAATAAGAATTCATGGAAATTAAGAAGCTCAAAAAGTGCCGATTTTCGCAAAATACGCGTAAACGCTCTTAACGTAATATTATCTAAGGCACTCGTAACCTAATATTATCTAAGGCACTACTCAACCCCTTTTGGGATTAAGTGCGTGATTGTCTGACGTATGTATTTACCTGAGCGCGGCATGCATTCACAAGGGGGTGGTCCAGTTCGTAGTACTTCTTTTGCTTTTTCAGTGAGCTGATCAGCTCTTTGTTGGAACAACTCTTCGGCGAGCTTACACGCAAGCTTCTGAGCTCGTCGTTCTACAGCCCGCTCCTGCCAATCATTGCCATCGGCGCTGCAAACTGCAGATGTGGGTCGCGCTGCGTCTACACAAGAATTTCCGACCCACTGCAAAATAATATATATTATAATTAATTTTTCACCTCTCCGTGCTGGAGACCGACGACAAAAGACCTCATTTGCTTCATAAAATCTCGCAGGAAAAACACTTTTTGCTGCGAGCTTTAAACAAGAACGTAACGTTCAATCTAAAGTATTTTAGTAATCTTACTTTTAATGTTCAATAATTATTTTAAAGATAATAAACACGTATTAAAGTATTGCCTTGTTTTTCTCATATAAAACAATTTTCTCACTGGAGAGGTGAAAAGTTGTATGTTTCACACGAGAACAATTTTTTTTGTCTCGTGCCTTTAAATCACTCACTGCGCTCAGTAGTCTATTTATGAGTCACTCGCTATGCTCGTGATTCAATTCTAGACAACTTCGGTGGTTCGTGATTTAATATCAGCACTCACAGCAAAAACTAACTTTGCTCACTTGATGAACAAATAACTATTATTGGGTTTTTACTTACTCAATTTAAATAATTATATCGGAAATTCTCGGATTTCATTTGAAGGTAGTCAATTTTTATTCCATCATTTTTGACGGCATGATTTGGTCTTCAACTCGCCTGATGATTACGCTGGAGGTGGAAATGAGTTTCACACGAAACCTTCAACCACGGTACTGACTACTTATCATTAACTGTTGGAAAACAATAATGCTAACTCTTTCATAATGCGAACAGCTAAGAAGTGGAGCTTGTTGCCTGATGATGTGTCCCCTAATAACTTGGGAGCCTTCAAGGCGAGGCTATTTTAAGGTAAGCATGTCACATCGTAGGCCACATCTTCACTTAAGATCAGGTGAGAGTATGCTTTCCTATAGTCACTAAAAATGTTATTAGCACTATTATTATGGTGGCTAAGGTAACGTTGTGGTAGTAGGCACATATAATAAACCATATCGTTATTACCACTAACCAACCCAAGTACAAATTTTAACCATGAGGATTGATTTTGAGACCTCTGAATCAGGATGGATATTGAAAAATTAATTCAAAAGAAAAAATAACTGTAGTACTGTGATAAATATTAAAAGTATCTACTTTTAACGAAATAACGTTACCCTGGCATGATATTTCTCTATAGAAGTGGCTATAGCAATATCCAGTTCTCCAATCAAAAGTTTTGAGAAATAATTTCGGAGATTCGTCTTGATTTGACTAGACTTGTCCCAGTTATGCTTGTCCTCCAAGCACTTGAGCAGTTGGCAAGGCATCTCTGACCCACCTCCACCCATTTGAGACTGCAACCCTCCAAAGAGGTCGCGCAACAAATTCGTAAGTAGAGTTGTTCGCAGAGATGTGCACGAGCAAGTTTCCTGTAAGAAGCAGTAAAAGATAGATTAATTAAACAAGGGTGGAAAGGAAGCTCCCATATTATTAGGTATTTATACACTAGAGTTTAGATATGGCTAGAGTTCGATTATGGAATTTGTTGCTGAGCCTTTTTTGTACCTTTCTATAACTTTGTATTATTTGTTTTTTACTCATTTTGTATTGTTTGCTTATCTATTTCTTTGTAAATATCTAAATCTATTTTCATCCCACCACCTCGGAAAGTGTAATTTTGCGCTTCGAAATCTGGCTGGAAAATTCTATTTTATTCGCTTGAGTGGCAAAGTAGATTTGAATTTAGAACATCACATATAATGAGTACTCAATATAATTGTAAATTCAAAACGTCATTAAACCTATTTAATGTAACCTCTATGGTGCCAAATTTATGATTAGAACTTTTTAAATTGTGAAAAAATTCTTTTTCATTTTGTCATTTCCTCGCTGAGGTGGGATGAAAAGTTACGTATTGCACTCGAGTGGAAAGATTTTTCACCTTGTGCTCGTTTGTTTCCCTCGCTGACGCTCAGGATTCTAATTTAGAATCACTCGCTGCGCTCGTGATTCAACTTTAGAATCCTTCGCTTGCTCGGTCATCCAAATCGAGCACGCGGTTAAAAAGGAACTTTCCACTCTTGTATAATAAATAACTATTGAAATGTTAAGCATTTCAAATATAAGTAGGTAAAGTAAAAGTAATGGAAATTTATATCGGCATAGTATTACATCATCTATGATATCTGTAAGTTTTCAACTTACCTTTCTTACGGGGAGGTCTAATGCATTTACGTATCATGCCTGCAGTACGATGCAACTGCAGGGGTGTGTGGAACTCTAAATTAAAGGCGTTCCCGCTACTACTCACTAAACATCCTCTCCCGGCATCCTGCCATGGAACGCTACGATAGACCCGAGATTCGCTTTTCACCGGTACGCCATCTGTGGTCGCACTTTCAGGCCCAATCAGAGTATCGTTCAGAGTTCAGACGCGTCCTACGTCTGGCATAAATACCGGACATCGGACCCTTGGTTTTAGAGACCGGCCCCCACTGAGCCCAAAGCTCCGCTGCCACTGAAAATGGCATTCTTCCGGGTCCCCCATAGGTGTGCCAAGGGTGGCTTGGATGAAACTCAGCGCAGTTTAACCTGGCCTGCCTAGGCTGTTTGTTTACATACTCATTTGTAAAAATATGTTATTAATAAGTAGGTATCTATGTTTTATCCCCTCCTGAATACAGATTGAATTTTGAAATTTTTAATATACTTAATTGGTGCAATATGTTATTTATTATGACTGTTTAACGCGTCTATCTAACGGTCGAAGTTTGAGTCCTGGTAGCGACAAACATTTGGCCACGGGTAATTTATAATATTTATTTTAGTTTATTTATAAAAGTATCCAATTATTATGTTATTTTTCCGTTACTAAGCATCCACAATACAAGTTCACAATGATAATTAATTTAGGCTATAAAATAGAATTTAAATATTCTTTGGTAAACAACATGGTCACACATTCCATCGCAAAGTGAAAACCTCTAGGTTGAGTTCACAAATACCTAAACAACTACAAATAAATCTGTTTTTGTTCGTGTGTCATCCACATTACATCTTGCAATATTTAAAAATATGTAAAGGTGCATTCACACAACAGTTACAAGTGATGGAGCAATACTGTGCAACACGATAACATTAGGTAACTATCTATAACTTTTGTAATTACTTTGTTACTATTCGATGACAGTAAAATTTCTCATCGCAAATAACATAAATTAACAAAAGAGCAAAGAGCAACTTTCAGCAACACATGAGTTCACTTCCCCCCTTAACTCATCATAATCATAACAGCCTTTATAATTCGACCCACTGCTGGGACATAAGGTCTCTCCTTGTCATCGAAGGAGGTTTAGGCAGTAGTCAACCACGCTTGCCCAATGCGGATTGGTGGACGGAGTATAATGTGATCAATACACCTTTGCTGATCCATTAGTCGCCTTCTACGACACCCATTGGAGGTTATGGGGTGATGCTATTCTACTCTGCCAGCATCGCAAGGCTGCCTCATTAACTTTTAAATTTAAGTTTTATTTTTTATCAATTTTATTTTTTATGAATTATATAATTTTAATGACAAGATTTAAGAAAACGTAAATTATTATGAAATTGTTATTACCTATCGTTTTAATGACTAAGAGAATGTATAAAACTTGATAAAATTGTAAGTTCAATATAATTTATCGGCATTATAAAAGTGAATTCTGTCTGCACTTGTAATCTTCATGTTTATAAGAAGGATGCTGCATGTATTGCAAGGTGAAAATAGTTATAAGCATGATGTTAGTGTTGCAAATAAATAAATAAAGAAGTTTCTGATTTATTTTTCGAATATGTAGATAACAAAATAGACTGTGTTGATTGAGGTGTTGATAGATCGAACATCAGTGAAGTGACGTTTTTTTATTTTATGTTGTATGTGTATTAATTGGTGTATTAATTTCTATTGTCACCACCATTTTGACTGTTTTCAAAAGATAAGTAATGTTACCGGACACATAATAATACAGCAAAAGCTAACAGCGAATAACTTTTTGCTATCGGATGTTGCCAAGTAACTTATGGAATTGTTGCTCAACAAAAAGTAACTGCAGTGTGGACGCACCACGAGTAAAATAACATAGCATTTTTACCGAAAACCTATCTTCAGGTTGGCACAAGCACAATGCAGCCAATGATGGAGTCCTTTTCACTTCGACGGCAACGTCCACTGGTAACTTGCATTGGCATTCAGTCACCTTATCCTTTAGTTCCCTGAGCTTCTCTCGCTTCGTATTCAGCTCATCGACTGTGCTTTGGATTCGACCATTACACAAAGACTGACAAGCATCAAGGTCCGCAACTATTTCGTTCTTCTCTTGACGTAGGAATGCCAACTAAAAATCGTAACTTTATATAATAATAAAAACTCTTAATTAGTCTCACATACAGTGTCTTATAATTAAAAATACAGTAGTTAATGTAGACTATGAGAGACTAGCTTCTGTAATAGAGGACCCTGTAGTATGACAGAATACCATCCTCTCCACATCCAAACCCAATTCATCGGATTCAATTTGTAATCATTTTCATTGTGTTACATGTGAGCTATCATCATCATAACAGCCTTTATGATTCGACCCACTGCTGGGACACAAGGTATCTCCTTGTCATCGCAGGAGGTTTAGGCAATATTCGACCACGCTTGCCCAATTTGAATTGGTGGACGGAATATAAGGTGAGTACCCTTTGTTACATAGGCGCCTTCTACGACATCCATTGGATGATATGGGGTGTGCTATAAGTCTACTCTGCCGGCATGACGTGGCGATGAGAGATATAAATAAGATTTAATATAAATGTTTCTTATAAATAAGGTTTCTGTGTGTAGTCACCAAGGGAGCTTCTAAACCCCGTGCAAACCAACGCATCAAGGGGTTCTCGCGCGGTGGCGAGTAAACCATCCGCTTTCCCGAGGAGCATTGATGTCAGGCTGGCAGCCGGTCCAAATACTATAACAAAACTATATAGCCTAGCAGTATGGTGACTAATTACGCCGACCCTCAAAGAAATATATAGGGAGTGGGGTAGGAAGAAAAAGAAGAGTGTGTATAATGTGTATGTATGTATGTGTGATATGAAAACATTTAGATCGTTAGTTTAGTGGTTAAGCTTTTTAAGCAAGAATCAAGGTCCGTATTAATAAATCTCACTTAAATCTTGAGATTGGATTGTTCTAATAGCTTTTGAGTACTGAAGACAGATATACTGTCTCAGTTGGATGATGTCTATCAATTATAAATCTTCAAAGGTGATTCATTATTCGATGGGTCGAAATCTCAACTATTCGCAGCTGTCAACTTTAACATCGTTACAATAAATGAATCGTTACAAGTATTCAAAATTTTTCATGCAAGTTCCCTACCTCTTCCTTCAGTGCACTATTCAGAGAATCTTCTTCAAGAAGTTGATTCGAAAGAGTGGTGATTTGATCGCGGAGAGAACCGAGTTCTGCACGCATAGTACGCTCGGTTTCACAGGTCAAAACTCTTGCGCAGTCGATTTCGTTTTCCATATTTTGAAGCTTCCCTCTGATTTGTTCCTCCTTGAACTGAAATGGGAGTCAAAGAAATACACACAAATACATTTTTCCCAGCTAGAAAAATAATAGACGATTTAGAAAATGGAAATCTGGTAAATTGTCGTGGATTACAGACACAAACCGTAATAGGCTATTTGTGTGTTTGCGAACAAACGTGTATACAAGCTACAACTTGTATGAGGTAGTTGGAACTTTTACGTTTTTTATTTATGTGACGTGCAAATTGAACGCACAAATGTTAGTTGAATCCAGATTCAAAGCCACGGAGGAGGCTGACGGCGATGCTTCTTTTTTATTTAATCAGCACCTATCACAATGGCACGTCTTCCACCCATGATGTCCTACTCAAATATTGAATCGCCACTTGTGAAACCTGCATGCAATTTGCACACTCTCAAAAACATGTTTGCAATGCAAGAAACTTGTACGCAAATGTGACGTCATACTTGCATGCAAGACTTGCCTAATAGAATCGCACCTGTATTGAGGCTACAAACAGTGATATTTACAGGCAAGTTCAATAGGAGGAAATAGCACAGAAGGAATATCTACAGATATATACAGAGGAATATAACCCTAGATATAAGAAAATCGACAATGTGAAAGAGAAAGAGCATATTAGAACGATATAGATAGACGAGACCATTTCATGTACACGCAGGCGGCCTATGTCGGCCTGTCAGTCACGTAGAAAAGACAGCAACTGTCAGACTGCAGTACTATTTTTTACGCACACATACACATTACTCACACATTGGAGCATTTTGTTGGTCTCGCCTAGTCGATTCATTGCCAATCTATATAAACGCCAGAAATTATAAATCTATGAATATAAAATGCAGAATGCAACTATGCAGATGCCACAAAATAATACAATCTTCTTTGGAGCTTGGTATTAGATCTAGAAGCCCCTGATTTAATACATATTTGTTCCCGGTTTGATATGTGGTAAAGCTTGTCTTAACACCATCTTAGCTTTAGATGTAACAATAGGGCCCATAGCAGACGACGACGGACTTTTTGTCAGTTCCAGTCGGCGACATGATCTCTATTAAAACCGCATAAAGTTGAACTTAGCGTCTTATAAAAAATACACAACTTTATTCTGTTAGTAATAAAGATTACTTCACGAACTGAAACGGACAAAAAGCCCGTCTTCTGCTATGGGCGTAGTGATAACAATATTTTTGTATTCCGACAGTTTGTGATTAGTGATATGCGATTTCTTTTTTTTGGTTACCTACTCGTAAGTAAGGATAAAGTGAAGGTGGAAGCGAGGTTCATTACCAAACCGCCGAATCCAACCAGAGGATAGTCTACACTACGGCGGCGATTACCTGATCAAGAACCTTCGCGTCAGGTTAACTTGCGTTAAAATTGTATCAGTAAATACCTGATTTTCCCTGTCTAGTTGAGTGCTTTTACATTGCAACTCTGCTAGTTCGGCATCGAGGCGTGCAACTTCCTCGCCAAGTTTTAAACGTACGCAGGCATTGTCGTAAATCTCTTTCTCCATGTTTATGAGTTTCATACGCTCCTTCTCTGCCGTTTCACTTTTTTCACGCAACTGTTTTGCTAAAATACTGCAGACGCCTTTGTAGCCATTTCTGTCTTCTATTAATTTATGGATCTATAATGGATTAAAATAATTAGTATAGTCTACATTATTATAAATAATAATATTTAATGCAGTAACTTGTACTCTGCTTCTGCCTTCCTAATTCCCACTTTTATATGGGATTGAGTAATGTTTTCTTCGTCCATACTTCATCAGCCGTCATCTCAACACTAACACTCTTCTTTGCCATATAATCTTTCACGCATTCTACATCCATCGACATTCATATTATTGTCATTCACATGTCTGTTCTACGATAGTCTGTTACCTTTCAACCTGTCTGTTACAGACTTTGCTACCTTGTTCACCTGGGTAGACTCCAGGATGTCTGCAGAGATACAAAGACGCTGGGACAAGGAGACTTCCTGGAATAATGGGTTTGCCTCCTTTACCCTCCGACGCCAAACAGACGAAAAGTTGTTGGATTGGGGAAACAGCTTGTACGAAGAAAAAGAAGAATTCCACCTCACAGTAATCCCCAGTCAAATAAACACTACCTCTTCATAGTTTTATGGCTTACAACTGGTGTTGAGCTTCGTCTTAGGCTTTCTACCAGTTGTATAGCGAAGGATGATCAGAGGAACTATTTGACATGATGCTGACCGACATCTTCTTTCTACCCTACCATATCTCCTTCAACCTAAACACATTTGAACTGAATTGATGGCAGTTTTAATTTCTTTTTTATAAACGTGCAATTACGTTTTAGAATAAATTTCCTCCAATGCATAAATTCTGCCGGAGTACCCTCAAAGGATTACAACATCGGTTTCTTCTGGGAAGGCGTTAAAAATTTATTGCAAGTGTCCATAGGTTCCGGTGAAGGCAGGTCGAGACGTACGGGCTTTGTTGTGGTAAAAAAAGTGAAGTACAGACAACTGCACGTTGGGTTACCACAAACTGTCAAATTTTCCCAATCGATTATGCACTTTATATTGAATAGTCTTAGATTGAAAATCGTTTAGAGAAATTGACAGTTTTGTATAGCCCGACGTGCTGTTGACTGTACATTGTAATAACAAAAATTACGTGTTTAGTTATATCATCTTCCTTTTCTCGGGCTGCAGCCAGTCGTCTTTGATATCCCATCTCAAGGTCTCGCCAAGCTGCCTCAGCTCGTTCCAGCAACTCTACTCGTTGCGCCTCGGAACGCGCCAGACGCTGTGCCCGAGTCCGTAGATCAGATGTTGCCTTGTCCAGCTTAGTCAATTTGTCTGTGCAAGCGGACTCCATGCAACAAACCTGTTACCAAATTGTTTAGGTAATCATAAATTGAATTGTAAAACTAGAATCTCTTTTAATAAGTTTTTAACTAATTTGTAAATAAGTGATTGATTATATATATAACAAACGAAACGCTAGTTTAAATATTTGAACACATTGTTATTTTGGTAAACCTTATAGGTCTACTATAAACTCCTTTGTGAGTTTTAAAATTATGCTTCTTTAAGTTTATTCAGTGTGGTATTATGTATGGTTTTAAAATCTTTTTAGTCATTATTTTTTTTTACAGTTTTCATTTTAATTAGTATGGGTACACGACTTTTCAAAATCGTTTTTTAATTACGGTAGACATGAGATAAATTTTCTGTTCATAGATAGGAATTTAAATACGCTCTTAGCAAAAAAGTTATTTAATTTTACGAAAAGACCATAATTACTTATCTACTGTATAAAAATGGGTAAATTCATACTTACGGCTTCAATTTTCTCCATCAAGTCTTTTTCGGAATTCTTTTGCACTTTTTTCGGAGATGAAGGGTTTTCTAGACGCATTACAATTCTTGTTGTATCCGCGGGCAATTTCACTACAGGTCCAACAGTGTCATATGACGTTGATCCTATACTAGGATCGTAGCTAATAAAGCTTCCAGGTCTAAGTTGCGGTTTTTTATTATTCAAGGCTTTATCTTGAACTTTACTTTGAGTTTTTTTACTTTCCTCCTGTTTTGACTGTATGAATCTAAAATCAATGCGTTAAAGACGCGATCAAGACTATTAGTGTTGCAGAGAGGGGAATTAAGTGCACTACAATTGAGTCATTAAGTCCCAGACATATATAGGTTTATAGTGTTTCCTTAGACTTACTTTAGACTTAGATCATAACATGACAGGAAAATATTTCCAAAGCTTTTTGTGTTCACAATTGTATTATATATATTATTTTAATAGAATTTATTAAAATTCTAATAAATCCCATTTCACAACGACCTTGACACCCATCACTAACCAGTGATAAAATAAATATGTAAGAATGCAATAACGATTTTAGAATTGTCATGTCCTTCCATAGATATCCAAGTAAATATACCCGAAGAGCAAGCCCGCATCTTTGGAACAATATTTAACATACCTAGTTGCAGCATTAGACCTGCATTTCTAATCTACGAATGCTAATCCTATCTACTTATCTTCATAATCTTATTAATGTCACTAAGTAGATAATTACTTAAAAGTTCTTAAGTTTATGTACTAAAACGATCAAGAATTAATTCCTAAAAATAGAGATGTGAGTTCGGGCTTAATCGAATACTGCTGAGATATTCGGCCAACTTATTCGAATCCCTTTTCCGTAGTAAACCGCTAGTTTCTATAAAAAATCTAAAAATGTTAACTTTTAATTTTAATTCTACAAATACTATGCAGTTTTCAGAAAAAAACAATTTTAACATAAATCTCTAAGTAATAAGTGTCATTTAATTTATAGGTACGAAACTAACCGAATATTTAATCGAAAGATCGGCGCATCTCTTTAATTAGGTTTATTTTCTAAATTGTCAATATATTATTCAGCAGAGGTTTCATTATAGGACATTTAAATATTCATCACTGGGTTTAACCTACATTTCGCAGAAGCTCTTAATCCATATTTTTAAAAGGGAAAGGAAAGATTTATTCATATAAATTATTCTCACTGATAAAGGTTATCGGATCCACTGTGTCCTAGTTGCTGCCACGCCAAAACAGCACATGATAAGTACTGATCTTCAGGTTTTTGTGATGTCACTATATTAGCCTCAGCGGTTGTAGTCAGCAATCGTTCCTGCGTTTCTTGTATGGCCGACTACAATATACAACATTGCTTATTTTATTGTACCGGCATTATTACTTTCTCGTAACGTAGAATAGAGGAAGTCTTGTAGAGATAAACTACGATAACATGGCGCGCCCCTCCAAATTACGGTTTCAATGTGTGTAGTCACATTTTGTATGTATTTGTAAGTATTCCTCTTCAGTAACTAAAGAGGAATACTAACAAATACATACAAAGTAACTGAAGAAGAATACTTACAAATACATACAAAATGTGACTACACACATTGAAACAGTAATTTGGAGGGGCGCGCCATGTTATCGTAGTTTATCTCTAAGTAATCGTCAAAAAAATCGATCTCGAGATTTTGACGGATTTATAAGTTTTGGACCTCAGTGAGTCCAAAATTACCGTTTTTGGAATTATGTCTGTGTCTGTGTGTCTGTGCGTTAGCACGATAACTCGAGTATACTTTAAGAAAGCTTATTTTTTTGTTCTGCAAACTAAGGGTTTCGGTCGATTCTGCTACGCTTAGAACTGCTTATTTCGCCCTGGCACAGTCAATTTTGTCATACTGTGTGGTAGTTTGGGGAGGCTCTGGCAAGACCAAGCTGTTGTACCTTGAAAGGGCGCAAAGGGCCGTCCTGAAAGTTATGGCATTTAAACCTATCAGGTATCCTACAGATTTAATTTATAAATTTTGGGAAGTGCTATCTGTTCGTAAACTGTATATACTACAAGTTATTCTACGCAAACATATGAGCCTCCCATATGATCCCTAATCGTTCGATAGTAAAAGAAGAAAAGATAGAGTTTGTCAAATACCAATGTAAAACCTTAATTAATAAGTGGCTTCAAGGTCTAAATTATGATACTGTGGAGTCTTTGATTAAATAAAATATTATACACACACATACACATACGCACACACACATACACATACGCGCACACACACACACACACACACACACACACACACACACACAAACACACACACACACATATACACACACATTATGTTGGAGATTGAATCATATTTTTGCTTTTATTTAGAAGTTTTTCTTTTTATTACTTTTTATTTTGCATAACTTAAAAAGTTTATCTGTTTATTTCTAATTATACTGTACCTAATGATTGTAAAATTGAGGTGGGCGCTAATAACTGTAACACAGTCTTTGACTAGTACAGTTGTTAACGCAAAATAGTTTGTGAATTGTATGATTTTTGAAAATAAAATTATTATTATTATTATTACTTATTGCAACCAAATTTAACATGCATGTATTACATCAAAATATAAGGTTTCTATCAACTTTTGAGTCGTCGATCACGAAGGTTAAGCAACCAAGTGTGCGGTCGGTACTCGGATGGGTGACCAAAATTTAATATGCATGTATGACATCAAAATATAGGGTTTCTATAAACTTTTGAGTCGTTTCCGGTATACGAGAAAGTCAAGGGGAGACCACTACCGATTTTTTTCTTTCTAGTGCGGATTCTGCTAGTATGAGTGAAACTGTTGCGTTGATTGGTTAGTTTTCTTTATTGCTTGGTAGAGAAGCTAAGCTTTCATCTAACTTGATGGCAAGTGATGATAAGGCCGAATGGAATAAAGTTTCACCTGGAACCTTCAACCGTAGAGGTAACTACCGGTTATCTTAAATCAAATCAAATCAAACTAGACTAGATCATGGAGGCGATTATAAAACCCAGTGTAAGGATAATGGTCTATAAAATATTCACGCGCTCGTGCGGTCTATGTTATGATTGTACACAGTCGTTGGCGTTGATGTGTGTATTTGTTGAAGTTCGATCGTCGAACTATTGAGATTTTTGTTCTCAGTTGTTCAACCGTCGAACTGGATAGAAAATGTATCACCTACATTAGACTACTTGCTCAAAGGTCGGATCCGCTTGGTAGTAAAAAATACCCTGAACATACCGACGACACAAATAGTCAATTTATCCACAAATCTTTATTTTCATTTCAAAGGTAGTAAAAGATTTAAAAGCAGTAGAACTAGTGAGACTTTTAATTTTTTCCAGTTCAATGGTCGAATTTTGCTAAAAAGAAATCCAGTAGTGCAGCGATCGAACTAACTATAAATAAAATAACTGCAGACTTTTTAGGTACCTGTAAATCAATATGCGGGTTGGTGTTCAAGGCTTTGCAGATGTTCCACATAATGAGAGACCCCATTGAAGTTTGACGGGCCAATGATAAGTTGTAGCCATTGCAGATACTTATGTTGTCCTAATATAGACAAATTAGTTAACAATTTTAACAAATAAAGATAAAAAGACAGATTATAGCTAATATCAGTCTCTACTCTTTTGTATAAAAATTTATCATCAACAGCTCATATAATGTCCCCACCGAGGAGGTCGAGCCTACCCCACATTAGGGGCGATTAGGCCTTAGTCAACCACGCTGGCCAAATGCGGGTTGGTCGACTTCACAAACAAACTAAGAATTTCTTCATAGGTGTGTGCAGGTTTCCTCACGATGTTTTCCTTCACCGTTAAAGCGTCGATTAAACGTACATATGAATTCAAAATTTGAAAACACATTGGTACGTGGCGGGGTTCGAACCGGTGCCCCCCGGGTAGAAGACAACGCTTTTATGCATTACACCACCGACGCTTCTTGTATAAAAATTACAATAAGAAAATCACCCGAATTTTAAAATACATTGTATTTTAGGCAAATCTTATTACCTCTAAGGACCCTTACACGTGCAACATTTGCAGCGATACAACTAGAATCAGTCGCATATCATCATTATCGTCAACTTCTAGTAAAAAATGTTGGATTATTGTAGATAAATCTATAGTCCGGAGGAATTTTTCGGGTCACATAAGCCCCGTTGGACTACCGACGTCACTGGACTAGTGAGCGGTGGTAGATAGTGGCAGTGCGTAGCTGCTCATTCCCCCTGTAACCCCGCGTCTGAATCGATACAAACGCGCGTGTGAATCGATACAAATACTTATTGGTCTCATGTCACGATGCAGTCGTGCGCCTGTCTTAGTATCGCTGTCGCAATGCTAAGGGACCTAACCCTTGGCAAAATTGAGGAAAAAATGTATATGTAGGTATGTAAGTATGATAAATTAATATATTTGCACATTCCCACGTATTGGTAAGGAGCACCGCACATCGCACGACGGCACTCGGCGGAATTTTGTATGCGTGTACGTATACGAAGCACTAAAGAGCGCGGGGCGGCATCGCCGATAAACCGCACCGCACCGCGTCTCTGCAGAGCAACGTACATCGAATGCGGCGTGTGCGTTGTGCGGTGCTCCTAACGGTGTTTGGTACGCATTGTACGCAAAATTCTCATACATTACACAATCATTGAATCTTCCACTAAATCAAACCAAGACAGTATAGAAAGATAGGAAGTCAAGAAACAAGCCATTACCTAATTAAGCCTATTAAATATTTACCTGTGGCATTTTATATCCTTTAAAAATTTACTATGCAATTTTTCGCATTATTTCCCAAGGCTATTTCTAAACTTTAATAATTTTGTGTAAAGCTAAAAATATTAATCAAAATATCAATAAAATTTCATTTATGCTAGCATTTTCCATTTTCCTGGGTTTTTGACAATGACATGGCAAATATTTCATGTTCTTTTTCCTCTTCTCTCTCACAGAGAGAAAAAAATGAACTTTTGGTTGCCCCGTTGAAAAAAAACCTAGCACGCAACCTCTTTAATAAAAACTTTACGGTGAATTTTGAGCTGCACCCAAAGATTGGAAACTCTTGCAAACAAGTTTGAAACTGTGGTTTGAAACACCGATGTATAAGTTTTTTGCTGTATTTGGTTTTGTTTGAACCTATAAAAAAGACAAATTCAATATT
Source organism: Elophila nymphaeata (assembly GCA_955850985.1). NCBI lineage: Eukaryota > Metazoa > Arthropoda > Insecta > Lepidoptera > Crambidae > Elophila > Elophila nymphaeata. The sequence goes on along the minus strand of OY039069.1, from coordinate 14,254,188 downwards.
GCTTGTGGTGTATCATCACTCGTCGTTGTACCGAAAACGTTCCAACGATGGATTACTACATCGACAGTTCACCAAATGGGTGGTACGTTGTAGTTGGTGTGGATCTTTGAATGGTTTTCTTTATTGAGAGAACCAAAAATATGTTTTAGATTTACAAACAAGTTTCACTCCATTAACGAAACCAGCCATCTTGGAGTCCCTAAGAAATGTAAAAATAAAGTTAATATGGTTCTTTTTTATAAAACTGTTATTCAAAACGCCAATTTGATAAGTCCTCTAATATATTCAATACAATATTGACCAAGCAATATATAAGTAAAAAGCAAAAACATAATGATAATGTTAACTTTGTCTTCTGTTTAGCGGAAAAGTTGTTACTTCCACTCTGTCATGATATATGTCACGCAGAGCTATGAGGCGTTCCCAAATTGCTAAATTGGGAATTGTAAATCTACGAGGTTTTCTAAGCTTTTGACGATAAATTATAAAGTAATAATTTTAGTACAGTATCAAATCCGTTACATAACTTAAAAAAAAAATCTATAACCAACAGATTAGGCATCTAAAAACAATATAAAGGGAATATCTGTCTGCATCCTAGAAAAACGTGACTACTTTAGACTTACATTAAAAATACACCTACTTTATATTCTAACCACTACAGTTCCAGTTCTTAAGAGAGCAGGCCAACCAGCTTACGACATATTTAGCTTAGATGCAATGAACCGAGGATAAAAAGTACAGGAGAGGTGCCGCCGGCGGCGGCGCCGGCGCCCGTCGTAACGGTGCAGCGCGCCCAGTCTGACCATTGTCCGAGAATCTGCTATTTATAGACACCGTCCCAGTATCTGCAAGCACAGCTTTAACCACCATAAAAATGTACGTTGCACTTACAGCATTGATAGATTTGCGCCGATATCTCGTAGCTTCTCGTGAACAAATTTCGACGCGAGTGAGCAGCTTTTTGAGAGATATTATAATAATATCTTACTTCTAGTATTATATTTACGCGTTTGTAAACGCAAAAATAAAATTATTCCATAATGTAAGGTAGTTTCATCTTAGCTGGGCGTCAAATATTTGCAAAAATATTTCGTAAGGGTCTTGGAAGTGCAAATTTCAAAGATTTGATGAAACGATGTTTACCATAAAAACATAAGCACCAAGCACTGACAAATTTCGACAGCGAAAAGCAGTGCCTCGGTGGCGAAATTGGTCAACGCGTCCACCCGGATTGTGGAAGGAGCGGGTTCGAGTCCCGCCTGAGGCAAGTTGATTTTTTTCAGTGCATTTTTCTAGTAATATCTTACTTGCTAACCCGCAAACGTTGTTCTGCCATATAATATTTTTTCCTTTTAGCGGAATGAAATATACTTTAGGGCCTATTTTCATACCTCAAATTGCTTGTACGTATGTTATATGAATTATAGTATAGTACGTACAGCGTACACATTGCCGGGGCGCAGCGGGTCGGATATTGCGCGGCGGATTTCATTGCGTGCGATGTGACCACTCTACCTCGCTGCTCCACGTCATCATTAGTTTTTATTGCAAGGGCGGATTTATCTCTAAAATAGATCTCTTCCAGTAAACCTATGAATATATGTCATAATGTTCTGACACTGCTCAGATCTTTTCACTGCCTTTCTGGCAACTTAATCTTGTTACGCGGTCTCCTGCCTATCACAATTATGCGTTGAACCCACTCTACGGTGTCTGTTCGCCTTCCGCACATTTGTGGTCTTGGGCTGTGCGTGCACCTTCCTCTCTCTTGTGGGGGCGCTGCTTCCGATAGCCTTATAGCCACTCTGGCACTAGACAAGGGGGTGCTTAGTCGGTAAGAATACGACATAACCCGAGAGCCGTCCTTCAGGTATCCAAGAACATGACACCGCCCCCTTCTCTCGGGGTCCGGAAGGTCTTCTTTGCTCTTTCGTTCCTCTCAGTTTCGTGAGCGTCAGAATGGCCGGTCACTACCCATATTTTATATCGTAATAATTATAGAAAGTTGCTACCTAGTTGCTACTAATTGTTAAATAGTTGCTTCCCCTGATAAAAAAAAATAATCTGCTTTTTAGGGTGACCATTCTCACATCAGAATGGCCCGTCACCTCACTCTGTTTCGCTTCTCCATGATGGGGAAGGCAAGAGAAAGGAACTGAGGTGGTTAAGGGGAAAAAAAAGTCAGTCAGTAGTTCTTTGCCTTTTCGCTGCCCAAGACGCTGTTTTCATGTGCGTTTATCGGATTGTTTTATTTACACTTACCCCGGCACTTTTATTAGACTTGATTGATAGCATCTCGTTTGACCCTGGCACGTCAAAGGACTTTGATTTGTTGACTAAAATGGAAACCGGACGCCGATGTGTTTTGTGTCCACGATCTGTAGGTACTACGGCAAAGGTAAACAGGTTTTTAACGAATAAGAAAAAATATTTTTGACTAATCTCTTATTTAGTTTCTAAGGCCTTGAAGCCCTTATCTTGACATTAAAACTAGTGGCTAGTCTTCTATACACATATATAAAATTCAAAGCCCTGACTGAGATATCAACGCACAGCACAAACCGCTAAACCTAAAGTACCAGTGTAGGCTTGCACTAAGAAAGAATTTTTGGAAATTCAACCCCTAAAAATGGGGGTAAAATGTCCACGAGGATGAAGTCGCGGGCGGAAACTAGTTTTATATAAACATACTTGCATATATGAAATATCTGTTGGAATGGAAGTGAGGACGAGTCTCATACAAATTTAGTCATGGTCTTTTAGAAATGAAAAAAAAAAACTAGAAAGAAATCCTGTATCTTGATCAGTTTCACTCCGCATGGTGGAGGGTATCACTAAGTTAAGCTATGCCCAGAGATGGTCAAATCTTTGTTACTAATATGTGCGCAGAAAATATATATTAGACCGCCCCCATATAAAATTGGAAGCATGGCAGGCAAATGACGATGATAAGAAAATTTACTTTTTATTAAATAAACGTTCTTATTCATCTAACATAGAGGAACATTTTCAGTTGTAACTGCTTATTTATACGTTTGTCGTGCGAGCGAAATTGGTCGTAATCACCACAAAGCGCACGAGTATTGTGAGTTGGTTTTTTCCACCGTGTTTTCACTCTCAATTGCAAGGTACCTAAAGCCTTCGTCATATAAAATATAGTAACTTCGAAAACCACGCTCTGCACAAAACATGGAAAATTTCAATTCTTTTTATTTTTGATAGAGAAGTTCTCGGCCTTCGTCTCATATGAAGGCCGAGAGCTTCTCTATCAAAGATAAAGTAAGTTTAAACGAGTAGGTAGGTATTTCAGGCCAGGATGAAATAGGAGCTGAAAGTTCGTATGGAAGTCGAGACAAATCTGTGTATGTTAAGATCTATGTTGACTATACGTAAATTTATTGGAAACATGTGTATGATTAGTAAAAAATTAAGTACCCAACAAAAATATAAATGCTACCCAATGTAACTATTCCACGCGGTCGAAGTTGCGAGCAAAAGCTTGTATGTAATGTATGAGTCAGACCTATACCGATATGCATTGTTGGATTGTCGGTCATTTTACGTAACAGGTTGTTTTTTAATTTTAATTTTGATTAACTATATTAAAAAGTATGTCAACACGAAGATAAAGTAAAATGTAAGCTTCTTGTGTGTTAATTAATAAATATAGGTAGATCTTGATACATTTTTGAGTTTTTTTGACAATCTTTGAGATCGTAATTCGAATAATGACATCGGTGAGATGTTTAAATAAAAAGTATTTTAATAGTCTCTCCTGAAGTGACAACTAAATCATGTGGGTATAACCCAGTATTTACAAGGGCAAATTGATATTTAAGACTCACGCGACAGAGTTCGAGAGACTTGTCTTTGCGAAGGCCTCGAGGAGATGTCGTGGTCATGTTTACCTTTGCAATATAGCTCAATTTATTTGACGAAAACAATCTAAGCAAATCAGCCAATGAGAGTTCGAAATATTTATTTATACGAGAAAGAGGAATCTTCTTGAATTAGAAGCATTTATTACGAAGTCACTACGTCCCCAAACAGAATAAATTCTGTTTGGTGGTGACTTTGTCTTTACCGACAGCTTGAGTTGTTGGACAGTGTAAAACGTAGTTATTATATTCTCTTTGGGACAGTGATATAATACAATAATCTTGAGACAGTAATATTATTTATGAAATGACATTTATTAAACTTTTTTCTTCAATATAAGTAGGTAGTTCATTTTATAGATAACAAGTAAAAAAATATTTTTTCAAATATTTTATGAGTTAATCACACAAATATAGACTACTAGGATTTGTTTTTTTAAACGAAGCACTTTCACCAATAAAGTAGAAGATTAAAGCAATCTTTCTCCCGGAACCCCCAATCACTGAGGAACTGGCTGTCTTATCAGTTGTTGTTGGTAAGGTTTTAAAATGAGCTCTACCGCCAATTATACTGAGGACAAATTTGGAAATCGTAGCTTTCGAATTCGGGACCACCGAAGCGTTTTGACGAAACAGTACAACCACCAAAACTTTCTGTGTTCTGTGACCAAAACGATGCTGCTTCTTAACTCCAAATGTCAAAAATAATCTTACAATATATCAGAAAGAGTATTGAGATATTTGAGTTAGGTATTAGGTATAAATCTAATTCTCAAAAGGACAAATCTAACTCGAATATAAAAGGTTGACAGAAGACCTTGCCAGTTACAGTCATTTCACATTTCCATAATTGATCTAGTCGGTTTGAGTGATCAGTCAATTGTGAATTTATTGATCCATACAGTAGAATTGAAGATGTGAGTGTCGGACGACTGGTCACGAAACGAACATATAAATTTGGGGGTCTAATTGGAGTATTGACACTTTCAAAGTTAAGACCATTTATACTGTCATTTCACGAGAGTAACAATAAAATAAACAATGAGCCACTCTAAAATTTTGTTACTAATATTTGGCATGATTTTAAATGTTTTATTTTTTCCAAATTATTTATTTTGTGATAAATTCGGGAAATAGATTTATTTCCCGAATTTATCCCAAATTAAATAGAAAAAGAAAGACAAGGATAAAAACTTCTCTCGTTTTCTATGTAATCCTACTAATATTATAAACGCGAGAGGTCGTATGGATGCATGTGTCGATGTTTGCTACTCTTTCACGCAAAAGCTACTGAATGGATTTTAATGAAACTTAACTAAATAATATACCTCATACATTAGAATAACATAAGGGCTATAATTTATAGTAATACTACGCTGACGAATTCACAGACAGAAACTAGTTTGGTAAGGCCCCACTTTTTACACGCTTATATTAGTCTCACCTGTATGTTTGTATGTATGTAACTGACTCGTTTTTTGTACTATGGCCTTTGGTTACATAGCATTTGCCTCTGATTTCAAACTCTCCGAATGTTCTTATACATTTTAAATAGAGATACTAAAAAGGCAATTAATACAATTTGTATAATAGGTATGTCACGTTGTCACAATATACTCAAATGTGTGTGTGTGTAATGCACAGTACACTTACTCGTCCTGACGGCTACCGAGTACAGTGGCTTGCAAGATGAGCTATTTAAAACTATTAAGTTTTTTCAATAGACTTGGAACTCTATTACGATATTAATACAGTTTTGACAGCTTTGTGTGCAGTTATGGGCTTAATTTGTTTTTGAAAATTAAAAATAGGGAATGAGGAAAATTATCATTGTAGATAATTTACACACAGAAAATTGAGGTCACTCAAGCTGACGACCACGTTTTAATGTTACATAAGAAATCAATAATATAATGTCTAATTTAAAATTAAGAAATGAGTTTCACCATCAAAATCTCATTAATATCTATCTATAACTTTTATTTGTAAAAATTTCGAAGATAATAAGTAGTTTCCAGACCTTACCTGTTCCTTCTTGAATGTACTTGTCAGTTAGTGTCAAAAACGCTAATTTGAAAATAATTTCCGATCGTACTTAGTGGTACTTACCTGTTTTGATGCGTCTAAACTCTGCAGCGGGCCCCGGTTACTTTCCAACCAAATTACTTTAGAAGTATGTATCGAAGAACAAGGATTTTATTTTGGAATGAATAGATCAGTTTCCAATGAATAAGAATGAAAGAATGAGGAAAGAAAGACCACTAAAAAAGTGTACAGTTAATTTTCTTGTGGTACCGACATGCTCGATGGGTACCGATTTGTTTTTTCAAAATAAGTCGATAGCTCAAACTAAGAACTAATTTAATAGTACATAAGAACCACATACATATAAAAACAAGAAAAAAGTTAAACAACCCGTAGTGCGTCTACGGAAAACAAGAAAAGTCAGTTAAAATGTAGCCTATGTTACCAGAACCATAACAAGAAATCGATTTTAATCATCAAAATCGAATAGTTTAGGCGCTACGGAGGAACACACCTAAATGCAAACATACAAACATAGACTATATGCTCAAATCATAACCCTTCCTTTTGGTTTCGCCGTATTCGGGTAAAAAACAAGCCAGCTATATGGCTGTTTGTCGTCAGAGTCGTGTACAATAATATTTTTAATCTAGCATTTATGACGGAGTGATAACGATTTAAAAATCACGACTGCGACATTGAATTCACGGAAATAATATCATTTAAAGGTATGAAAGTTGCAAAGAAAGAACTACACGAGGCTTCCATACAAAAATTTTTTGAAACTGCTTTTAAGGGGGTTACTCGTCACCGTAACAAATATCTGGCTGAAATTTGGCTCTGATTATAATCTGGAATAGCACATGTAAGCTACTTTTTGACATCAATCTAATCTAGAAGAAATCGCTTTTTAGTGATAGCCGCCGATTGTACAATTTATAGATTGAACTACGAGGTTGGATTGAAAAGTTGCAGCCTAAAGCTCTGTCCAGACCAGTAGGCCTATTCGCTGACTTTTTTGGCAGTTGAATGTGTACAGCACTGAGTGAATTATATATCCATTGCCGTTTTACATGACACGCTATTATAGTACTTGTCGTGTAAAAACAGCATGGATATGTAATTCACTCTATGGAAGAGTGACACCCCCAAAATAGTGACAGGTTGCCTGCCAGTCGCCTATATAGGGGACCTATAAAGGGACACCGAACCCAAAAAGTAACTAAACTATACTAAACCATCAAACAAAACTTTTTTTACACATTTAATATCTTGTATTTGTTGCCATGTTATGCCGGTAGAGTAGAATAGCATCACCCCATATACTCCAATGAGTGTCGTAGGAGGCGACTAATGAATCAGCAAAGGGGTTTTGATCATCTTATATTACGTCCACCAATACGCATTAGGCAGGCGTGGTGGACTACTGCCTAAACCTGTGATAACAAGGAGAGGTCTTGTCCCAGCAGTGAAAAAAAGCAGCAAATGAAATAAAAAAGCTCTTTATTTAAATGGACTTTGCTTAGTACTTTTAAATTGTCAAAAGCCCTACCACCATTTTGGGACGAAATAATTATTTTACTTAAATAATTATTATTATGCTGAGATGATGAATGATGACCTTGTAAAGGCTGTTAAATGATGAATACCTTGTAATTATTTGTAAGTGGCGTCAAGATTCCTATTCACCTATACCAGTACAGACGACAGCAGATAAAACTACCCAAAACCCAAAATTTCTCCAATTGATTTTCAACCTTATATGTGTGTATTATAGAGTAAAGCGCGAATTTGTCAGTTTGGGTGACTTGATGTGCTGTTGCCTGTACAAAAATTGCGTACCTTGCATTGCGTAAATTGTATATCAGAAAATCTAAGAGTATTTGAATGCAGCACAAAATCCTTTCTAAGTGCAACGCACTTGAATATGTTTATCGTTATTGGAAACTCCTTTTACTTGAAACCACGTGATTCAGACTGATGGTGCTTAATATTATTGCAATACGGCTCAAGGATGACAAGTTAAATATGCCATTCCATAATGTTTACATAGAAGCTATTGTACAAATAATATTTTTTATTTGAACATGTGAATTTAAAGTTCTAGAATATTCTATAAAAACTATAATAGATGTCAATGACGTAGCCTTGTGTGTTATTGTGAGCCTATTATTATTATTCTCATAATATCTGCCATGCAATACACAAAATATGTCTCTAGAGGACGCACATCGGGCTGATTTTGAAAACAAATAGAAATGTGAGAAATAATAAAGAAGTGGTAAATATAAGCTTTGTTTGAAAATTATACCAATTAAATACTTAAATAGAAAACGAATAACAAGAAATAAATACTGCCACGAACAATTTTGCTGGTTCAAATAATGGCAATAAATAAACGAAAACCTAAATATGAGCGATATAAAAATATACTGAGGTCCAAATTAATTTACTAAGTAAAATGACTTCTAGACAATTTAAATATTTAAAATTAGGACTACGGGATACGTATTTCTTTAACAGATATCAAATAATGAATTGGAGACTGCTAACTGGTCTTAAATAGCAATTTATTTTAAAAAAGGATACACTCTTATTCGATATTTTTTATTGTCGACATCGATTTACGAAAGAAAATAAAAAATATCGATTAAGAGTGTAATTATCTTAGGGAATAAACTATCACAAACTTCCAAATAGAAACTCTTTAATTGAATTTTGTTTTTAAAATAACTAACATGAGTGTGAAGTCAAGAGATGCAAGTTTTTCGTACGTCCACAGAACCTACTGTTAAATGTGCTCACAACAAAAGTTAATAATACAGAAGTCAAATACGCAGGTGCTAACTTACTTATTTTCAATATACTGTTACATTTTACTTAAACTTGAAATGGTGCGTTTGTCATTTCTAGAAAAAATAATACTACAACAACAGTAACTGCTTACATTAGAACAAAAATTTATGTTATTCATGTGTCGTTATAATACTATCTTGAACATTGCGAAGTTTTCCTGCGAGTATGTTCATAAAAATATTTGAATTTTGAAGATTTATCTGCTATTAATAACACAGGTTTATCCATAAGAAAGATATTAAACTCGATCGCGCATTGTGGCTATTATACCTAAGTCAGTCCAAAATTTAAAAGAATATACCATGTCCATACTTCGGAAGAAAAAGTATATAAAACATTTTCCTGTTAAAACGCAATATTTTGTAAAGATTTCAGTTGTCTAGAGATTTTGTTTGTATCGACAAACAAAAGAAAGTAGAATTTTGAACTAGGTATATACCTCGCAGGCAATTAGTATCTATGATTCCGCATTTTATAAAATGCGTCGGCATATCATAAAACGCCGCAATTTCGACTAAGGTGTCTACTGGATTATAAAAATCTGGACCACTGGTCGAGTAATCCATTTTCCAAAAATGGTACTCGTACCTAATCGCACAGATAACATAAAATATACTAAAGATAATATAATATACTATTTGGAGAGATCAATAGGTACACGATTAATTATTTTTATGAGCAAGTGGGGTAGATTGTTTGTAGTGGTGTCTAATGGCTTATGCACCACATTTTGCCTTCAGCACATTTCATAATGCCAGTTTTACAAACAGACGACATTGCCAGCGACATATGTAAGCATAATTGACGTATAACTACTGTAAAGCATTAAAATGCAAGCTTCGTAATGGTTTAAAGCGCTCTATGATTAGCTTTAAAAATATATGCTGTGTCGCCGAAGCTTCCAGGAAGCTCGCAAAGAATTAATTACGAAGGCTCTGCGGGGGTACACACGAGGGCGGCAGAGAAGACAAAGTAGTTAAGGTACAAACAGTGGCAGAGTTCACTTAGGTGCAGTAAATAGTTGCGCATACTCACGTTCAGTTGGTAGGGCGATTGCGTGGTGCGAGCACCGCTGCCGAGAGCAAACGCGCACGCGCGCCGGCGACCACGGGGCATTATTGCGGTTGATAATCTGCCGAAATGTTTATCACTGCAAACCTATTTTAGTGAAAGACTAACGGACTAATTACGTAATATTTTCTTCTATTCCCTTTTCTCAAACAAAGAACTGTCAAAATGGTTAGTGGTAACAACAACCCTAAGAAATTACCGCCCAAGGAACGCGTAAAGAAAGATAACAACTATGTGCGAGCGAATCTCTTATCGAAAGTATGGTTCGTATGGATGATGCCGACCTTCTGGAGGGGCTTCAAGAGAGACCTCTACGACTCAGACTTGACCAAACCTAAAGAAAACCACCACTCCGATCAACTTGGCGACCGTCTAGAACAGTAAGTTTATTTTTAAGATTTTACAAATTAATGGTAGAGTCAGAAATTAAAAACGTTTAACACTTAATTCAAATATATATTTTATACAAATTGTCAATGGTTAATGACAATTTATGATGTAGCATTAAATTGGGAATCGCCTTTCTGGGCCGACTTTGTATTTATATCACTTATCCGCTACTTGCTAATGAAGAAATAAGAAATTGATATTTGTTTAAAAATATTATTTATGTATCTCAGTAATTAAGTAATACTTAAATAAACCTTGATTTACGCATTTCAAATAAAGTTAGTAACTTCATTACACAAGGATGAACTTTCGATACTTTGTTAAAGATGTTATCCTGATATTTAATGTATTTAAAAAATAAATAAAAGAGTGTCATAAATTATAAAATAAACCCTAATTTACTATTTTACATAATTATAAAAAATCTTGTGTAGTTTGATCAAGGATTGCTTTAAAACAAATATACATAAAGTAGTTTCAATATGTTTATTGCAAAAACGTTTTCCAAGTTCACGATTTCTCGTATTTTATAAGAAGTGTTTTTATTTTAACCGAAGAATTGTCAAATTCGTCGTGGTACAATTAAAATATTTCCTTATAATTGCTTTAAAAATTAAATAAGTGTGTGTTTTGTATAAGGATTACTTGAAAACCCACATTGGATTAAGTAGTTTTTTATTGTTAAACATTCTTGAAGTGCACGTACGCGATTAATTTACAAACGCTGACCTTTAACTTTACAAGGTAACACGCAGGAATATTAACAGTAAAAAAAAAAACTGAAAAATGATTGTTCTTCAAATATTTGTTAACTTCCAGTACGCAATTGCACTTCGTTTCATATTTTTGTTTCGACGTGTTACGAAAAATTAAAAGTGTCGTAAAGAATAAAGTATATCATTAAGAACCTGTTATGGATACTAATTATTTATATATTTCTATAACAACTTGCACCTAAATAAGTAAATAAACAACTATTGCTCGTGCAAAAATGTTTGTGCTTATCACACCAACAAAATTGTCCCGGCTACAGAAAGTGGGAAACGTATATAAAGGACATCATAAGGAATAGTAAACTTTTTGGTGTAGCTTTTTTGTTTCGTCAAATTTTCAAATCACAGCGGTGCTAGAGAAGTTTATTTTATTTAGCAGTTGGTTGGCAGACCAGCATAGGACCTGCCTGGTGTTAAGCAGGCACCGTAGCCTATAGACGCTTTCAACAGTGACGTGACACTTGCGCGCTGCCAACTCTAGCCCCGTGGAGCTCTGAACCTTACTCACCAACAGAAACACAACACCACAAAGTTGTGTTAATGTGATTTAATTAAATAAATATTAATCACAGCAATTTAATAATTTTTCATGTACCTATTTAGTAATTAAATTACAAAAATAATTTACACCCAACGCCGTCGCACTCCAAAATTCGAGAACAATGTTAACAAACCACAGTAATTTTTGTATTACTGATTAGCAAAAAGTGTCGAGTGGAAAGGACAGTCCTATACAAAATGACATTTCGTTTGCTTTAATTTATTCTTTCCGCTCAAGTATAGCTATAGGACGCCCATTACGTTTGTCGATTACAAGCATTTAAGATCACAGGAACAGTCGATCTGTTTGATAACACTTCTACGCGTTTTACAAATATTATCGAGTAGGTTACGCACACAAATTCTTTTATCAGACACTAGCTGTGCCCGCGCGACTTCGTCCGCGTGGATTTCCCGTTTTTGCAACATTTTTTATTGATGCTCAACTCCTATTAGTCGTAGAGTGATGTTATGGACGTATATAAGCCTATATCACGGTTTCCTAAGCTGTGCGTCGCGACGCCCTGGGGTGTCGCGGTTTTATCCCGGGGGCGGGCGTCGTGAGACGATCCACATAGAATGGCTGTCTAGCTAGCTTAGCGAGCTAGTCGAACGAAAATAAATGTAGACAAAGAAATGTAAGTCGCGATTTCTAAACTTGAACCCGGTTTTGAGATGCTCTGTTTTTAAAATACGAAAATACACTGAAAAAAATCGACCGTCCAGCGCGGGCGAAAAAATCGAAAAAGCATCTTTACGCTACCGGGACATTGTTTTCGCCGTCGAAATTTGCCTGTGCTACTTTATGTTTTTATGGTAATTTTTTTTCAGTCTTTCTAATTTTAAAATATTTGCGCATTCGTTAACGCCTAAATAATTCAAAATAAGCTATGTTTTTGTTTTTGTAGGTATGTACTTAACTTGGCTGTCACTATGAAAATAAGTTTGGGAAGCTCTGGCCTATAGTGTTCCTCGATAAATAGACAATCATAGAATTTTTCAGATCAGTAGTTCCCCTTTGTAGGATTCTGTACCCAAAGGGTAAAACGGGATCCTATTACTAAGATTCATAAATAGAATAAAATAAATACTAATAAATAGAATAAAATAAATATTGAAGGGGCTCCCATAAAATAAGCGTGACTTTTTTTTGGTCGATTTTGATAACGGCAACAGATAGACGCTTGAAGTATTCACAGAATATTTAGTTATATTATTCACTTTTAATATACAACAACAAACGTGTTTTATTTCTCGGTCTTATTAACGATAATAACAGGTAGAAACTTGAAATATTAACAAAATATTTAATTTAAATTTCAAATAATTTTTAGAGATTTTTGATAAAGTCTATAGCACGGAACCCTTCGTTCGCGAGTTCGTCTCCTTCTAGGTGGTTTTTTTTTTGCAGGCTATCTCTGATGACCTTCTTGAAGTCACCAGGGCTTTTAGTAAAGGAGAGGACCTCGATGGGTCCTCAAGCTTTAAGGTCGAATCACTCCAAAGAGGATTCCTGACCGGTGAGCATCTCCCTCGGAGGAGTCTCTGAACCTATTAGTCTCTAATGCGTCCGAATTTGACGGGATCAGTAGTTCCTAAGATAAGCGCGTTCATCTAAACAAAAAACAACTCAGTATAGATGCGTGCGTAGTACTTGATCATTATTTAGCTGCGGAGTTATGTTAATACTGTAATATCTCTGAAGATATTCATTGAAATCTAATGATGTACAGAACAATTTTGTACAAAATTAAATACTTGTGATGAATAAAGTATAAATTTTGATAAGGAATAAGATGATTTTTACAAAAATACCTTCGCATCTAATGCATTATTTTAGAACAAATTTTATTAACTAAAACAGGTTATAGCGAGTCAACCTTAAGAGATAGATAAATGCTGTCTGGAACTTTTTTTTAGAACTTTTAGAGGAAAATAATTCCGTGATACATAATTTTTGCGTAACTTTAACCGTTTACCCAGCGCATGCAACAAAAGCTCTGAAAATCAAAATTTATTATTTTCCGTTTATTTCAAACTATGATATCTCTTAGGATATTCATTGAAATCAAATGAGGTCATTAACAATTTTGTTCAAAATTAAATGCTTGTGATAAATAATGTATTTATTTTGATAAGGAATAATACCATGCATACAAAAACACCATCGCAGATAAACTTTTGATTAAAAAAAAATTTGATTACCAAAAAGAAAGGTTATAGTGAGTTAACCATAAAAGATAAACATATGCTATCGCGGACTTTTTTTTAGAAAATTTAATGGAGAATAATTCTGTCATACATAATTTTTCCGTAACTTTAACCGTTTATGCAGCGCACGCAGGGAAAGCTTTGAAATGAAATATTTTTCTCCCGTTTTTGCAATATTCTTCATTAATGCTCAGCTCCTGTTGGACGTACCGTGATGTTATATAGCCTATAGCCTTCCTAGATAAATGGACTATCCAACGGAAAAAGAATTTTTCAATTTGAGTCAGTAGTTGCTGAGATCTTAGGGTTCAACCAAACAAACAAACAAACAAACAATCAAACAAACAAACAAACAAACAAACAAACTCTTCAGCTTTATTATTAGTATAGATTACTTTTATAAACCCCACACTGAAGTCACTATAAAAAATATTTATTTGAAATAAATACGCCGATTTTTATGAACAGTGTAGTCAATTACATTTATTATGGTTTAACTGCACATTGAAAAAATATAGTGCCTACAGCAACAAAACCCAGCATAACGTGCGCTTCTATAATTCTGCACGTCACGTTATCATGGACGGGGCGACCACAATTTAACGTTGGCATCGTCCAACGTTGTTTGCGTTTTTTATAATTCACACCCGTGGATGTGATGGATTCCGTTTGGTGCAGGATTTCGGAAGAGTGTGTACGTTATAGCCCCTGGACTATAGCTTTATATTTATTGTCTTTGTGACGCAAAAAAGAAAAATAACGAGAAGGTAGTGGCACCTTCGTTTTCTAAAAGTAAAATATTTGGAAGGAACGTCATAATTAACTAAAAGTTGACCGAAATGATAATAATTGAAAACTTTGACTTAAGTTACATGATTATTTTAATTTCTCAATTAAAAAAAATATCTGTTCCATACATTTTGGTTGCGTTGCTGTTGCACTTTGGTATGGAACTTAAGCTTTACTTAAGATTTCGATGATGGTCCAATAGCAAGAGATGTTCGGTGTAGTATTCTTCTACGCGTATGGAGTCCCGATTATCGCGACTGTTTTAGAGGGTAGTTTAGTGTAGGTATAAAAGTAATTATTGTAGAGTCATGTCGTAGACTGAACATTATAACATCATCATCAACGGAAAGCCGTCTTCATAACATATTTCCATACAATTTATTTCCCTGGGTTAACATCGTTCCGTGGACACCTACGATAATATCGCCGCGTTAACAATTTTATTATAAAAGCGCAAAAGAGGTAATTACTGTGCCATGATTATTTATTAATTTCACGTACGTAAGAAGTTTTTGATTTTGATTTCTTATGCCGTGAGAGGCTTGTATTCATTAAATGCGTAAATTATATTTTATTTCAACAAGGTTATTACCTAGGTACTCATACTGACTATAAAACAATAAATAATAATATTTTTAATGAGGTAGGTACATTTTATTCTTTACTTTTTTATTTTTTGTACTGTACTTTTTACGTCAAACGAGTCGAGTTCGAAAAACTTCGATTAGTGGCGTTAACTCGTGTACAGAAAACTCTACTACCGTATGAATTACTGGTACGTTAATATCAATTGAATAAATCATTGTATTTGTAGATCAGCGGTTAAATTATCTTAAAACTGTGATTAAAGGAGCGCCGTACGGCTTAGCATTTTTCACCGATGAACGGTTTGGCGAAAAGTCCATAGATGATTCTTTAAATATCGGCCATAACCCCACTAACAATGCGATTACTTTTATTCATTCATACAGTGTGTTTGGTACATCTCTACATATAAAACGCTTTCTACTATATGACTGAGGGATCAACGCACAGCCTAAATCGCTGATCGTAGAGACCTGAAACTTGGAGGGTGTGTTCTTTGTATGACGTAGGCATTCAATAAGAATGGATTTTCCGAAATTCTACCCCTAAGAGGGTTAAAAAAAGGCATAGTTTTTTAAGCTATTGCATAGCTTCTATCGCGGGCCTTGAGCGCGGGGACCGAATCCAGAAATTCCGTAACGAAAAAACCTTATGCTCCCCACTCTTTGTTTGTTTGTTTGGTTGAACCCTAAGATCTCAGCAACTACTGACTCAAATTGAAAAATTATTTTTTCGTTGGATAGTCCATTTATCTAGGAAGGCTATAGGCTATATAACATCACGATACGTCCAATAGGAGCTGAGCATCAATGAATAATGTTGCAAAAACGGGAGAAAAATATTTCTTTTCAAAGCTTTCACTGCGTGCGCTGCGTAAACGGTTAAAGTTACGTAAAAATCATGTATGACGGAATTGGTCTCCATTAAATTATCTAAAAAAAAGTTCGCGACAGTATATGTCTATCTTTTATGGTTGGCTCACTATATCCTTTCTTTTTGGTAATCAAATTTGTTTTAAAATAATGTATTATCTGCGATGGTGTTTTTGTATGCATGATATTATTCCTTATCAAAATAAATACATTATTTATCACAAGTATTTAATTTTGCACAAAATTGTTCATGACTTCTTTTGATTTCAATGAATATCTTAAGAAATATCATAGTTTAAAATAAACGGAAAATAATAAATTTTGCTTTTCAGAGATTTCTTTGCGTGCGCTGCGTAAACGGTTAAAGTTACACAAAAATTATGTAGGACGGAATTATTCCCCTTTAAAAGTTATAAAAACAAGTTACAGACCGCATTTATCTATCTCTTAAGGTTGAATCGCTATAACCTATTTTTGTTAATAAATTTTGTTCTAAAATAATGCTTTAGATGCGAAGGTATTTTTGTAAACATGTTATTATTCCTTATCAAAATCAATACATTATTCATCACAAGTATTTAATTTTGTACAAAAATGCAATTTTTATGCCATGCAATAGCTTTACCGCGGCAGTCCCCGAGTGCCACACGTAATTTTTTGGGATAACGTGATTCCTTGGTCCAATCCACTTAAAATTTTGCTATCCTAGCTTGAGAGGCTAGCTTACTAGTTTTTTCACTAGCTTACTAGCCTAGAAATTAAGCTACTGTACACACGCTATTGCTAGCTTCACGACTAGCGCTGGTCTTCCGCTGTAAATTGGAAGTTTCATGGTTTTATCTTCGATAATGACGAACTCCCATACTTTTAACGTTTGGAAGCTGATGCTTGTTATGTGGTCCCGCTTAAATTTGATCGAAATCTGAAGAGTAGCTTTTGAATTATCCCTAATAATGCCTATTTAATTGACATTGATGATATCGTTATCATTTCGAGATAGTTTCCTAAAAATGTCTATACTTACAACACTATAAAAGCAAAAAATTATTTATTTTTAAATAAAAAAACCGCAATCCTTACCTCAATATTTGGTCACTCAGCCTGTAGGTTTTTGATAAAAATTTGTGATAGAAACGACCAGAAAAGTTCTTCTGTGAACAGTAGAGCATATTCTGAACCGTCCAGCTTGCGTCCAGCGCAATGATTAAACATAATTATTTATCAACTATTTGCGGCTCAGTTTTCTGTGGTCACCTAAGTCGTTAAACTATGTGACCACTTAATAGGCGCTTCCAACGATAATTTTAAAGCTAACACGAAGATACCCTTTAATAGTATGCAAAGCCTTTCCTGGTATTGGCTAACGCGAGTACTATGAATGAAGTATTTTGCAAATAAAGTTCGTGATTAGCACGACTCACGAGAGGCACGACACGACCATACCTTCATAATAAATAGAAAAATCTTAGTGTATGTAATATACATGTTTTATACTTTATTACTAATGAGGACTTAATTTAAAAAAAACAAGGCCTTTCAATTGCCTAATTTTATGAACAGAAATTGCCTGGAGCTAATTACTTACCACTCAATGGCAATAAATTGCAGAATTCATGAATAATTTAAGAGATACGTATCTCAGTAGATAGCACTATTATAAATATCTATATGAAGCGTAAAACTATAACTGACTAATAGGTGTTTCATTACCAAGTCAACGGAGGTTAAATTTAATAATAAACCAGGTTTCACTCCGAAAGGTCTAATTGCCGTTTGGTCGGCTTTTAAATTTGCATAAACCTATCGTAATTCAGTTTTAAAAATTGCACAATTAACTATTTCTGAAACAGAGTCAATAGATCTTAAATTGTCAAATCTAAAAGGTTTTAAAATTCATAATTAGAGTGCCACCCTAGTGCTTTTTGTAAGAAAACGTATTCTGAGACACCGTTTTTGTTTCTGTGCAATCACAAGTACAACATTACTATTTCCTCTTGACATTGGCTAAATACGTAATTCCGCGAAAACCATTTATCAAGAAGAGATATATCGTAATTTTCAATTAAAACAAATTCTTACAAACATTCTATCGATTAACATTTTTATCACTATTATTAATTATAATAATATTAAGGTAACATAGTGGATGTCTGTAATTGGCATATGTATGGTTTAATATTTATATGTGAATTGTAAATTGTTTTACTTATGCCGTTGATTACAATCGTAAGTATTGTGTTATTTACGATTGCTATATGTTCTCACATCTGACAGCTGTGTGAAGCTGTTGTCAGTAGTATGAAACACAAGCGTTATATACTAATGATAGCAGTCGCCTGCGGCATCGCTCGTGTCAATGTCAGGTATCGCGCTAAAAAGTATCCTTTGTCCTTTCCAGGGTCTTAAATTATTTACATACCAAATTTCATCAGAATCGGTTCAGTGGTTTAATAAATTATAGCCTTAATAGGATTTTCCAGAATTCCATTTAACCGATTAATAACACATTAGTGACACGGCGTAGTTTTTGAAAATAATCTAGAACATAATTTTGTTCGAAATTTGAGATGGAATAATTTATTCTCCATTGTTTGAAGATTTCTCTCTGTGCTGTATCAAAAAATCAAGACAGAATCTATTACTTGTCTTAACTTTTCGTAAGTTATTTAATTGAATGTTTGATTTTTACTTTCTCGTACGTAGTATAGATGAAGTCTTATAATCGTAAAAAAATTCGACCTCGAGATTTTGACGGATTTACAAGTTTTGGACCTTCCTGAGTCCAAAAATATTTTAACATTATTTTCAAATATACTGACGCTGCCTTCACGTAGGTAAAGCTCCCGGGATTCGAAACTTTGTAGGCACAAACGTTTGTGTGATGATCACGTAGACTTGTTCACGAGTATAATATATTATTTATTTTGTATTACTTAAGATGGGCTAGATGGTGTGATTTGTGAAAAAATACAATTATGATAAGGCAAAAATGCCTATGTATTATTATTCCACTTATATAAACAAACAATAATAAGGAATAAACTAAGATTACAATGTTTTAAACTGATAAACAAAGATATCATGAGGTCACATCCACCAGTTCTCATTGAGAATCGATTAAATTCATCATGCAGTTTCATAGCATTAAAATTTCCTTATAAGTTATAACAAGGAATTATAGAGCCTCTACGTAATTGTTACGCAGTCTTACTAGATTAACATTGTGTTTAAAGAATACAAATCAGTCTTTGCAGTGGACATAAGCACGTTAAAAACTTGAAACTGATTAAACGTTAAACCATGTGAAGCGTTCTGAGTAGAATAGCTGATGCTATTCTACTCAGAACGCTTCACATTTGATGATATGTTCCATTAGTCGCCATTGGATGACAATAGGGTGATCCCTATTATCATCCAATGGCGACTAATGGACCAGCAAAGGGGTATTGATCACCTTATACTCCTTCCACCAATCAGCATTGGGCAAGCGTGGTGGACTACTACCTAAACCTCCTTCGATGACAAGGAGAGGCCTTGTGTTCCAGCAGTGGGTAAAATTATAATGGCTATTTTGACGATGGTGATGATTTAACCTTAAGATGACAGATGGTTATTCCTTAATGACATTAACAATTACTTAGCAACCTGAAGTTTATTAAAATAAAAAATACTTATAAACCACTTTATAAAATCCACTATTGAAGCAATGTTAATAATGAATTGTGGTAAATGCTTTTAAATTCTATTGCTTTATCAATAAATTAAAAGTAGGTATAATTATATAAGAGTTAATTTGTAGCATTTATGTTGTTCGGAAGCTTAAATCGAAAATTACTCAGCAGTGATGATAAAAAACTTAATTTCACGTAAACTATTTACTGTGTATTTTACAAGGTACTTACTATAAAATCTAAAATTAGAATCTTACATCTAAAAGCAAATTAAGCCTTAACACCACCGCGTTAGGAAGTAAAAAATTAAGACCATCTCTCATGGCAAGCTATTTATATAACCGGTGAAGATAAAATTACTTGCTCCTGGGCGCATTAAAGCGGCTGGCGCCACAACAGCATTCTATGCTTCGTAAAGCTGCAAGCCGGCTGCTAATGCCTTTTACTGCAAAAAGAAACTGATAGACTAAACAAGTTTTCTATGATTCGTGTTTTCTGAATGTTTATGGAGGTAGTTCAGAAAATGTACATTCGTAATTTGTTAATATTTCGCACAGAGCAACGTCCAAGTGTAGTTGTGTTTTGTCTTACTAACTAAAAAGAACTGCAATTTATACACATCATAGGAAGACAGTGACTTAAGTAGGCAGTCTTGCAAGTCTTGCACTTGCCTACTTTTTGTGCACCGACGGCATTATAAACTGGAAATAGCGCACTCATTAGCTGGGAATGCTGGTTTCTATTTTAGGAGTCAGGTAATCCATCGGCTCGGCAACAGCCTCTAGATTTATCATGCCGTCACACGCCCTAGCTATTTACGTGACTCTACCATAACGAGTGATGGTAATGTCATTACAAAATATGCAAGACTTACCCTCCAGCATGTTTATTTATTATTAGGCATGTGTGTACGTAAAGCTTGGGGATCGCTAACGCGTTATTTGCAATTCTAGAAACTAAAACAAAATAGCTATTATTCTCAATGTTTTGACATCTGACAGCTGTCAAAGAGTCGTCAAAATGTACGACGGAACCCCACTACAATTATTGGTCTGGTTTCTCCCGAGTTCTTGCTGTAGAAACACGTGTTGAGAGACTCCATTTGTAACCTCAATCTACCGTACCTAATACAATTGTCTGTTACTACTATAAAGTACATTTTCACTTGACATTGGCGAAATGCGTTACATATCGCGAACGCCATTTAATTAAAGAAGAAGAATTATTGGTCTGAGGACGGAACTGTTTTGGATTTCATTAATACAAAGATGATCACGCTCATAGTCCCAAGAGGGTTGGAGTAGAGGCCGAGGTAAAATTGCATAATATATAGAGTCACATCTGCCAGCACTTGCCATGCAGTGCCTCCAAATTGTAACAGGTTTGTGTCGCCTACATACAAGGGGCACCAGTCAGAAAAATTCACAATCCTTCAGTAAACAAACACATGCCGACAACCAAGACAGATGTGACACACAAAATTAATTTCAGCAGTCCGGGTATGAACAAAAATTTAGTAACATAATGTAATAATAATAATATATTATATTTCCACCCTCACATCAATTAATTATCTAGCCCAAAGTATGTATCATTAAGAACTTGTGTTATGGATACTAGATAACGGATATTTTTTTTTAAATAAACATAATGTTTTTTAGATATTTTTATAAATAAACTTAAATAAATATATAAACAACCATGACTCGCAAACAAATAATCGTGTTCGCCACACAAATATTTGCTACCAGGACTTGAACCCGGACCGCTTGATGTGTAGCCAGCTATACTGACCACTCCACCACGATGGCGTCAAAAAAATTGTAGTGATTTTAGTGATTAACAATGATACTTTATAATATCATTGGTGAATTCGCTATAATAGGGCGATGCGGTCCCTGATGTTGTTGCGGCCTCAAAAATAACCGGTGCCGCGACAGCGTATCATCACGAAATCTCAATAAGGAACTACAAAAACTGCTGTATTATACAGCGTCTCGAGACTTTTGACTGGTTCCTGAAAAGGTTTATTATGATTTGCTTGCAAACAAGGAATATATATCACGTTTATATGTATAGAGTGAGTTCTCTTATAAATATAACACGTACAGACGGCCGCACGTTAGGCTAGCACATTAAGCTGACAAATTTCCTCATACGACTTCGAATTTTATGACAGTGATATAAGGTTGAAATTTTACAGTAAACTGGGATAATATCCCAGATAAACAGATATTTTATCTTTGAAATAAATATTTATATTCAACGTAATGTTTCTTTTAGTTAAAGAACTGTATTTCGATATTAAATCACATTTAGTATTATTATTAATTATGAATAAATTAGGCAATATTTCGATACATTACAGTATTTCAATAATTAATATTGTAATTAGTTTTTGTTTACTTATCAATTTAAAACATGCAACAGTAGAAAATATCATGACAACTTTAAAACTAATTTACTTAATGACACGCTAATAGCCTGCCACAGACAAATCCATTTTCTACGAATTTTATATAAAGTTTTAAGCCAATTTCATAGTCGATTCAATGTTGGATATTATATTTATAATACATCTTGACGAACATTGGAAATTACGTCGGTACAAATAAGAAATATCCTATAATTATTCTCTTATTGTAACACTCATTACATTTTTCTAATGAATAAAATTTTTTTGACTTCGATTTTGGTTTTTTATGATTTTTTTTTATTCAGAAGACGACCTCACAGGGGTACCTATATCTGATTCAAAATATCATATTTTTATTAAAATACATTTTCTATGACTATTTTTGCTATCTATTGTTACGTGAACGTAATTAAAACTCAAATAAAAAGACAAATATTTAAAAACATCTGATTATATACGTTTTTTCACTATGTCCGCTTGCGACGAAAGAATGCCGCTTTATTCATTCAAAAAGTTTCAAAATCCTTACTAGCCCAAAAAATCTAGCAACGCTATTTAAAACTAGTAGACGTTTGCGGCTCCTCGCCCGCGTGGTTGTCGGTTATAGCTTGAAAAAGTAGCCGATGTCCTTTCTCAAACCACCTCCATGAAAAAAGATAGCGATATCAATAATTGAACTGAAGCCTTTGAAGCTTAGATATAATCAATAGGCGTGATGTAGTAATTTGGAATATCTAAATATATACTACATGTAAACTAAATAACCAACACCCTGAATACAGGTGGTTTGGGATCGGCTTCCGAGTTGATTTCAATAATTTTTTTTGAAAAAAACGTTTTTTTTTTGGAAACAATACAAAAAAAAAACAAAAAGCACCCAGAAAATATTGTACAACATTTTCTGGGTACTTCTTGTTTTTTTTTTGTTTTTTTTTTCAAAAAAAAATATTGAAATCAACTCTGAAGCCGATCCCAAACCACCTGTATTCAGGGTGTTGGTTATTTAGTTTACATGTTGTATATAACTCAACGGTGTCTGACTGACTGACATAGTTATCTATCAACGCACAGCCCAAACCAGTGGACGGATCGGGCTGAAATTTGGCATGCAGGTAGATGTTATGACGTAGGCATCCGCTAAAAAAATGATTTTTGGAAATACCACCCCTAAGGGGGTAAAATGTCCACGCGGACGAAGTCGCGGGCGGGGGGGGGGGGGTTCCATGACCCCTATAACTATCCCCCCCCCCACCCCCTGGATCTGCTCTTGCTTCCAGGCAATCTTAGGATGGATAGGAATTTTACATAAAATCAAATGGGAAGATGGCGATCTAGCAATAAGTACTAATACATACATACATGTATTATAAATACATACCATTACACACTACATATAATGCATTCCGTGCATGTAGGTGTCAATCGAATCGTTATTCTGGACTGGGTAACTTACATTTTAACCGACTTTAAATATAGGAAGATTCGATTTTACCTTGTAAACTATTTCATTCCTTTCTTGTTTTCGTAGTCGGGTTACAGTTTTTTAAACTTTTGCTTGTTGGTTTTTTTATACAACATTTATGTCAAAATTGGTTATTATAGAATAAAATAGAATATATCTTTATTGTACGTCGACCAATTAAAATACAAATACACAAGAAGAGACCAAGTATATAAGCTACTATTGCTATAAACGACGAAACATGCTTAAAACATTCTGTTTATTTACATACTGTTACTAAATGTAATTTATGGTGTTTAGGGCAGTGAAAGTTCTCGGTTCAGCTGCAATATAAAATCACTTTTCCCTTTTTATAACTTGTTTAGTGATATAGTTGACACAACATCAATTTGAAGGTTGTGCCACTAATTTCAAGTTCTTTAGCATAGATACCTCGCTATTTACCGATGGGTTAAATAAAGTGTATTATGTAATTATATTTATCAAACATTTCCCTCGCGTTATTTCCAGTTTTAAGTGTGCATTTTTGTTGTGTATGCCATAAAGTTTGCATGTTAAGTTATTCAGTGACTTTTTTATTATTATTTGTGTCACTTGTATTCACTGTATTCCAGCTATTTGCGTCACTGCGACCTATGAAAATCTATTGTGACTAGCTTCCAAAAAAGTCTTAGCACTGCTTTATCTGGGCACTGTCTTAAAAAAATAAGATATTCCCAGCTTGGATTGCTTCGATGCCACCTGGGTCGAGTATGTGTCTTCCCAAATGTCGGTTTTATTTTCAACCGACTTCAAAAAGAAGGAAGTTATCAATTCGACTGTATGTTTTTTTATGTTTGTTACCTCATAACTCTTTACTGGGTGTACCAATTTAAAAGATTCTTTCGACCTTTGAAAGCAAGTGCTTGTCATTTGGTCCCATTTAAATTTTATCGACATCTGACGAGTAATTTTTGAGTTATCCCTACTAATGCCTATTTTGTAGACATCGATGATATCGTAATCTTATCTCTCTTATCAAAAATCTCGAGATAGGTTCCTGAAAATGTATATACTTAAAACACTAAAAAATAAATTATTTATAAATATGAAAAAACCGCCTTCAAAACTAAAAACGGAGAAATAAAAATTCTGTTTATGAAAATCAAAATGTTTTTTTGAGATCGGTGCCAACCTTAATATTTGGAATAAACCTTGCCATTTGTATTTGGGACCGAGTTTTTAGTTTAGAAGGCGGTTTTTTTTATTTAAAAATAATTTTGTGAATGAGAGGTTCACAAAAGCACATGAGGTGCGCATTGGTGGCTCTTGCTCCTGTCCTTAGAATCTACAAAGTGTGTCGCTAGTGGTGAACATATGTGTCATAGAAATGTCCAAATGTCTATGGGTAAATTGTAGTTCTAATTTTTGCCGCCGGGTCAGATAAGTTTGTGGCACTAAGTTGGACGCCGTCGTGGTGGAGTAGTCAGTATAGCTGCCTACACATCAAGCGGTCGGGGTTCGAATCCTGGTTGCGGCAAATATTTGTGTGACGAACACAAATATTGGTTTGCGAGTTATGGTTGTTTATATAATTTAAGTTTATTTATAAAATATCTAAAATTATTATGTATATTAAAAAAAATGTCCGTTATCTAGTATCCATAACACAAGTTCTTAATGATACTTACTTTGGGCTAGATAATTGGTGTGAGCGTGGAAGTATATTATATTATATAGTATTATACTTTGCCGAGCAGAATAGATAGCTACTATTTCGGTACCGTAGTTGATGTGAGCGTGCTTTATAAAAAACGTGATTTATTTCTTTCGTTTCTTTAAATGAGCCATCAAAACCATCTTGTGTCACGGAAATAATTAATTTTGTCGTTCAATCGTTCTAACAAAATGACTAGCTCACGTTGTAAGTATTGACAATGTAATTTTACGTCAACGTAATTAAATTGTTAGTACCCTTGGTCACGATTTTATTTGCGCTTATGATAACACTTTTAATATTGTAGAGCGTATACGTTTAAGTGTAAAGAAATACAATTTTCATTTTTTTAATAAATAATTTAAAACTAATACAAATATTTACTCATTACTCTTTGATTTTACCAAAAGTTTATTCTGCTTTTAGGTTAACTGAAATTTACCAATGTACTTTAGACCTAAATGGAACAAATGCCTATTGAAAAATTAAGCCAAACGCCTGGACGCAAACAGTAGGAAACAGGTGTTTATCTAACTACGGTTAATGCATTTCGTAATAGCTCTTATGAGTCTGAGATATTTAGATATACCTATGAGAGATGTAACTTAGGCTTATAGGGTAAGCAGAACTGATGGAGGCCGGCAGAGAGCCTCTAGCCGCTCCCTAAGAATATACCTACTCTATCTGAGAATATCCTACTCTAAATTTATTACTTTTAGTTAAAATTATTCTTAGATCGGATACTTTATTAACATGGCCGAAATGGCTCCTGATATTTTATTTACGAAAAATCATTATATATCTACTACCAACCTTGTTTGATATACAAAACGACAAAAGGCTTTTAAGATTTAAAATGCAAAAAGGAATTAAGTAGATATTTCGAAAAAAATAATTATTCATGTGTTACCCTAAGTATCGCGCAGGTCTATAATCTATAACCAATTAAATACTAGAAAATATTTTATCATTTTGTTTGAAATGCTACGGCAAAATCAAAATGTAATCAATATAAAACAATTTTTATTATGACAAGTGTTGATGCCATCTGTATTTGTTTTATATTATAACAGTTAAATAGAGTTAATTTTTATACAAAGTATTAATAAGATAACCATGCGACGATGTTATTACTTTCTCGTATAGGTACCTACTTAGTGTAGAGGAAGTCTTGTAATCGTCAAAAAATTCGACCTCGAGAGTTTGACGGATTTACACGTTTTGGACCTCCCTGAGTCAAAAAATACCTTTTTTGGAATTATGTCTGTGTGTGTGTGTGTGTGTTTGTGTGTGTGTGTGTGTGTGTGTGTGTGTGTGTGTGTCGATAACGAAAGTTAAGCAACCAAGTGCGCGGTCTGTAACCGAAATATTAACATGCATGTATGACATCAAAATATAACTATATATTTCTATCAACTTTTGAGTCGTTTCTGGTATACGAGAAAGTCAAGGGGAGACCACTCCCGATTTTTTTTACAATATCAATACGTATATAGTCTTACCTATTATCTACTTTAACTTGCAATGTAGGGAAGCCGTAAATGATGTAGTGCCAGCCTTCTCTTCACATGCTATATTTTCTTAAACTTTTACAATTAATCTTCGATTTTGTAGCGTGTATCTACGAGAGGCGCAAAAACGGAAGTGGACGTCATTGAAGGGATGTGACGAGAACTGACTCGAGCGAGCGCCGACTAGTGATGGGACACCAAGGCGTGAAAATCTTCCCCACCTCGAAAGGCACTTTCAATGTTCTTCTTCCACGGGTAGTCGGACAACATTGGTCGTTGCTCGTCGAATCGTACCCCTTGCAGTGTAGATGTCTACCACTCGACAAACTCCATCTGTACCTGGATGCAGGTTTAGATATAGAATATACGGTCAGCTTTCGTGTTCAATTCTCAGCGCCATGGGTAATTGCTATTGGATACATTCCTCTTTATTGAGTATGACCGGTACCGGCACTTAACTGCCTCGGACACAGGAACCACCTATTAACCAATTCTACATACAGACTTGATCGTTCCATATAAAACATCACAAATACGTGAAGACAAATTTCGTAACTGTGGCCTCTCTTAGATTTCGTCAACACCCTAAGTATGTAATTAAATGTTACCCAATCAACAATATAAGTATAATTGAATATGCGATCAATGTCAGCTCAAACTTAAGTATCAATGAAATTAAGCCACAAAATAATATTCGTTGGGTATTAACCGACCAGTTACAATAATTGTCGATGAGGTGATTAGGAATTGTAACAATTATTGTTACATTTCCTCCTTCGCGTTCCGTTATAGTAAGTAAATAATATACTCTAATATACCTAGGTACTTATTCTATTCTTAATTAATGGCGTGGCGTCGCACTAAGCGTACGCGTTTTGCCAAATTCAAGTGAAAATGTAACTAAAGTAACAAAAAATGTACTGTTGATTGAGGTTAAAAATGGAGTCTCTCAACACGTGTTTTTACAACAAGAACTCGCGAGAAACTCACCTAGGTACTTAGTATGACTATGCTGACTATGCTCCTACTTTGTAAACACTTACCCGCGTCCATAAAAAAAACAATTTATTTTCCAAACAAAAACCACACTTATTTACACCGATCTAAGCTACGTAGGAGGTATAATAAAGATATTGTTAAAATTGTATAATAAAAGTAATATTTTTTTAAGTGTTCTTAAACAGCTGAACTAATTCAGCATGTGTTTGTGTATTCTTTTGTTTCATTTTTTATAATTAACTATTAAATAAATATATTGTGTAGTTAGTGAAATGCGTATGTTTTCGCACTGCTTTCTTATTCCTGTGGAAACTACTCAGATCCATTCATCGAGTATAAAAGAGCTGACGACCTTCAAACGGCTTAGAACATACCTTTCAAACAAAAAAAACTATAGTAAAAATCGGATCATCCTTACAGACAGATACACCGATTACAATCCTCTTTTTGCGTCGGCACCGGTTAATAATTTCTAGTATAGTACCTATTATACACCGTGTTCCTGAGGATACACATTTACTTTGAATAAACTTCTATAGATCTTTTTAAACATATCGTACAAAGGAAGTAGTAGTTTAAAAAGCATAGTTTTTAAGTTATTGGTAATTTTAGTTTAACCAATTTAATTGTGTTGTGCATTGAGAAAGAGTCTTTATCTGTGAGCTGTTGCCACTTTGTGCAACCAAAAGAACCAAAACCTAACCAAAACTATCAAACTTGTCAACGTCAAAAAAAGGTTTTCGAAAAGTTGATGTATGTGGACCAAGAAGCTTATATTTTACCTATAGAATGTGGAAATGTGGACCAAAGTTTCAAATGCGACGTTGCCAGCTCAGGTAAAGAGTAATTCATATTAAATAAATTACATCTAAGCATTTAGTTTGTATGAAAATAAAAAATGTTAAAAAAATTGGGATTCGTAGAAGTGTCCATAGTAAAAAAAAATCAATTTAATAGTCTGAATAACATGCCGAAGTATGTATAACCTCAGGAACAAGGTGTATTATCTGTTATAATATCTATGAGGCTATTTTGCATAGGTAATTAATTAATTAACTTACAACCATAATTTGCTCTTACTCCGTAAATTTCATTCTTACAATTTCGAAGGATAAAATCGAAGTGTGTTCAGTTTGTTACAGCGAGGTCAGCCAATTCTCTTGAATTTCATTTAGCCCCGGGCTATATTAGACGTACAGCTGCTTGTTTTCTTCAATTCCAAAGAGGTTTTACTCCAATTTATCTGGTGGTCCGTTATTAAAAATCTCAAACAATTTTACGATTTTGTACCCTGTGTTTTTAGCGATGGCATTCATTTTATTGCAGCAGTAGCCTTAAAGTTCACCGTTGCATTGATTTCTTCAAATAAATTTCGTTCCACGTGTGTTTAGCGTGTGTAATGAACTCCCTGTCGAAGTTTCCCCAAGGATTAAAGGTTCTTCAAGAAAGGCGTGAATAAGTTTCTACAATGTCGGCAACACTATACATGTGGTATATTGTTATTACAAATGCCCATAGCGTTATGCTTGAATGCCACCAATATTGAACTAGGTACGGAGGATCGATTCCGTTTCCGAAAGGTCGGAAGTTCGGATTGATTTTAGAACTCCGATTCCGATTTATTGTCCAATAATATTGAATCGGAGGCTACAACGAAGATCGGAACGAAATACACATCATAATATTATGAAGAGTTGAAACAGTCAACACAGTTTAAAAGTTTCGTATCAAAGAAAAACGCAAATATCAAGCTGTGACTAGTTCCGGCTTCAATTCCAATTTCGACAGTTTCGGTTCCGACTCCGCTTCCAAAAAAATCACTTCCGTTACATCCCTAGATTTTATTATACAGTTATCGCGCCAAAAGTATCCTATACCTATGTTAGTTCCTGACTACTTATAATCTATCTCTGTGCCAAATATCATCTAGATACGTTTGCGTTTGTGCGTGCATCTAAACAGTTCGCATTGATAATAGTAGGTAAGATATAAAAATTGTTATAAAATTTAAGCCGCGTCCCAGTTTTATTTGGGGTGGACGTAATACCACAGTCTACCAAGTCTTTACACTGTGATAATACGCTTTCTTCTTCCATAATTTTAACCAGATTTCAACATGATTAACACTCTTATTTGCCTAAATTATCATCTTTCACAAAGTCTATCTGTCTCATCTTTAAACTCTTCCTCTCTCTTCATATCTATCTAAATTCATGCTCATCATTTTCTGTAGGTATTACACGATTCATCATCTTTTCATTAGAAGAACCATATTTTTGTATCACAATCTATAAAGCAAGAGTTGTAAACAAGACATTTTCTTTGAATTCTTGTGTAAAGTTTAAGTTAACACGTGAGTTTTCATTGCAAAACTGGTTTAGTTTTGTGTCACGAACATCTATGTTATCGAACAATATGTAATCGTTTAATCAAACATGTGGGTAGGTATGCTGTATCACAACATTCATAAAGCACCTGATTATAACCTTACGATGTTTTCTGAGCCAGAGTTTTTAAATATGTGTCTATTTGTTTGCATTTTGTAACTTAGGGTAGGTAATTAAATGAATAGGAGCTAATTCCATTCGGCAATTTTAAGTAGCATGCAAATATTAATGGCATTTATTAATTATTGTAGCTTTAATAAAGTTTAGGTTACTAAAATATAAATCTCAATTAATATTTTGAGTTCCATTCTTTTACAAATATTTCTTTCGTTCTCGTCCAAATATTGAAATTTAAGAATAGTATAAAAATATAATCTTACTAGTTTTTTTTTAAATTGTCCAGCAATTTCAAAAGCGTTATTAATATTTTGTTTTTGTTTTGGACTAAATTAGTGCGGATAGCAATAATGACGACACAATCTTAAATCTTTAATATGGAAGCACTAATCAAGGCAACCATAAGATAAACGCATTTCGAAATGCGACCCATCAAAATGCACGTTGACCGAAATCTAAATCGAAATATTTGTACTTATGTCTAACCTCAACATCGACACGCGACCAGTGGAGTTTCGACGCATTCAATTTCGTAAATATGTTACTGGTTTTAACTATACTTCGATCAGAAAGGTAAAAACAACGTGAATATATTAGAAGTCTGTAGCAAAAGTGACACAAAATTTGTGAAGTAACAGATTGTCTCATAGACATGTCAGTGAAATTATACATAAATAGGCATGCTATATATGAAGCCGTGTGATGCCGGCAGAGTAGAATAGCATCACCCTATATCCTCCAATGAGTGTCGTAGAAGGTGACTAATGGATCAGCAACGGGGTATTGGTCACCTTATACTCCATCCACCAATCCGCATTAGGCAAGCATGGTGAACTACTGCCTAAACCTCCTTCGGCGACAAAGAGAGGCCTTGTGTCCCAGCAGTGGGTCGAATTATAAAGGCTGTTATGATGATGATGAGGTACGTGCTATCACTCGTATAATCCAAAAAAGTTGAGCAGAACTTTCATTGTCATGAAGTTACACATAAAGTCATATCTTTTAACCGCCTGTGTGGTGTTAAGAGATTGCCTACGTATTTAGCCAATGTCAACCGAATATAGTAATGCTATACTTAAGATTGTACGGTTCGAGTTCCACCCGAGTTCTTGTTGTAATAAGACGTGTTGAAAGTCTCCATTCTCTCCGAATTTTTTTTACTCAATCTATCGTACAATTTTTGTTACATTATGTCCATTTTCACTTGACATTGGTAAAATGCGTAAGCTTTATGTGTCACGAACGCCATTAATTTAAGAAAAGAAAAAGAAGATTGTACGGTAGATTGAATCCTTATTGAAACATAAAAAAGAGCTTGGGTAAAACTCTACGAAAGATGATATTATTATGAGGCATGCAATTGCTGACAGTCCGCATCAAGCAAGTAGGACTTGACACGGTCAAACTGTCCGAAAATAGTCCCAAATAAAGTCATCAAAGTATTTGACCAGCGCACGTAGAGTTGATGAAAACGATTTGTTTAGGATATAATTATTGTGATTGTGGTGATCATACAAAATTATGAATATTACATACCATATACTCATTACACGTATTTAAAAAAAAATACACAAAAGTTGCAACTGATTTTTTTTCGAAAAAAAAAATTAATTTAAATAAACCCAAAATTAAGTTTTTTTTTAATATTATGGCAGTTTTTTATTTCTTTCGCTATCATCCACTCATTTCAAAGAAGATATATATTTTTCTATTAATAATATTTGCTCTGTATGATTATATTTTCACATGGGTCTAAAAATAAGGCTTGAATCCACCATCTCGCTATCATTAATATCCCTGTTTTATCAATGTCCGTCTTGTCTACGTGAGAGTTTTGTTTTTATGTCCCCATATGCGGCGGATCTCATCTAATTCAACCTCCAGGAATCCCCTTCTATGAATCAGTCCACATTCCGTCCCCTATTTACGTTATCAAATATTAGTACTATCCAGTGATATTAGGGAGTGGAATAAGAATGCACATGTTAGGAATTTTTCAAAAATTATGGAATATTTTTTTCTAGTATTAAAAATTTAAAACATCTCTATAAAATCATCAAAATAATGGTTTCTCAAGTAAAAATGCCAATGCTATAAGGCAGTACGTTGTAGGTATGTATATTCTTTCGCTCGAGTATTATCTATGTTCTCTTATAAATATAAACATCACATGTCACAGTGTTTGATCCCGATCACGGAGTACTAAACCGTCTTTGATCCCGATGAACTCCGAAATTACTCAACACATTTCGATATTCTTTTTAATTTTGCTGCATTTGTTCCATTTTATTAAATCGTACATATTTATAACTCCGGGAAACCAATCCAATCGCATGACGCCAATTATCATATTATAATTATCAGCCAATATGCGGCAACCAATGTCTTGTAACACAATAAAAACTAATTATGAGGAATTCAGGACTTTAGAATTCTATGAAAATTCCATTACCATGTCAAAAATAATCGGAACAAACTATTGCCATACAATTGACTTAAGTAGGTAAGAAAAAAAAAGATACAAAAATCTTTTGACCCATCTTTGAAAAACGTCATCGAAATTTGCTTGATTTTCGCAATAAAGTCCATATTATAGTGAGAGACGGAATGATGCTAAAATAAAAGAGGGTCGCACCATGAATAATTTTTTAATGACAAATAAAAAAATAACACAGCAAAAGATAAAAAAATATACAATTAATTAAAAAACATAAAATAATACATAGGTACAAGTAATTTAACACTGATTTTGAAATTTTCTTTTTAAATTATTGTTTTTGAAGTATCATCACAAAACATTAGGCCAACTCTTCATAAAGTACAGAGGAATGGAAATTTCCGTCTTCCCGTTTCTCAATCGACTCGGAACACAATTTAAATCTTTGTTCGGAGCTCTAACGAGTGAACAACATTTTTTAAAGGTTTTTACATGTACTGTACATATACGCGTATGTATTATAAAAACACATTTTTTATAATACATACGCGTATATGTACAGTTAACAGCAAAAGTAGATGATCCAAATCAAAATTAAGGTAGTGTATAAAAGCTATGAATAATATATGTTTATTTATTTTTTTAATAAATGACTACGGATATGTATGTACTTTTAATAATTTTACATTTCTGTACATTATTTTGCTTTAAATGCATTTAGAGCAGGGTTTCCCAAATTGGTCGATATCGACAACTTGGGGTAGATATTCGTTTCCCGGGGGTCGACCTATACGAAAACTGATTGGTGTCGCCATTCAACGAACGAAATTAATAAAATAGCTTCCATTTGATTATCCCAAATCCTCTCGTATTTCCTTTGCACTGACATCTACGACTCGAGTAGCGAATCGACCAATGAGAAGCCGAGCGTGAGAAGACACGTGACATGCTATCAGGTGGATGGCCGGCTGCGTTAACAGCGATGCAGACGAAAGCGAGTACGGACGGAAGAAGCGTCGTAATAACAACTACTTACTAATAATTACTCCGCGAAATAGACGATACCGGGCCCGCGTATGTTTGTGGTAGTGAAATTTACCTAACTTATAATTAATAACACTTTGTGGTGACCATTTGTTCTGTGCACTTAACCCAAGGAAGCAGTGTCATATTTGGATGTCGGAGAAAATCGCCGAGCGCCAGCTATCAGGTCAGTGTCAGTGCGTTCTACCTCCCCTATTGTAATCGCTCCCCATCTTCCCTCATTACAACCCTCAGATTGACGCTGTTGTCGTAAAAATCTTTAAACTATACAGTCCACTCAATTGTTTACATAATTCAGCGAATGGCTGCACCATAAAATTGGTCCAATTCGAACCGGATAGATCTTCCCCCGCGTCTTAATTAGTAATTAGCTTAGTTACCTACTAATTAGTTACATAGGTACATTTATATCGTTCCGCGTTGTGTGCGTCCATCAATTCTGTAGGTCGCGTCATAGCATAGCCCGCGTGCCGTGAAGCCTTCGTTGCAACACATAATCACTAAAATACATCGAATCGTGTTGTTGTTACCTAAATATTAAAATATTTCGGTGAAAGAATATATTTTACTACGAGTATAGTCTTAAATTGGTTGAAATACATAAGCATCGTATAAGATAATACACGATTAGTTAGTGGCTGGCTTCTAGGTATATATACAAACCGCCATATTTGTTCGCATTCCCTATTGAAAAATAAAATAAAATATATAAATTGATTAATTATTTGCTTTCATAACTTGCGTTTGTTATTATCTATTCAATATGAGCACTCGAAGTAAAAAAGTAGATGAAGCGGAAAAAATGCACGATGCTCAGCAAACCATTGATGCTAAATTGTCTATTTTGGAATCTAAGCGAACGGTTATTTTCCAGAGTATACAGTTGGCATACGACTATTCCAAATTAGTCGACGCGAGCGAGGAGGCGAGAGAAAGATTTCTTGATTCGTGTACTAACATCGATGCTTTGTACAAACAGTTCAATGACCTTTTAGATCAATATAACGAGCGCTTATTGTTTATCGATCAAAATGCAAAACCCAACTTTAACGCCATGGCAGCGGTTGAGCAGTTATATGGATGTATCAAGCGTGTAAGTCAGCGTCTTTCTAGTCCGGCCACCGCGGCCAACCTAGCCCCTTCCAAGTCCAGACCTAGTCTTCCACCAATCGAGCTTATCTCGTTTGATGGAGACGTTCAGTCATGGCCATTGTTCTATGCCAGCTTTAAATCGACTGTTCACGAGAACTCGTCACTTTCCGATTCCGAGAAATTATATTATTTAGTGGGCAAAATTACAGGCAGGGCTAAGACGGCTTGCGCAGGTATTACGCCTTGCGCTGAAAACTACAACCTTCTGTTTCAGACTTTGATTGATAAGTTCGAAGATAAACGTATGCTCGCCTGTTCCTACCTAAACCAGCTGTTAGATTTCAAACCTATATCGGGTGCGTCTGTGAATAACTTCGAGTCGTTTAGTGGCAAGTTTATTGCTGCAGTTAAAGCCTTAAATAATTTAAAATTTGATAATTTAAGTGATTTAATTCTATTACACATCGCGCTCAGGAAACTAGACGCTGAGACTGTTCGTTCGTTTGAGAACAATAATAGTTCTCGGCTTCCCGCGTTCGAAGATTTGGTTCAGTTTGTGAACAATCAGTGTAATTTATTGCAGCGTACTGCAAATATATCTAATATCAGTAATAAAAAAACGGATCGCGTGGTGCCGAAGTCTAATCCGCCCAATTACCAGTCGTTCGTTACATTAGCTAGTAATAATAATAATAGTAAAAACCCGCGTAAGTGTTTATGCAATAATATTGTGCATACGCATTTGTATAAGTGTCCCACCTTTGATAAGTTGACCCCTGAAGATAGATTTAAATGCGTAAAGGAACTTAATTCTTGTGTGAATTGTCTTAGTCTATCACACAAAGTGTCGCTCTGTAATTCAAATATGAGCTGTAAGGCTTGTGATTTAAAGCATCATACGGCCCTACATTTTATTAAGCAATCGCAATCGAGCTCGGCTGGTACCACGCCCCTCCCCGCCCGCGGTGCCTCCGTCGGCGCCCGCGGCGCCTCTGCCGACGACAGCGCGCCATCCCGCTCCAGACCGCAGTCTGCCTCGGCCGGGGGTGCTTTTGTTGTCACTGAGCGTTCGAGCGTCGCTCTTTGTAACACGTCAGTTTCGCCTGCGCAGAATGACATTGCCTTATCACGCGTAGGGAATAAACAGCGGCGTAGTACGGTACTACTAGCGACCGCGCAAGTTGTTGTTTGCGATGAATCGGGACAGGAACATTTAGTTAGATGTTTACTGGATACAGCGTCGCAATGTAACTTTGTAACAACGGATTTATGTAGCCGCTTAGGTATTCACGCGCGCGGACAGTCGATTACGACTGTGAAGGGGATCGGGGGGTTGGAAAAAAGGACACAGGGTTTGGCGTATCTTAATCTTATTTCGCGTTTCGATAAAACCCATAAGTTTGAGATTTCTTCGTTAATAGTCGATCGCATCACCGATTGTTTGCCCACCGCTGAGGTGGACACGTCGAAGTTAAGCTACTTTTATGATCTCCCGCTCGCAGATCCCGCGTTTGGTGTGCCAAAGCAAATCGACGTTTTGATTGGTGCTTCTTTGTTTCCACACCTATTGTTGTCCGGTGTTGTCCGCGGGGACAGCTCGGGTCCGCTCGCGATACAGACGGTGTTTGGATATATTATTATGGGTACCGTACCCGCTTTAAATATTAATTATAATACTTCTACGGTTACGTCTTGTTGTGCTTTAATTGAGGAGCCGTTGATTGATAATTTAATTAAAAAATTTTGGGAGATCGAGGAAGTACCCTGCGATGTTAAGGTTCAAAATCCTGCTGATTATGAGAATGAGGTTTTCTTTTGTGCGACAACCAAACGTGACCGAACCACTGGAAGGTACGTTGTAGGCTTGCCATTTCGCGAGGATCCCTACTTACTAGGTGATTCTTATAATACCGCGTTTAGACGTTTTCTTTGTTTAGAGAGGAAATTAGAAGCCTCACCCGCGTTAAGAGTAGCTTATGATAATATTATACGCGAATACTTAGCAAAAAATTATTTGTCACCCGCGTCGACTGTTGGCGACAGTAAACTACTGCCGCCGCGGTATATCATACCACACCACGGTGTTATCCGCGAAGATAAGGTTTCGACTAAATGTCGAATGGTTTTAGACGCGAGTTCTAAAACTACTTCCCGTATTTCATTAAATGATATTTTACATAGCGGTGAAAACCTACAGGGAGATTTGTTTGCTATAATTTTAAATTTTAGATATTTTCGTGTTGCGCTTTCGGCAGATTGTCGGCAAATGTTTTTGCAGCTCGTCGTTCGAGACTGCGATCGACGCTTCCAAAGTATTTTATACCGCTTTAATCCGCATGATCCGCTAATTTTGTATGAATTTAATAGAGTTTGCTTCGGACTTAAGTCTAGTCCTTTTCATGCCCTCCGCGTTGTTCGGCAGTTAATAGCAGACGATGGCGTTAAATACCCTCGCGCTGCTG
Organism: Elophila nymphaeata; assembly: GCA_955850985.1. Lineage (NCBI taxonomy): Eukaryota > Metazoa > Arthropoda > Insecta > Lepidoptera > Crambidae > Elophila > Elophila nymphaeata. The sequence continues at coordinate 14,216,901 of OY039069.1, read as the reverse complement.
ACGTAGCATCGACATCTTTATATATGGACGATATTGTCTTCAGTGTATCTTCCGAGAAGAAGGCTGTCGGTATAGCGAATGATTTAATTAATTTATTTAAAGGCGCTCAACTGGACTTGGTAAAGTGGAGCTCTAATTCAATGAGGGTTTTAGATAGCATTCCGGAATCTCATAAACTTCCCGCTGACGTGAATTTCGACAAGAGTGGTGATCATAAGGTGTTAGGTTTACGGTGGGCCACTGACTCAGATGTTTTTCATTTCAAAATCTCCCCTCTGACGCAGGTGAGGTGGACGAAGCGGAGTATTCTCAGCACCATAGCTCGTTTATGGGATGTGATGGGATTCGTCGCACCAGTGATTCTGTACGCTAAGCTTCAAATAAAACAGCTCTGGCTTCGGCAGATTGACTGGGACGACGAGGTACCTAGTGACATCGCGAAAGCATGGGAGCGGTTCTGCATTGAGTTGCCGTCGCTAAATAATTTTAAAATTCCGCGTCACTTAGGGATCGTGGAGAACTCGAATGTCACTTTGGTCGGCTTCGCGGATGCTAGCGAATCGGCATACGGAGCGGTAATTTACGTACATGTATCGTCCGTGTCCGGTAATACAGTAAATCTCGTCTGTGCTAAGTCAAAGGTTGCGCCGATGAAGCAGTTGTCGATAGCTCGACTAGAGCTATGCGCTGCCGGTTTGCTTGCACAGTTATTAAAGTTAGTTTATGACCACTTGTCATGTCATCTCAAGGTTAATTTATTCGCGTTTTCTGACTCTAAAGTCGTACTTTATTGGATAAAGGGGTCTCCGCATCGTTGGCAAACTTTTGTTGCCAATAGGGTGGTTAAAATTTGCGATAAAATATCACCCGACAGATTCTTTCACGTGGCAGGCGTCGAGAACCCTGCCGATTGCTTATCCCGCGGTCTTACTCCTGCTAACCTAATTGACCATCCGTTGTGGCTACATGGTCCTCCGTGGCTCATTAGTGACCCATCACAGTGGCCGATTAGTGAATTAGATTTTAACGATCATGATATCCCGGAACGAAGAGAGTTGGTTTTCACAATCACGTCATCTCCCGCAGATGAAAACATAATTTATTCTATAACGTCCCGCGTGTCCTCATGGACAAGGCTTCTTCGTGTGATTGTGTATACTTATCGTTTTATTAAATTGTTACCGCGACGTGAAGGGGGAGTAGTTTCGGTTACCGATTTTGATTACGCGGAAAATAAATTGTTAACGGTTATTCAATTCAAACATTTCAAGGAAGATCTAAGTAATTTACAAAATGGTAAACGATGTTCTTTGTTACTTCTGAAACTCAACCCGTTCATTTCGGGTGGTCTTATTCGCGTCGGTGGGCGTTTAAGTAATTCTACGTTGAATTATTGTCATAAACATCCCGTAGTAATACCCCGCAACGATCCTGTAGTTAATTTATTGATAAATTATTATCACATAAAGTATTTACACGCTGGCCCCGAGCTATTATTGTCACTGCTTCGACAGAAGTTTTGGATTTTAGGAGCGCGTAACGTTATCAGGCGTGAAGTACATAAATGCAACACGTGTTTTAGGCATAGACCGAAGTTTTCTTCGCCAATGATGGCTGACCTTCCGGACATGCGCGTCGTCCCCGCAGTCAAAGCTTTCGCTTATACAGGTTGCGATTACGCCGGCCCGATACAGTATGTTCCGGTTCGCAAGCGTGGCGCAAGGAGTGTCAAAGCCTATTTATGTATTTTCACGTGCCTAACGACTAGGGCAACCCACATCGAGGTGGCGGGTGATTTGAGCACCCCTAGTTTTTTGTCCGCGTTGAAACGATTCCTGTCACGCCGTGGCCCGGTACAAGTAATGTATTCGGACCACGGCACGAATTTCGTAGGGGCCCGCAGATACCTAGGAGAATTGTATAAATTTTTAGATAAGGAATTCCATAATAAAGTTGAAATTGAACTCGCGGAAAGCCGCATCGAGTGGAAACTTATACCTCCAACTGCACCCCACTTCGGCGGGTGCTGGGAGTCTATAGTGAAGCAGGTTAAATCTCATCTTTTCCGCGTGATCGGACAGCAGTTGCTGTGTCTCGAAGAGCTCACTACTGTCCTTACCCAAATCGAATGTTTGTTAAATTCGCGACCGTTAACCGCGCTGAGTTCAGACCCTTCGGAACCTTCGGCTATTACTCCAAGCCATTTTCTGCACACTGCGCCTCTTAATTCCCTTCCCGCGCCTGCAGTTGATACTGGCATATCGCTGAGAGATAGGCATAGCCTTGTTGACAGTTTAGTGCAATCGTTCTGGAGGCGCTGGAGCGTTGAGTACCTGCACAGTCTTCAGGTTAGGGCGAAATGGAACGCAGGTACGGCACCTATAACTGTAGGTACTGTCGTAGTATTACGCGTGGACAATGCCCCGCCGTTGTCATGGCCGTTGGGTATTGTAGAACTGGTTCACCCATCGAAAGATGGAACTATCCGAGTGGTTACAGTTAAAACTTCTAGAGGATCTTTCGTTCGCCCCGCCATTCGTTTATGCCCGCTTCCCAATCAATAGCGTTTCTAATTATAATTTCCAATTTAGATTTAGCTTAGTAATAATAACGTTATTGTAGTCAAGTAATTCCGCGTTAAAGTTGTAGGAAAAATTATTTAATATTATTAGGTATTTGTAGTACAAATTATTGCAAAATATATATACATATATAACCTAGGTATGGTTATGGTTTGTTAAAGTCGATGCTTTAAGGCCGGGGGAAATGGTGTCGCCATTCAACGAACGAAATTAATAAAATAGCTTCCATTTGATTATCCCAAATCCTCTCGTATTTCCTTTGCACTGACATCTACGACTCGAGTAGCGAATCGACCAATGAGAAGCCGAGCGTGAGAAGACACGTGACATGCTATCAGGTGGATGGCCGGCTGCGTTAACAGCGATGCAGACGAAAGCGAGTACGGACGGAAGAAGCGTCGTAATAACAACTACTTACTAATAATTACTCCGCGAAATAGACGATACCGGGCCCGCGTATGTTTGTGGTAGTGAAATTTACCTAACTTATAATTAATAACACTTTGTGGTGACCATTTGTTCTGTGCACTTAACCCAAGGAAGCAGTGTCATATTTGGATGTCGGAGAAAATCGCCGAGCGCCAGCTATCAGGTCAGTGTCAGTGCGTTCTACCTCCCCTATTGTAATCGCTCCCCATCTTCCCTCATTACAATCCTCAGATTGACGCTGTTGTCGTAAAAATCTTTAAACTATACAGTCCACTCAATTGTTTACATAATTCAGCGAATGGCTGCACCACTGATTTTGGGGGTCAACGAGGTCTACAAATCGACCCCTATTAATTAACACAAATTCTTAGTAATATAAATAGTATGAAACTTTCAAGATACTGTATAAGTTGTGTTACGTGTACCAACTTGTTATAAGAATGACTAATATTTTGATAGATAGTGTCAATGTTGTACTTTTAAAAAACCCAACAAGTCTAAACTAGAGATAGGATTTTTAAGGTAATTTGGCTATGCGGGTCTGAGGAATCAGTTCATTTTGAAAAAGGGGTGTTTAGCCCATAATATTTTAGGAATTCCTAATTAAGAGGTTTTGTTTTTGATCATCTTCTACTGTTGACTGTACTATCAAGCAAATACAATCTTGAATCATGGTAAAGAAGTATATCAAAGTAAAGGTAATGGTGTCTTATATAATATTTGGTGCCTATGTCAAGTCAATAAAAGTCAGGTCGATTAAGACAAGGTTCCACCAGGGGTCTTATTAAGATTCTCTAAATATTTGTTCGATAGTACCTGGATAGTACATTTTTACGATACTATAACTATATTGTAGCTATATAGCGTGCTTATTGTACAAAAATCCAACAGTTTCCTCTGTACGAGCCAAAGGAAAGTTTTTTTTTGGAAACCACAAAAATATAATCTCGGCAAATAAAGAAATGACCGTATTATTCCCAAAGCGTTCCATTAAGCCAACACACGGTAATACTTTAAAATTATTGAAAACCCAACAAGGAAATTTTACATTAAAATTGTATAGCAACGTGACAATTAATTTTATAACTGTTCAACAATAACTTCAGGTATGGAATAATGTCTGTCAACCTGAATCAACAAAATTGTCACGGAAATTTATAATAAAATACACGAAATTTATAATATTACCTAATATCAAATGATAAAACACTAATAAAGATTAGACATTACATCGATGAGACATTATAACCTAATCGGCTTATGAGGCGTGAGTTGAAGGTTTGATTTGATTTCCAGCGTACCTAGTGTGCCTCTATCGCCCTGTGGTGTAGTGTTTCGCCCACCGGAATAGGAATGATGGGTAAAAATAAAATTATTCAATTAAGCACGTCAGATAGTTAACTTAAACCATTAGTTTATATCTTACTTAATAAAATCAGTAAAACTAGAAAAAACACACTGAAAAAAATCGACTTGCCCCAGCCCGCCTAGCATGACCACCGTAACACGATATGATATAGCCATTTATCGCGTTGAACTCTCAAAAATCATTGATTATAACCGCAAACATGAAATTTTATTAAAACTGCGAACATGTAAAGGCTTATACTTGTTCGCAGTTTCGATAAAATTTCAAGATGGTGTTTATATCAAATGATTTTGACAGTTCAAAGCGATAAATGGCTTTATCATATCGTGTTTCGGTGGTCATGCAAGGCGGGCAGGCGGGAATAACCATTATGCTACCAGGGCACTGCTTTCGCTGTCGAAATTTGTCAGTGCTTGGTGCTTATGTTTTTACGGTAAACATTGTTTTATCAAATCTTTGAAATTTGCACTTCTAAGATCCGAACGAAATATTTTTGCAAATATTTGACATCTAGTTAAGATGAATTTATATTATGGAATAATTTTCGCGTTTACAAACGCGTAAATATTTATAAAACTTGAAAAAAATAGACTTGCCCCAGGCGGGAATCAAACCCAGCATCCTCCGCAATCCGGGCGGCTGCATTAAAGATTGCAGAGGATGCTGGGTTCGTCGATTCCTGCCTGGGGCAAGTCGATTTTTTTCAGTGTTTTTGCTAGTTTTATGAATATTGACGGGCTTGTAAACGCAAAAATGATTTCATAAATAAGTAAATCTAATATGTAAAAATCTCGTGTTACGGTGTTTGTGGTCGTACCTGTGTTTTGTAGTCGTACTCCTCCGAATCGCTTCAACGACGTTTTGGACCTCCCTGAGTCCAATAATACCGTTTTTGTAATTATGTCTGTGTGTGTGTGTCTGTGCGTTAGCACGATAACTTGAGTATGCTTTAACTTGTTGCAACCAAATTTAACATGTATGTATGACATCAAAATATATGGTTTCTATCAACTTTTGAGTCGTCGATCACGAAAGTTAAGCAACTAAGTGCGCGGTTGGGACTCGGATGTGTGACCGAAACATTTTTCAAAATCGGCTTTCCTTAGTGCTGCGTCGGCACGTTAAGGGCATACGGGAAAGTCAAGGGGAGTCCACTCCCGATTTTTTGATGTATTTCTACACAAAATATTTTTTTATTGGAGTTAATAATAATAATGTGGTTCGATCAGGAGTTAGATGCAGGGCAGTACTTTTAGACACAGCCCATATAGTAAGAAGGTTCCTGTCTCTGGATCCTTAGGATCGGTAACCGGGACCCTCATCAATCTACCGATGCGATGGGGAACTGCATTTTTGTATATTTAAATGTTATATTTTAAGTGTTATAACATTTAATATTTAGAAATACTTATAATTTTGTATTATGTATTTTAAATGTTAGAAGGAGATAATAATGATGTTAACAACATTATTGTTTATGCCGACAGTTAAATAAAGGTAAGATGTAAGATAGCTACCAATGCACCTCCTCTGATTTCGCGAACCTCTTAGGCGCGAAGCACACCAATCTGGCGTCGGGCAAGGACGCGGCGCGGACATCATTTATATACCGTAAAACACATGGCAATAAGGTCATTAATTGAACAAATTCAACGGCCCTCATCGGACGCGCCATAGCCATTTCGGCGTTGAATTTGTTCAATTAGGAACCTTATTGCCGTGTATTTGGTACGGTATTTAAATGAAACAGAATTATGTCCGTGTCCGACGCATGACCGGTGTGCTTCGCGCCTTAAACCGATATTTGGGGAGACACATTCTTGACCCAGATGATTATCAAAATAATAAAAACTGGAAACATCTTATCATTTTTTAATGTGCCCAGCTAAAGGAGAAGGTATAAATAAATTACAATATAGATCTTTAGTTCTTTACTATCTTTAGGTATACCTACCTATGTTGCAGTGACGTAAATAGTCCCAAAGCAATGAAATAATAATGATAATAATTTTCAGTCATTCTCAGGTGAAGCTTTTATACTCTCACCGTAATCATCAGTTACCATCAGGGTCAAGGTTAAGACTGTCCGTGAAATATTAAAAAGAACAATAATTATGTAACCTTAGCTACCTATACATAGGTACTGTTTTCGAAACAAATGATATACTAAGTTACTTAGCGAGCAGGCGCGCACTGGTGAATTTTGTCACGGTGACTATTTTGTCATTCTCGTAGAATCTATGTAGAAGCACCAAAATATGTGCATTGTGCTCCCACTTGTCAGGTCGTAGCGTGCGCGCACCTCCACTCTATACATAACTTAGATACATAACCATGGGCTTGATAAGAGGGACGAAATATTCACGGAGACAAAAGTCACCAGTGCGCGATAGAGTAGTAATGCGACACAGGATAAATTCACAATTTTTACTTATGTTTCATTAGAAGTAATTCAAAATACATTGTAAATGGACTAAAGTTAGCATCAGTATTGCTTAAATTATGAAGCAAGAGCTATAAAAAATATGTTCAACTTGAAAAATATAGTAGACTAGATGACCCGGTGTACTTCGTATCACCTACCCACGGAGTACCTACTAAACGTCTTTGCATCTATCTAAACGACATTGAAACTCTCCCTTCGCTAAAATGGCTGAAAATTTTAATGCGTAATATCAGGAATTACCATTTTCGTACAGGCTGATGTTCGGGATATTTTCGGTATAGTGTCGGGTCAATTTGGCTCTTGGATCGGTGGCCTGAAAGACAGGTGTGTATGATCTCGCGTAAAGCTCTTCTTAAAAGTTTTCAATCTCGGCCAAATGTATATGTGAAATAGCACAATAAAGACTTTTTTCTATTTATATCCCAAACATTGACAACCATCAAAATAATTAGGTATGTCAAAAGTATGTCAATACAATGACAAAATTTTCTGAATGAACATCATTGAATCATTGAATGAACCAACAATGACAACCATATTAAAATTTAAATACGCCTTAAATTAAGAAATACCCGATAATCTGAGTAATGTGGATATATGTCGTCAATTCAAAACTCTTAATTTAATACGTGCTTCAATTCGAATGGACCCGAGTCTACCGTACCGACCGTACCGAAGGGACGAACGTCAAATGTTTGACAGGAAAGTGGGCAGAACAGTTTTGTATGGGAAAATGAAAATGTTGTTTTTACTATCTTGCTCGCAATTTCTCTATATTTTCTCCGTTTAAACCTTCTCTGGACTACGACAAACATTTCAAAACCATAATCAGCTAAATCGGTCCAGCCGTTCTCGAGTTTTAGCGAGACTAACGAACAGCAATTCATTTTTATATATATAGATAGAAGATAGAAGATTGCTCGACTAGTGCTTGACTAATCCTACTCGAACTATAGCCAACTAACTATGTCCTCAGATGGGAATTGATTCCATTCCACCGTATTCATACATTAGGGTTGTTGTGGCGCCAACAACCCTAATGTATGAATATGGTATTCACAAAAAATTTTCAAGGTGTTAAATTGGTAAAAGGTGATGTCTTTTATGCCAGAAAATCTCCATCGTTTCAAATTATCTCGGTAATTTGATTTTTTTATATGAATATTAATTGATTTTATCATAAGATACATAGGAAATAAAATAGTAATAAGTAATAGCAATGAAATTAATTTTCATAATTGTGTCCAGCTCCAGCAAAGGGAATTTGCGCAATCATCGCCGTGACGACTTCGATGATGCTGGCGCGGATTGGCACACAACACAAGGTCGTCATAAACATTGTGTATGCACTATGTAATAGTATGCTTAATGCTGCAGTGGCGTGCATCTTCATTATTTATAGGGATTGCAGTGTTGTCGCACGATAGTCGTTGACCTGACAACGCAGAGGCCATGCCGACGAACGCACTGTCAACTACGCTATAACCGTTACACCAGTGAAAAGAATTAGCCTTTATTGAGTGGTTGCACGGCCGATTCTTAAGCGAAACTGTCAGTTTTCATACGATGTCCACTGTACTGTAGGGTCACGCGATAATTAGGTAGTCTCTCCTTGAAATCACCGGTGTATGTCAGGAGTTAATTGCAAAAATAAAGTGGAATTTAGCTTTTTAAGTTAAGCAAATTAATAATCCCATTACTTATGTTTACAAGTACCTACCTATTTAATTTTACAACGGATGTCTCTAAAACTTTGATTGAAAGTAGTTGATAATATTCATTATGCTTTAATTGGAGTTTTGACTCAGGATTGGATTTGTGACTCAGTTCTATCTGATAATGAGAGATAATTAATATCCAATCTATGGGTGCCGAAAAAAATATCTGGTATACCTCAATCTTGTCTGCTGTCAAGATTATCTAAAACTTCCTAAATTTATTTATTACACTATAACATATCAGGAGTGTAAGGATCAAAACAACGAATCGTGTTTATTTATGTATTTAGTTGCTTGATATTTCATTCAGCTCGCAAAACACGAGGCATCTGTCTGTATCATCTACAGAAATAATTTATTATTTCTGTGGTATCATTCACAGAGGGCCTAGCCTATCATTCCTAATTCGTTGTAGCCTTTGTAGCCAAGTGACCTAACAAGTGACCAATCGATTGCGCCGAACATAGGTATAATGATCTAAGATTTAATGTATGAAACGGACGTATTACTGAGAAAGCTGTATGGCGACCGTCGTGTCAAATAAATGTATGAGTAAGGTATGAGTAGTAGTCAAAAATTGTCATTTCGTTCAACAGAAACGTTGTATTCTGAGAAGATTCTGAGCGTTGTATCGTTTGCCACTTGTCTAGGCCCTTAGATATTTTGACGAAAGACCATCATGTGGGAGCGCCCTATAAATGCAATAAATGTCCAGTTATCAAATACGAATTATAATCCCTCTAATGAAGGCAAAAGTTGTAATTAATGAAGAATTTATTTGCACCCTTAAAGAAAACGAGGCACGAGTATTGCAAAAACTAAAGAACGCATAATAATTACAAGGTACAGCTAATACAATTATTTTATTGCTATATGTACCAGTAATTATTGCATAGCAAGCGTTTTTTAGATTTGAAAGACATTGCTATATACCTTAATTGCTTTTTAATCCAATATCCAAGAACCAATCATGAGCTATCGTCACAATACTGTCATCGTATAAGAGTTAGCATTAACAATTCAACAAAAATGTTAATATTGAGTTATTAACACCAGATCATTCTTTAGTCATTTACGTCAAGAATATAACTTGTTAGTTTTATAATTTCATTTAATATCACCACAAATGATAGCCAATTAATAATAAAAACTAATTCCAATACCTTCTGATAACACAATTGAAGTAAAGTATAAATAGATTTTCTGAGTGTAGTGTTATTTACATATCGATATCACCATATATTTATAATTGAGAATTTAATTGAAAGATAAACATGAATATAAGCGCAAAATTTTAACTATTAATTTTAGTTTTTTTTTTTATTTATATAACAATAATAAAAACATACAGTTATGACGGTTTCACTTAAAATACTTTAAGAAAACCACTAAGGTTTGTCACAAAAAGCTAATACAACATCGAGCAGATTCACATATTTTAAATAGATATACCTACTTAAATACAATTCAGGTAAAATAAAAGTAAAAAAATTTAAACTTATTTGTTAATTTAAAATTAAGACTAAGCAAGTACGTAGTTAATTCTCTATATCATATTTTTAATCAAAAATTAGGTGCCTATATCGAAATATTATCTAATGCTCTGCTATGTAGATGTGTATGAAATTTACGCTATTCAATGTCATAGGTGGTCATAGACTTGCCAAACTTTAATCAATTCAAAATAACAAAAATCGGCACATTTACGTAAAGTCATCTTTTGTTACTAATTATGTCCGTCTAGGTGTATCCCTCATGTTACTACATAATTTTACATACTGGGAATTCATTCATTGCCACATCCATCTACTCGTGCCAAATACTATAGTTAAAATGAGATTTGCAAATTTATAAACAGCCTTTGCATAAAATCTTTTATATTATGCACATCGCAACCCAATACACAGTTCTTGTTTTATTTAAACCATAAGAAATACAGGTTATTATGAAAGATCTCATAAAATTATGTGTTAACATGTTATCCAGCTCTGCTCAACCCTTATGGGATCATAAACTTCATAGTATGTATATGTGTATACGCATAGTAAAAATATTACCGAGAGATATATCCTCATGAATCACCTGCTACAAGTTCTCAGAATTAATGAACATTGTAAACTTCCGTGGCTGCATCTTCAAGTGGAAGCGACCAGGAAGAGCCGATTTGTGTTAAATTGCAGTAATAGAGATAATTTATGGACTTTATAGAAGATTTTATGTTATCTTGTGTACATGTAGTTACTAGTTATAAGTACTTTTTATAACTTCATCACGAGTGTTATTTCGCACCTATGTAGCAAATAATTACATACATATCTATTATATTATAATCATTTTATAGTAGTTTATGCAACTGTCATATAATGAAGGGTATTAAAACACGAGTGTGAGTTTATGAAACGAGCGCAGCGAGTTTCATAATAGTAACGAGTGTTTTAATACCCGTGTTATATGCAGTTGCATACACTACTTTATCTTCACTAATGCTTTTACTCTTGTTGTTTGATTAATTGCATTAGTGAAGATAAAGTAGTGGCGTCCGATTTTTCTGGCAACAAACTATTTGTTGTGGCTTTTTCAAATTATTAGGAGTCAAATTTTTTGTATGGGTTAGATCCCTTTGCCTTCCCGAGTATTTAAGAAAAATAACTGTATCATAATGAGTCGAACCGGTGTTATAATGGTCATTATGTTACAGGTTGTTTTTTTTTATTTTAATTTTGATTATCTGTATTAAACCACCGGTTCGACTCATTATGATACACTTATTTTTCTTAAATACTCGGGAAGGCAAAGGGATCTAACCCATACAAAAAAAATTCTGTTGTTTTATTTGAATTTATGTATGAGTGTAGATAAAGTAGTGTATGCAACTGCATATAACACGGGTATTAAAACACTCGTTACTATTATGAAACTCGCTGCGCTCGTTTCATAAACTCACACTCGTGTTTTAATACCCTTCATTATATGACAGTTGCATAAACTACTAATTTAGTATAGTAATCAAAATCATAAAGATACCTGGCAGTATTGAGCATGCAGTGGCTCAAAATAGTGATTGGTTGCCATCCACTATTTTGAGGCCCTGCCTAACAAGACCCGCACCACCCCTGTAGCATGATGCAACTCGCTCATTTCCGCTATGACTCGACCTCGTGTTCAGGAAACCAAAATTTAAAATCGCTAGATATGAAATAATGAAAGTAAACTCATTAATCAGAAACATTAATTAAAACAAAATATGCGCTGACGCCTAAAACTATATTAGTTATAAGAGATAATAATTATAATACTATACTAGTTGTACATTATTTTTTGAAAGTAAAGCACGAAGCCCATGATGCAGAATTGGGATATATAATATGAGGCTTACGTAGGCACGAGTCCGTTTGTTTACTTGATTTGACTTGTGAAAGATAGAGTTTATATTCTCAGTGGAGGCGTTCCAATTTCAAACGCCTAAACTGCTGTTAGTTTCTTACGTAACCGTGAACACGAAACTTTGTATGAAATTTTCAATATAGCATAGGAGGAAAACAAAACCCTGAAAGAAAAATTGCTCAAAGTAATATATGTTATGAACAAAAATGATTTTCACTCTATGTCAGTCATGTAAAAATAATCAAAGCGATAAAAAGTAATAGAGGCGATAAGTGCAGTTTTTACACTATCTTTGCATCACAGTTGATCAGGAATGAATCATCTACATGTTACCTCGGACGTTCCGTATCTGTCCTTAACCTTCGAAAACTGGTTCTTTTGTGTTTACGTGCTTTTACCCTACTGAAGAAGTTGCATTTAAATTTAGTATTCAATAACAACGACTTTTCAAGCTCAAGATATGGAAAATGAATTCTTGTGACAGTAAATGCTTTCATTCAAAACATCAGATGCGTCAACATACCGTCGAATACTGTATAATTTTCCTTACACGTAGGTAATTAATTTCCCTAAATTACTAAATCCGTAATAAGTTTATATTCGGACTGCTTTAAAGTAAAATGATTGTTGAAATTTTTTGTTAGATTGCTGAAGGATTGTTGAATTTTTTTGGGTTAGGTGTTCCGTTTGTGTAGGCGACAGGCGGACAACCGCTTACTATTGGAGACACTGCATGACCCGTAACTAAATGTTACTTAACCCCCAACTCAACCCGTTTTGGGATTACAAGCGTGATAATATGTAGGTATGTAATAAGTTTTGTTTTATTTCTATGGCAATTTAAATGGGCTCCTATAGCTCCTCCGGAGGGTCGCACAGCCCGGAGACGTTTCGGAGACGAGGCGTACACTGTAAGCCGTTTCCGTCCCCGTAAAGGGTTGTGCAGGTCCCACACACGTCGCACTGTACGGTAAGTACGGTCCGTAAACAGGATTATCCATCGAAATAAAGAAAGGTATGTCATGGCAAAAATACAATTTAGCATTGATAGGTGATAATGATAACTTTGAACTATTCGTCTTTTGTATTGTTTGATGCAATAACAAAACAAATGTTTAATTAGTTTATCTGTTGGTGATTTCTAAGAACAATTAGAATCTAATACAATATTGTTATAATTTTTGGATCTCTCTCTTAATGTAAGTATAACAGACATTTGGTGAGGCTCATTAATATTAATGCCAACAAAAAAAAAAACAAAAATTGAGAACCGTAAGTGGCAGTGGGGTGGGTATATTGCGGAGGACTGATTATCCTTATACTACAAGACTTAATGATTTTACTTAGCTTCGTAGCAAATTTCATAAAAATATTCAGATGCCTTGAATATGTCCTACAATGGAGTGGCAGCGTGCTGGGACCGTAACCTTTGTTGGAAGAATACGACTTCACCAGTTAGTAAGTAAAGATTTAATAATTAAATAATTAAACACATCTTACATTTTTCTATTTGCTACACATGACAGACATGCAAACCGACAAGTCAATATATTATTTAATATCAGTCATAGACTTCTATTATAACCAAACAGGTTCAATACAAAACTCCAACACAATAGAGTAGTAGGTACCTATAAGAATTTTTTATTTCACAATCACATACATCATAAATTAACACCAAAAACTAGTTATAAATAAAAAGTTAAAAGTGATTATTAATGACAGATGTTTAACGGTTAACTAACGATAAAATTACTGTTAATAGATTTATCAGTTACCCTAATAACTTTTTCTATAACAAATGTCTATGTTTTAAACAAATTTGTAGCTCTGTGATGTAAATTTCTAGGTTATTTTCGTGAAATTAGCTTGTATTTGTGAACTTTTTTGGTAAAAGTATTCTAAATACTCTCCTACCTTGCTGCCAATTTTGTTTGGTGTCGGTGCAGTATGCTATGAACATACTGTTATAATTATGTGTATCGGCTACGTCACAGCGCTATTAAAAAAAAAATCATTAAGAACTGTGTAATTATCCCATTCAATAATAAAAATATCAATGAAATATTTTTTGAAGTCTAAAAACTAATTCAGGTCTGAATTGGTTATGTTGGTGGTCCCGGGTGCTGTCGAGAGATAGCCGTCGTTCTTAAGGAGGTTTGGTGTCAGGTCGGTCATAAAAATCTAATGCCAAATCCGTAAGTAGTTTGTCGCTATCAAGACCATACTGCACTGACCTCAAATAAATAGGGAGCAGGGTAGAAAAATGATTATTATGTATGCCAAGTTACTAAAGTGTTTATCAACTTCTGACACTCACCGTACATACAGTACGGTAATTTATTTATTACAGAGAGGAATTTATTGTAATAGCAAAATATAAAGTGATTGTTTAATATCACATTAGTTCGTAATTATGTACTTTTAATTGACACAATTCCATCATTTTTCTACTGCAATATCAGGTCTTAAATGACGTTTGTTCTACCTAGAGTTCCGGTATAGATCATTTATATACTGCGACGATTAGTCGCGTTGTAAACTTTTTTATAGAATACTAGCTTATGCCCGCGACTTCATCCGCGTAGAATAGTTAGCATTTAAATTTTCTTATTATTTCTTCTAACCCAAGCGCCATATACCTATAAATTTTCATGAGTTTTACTTATATAATAACGGATTTCCATACAAACTTTCATCCCCTATTTTTCCCCCTTAGGGATTGAAATTCAAAAATCTTAAAATACATCTTTCTTAATTTGTAACTGAAAGGCCATGTACCAACTTTTATGGATTTTACTTTAAAAATGACGGATTTCCATACAAACTTTTCACCCCCTTTTCACCACCTTAGAGGGTGAATGTCCAAAAATCCTTTCTTAGTGCACCCCTGGACCTCATAAGCAACCTACGTACCAAATTTCGAATCTCTAGACCCAGCGGTTTAGGCTGTGCGTTGATATGTCAATCAGTCAGTCAGTCAGTATTCATTTTTATACATTTAGATTGTGAAAAAATAATCTCTATGGCGGTTACGCCGGAAGAAGTCAATCGCTTTTAAACATATATCTACTGTAAGTGAAGCACGTGTGCTGCAGCGATGAAAGCTTGCGTTAAAAAATCGTGGTGCTAAAAGTTGCACTAAAATAATAATAATATATTTCTACGCTCACATCAATTATCTAGCCCAAATTAAGTATCATTAAGAACATGTGTTACGGATACTCGATAATGCACATATTTTATATACTTACATAATATTTTTTTAATATTTTTATAAATAATATATATAAACAACTATGACTCATCAACAAATATTCGTATTCGTCACACAAACATTTGTCGCTACCAGGGCTCGAACCCGGATCGCTTGATGTGTAGGCAGCTATACTGACCACTCCACCAAGACGGCGCCTAATATATGCATAAAGGACCATTAGGACACATGCTAGTGTAGTGTATTGTATAGTTGCTGACAGATTAAAGGGAAAAACTCGTTGCGAAATTAGTTTTTAATTCAAGTTCAGAGTTTATTCAAAATTGTTGATATTTTCGGCCTCTACTTACAGTGCCGACTTTAGTCGTCTTTCATTCATTAGGTATTTTACCAAAGATAATATAATACTATACTAGGTATTACTAATTAATTATCAATTGCAAATGTCAAGTAGGCATCTACTTGACATTTGCAGTCGACTAATTAAATATCAACTGCAAGTAGAGGCCAAAAATATAAACTAGGTCACCTATTAATTTACCACGCGCAAACTTATCCGAGAACGGTCTTATGAATAATTAGGAGTCATGAATGAATGTGTCTTATCAATAATTACTAGTATTAAAATGATATGGTACCTGCACAAAAAGAACTGATGCAATTTATGTTTAACATGTCAAATTTATTATAAAGTCAATTAGTGTATACACTTTATTTATGAATATGCTGTTTTAAATTTGTTTGATTATTAAAAATATTGCAAGATACCATTGTGCAAATAGAGTTAATATCACGTTGTGTGCATTTATAGACTTGCGGTCGCCTGAAACTGTAGCTTATGAACCATCTAGAATTGGATTTATCTCTATAGAATATGTCAACACTATAACGCCATTTGTCGTCATTGTGATATATTTGGCTGCAATCTGCAATGCTTTTTGCATTTAAAAAAGCAATTGCATTGGCACATTTATTAAGTCTTCGGATAATATTGGACTCTCTAAGATTAAAACAGATGATGAATGTTTTAATCTTCTTCCCAATACTTACTCTATTAAACATATTTAAACATAGCTATGTGACTTGCTGTAACATGTGAAGTGCCACCCCAGAAATTAAAGTTTCTGTTTGTATGTATGTAATTACTCTGTCCCCGTCTTCGTCCGTGTACTTATTTTGTAATAAAATATAGCTTATGTTAATCAGTGAAACAGTAGCATTCTAACGACGAGAAAATGGTTAATATTGGTTTAGTCTTTTTTGAGATTATTCATTACAAACATACAAATATTTCCTCTTTATAATATTAATTAAATAGTGAGAGCACAAATAAAAAGCTAGTGCTAACCGTAATCGCCTAACAAATCGTACAGATAATACCTTTTGCAGTTCGATAGAACGCAAGCACTTTAGTTTTAAATATTAATGAATGAATTCCCAATGAGCCAGGCACACTGCGCGTGACCATTTAGACTGTGCAACATTCAAAGGAAGTGAAATGTTAGGACTACTGCAATAAGTATTTACTATTTAAGTGCATTCGCCAGAGACTAGCTAGTGCTTGAAAATATGTACTTACCTGCGAGTAATATGGTATTTATTATACGTTCGGTCGATTGAAGAGGTCAATGGCGCAGTCTTCTATGTAACAATCAGAAAAGTGAAGCAATTTTCTGCACGGATACTTGGGTGGTTACTAAAATAACGTCATTTTGATTTTCTTTTGCACTTCCTACTTATGCATCCACAGCATTGTGTGTCTTTGCAGAAAGATTTCAGTGTACAGAAAATGAAACTGAGACTCCAAAAAATATCATAAAGACATGTTTTAAAAGATTGAAAAGTACATACATAGGTAGGTACGTTACTTCATGGTAGAAAATCATCAGGATCTCAGATTACTAAGCAAAAGGCAAATGGACCACATGGAGCTACAGTGTGTGGCTGGCGAAGTGTGACTAGTTAACGAATTCAATATTTTGTCAAAATAATTCCAAATATGGAACAAATCGTCACACATACGCGAATTGTTTACTGCACGCATCTAAATATATAATATACTAGCTATCCCGGCCACGAGTTGCTGTGGTAATTTCATACTACTGACCTATAACATTGTATCTGCAGTAAAAAAAAAAATGACTACTTATCATATAAAAACTATCCTATCTCTCAAGTTGGATCAAACTGAACACGGTGTACAAATTTGATTAAAATCTGTTAAGTAGTTTAGGAGTCCATCGCGGAAAAAAAATATATATATAGATTTATTTTATTACTATCACACGCAAGTACGTGCAGTACATAAATGCAATTTCCAAAAGAGCCTAATAATACCTGAAAGTGTGAGGGATTGGTGCTAAAAAGAGGTATGCAATACCTGTACACCAGTCCCCACCCCAATTAGCTCTATAGGACCTACTTATCAAACTCTATTTAATAATAGTTATTTATTATACAAGAGTGGAAAGTTCCTTTTTAACCGCGTGCTCGATTTGGATGACCGAGCAAGCGAAGGATTCTAAAGTTGAATCACGAGCGCAGCGAGTGATTCTAAATTAGAATCCTGAGCGTCAGCGAGGGAAACAAACGAGCACAAGGTGAAAAATCTTTCCACTCGAGTGCAATACGTAACTTTTCATCCCACCTCAGCGAGGAAATGACAAAATGAAAAAGAATTTTTTCACAATTTAAAAAGTTCTAATCATAAATTTGGCACCATAGAGGTTACATTAAATAGGTTTAATGACGTTTTGAATTTACAATTATATTGAGTACTCATTATATGTGATGTTCTAAATTCAAATCTACTTTTGAATAAAATAGAATTTTCCAGCCAGATTTCGAAGCGCAAAATTACACTTTCCGAGGTGGTGGGATGAAAAATATTTTTCGTACCACTTGCTCAAAAAAGTGACATTCTATGCCACAAAAAGCGAACATAACAATAGTCATTTTTAATCTGTTAAAAACAGGGAAAGAAAATTGTACTGAATTTCATTCATCCTCTAGGGGGAGAATGTGATTTAAATTTGGAATACTTACTGAAATTTATACTGAACTACATCTGTGTTTACACCATTGAGTTTGTATATAAAGCATTATACATCTTTTTGAAAAAGGAATACGCATTTATTGTGCAGTTATGATTATTAAATAAAATTACGAAAACCGACGAGGCTGTATGAGCTTGATGCCTTTGCTTTTCCGACAAAACAAAATGGAAAATATTTACCAAACAAAAATGTAACTAACTCTCTCTATCAATAATTGGACCAATGTTTCGAATGTTTACTTTTACTTTTAATTGTCATTATTTTTAATAAATGCTTATCTCATATTATTATTGTGTTAATTTTTTCGCAAATGGTACTAAAAGTAGAGTATTTTCCTCGGTGATAAAGCTGTCTTAGTCTTGGGAGAACTTAAATCCCTCGCTACACTCAGGACTCGTGTTAAATCCCTCGCTTCGCTCGTGATTTAAGTTTTAAACACCCTCGCTACGCTCGGGAGTAAACCTCGAGTCCTTCGTTACGCTCGCGATTTAAATCGTCACCCGCGACAGAAGACACTGCTTTATCCCCTTGGTTAATAATCTACTATTCTATTATATTATATCTGACCCAATGCTTAGATGGATAAAATATTACCATTTACGGCTTGCCTCCACAAAGACGGAAGATCTCAACATTAGGTATATTTTTACTTTCTCATATACGTAGTATAGAGAGGAAGTCTTGTAATCGTCAAAACATTCGACCTCGAGATTTTGACGGATTTACATTTTTTGTTTTGGACCTGCCTGAGACCAAAAATACCGTTTTTGGAATTACGTCTGTGTGTGTGTGTCTGTGCGTTAGCACGATAACGGGTATGGTTTAACTTATTGCAACGTTTAACATGCATGTATGACATCAAAATATAAGGTTTCTATCAACTTTTGAGTCGTTTCCGGTATACGAGAAAGTCAAGGGGAGACCACTCCCGATTTTTTATAACTCAATTCGAACCGTTCGCGATGTGTCTCTAAAGGATACATTCAATAAGCGTGAACTATAAGTATCTTTATTGTAGTTACTTTGTAAAAGGACGCTGTGATAGTGTAGGATATCAGCAGTCAAAGGTTAGGTGAAAGCATTGCCCTAAGAGAATTGGTGCAAAGTCCACCCGTTAATAACTTGAACGAATTATTCATTTTTGAAAATTAAATTTCTTTTTGAAATTTTATGTTTCTTGGTTTATTGAAAGTTTAGTTGCTATTCGGTTTGGTGCCCCTTTTGTGTAGGCGATGAGCTGGTAACCTGTCACTATTTTGGAGTAGGTACTTTATAGCCTGTACTGCCAGATGTGGCTTTATGTGTAACCCCAAATGTTACCTTAATCTCTGCTCAACCCCTTTTGGAATTATGAGCGTGATTATAATTATGTATGTATCTTTTTGAAATACAAGAACTGATGAATAAAATTAAAATCACATCGGATAATTTTTTCTCTACGGGAATAATCTTTTGATAAACCACAATAATCATCTAACAATCTCACGCATTAACAACAGAACTGATGACAAAAAATAGATCTCCTATAACCAACAAAAGAAAAATCGTTGTTCAGATATGTTAAAACTATTAAAATAATTTATGTGGTGGATAATTTATGTATTATAATTATCCAGAGATTTGTTTTATTGAATTTAATTTTAATTTTCTTATCCCAAACTGTCTTTCCTCAATAGAATTAGAACTCCATAAGTGCGGAGATTGAAAATATATTGAAGAAATTCAGCGGTAATCCTATCTGCAGACATGGTTCTGTTATGAATGGTCAAAACAGAACACAGGAAGCACACCGGTGCACATGAGTTGCCTTGTGCTCGTAAAAATCACAATATAACAACTGATGTTTTTCTAACCACGTGTTGTTGCATGATCTAGGATATATAGGTAAATGGAAAATTTAATCAATGCATAAGAATGTATAAATAAACACTTTAGAACTATTAACAATCGTAGCTTTTATAGTGTAATTTTAATTTTCATTACATATTTAATCTTACAACCTCGATCCGGATTATGATCGATGAGTCACCACGCAATTAAAAGTTTATTGTCCTTATAACTATGTTTCTCTACACATATAAGGAGAGAAGATATATATGTTTGTACTCAACATGCTCAGAGACTACTAGACTTAAAAAAACACTAGTAAAATGATAAATTCGCACTAAGTAACATAGACTATTGGTGTGAGGGTTAGTGTGTGAGTGGAAGGTCCAGTAGGGAAACACGGGATAAAATATATAAGAATTTAATATGGATATAAAAAGGTACACGACATTGGTAAAACGATTTACAGACAGCTCTGTTATTTTCAGTAACTATGGTTACCTAAAACGCATAGACACAATACGCTCCCCTTTTAGGTAACCCCTAAAACACATTAAACTAAGCACAAGCACTAATAGAGCGACCCAAGCCCAACTACACACATGTCGTGCTTCAGTTCTACCACGAGACGTACCCATTTGCCGTACATCCCATAAGCAACGATACCGCGTGAAATACATGTATTTCAGATCAGAAATATCGCTCCCTAGTTGTCAACCAACAACTACTCGAACTCACCTCTGTCTACACAAACACACTCGTTCTTCACGCTCTCTTCATCATTTTATCTACACTCTATATGTAATTTACCGTTCCAGGTCGTTCTTGCCTATGCCTGTTTTCTTCTTAATGTCCATTATGTACTATTTTATACAATCTCCGGAACTCAGTCATTACCATCTCTTCACTATCTCTGTCGCCTTTATCAGACAAGATTTCTTCAGAAGATAATGCAAAACTACTGACAAACATATCATCACATTCATCACGTTCTTCATTCACTCTTTCACTGTCATTATCATCATGCTGCTGAACCGGCACCATGTTGTAAATTTTCCTAGGCCTACCAACCTTACCCCTATCTAAAGCTGGCCTTCCCTGTCCTCGCTTCAGCAACACATCGGTACGCGGGGCAACACCTTCCCCTGGTTGATAATTTACCGGAACTTCTAAATTGTCAACCACAGCCCGATCTTCTAACGTATCGTTATCGTGAATATCGTGATTTGGACGTTCATACTCAAAGTCAACAAATGTTGGCATCTCCTTGACATCTCCTACTATATCGTGACCCTTGTTCTCATTACCTTTACTGATTCCAACCTCATCTTGAAATCGTAAATCCCGAGCTACGATTACCTTTTTCCTTTCTGGCAACCATACTCTATAACCCTTCGTCACCCTAGGATAACCTATGAATACACCAGCAATACCTTTAGCACTAAATTTATCTCTGTTTATAGACTTATCCAGAACATGAACTTTAGTACCAAACCTTTTAAAATAATGTAACTTCACGGACCTACCGAACCACTTCTCATAAGGAACACTGCCAGACAAAGCGCTTTTAGGACAGCGATTACGTATGTGACACGCTGTCACAACAGCCTCTGACCAAAAACCTGGAGATAAGCCAGATGACAACAACATGGACCTTGCCATCTCTACCAGCGTCCTATTCATTCGTTCAGCCACGCCGTTCTGCTGTGGCGTATAAGGTACAGTCAACCTACGTTCGATACCATTTTCCTGCAAATATCTATCGAACTCTCTATTACAAAATTCGCCGCCGTTATCCGACTGCAGATATTTAATTTTCATACCTGACTGATTTTCGACATAGTTTTTATATAACTGAAATGCCTTCAGCACGTTACTCTTTTTACTCAACAAATACACCTCACACCAACGTGTATTGTCATCGATAAACGTAACAAAATATCTCGCCCCACCGATCGACGTCATTTTCATGGGACCCACGACATCAGAATACACAATTTTTAACTTTTCGTCACATGGGCCACTCGACCTCGAGAAAGGTAAACTACATATTTTGGCTTTCGCACAAACTTCACAGTCACGCAGAACTTTCATGTCATCATCTGTCATTCTTACATTTACACCCGACATATTCAACACCTTCACTAAATCTCTAGCATTCAGATGTCCCATACGCTCGTGCCACAACAACAGATTGACATTCGTTCTACCAGACGCTACTAACACTGACGCACTGTCTTCTTGCACACAGTACAACTCACCCACACGATCCGCTCTCAACACAGTCTGTCCACTACCGTTCATGACTAATGCCATATCCTTCTTGAATACGACCCTACAGCCATGATCAGTAATCTTAGACACTGATAAGAGATTGCAACGCAGATCAGGCACATACAGCACATTCGTCAAGTTCACAGTAGCCTTACGCTTGCCATTGTATGCTGACAACCTTACCGTACCTTTACCGTGTACATTTGTACTCACGTTTGTAGCCAAGTTCAATTTACCCGTAGTAGGCGTCATCGCTTCGAAAAATTTTCTGTCGTCATTACATAAATGGGATGTACAGCCGCTATCCAATATCCAATCTCCCCGTCTTACACCTACGACATTGCATTCATCTGTAAAACAGTTCAAAGTTAGTAAGATATTGTCATCACTTTTCGCCGCTACTGTACACCTAACATCTTGACGTTTCTTATTTTTCACTTGGCACTCCGAAGCCTTATGTCCTATAGCATGACATTTGTAACATTTAAACTTAAAATCTCCCTTCTCGGCGCCATTTTGACTCTTTCTTGTCTTCTGATGTCTCTTATTTTTCACGAACAACGCTCCCTCATCATGATCTGTACTCATATGTCTTCTGGAGCAATGTTCTTCCATGATCTTTATTTTAAGCACATCGACGCTCGGCAACTCATCTCGCGTTTCTATCGCGCATCTAAAGTTTTCAAAACTCTGCGGCAGACTGTATAGCAACATAATCGACAATAGATCGCCGTTGATATCGACTCCCATGTCTCCTAGCTTGTCTACTGCATCGAAGAACTCCGCCATGTGCACACGAATATCGCCACCCTCGTCCATTCGCTTCAGTGTCAACTGTTTCAATAGAGTCGCCTTCTTCGCAGGTCCCTTTGAAGCGTATATCGACTCAAGCTTGAGCCAGAGGTCACGCGCGGTAGCGCACCCCCTTGTATGCCTCAACTCGCCCGGACTGATCGCGAGTATCAACTCTGCTCTCGCCTTCTCATCATAACGATCCCAATCCTTACGTTCATTAGGATCCGAAGGCCTCGGCCGACTTCCATCCACAAAACACCATACATCGTTCTTTATTAGCAACGCTTGTACCTGGATTCTCCAACTATCATAGTTATCCCGACTCAGCAACTCAATCCGTACGCTACTCAGACTCGACATCTCTATTCACGTACCTTTCTTGCCGGCCCTCGATACTATTCAGTTTCTCCAAGAAAATTTTACCTACTTATGTTCCTCTGGACAACGCACATCTGGGCCCATAACCTTTGTGAGGGTTAGTGTGTGAGTGGAAGGTCCAGTAGGGAAACACGGGATAAAATATATAAGAATTTAATATGGATATAAAAAGGTACACGACATTGGTAAAACGATTTACAGACAGCTCTGTTATTTTCAGTAACTATGGTTACCAAAGAGTATATAATACACTACGTTTAAGAGTCGGGACTTCATACAAGCTTTTTGACTGCAGTTTAGGCTCAGATCTAGTACCAACAGAGACAGACAAAAAAAGTAATGCCAACATGACAAAATCAAACTAAGGATGTGGTGTACGTTACAGAATATGTCGATATCGATAAAAAAGAATGGGTACCCTGCCCTGCATTGCAGACAGGTTTTTTAATAATACAAAAGGAAAATAAAAACCTCTGTTAGTTTGGGAAATATTGAGTTTTATTCAATTACATGTAATTATTTTCATACAATGGAATAATTTTATTTTTGCATTTACAAACGCGTAAATATTAATACTAGAAAAATGCACTGAAAAATCCCTCCTGTCCCGCCTGAGGCAAGTCGATTTTTTTTCAGTGCATTTTTCTAGTTTCATAAAATTTATGTCACTACAAAAAATAATAAAGTTAGGATTACAATGTGGGAATGAAATTGTTTGTAGGATGCACTAGAAAACCTTTTCGGCATAATGAGACAACATTGTCCAACTAATAAAAACCCAAAAATGTCACCACGTTACAGCTGCCTTAAAATATAATATATTAACCCGCTTAATTACACCAGTGAGCAGAGGAGCTAACTGTCAGGAAGACAGCGATAAAGCAATGATTGATTTTAGCAGGCATTTATCTGAAATAATAAATAAACAGAGATTAGTAAATAGTATCGTTTGAGTTTACGGTGATCATCAATTCAAATTATAGTTCACCACTTACCATCGCGGACTATGGGTAACGCGTGCCTTGGTCTGGTGACCAATCAAAGTCACATCTGGTCCTGAAATAAATCACTCATTAGCTTCAGGAATTGAGCTATCATACCATGTCAGAAAAATAGGTTATGTAACTTACCAAGGGTGGAGTAGGAGCCGTGCTTATACGGTTGCAAGTAATAATCATACCCGACGGGCACCGTGTTCAAGGCGACAGTCACGTTGAGATCTGAAAATATGGACGTGGGGTTAAACCCAGAAAAACTTTTGATGATGATAATGAGAGATGTTAATCTTCTGGCAATGCTTATCTTCTGTGCAATACATAGGCCAGCCCTCTGATCACGGGAAACCTCAATTAATTAGGAGGTTTAGTTATTTTGTTTTTCTTTGTATTTAATTTCCATTATTTTATACGATTAGATAAGGATTGAAAATATTTTATATGTATTAAACAAATGCAGTAGTAATGAAACATCTCAAATACATTTTATACTCAAATGTACGAATATAGTTTTATCGATAATTTAGTACGTAGTAAGGACATCACTACGGATCATATGGTTTTTGGTAATGATTTTAAGACAAAGTATTAAAGTGACCAGAAATTCTTTCTAATTACTTAGCGTCAATAAAATAACATGGAAAACTATTTACCGCTTCTCATCTAGTGGGAATTGAGCCATGAAAACCCGCTTTTGGTTAAATTTCCTACCAGATTTTAGTCCACATATTTCACATCTTGTGTAATACATTTTGCTGTTATGCACTTATATAAATGATAAAAACCAGTATACACTTAATGATAATAGTCACCGAAAACAATAAATACGCACACAGATGGAAAAATAAACTAAAACGACGCTTTTTAAAAATTTTCAAAAACCTCCCGCCGCCATATTGACATTAGTGACACTCCAGCAGCGCGAGACAAGGAAGGGTAGATAGGAAGTAAGAGACAAAACACCAGTCGCCATTAAAAATTGCCTAAACTCCATACATTTTTTCTGCAGTATTGAGTTTCGGCAGGCTGATGGTTACCTAAAACGCATAGACACAATAATTGGTACATCTATTACATAAAAAAAACATATTTCACAAGGACGAAAATGCAGGTGAAGCACTAGTTTTTATGTAGGTACATACTAGCGGCCAGACAGACGTTGTAGGTACTTACTGTAAAAAAACAAAACAAAATAAACAGAATTATTTTAGACCAGCGGTACGTGGAAATGGATGTAGGTAAAAATCCCTCGAATTTCGAGATATTCCAAAATACCCCTTTCTTAATTCTAGCCGAAAGGTCATATACTAATTTTTTATGGATTTTACTTTATAATTTTATTTATGGGTTTTACTCGTATAAACTTTCATCCCCTATTTTATCCCTTTAGGGGTTGAATTTCGAAACATCCCAAAACCACGTCTTTCTTAATTTTTAACAGAAAAACCACATACCAATTTGCATGGATTTTACTATAAAAATGACGGATTTCCATACAACCTTTCATCCCCTATATTACCCCCTTAGGGGTTGAATTTCAAAAAATTCAACCCCTAAGGTGGTAATATATCATCATTTCAGAGACCATTCTTTTGTCATTTTCAAATATTGCATAGTTTTTAAGTTTATTTTTGAGTGTCATCAAAATCCTCTTTTAAATTATCGTGGGTGTTCGAACCTGAGGAATTACGTTTATTAAAACTAGAACAGTCTAATCACTACTATTTTTATTCGTATTAAAAAATTCGAGAGTGGTCTCCCCTTGACTTTCTTGAAAAGTTGATAGAAACCTTATATTTTGATGTCATACAAGGTTGCAATAAGTTCATACTCGAGTTATCGTGCTAACGCACAGACATAATTCCAAACACTGTATTTTTGGACTCTTGGGAGGCCCAAAACATGTAAATCCGTCAAAATCTCGAGGTCGAATTTTTTGACGATTACAAGACTCCCTCTATACTATGTATACGAGAAAGTAAAAAAACTTTAAATAGCACATATTCTTGAGGTTCTGATGACAACTAATTATAATTTATTCTAAGAATGAATTTGATCATTGGCAGAATATATATCGCTATTTACATTGCAATACGCTTAATTGATAAATAAATAGGATTACAATAAGGTCAAGACCTCGGAAATTAATTTGCAAAGTAAAGAAACTAGATTGAAGGAACATTTTTTTTTTTTTGCTATTAATGCTATGTCGGTAATAAAGGGAGCAAGATCTGAGTGGGAGCAAAATGAATGTTAGTCTCGTTTAGTTGTTTTTCACGTCTATAACAATTTTAATATTTATTTTTAATTAGACAGAAAATACTTTCAGTTAATAAAATATTCATATAGAAAATAGGAAACGTGAATAGCGCCCCTAGCGGAAAGAGGCGTAAATCGTTTTTGACATACAAATTGGGCTCTTAACGCAACTACACTAGTTAAGTACGTATTTTATACTAAAAGAAACGTGTATACAGCGACACTTTTTGTTTCACCAGCAGAGTAGAAGTAGATTGTGACAGTTATGGAATAATTTTATTTTTGCGTTTACAAACGCGTAAATATTAAATACTAGAAAAATGCACTGAAAAAATCGACTTGCCCGCCTAAGGCAAGTCGATTTTTTTCAATGCATTTTTCTAGATTGTAACAGATTCTACAACTTGTTTCCGCGACATCGTGAAGCGTGGAAAATGTTTAACTTCACATTCACATACATAGATTATTTACTTACGTTTAAATAGGAAATTTTGTTCACTGTTACGTCTAAGGCCGTGCGCTGCGTTGCGGGCTGATTTATATGTCATCTCCATAGAGATGACATACCACTCAGACCAATGGATGCCCGCGTCGCGTGCGACGGGTGACGCAACGCTGCTCTATGGAGATGGCATGAAAAAGCCCGCCGCGGGTGCCCGAGCCGTGCACCCGCTTAAGGCAGCGCACGGCCTAATACCACCACGCACTTAAGAGTAGTAGAGACTACACGAATTATTTAATTTTGCCTGCTTTCTATATTTTGCAAGTACAGCATATTAAATAATAGGGGTTAAAGTATGAAATTGCTGTTTTTTTCCTCATTATTCATTAGTGTATAATTCCATTAATACAATAGCTATGTCCATTATTCTTATTTTAAACTTCATTACAAGGACTTATATTTATGTATAAATTTTTATTCTTATTTTTATTTTTTTCACTAGAAATACATCTTCAAAAACAGCTCGTCCTAAGAGGTGTCCGTCTCCGTTATAAAAATATGAATATTTTTTTACAGGTGTCAATTCTCAAATTCTATCTCTAAGTATCCTATAGCTTAATGTTTTCTAAATATATCCACAAAATAACACAAAATTTAGATTTGTGGTTCCTTAAAAAATCGCAAATATATTTGTATGAAAAATTAATTTTCGTTAAATTCTCCATACAAAACGGCAATTTCATACTTAAACCCCTAATATACCTATGGCTTTTGCTACTAACTTAAAAATGATTCTATATTCATGTGACCCATATTTTTGTCAACAGAAAATGGCTAGAAGAAATAGCACTGGCGAACAAGAAAGGACGCAAACCGTCGCTTCTACGAGCCATGACCAGAACTTTTTGGCTGAGCTATGCACCTTCTGGGATCATGTTCTTGACTCAAGCCCTCATCCTTAAGTGAGTAATCATCCTATTGACATTGTCATGACAAGAACACATTAAACGTCTTGCTCATCATTTCCCAGCTTACATAGGCGAGCACGTAATCTTGTTTTAGATCTTAGTGACGAATAAGCACGAATTATTATTTACTGAGGATTATCAAAACGGTCGTAAGCGCCGGTGACGGTCATGTCAATTGGGATTGGTGTTTCACCCGATTATGTAAAAACACGTCTTGTGAGACTCCATTTTTAACTCTGTGTACCGTACATTTATGCGTATAAACGTAAAATACTTCAGTAGTTATCTATACTAATATTATAACGAGGAAAGACTTGTATGTTTGTAAAGGATAGACTCAAAAACCACCGAAATAATATTAAAAATTCATTCACCGTTAGAATGCTACTTTTTGACTGAGTAACATAGGCAATATTTTATTGCAAAACAATCATACGTGAACAAAGTCACTGGCGGAGCGCTAGTTAAGAATAAAATTAATAGTCCAAGAGCCCTTAACGATCAGTCCTTCGTTATTTTATAAAACCTGTACCTAAGTTTTTCTGTTTAAGACTCTAATACAAGTAAAAACGATCTCCAATTACGAAGTTTGGAGCATCGTGAGGAAATCTGCACACACCTATAAAGAAATTCTTAGGTTGTGTGTGAAGTCGACCAACCGGCACTTGGCCAGCGTGGTTGACTAAGGCCTAATCGCCCCTAATGTGGGGTAGGCTCGAACCCCTCGGTGCGGACATTATATGAGCTTTTGATGATGATGATGATAATGTGGCGGATGAAGCAACGGGCCAAGTGCGGGTTGGTCGGCTTCACACACAACCTATGAATTTCTTCATAGGTGTGTGCAGGTTTCCTTACGATGGTTTCCTTCACCGTCAAAGTGTCGATTAAACGTACATATGAATTCAAAATTTGAAAACACATTGGTACGTGGCGGGGATCGAACTAGTGCCTCCCGGGTGAGAGGCGACACTCTTACGCACTACGCCACCGACGCTTTCCCATCCGCCACATGCGACTCTACAATTCAAACAAAAGCGTGCTCTCCTTGAACGTATGTTTGTGTTTCTGGCAGCCCACTCCGCGCACCGCACCGCCTAACGCACTGCGGCTCCCTAATCGAGGCCTAAGCTTTCTTTCAATAATACTGCTGATATGAAATAAAAATGTTTTATCAACCAACAAACTCACGATTCTTACATAAAAATTTGGAATAATAAAAAAAAATCCACTAACGACATGGAAATAAAATATAACAATTTGAAAACTAGAAAAAAAAAGTTTTTTCAGTTTTAAAAATATTTACGCGTTTGTAAAACGCAAATATTATTCCATAGTTTATGGTAGTTTCATCTTAACTGGGCGTCAAATATTTGTAAAAATATTTCGTTCGGATCTTAGAAGTGCAAATTTCAAAGATTTGATAAAACAATGTTTACCATAAAAACATAAGACCAAGCACTGACAAATTTCGACAGTGAAAGCAGTGCCCTGGTGGCGTAGTGGTTAATGCAGCCGCCCGGATTCCGGAAGATGCTGGTTTCGATTCCCGCTTGGGGCAGGTCGATTTCTTTCAGTGTATTTTTTCTAGTTTTAAAAATATTTACGCATGCGTAAAACGCAAAAATTATTCTATAATATAATAATTTTACAGAAAAAATGAAAATATACCGCTGCAGCCAAATAGTACTAAAACACACACACACACATACTTAATCAAACATTTTTTTGCAGGCCTTTCCAACCTGTAGCGTTAGGCATGATGCTGATGTACTGGGAGCCAGGCTCGGACATGACTTATGAGCAAGCAGTGTACTGTGCTGTGGCCGTCATCGTCATGTCGCTATTCATCGCGTTCCTGAACCACCACGGCACATATTCCACACAACAGTTTGGGATGAAAGTCCGAATTGCCACTTGTTCACTTATCTATAGAAAGGTAAACGTTTTAAACAAATTACACAAAGTACCTCCTGTTGTTGTCGAATTACTCGCGTTAACTCTAGCTGACTTAAACTGTATGAATCAGTTTTAAAATCCTCTGTGTAGTGTGCAGAATCACGAATTTTACATGTAGATTGTTATGATGTAACATTTTGTAATCCACCTAAATTATGAAGAAAGTCACAGTTTTGATAATAATTCGAACACACAGTTTTATGGTCTAATCAACTAAGAATCAAAATGAAATTGCGTTGTCATCGACGTCTTCCACATTATTACATTTATCCGGAGAAGAATCTGGATGTAGGTACTCGACACTCAAAATTATCTTCAATAATGACGTATAGATTAACAAGATTTCTTTACAATAACGCGAAACCCAAATACACTAAAAAAATCTAAAAAAATATTATTCACCAAAATCCGACTTTTTTAAATATTTTTTTTTTTGCAATTTCAGGTAATGCGCATGAGTTCTGGTGCGCTGGCGCAGACAACTGCCGGACAAGTGGTAAATCTTCTATCGAATGATGTGAACCGTTTTGACTACGCGTTCATCTACGCCCACTTTATCTGGATTCTGCCCCTTCAAGTCGTTTTGGTGTGCTATCTCATATATGTCAAGATAGGCGTAGCTGCCATCATTGGTGTTGTCGGAATTGTGTTACAAACTATTCCGGTCCAATGTAGGTATATTTATAACTATTTTTTAAATGGAATCATTTAAATAATTAGAATTTAAAAAAGAAAAAAGGGAAATTAAAACTTTAAAAAGATAAATTTCTTCCTCGTAAATATGAAGCTCTTGACCTTCACCTGATACCTGATGTCAAGTCATGATAAAGTTAAATATGGAAGCAAGCTTCACTCGGAACCGTCAACCGCTGCAACTGGATTGCTTATCTAGCTGTCGAAACACAATAATGCAGTTAACATTATTGTTAAGCCAGCAGACTTTGATAAGATGGTATGGAATAAACCATGTCCAAAGGAGTTGTTCGATATTGGTACTCAAAAACCCCTACGATAAATTATATATGTCGTGGGCCGATCGTATAGTTGGGCAGATCGTGAAGTACTGGACCATAAAAAGCTCAACCACTGGTCGAATAACCCATTTTATAAAAATAGTAGTGGTCAGGATTGATCAGTAGGTTCAGGGTTTTTTTATGACCAAGCGGAGTGGATTGTTTCTGGGAGAGTCTATTGGCCTACGACATAATTGCTGTGTATCACTATAATTATGCCCAGCTACGATCGAGCAACGACATATATAAAATGAAAACTTACGTTCAGAGGATCCTGAATATACCGTTTTTTTTTATTATTTTAAACTACGGCATTTTTTGAGTACTTAATTTTAAAAGTATGTCTAAGAAATCTACTTTTCAATCAAATTTTCTCATTGAATTTGACATCGATCGGGATAACGATTTTTTGAGCTAGAATAAAAAGCAGATTTTTCTTAAAATGCGGGGATTTAAAATTATAGTTTTTATCCCATGATATTCTTTAAAATATTCTCTTTCATATCATGTAACTTGTGTCTTGCATCTCCTTTGTATTCTATACTCCTTTATATCTCCTTAGTTTCACGATATGAATAAATAACGTTAATTAAACAATGGAAATTGGAGTTATAAATGCTCAATAATTCGAAGTGATCATTTGCAATTGCAGCTTACATGAGTAAAATAGCGGCAAGGCTACGAATGAAGACGGCCGGCAAAACAGACGAGCGCGTGCGCATTATGGACGAAATTATTAGTGGAATGCAGGTAACTGCTGTTTCATTTACTCAAACGCCACATTCAAGGTCCCGACGATGGGTAATGAAATTGCTTAGAATCTTAGATATATCAGCGCAAAATTATGAAAACCTTAATATACTTAAATGAGATTATAAACTGGCGGAAAATTGTGAACAAGTCGAAGTTCACGTTAACAAGATTAATATTAAAGCAGCTCATTCATATTAGGCAAGTTCACACACTCTCTGAGCAATAGTAGATTATCGGATACGTGACCAATCACTGGTCAGCTTTACAAAGCTAACCAGTTTTTTGAAATTAGAAGTATTAGATAAAATAAATATAATTAAACAATATTCGTACCTATATGTTTACAAAAATGAGTTCTACAATTTTTAAACTCATTGTAGAACTCATTTTATTTTTTTTACATTCGGTATGTAACTGTACTGAAAGCAAAAATAGACTACGCGAGTCAGTTATAGAACTCATTTTTGTAATAACGAATAATTTGTTGTCAAATGATCCTGAGGCTTTATTGCGCTGCATTTACGAATATAAAAACCAAAACCAAATTGTTGGCATTCCCATATTCTATTCTCAATAAATGGCTTCACATTAGTTAATTATTACGCATTTAGCCATTGTCAAATGCAATTTTGAGAACAATAAATTCTACGGTAGTTTAAGTTAGTCTCACAATAATTGGGCGAAGCTCACGTTCCCATACGTTTTGACATGTGACAATTTTCAATGTATGAAACTGCGTATGAAAACGGAACCGTTTTGGATTTTTTATTACCACTTAAAACGTTGTAAATAGCGCGATATGGTCCATGGTTAGCTACAATAGATGCTTCACTCCCTTTACACCTATACTAGTTCCGATCCGTTCGAGTAATTCTCAGATAAACACTACACACTCAGGCACTAGACACACTTTTGTTATACACCGCACTCGTCGAACAAGGGTGCGAATACCCGGTCTACATACGACGCGCTATACCCGTTACAGATATGTACCGGGGCGCTTCTCCCCGCCTCCGCCAGGTCCGAGACTTTAGAGGCACCCTCGGGCATGACGCTCCCTACCGACACGGACGCCCTAGGGACGCTAGGCGGTCGAGAGACTCCCCACGGGGGAGATGCTCGGTCGCCCAGTAATCCCCTAGGAACGTTCGACCTACAGGCTTGAGGACCCCCCAAGGTCTTCGCCTTCCTAAAAACCCGGTGACGCAGAAAATGTCATCAGAGAAAATCTGCAATAGATTTAAAAAAAAAAACATATACTAGTTATGTACCTTACCTCTACCTTACAACACAATAACTGCAAAAGAACCTTCATTATGGTAGTAGTTCCCACTGGATGTTATAATGTATTTTTTATTTCAAGGTCATAAAAATGTACGCGTGGGAAAAGCCTTTCGAACAAGTTGTTGCTCTGGCACGCAAAAACGAGATAAAATGCATCACCTCGGCGTCCTACCTTCGAGGAGTCTACCTCAGTTTCATGGTGTTCACGGAAAGACTTTCGCTCTACATCACCCTCCTAATGTATTCTATATTTGGATACCAAGTCACCGCTGACATAGTAAGTATACGCCTATCTCTCACTCTTTCATGTAGGATACCTGTGCAATAAGTCAAAAATGATAAAAATATCAATAAACACAAAGTAGAATAAATAGTCTATCCAAGATCAGTTAAAGGAAATGCACCTGTGCAACCATAACTATGAATAATCAAGTGCGCAGGTGCAAATTCTTGAATAGCTTTACAAGTAGTTTAGAGTTTTAACTAATATCTAATGCTCTATTCCAAAATGTCTGGAATACATGAACAAAATTAAATTAATATGAATTTAAAACGTACAGAAGAAAATGTACGTCTGTACAATTTTAATCTGTCTGCCATAGTGACTACGAAATGTAATATATTTATGGAGACATATAAAAATATTACATTTTGTAGTCACTATGGCAGACAGATTAAAATTGTACAGACGACAGCAATACATTTTCTTCTGTACGCTTGGTCATAAAAATCTATAAATCTATTGATGTTACAAACACTTGATACCAGGTAGGAAGTGTTTGTAACATCAGTAGATTTATAGTTAGTTATTAGTCCTACATCAGGTCGATCCTTCAAATATACATGTTTCTCTGCTGCCCATATTTCACATTTTAAGCTCTCGACCAGTGAATCTGGGATTATACTATTAAGCACTCGATTTCGATATGATGATCGTTTAATAATTTGAAACATGTATATTTCGTTGGCGATCAAAATATGACAACCGATGTTTTAAGATTAGTTAAAGTAAGACAGTATACATTTAAGTAAAATATTAAAGCCTTAGGTATTCTCCTTATTGTTAAAATTGTGTTCTAAACAGATAAACATAAATTTACAATGACCGACTTCCAGATGTACTATAAAGTAATTTGCAGGTGTTCCCTTTGGCGCAATTCTACAACACCCTTCAAGGAACCCTTTCGATTATCATGTCGAATGCGGTATCTTTCTTAGCTGAAGCTATGATTTCAGTACAACGACTCGAAGCATTTATGCTGCTAGGTATGTGAGGCTGCACCTCAATCAAAATGGCACGATTCTAAAATTTCTAACTACTCAACTTAACTTCTATCTTACTAAAACTTAACTTCTATCTTTCAAAAGGAAATGGGGACATCTAAACCACTCTTATATTGTTTTTTAATTCCCGAAAAATATCTATATAACAGTATTTGCTTGTATTGAATACCTATTTCTTAGTGTCTTCGTAATTTTTTGGCAAAACTAGTTGGTAATTTCTCCACACAGTTTAAGCTTAATCACATTATAATAATTAAATTTATCCAAAATGGTGTTGCAGTGAACATCAATTTTAATTTTACAGTAATTGCCAATTTTTTATTGGCAGTTGTCTATGCATTTTTATTTACACTTAATTTAACACTTTAGTAGTTTTTAGTACTAATGTCTTCTATATTTTCCTTTTTCATAACGAAAACCTACTTTTATTTTATAAGCACATTTAATTTTACCTCTAATGCATATTCCCTATTACAGGAGCACGTCTATACTTCTTACTAATTAACCACTTTTCTTTAGCAAGCACTTGGGGGACTTTTACTGGTCCTTAAGAGGATAGTACGGTGAGCACGTCTCCATACAAACGGACAAAACGTTTTCCTACCCCTATTTCTTATCCGATCTTTATGATGTATTCGAATGTTTTTATTAAAAAGATAAAAACAGTCTGTACGTTTTCCTTTTTTCAAAATTCGACGTAATTTAAACTTATTTTAAAAAATAAAAGAAGTTTGAAAAAATTAAAACGTAAAGACATAGTTGTTTAGTATGTGAAAAACATTTGAAGATAAAGATCGGATACGAAGAAGTAGGAATAGTTATTTGTTCAATAAGTGAGCAAAGTTACTTTTTGCTGCGAGTGCCGATATGAAATCACGAACCAGCGAAGTAGTCTAGAATTGATTTATAAATAGACTACTGAGCGCAGTAAGTGATTTTAGGGCACGAGACAAAAATAATTGCTCTCGTATGAAACATACAACTTTTCACCTCTCCAGCGAGAAAATTGTTTTAGGTGAAAAAAACAATACAATACTTTTATATACATGTTAAATATCTTTAAAATAATTATAAAAATTAAAAGTAACATTACTACAAATACTTAGATTGAACGTGACGGTCTTGTTCGGAGCTCGCAGCAAAAAGCGTTTTTGCTTCGAGATTTTACGAAGCAAAAGAGTTCATTTGGTGCTAGAGAGGTGAAAAACATTTTCTCCATTTGTGTTATTTTGTATGAAGACGTTGCATGAAGGATAATACGGTGAGCCCTACTATCCTCTTAAGAAGAACGACCTTAACTTACCATAATTAAAAAACCTATAGGTTGTTTATTAGCAATCTTTAGTTTTGGTCGTAGAGAACCTTCACAGTATCACCCGAATTTTTAAGACCTTGGTGGTCTTTCTACGGAGTTAGTAATCGCTGTTTGTATGTTTATAAGTACGAAGAAGAAAACAAGTACAGAGATGTAATGTCCACAGGTGTTCCCGTTAGCACAACAGTTCAACATGCTTCAGTGTACTCTGGCTGTGTATATACCGTCAGCTCTTTCACAACTAATGGAAACTTTCGTGTCTATTATTCGCGTAGAGAAATTTTTATTGTTAGGTACGATAACGCAGTACTTGTTTGTGATTGATGTATCGTTAATTTGACACTGGGATGTTTGATCAGGGAAATTACACCGATTTTTTATACTAAAATGCTTTTATTAACTTTCTTTTTTCTTTACTAACTTGCATGAAATTGTGGTGATGGCGTTACTAAAATTTACTGTGGGTTTTAGAATTTTTTGTGTTATTTATATTGGAGTAGTTAAAGAATATCGTAATCAACAATCTACATTTATTGGGAGATTGCTTTGTAAATGTTTTAAGAGAATATGATTTTTTCTAATTTATATTGAATATTTTAAAAAGTTTTCTTTCTTAACACATTAAACATTAAATGGCTTGCATAAACTATTGAATAAGACTTACAAGTAATATAAACTGTTTAGATAAAGTACATAATATGTTGCCGTCACGTGTATTCTATATAATCCGTTATTTACATCAAGCATTTGGCGTGACTGCATTAAAGTCATACATATACATAAGCACGCATTGTGTCAGTAACTCATGATCCGATATAATAACTTTATCAAGTATTCCTTTACAATGTATTGCAAGCACTAATCACTTGTATTGAAATTTATTTGCACGGACGTCAATTTAACGATCCTAAGCTCAATTAAAATAATGGTAAATTAAATGCAGATGAACGTGAGGATTTACGTAGTGTCCCTGGAGTGGATATCGCAAAACTAGTTCAGTCGGTGGAAAGTAGAAAAACAAAGAATTTAGTCCAAGAAGACTTATGTCAGAATTCGTTTAAGAAGATTGACGAAGAGGGCATCTTCAATCCTAGTAAGTAGCATTATACAAAGATAATTTAGAAAAATGAAATAGTGGACGTGAAAGACTTCCCTTAATCTTAGATAGTAGTTAAAAAGAAGTTATTGACAATCCGAAAATATATCTTACTAGAATTACATTGGTTTTTATTAGACATACCTATTAATAAGCTATCAGCGATAAATGTATTAATAGAATCCATAATAGGTAAGCGTAGAATTTATTGTACATTACGTGTTTTTTTTTAAAATTTGATCACGATTATTATTATGGTTATGATAAAGACGCAAACTGAATATCTGTATAAAACAATAATAATAATGCAATATTATAAACAGGTTTTGATAGTAACGAGAAAGGACTACTGAAGCAGGCTTTATCCTCTCTTAACATTCATTCGGATGTGGGTATACAAATCCAGGACATATACGCTAATTGGACTGAGGATGGACCGGACACTCTCCGCAATATCAACATCACTGTGCCCAAAGGAAAATTGTGTGCTATAATTGGCTCAGTCGGCTCTGGGAAGGTAATAACAAGTATTAAGCAGAAATACATGAAACATTAACAATCGATAAATATGTTTATAAAATTGTAATTTCAATTAATAGAAAATAAAAAATGTATCGTACATAAACGGAACAAATTAATACTTATAATTATAACATAAATGTAACAAGAAATTTTCCAATATGAAACGTCTGCCATTGGGACGTAACTTCTTATTTTACAGAAGACAGCAAACATATATTACTACTTTTATGTAGTGTTGTGTTTCTGTCAGTGACTCCGGAATTTAGATCAAGGGAAGCAGAATTGTTTATTTTTGGTTTTTGATTTCAGAGTTCTGTACTACACCTTTTGTTAAATGAACTAAGACCTAGGAGCGGTAAAGTGTATCTCTCAGGGCCACTGGCCTACGCTAGTCAGGAACCATGGCTGTTTGTTGCAACAGTGCGTCAAAACATATTGTTTGGACTTCCTTATAACTCCAAAAAATACAAAGAAGTAAGTATTAAAAAAAAACATTTTATTCCTGCAATAACAAGTACAAATACCTACCCACACGATCATGAAGGGTATGCTTTTTAAGCGAAATAAATCTTAGGACAAATGTACCTCCACTCATTGGCTCTAATTTAAAATATTTCTAAAAGTAAACAAACGTCTTTACTTAAATTTTTCTCGATTTCATATGCACCTAAAGGTAAATCCTTATGTTTTAATTAATATTTCCAAAAATATGTTCTCGAGTCTCGTTCTGTTCGGTATTTTATTAAACTTTTTTGCTTCTTGTGTGTTCCTCAGGTAGTAAGAGTATGTGCACTACAAAAAGATTTCCAGCAGTTCCCTCATGGAGACCAAACTCTTGTAGGGGAAAGAGGTGCTTCTCTCTCTGGTGGTCAGAGGGCACGTATCAATCTCGCCAGAGCCGTTTATAGACAGGTAGGGCAATTATTATATTCAATAAACTGAACAAATGACAATTATTAATTTTAAAGTCAAGTCAATTTAAGTAAAATCCTTGTTAAGGAGTATTATTTATAAAGTAGATATTATTATCGTCGTCGAATATTCTCTTATTAAAATTGTTACGTTTACAGGCGGACATATACCTATTGGATGATCCATTATCAGCAGTAGATGCGCATGTAGGTAGGCAGCTTTTTGACGAATGCATTGGCGGATACCTAAGACATACTACGCGAATCCTTGTAACACATCAGTTGCACTACCTCAAAGCGGCAGACTATATAATTGTTATGAACAGCGTAAGTTATGAATAATACGATTTATTATGAGTTAATCTTATCTTTCAATTTAGCTTTAAAATGATTGATGTTCACATACCTACAACTTATAAATTAATTTACATTTTCTATAGGGCAAAGTAGAAGCAAAAGGAACATATAATGAATTAGTAAGCTCTGGTAAAGATTTCGCTAAGTTGCTATCAGCTTCACACGATAACGAGGAAATATTGAAAGAAAACGAGAAAATACCTCCACCTATGTCTAGAAGAACATCGTCACGAGTAAGAATAGTTTTCTTTCTGATTGAATTTATAAAACTAATACATAATAACTATTAGGGAAAATGCAAACGATTTTTTCTATTTTCAGTTATCTACCACACGCCGTCCATCTCTTTGTGAATCCATGACCGGTTGTGACATTCCAGCTCAAGAAATGGAGGAAGAACAACGCGAATCGGGTTCCATGGGTTGGCACGTCTACGGTGCTTATTTGAAAGCTGGGGGAAGGCCTGCGAGGATAGTATTCATGGCCATTTTGCTGATTATTGGACAACTCTCTGCTACATTATGCGACTATTGGGTCACAATTTGGTAATTCACATTCATTGACATTGGTCTAATATCTTCATTAACTTTTACAACAGGCAAAATTCATTTTTACTCAGGACTGCAGAATTACCAGTGTACCAAATCTCAACGGAAAACATTCTAGTTCTAGCACTTACCATAATAGTGATTCTATATGATTTAATTCTAGGACCAATGAGGTTACCCGAATGAAGGAAAGGGAAAGTAATACCACCACCAACGAGTATGAAAAGATCACGACACCACACAATCATTCTTTCAATATCATCAGCTATTTCACTGGGAATGAAGAAAAAGCAGGTTGGTTTACGTATATCATAGAAGACGTAATTAAAGAAGAAAGTCCTGTGTCTTTCCGAAATGAAATTTCATGATAGTTATAAATACAAAT
The DNA here is from genome assembly GCA_955850985.1 of Elophila nymphaeata. Taxonomy (NCBI): domain Eukaryota; kingdom Metazoa; phylum Arthropoda; class Insecta; order Lepidoptera; family Crambidae; genus Elophila; species Elophila nymphaeata. Next base: position 14,177,335 of record OY039069.1, on the reverse strand, counting down.
GCACAATAGTAATCGCTCACTCGGCGCTCCTGTCAACTAGTTTTGCAGATTAGTATAGACATTTAAGAAAGTTTAAAAGTCAATTAAAATTAAAAGCTAGCTATTAAAAGCTATTAAAATTAAAAACGTTTTTGAATTGTCAACAGGAGAAACAAATGCAATTTTCTGTAACTAATGAAATGTGAATAAATTAAATCTTTTATACTTATATTAAACGAATAAATAAATCTAATCTTCATGTTTAATATTTTTATTTATCTTCTAGAACTAGATATCAACGCTTACATCGGACCCCTAAACACAGCCCATTACTTATACGTATACACAGCGTTGATCGTATGTTGCATCTTCTTCATCACGGCGAGAGCATTTATGTTCTTTGCTGTGTCTATGACAGCTTCACGTAACCTTCATAACGACATGTTCCACTCCATGCTTAGAGGCGTGATGATATTCTTTGATACCAATTCTTCAGGTCAGTACAAGTTTTATCCCTTATAAAATACGAGTAGGTTGTTACTTTAATTTTCCCAATAGTTTCAAACTTTTTAACATTATTTGTTGTTTTGAGACTATTATTTCTACGAGTAAATTAATTTATATATCATCCCTACAGGTCGTATCCTGAATAGATTCTCCAAAGACATTGGTGCATTAGATGAGCTCTTACCTCGATTTCTTCTGGAGTGTATCCAAATATATTTGGTAATGTTCAGTATATTGGCACTGAATGCAGCTGCACTTGTATGGACATTATTACCAACTACTATTATATTACTCCTTTTCTACACTATACTGCAAATCTACCTCAAGTCGGCGCAGTCTATCAAACGCTTGGAAGGCACAAGTAAGTTCTATTGATGTAAATATTTATATTATCACATCTTTATTATCTTAAAATAATATTTAATAATGATTCTACTAATAGATAGTATTTTTGGTATAGAATGTACGACAAAAATAAAATTTGTTGATTCAACGTTGTCGAATGAGTTGGGTATAAGAAATCAGTTTATGGGATTGGCAAAAACTCCTATTGCAATAACAATAAAATTTTAGTCACCGCGAAAAATAAAAACATCTGAATGGCTCGAAAGTGAGCCATTCAGATGTTCATTTTTAATATTAGTTCAGATAAGTAGATATTGATATCTCGGTTATGTGTTTGTGTATTTTTAAAACGCAGTTTTAATATTAAATAAATTATTAAACCTGTGTTCTTGCAGCCCGCAGTCCAGTGTTCTCCCACATGTCGGCCACATTGAACGGCATCAGCACTATCCGGTCTTCCGGAGCGCAACAAAGACTCATTACCGAGTTTGATAAATTCCAGGTATAAGTGTTGAATGTTGTCTTTTTAACATCATGTTCTACGGCTTTGTGTTGGATTATATTATCACCAAATAACTTAATGCTTATAAATCCGCTGTTCTATATATGTTCCAATTTATTATCCAGCATGCGTTTTTTACTCTGTAATAGGTCTTTCGGAATCAAGAGAGTTCCCACTGATATTTTCCATTTTAGATACCGAAAAAGAAAAAAACTTGATGATCGTCACATTACACATATGGATAAATGGTTATATTTATCTTTATCAGGACATACACACATCGACCTGGACCAGTTACCTGGCGAGTGGCGTAACCCTTGGCTTCTGGCTCGATTTCATCTGCGTGCTTTATCTGGCCATCGTCATCGTAGCCTTCCTCGTCATCGACAGCAGTAAGTTCTTTCAATGTAATTAGGTTTGTAGTCCATACCGAATTATGCACACGAGCATCCTTGAAGCTAATGATGCTCTTTGTTTCCGTACTACCTATTTATGAAGTTAACATCTATGATGACTTTGTACGGTCGACCTCACAAATAGATTCGCGAGAGGCACGATAGCCTACTTAGATCGATTAAGTTTCTATAATAGACTATGACCTTTGTGACTATGGAACAAGAAATTTGATAGTTTTGGGTAGCTTGACCTGGCAGCAGTTTTTTATTTTTGTAACAGCCAAAAAATGTTGTTAAATATTTTACTTAATTTTATATACTGTTTTATACACTATATGTATATTTTTTCATATAAGTATTTTTCACAGACAAGGTTTTGTGTAAAAATTAGGAACCTACTCATTAAGCCGTAATGGCTTTTTTTTCGAAATAAGTAGTTACGTAATGAGATGATGGATGCTTCCCCCGATGTAGAAAAAAAACAATGAATGTAAGGACACATACAAACGTTGTTTTTCAAACGAGCAGTTGGCGCGCGTTTTTCGTTTGTGACGATGCAAATGCAAACGCCAATCCATTCAACACGTTGTCTGCTCGTTTTCAACGTCTTATTTTGAGAGTCAATGACTCTCAGATGGCTTGTAATCAACCATAGGACATTGATAATGATGACATAAACTTACATTGATACATAAAAAGATGGTCATATAATTCTACGCCCAAGTTTCTTGGAATATAGGTACTGAATCCAAAACTTTACCTTTTAGAAACGATATTCTCCGGAAATGTCGGCTTGGCGATATCTCAGACACTCATTTTGACCGGTATGCTGCAATTCGGAGTGAGGCAGACTGCTGAAGTGATCTCACAGATGACCAGCGTGGAACGAATTCTGCAATACACGCACATTGAACGCGAGAGTAAATGGGAAAAAGGAGGTTTGTATTTCATGTCAATGACGAAAAAAATATCAGTAACAAGTATAATTTTTACCTTAGTTAATTTTTGTAAAATTATATTTTGTAAGAAATAGAGAATTATTATAATTTTCCACATCTTTTGTATACTTACCTACTTATTATTTATGCAAATATAAAAAAGGAGTCGAAGGTGCTTCCATTAACCATAATCTTGATTGAGCATTTCACTCTATAAAGTTATTCCTAGGTACAATTACTTACGATAATTCACCGCATTTATAAATTTATTATAGTAAAAAGGTATCTTGACTAGTTGGGAAAGCCAACTACTACTAGTCGACTAGTCAGCTTAATTATACTCTGAGATTATACTTGTGTGCTTAAAAATACTGAAAGTAGGTATATTATGCACTAACATGGTGGTACATACAGGATGTAAAAGACATGAACAGTCAAACGAGAACCATGTATTTTATACATCAAAATAAGAAAAAAGAATTTCTTCATAGGTGTGTGCAGGTTTCCTCACGATGTTTTCCTTCACCTTAAAAGCGTCGATTAAACGTACATATGAATTCAAAATTTGAAAACACATTGGTACGTGGTTGGGATCGAACCAGTGCCTCCCGGGTGAGAGACGACGCTCTTACGCACTACGCCAACGACAAATAACAAATAATGTTTAGAATATGTTTTCAAAAAAAATCTATGACTTTGACCTTCAATAAAATCGTATCTATCAATTTCCCGGGTATAATTTAATGGAAAAAATGTTATGATGGTGAGCAGAATACATGGTTCTCGTTTGACTGTTCATGTCTTTAACACCCTGTATATGGCTAGTAGGCTAATCGGCACAAATTATATCCCATTTAGTTTGACCACTGATTTAGATTTTCCACATTTTCCAGAGCGTGAAACACCAAAGGGGTGGCCGTGGCGAGGTCGAGTCGAATTCCGTAACTGTTATATGAAGTACTCGACCGAAGACTTGCCAGTACTTAAAAACCTCAACTTGGTACTTGAGAGCGGATGGAAGGTAAATAAACCTATTTAATATTTAATGTGCAATTAGGATAGGATCCTAACTAATGGTAGGTACACTAATATTCTTTAAGAGGAAATATTTGTATGTTTGCAATGTAGGTACTCGTACAGGCTCAAAAACAGTCCCTATGCAAACTAGCTTAATCGTCTACAGACGATTGTAATACTGATGTATCATACTGCACCGACTCCAAAAACAATTGAACCAAGCTAGGAGATATAAGATTAGGTCTCTACTATCAAACTACGAGATCGACAAATCAACTACGATTTTTTTTGCAGGTGGGTATAGTCGGGCGTACGGGTGCGGGCAAGTCTTCGCTCATCTCGTCCTTGTTCCGACTTGCACTCGTCGAGGGCGACGTCCTTATTGACAACATTAACACTGCACATTTAGCCCTACAAGTAAGTTACTATTATATCTATTTTACATACCGCTATCACGCTCTTTATCCCAAAAGTGTTGTTGGTTACATATAGCCAAACCTGGTAAGAACTGCAGAAATTGCATTTATCCACCAAAAAGTCTTTATTCCAATCAAAACATCATTCCAAATTAAAAAGTAAATATCATTCAGATAGCACTTTCTTATAATTTACTAGCTTTTGTCCGCGTGTTCATCCGCGTGGAATAGTTACTTTAGGCAGCATTTTAATTTTCTTAGCTTATTTATTTGTTATCAAGTGCCTAAATTCAAAGTTTCATGGTTTTATCTTTAATAATGAGGAAAATATCCCCATGTTCATTTTCAGACCTTGTCACCTCATTTTTCCCTTTTAGGGGTTGAATTCTGAAAAAGCCTGAAACACATGTTTACTTATTTATCGATAGAGTTTTAAATAATATAGCCTAATAATACTAATCTTGTTTCCACATACAAACTTTGGACGCCCGTTTCACCACCTTAGGGGGTAAATTTTGAAAAATAATTTCTAAGTACCTACACCCAGCCGTTTGGGCTATGCGTTGATACGTCAGTCAGTACTTTTAAATATTTAGATTGACCAAGCGATAAAATTGAAAAATCGTGCTCCCAAAATTAAAAAAATTAAATATGAAATTTATATCACAAACTATCCTTACCCAAAAACTTACTTTGTTCCAGGAACTCCGCTCAAAGATTTCCATCATTCCTCAAGAGCCAGTGCTATTCTCGGCAACGGTCCGCTATAACCTGGACCCTTTCAATAACTACAAAGACGAGGAGCTCTGGAAGGCTCTCGAAGCGGTAGGTAACGGAATTTACTTTTATTAGGTAATCTGGTGGCTGGTGAGTGATCACCGTAGTACATGATCAACCTCTACACCGTACGAGTTGCAGTTGCTTGCCTTTTAGTAAGAAATTGTGGAAGTATCTCCGGTTGATTTGAATTTGATTCCACAATTTGGCAGTGCACAGCGGGAAAATTTGTATCTTAAAGAACTGATAATAAAGGTCCAACAGCCCTTTGTACTTTCTCGTACATACGTAGTATAGAGGAAGTTTTGTAATGGTCAAAAATTTGTGTGGGATTTATTCGTTTTGAACCTCTCCGAGTCCAAAAATACCGTTTTTGGAATTATGTCTGTGTGTGTGTGTCTGTGCGTTAGCACGATAACTCGAGTATGCTTTAACTTATTGCAACCAAATTTAACATGCATGTATGACATCAAAATATAAGGTTTCTATCAACTTTTGAGTCGTTTCTGGTATACGAGAAAGTCAAGAAGAGACCACTGCCGATATTTTTCATAACAAACATCATTGAGGATTTGACTTATCAACATTAATGACTAATTATTAAACGCATTTGATATAAGTTTTTACCTACTATTATAAAGTAAAATGTAGATTAAGTATCTAATAAATAGATAGTAATAATCTGATAAATAGTTATTCACCTTTTAAAATCTTGATATTTAGCTAAGCATCGCAGTGACCTGTTTCGCTAGCATTCAGTGCGATCACAATCTTGATTGATGCGTACTATTCAAAAATTAATATAACTATTCATTATAAATAATTGAAAAATAAGTTATAACTATATCAATCTATAGAGGCGATATACTTTAGCAAAAGTTAGAGAATCCTACTAAAATAATAAACGTAAAAGTTGTGAAAGATGTGCATTTGTTTCACGCAAAAACTACTGAACGGATCTTAATGAAACTTTACAATAATATAGCTCATACATTAGAATAACATATAGGCTATAATTCAGTCGACATTGACGGGAGCAAAGCCGCAGGCGACCACTAGTATATCATCAAACTCCTAATATAACTATAGCCTTATTTAAATAAATATTTATTTCCTAATAAGTATTTATGGGTAACAAATTAGCAATTATCTTTTTTGTTCCTTCCTTGTTTCCTTCGGAATTTATTTCACCATACTAATAATTAATAGTAATTCTGGTAATTCTTTGGGTATGGGTATTGTTAGTGTTTTTCTCGTCACTGCGCGTGTAACCCCTAGGTAGGTAGCGATAATCTGCACCGGGTTCACAAGCTCCAACATTGGACTATTAAGACTCCCACGGGACGGTACCTCCCAAAATATATTTACTTATTTGAAATAAATACATTAGTTAAACAAATATTTTCCTGTTTGGTGTCGGCGACTACATAATCTGATCAGCGATTATTACATTTCTACAACAGCTGTGTTATCGCAGGTTGATCTAAAGACGGCGGTTCCGGCATTGGACTTCAAAGTATCTGAGGGCGGATCGAACTTCTCACTAGGTCAACGTCAATTGGTGTGCCTCGCTCGAGCTATACTGCGAGGGAACCGTATACTCGTACTAGACGAAGCTACCGCCAACGTTGACCCAAAGTAAGGACCATCATTTTTGCTTATGGTGGATCCACACAGCCCAGCAGCAAGAGCTCATGCTCAGGCCACCGGACTGTCTGGATCCACCCTTATTAATAGTCACACTCCTAAATTCTTCATACATGTTGGTACCAAATGCGAAGTTTTGGGTCAAAAAATCACTAGGTACTTAATACAAGTGTGTAGAGTAGAAACTGAGGCAGTTGATGAATGTGTTTGACTTTTGGCTATAAAATGTGATAGGTCTATCAATATTTCGTATGAAATCGATATTTTATTATTAATGTATCGACTATAGGTACACTGCATATTAGATGCCAACATACGGATAGACTGTTCATGAGCAAGGACCAAGGTTATTTTAATATAAAAGATCTAATGTAATGACGGTATATAGTTCATCGCATCTTTCACTTCCACTCGGAATGAATGATAAATCAACAGTCTGAACACTGAGAGAACTTTCACTCGGATTGAGTCATTTCGTTTCGAGTCTTATAGAAGAAAACGTCGCGGCAAAATGGTCTTCTTTAGAAGACGTTCTGAAAGAGGAGATTAATGTTCTTTTCTGTTTCATTATCGTTCGTTCGTGTGAACAGGGAATGAAATAAAAATAAAACATTCACTGTAGTGAATATTCATTCGAGTGAACCGTCTGATATCACCTCTAAAGACAATTTGTAATATGACGTAAAACAACGAATAAATGATTATGATTATAGTAGCTAATAATGTACCGACTATATATAGAGTCGGCACGTTATTAGCTGCCACCTGGGTTATTACAAAAATCCTTGGCTGATTAGATATCTAAGAATGAAAGAATTATCTTCCAAATGTAGCAATATTTCTTTAATGCTCCTTAGGTCATCTTTTTGTCATCTCACTTTGGATGTTATCACCATGCATTATATTTTATTGTAAAATGAAATAAGTATTCAAAATTATTCACACACAAAATATAGTATGAATGTTCAAATTTAATATTTTTGATTGTATTTTATAATTATTAGACTTTATAATATTTATTAATATTTTAAATTACTTTTTTTTACAGAACTGATGAGTTTATCCAAAGAACGATACGCAAACGCTTTGCAGACTGTACAGTGCTAACAGTAGCGCACCGACTGAACACCATAATGGATTCTGACCGGGTGATGGTAATGGACGCAGGTAGACTCGTCGAGTTCGATCACCCTTACGTACTCCTTAACAACCCTCAATCACACTTCACTAAAATGGTAAAGGAGACTAGTGACAAAATGTCCGCACAGCTCTACGAAATTGCTAAGGACACATACATAAAAAATGGCGGCGTAATAGAATAGATATAACAGTGAAGTGAGCTTCAGTCGGAAGCTTGAGATGGAGAGGCTTTAATACTAAAGATATTAAAATGTGTGGCCACTGGCATAATGTGCAACAAAAACTACAAAAAGCAAATTACCGTGTAGGCGTTTGTCAAAGGCTTTACAAAAGTTCAAAATAAGTTTTTAGTGCCTTACACAGTTTTTCACCGTGGAGTATAAAAAATATACATGATGGCGTGTTCCTTCTTGCATTTTGACTAATAATAAATTTTGAAAATCTGTTATTAAAATAAAAATTACTAGATGTGACTCAGATAATAATATGTACATTTTTATGATTTTTTAAAAATATTTATTCTATGATTATTGAAAGTTGAATTGTGAACACGAGACTAATAATTAAGTACCTAATTATGGAAAGTTAGCAGTTTCGAATGAAATGAATGTGTAGATAAATAAATAGTTAGAAGGTTGTGCGTAAGTGAATGATTTATTGCATATATACTTACTTTTAAATAAATAGGTGTATCAATTAGAAATGGTCTCTAGCATATATTTCTTATTGTATATTTATTATAAAAGAATAGGAAATAAATAACTCCGTTTATGTAGGTACTGGGGTGACAAATTATATGCTGATAATTGTTAATAAGTTAAAGACGTATACGTTATACAACATGTAAATTAAATAACCAACACCCTGAATACAGGTGGTTTGGGATCGGCTTCTGAGTTGATTTCAATATTTAAAAAAAAAACGATTAAAAAAAACGAACCACCTGTATTCAGGGTGTTGGTTATTTGATTTACATGTTGTATATGTTGAATGATGTGTAGGTATGTAGTAGTCGTGTCATAGAGAGATAGGAAAATTGTTGTTATATTATTATTACCTTACAATTAGGAGTAAGAATTGGAAATGTATTGAATATTACTTTACTTTCCAAATATAATTTTATTATGACGTGAAGTACCTAAATTACCGAAATATGCAATAAAATATGAATGTTTGGTGTGTAAATTCATAAATCTTAAGATAAAATATTATGTTATTTATTCCGATTGTAATTTATATTGTAACATAAATTTATGTTCAATATTAATTAGTCCCTACCATTGTAAATGAATGCCATAGAGGTTAACCTCGAACAAATAAAAAATAAAACAAAACCTTACTTTTTATTTCACCACTGCTAAGTTCTCACATTCACACATAGAAAGGTTTTATCTGTAAAAACAATTAAATCTGGGATGACTGCCAGGAATCGAGCATTACGAGCGTTGAATCAAATAACTTTACAAATAACCTGTCAGAGAAACATATGACGGTCATCATAAACGTAGACATGGTAATTAATCTGAGAGCTTAGTTTCGTTTTTATTTATTAAATAAATTTCACAAACTTACATTTAGAGTTCTGATAATTATTTAAGAGCAATTGGTTCAATTAATCGAAGTCACTTCGAAAAATTCCTCAAAAGTTGGGTCGGGCTTGCGAAAGCTTCAATCGCACTTATAGTATTCTTGATATTGATGTTGATAAAGTCGAGGCCATCCTGGATAGCGTTGCGAATGTTGGATTCTACTACACGTATGATGACGTTGTCAAAGATGCGCACGAACACACCCATCACGGGGTTCACCAGCCAGTCGATCAATATGTTTCCAGTGAGACGCACGCGGAGGCGACTGAAATGATTTGAAAAACTGTGTTCAAAGACTCCATAAATATAACACAATTAAAAAGAACGAGACACAATAATGTGTTGTCATTTAAAGTACAAATAGTTGGAAGTGCATAGTCTTGTCTTACTTATTACAATCATTTCCGCTTAGATGTTGACGAAAAATTATTGTCCCATAGAAAATCAGTGCCAATGCATTATAGTGTCGTGGCATAAAGCTGAACGTGTGACAATTTAGAAGCATTATAACTATATTGGTTTTATGTCCGAGTTTTTTTTTATATAATACTAACTTTTGCCCGCGACTTCGTCCGCGTGGAGTTACTTTAGGCAGCATTTTATTTTTTTGTATAGGTACATACTTATTTTGCAAAAAATATACATACAAACTGCCGTACACTGCTGTAAATGGTATTTTTACAATCTACCATTTTATGTTTTTCCATCCTTTGCTTACTTACATACAACCTTTCATTCCCACATTGGTCAATCTTTCAAAAAAGCTAGATAAAATCTTTGCTTATTTCTTATCGCGTGTTATTAAAAATTTCATTGTTTTGGTAATGAGGAATCCCATAAAAAAATTCATCTAAATATTTCAACCCCTTCATTCCCTTTTTTACAAAAAAGGTAGCTTTTATTCCATTTCGAGGTTTAGTTTATTTTTGTACCAAATTTCATCAAAACCAGTTCAGGTATAGGGCGTGAAAGCGATTAAGTTAAAAAGTCGCGTCCATCATCTTGGATCTGAAAATGGATGCTGTATTCTGAATCCTGATTCCGAATACAGCATCCATTTTGAGACACCCGATAACTACATAAATGATACCCATATCGATTTTATATTAAAAAGTCGCAACCGCCATCTTGGATCTCGAAATAGATGTCGTATTCAAAATCGGGACACTCGAAAACCACGAAAATGATACCTATATTGACAATGTTAAAAAGTCACGTCGCCATCTTGGATCTATTTTTACACCAAAATAATCGGGTCGGGTGTTAGACGTGAATGCGTAACTTTTTTTTGACTTCCTTACTACCTGTCATCCCCTTTTTCATCCCCTAGTGGGTTAATAATTCAAAACGTCAGAACAAATATTTCTTTCTTTCTTATTAAGTCCCTAATTTCAAAGTTTCATGGTTTTATCTTTAACAATAACGAACTCCCATACAAACTTTCAACCACTATTTCACCCCCACACAGGTCAAAATTTCAAAAATCTTAGAACAAATATTTCGTTCAGTCTTATTAAGTGCCTAAATTAAATGTTTCATGGTTCTATCTTCAAAAATTACGAACGTCCATACAAATGTTCATCCCCTATTTCAACCCATTCAACCTTTTATTCGCGATAAAAAGTAGCCTATATCCTTCCCCGAGATCTAATCTATATTTGTACCAAATTTCATTAAAATCGGTTCAGTGGTTTAGACGTGAAAGCTTAACAGACAGACAGAGATACTTTCGCATTTATAATATTATAGTAGGGATGATTAATGCTTCTAATCAATCTAAAATCTAATAAATGAGTTTTCTTTCTGTTTTTACTTTCTCGTAAGTATAGAGGAAGGCTTGTTTATTTCAAATTCCTACCGCTCAAAACATTTTTTGATGAGCGTAAATATATGTTTATGTTTTTTAAATTGAACTGTTTTACAAACTTAAAATATTTGGCAAATCTTACATACCCGATATCGGTAAGAGAGAAATGTTGAAGATGCAACTCGTCGTTATTAAAATCGATGAGCAAATCGAAGACAACGACGAACCGATCCAGAGATCCTACGATACCTCCCGTGGGACCAATGTTCATCACTTTCACCAAGTACTTGTAGAAGATCTGTGCAGCAAGTAATAAATTATTATAAAATTTGACAATAACAATTATAATGTTTGTAATAAGTAAATATATCTTTAAGTTAATTGGTACTGATGTGCGAAAGAGTGAAACATTTATTTTGTAGTTGTTTATGGTTGGAAAATGATATTGTAATCCAAATTATCTATTATAGACATAGAATAAAATATGATCTTATAAAAATTACAATATTCAATGTTAAGAACTAACAAATCTGCCCTTTTAGACTGATCACTTATTCCTTCTACTACAAGGAAATAATAATAGCCTGGTCATTTATAGATGGAAGCGAAATTCTAAAATGAAACGCATCTATTATATTGTTACTAAAATTAATTAAACAGTTTGCTGAGGATTTTGTGTTAAAAATATATGGGTATTCTTTAAATTAGAATCAAACTAACTTAGGTATGTAACATAAAATATAAATGATGCTGACTTGACCAGTAATTAGCATGAGTAGTTAAAGATGGGTAACTACTACTAATCAATTCTATGAGCATGGGAAAAATAATGTATGAAGAGAAAAACTCTTACCTCGAGCTGCCTGAACTGAAGACGAAGGCGGACGCGTAACATCTTAGCGAAGTAACCAACGAGCTGATCGTCAGAACGACTGACGTGAGACAGACCAGTCATGTAACCATCGTGGATTATAAGCCAGGCACTGTATGTAATCAGGAGAGGCCTCTGTTGAACGGAAAAAAATGAGTAAGTAAAATGTGTGTACCTACAGTGCACAAAATAAAATTAGCATAAACATTAAAATAAAATTAAATATATAATTCTGTATCTTTAGTAACATTCGAAACTGTTAAAGACTGGAGTTTTCGGAATCGAAATTTATATTTATGTAATTTCGGACTACTACTGATTAATTATAAACATTAGACAAATATGAAAAACTATATTCTTTAACTTGTACCATAAGTATTGTTTTTAATTTGCTAATTTAGTTTGTTCGGGTAAATAGGTATAATAAAGTAAGTATGAATGACGTTGCAAAATTATGTTTTGTGATTATCGTAAGTATATATAAAATTCTCGTGTCACAATGTTCGTTCCCGTACTCCTCCGAAACGGCTTGACCGTTTCTCATGAAATTTTGTGTGCATCGGCTAACATCTATTTTTCATACCCCTTAGTGATAAGGGTTGTCCACTATGTCCACCCTAAATTTTTTTTTTTCTAAGGTAAAACAACGTTTGCGGGGTCAGCTAGTGTGAGTATAAATTCTATAAAAGTAAGTAACGAAGTATTACTCGTAATCACATCACAGGTTGATACAGTTTAATTGAGCAAACTAGAATAAATCGCTCCTCGCATTGCTGTCTACATACGCTTCTTACAAAAACCTTTATAGAAGTCTGATTATATGAGCTTATTCCGACATCTCCTTTTTACCATCGGAGGTCTAGAAAATGACTGACGGAATGCGGGGTACCTCTACCTCATTGATGCGCTTTTCATTGTTATTTATTATGCACACCGCTGAAGAGTGGAATTCCCTGCGTGTCTACATTCCCAAATAGTTATAGGTCGGCCCTATTTAAGGCTAGAGTGAATAAACATCTACTCCTTTGTAAACTCGCTCCATCCTCGGCTTCCTCTTATACCTCCAGCTCAGAGTGTGTGGATAAGAGTGGACCCATTTTTAGATAAAAAAAATAAGTTTGATTGTAAAGAAACATTTATATGGAGAGAGTTTCTTGTCCCGTTGATGTGGAAATAATAAAAATGAATGTAAACTACAAATGCGATAGTGTGTGTGGTAAATCTCGCAAAAAAAAATATAGATATATATTACTTAAAATCTGAATAAAAGCAGATTTACACTGGGTAAGTAACTGACTCGAGGAGTCAGTGTTGACTCGGTCCTGACCTAATGTAAATAGAGTTGGAGTCAGTACAGCGCTGTCGCTTGAGGGCTGACTATAATAAACGGTTTGGTCAGTTCTTGGCACCATAAATGACGCCTGTTCCAGAGTCTTTACTTACTTTGTGTTAATCAGTCCTTACGATAAACCGCGCCAACCACTTCGCGCCTTAAAGTGGTACATATATGTGTGAGAGATTTTTTCAAATTTCCATTTCTGACCTATGATGTGATTTGGTTTTTATTTACAACTTTGTAAACTATTGCTGTGGCCGCAGATAATCTTTTATTACAGCATCACCGGCCTATTTTAGTACGACCTATTTTGAAATGTTCTTTTTTGGTGTTAACTTTTGCGGTCGTTATGAAGAAAGCATGTCTGCGGCGCCTTTGAACTTAAGTAGGTACTTAACATTGTATTGAAAAAAAATAAAACGGCATCAAATAAGATATAATTACATAGATTATCAGATTTATTATTACTCGGCAGCATTACGTTATTAACTTCTTAATTATTTTGATAGCTACCTATCAGCATTTGATCGATATTTTAATCACTTTATCAGTTTAATACGTACAGTTGGAAATTGAACTACATTTGCGTTTTTTGAAGACAAGTCGTCTTCAAGTTAGTATTTTTTGAAGCCAAATTAAAATTTGCTTTGTTAAATGAAAATGATAGTTATCTCAGAGAACTTTAATTACGAAATAGCATGGGTTTCTATAAAATATGTAGATACAGTTCTTATATTTCATTATTTAGTTATCTATTCAGAAGAAGCGAGATATTATGTCCCCAGGTGTAGTAGGTACCTCCACCTTACAGAAGACCACAGTCAAATAACACTACATTATTACTTTCTCGTATACATAGCATAGGGTAGGGAAAGTCTTGTAATCGTCAAAAATTCAACTTCGAGATTTATTAACTTGAGTATGCTTTAGCTTATTGCAACCAAATTTAACATGCATGTATGACATCAAAATACAAGTTTTTTATCAACTTTTGAGTCGTTTCCGGTATACGAGAAAGTCAAGGGGAGTCCATAACCGATTTTTGTGGTGTTGTATTTCTATTGCTAAGTAAAGGTGCACAGAGGGGAAGATGGGACTACGGGATATGTCACGTGAGGTCTCGTCAGTGTAGCTAGCAAGCGACCATTAGGTAACGGCGGGGAGTGTTTGGCGGGAAACCACGGCATCTGGTCGTCGATCTTTATTTCGATAATTTAAAGTTGCATCGGAGTGGATTTTGTGCGATGAAAGTGGTGTCTTTTCGTTGCATAAGCATCCGTGTTGACGAACAGTTATGAGGAATCATTGAAATAAAGGTTTTGTGGTGTGACTACCATGCATTTCTTTCCAAGCCCTCCCTAGATGCATTGAAATGTGTGACGCCCATATTTTATAATGCAAACAGCAAACATCAAGAAATAAGACATTAGCAAATGAAGAGGTATTTTCCTAACTTGAGATTGGCAGGAATGATTGTTACCCTAATAAAACGACTAATTGCCGTTGAACAAATAAAAGAAAAGAAAGGTAACGGTGGTTGCCACCAGGCACCACCAGGCAGGCTGTATGCTTCCCCGCCAACCATTGGACAAAAAAGTCGCTGTTACACCCACTTCTCAACTAAGGAAATAAGTATCAAGTGATTCAAAATATACGTACGACTTCGAAGCCTTCTTCGACATCGGGAAGGTTCATAGGATCGAGTCCATGTTGCTGGATAAAGGGAACAAGCATATGGATAGTGCTGTCCACGTACTCGTTGACTTCAGCTTGGATACCTAAACCATCCCAGCTTTTTCTGAAAATATATGTGAGTAGAGTGTCGGTGCACTAAAAGGGGGCCTCCTCCCTACGCCTGCGGCACCCGCTCTGTGAATCCATGGGATGCTAAGAGCTTTCCCCTCTTTATATGAAATGAAATGAAATTTATTTGAGTTCAATTTTCCACATCGTACATAATTAGGTTATACAGTATATGGAAAACTAAACCAGAAACATAATATTTCGACACAAACCATCACTTTATGATTGACTGATCAACAGAGGTCCGCATTAGGTAGAGTTATTTACGTACTTACACTGATTTCATACAAAGAAAGAATAAAATGGATATGCCTAGCCCGATGCCTTTCCTCGGTGCCCGAGATTAATATTAAAGAGTAGAAAACCCCCGTGATTTATTAAATAAGAAACCTATTTAATTTTACACAATTTAAACCACTGCAGCTGCGATGTTGCCAAATTTACATCAACGACATCGGATGTCCGAAGTTGCAAAACTCCAATGTCGGAAGCGAACTCCTCAAATCTTAGTGGTACTTTAAATGAATCGGACAAGGAGAATTATTCTGATGGGCCGTTTGAATAAGCAAACCCCTACGAGTCTAGGCTAGAAGCAAAAGTATTTTCGTATTTATAAAAGAGGCGAAGTATAAGTATGAGAATTTGATTAAGACTATTTATAAATTTTTACTGGAAATAATGTAAATACTAATAAAAATTGTATGTTAATTATCTTTGTTTTATTTGTCTTGTCTATCTCTGAGGTATTTATATATTTATTTGTAATATTGTTGGCCACACGGGCTTGTCCATTAGAAATCCTGGGAAGATCCATATTAATATCAACATTTCGATGCAAGTACATAAATAACTCTACCTAATTCTAACCTTTGCTGATTAGTTTCATATAAAAATCATTTAATAAATAAATAATTTTTTAGACAAGTACTTTCATCTCATATTTTATCTCCATCAGGTCGCCAGTAGGTTGAAATTTCAGGAATGCTAAAATAATGTTTAATTATACAAGTTCAAAATTATACAAGTTCGTAAAAAACAAACATGTATTTAAAAAAAGAATGACATTTGACATTGACACAACTCAGGTTGACTTTTACATTACTTTTTGCAAAAGGTAAAACTTGGCGCAACTGGCCGTATGGGTACTGATCAGTACTGATCTAGGACCAATACTTGGTCTGAGGTACTGATGGTGAAACATGCTGCGTGTTAAGTCGAATGAAATTGTATTATCTACCATCGTTTAGGCGCAGAATGTCCAATTCGCAAAATATCCAATAGTCGCAAAATGACCAGTTCGCAGAATGTCCATTTCGCAAAATGTCCAGTTCGCAGAATGTCCAGTTTGCAAAATGTCCATTTCGCAAAATTTCCAATATTCATCGTAACGTGATTAATTTACTAAACACCTTCTTGTGTTTCTGTGATGCATATTAATGTGAGAAACGCTCTAAAGTCGCTTCTGGCACTCGCCATAAAAATTCTGTTTATAAAAATCTATTTTTTTTAAGGTCGGTCCCAAATACAAGTGACAACGTTTATTCCAAATATTGAGGTAGGCACCGAACTCAAAAAAACATTTTGATATTTATAAACAGAATTTTTATTTCTCCGTTTTTAGTTTCGAAGGTGTTTTTTTTTATTTAAATATATTTTTATTTTTTATTTTTAGTGTTTATAAATTTTTAGGAAACTATCTCGAGATCTTTTAGACACACAAGTGATAACAATTACGATATCATCAATATCAATTAAATAGGCATTATAAGGGATTACTCAAAAACTACTCGTCAAAGTTTGACGACATTTAATGTCGATTAAATTTAAATGGGATCAAATGACAAGCATCAGCTTCCAAAGTTCGAAAGAATCTTCAAAATCGGTACACCCAGTAAAGAGTTATGAGGTAACAAACATTAAAAAACAAACAGTCGAATTGATTCTTTCTCCTTCCTTCTTTTTGAAGTCGGTTGAAAACGGGAATTAATGCGATTAAATTACCTTTTTCATGCCTGAAAATTCAGCCGGGTTACACCAACCGTGGTCACAGGCGGACTGTGTGCGTTAATTCCCGTTAATTCGCGTTAATTCCCGTCTTTACATGTATTACGCATGTTTTAAATGCGATTAGATAGTTATCTCTTCCCTTTGTACTAATACTTCCACATTAGAACGGAGGACTTATTGCATGTTGAAAGATATTTTTACTTACTCTCCTGTCGAGTCTTGATTCAGCATTAGAGGCGCCGGCAACCTTGCGGCGCTGTGGGCCTCAGAGGCCGCCACCAGCACCGCCAAAATCACCGCAGTATACTTCTTGTTCATGTTACAGTCCTCACTGTACTATGATAAGGTACACCATAGCAATTACATTTTATACGACATTATTTTTGTAAGATAACATTTCGATAATATCGTTATCACAGCTTTCTTACAAATCACGAAAGGTTGATTCGATTGATTAAAATCTTAATGAAGTGATTTAATGAGCGCAAACAAAATAATCAGTGGCACCTTGAATATGTAAACATAAAGAAATCAAAACGTAGCTATACAACGTGTAACAGAAATAACACACGCACGAATGAAAGTAATTCTGAATTTTTTTCGTTACAATGGAAAAAATAATATAATTTGAAAAACAAATTGACCCAAAAATAACTAAAATATCCCTACATAAATAATTTGGGAACGAAAATTGAGTTTTTATGGTAATAAAGTTTACAAAAACGGTACGATTCAAACAAAAATCTACAAGGACATCACACAACAACCTATTTTAAAATAAAAATGACTGAAATTGATTAATTTGCATATTAGTAACAAACTGTTATTAGGGTGCGCATTATTTCTGATACACTTTTTGTATAAGTGCATGAGTGGACAATATGGAAGAAGTTACATGTGTACCTAGTAGGTATCTATTATTTTATAATGATAACCAACATTTCAACATCTTTTATTGTACCCTAAATATACCTCCGTGACTATACCACTACTAACTTTGATCAAACAAAAGAAAAATAAAGTCTTTCTATTTCTGTTAGTACTGAAAAAAAAAAAACTCATAAAAGCGATTACCTAGTTTCCTAGTGTAAGGAACCTATAAGTAACAATTAGCAAATAGTAGAACTACTATATTTACAAAAACGTGTTTAATTATTTCCAAGTAACATTAGCAGCATTCAAAATCGTGGCCATGGCCAGTACATACCCAATCTGTCTTGTTACGTGCCCAGTAGTTTAATCCAAAGTAGTAAATATTTTCGAAGCAATACAATTTAAAATAAATCAGTATTAAACAAGATTAAAATAAAAAAAAATGTAATCGAAGAATTTCTAATAAACAAGCACATGGTGCACAAGTAAGTAAGTTATTTCAAAGCGACACGTAGTGGTTCCTCATAAAGTTATCAATGGATTCCAGGCACCAGCAGTTTCGAGTGAGTAGTGGGAATGAGAGAGAACAGTGGTACGGGCGCCGAGCGTAATAAAAGACTTAGACAGACCCTCTTTCTACTATCTACTATCATCTTTTAGACAGATTTGTCTGCCAATAAACATCAAATCACATCTATAGGCTGAGTCTATAGGCTTTAGTTCATCCGTTCATCAGTACTAAATAAATGTCAACCTTGGAGTAAAATCGAGTTGACAAATCATTCTAGTATAAGTTGAACTTTGAGTCAAAAATACTCAAATGATTTACACACGAAATTCCCTATTGTCAATGGAATTCAATGGAATCAAACGACCATATATGTTCATAAGTGTTGGGTAGGGTAGCGCCTCCGTGTGGTTCACCCGCACTCCCCATCCACTACTCCGGCTTCTTTCTCTGCCTTCATAGCCATATTTGATACGATGCCGCGAGAGTGGCTTTAGATACGCGTTCCAAACGGCTTATTAGTTAACTTTTTTTGACAGATGAAAGTGATAATCACTCAGATCATATATCTGAGGATAATCACCTAGTGAATTACATATCCATTGCTGTTTTTACATGAAAAAGTCATAATAGCGTTAAAGTTAAGTAGTATTCACTCGGTGATTATCACTTTCATGTGAAAAATAAAGTTATAATTAGAAATTAATCACTGTTGCATAAAACATCCCTCTTGCGAATCGAATGAAAAAGTGCATTTACGCAAAGGAATATTTTGAGAAACAATAAATTATTTTTTGATATTTAATAAGTATTTTTTTCATATTCATTCCGGAAACTTTTCGTACGCCACGTGTAAAGATAAAGGATTAACTGTTGATAATTACGAATGTGATAATGACTATATTTTAAAACATTTTTGAGACGGCTGATGCGCCTATTTTGCGTCGGAGGGTGTGGACCGTATCACTCCAGCTATCCCAGCTCTACCAGGAAGTCGCCTAGCGCCTTGAGGTTACCTAGCAACTCCTGGCCGCTCCTCGGCGACCCGAGGAAGCGAGCCCGGTATTCTGCCACTCCTCTGCACTCCAGCAGGACGTGAGCGGCTGTTTCTTCCTCCGCCATGCAGGCTCTGCACAGTGGGCTGTCTGTCACACCTATATTGAAAAGATGTTTGTTAAAATTGCTATGTCCCGAAATTGCGCCTGTGATTAGACGTAACTGGTATCTTTTTAGCTGTAGCAATTTCTTAGAGAACCTTGGGTAGATATGCGGTAGAAGTAATCTCACCTGTCGGCATGTCTCTAAGGTGTTCCAATATCTATCATGTTCTAGGTGGGAGTGTTCTACAATCCTACCTTTGAACCAGCTTACCGGGAGAGGGACCATGGGTTCTGGCCCTATCGGTGTTATGCCCGATCCCTTTCTAGCTAGCTCGCCAGCTGCGTCGTTACCCCTTGCGCCGCTGTGTCCCTTTATCCAGTATATGGTTAGTTTGTTCTCGTTACCTGACTTATTTAGGGCTTCGTGGCAGTCGTGTATTAACTTCGATGTAGTTTGAGGTCGACTAAGAGATGTAAAACAGACTTACTGTCAGAGTGGATTTCTATATTATAGCCACTCATCCTCCTCGATGTTATAGCTTCGGCTGCGAGCAAAATACCAATGCATTCTGCTTGATATACCGTGTTATTACAACCTAGAGGTACGGAGATTTTTATGTTCAGATCCTCTGAAAATACTCCCGCTCCTGTGACCTCTTTTGTTTTAGAGCCGTCCGTGAATATACTTACCGCGCTGTGCTCTAGGTGGCGGTCTGTATTCTCAAACAGATGTACTCTGTATTTCTTATCGCAGATGAAAGTGGAGTACATTTTGTCGCTTACTGCCTCTATCAGTGGGCTATCCACTCATTCTTCAGCTAAGATGTTGACCCTGCTAAATCTTACCAGGTTGAGTTGTTTCATGCGAAGAGCTGTTGATGCCGCCTCCTGTTGGATATAGAGGTGTAGTGGCGGTATGTTTAGCATAGCTTCCAAAGCTATGCTAAACATACCGCCACTACACCTCTCTAAAACCAGGTAACCACAACCCAAACTCTATAGTCGCTGGTCCTTCTTACCTGTATAGGGGGCATGTACAGAGAAACTTTCAACTTTTATAAAATAATGAAGGTCTGGCCGTCGTGGGCTCTTGGTCTACATATCGTGCGTGATCAGTGAAATAAAACATCTCATTTTCATAATGCATAGCAATGAACAAATGGATACTGGCGAAACCTGTTTCGCAAATCAAGCGAAATGACACCACCTACCCAGGTTATAATGCGCGGATTCCGCTTTTGCGAAACTTCGTATAAATTCCGGGCGATTTTTGCTACCTTCGGCGGTAGTGAATTTCGCGTATATCTGAACAGGTCGTTACAGGCCTTTAACTGAGAGTGTGCTGTGAATAGCTGAGAATATTAGTAGGTATTAGAGTAGGTAAAGGCATGAAGGTGATAAAATAAATTTGAATGTATAACTAACATTTTGTGTAATAGTGATCTTTTCGCGGTACTTTCTTGACAGAGTAATGTATACGAAACTTATTGCGTTTCATGACGTAGGATTTCTGTTTACTTTTTAGACAAAGCTTTGTCTAAGGTTTACTTCTATTTGATACCTCTATGGAAATGTCCTTTAATCTGTCAAAACAAAGCCTATAAATTTTCGTAACTCATTAATGTAACAAATATGTGAAACTAACTAAAAATATAGAACTATACAGCTATAATCATCAGTCATGGGTTGCTGTGACGGCCCAGATCCTTGCTGCGACGCCTCTATATTCAGGGATTCACATGTCCTGTACATTAGTGCTATGTTACTGATGGTAATCATTTACTTGGGATGGTCATTATACAGATGCCAAGCGTGCAATGGCTAAAGCAAAGCAATTAGTAATAACATAAAAGTGAGTATAGAATTCGGTATTCTCAGTAAAACTTAAACGTAGTATTTTGTAATTGATATCGTGCAAGTGCGGGGTCCATGGTATTCAAGAGACAGTTACCAGATCACGGACTTGGATTTTCAATAGAATAGAATAGAATACAACTTTACTGTATAGAAAGATGTATTCAAGATGTAGGTAGATACAATAAAGCGCATACCACACCGCGAGCTAGCGAGCGAATGAGTGAGCCAAAGAGATAACTTATCTCTAGTTCGTGGTGTGAAACGCAGTATGAAAAGTGGTAAAAGGTAAAAGGATTGGTATTATAGTCCAGTCAACAAGTTCAAAAACGTGAAAAATAGAGATAAAGCTCCTAAAAATATGAGCAATAGCTCATTGGATTCGGAACGACCTCTAGAAAAATGAGTTTTGAGGATTTTACTGCACGTAAAAAATTGCTATTTTTATTAACAAAATAAGATGAAAAAAAAGAGGTATTTACGTTTTTGTTAATAACTCATAAACTATAAATATTTACGATATTTGGAAAAAAGGTCCTTAAAGAGGAGGAAATTTCCAAAAAAAAAGTCCCAGCTCTCGGAACTCTACCTCTATTATTTATAATTTTAATTTAACGCTGAAAATAGGGCTCCGCGCAGCCATTACGGCATGGGCGCACTGCAGTTAAAGACAGTTTCTTACATAAAATTATTTTTTATAGTAACAAATATGAATTTAAAAATTTAAATAAATTATGGTGTCATCCAGATACTTGAAAGAATATATTCCCGTTGGAAAAAAATTTTTAAATTAATTTTTCAAAAAGTTATGCAATTGTTAATTAACGAATTTTTTTCCTATCTCCGTTTTCATAAATGACGACATAAAAATTTAAATAATAAACCTATAAATTTTTGGCTCTGTGGAGCTCTTCTTATATATATACTTAACAAGATCCCGCGATAAAAGTTTATTAAAGTTAATTATTTTGTTTATAACAATTTTTTAAAGTTAACAAAAAATGAAAAGTCTAAGAAATGTTATTAAAAAAATTTTTTTAAACAAATGTTATATTATTGCTGCTTTCTTATCCAACAATGGCATTAAGTAACATCGGAAAAAATTTTTTTACATCATTTGTTAAGAAATTGTTTATAAACAAATAGACAAGTTTAATATTTAAGGAAATATTTTTTTTACCATTATGTTGTCTTGGCAAAATAATGATTTAAAAAAAAAAAAAATTTTCTTAAATATTTTTTTTTATTGTTTATAATCGTTTTTTTTATATTTCGATTGTTTAAATAATTAGTTAAGAAATGATTTTCTCTTTAAAAATCATAATTGGCATTTCTTCATAGGTAAATAGAAAAAAAAAATTTTTTTATCAATAATTTCATTGTTTGTTAACTTAACAATTTGTTATAAACAAATTCTAACTACCGTTATATTTTTTTTCTAGAGCTAAAAAAAATAACAAAAACAGCCATATATATCAAAATACTAAAAATCGTGTAATATTTAAAAGCGTTATAAAAAATAGAAAAAAATTTTTTTTAGTATTTTGATATATATAGCTGTTTTTGTTATTTTTTTTAACTCTAGAAAAAAAATATAACGGTAGTTAGAATTTGTTTATAACAAATTGTTAAGTTAACAAACAATGAAATTATTGATAAAAAAATTTTTTTTTTCTATTTACCTATGAAGAAATGCCAATTATGATTTTTAAAGAGAAAATCATTTCTTAACTCATTATTTAAACAATCGAAATATAAAAAAAACGATTATAAACAATAAAAAAAATTATTTAAGAAAAATTTTTTTTAAAAAAATCATTATTTTGACAAGACAACATAATGGTAAAAAAAAAATTTCTTTAAATATTAAACTTGTCTATTTGTTTATAAACAATTTCTTAACAAATGATGTAAAAAAATTTTTTCCGATGTTACTTAATGCCATTGTTGGATAAGAAAGCAGCAATAATATAACATTTGTTTAAAAAAATTTTTTTAATAACATTTCTTAGACTTTTCATTTTTTGTTAACTTTAAAAAATTGTTATAAACAAAATAATTAACTTTAATAAACTTTTATCGCGGGATCTTGTTAAGTATATATATAAGAAGAGCTCCACAGAGCCAAAAATTTATAGGTTTATTATTTAAATTTTTATGTCGTCATTTATGAAAACGGAGATAGGAAAAAAATTCGTTAATTAACAATTGCATAACTTTTTGAAAAATTAATTTAAAATTTTTTTTACAACGGGAATATATTCTTTCAAGTATCTGGATGACACCATAATTTATTTAAATTTTTAAATTCATATTTGTTACTATAAAAAATAATTTTATGTAAGAAACTGTCTTTAACGGCAGTGCGCCCATGCCGTAATGGCTGCGTGGAGCCCTATTTTCAGCGTTAAATTAAAATTATAAATAATAGAGGTAGAGTTCCGAGAGCTGGGACTTTTTTTTCGGAAATTTCCTCTTCTTTAAGGACCTTTTTTCCAAATATCTTAAATATTAATAGTTTATGAGTTATTAACAAAAACGTAAATACCTCTTTTTTTTCATCTTATTTTGTTAATAACAATTGCAATTTTTTACGTGCAGTAAAATCCTCAAAACTCATTTTTCTAGAGGTCATTCCGAATCCAATGAGCTATTGCTCATATTTTTAGGAGCTTTATCTCTATTTTTCACGTTTTTGAACTTGTTGACTGGACTATTAGGCTCGCCCAGCTCACTAACCCGCTGGCGGTGTGGCCTGCGCTTTATTGTTAGATTTAATTTTGCTACAGATGTGCTTAATTTTCTCCGGGATAAATTTTTTACTACCTACCTACCTATTCCTTGCATGGACATTTAATATTACGAAGTTTTAAGTATAATTTGATTTGAACTATATTTTAAATCTTCTCGTCTTCCGATATTTGATATTAGCTTTTGCCCGTGACTTCGTCCGCGTGTAATAGTTACTTTTGGCATCATTATTTTTGGATACTAAATTTATTACCATGTTCATTTACAGACTTTGTTCCCCCCAAAAAGGGAGGAAAGGTTCCTCCCTTTTAGGGGTTGAATTTAAATAGAAATCCTAAATTGGTCTTTCTTAATTTCTAACCGAAACGCCATTTACCAATTTTCATGGATTATACTTTAAAAATGATGGATTTCCATACAAACTTCCATCCCTTATTTAACGCCCTTAGGGATTGAATTTCCAAAAATCCTAAATACCTCTTATTTTATTTCTAACTGGAAGGCCATGCACCAATTTTTGTGGGTTTTACTTTAAAAATGATTTCCATACAATATTTGCACCTATTTTTCACCACCTTAGAGGGTGAATTTCGAAAAATCCTTTCTTAGTGCACCCCTAGACCTCATAAGAAATCTACCTGCGAAATTTGGAATCTCTAGACCCAGCCGTTTGGGCTGTGCGTTGATAGGTCAGACAGTCAGTCTACTCATTTTTATAAAATAGAAGATTATATGAGAAGAGGGCCAGTCTTCAAGGTTAAGGGTTTCGGGTGAAATTTGCTTCCACTTTCGATCTTTTCATCGCTTACCATCAGGTCAGATGAAAGCCAAGACCTTACCCATCAAAATATGTCCCAAAGTAATTACCTTTCCTCAATCATCAAGTGGAATGAGAACTATTTTTTCCAGTCATCCAAATCGCAACTCTTTGCTTTGTACACTTTTAGTTTGGCATTAATCGACAGATGTCAAATTGACTTAATTCTGAGCACAATCTTTCAAAAAAAATGTAGTCCTCAAAAATAAAACAATTTGCAAATTATACATTATATGGTATGGAGAGTTATGGATACAATAAGAAATAAGCAAAAATGTCTACCTGCTGCCAAAATTGCACGGATGATACATACATGGTATACTATTACCAACATAAACCAAAAGTGTTCATAGTAGGATTAGTTCTCGTTGCATGTTTCCTCGCATATCGACTGTACCGCTGCCAACATCCCAGGAGAAATCTGATATGTTCGATGTAGACTTTCAACTTGAATAACTCTTCATTTGACATCTATGTGATCTAACATTTTTGGCAACAGATTTCAAACAAATATACAGAGAATAAGAGAAAAATAAAAGATGAATATTATACCACATCGTCAAACAGGTAAACGTTATATGTTTATTTTTAACCGACTAAGGCGAAGCCAAAAGGAAGTGTTATGATTTTAGCAGTCTTTGTATGTATTGTATTTACGTTTCTTACTCCGTCGCTCCTAAGCTATTCATCCGATTTCTATGAATAAGGTCTCAATCAATTCATTATTATAGTCAGAGTAACACAGGATAAATTTTAACAGACTAGATTAAGAGTACCTAAATTTTACCTTTTAAACCCTGATTTCATTCCTTTCTTTTTCCGTAGTCGGATTTAGTTTTTTAAACTTTTTGCTTGCTTTCATTTTATTTCTATGACCACCTCATCAGACTTTAATAAATCAATCTTAAATAGATAATCAAAAACAAAACTTCTAAATTCATTAAAAGCCAAACAAATACACAAATGTGAAATTCCCAAAAGTATATTGTGGGTGTAAGAAGTCATTTGGATAATACTAATGCACATTTAAAATAATTTTATCCTGCTTTATTTAGTGAACTTATAATTTTGATGAATAAATTTAGTGAACTTATTATGACTTTGATCATTAAATTTTTCTTTTGACTATTACTCACGACCGTTTTATTGATTATAGGGTAACAGATCCCATTGGGAGATACAAAGCGATAAAATATTAGTATCGTAATACCCAACATCAGTATAGTATTTACAAACTGGTCTATTTTGCAGATATGATAAAAACCATCCTCGTCCATCATGAGCAGCTTGTTGGAACACAGCATCTGGTGCTAGCCCACGAAGAAGTTGGCTCCGTCGTCCGTCACTTTGAACTCCAAGGACTGTACGACTGATTCCAAAATGAATTATAAACATCTAAAAATGCCACGTCTATTGCAAACATAAAAAATGTAAACTTAATTCCTATAATACACTTTATTGTCACCTATAATAGATTCTTTTTTGTACGAATATCACTTTGCCAAAATCTTTGAGCCACATTTTAGATTATTCTGGGTTATTTTTAATTCTATTAAGTGTCGACGTCCAAAGGATATTAATTCTAATATTATTAAAAGGCAACCTTTTAATTGATGTAAATCTAACTGCAATCCATCACAATACTTTACATGCAAAATGTTTAACTCACGATGATATTGATATTAACATGATAAAGAAAAGTTTATGTCACAGAAAATTGATAAGAAATGGTGTTTGCGTCTAACCTCTAACCTGATGTATGAGGATTTTTTATCTAGCTACTTGAATGTGGAGATTTGTATTTTAAACAGTTAAACAATTGCTTACCCGGACTGCTGAGATGATTTTGAATATGACACCTGCCTGCCCTGGTTGTTGGCTTTCTGCATAGCTTTTTGCATTAGATTAGATTGCTTACTGAAGGATTGATATTGTTGGGTTTCCCTTTTGTTTTATGAAGGAAGGCATGGCCCATACTGCCGGATGTGTCTTTATACAGAGTGTAAAAGACATGAACAGTCAAACGAGAACTATGTATTCTATACATCAAAATAAGACACATTTCAAAAAATAATTGCTGGGAAATGATTTTTATTTTTTGGTGTTAAAAATATTGCAAATTGTACTGCGCAACGTAAAGCGCTCAACTTGCACGCAACTCGGAAAACCGTGATATTTTTGCCAGACGGCGGGCGGCCCCGTTCGTTTGTGTCCGTGCGCATCGAGTGAGCTACATTGAACGATAACGTTTTGAAGCCATTTTTTTGTTATGAAATACTAAAAAAATGATAATGTTTCTTTGGACAATAATTAAGAAATAATGTTTAGAGTATGTTTTCATAAAAATATGAAAAAAAAATTATGACTTTGACCTTCAATAAAATCGTAACTATCAATTTCCCAGGTATAGTCTAAAGGAAGAAAAATGTTATTATGGTGAGCACAATACATGGTTTTCGTTTGACTGTTCATGTCTTTTACATCCGTTATGTAAAAAAGTGTTACCTAAGATTCTGCTCAACCCCTCATCGGATTTCGAGCGTGATCGTATTTATTTATTTAGTATGCCAACGATTGTTACAACAATAGAAACGCCGCCGTCGTGGTGGAGTAGTCAGTCACTGCATACACACCGGGTGTGTATTTCTCATTGGCTAGAATGATGGTCAGACTAGTCTGGCCAACGGGAATTTTCTATTCCGTTGGCTGGATTTTCAGAGCTGGAAAAGACATAGACAAGCGGTCCGGGTTCGAATCCTGGTAGTGGCAAATGTTAGTGTGATGAACACGAATATTTGTTCATGAGTCATGGTTGTTTATATATTTATTTAAGTTTTTTGTAACACATTCACATACATGTGATTGCAATTAGTTTTCATTTATTTAACTAGCATAAGATTTTGCATTCTATATTTCTACGCTCACACGAATTATCTAGCCCAAATTTAAGTATCATAAGAACTTGTGTTAATAAGACAGGACTAGATAACGGACAAAATATAGGTGCATAATAATCTAGATATTTTGAGTCCCGTAATCAACTCCTTTTAGGATTATGAGCGTGATTATATGTATGTATGTATACGATCAGCCGTGTGACAATATCACACAACTGCCAACCTGCCAACAGCAGAGTAGAATCTGCCAACACAACTGCCAACAGCAAAGTAGAATAGCATCCCTCCGTGTCCTCCAATAGGCATCGTAGAAAGCGACTAATGAATCAGCAAAAGGGTATTTGACTGATCACCTTATGCTCCGTACACCAATCCGCATTGGGCAACCGTGGTGGACAGTGGACTACTGCCTAAACCTCCTTCGATGATAAGGAGATTGTGGCATTTCCCAACAGTGGGACGGAAGGTAAAGGCTATTATGATGATGACGTAGGTATACGATTGCTAATAATTAATGCTGTAAATGTTTCATAGCAAATAAATAAAAATAAAACCCCACAAAATAATATTAAAGCAATTATTCTTTTTTATAACATTGCTCTAAATAAATAAATGTTTTCAAAGAGTAGACTCGACCTAGATATATTCAGTTGTAGCACAGTTAATATAATACTAGTAACCGAACGGTGAGGACGCTAATCAGTTACCAATTCTTTGTAGGTTAGTGACCTAGCCTTAAACTCCATCCTTGCTTTCTTGTTTTGTGCTTGTTATGGGTAGTATGGTGTATTGTATTCTATTCTTTTTTTACCTGTTATTGGAAAGACAATTCTGTATTCTATAACTGAATTTTTGGAACCGGAGAACGACACCAAGTGGGCAGAAACCTAAAGGTGCCTATAATATTTCGAATTATAATCTTAACATGCATATATTTTACGGCACAAAGTACCTACTTGGTAAATAAAACATCCCATGTTTGAGCTTTTATTAAGGAGGGTAATACTTTTTATAACAGAGATTCCCAGTAAGGGTCAGTTCACACGGAAATGTGAGGCTGGCTGGAAATAGCTGTATTACAAAGGCTGTTGTAGAGGAAAATTATGTGAACCTTCCAGCGGAGACTCATAAATAAATAAAATTAAACTTCAAACGCAATCTTTTATTTTAAAAAGTTGATTCAAAATGTTTATTCTTATTATAAAATACAAAGTGGATTTTTATAAACTTCTTTTTTTTTTATTTTTTATTACATATACACATACACACAACATATTTTTAATGCTAACTCTTTATGTAGTATTGGTAAAATTGCAAACTTGACATTACATAGTATGTCGAAGCTATATGCTAATTGTAACTTTTAAAAAACATCGATGCTTTTTTTAGAAACACCTGCATTTAGCAAAAAATTACTGTCTTGGTTTTGCAGGTGCATTGTCATCCTGTAACCTAAGATGAAATACCTTCCGTGCCCGGTAATTACCGTGACTACCTTTCCCTTCAATCCGAAACACAGCAAACTGTGTCCCGGTTCAAATAGGAAAGGCGGTGGTACCTACCCAGACGACCCTATATACAGGCCTACCACAAGATGCTTTATGAAAATCATTTTTTAAGATGTAAATATAAGTAGAGCCTTTTTGTCAGACATCCCCATGGCAGACTTTATCGCAAAGAGTATTTTTTATAAATGAATAATATCATATTTACTTGCATGTAAAGATCACGATGCAGACTTGATCGCACAGAAGTCGGGCTTCTACGTTAGGTGTTAAATAAACAAAATTTAACTCGAATTCCAAAATTTCAAACCTTACGTTTAGCTGGCAAGGCTATTTTAATTTTAATAAATTATGTATTTATGAATAAAAAAAACAAAAGCCCGAATCACTGCAAAATAATTCAAATTATTCCAAGTCTACATTTAATTCGACGGTTTGAGATAAATACACAATAGGTATACCTACAGGAGAGAATGTTTT
Source organism: Elophila nymphaeata (assembly GCA_955850985.1). NCBI lineage: Eukaryota > Metazoa > Arthropoda > Insecta > Lepidoptera > Crambidae > Elophila > Elophila nymphaeata. The sequence goes on along the minus strand of OY039069.1, from coordinate 14,147,474 downwards.
CTACTAGTAACTTATCAAATATTTTCTATAATGTTGTACATTTCATCTAGCGTTTTCTTTCAAGTTGCTTTGGTAGAATGCCTCCTGTGCAGTCTGGAATAGCACGCCAGCATTTTTGTCCCCGGTCTCTTTGACCATGGAGGAGAGGCTGCTGTTGGGGCCCGAGAGCAGTATGTAGGGGTGGTCGAACTCCTTGACCTCGCCCGAGCTCATGACCAGCACGCGGTCCGAGTCCATGATGGTGTTCAGACGGTGCGCGATCGTCAGCACCGTGCACCACTTGAAGTGTTGTCTGATGGTTTGTTGGATGAAGCTGTCAGTCCTGGCAAAATTATATATCTATATTAGTGGAATCTATCTTATCATTACCTATTATGGAGAAAAACTTAAAAAAAAAATGTATTTTAGTGTAGTCAACAGTTGTTACTAATAAAACATAACAAAAGATCAAAGCCTAATTAACTTAAAAATATTTGCACAACCTATTACAGACAAACAGCGATAAAGTAACATCTTGAGATTACTTAAATACCTAGGTACTCTTACAAATTATCACAACAATATGATAAATAGCATTACATTTAACTGAATGTAAAGATTTCCTTTTAACTTTTTACGTATCTGATGTCCTAGTTATATGCCCAAAAATTAGCCTACGGTTTTTACTGATCGAGATAGAAACATCAATAATATCAATAAAAGCATTATACAAATCATACAAACGTGGAATCGGTGAATGCCGTCCCAACTTAGTCCTTCTATAAGGAATTGCAAACAATTTAACAATGGTGTTACTTGGATAGCGGAAGGGAACTTTGAAATTGATTTCTCTAAGCAATTGCGAATAGATGCATAGATGTGCAAAATCAATACATTACATATTATAAAACAAAGTCATCTTCCGCGTCTGTCTGTCTGTCTGTGCGGAATAAACTCAAAAACATATATTTTTTATTCTGGTTATTGGTCCCCTAAGGATTTTCTCGAATGTCCACGCGGACGAAGTCGCGGGCGGAAACTAGTATTTATCATATGACAGCTACTGTTTATTTATCCCATTTAACCTAAGTACTGTTTATTTTTCCCATGACCGTGTGCATGCGAAAAGGGCCGGGATTGATTTTCGAAAAAAATACGAAATATGTGTTTGCTTATTTGTTTTACTTTCTAACCTTAATAATAAATTTAATGAATGACTTTCCAGATATAGCATTTCATCCCCCTTTTCGACCGAAGAGGCCTTCGGGGGCGGAATTGTCAAAAACGCAGATAAATGTAAATATTATTTTTCAATTGTCAGCCTCATAAGATTAATATTAGTACTTACGTAGTCAGCCTAAATACAAAAGTTGAAGATCCTAACTTACTGACGAACTTTCATACAAATATTCATCCCCTATTTTACCCCCTTAGGGGTGTAATTTCCAAAAATCCATTCTTAGTAGATGCCTACAGTGTATAAGGTATCTATGTGCAAAATTTCAAGTCTCTAGGTTCAGCGGTTTGGCTGTGCGTTGATATCTCAGTCAATTAGTCAGGACTTTTATGTATAAGTATATAGACTAATGATACGCACTGCGGGTCAACATTGGCGGTGGCCTCGTCCATGATGAGCAGCTTGTTGGAGCGCAGCACGGCGCGCGCCAGGCACAGCAGCTGGCGCTGGCCCACCGAGAAGTTGGCGCCGCCCTCAGTCACCTTGAACTCCAGCGACTGCACCGCTGACTTCATGTTCACCTATAACAAATGCTTTGAGCTTCATCTGACACACGAATGAGAACATTTCAACTAAAAACAGCATCTTACTTATCTCACCTTCTCTAAAGCTTCCCATATGTCAGCGTCGCTGTAGATATTAAAAGGATCTAAATTGTATCTGATGGTAGCAGAAAATAGTACGGGTTCTTGGGGAATTATAGAGATTTTAGAACGAAGTTCCTGAAAGTAAAATATAGGTAAATACGCAAGTAGATCTATTCGCATAATTGTTATTTAACTCAGTTTCTTAGTTAAAACCACTGGTTAAAACAAACTTAGGTACCTGCTTTGCAACTAGAGATGTATCGATGTCATCAATAGAAATTTTCCCGTCAATGAATGCAAAGCGAAACAATGCAGATATGATAGAGGATTTGCCTGCTCCAGTTCTTCCTACAATCCCCACCTATAAGCAATCACTACGATAAATTAAATTGCACTCAAATAATATAAGGTTACAAGACTTTAGTTGATACCAAAAGCACATACCTTCCAACCACTTTCAATCACAAAGTTTAAGTTTTTCAATACAGGTGCTTCATCCGGCGCATATCGCATGCTCACATTATTAAACTCAATCGAACCGTGCGATGGCCAAGTGGGAATTGATGGAATTTCTGCAAATGTTTATAAAACGGTAAAGAGTAGAATATTATATTAAGCGCTGACATAGATATTCTAGTTTATAATTAACTAATGGAATACATATAACACATATTTAGATCCCCTAATAACCCGCATGAATGTGGATGAGTACCTATAGAGCAAAAGGCAGACCAAACAATCTATATATAGGAGATAGTTAACGTTAAAATGACCGCTGATCTAGAAGTCATGGAAGATGAAAATATATTACTCCGACAGCTAATAAAATTTATAACCGCAGCACATAATAAGAGGATGAGTCCTTTGATTATACAGTGTATCCGCGAAAGTATTAATCAAACTTTAAGAGCGTGTTCTATGGACAATTTTAAAATACATCAAGTTAGGGGTCTAACCTTCACCGAAATACAAGTATTTGAGCTATTCTACAAAATGATGTCAAAATTATTACTGTACGTCTAATAGTTCCGATGTTATTGTTGAACAAAAGCACCCTTTGTCAGCGGGCGTGCTAGTCAGATCTTAACATTAATTGGTCTGTTAAGAGGATAGTACTGCAAGCACGTCTCCATACAAACGGAGAACGTTTTCCTCCCCCTATTTTTTACCCGATCCTTATGATGCATTCGAATGTTTTTAAAAAAAAAGAAAAAACTATGTCCGTACGTTTTCCTTTGTTCAAAATACGATAAAAAAAAATCTTAAAAACTTATATTATCAAACCATTTCTAGTTGTAGTCAGAGACGTAAGATTCGTATGATCAAATTAAAATGATACTTACGGCCTTCAAATAGGTTTTGTTCTGTTTCAATACGAGTGTATTCAAGCACTCTCTCGACACTTGTCAGCTGAGCGATGAACTCGACTAACATTCGAGCTCCGTGCTGCAACATAGCTGTCAAGGTGTTGCTCTGAGTCACCGCCAGACCTACGCTGCCCACTGCTATAAGACTACCTTTGGACAAACAACAAAATTTTTAAAGTTAATAATCTTTAAATTACTATACACAATCATCAATATATTCCCTATGTCACGTCTTTGCAAACCTACCCATTTAATGTTATTTGGAAAACAGGCCGAGCTTTAAGTTTTTCTAGTACTAGTAACAATTACAAATTATGCATGATATATTTAACTACAGCAAAATATAGTATATGAGAAGTGAGTGAGACTACGCAAATGTTACGGGAATCCATGTTAAGAAAGCATCCACAACATCATGATAATGGTATAGATCATAGGTCATCAAACATGGTGAGATATTTAAAGTTCCAACAGTCATGTTAAAAATTATTAGTACTTCATGTTGTTACTTACTGACGTCAAGGTAAAGGAAAACAAATATCACAGTTGTGAGGTAAACCAAACACATTGTATCTAAGTAAAACCCGAAGGAAGATCCACCACCAACATAACTGTTCCATGCAGCAGAATGCAAATCCTGTAATCAAGAAATATGCTTTAAAGCCGATAATTTTTAAAAACTGTGCATTTGCTAATTGATTTCATTTAATGCTACCTGATGTCTATCAAATTCTTCTATGAGTCTTTTCTCGGCTCCAGCAGATCTAATAGTGGAGATTCCGTTCAGAGTCGATGTCACCATGCCAAACACTGGACTCTTAGCTGTAAAATTCAATATAGTTCGTCTGCTTACATCTTGTTTTATTGAAATGTTTTTTCTTATTAAATTGCCACTTTGTATGAAAGATTTTCAGATAATGTATTTCTCATACTAACATTTTCATAGACCTAATATTAAAATCATTATAAATGAAGAAAAATTTAAGACCAATCATACTATATCTTATTTCTATTTACATTATTATCATATCATACCACTTACTTGTCCCTTCCAACCTTTTGACACTCTGTGCTGTCTTCAAATAAATCCTAACCATTATACTGAAAAGTATGAGAAGAACAGCAGAGGGGATTAATGTCCAATATAAAGCGATGGCATTCAGCACCAATATAACAACCAGAGTACTGCATATTTGCAACACGTCGAGGAGAGTACGAGGCAAAATCTCGTCTATAGCTCCCATATCTTTTGTGAATCTGTTCAGAATACGACCTGCAACACAAAACGGAATTTTTATTGTATAGATTTTATAAACACTGTTATATGGCGCGATTTTTATGACACAACAAATTCAAGCTAAGGCAAGATTTTTGTATTTAATCACATTTTTAAATGAGAATAAAGTTCAAATTTCAATAAATGTCTGTATAATCTTTATCGTTATATTGCTAAATAAGAGTTATAACCAGTTTAGCTTGCCTGTCGAATTAATGTTTATACGCATGATAGCAACGATAAACCTATACTATATGATTTTGTTATTACTGAAGTATATGTACGAGCATAAGTATAGTTGCCGAAGCAAGAATTACCTGAAGAGCTGGTGTCGAAAAATCGCATGATTCCTTTGATCAAAGTCGAGAACATGAAATTATGGAGGTTTTTAGAAGCATTCACGCAGAGTGCGGCGAAGGGAAATACTCGGATGTTAGTGATGAAGATGCAAACCAAGATGAGGCTGGCGTGGATTATAAGGTACTGGGCTGTCGTAAAGTTTCCAACTTGCACGTCTAAGCCCGTATCTGAAACATGCACGAAAATACGCCTACAATAAAATGGTTGTCCGAACCACGGAGGAACTTAAATATCTACGAACAAAGTAAAAACAAAACTGAAGTGTTGGTACCTAATAGAATAAATCGATTAGTACAGCATAATAATACTCACCAGGTTCTGCTCCACCCAAAGATTCTTCATATGCAGCCATGTTATTAGCCCTGAAATTCAACGCATAAATGATAATCTTCCTTTATTATTGATGTATTAGTATTTGCTGTGATCTCCTTTACAACGTCACTGGAGCTTTTTTAAGAAGACGAGAACCTTGATGGGTTTTCTTGCCTGTAAATGGTGATCTTCACGTAGAAGGTTTCTAATGGACGAGTATCTCCCTCGAGAGCGTCTCAGTCTCTGTCCTGCAGAGACTAGTCTCTGCGAGACACTCTGTACTCTAAGATAAACCAAATGCGGATGAACGAGTCCACGGGACTAGTCTCTACGGGACATTCCGTACTCTGGGATAAACCATATGTGGATGGACGTGTGTTTGGCGCTCTTTAAAGGTGTCAGTTACAGACTATTCTCTACGGGACACTCTGTACTCTGAGATAAACCAAATGTGGATGAACGAATCTACAGGAATGGTCTCTGCGGGACATTCCGTACTCTGGGCTAAACCAAATGTGGATGGACGTGTGTTTGTCACTCTTTAAAGGTGTCAGTTACATATTTATTTCAATGATTCAAAACTTGTTTCAGAGTCCATTTTGTGGATTTATTTTCGTTGGATCCCACTTTTGAATCCCAGTTTATACAGTTAAAGTGGTATTGTTTTGATGCACTAGCATAATTGATTGTCCACTAGGATTAGTGGACAATCAATTAAAGGGAATTATTGAAGTACATTTCTCGGCAAGCACTCCCCAGATGCATTATTAAAATATGAGACACCCCTATGTTAACAGGAAAAGAAGAAAGAAAAACTGCAATAAATAGTATATGGCTTAGAGCACTAGCATCCAGTCCAATAAAGCATCTATAAAAAAATACGGAGCTCAATGGATAATCCTTGGATATATTAGGTTGGGGAAAAAGTCTTTTCGCATTATAGTATGTATAAACTTGTAATAAAATCTCTTTGGCTATACTATTTGTATCTGGCTGGTTTTGGTATCATTGAAAGTTTAAATTTTAAAGAACATAATTCCAAATTCAAATTAGGAAAATGTGTGATTTTCATTTGTTTTTCGTACCGCCAAGATGAGTGAATCTAATGAAGAAATTCGATACATTTTAAAATTTTACTACAAAAAAGGTAAAAATGCAACGCAAGCCGCGAAAAAAATTTGCGATGTTTATGGACCTAGTGCAGTGTCTGTGAGAGTAGCACAAATTTGGTTTAAGCGTTTTCAATCCGGAAATTTTGATGTCAAAGATGCACGTCGCTCTGGTCGCCCTATTACAGATAAAATGGATGCCATTTTTGAAAAAGTGGAGCAAGATCGGCATGTCAGTAGTTACGACGTAGCTGAAGAACTGGGAATTGACCACAAAACAGTTTTGGCGCATTTGAAAAAAAATGGGTACACAAAAAAGCTCGACATTTGGGTACCTCACGAGCTCACTGAAAGAAACCTAATGAACCGTGTACTCATTTGTGATTCTTTATTACGACGTAATGAAACCGAACCATTTTTGAAGAAGCTGATAACTGGTGATGAAAAGTGGATCACGTACGACAAGAACGTGCGAAAAAGGTCGTGGTCAAAAGCCGGTCAGGCTTCACAGACTGTGGCGAAACCCGGGTTAACTCGCAACAAGGTGATGCTGTGTGTGTGGTGGGATTGGAAGGGCATTATTCATTATGAGCTGTTACCACCAGGCAGGACCATCGATTCTGAACTCTACTGCGAACAACTGATGAGATTAAAGCAAGAAGTTGAGAGAAAGCGGCCGGAATTAATCAACAGAAGGGGTGTGGTTTTTTATCATGATAACGCTAGACCTCACACATCTTTAGCCACTCAGCAAAAATTAAGAGAGTTTGGCTGGGAGGTGTTAATGCATCCGCCGTATAGTCCTGACCTTGCACCTTCAGATTTCCACCTGTTTCGGTCTCTTCAGAATTTTTTAGGCAGTGTCAGGTTAACATCACGAGAGGACTGCCAAAACCACTTGTCGCGGTATTTTGATCAGAAGTCCCAAAATTTCTATAGCAATGGGATCATGTCCCTACCTACAAGATGGCAAAAAGTTATCGAACAAAATGGTACCTACATACTTTAGTTAAATGTAAATAAACTATATTAAAAAATGCTTTGAATTTTCTTAAAAAATGCGAAGAAACTTTTTCCCCAACCTATTATTTAATACTAGGTCCAAGGATCAACTACTTACCAATAGCTGAGCCAGAAGTCGACAACACCTGCTGAGCCTGCGGCCATCACTACCAGGAAGACCGTAAATAAGATGAAACAAGTATTTCCCCCCGCTTTGAAGAAGGCCGCGATCACCGACCACTGCAGGTCTCCGGAGCCGCGCTCCTCGTCCTGCATCTTTTGAGCCTCAAATTCATCAGTATTCTCTTCTTCACTTACTGATATAGTCCTATTCAAAACTTTTGCTTTTTCTTCGATGCTCTGTCAAATGTGTGGATAATTGTTATTTAAATTTATTATTTTTAAGTAATACAGTGTACCGTACCCAGGTTCACGAGAATGTGTTTTATATTTTTAGTTTAATTGATCTTAAGTTATAATAATTTGTATCGTGATAAAATTGTTGTAAATTTTATAAGTATCTACCGCTAGAAATGAAATGAACTGACAAAAATATTAAAAAGAGACCAAATAAATTTACCCCTCCCGAGTTGATACTGTCCTTGTCCTTCTCCTTCTTTTCCTGCAAGGAAGCCAGCAATGTGGAGAACTCTTTGCCTGAATTTAGCAGCTCGTCAAAAGTGCCCATGTTTTCAATGTTTCCCTGTGGAAAAACATTTGTTTTCAACGCCTTTTTTCAAAAATCAAAGTTAGTTTCAATTGTTATATAACTTACGTCGTTTAGTACGACAATATAGTCGGCCGCTTTCAGAAAGTGTATCTGATGGGTGACGAGAATTCTGGTTCGCCCTCGCAGGTAGCCATTGATGCAGCCCTCAAACAGCAGCCGGCCCACGTTTGCGTCCACGGCTGACAGTGGATCGTCCAGCAAGTATACGTCAGCCTGAAATATATCGAGATATCATAGGTATTCTTACTCGTCACAGCCTCACTCTCTCCAGATATAGTTTTATCGGCATACAAGCACCAGCATTATAAGAAATTGATTTTATATAAGTAATTTGTAGTTTGCCCTTTATGATAAAGGCATGCCCGTAAAGGACTGTCATAATCGTCATCAGGTGTGATAAAACTGGTGAAATGTGATTTGTATGAATCAGTTCAGTTTTATTGGTGTTACCAGGTCCCAGGTTTCTAATTTCTCATTCAGGCAACTCGCCAACCAAAACACAGTTGAAATGTTATAATTTCCGCTTTAGCAACTCTTTCTTAAAATACATACAGTATACATAGATAAAAATAGTCAACTTAAAAGTAAGTAACTATGATTTATTAATGAACCGCACATTTCCTTATAATTTCAGCCTTTACGGCCCAAGACTAACAGAAGTCAATGAATAACATAGTATTATAATATATACATAACTATCAAAACCAATAATCTCGGCCGTCCAAAAAATAAATTCCGTAGCACAAACAAGCAAAGAGCATGTTATTGAGTTATGAACCGATGTTTGTGCAGCAAATAAGAAAATGTGTACCTCTCTATAGATGGATCGGGCCAAATTGATTCTGGCGCGCTGGCCCCCCGACAGAGACACCCCTTTCTCGCCCACTAACGTCTGGTCGCTGAACGTGAATTGCTTGAAGTCTTTCTCGAGACAACACGCTTTACACACCTGCAAAGGTAATTAAATCTCAATAAATATAATTTACCTGCACTGCTAAGATGCTTTAAGGTAATAGCACACTTATCAGCTCGGAACCGTATCGCTTCTTTTAACTATGAAAAAATATTTTTGAATATTAAAACCGCCTTCAAAACTAAAAAAGGGAGACATGAAAATTTTGTTTATAAAAATCTAAATACATATTTTTGAGGTCGGTCCCAAATACAAATGACAGGTTGGCACCGACCTGAAAAAAACATTTAGATTTTTATAAACAAAATTTTGATTTCTCCGTTTTTAGTTTTAAAGGCCTTTTTTTACTTAATAATTATTTAGTTTTTCTTTTTAGTGTTTTGATATAGAAATTTCCAGTAACCTAACTCTAGATCTTATTGACACACAAGTGATAAGATTAGGATATATTATCATCGACGTCAATTAAATAGGCATCATTAGGGATAACTCAAAAACTACTCGTCAGATGTCGGTTAAATTTAAATGGATCCACATGACTAGCATCAGCTTCCAAAGAACGAAAAAATTTTCAAAATCGCTACACGCAGGTAACAAACATAAAAAAACACAATCAAGTTGAGAACTTCCTTCTTTTATGAAGTCGGTTAAAAAGAGGCGCTACGCTCCGTAGCCTTCAAAGTAAAAAGAGGTGTTCCCAATCCGAACTGATAAGTGTGCTAAGACCTTTAGAGTGAAAGATCTGCCGCGGTTGTTGACTTTTGTCTATTAGTTCATTGAAGGTTTAATTACAATTTGGGTTTGATGTCCCTTTTATATAGGCAACCTATTACCATTTTGAGACACTGTATGGCCCATACTGTCAGATATATGTTTATGAATATCCAAATGTTCTCTGTTCAATACTTTGGGTTTATGAGCGTGTTATAATGTATGTGTGTAAATATAATTTCCTCTAAACAGAAAACAATTAAACTGCCACTCTGTAACCTTTTAGTCGTTCGCACGCTGAACTCCGTAGGTCTGTAGCACTCCTCGATCTCGCTCTCCCGTTACTTTTCTCTCTCTATCCTATGAGTCTAGAGTTTCCTGATTCCTGACTGAGAATGTATCATCTCAGTTTGTAGGAAGTCCAAAGGGAAGTACTTCCGCCGGGCAAGGTGTTGTATGCCCGGGGACCGCGGTCCAACTGTCTGTAGGTGGAACTTGTATATATAGCGAGGACCTTTGGAAACTTCGTTTGCGAGATTCAGGTTTCCATACTTATTATCGTGCTTGTATGAGCACTGTTGTATAGCGCCATCTATGTGTTCTATGAGGAGGCGTCATTGGCCGCCAGTAGTTCACATCTGGCGCCCAGCATGGGGCCCCAGATGTTAACTCGAGTTCCTCCTTGCCTATACTGCAAATGTTTATTCAACAACCTGCATAGGCCCTTCAGGAAAGAATTTGCACTTGCGCACTTGAAATATCAGATTCTCTGCTTGTTCATAAAAAAAATTAACCACGAACCTACCGAAAATACTCGTAAAAAAAGTAAATAAAAACCTGGTTGCAATTTCTTAGTGGGAACTTTAGAGATTGACTTTATTCTAGGAGTATCTAACTCCCAGAGAGGGTTGAATAATTCAAAACACCTACACCTATCACGCTAATGTTTGCCGCAATATGAAATTTAATTATTGCGTTCTAGCATTTGTGCATCCCATTATGAAAAATAAACATATGATTATTTATTACGTTTAGAACTTAGCAAACACAGCATCATACCTTTCTGTACTTTTCTGCATCAAATGGTAAACCAAAGAGTATATTCTCTCGTACTGTACTGGAGAAAAGCCACGCCTCCTGACTTGCGTACGATAGGGTGCCATCTATAGACAGCGTGCCTGATGATGGAGGCAACTCTCTCAGGAGCAGTTGGAGTATTGAAGACTAAAAACAAAAAGTATGATAAAAACAGCAGAAAATGTGTAAGGACTTTACAAGTGGCGACAGTACGAAACGTTTTGGGATGGAGGGAGGAGTAGTAGAGTTACTAAATCCACTATATCCCAAAGCACACAAAAGCATAGTTTTTGTAATAAAAAAGATGATAGATTCAAATTACTATAGCATCGTAAATAAACACGAAACTAATATTCTGATGTTGCTTGTCATTAAAATCTGTGTTAAAAACGTGGTTAAAAAGTGTATTTTATCCGCTAGCTTGGAAATAGTTTTTAAAATTCGAACCTTTCTACAAACACAAGCTAACAGCTCCAAAAAAAATTGGATTGGATTCCAAATAACTATTAATGGCTCTTCAATAGGATACAAAAAAGCTGAGTACAAGCAGTTAAACGTTATTTCATACTTTTTGTATAGACGCTTCGCGCACGGTGTGACCGGTGGCGGTCACGCCCTTCAGCAGTGGCCGCCACCGGTGCCTGTGGCTGATGACCCATTTGCTGTAAGCCCTACCTTACAACTTTTTTTTTTTTTTTGGATTGTTATATAAACTGTCACCACTTGTAAAGTAGGGCCAAAAATGTAGCACGCAGATTTTTGGAGCAGAAAAAGAAAATGAAGAATTATTCGTATACCTTTCCTGAGCCCACTGCCCCAATTACTGCACACAGTTTTCCTTTCCGAATTCTCAAGGAAATGTTCTTCAGGGCACACATATTGGGGTCTCTGGTCCAACTAGCTGTTACATTTCTAAGTTCAATAATGTTGTCGACGCCAGGAAGCGAAACGGTCCTCGGTTTGCTTTTTCTTCCATTCTTTTCGCCTGAAATGTTTCCATTTCAATGAAACCAGTAGCAACATAATGTTTTAGAGTACAATAGAATACCGGTGTAGTCCCCGGACTCGAATTCCTACGCTTTCTTGTTTAGTGAGTGTCGCGAAAGCCGTTTGAGGGAGATCTTAAATTCTGTGTAGACGATCACAAAAAGGGGTACCTCATGAGGTGGTGAGTAAACCTATACAGCAACATTCGCAAGGAGGGTAATTGTATATATATAAAAACTAATAGAAGTATGGTTACATATTGCAACGATCCCAAATAAATTAGGGCTAGGATAGGAAAAGTACAGGAGACGCATTTTTGAATCATTAGAATTCCAAATCGTGTATGAAATTGCAAGACTCGTATGCGAATCCCTAAAATCGCTATTTTTGAATATTCATACTCGTGAATTTTGTAACGAGTGGTCCGACCCACTCGTTTCCGATAATCCACCAGTAGAAAATCAAATGACTGACAGTGACATCATAACTTTATAATTTACGTTCTGTTCCCACGTAACTCTTTACCGGTTTTCAAAATCAACGAGTTATGGCTTTCCGATTTTTATTTTTTCTACATGAAAGGAAAAATGTTATAAGATTCGAGTTTAAGGGCAACACTCATTTCTAATGTATCAAAAATACGTATAATTGGAAACAATCGTTACCAATTTCGTACACATTTTGCTTTCGTGCATGAATTTAAGATTCACTTCGAATGATTCAAAAATGCGTCTCGGGTGAGAAATATGGAAATCCGTAGACAAACTGGGATACCTGACATAGTCAGCTCCATTACAAGAAAGAAGTGGTAATGGGTTTGACACATGTGACGCGGGATAGATAGAAGATGGGGGAAAAGGGTGCTAGAGTGGATACCATGGACGGGGAGTAAGAGTGTCGGTCGTCAGCCGAACAGATGGAGTGACAACATCAAAAAGGCGGCGGGAGAACATTGGATACGAAAGGCACAACATCGAATGGATTGGCGTGCGAATGAGGAAAGACCACATCTGTTGTGGTCACAACAAAACAGCTTGTACTGAAGCTGTTTTGTTGTGGAACGCTCTGCCTGTCCAGATAAGGCAAGCTCAGACTGTAAGCAGTTTTAAGAAGCAGGTTGCAGAACACTATCTGTCGTCACCATGATACTAAATTTGTTCATACTTATATGTATTCTAGTATATATTCATGATATATGTATTATTACATAGTGATTAGTTAATTGTCTATGTAAATATTTGTATGTGAATGTTTATATTTTTATTTTAAGTTATACGTTGCCAATCTTCCCTCGAGTACTTTGTTTTTTTAGTCCTGTCCATCCTAAGGTTACCTGGAAGAGAACGCTCTTAGCGATAAGGTAGCCCTTTGTATTACATATAATTGTAATTAGTATTAGTATTTTTTGTTGGTTGATGTATGTGCAAAATATTCTATTCTATTCTAAGTACTACTCGTAGAACTGACCTACAAAAAATAAACACTGAATCAAAATAATTACCGATAATACTATCACTTACCAAAAACATCTGAAAATTCATTAGTTTTGTGGGAAGAGAGAGGCCTCACAGTCTTATCTGGTATCTCAAGCTCTAGTGAAAGTTGGTGAAACATTGAGTCTGATGGTGAAGCTGTCATGCCGTTCGCTAAGTCCTCACGATCCTCTATAACAAATAAAAAATAAATAGCTTTATACTTTTTGGAAAGTTGTTATAGCAACTTAGTTTAGTAAAGGGATATTTTAATAGTAATATAGCGCTATTCAGCAGATTTAGGAAACTTAAATTACACGAACTTATTATATACTTATTTTATACATCGCATTTACGCTATATACACTTTCACAGTTCTGGTCCAACATGCAGTACCCGAACGCATAGTTCTACACGTCCGGGTCTCACATGTGGTACCCGACTGCCATAGTATTGAATAGAAAAAAATATTCCTTGAACTTTACGAAAAAGTGTTTATCAAGAAATTAACTATAGTAAGCCTTGAAACTAATACTACTACTAATCTAAAAGGCTTTCGTTTTGCTTTTGTTGATTTTGATTTATTAATTTGCAAAAATTAATCTATTAAATATTAGTTTGTGGTATAATATTCTTTATGGTCATGTCTGTGGCTTTATGTCTACGATGACTTTGTCTGTGGTTGAAGCGCCATCTTTTCTTTAGTAATTTTTCACTAGTTTGAGCTTCACTTTTTGTTTAGCAGCGCTAGGCAACGGACGTATACCTTCATAGTGACGAGAAGAATATAGTACACAATAATTTCTTAAGTATAATCGTTGTTTCAATTACCCGTAATCTCCTATAGCTTTTGCTGCAAATATCTTTATTTTTGTCGAAATTATGAACAAAACAATAAACGAAATCGCTTGGACGTGGCGGTAAATTCTACTAACCTAACATCCTTCGTAATAATTGTAATATCAATCGTGAACATAACTTATACTTATAAGAGGAAAATAAATAAATCTCGAACTCTCAAAAAGAAATTGTTTTTCATGACCGTTATCGTATTATAACTTAAAGTGACATAATTATCAAAATCCATTCTAATAAAATATACTATAATCCTAGTTATTTGATATCGTAGATGTAATTACTATATCGAATATGATAAGAGAGTTTTCAAAAACGATAATTATTCTTATTGCAATTTACGATTGTAGTAAATATGTAATACAAAAGGGTTGGAGAACAATGTCTATAGTGAATTTTCGCACAGCAGGAGCAGACATATAATTTTATCAGATTTTATCAATTTTATTGCATGATGACTCCAAGGAATTATTAGATAAGTAAAACATCGCAATCTTACTCATATTTCATGCAACAGTTGCAATGACTATAACGATTCGAAATTATAAAAAGACTAACCAACGACTGATAAAATATAATTTTTATGCATAATTTAGTTCAGGAAAATATGAAAACTTTTTCCTTTAATAATACTTGATACGCATTGACCTCTATTATGCAACGCTATATTAAAGGTCAGTGTTGATACGTCTTTCTGTTTTGTAAACTATAAACAACCTTTAAACCATTTGAAGATCTCATCAAAATAAACAACTTTTTATATGGAAGCAAAACTGGAATCGTGTAGAAAAAAATCTACCTTTCCATCTTTCCATTTCAGACGAGTTTGTTTGTAAATTTGAATGGGACAGCTTCAATATTATTCGAGATTTCAGAGTTTGAACGTTGTTGATGCGTTACAAAAAACCCTGTATAGGTATTAGACGGATGATGTAATAAGCATTGTGTTTGTAAAAGTAGCGAAATCCAACGTATTTACGTGTAGATAAAGATTTTTAATGGTACATCTCAGTACTCATCCTCTATGGTGTGATTTAAGTACCATACAATGTCGCATTTAAGTTGGTACTACACTATACTATTTCAGATTAAAAGAGAAAATTTATTTGTCTTTTATCTAATCTGTTTGCGGAACACAGTTAATCTCTGTCTAGTAGACTGAGCTAATTTATTTTTAAAACAAACCTAAGCATAAGAACTCTTGTATTCTCTTGATGGAGGCCACGAGCTCTGCAGTGAAAGATAATGTCAACGGCAGCATCAGGGTAAGGCTCAACTGCGCCGCATTCATGAATTGTTGAAGTGGATATATCTGGAAATGAAATATGTATACGCCAATGGAACTGAGGCAAGGAGGAGAGGAGTGGAGCTGTATTTTAAACAACCAATAGTAATTCGTTATTTACACATCTCGTCTCCACTCAGCTTCAGTGTATACCATCAAGGGGAGATGTATCGTATTTGTATGGCGCAATCTAGCTAGCGGAAATGTGAGCTGTGCCTCGCAAGCTGGCGCCGGCCGACTGAACGCAGTGGAGACGAGAAGAGATGTGAGCAGCTTGTAGTGAGCGGCGCCGCTAGGTCGCCAAACATCGCACACATCTCAGCACAGCACAGTCTAGACAGTACCCGTACTGTAAGTTTTTTAGTGTACAAAACGCAACGATTGTCGTTGCGTTGTAAGACTGTAAGAGCTCAATTTGTATGAGTAACATAATTTACGCTTCTTACCGCTAGAGACGCTGTTCACATTTTCTATACAAAGTGCAACTAAAGTAGTCGCGTTTTTTATACTAAAAACTTACACTACAAGTACACTACGCTTCTCCGCTCAGCTTTGGTGGATACACCTTTGTTGAAAAACATCTCTTCTCGTCTCCGCTTCGAACATCTCCGCACATATCTGCTTTGGTGGAGTCTTGGCTTAACAATGCTGTTGGCGACAGACACTGGCCACCGGCACCTCTTTTTGATATTCTATTTGTATTCTTTATATGAGATTTGTATGACATATTTTATATTATATTGTTTTTATAGCAGTTGAAAAATATATCTTGTACAGTGCGGTTGGTGTTATTCTTTACATTTTTGGTGTCAGAAGTTTTTATTTTCCGGTTTATTCACGTCTTTATTATTATTCTTTACTTACTACTATTGTATTTTTGTGATTTTTTTTTGGTGATAAATAGTGAAAACACGGTTTCAAGCCAGAAACATGAGTGCTTCTACTAAAGCAACTTCTTTAGCATCTGTGGTCGCGCAGCGGCTTGCCCTGGAGGCCAAGCATGCACGTAAGCTAGCTGAAATAGCTCAGTGGAAAGTGCAAGAGCTCGAACGTGTACACGCACTTGAACGTGAACGTGCATTGAACGTGCATCGTGCAATCGCACTTGAACGCGAACGTGCATTGAACGTGCATCGTGCAATCGACGCGGAGCTAAATGCTAAACTTGCTGCTCTAAACGCACGTTCAAGCCGTAATAAAGCCGAAAAGCTCGCGAAGAGTCGCGCTGCGCATCATGCGGACAACTGGTTAGTTACTTATTCTCACACCACACCACCAAAAAATATCAACCCGCCATCTGTGTTGCAGATCGAAACCACGGCTCATACCTCGGCCAAAGGAGGGCACGTATCCTACCTTGCCGAGGTAGCGTCACGTCCACCGGCACCGTTGTCATCCCAGCGCGGTGCCACTGCGGTGGGCAGTTCGTCGCAGCCTACGGGACCGGTTCCCGTTGAACCTGGCCCGTCAAAGGAATCGACTAACTCTGCACATGCACCGATAGGCACACAATACACAAATAGTTGTAACATTAATAAAGAATCGGAAATAACACAACACACTCAAGCCATCAGAAGCCTGATATCACCGATCGGAATAAGGGTAAGTGATTTACAGAAATTTACAGGCTCACCCTCTGCATGGCTCTATTTTTGCAAAATATACAACGGAATGAGCTGCGGTCTCGATGATATCGAGAACATTACCCGGCTGTCTACTGCACCCAAAGGGCCCGCGCGAGAGACATTTTCCTCGCTGCTGGTCGCAACGGACGACCCCAAGAAGGTAATGTCAGCCTTAGAACAACAATTCGTAAGCACCGAGTTGGCCGTTCCAGATTTTTTGGTGGAGATGAGAGCTTTGCCGGGGATTGTAAATAACAACTCTGGCAGAGAATTCTACAGATTCGCGTGTAATTACGTATCCACAATTGAGTTGCTCCATCACACCGAGTTATCCAGCCCAGAGTTGGTAAATCCAATCCGCGGCAAGCTCTCCCTTCTCATTAGGGACAAATGGGTCAGTTTTGCATTCATTATTGATTCAGTTTCAAAACGATTTAAATTTCCGCTTTTCTCCAATTTCTTATGTCACGAAGCTCATATTAATTTAAATTTAAAGTTTGGCATTATGACAGAATCTGTCTCTCGTGACAAAAGAAGACCAGAGAGAACCAATTTCATAGCGGCCAAAGAGAATGCAAAGTCGACCCATATTTCCGCCTTAGACAAACCTTATCCCACGGTCATTTCTTATCCGTGTTGTTATTGTCAATGCCCAACCCATCACATTGAAAGATGTCATAAATTATTATCTTTATTTTTATTTATGAATGATAAGCAAAGTTGGGTCAATATTATTGAGGTTTGTCAAAAATATTTAATAAACGTACTCTCCAAATTGATGAGCGTCTACGATCTTCCAATAATTATAAGAGGACGCATGTTGTTTCAAATAATTTGGTGGTCAGGCATCGGTTGGGATAATTTACTTCCTCGAGCCTTTATAAAAATATGGGAGAATTGGCTGACAGAGGTAAGGAAAGCTTCAAAAGCTACTGTTTCCCGGTGTCACTTGACCCGACCTGACCCGACGGAGACAGCTCCACGTTTTCTCTGACGCAAGCGAACACATCTTATAGTTGCGTCGCGTATCGGCGCTTTACATATGGCGATGGAACCATTGAGCTGTCTCTTGAAGAGCCAGGTTGGCTCCGTTGAAAAACCAGTGTCAACACCTTGCGACTTGAGCTTCAAGCCCCCTTATAGCGGTCCGTTCCGCCACATACATTTTTGAAGCTCACAATCGTAAGCCTTCATCAGCACCCAAGCCACAAAGTCTTGACGAGTCAAAACCCACCGAAGACTTCGCGGCTCAAATCATTTATCAGCCATCGCCATCGTCACATACATCAACCATTAGTTCCAGACTATTCGCGTTTTAGCAAATGGCTACGACTCGTTCGTGCTACTGCATTCATTCGGGTTTGCGCGTACCGATTCTTGCACATCCTTAGGCACGACAACTATTTTAATTTGTAAACAGCTTCAAATATTGTTACAGCTGAACGTGATTGTCGTGTCTCCGCCAGTCCGTACCCTTACCGGAACGAAGTAGACTGGCGAAATTGGTAGTCTTTATAGACGAAGAGGGTCTTCTTCGGTTGTCAAGCGGAATTTTATCTGCAGTTGACGTCCCGACATCAAGAGATTTACAGCCCATAGTATTTGATGGGCGTCACCCTATCGTTCGTCTACTCGTACACCACTTACACGAGAAATCTGCCCACGGGAATCAAGAATAAGTTAGCAATCAAATGCGGTTGCGGTATTTGCATTCTCCAACTACGACCGACAGGGAAGCACGTTTCCAGTCGGCGCTAATAATCGACCCCGCAGGTCCCTCCATTAAGAGACTTACCCGCAGGACGCTTAGCCCACCATGTCGGGCCCTTCTCACACGTCGGCCTGCACTATTGCACTATTTTGGGCCTATGAATGTGACTGCCGGGAGAAGGCACCTCAAAGGACACGTCGCCCTCTTCACTTGCCCTCTGATGGTTCGGGCCGTGCATTTGGAGTTAGTTGAAACTTTGATCACCGACTTCACCCTGATGGTCCTGAGCCGCTTCATCGCTCATCGAGGGTGACCTATAAATATTTTACTCCGACAATATGACGGCATTGGAGAGAGCACCAAGGGAGGAAATATTGCAGACTATGTTGACCGAAGCCAAGGACATTATCAACTCGTGATCGTTGAATCATGTTCCCGTGGAGGCAGACGACGACGAGGCCTTGACGCCATTCCATTTTCTTCTCGGTGGGCCTTCAGAAGATCACCAGTTGCGGACTCATGACGACGAAGATCTATACCGTAGAGCAGACCATGAGAAGTTTTGCCTACCCTCGCGGCCAGAAGGTTGTCGACCAGCACTGATCTCATACTGGGGATGTTATTCAAATATTAGATGATGGGCCGCTGCCCCGCTCCTTCTGGCCACGAGGCTAAGTCGCTAAGGTCTACCCGGGTCGAGACGGAAGGGTACGGACGGTGCACATCTTAACAAAGGCGGGCACATTAAAAAGGGCCACCCGTCTTCTAGTGCCGTTGGTTAGTGCCTGTCCTAACGGTAATTAGTGCTGACACTGGGGGGGAGTGTTGGCGACAGACACTGGCCACCGGCACCTCTTTTTGATATTCTATTTGTATTCTTTATATGAGATTTGTATGACATATTTTATATTATATTGTTTTTATAGCAGTTGAAAAATATATCTTGTACAGTGCGGTTGGTGTTATTCTTTACAAATGCGTTTTAGTCAAAAGAGTTATACCGACTCGTTTTATACATTATATTAGTTTTAGCATTTTGAAAATTCGTCAATGTAGAAATAGTATCTTATATACGATAACATATTAGTAGAAGATCCGAACCTATATCGACCTTCACCGAGCTGATAATAGAATGAAACATATTTTATTATTAATTTAGTATATTAGAAAATATATTAAAAATGGGTTGTCTAAAAAAATCCTGGACAGACTATTTTTAATTATTTTTTGAAAAATGATTTTAAAAAAAAAATGAATAAAATATTGCAACATCAAGATAATAAGAAAATTTTGTCCTGACTGATAGTAGAAACCGTATAGAATGTGCAGGCATTGGGTTGTCTATTATTTACCTGCGCGAACTACTGGGTTGTCAGGTATGAACAGGTATGTCGATATCAGTTACTTTCACTCGATTGGATAATAGAAAAAAAAATATATCATCATAAGCGCGCGACAAAATTTTCTTATTATCTTGATGTTGCAATATTTTATTAAAAATCATTTTTCAAAAAATAATTAAAAATAGTCTGTCCAGGATTTTTTTAGACAACCCATTTTTAATATATTTTCTAATATACTAAATTAATAATAAAATATGTTTCATTCTATTATCAGCTCGGTGAAGGTCGATTTAGGTTCGGATCTTAGACTATATTAGATTAGCATAATTTTTTCCAACGCCGATCTAAAGAAATCAATAATAATATGTTTCCACGCTCACACCAATTATCTAGCCCAAATTAACTAGATAACGGACAAATTTAGTATACATAATAGAATAGATATTTTTTTTCTTAAAGATAAGCGATAGTGCAACGCCTGATACTTCTAAATTGTACTACAAATAATAAAATTGTTTGCAATACACTAAAGTAGAAATAACAATCAATTATCAATAATGAGTTGTTTATTCATTGTGTTAGCTCTTAATGTTTGTATTATGATTATTAATAAATTTAAACATTAAGTTCGAAATGTAAAGATAATATAGTATAAATAGTTCTGCCAGTAGATTAAAATGTATGGAAAGGTGCAAAATTATATTCATAATTTGCATTTTTTATACCACAATACTATACAGGATGTAAAAGACAGTCAAAATAAGAAACATTCCAAAAAATAATTGCTAGGAAATTATTTTTATTTTTTGGTGTTATAAAAAATTGCAAATTGTACCGCGCAATGTAAAGCGCTCAACTCGCACGCAACTTGCAAAACCGCGATAATTTAGCCAGATAGGGCGGCCCCGTTCGGTTAGTTTCGTGCGCATCGAGTGAGCTACATTGAACGCTAACGTTTTGAAGCCATTTTTTGTTATAAAATACTAAAAAAATGATAATGTTTCTTTGGACAATAGTTAAGAAATAATGTTTAGAATATGATATCATAAAAAAATAAATAAAAAATATTACTTTAACCTGTGTATTCCCAGTAGTCCCAGTGGAGTAGTCCCATAATGGGACTACTGGTATTTTTTTTTCCAGAGGTTCTGTTGGCAACACCAACAAGAATAATATTTTGTCCTTGTCAAAATGCTCTCGCTCTCTTTCTTGCGATGTAATGGCGGTTCTGTAAAGTGTACATTTAACGTGTCTCTCCAGAATAAATTAAGTTTGAGTTTAACAAGTTTTTATATTGCTGCCCACGACCTACCCTGATGAACCTGACAGGTTCCATTGACTGGACTATAGGGGTTTCAATTTCCCAGTATTTCCGTGTGTACTCAGACGCATAAACCGCATAGTTTATAATATATGTAGTTTAATTAATAAAAACTTCACGGTAACATGTCACACTATTATAAGAAAACAAAACATCAAATTATTGATCACAGTCAACAGAACATAAAACATCAAATAGTGTGTTGTGATAATATTTGTGTGGTAATCATTAGTATGTACCTGTGTTTCATAGCCATAGTTGCCATAGGTTTCATAGATATAAACATTTTTTTTTTCAAAAAATAAACAAAGCCGGGTCGACCACGTAGGTCAAATTGTTCCTGAACCTCTGGGAAAAAATACCAGTAGTTCCATCATGGGACTGCTCCACTGGAACTACTGGGAATACACGCTTTAACCATCAATAAAATCGTAACTATCAATTAAAAAATGTTATGATGGTGAGCAGAATACATGGTTCTCATTTGACTGTTCATGTCTTTGGCACCCTGTATGTATAACTAAGTAAACACGGGTACGTGCCCACTTGTTATTTTTTTTCTTTTTATTGGAATAACAAACAATTACATAACAATGCTTAAGTTTTTAACAAATCTTTAAAATCATTACTAATTATGTAACCAATACCGTTATTCACAGAATAATACAAAAACAGCGAGAATCAGCACAGGAATTACATTGAATATGTTAAAAATAGACCAAAGATCAAAAATTATATCCATTAATATGTTTACAAAGGGAGAAGACTAAGTCATGTAGTAACCTCAAAATTAGTTGCTTATTTAGTTTTGAGTTTTTCAATTAAATTCGATCTGAGATAAGTTGAATAAATCTAAATCTATGAAAATATCATTATAAGAGTGATATGGTATGATATGTATATGTATATATGTATGATACTATGATATGTACCAAACAACCTGTAGGTATTTGTAATTAGTGGTATCATAATATTACCAATATTACTATAATTAACGCCGTCGTGGTGAAGTGGTCATTATAGCTGCCTACACATAAAGCGGTCCGCTGTTAGCGAGATAAGAAAATATTTGTGACGAACTTGAATATTTTTTATGTATTTATGAAAATATCTAAAATTATTATGAATATTAAAAATTTCCGCTATCTAGTATTCATAGCACAAGTTCTTAATAAAACTTACTTTGGGCTAAATAATTGGTGTGAGCATGGAAATATTATTAATATTAAAAACAAATAAATCTAGCGCTTACTTACAACATTAGCTGTCATATTGTTACCAAGTAGCGTAAAGACAAGGATAGTGACAAAAAGAGCAGTTCTGTCTGTAAATATCATGAACCCGAGAATCAGAGTTCGCATCAGCTGTGCTATTTTGACTTGCTTCATCTCATCAGCCCGTCTCTCTCCCACCATTGTTTGGAAAGGTATCTCCCATGCATACATTTTGATGACCTGTTAAATATCATTTGCTTGAACAGAATAATTATAATTTAAAAATACTCTTCAAATAACGATTACGAAGTATTGCGATTATTGTGTAAGTCCAGACTTTAATGGAATAATAACTTAAATTTTTAATAGGTAGTTATTTTGAATTAAGAATCTTTAAAAATGATATAATTAAATCTGAATAAGTATAATTTTTCATATATAATATCTTACCTGAATACCACTTATAACTTCAGTCATTACTTTAATTCTTTCGTCAGTTTTATCCGCAATACGCAATCTTAATTGCCCGATACGCCGACCAAGATATGCTAAAATTAAAATTAGAAAATTTCAACACGTAGTAAGTCTTTCTTTTTCTTTACCCCTGTTTCTTATGCGATATTTATGATGTATTAGAATGTTTTTACATAAAGAAAAAATCATTTTTAAAGTTAATAAGAAAAAAAAATTTGAAAATAGGAAAACGTTACACACGTAATTTTTAGTATGTTAAAAACATTCTAGAATATCGGATAAGAATTAGGCGTACGAAAACGATTTCTCCATTAGTGGTATTTTGTATCAAGACGATGCACGCCGTACCTACTATCCTCTTGAGGACTAAAATAAATAAGATTTGGTATCTACGATCTTGAATAGCGCGATAAGGCCCCTGAGACTGGTGAACAAAGCACTAGACCACAGAGGCGTTAAACTACTTTATTTTTATAAGATATTAAATTTAAACAAAAATCACCTTGAAAGGGCATTGATATAATGATGAGGGCAAACATTCCTATCAACGCAGATATACCCGCTTGATAGTAGCCCAGGTAACAGACAACTGCCAGTTGGATAGGAATGATCCAGAAGAAATGGATAAAGGACAGCGCCAAGTCGAATCGCATCATGTCATTGGAGAGAATGTTGACCACTTTGCCAGCCGCGGTTTCACCCAGTGATGCGTTATTTAGTCTCATTATCTGAAATAAATTTTATACCTTTAGCATACTTTGAAAAGAAACTGCGTCAGTTATAAAACCAAAACTACTTAAAAGAAAATCAAATCTATATTATAAAAGAAATACTAAAACTAGACACAAAAAACTTAGACTACTATATTACAGATAAAAGACTTCGCCTAGGTCCTCTGAAACAGGAAGTGTACCAATGACACTGGCTGCATTACCTCGCTGAATTGCGAGACAAATTTTTTGCGCGAAATACAATCCAGCCTTATTGTCACTTACTGTTTCACGTAGTCGCTCTGCAATATCCCGAAAAAGATTTAAAATGATTAAATTATATAGCGTGTAACAGAAATAATGCACACACTGGAAGTAGTCGGTTGCTATGCAAATTAATCAATTTTCGTCATTTTATTTTAAAATAGGTCGTTGTGTGATGTCCTTTTAGATTATTGTTTATATCGTACCAAAACGGAAAAAGGAGGAGGTTATCAATTCGACTGCATGTTTTTTTATGTTTAGTTACCTCATTATTACTGGGTGTACCGATTATAAAGATTCTTTCGACCTTTGGAAGCTCGTGCTTGTCATTTGGTCCTATTTAAATTTTATCGACATCTGACGAGTAGTTTTTGAGTTATCCCTACTCTTAGACAAAGAAACCTTGTCTAAGTCCCTACTAATGCCTATTTGACATCGATGATATCGTAATCTTATCACTTGTGTATCTCGAGATAGTTTCCTGAAAAGGAGATTGGTAAAAATGGGCCTAGCCGTTACAAGAACGGGATAGTGGTCAAAAATTATTATGTATTTTTTTAGAATTTACTGTAAAATATTAACATTTCGTTCTATGGGAGATTAATGTAACAAACAATAAGTGTTTGAACGATATTTATTCTACTTCCGCCATCAAGGAACAAGGAAAAATATTGCCAACAGTAAAATTGTATCATTTTTAATCGATTACTCTATTATACTTTTAGATTTTTTTAAATTAAAAATATTAGCTTATATATTATTGAATTATTGAAAAAAGAATAACGTATTACGACGTGTAAAGTCTTTTCTTTTTCCTGAATCAAAAAAAAACCTGAAGTTAATCTTAGCGAAAGATTAAAAATTAATCGAAAGTATCGAATAATCGATAATCTTCATAAACTACTTTTTAAGCTGGCAACAATAAAACAAGCGGAAGCGTCATTTTGTCATTTATTTATGATTTAAGTATGACATTCGGTTCGCTTTCCGGTTTGTTTATTTGTGAGTTTTACGCTTTTACGTGATTTTATTATGATTCCTAATTACTATCTTCGACGATTCTCGCTACTAATTTATGAGCCCTTTATGATTGTATGGTTTTATTCATTTGGAGGTAGGTATAGTATCTCTACCATTCCATTATCTGTTAGTATTTTATTTAAAAATATATTTTTCACAAATAAGGAAGGAGGAGGAGGTTGTGGGTCATTTTCTCGCAATATGCCTATCGAGATTTAATAAATAAAAGCCTATAAATAAGGTGATAGTGCCTGTTTACATTTTTGGTATCGTATCTTTTAATATCTACATATCTTGCTAACCCCATAGAAATGCATTACAATATTAATACTAAAAGAACGTGTATTTCTCGCTATATAAAACAGTCCAAAAATCATCAGTGTAACGCTTAGGCCCAGAGTTCTTAGAAAGTTTACCATTCTCCTTTATATACTTACTTAAAACACTAAAAAGAAAGAAAAAACATATTTGCAAAAAAACCGCCTTCAAAACTACAAACGGAGAAATAAAAATTCTGTTTACAAATTTAAATATTTTTTTGAGGTCGGTGCCAACTTCAATATTTGGAATAAACATTGTCACTTGTATTTGCGACCGACCTCAAAAAAACATTTAGACTTAAGTATATAAACAGAATTTTCATTTCTCCGTTTTTAGTTTTGAAGGCGTTTTTTTGTATTTAAAAATATTTATTTTTCTTTTTAGTGTTTTTAGTGTTAAGTATATTATAAATTTTCAGGAAACTATCTCGAGATCTTTTAGACACACAAGTGATAAGATTTAGAGTTTTAAGGGCGGTTTTTTATTTATATTACGAGATGGCAAAGGAGCTTGCGACCCACCTGGTCTTAAAGGGTTACCGTCGCCTATAGACACTTTATATTACGAGATGGCAAAGGAGTTTGCCGCCCACCTGATCTTAAGTGGTTACCGTCGCCTATAGACACTTGCAATATTAATGCTTGTAGGTCTAGTAAACAAATTACTTCATACGCAACGGCATACAAGTACGCCGCCGTCTGGGCTGTAATAGGGTATGCCCAGCCCAGTAACCTTGTACAGTACCTTGGCTACCTTTCCTTTCAATCCGCAAACACACTCTCATAGACTACAATCCTAGCCATTTAGTTAAACGGCGTGTTTTACTATCCGCCTGCGACATTTAAATTCCGAAATAAAATACAAAGTGTAATGATTAACGGCATAACTTTTTTATTTTAAATTGTCAATAGCCGATCTTTGATGACATCAATGTGGTAATGTGATAGCATTTAATAATAATAATCTACATGTAACTAAAACTGTAGTTATTTTTTTGTTATACTCATAATTATCGTTAATCATTGTTCTTAGTTCTCCTGCAGAGCTTCCAATTTATTTGTGGTCGGTGTAATGTCTTGTTAGAGTTTAAAATCGATTTGAAAAAATTTCGGTCACCATCCGAGTACCTACCGACCGTGCACTTGGTAGCTTATCTTTCGTGATCGTTAGGCGTGAACCATACAGAGATGGCATAGGGCGAAGACACCGCATAGACGCGGCACATCTCATAGATTTTCAACAACTGTAGAAGCGGCGAAATAATATTGCCGCTTCTAAAGTTGTTTGTTATTACAAATATTATTCGTAACAAGAACATAATAGCAAACGAAGCATAGTCCTTAATATTTACCTTGGCTAAAATTATTTACTATTAATTTGAATTCATATTTTTGCTTCTACGTTCTTATTGTGAACATTTTATATGTATCAACAACTTTGCCCTTCTAAAGCTGTTACAAAATCTATGCGTGTCTGCGCCATGCATCTTCACCATGCTTTTTTTGTATAATTCGCGCCTTACGAAAAACGAACGCGGCGCCATCAATCTCTTCGTTTCATATTTCGTATCAGTAAGAGATAAAATATTTACTAACCATTTAAGGTACTTACACTAGGTATTACTTTATGATAAAATGATGAGGTAAGCTGATAATAGAATAATTAATACCAAAAACAATTTACTTTATAAAACTTCCTCTTAGCGTAAGATAAAACATAAACAAACAGCTACAAATAATCTAGCTAATATTTTAATTACTTATATCTGTGTTGACATTGTTTAGTAAGTCTGAAATACAAAGGAGAATAATCAATGTCGGTCTGCCTCTTAAATTTTATTAGCTTTGTCTCTTAAATTTTATTAGCTTTGTAAGTAATTCATAAAGAAGGTCACTTTGGTGTCTATTTTTTATCTAAGTACATAGAAACAAAATGGCGGAGCATGAAGTAGACTGATTCACTTTAGGCACTTGTTAGGAAATAAGTACAAAAGTTTTATGAATTCAGTTTTCCGTTAGATGCTCGACGCACTACACTAACGTATTATATAGGTGTCCCACGTCCCACGGCTATGACACATAGTGTGAAAATATATTAAATTATTATTATATTGGACATATAATAAAAAAATATTTTTAAATAAAAATAAAACCGCCTTCAAAACTAAAAACGGAGAAATAAAAATTTTGTTTTCAAAAAATCTAAATGTTTATTTGAGGTCGGTCCCAAATACCAAAGTAATAAGGTTAATAATTAAATTAATATAAAGCCGGCACCTACCCATGCTAACATAGTCATATAAATACTATGTTGATATCAAAAACTTTAAATTGTAAAATAAAAATTCCACATACACATAGTTCGATCAAAAAAACAAAATGTATGGACAGCGAGTGCTTAATATTCAGCCGAGAATGTAATTTTTAACTGCTCACGAGTGTTATACGACGTTTTTCCACACCATTGCGAGTAATTAATACATAATGCAAAATATCTACTTGCAAAATAGTACTGAAAATTGAAAAATGGCGCGCTTTTACTTTTTTTTTGTAAATTTTCCCTGTTACGGGACGGCAAAGGGATCTAGCCCATACAGCCAAGTCTTCAGTTTTATTTTCTTTCTTGATGTTTGCATTAAAATATGGGCGTCACACATTTTAATGCATCTAGGGAGTGCTTGGAAAGAAATGCATGGCAACAGACCTCATGATTGTGACCAATGAGAATTGTATAGTGGGATTTCCAACCACTATACAATTCTCAACGCCACTTACACAAAACCTTTATTTCAATGATTCCTCATAACTGTTCGTCAACACGAATGCTTATGCAACGAAACGACACCACTTTCACTGCACAAAATCCACTCCGAAGCAATTTTGAATTATCGAAATAAAGATCGACATCCAGACGCCATGGTTTCCCGCCAAACACCCGCTTTTACTTTTTTTTTTTGTTAAATATTCCCTGTTACGGGACGGCAAAGGGATCTAGCCTATACAGCCAAGTCTTTAGTTTTATTTTCTTTCTTGATTTTTGCATTAAAATGTGGGTGCCACGCTTTTTAATGCATCTAGGGAGTGCTTGGCGAGAAATGCATGGTACAGACCTCATGATGGTGACTGATAAGAATTGTATAATGGGATTTCCAACCACTATACAATTCTCAACGCCACATACACAAAACCTTTATTTCAATGATTCCTCATAACTGTTCGTCAACACGGATGCTTATGCAACAAAACGACACCACTTTCACTGCACAAATCCACTCCGAAGCAATTTTGAATTATCGAAATAAAGATCGACATCCAGACGCCATGATTACCCGCCAAACACTACGCTTTTACTTTTTTTTTTTTTTTGGTTTCTTTTGTCCCTAACGGGACGGGCGAAGGGCTTTTACTTTTTTTTTTTGTTAAATTTTCCCTGTTACGGGACGGCAAAGGGATCTAGCCCATACAGCCAAGTCTTCAGTTTCATCTTCTTTCTTGATTTTTGCATTAAAATGTGGATGCCACGCTTTTTAATGCATCTAGGGAGTGCTTGGCGAGAAATGGATGGCACAGACCTCCAGATGGTGACTGATGAGAATTTCAATGATTCCTTATAACTGTTCGTCAACACGGATGCTTATGCAACAAAACGACACCACTTTTACTGCACAAAATCCACTCCGAAGCAATTTTGAATTATCGAAATAAAGATCGACATCCAGACGCCATGATTTCCCGCCAATCACTCCCTTTTACTTTTTCATTGACGGCTTTGTGCGCGAAAGACTAAGGTACCGACGCTTATACAGCCAAAACAGCAAATTATATAATTTTTACAAAATAAATATATTCTTTTAATATTTATGTATGACTTCTATTTAATAGTTGTAATTTTAAATAAGGTTTTTATAATTGTATATCTTTAAACAGAGTGTTTCTAAACGCCAAACTTATTTAATTTACAAAAATGGTTCAGCGTTTTGCATATAAATTCTCTTTGGTTCCTATTTTTTTTTCTTATAAATAAAAGCGTGACTTTTCTTTGCGAAACTATTAACTTTTGATTACCAAACTGTGCGGTAATCGAATTTGAAATTCGAAAGATATTATAAGTTGGTAATATGATACATTGTGAAACTAAAATTGGTGTAGTTACATACCAATTACGAGCAATGGTGTTGAAAAATTAATTATGTCTTTTTTACCAATTGGCGAGTTCAATTCTCCGTTCAGACAGGCGATCAAAATTCTTTGAATGCAGTTTTAATTGGTTTCAAAATTAAGTCTTCGTTCTGTAAAATTTTCTATGTACACTATTTAAGACAGTTTCTCTCCATGTGGCAGAGCCGTAGGAAGCTCCGTATATGTTATGCAATGTACAAATATTTTACCTTTCTATACATCAAAGAGCTGACAGCAACGCGGACCTTCATGGCGAACTGCTGGCAGTACAACGTGCCATGATGATTTGCGAATGCTGATACCCAGTTTGCTAAAATCATGCTGGCCGCATAAATGGCGGCTGTTTCTTTCGTCATGTTTGAGTCCACTGACCAGTACAGTAGTAGCTGACCAAATAAAAGAGGTATCGTGGTTCTGTAATAACATTATATCGTAATTTATGACCATGGTATATTCAGCTATGATCACCCAGGTGATGTGACCTGGGTGTTCTCAGGCAACTGTTTAGTGTATTTGGATCACTTGGTGATCCTTTGCATCATCATCAACATCTCATATACTGTCCCCATCGAGGGGCTCGAGCCTACCCCACATTAGGGGCGATTAGGCCTTAGTCAACCACGCTGGCCAAGTGCGGGTTGGTCGACTTCACACACAACCTAAGAATTTCTTCATAGGTGTGTGCAGGTTTCCTCACGATGTTTTCCTTCACCGTAAAAGCGTCGATTAAACGTACATATGAATTCAAAATATGAAAATACATTGGTACGTGGCGAAGATCGAACCGGTGCCTCCCGGACGGGAGACCACGCCCTTACGCACTACGTCACTGACGCTTCGACCACCGATCCTTTGCATACATACATACAATTACAAAGTTGTTCATAAATTAAATATTACTTTCCAAACAAATTATTATTTTGATATCAAAACCACCAATTTAATTGTCAAGCTTATTTTAAATCTACGAGTACTTTAAGATTTAGACAACCTAATGTACATTTTATTTCAGTTCATCGCTTATCGTACATGCATACTTACATACAAAATTAATTTAATTAGGTAGGTAGTAATTAAGGCTAATAATTCTGCTTAGAAATATTTAACTATTCGTAATAATTCAAACTTACTTCATCATTGTGTGGAGGAACTGGTAAATACCTCCAGGCATGAAGGCCAACCAGTAAATCCTTAATAATACCTTTGCCAAGGATGGTGCTCGAACCTCTGCTTTGGCAATAGCCACCTCTTCAAGCCATTTCCTGTAAAAAAAAATTAAGTAACCATGAACGTCTCCGCGTCGGGGACGGCTAATCCATACTTTAGCATTATCAATATTATTTTTATTTGAATTTTGATTTCATTTTGACGTTCATCTTAAAAATATTAATTCTAGGTTAGGTTCTTTCTATAAAGTAAAAAGACCGAGAGAATATTTTTTTTGTGTCGGGCGTTACTTAATAAAAAAAAATCATTCTTTTTAAATTACCGATAGATGGCTAGGCACTTAAATTACACTTTTCTTGTATATTATTCAAGAGACAGCTGATGACCTTGAAACGCCTGAACAGATTTTCATGAAATGTAGCTAATAACCATCCCGATCACGTCAGCTTTCGAACAAAAAACCCGCATCAAAATCGGTCCATTCGTTTAGGAGCTACGATGCCACAGACAGACATACAGATACGTCAAACTTATAACACCCCTCTTTTTGCGTCTAACACTAGTCTAATTTTTTTTAATAATAAACAGACGCACAAAAGTTGTGAAATACTAACAATGTAGTATCTTCTATCTTCATAAAATATTAAAATAACTATTGTTTTGATTGTAATGCAAAATGTGCAGGCATTATTTTTCATCACATTATCATCACAACAGCCTTTATAATTCCACCCACTGCTGGGACACAAGGCCTCTCCTTGCTATCGAAGGAGGTTTAGGCAGTAGTCCACCACACTTGCCCAATGCGGATTGGCGGACGGAGTATAAGGTGATCAATACCCCTTTGCTGATCTATTAGTCGCCTTCTACGACACCCAATGGAGGATATGGGGTGATGCTTTTTTAGTTTGCCGGCATCACGCGACCACATTATGTTTATATACCTTTAATGTTTTGGTCCTCGCTCTGTAGATATTAAAATCAATTGTGTCTGGTTATTTATAATCGTCCACAGGTTAAATTATATTTAAAATACTATTAAGATTCGATGGCAGTACCTAACAAAAGGTTTAACATACATATAACACGAAAAGTTTTGTTTTCTCTATCAAGTGCAGCATCCCTTTTGACAAACTGGACGGTAATTTCAGACAATCTTACATTGAAAATAATGTACCTTACAAGAGAATCTCAGGTAAGTTTGAAGGAGTTGACCTAAGTTGACACAAAGTACAGGCGCGAAATAAAACTCGCAGTGTTTCATACATCGTGAGCTTCGTTTCGCACCATATGCTATAAAGGCCATTTGTTTACATACGATGAACCACACAATCTTGGCAAGAACATCAATGTAACTCTATGTTACGCGAGGGTGAGGTTAGTGAAATAAAAATCCAATTATCACTATATTTCTTGGAATGACGTATAAAGTTGTCATGTATTTCTTTCGAAGTAGGTGACTTGGGTTAGTAACTTTGAGTAGGTGCTTTAAAAGCAGATAAGTTGAACTTTTTTTTCTGAATGGTCAATGAACTTTTCAGATAAAGAATATTTGGCATAAAACACACCGGTACATACCACAGAATTTAGAAAAAATATTTGAAAAAGTACTAAAAAAATATACCGATAACAATAAAATTCGATAACAATTATTAAAAATTCACACAGACGCAACGTGAGGCACCGATGCTTGAAGTTGCAAGTATGCGATGCGCAGCGTCCATGTATTTATTTTCAGTGCCATACACTAGAGATTTGACGGGAAAAAAATCAAATTATACTTAAGTACGAACCCTTCTAATGTTCTGTGTAATGTGTAACCACGAAACTCTTTAAATTTAAATATTATATTTTGAAATGAAAAAGCTCTGTTAAATGGACAAAGTACTATATACTACACCTGATCGGAACAGTAGCTATTATTCCCTCAAATTGAAAAGAGAAAGTTGATCTTTTCTTCGGCCTAAATATGCGGGAGGAAAAGTTGTATGAAATTTCATTTCTAACGTGTTTAGCGGGAGGAAAAGTTGTATGAAAATCTATTTCTAACGCGACGCCCGCCGCCGCCGTCAGCGGGGTGCGCGCGGCGGTGCTCGGCAGCAGACCGCCAGCCGCGACAACTACATTGGTTCGCCATTGGTTGGTCGGTGTTTCGCAGAACATCTGCAACTAGTGTTGCATAATCATAATCTCTTTATAATTTTATTATAGGTACTGCTTATTTCAATTTAACAAGTCTTTGAATGTTCCTCACAGGTGTAGTAAGTATAAAGCACTATGTAACACTTGGGAGAAAGTTCGATTCCCAACTCGGGAGTATTGTGGCCCGAAGGCGCAGCCGAGGCCCACAAACTGCTCCCGAGTTGGAAATCCGTCACTTTCGTCCCGTGGTGAACAATGTACTATTATTTAACCAGACCGTGTTTCTTCCTTTGTATGTATTACATGATGCGTATAACATTTCTCAGAAAAAGTGCATTCTATTTTCCTTTACATTACATGTCATTACATGTCCTTTACATTACATGCCTCTACTTACACTGTGTAAATCTGCCTTAACACATTGTCATGTTCACGAGTAGTTGTTTTTATATACCTATATTTAAGTTAATTTTAATGTTTATACTACTATCTAGTACCCATAACACAGGTTAAGGACTTGTGTTATTGATACTAGATAGCAAAACATTGTTATCTAGCCGATAAGTAGGTAATCGCTGTAAGCATGCAAATATTAGAGAAGAGATATAAACTTTATTGTTACTCGTCATGTCATAGTAAATTAATGATTTTTTACACAAAATTGCGCAATAGATTGCCTTATCGATTATATTTTTTACAATGAATTCAAAAAATAAGTAGAAGATATAACGATATCAATTAACACGCAATCAAAATGGAACAAACACTTGCAATAGTTTTACGAGACGCGGAGCAAAACTTTCATTTTTCTCAAGTCGCATATTAGTTTCATAAGGGACGAACCCTTGCCGACAATATTGCAATTCGACACAACAGTGACGAAGATATCGCAGATGGTTTACTGAAATTGGGTTTCATATGAATACCTTTGAGGAAATTCAATAATATACCAACATACATACTAACTATAGAGAACACAGTACTTTGACTCCATATATAGTGACTAATCGGCGCGCACGCACACATGCAAACGTCGTTTACACAAGCGGTTTTGCCGGCTTTGCCGTTCAGAGCATGCTTAGCGGCCGTGTAAACGACGTTTGTATGTGTGCGTGCGCTAATTCGTCACTATATAGAGTCAAAGTACTGTGTTCTCAAATTTTTTTTTAATAATAATAAGAATATTTTTGCACTCACACCAATTATCTAGCCCGAAGTAAGTATCATTAAGAACTTGTGTTACGGATACTAGATAACGGACTTTTTTTTATATACATAATAATTTTAGATATTTTTATTAAACTTAAATACATATATAAACAACCATGACTCGCAAACAAATATTAGTGTTCGTCACACAAATATTTGCCAACATAGGTGCATATTGTGCTAACATAGTCATAATACCAAAAGGACTATAAGCAGAACTTTAGGTACAATTTGGTTGGCATGTATTAGTAGTAAGCATGGGACATGTAGTGATAGGTTGCCACCCTGTCGCATATGAAAACGGCATAAAACCCAAGAAGGAAGTGAAGTTAAACATAAGCCGACAACCCCAAATTACCCATGATGTGAATTTTTAAGTACAAAAAACGTAACTATTTTAATTGCGTTAAGAGTTCAATTTGTATAGGAAAGTGAATAGCGCCCATAAAAAAGAAAACTCACATAAAATTGTTTCCACTGATGTTAGATAGCGTCAGCCGAAATAGGAGAGATTTTAATAAACTTCATACAATTACTGCAAAAACATGCTTACTAAGGAAAAGCATTTACGGAATGAGCACACTTATATTTAATTGACCAGTGAATTCCGTGAATTGAATCTAAATTTATTTAAAACAATTATTTTTAGAAAAGTGTTATTATAATGTTGATGACTTTTTAAAGGAACAACCTTTACATATGATCTACCTAATGTATCAGGTATCTAATCTAAGGTAATTTTGTATTGTTTTGTATCCAATATTATTAATCTGACATTGCGCTTTTGACAAGAACTTTGACAAGAACTCGAGAGAAACTCCAAAATAAAATTTTATTTGTCAAACAATATTAAGTATGTCAAATTACGTCAATATAAGTATTATATTGACGTAATTTGACATACTTAATATTGTTTGACAAATAAAATTTTATTTTGGAGTTTCTCTCGAGTTCTTGTTGTAAAAACACGTGTTGAGAGACTCCATTTTTAACTCTAATCAATCGTACAATTTTTGTTACTTTAGTTACATTTTCACTCGACATTGGCAAAATGCGTACATTATAAGTATCGCGACGCCGTTAATTAAGAATAGAATAGAATAGAAATATAATTTTGAATTTTGTTATCTCTAATATTAAATTTATAAATACGTTCGCCTACCTGAACATGTTGAACTTTTAAATGTTAAGTACTACCTTTCACTTACACATATTTCAACAAATAAATATCTTTTATTTTTATCTTTTAAGGGAAAGAAGCACAAATGATGTTTCCAATACAAATTGAGCTCTAAAATAATTAGTTTGTTTTTTATACTAAAAACCTTACACAACGGGGAACAGGGCCCGTAGACACAGTAACTCATAGAATCGATAACAAAGTTCGAAAAAAATGTATGGCATTCGTAGCTGAAATGTAGAAGTGAAAGTCAAGACGATTTAGATAACCAATCAATATGGCATATGATATTAACCTCTTGGGACCGCGTGGACTCGTGCGAGTACATATTAAAGATTCTGTCGTCCTGTTAATTGATGTTAAGCTAATGGGCACCCATAATATAAAAAAAAATACCGTTTACCTATTGAAACAACCTGCATTTATTTCCGAGCTGACTTCGTGAAGAGCTGGATCGTCCATGGCCCACGATGAGTGAAACGGTGATTAATCACAATTTTAAGTAAATTATCTGCTCTAGTCATATTTATATCACAAAATAATATTAATGAACTATTGGGAGACTGTTTTATTTTAGTAATGAATTGAAAACATTTATGTCAAAACACCGCAAAGACTATATGGTGTGAGTACTCGCGGTCTAAACATGAATTAACTCTTATGAAGCATATCGATTATTTACTAAAATAAATTAAGAATTTCTTTATTTTTAGGCCATTTAGTGGTTGACCAAATTTTAGAAACACTTGTTAAAACAGACAGAGTGTTAGGTCAGACGAAAACGCTGCACCTTCAAATGATATCGGCGTCCCTACACATTGGTATCGCGAGGATATTCAACTAGGTACGGTTTTAGTTTTTTCCTTAATTATTTCTATTAATTTTCAAAACGTTAGGTTTATATATGTGGGATCGCCGAGGAAGGGGCGTCGTGCTTGCGTTGCGTTTACGTTGTGCCAAACCACATAGGAGTAAAATTATAGCTCCGGCGTAATTAAGTACACGCTAGTGTGATGCTGAAGTTCATCTCCAATACAATACACCTGGATACTACTTAAATTATGTTCAAGAGTAAACAGGACTGGAGTAGCCATTAGTCAATTTCTCTTACATGTTTTTCTGCCATTTTTTGCGGGGGGTGAGGTTACTACTACACTCAATACCAGCACACAGAAACAAAAACTTTTTGCGTATTTACAAACGCACACATGCATAATACGACACACATATTTAAATTTCACGCACATGTGCTTAAAATAGTGTGTTAACGTTCTATTCTAATACACGAATGTCATTGTGTGAGAAGTAACATGACATAGCATGAGAATATCGATATCGATAAATCAGTTTCGTTCAATGAATGAATGTATTATTACGTTAGTATACCTACATTATTAAAAATTAAATGATGATATTACACGCTACAACAGTCAGTTTTCGATATTTATTGCAAAGACTAATATAAATAATATTATATATATGAGGTCTATATAAAACTGACAGATTTCGAAGGCTATATCAATGAAACACAAGTTTATACGTAATAGTTATTGCACTTAAAAGGTATTTATAATAGGTGTTATTATATATATATATATATATATATAGAATTCACTGTGGACCCTTTCGCTTATAACCATAATGGAAAGGAGGAACACTTAAACATTATTTTTAACAAAGCGATAGTGAATATAGTTAGTTTTCTCGTATGATACTGGGAAGTATGTAAACTGGATTTTTTTACGGAATCAGAAATCAAATGTGTGAAACTTAACAGGTAAGCAAATTTATTATTTCAGAACACATCAACATATCCAATAAACATGTATTACACACATATATTTATTAAATAGTTCATAATCAATATTAATAGGTAAGCATTATATATTTATTAAACACAGCAGTTTTGTAAATTTGAAAATGTAATTTACAATAATCATACGCAAAACATCCAAATCCTATTTATGTTCTTCTGTAGGCAATAATTGCATTATCTTTCCATTTGGAAAACTTTTGCATACCTGCCCAAGCTTTGGTAATATTTGTACCTTTTGGCATAAATTCCTGCCCCTATACCACTCTTTATCTTGGATCCATTCCGTAACATATAAAACTGATCTCTTTCATGAAACGGAAATACTTTTGGGAGTTTTTAGCCTTCATTTCTATTCCTGTCGTATGTGGGTATATGGATGCTAAATGACCTTTTAGACAACCACGATGGCTGTTCTGCGACGTTTATCATTATTTCAAGATATGCTCACATACGTAGTTACACAGTGCTAAAAGTTAACCAATCGCTTGGCGGCTGTCAAAAGAGCTGTCTTATACAATAGCCAGGCGATGACGTCACCCACCCCGCCGAGCAGAGTAGGAGGAGTAGCAGGTCGGGTTTTTGTGTAACTTCCTTTGTTTATAAATAAATATTACGCATGTGGTATATCTTTAGATTCCTAGATAAACTAATTAAATCTAAGACTACTTTGAATAAAGAACATTGTATAATGATTAATTTACAAGCATTTGAAACCAAGCATAAGGGTATTTCCGACTTTAATATATCCTAAAATAATGAAATAACAGCCAATAATATGATATAATAATATATTTCCACGCTCACACCAATTATCAAGCCTGAAGTATCATTAAGAACTTGTGTTACGGATACTAGATAACGGAAATATTTGTTGTCTTAGATTTGCGCGAGCATTACACATTATAAATAAAACAACTTTTAAGGATTTAACTCGCGTGTAATTAGATTTTACATGATGTTAGTATTGCCCGACGTTTCGTAACACTTTTCAGCGTTCGTGGTCACGGGATGACTAGAGATGTAGGTTGTCAAATTTTATGAAATAGTTAAATCTACCGTCACTTTAATTATTAATTTGGAGTGTTCCGTTTCACGCAAACGGAGCTCACGGTGTCATTAGGTTTTGCTGTGTGGTGGGTTGCCTGAGTTTTAATAATTTTAATTACTGGATCCCAAGCAGGTGGTACGGCCCAACCATCTTCTCTATTGACAATTTCAATGCACTCCTTGACTGGTAAACTTGTAAACAAGGACTGTACATCAAAACTGACCATAGTTTCATTTTCAGTAAGATGTGGCTGTTTTTCTCACTGACAAATTGATAGGAATCCTTCAGAGCATATGTGAAGGATTCCTATCAATTTGTCAGTGAGATAAAACAGCTACATCTTACTGAACATGAAACTATGGTCAGTTTCGATGTACAGTCCTAACATCATGTAAAATCTAATTACGCTCGAGTTAAATCCGTAAAAGTTGTTTTATTTATAACGGACATTTTTTTAAATATACATAATAATTTTAGATATTTTTATAAATAAACTTAAATAAATATATAAACAACCATGACTCGCAAACAAACATTCGTGTTCGTCACACAAACATTTGCCGCTACATTTGCCATGTCTTTTTACTCTTGTCGCTCCTTGAATATGTAGGCCATCAGCCTTACTATGTCCATGGGCTTGAACAGTCTGTAGTCCTAGGCTATTCCCAGGATATTCATTCTAATCCTGGCTATGGAATCACAGTCACATAGCATGTGTTCCATGGATTCCCGGTCGTGTCCACATGCTCTGCAATTCGATGTTGTCGAAATTTTCATTTGGAGCATGTGGTTTGTGGCGTAGTACCCTGTAAGCCCACCCAAAATCCGGCAGGCCTGTTGTCTGCCACCCCCGTATATGAATTTACTCCATCCTCTAGGACAGTCTTCTGTGAAGGATGTAGAGTGTTTCATATCAGGCGACAGTTTCCATTCCATATACAAATATATTTATTCATAATCAAGTCAAGTCAATTATTAACATATTACAATATATGATGTCTTTTATGGACATATTCTTAGATGGCTCTGCAGATGTAGCTTTTGGAAATTGGGATAAAAGGTTCAGGACCTATGAATGAGCTTTTTGATCCTTTCCAGTTCGTCAGCTTTCTCATTGCCTTTAATCCCCTCGTGACCTGGGACCCAGATCAGCTCTACTTTATTGTGCTGGCCGACCCTATTTAGTCTCTTGACAGCATTGAGTATTAGATCCGAGTCAATACGAGGGTTTGAGAGGGCTTTGAGCGCTGCTTGACTGTCGCTTAGGATATAGACAACCTTGTTTTTTTTAACACGTTCTATAATCCTCATTGCACAGAGGATTATTGCATAGATCTTCGTTTGGAAGACCGTGGCAAGTTTTGTTATAGTGAGGTGTTCAGGAGGTGGATCCGCGCAGTGCGAGCACACGTACAGATGTCAATAAAACTTTGTAATTACATTAAAGAATTTTAATACCGACTTCTTTATTTTACTTAACAGTCAACAAGGCGGTTGCCTGGGTAACAACCATTGACGTAGTACTCTATTACAAGTTTCCCCATGCATTCAGTTTAAAAGCACATACAGGTACAACATAAATTTATAAGATATTTATATTTGAAATATAATGGTGTTTATCCTTTCTTTCCACTACAATATCCTATTCATTTTAGGTATGGTGTGATATAACGAGCTTCGTGTTAGAAGGGACTACGCACTGGCGTCCTATTTAATAAAATTATTATGAGGATACATTACAAATTGTAAGCTATTAGGCGCCCTAAATTTTAGTGTGCCGGATAGGTATGTTGAGCGAAGGAGGCGGCCACCATTGCTGGCGGTGCCGCGCGCGCGCACTAAGCTGCTTCAGGAGGCGCTGCTCACTCGCGCCCCACGGCTCCTCAATAACATCCACAAAGATATAGACTTGTTTATTTGTACTAAGAGTGAATTCGCAAGGGTTACACTTTATTTAATTTGCTATGGATATAATCCTTGATGCTGTCAGGGAGGAGTGGTCAGTAACACCGACTGCGCTTAAAGCGGTTCGGGCTTGAGTCCTGATGGTGTTAGGTGTAGGGGTGATGAATATTTGAACGCTTGTTCGCGAGTTAGTTGTAGTTATCTGTCTGAATTATTGTGTGTATAAAATAGTTAAGTTAGTAGATAAGTTATTATGATTTCTGTGTTAGTACTATCGCCTTGGAATTGTCTCTAATGGTAGTATTAATTTGGTAAAATAAATAAATAAATACCTTATTCTTATTTTGACATCATCATTATTACCTAGTTGCTGAAACAAACTGTAATTTGTCTAAGCTATGTTTTATTATCGACAAGTATAAGAAGAAGAACTAAGAATAGGGTATGTGTTTTTTAAACTGATGACGATGTAAACTGCGGAATTATACAATTTCCTTGCGACATACAAATTTAAACCATAATACATATTGTCAATTTATGTATGTTACTTTCATTCATTCATTCATTACTCACTCGTAAAATCACAATATCGATGAAGTTGACATCACTATTGTGCAAATCAATTATTGTGCAAAAATGTGCAAATCAATTAGGGTTGCTGATTACAAAAAAAAAACAATTTGTCCAATGGCTCGAAAAAAAATTTAGGTTTCTTAGAAATGATCGGCAGTGCTGGTTAGGCGATGGTACCTACCCTTTTACCCGTGCTTATTTTATGAAGTCAGGGACGCTGGAAGTATATACCTACAGGATAGTTATTCTTAATGTTTATGAGCTCCGCCCAGCATGAATAAAAAGGCAAAATAGTTTAATTATTATTTTATTTTATTTATTATTTTATATTTCCATGCTGTGTGGCAAACAATAGGCTTCAAGCAGCCTCAAAAGTATAGGTATGTACTTAATACTAAACTAAAGATAAACACGCAACGTACATTGTTAAAACGAAATTATTATTGGTAATTAATTAATACAAAATTACAGTTATTTATTACCAACAAACTGTTTCTAATTTTTGTCTTATTAATTGAAATGCGATAATGGTCAACCCTAGGTAGTCTCGTGGGGAGTGCGCCCGAAGTTCGTTTGACAACGTCACGGCGCACTCCCCACGAGACTATAGCGCGAAATTTGAAATTGTAATCTGCTAAAATATGAAAATATGAAGTAAATAATCATCAAATCTTAAAAATTATACTTATAAATGAAAGGTTACGCCATCTTTTTGCATACTAGATGTTTTAGACTTTTTTTTACAGTAAAAAACAGCACAGGCAGGCATTTTCGTGGGAGCTCTGCACGGTAAGACGTTCTGATTGTTGTGGTTTTAAAATGGCGGCTCAACTAGTTTTATATAACGCACAGGCATCCGATGCTTGTGCGTTTGGCAGAGGGGTAGTGTTAGGCAAAGGCTACTCCAGTCCTGTTTACTCTGAGATTATAGCCAATGGGTTTGTGTCTGCTCACCGTTGACATATACCATAATGTCCTATCCTATCCTATTCTTAATTAATGGCATCGCGTCGCATTAAGCGTACGCATTTTGCCAATGTCAAGTGGAAATAATTGTACGGTTGATTGAGGTTATTAAAAATGGAGTCTCTCAACACGTGTTTTTACGACAAGAACTCGGGAGAAACTCCTACCATAATGTCCAACCGGGGACACAACTCCATTCGGGGATACCCTCTCTAATAAAACATTTGCGATAGATAAGCGATAGATAATACCACGCGCCTTTATAAATATCTACAATGAAGCTTTTAAAAAAGTTCGGACGGATTTTATAATTCGCAAGTTGTGTTGTTGGGTAATACACCAACTAATAAATACTATTGATAAAAGCTTTTTTGTGATAATTATTGAGACTAATT
The DNA here is from genome assembly GCA_955850985.1 of Elophila nymphaeata. Lineage (NCBI taxonomy): Eukaryota > Metazoa > Arthropoda > Insecta > Lepidoptera > Crambidae > Elophila > Elophila nymphaeata. The sequence goes on along the minus strand of OY039069.1, from coordinate 14,105,633 downwards.
GTATAATTTGTATTGTATTATTCAACTAATAAAGTCGATTAAGTACTAAAAAGCATTTTATTGTCTTATTAATTTTATAAATAATTATTTAAGCTTTTTTACGTACTCGTACGAAGACATGATCCTGACATACTCGTTTGGGGATGTAAATAAAATCTATAATGAAAATTTGTACATGTTTTCAACAATTTTTTGTAAACTTGAAATTGTCTAAAATTTAAAAAAAAAACCTTTTTTGGTTAAATAATTCTCCGGACTCAGGATGTTAACGAATTCCGATATCTTATACTAGAAAAATGCACTGAAAAAAATCGACTTGCCTCAGGCGGGACTCGAACCCGCACCTTCCACAATCCGGGTGGACGCGTTGACCAATTTCGCCACCGAGGCACTGCTTTTCGCTGTCGAAATTTGTCAGTGCTTGGTGCTTACATAAGCACCAAGCACTGACAAATTTACAAATACACTGATAAAAACATTTTTATGGTAAACATCGTTTCATCAAATCTTTGAAATTTTCACTTCCAAGACCCGAACGAAATATTTTTGCAAATATTTGACGCCCAGCTAAGATGAAACTACCTTACATTATGGAATAATTTTATTTTTGCGTTTACAAACGCGTAAATATAATACTAGAAAAATGCACTGAAAAAAAAATCCACCCGGATTGTGGAAGGTGCGGGTTCGAGTCCCGCCTGAGGCAAGTCGATTTTTTTTCAGTGCATTTTTCTAGTATTATATTTACGCGTTTGTAAACGCAAAAATAAAATTATTCCGATATCTTATTATGGAACGATTGACACTTGTCTAAGCTCTCTGGACAGATGTTACACTCGAATCAGGTCACCACCCCGGGCGCTTTACTGTAATTGGGTTTGATATGAACACCTTTGAGGAAAGTCAATAATATAAATTCTGAAAAGGTATATATATACTGTCAATATTTTTGTCTTGAATTTGACAAGATCCTTCACAATCCATGAAATGGTACCTATTGGTGATGATATTTTCCAGACCTCTACTTACTATACAATTACAATAATGAACTTGTTGTACTGTGTTGTACCTAAGTACCTACAGAAATTTTCAAGAACTTATGTCGAAATCTTTTAGGAAAATAAGTAATAAAATGAGAAAGATATCATCGATTTCAATTAAATAACCATTATTAGAGATAACTCAAAAACTTACTCTTCAATTATCGCTCAAATTTGAAAGTGACTACATGACACTCATCAGCTTCCAAATGTAAAAGAATCATCAAAATCGGTACACACAGTAAACAGTTATATTATGAGCATAAAAAACATGCAGTCGAATTGAGAACGTTCTCCTTTTTAGAAGTCGGTTAAAAATCTACGTGAGTGGGTGTTATATGAGAATAAACTAACCTTTCTAAATGTTCGCCCACGAGCTTAGAGTCGTACTGGTACTTCGCTCGCACTAAGTCGTGCTCCTCTAAATCCCTCTTCATCCCATTGTAGTACATGGGCATCATCCAACAAAACAGAAAGCGGGAAAGCAACCCTGGAACATCCTTTTCTAGCGGCGACTTGTAATATTTATTGTCTTGTGCCGATTCATTTTCTTTTTTTTCCTTTTTATCCATTTTGCACTTTTAATTGATTTGAACGTAGACGATCGCGAATGTTATTATTAAAACATAATATAATACCACACGTCCCACTCACTTTAGTCACACTAGCGTACTAGTTATACACGACGCCAAAGTAATTAAATACAGATTAAAAGTATTTATTTTATTAATCTAAATTAGGTACAGAGACTGGTGAGGCACATGTTATCTCATATTGAATAAAACACTATAACACAAATGGCACTGTAAACCTATTACTTATCAAACTTATCTTTATATTATTAAGTTTAATTTAGAAAATTAATGATTGCCGCATCTGATCAGAAAGTAGTATTTTGCGTACGCTACGTGTACGGAAAATCCCACTTCCCGGTCAAGATTTCTTCATTTCTCATACTCGGGAAGTTGCGTTTGTTGGACCTGGGTATTGGGTGGAACACGCTAATTCTCTCCACTGGCCGGGAAAAGGTCATAGTACCTAATTGCTTCCTCCCCTAGAGTGGGAATTGTGTTATTGATGCAGTAGCATCCATGTTGACGAGCAATTAAGGAGAATAATAATCGAAATACAGGTTTTGTGAATGTCGTTGACAATTTTATAGTGGGATTGCCAACTAATCAGTCGCCATCATGAGGACGTTGCCATGCAATTCTCGCCAAGCATTCCCTAGATGCATTAATATTTTATGCAGTAGCATCCATGTTGACGAGCAGTTAGGAGAATAATTGAAATACAGGTTTTGTGACTGCCGTTGAAAAGTTTATAGTGGGATTTCCAACTCATCAGACGCCATCATGAGGTACATTGCCGTGCATTTCTCGCCAAGCACTCCTTAGATGCTTAAAAATGTATGACACCCACATTTTATGGCGAAAACCGCGACCACTGGAAGGTTAACCACATTTCTTAATGAAATTCTAGAATTTTTAAACCAATAGAACATTTAAATCCTTGAAAATATGGCCAAATGAAATTCAATTTAAGAAAAAAGGACATGATAACGAAAGTATTTTTTCCAGTTTTTTTTTAATTGTAATAAAACCACATCTGGTACATTTCCGAAGCATTTCAAATCATACAGCAGATGAAGCAAAAGAAATCTGTGCATCGTAAGAAATGGACAGAAGTGATCCATAAAGGAGAAATACGTGACTCACATGGAATCAAGCAGTCCTTTCTACCTTAATTATGTTCTCAAACAAAAAAAAATACACAAAATATATTAAATAATTATTTATTTGTTTCCGTTTATACTAACACGCAATAGGCATGACATATTTCAATTTTGCAACTTGCAGAGTGATCGATTTCCTGATATTATTATGCAGTTATGTTGCTAATATCTTTTAAGGCAACAACCATTATAGTCGTAAAGGAATGCATAAATAATTTCTTCATCAGCAAAGTCTACTTTGTTAAATAAATTAACAATGTTCACACAGTTGGAAAATAGAAATGAGGCATTGACATATTTTTATTTAAAAACTTTTGTTTTATTGGTTAAGCATAAAAATAAAAATAACCATTTTCATGAATGAACAACTTTAAAAAAAAAAGTCAAATCGCCTTCAGAAAGTATTAAAACAAAATATTATTATTTGAAATAAATTGATTCCATACAAATCAATTATCAATTTCAAACTACTTAATATGTAATTATTTATAGATAAGTAGGTACTCGTACTATACTTAAACCTATCAGTAACTTTATGTAAATAGAGCTCACTACTTAGGTACTCATCTAATAAATACACACGAAATACAGATATCTTAAGTCCGGTCATGCTTCATTCTTTTGTTTTAAAATATTAATTCTTATACAGATTTCAAGTCAACTTGAACAGACATCCTTAGATATATAAAATAAATAACTACATGACATTTTTGTTAGTTTATGATGCTTTTTCTGTATGAGTTACCTAACCTACTATTGTGCAAATAAAGATTATTACTATCCCGTACGCTAAGAACGGACAATTCAGAAAATTATTTACTCATTAAAGTGACTTTTAGTTGAAAGTAACATTAAGAACAAAGGAAAGAACTAGAAATTTTCTACATTACCTACTTGCGTGGTGAAGCCTTTTACTTTTACGTATGCTAAATATGATTAATTATTTTATTCGATGTTTTGAGATACGTTTGTACTTATGTAACTTAACCAGTATTTTTAACACTAATTTAAATATTTCATCACGAGTTTTCTTTCAGATTACTCTGAAAAAATGCATCTTGAGCAGTCTGGAATAGTACGCCAGCATTTTTGTCCCCGGTTTCTTTGACCATGGAGGAGAGGCTGCTGTTGGGGTCCGAGAGCAGTATGTAGGGGTGGTCGAACTCCTTGACCTCGCCCGAGCTCATGACCAGCACGCGGTCCGAGTCCATGATGGTGTTCAGACGATGCGCGATCGTCAGCACCGTGCACCACTTGAAGTGTTGTCTGATGGTTTGTTGGATGAAGCTGTCAGTCCTGACAAAATTGTAAATTAGCATTAATAGATACAATCACACTCTTGATTCCAAAAGAGTTATGTAACATTTGGATTACATGCCACACCTAGCATTATGGGTCGATATGAATAAATTTGACAGAATTCTTGAAAAGACAAAAAGATAGACTCGTTTGTTAATCGATAGAGTGTCCATCGAAATCTTCATGCTTGCACGGTATTAGGCACGGTATGCTCTCCATCGAGTATTTGACACGATAAGGCAACATTCGTTATGGAATAATTTTTTTTTTGCGCTTACAAACGCGTAAATACTTTTAATACTAGAAAAAATGCACTGAAAATAATCGACTTGCCTCAGGCGGGAATCGAACCCGCATCTTCCGCAATCCGGGCGGCTGCGTTGACTATTACGCCACCGAGACACTGCTTTCGCTGTCGAAATTTGTCAGTGCTTGGTGCTTATGTTTTTATGGCAAACATTGTTTCATCAAATCTTTGAAATTTGCACTTATAAGACCCGAACGAAATATTTTTGCAAATATTTGACGCCCAGTTAAGATGAAACTACCTTACATTATGGAATAATTTTATTTTTGCGTTTACAAACGCGTAAATACTTTTAATACTAGAAAAAATGCACTGAAAAATTCTGATTCTGATTTTTTTCAGTGTTTTTTTTCTGGTATGATGTTTCGTCATTTTAAGTCAATTTCAAAGAACAATTTAACGTATTCTTGATAGAATGGCTTGTCCACTTGTCTTTGTCTAGGCACTCTACTGTACCATAATAGCAAGATGATAGCCATACAATAAGAAGATAAATGCAAATATACGCACTGCGGGTCAACATTGGCGGTGGCCTCGTCCATGATGAGCAGCTTGTTGGAGCGCAGCACGGCGCGCGCCAGGCACAGCAGCTGGCGCTGGCCCACCGAGAAGTTGGCGCCGCCCTCAGTCACCTTGAACTCCAGCGACTGCACCGCTGACTTCATGTTCACCTATAACAAATGCTTTGAGCTTCATCTGACACACGAATGAGAACATTTCAACTAAAAACAGCATCTTATCTCACCTTCTCTAAAGCTTCCCATATGTCAGCGTCGCTGTAGATATTAAAAGGATCTAAATTGTATCTGATGGTAGCAGAAAATAGTACGGGTTCTTGGGGAATTATAGAGATTTTAGAACGAAGTTCCTGAAAATAAAAACGACATCAAAATTTAAACGTGAAGAAAGTACTATGATCTATGTTGTCCACACAAAGGTAGTTTAAAACAGTTCGCTATAAGATCGTTCATCATTATTTTCTTATGCCCGTATTACAGAATGACAATCAGAAATCAATCAGGTCTTGAAAATCGATTGTCACTTTCTATCAAGCACAAAGTGATAGAGACGTACGACGCTCAAAACTGCTTTGATTCTTGAGACTCATTTTATAATATGTGCCTTAGTCATTGTATATTTTTCTTTGTTATTGTAGGTACATTTACTGGCGTGCAATAAAAAGTTGCTGACATTGAAATATCAATTTACTTGTTTATATGAATTGAGTAATAATGTTGTCAGCGATTTATTCATTTAATAAATGAGCTCAAATGAATTGGTCACTCATTTTTACCATACCTGTTTAGCAACTAAAGATGTATCGATATCATCAATGGAGATTTTCCCGTCGATATAGGCAAAGCGGAACAATGCAGATATAATGGAAGATTTGCCAGCTCCTGTTCTGCCTACAATTCCAACCTATAACCAACGCAAAATAAACAAATAAATAAAGATCATTAACATTAATATATAATAGTATTGTTTTAATATAAACTAATTTTATAATGGAATAATTTTATTTTTGCGTTTACAAACGCGTAAATATAATACTAGAAAAATGCACTGAAAAAAAAAAAAAAAAATTTTATAATGTTTATAATAAATAATAAGTACCTTCCAACCGCTTTCGATCACGAAGCTTAAGTTTTTCAAAACCGGTGCTTCCTCCGGTGCGTAACGCATGCTCACGTTGTCAAACTCAATTGATCCATGTGATGGCCAATTAGGAACAGATGGCAGTTCTACAAAATTATCCACTTTTACTATACTTATACCACAGATAATATAATACTATACTATACTTGTACTATACCGGGTGTAAAAGACATGAACAGTCAAACGAGAACCATGTATTCTATACATCAAAATAAGACATATTTCAACAAAATGATTACTGGGAAATGATTTTTATTTTATGGTGTTAAAAAAAATTGCAAATTGTACCGCGCAATGTAAAGGGCTCAACTCGCACGCAACTCGCAAAACCGCGATAATTTTGCCAGGCGGCGGCCCCGTTCGTTAGTGTCCGTGCGCATCGAGTGAGCTACATTGAATGCTAACGTTTTGAAGCCATTTTTTGTTATGAAATACTAAAAAAAATTATAATGTTTCTTTAGAGAATAATTAAGAAATAACGTATAGAATACGTCTTTATAAAAAAATGAAAAAATAAATTCTGACTTTGACCTTCAATAAAATCGTGACTATCGATTTCCCAGGTATAGTCTAAAGGAAAAAAAATGTTATGATGGTGAGCAAAATACATGGTTTTCGTTTGACTGTTCATGTCTTTTACACCCTGTATAGTAGTTATACTATCATACCGATCCTAATACGTGGTGCTGTCCACAATATACTTACATTCACACTTTCACTACATCGACGATCACTTATATCGAAATTCTGTTACTTTAGATTAGAACTGTGCCCAAAAGAAAATGCAACCTGATTGAGCGTGCGTGTAGGCGTTGTGGCCAGAAAAGCAGCAGAATACCGTCCAAAAGGTATATTCTAACTTTAAATACAATAAAAGGTGTATTGTTCATACAGTCACCCGTCAATGGAACCTTTTCAATACCGTCGATTACGCCGATTCAAATAAAATTGGGAGGGGAAGCAGTTATAATAATGATGGCAACATCAAACTTATACTTATTGTTGTAAGGACGAAGTTGAATTTAAAAAGATACTTACGGCCTTCAAAGAGGTTCTGTTCCGTCTCTATACGCGTGTATTCCAGCACTCTCTCTACGCTAGTTAGCTGAGCTACAAACTCAACTAACATGCGAGCACCGTACTGTAACATCAACGTTAAGGTGTTGCTCTGTGTCACAGCAAGACCTATGCTCCCTATTGCCATTAGATTACCTGTGATCAAAGCAAAATTATAGTTACTGATTACGAAATTTACATGTTCTTTGGTTTGATTAAACTTCGGGCTCGGCTGGTGCTAGTATGTATAGGAATTAGGAAAGCATGAGTATATTTGCACTTACCAAAATCGAAGTAAAGGACGATATATATTACCACTGTAAGGTATATCAAACACATGGTGTCTAAATAAAACCCGAAGGAACATCCTCCCCCGATGTAACTGTTCCACGCCGCAGAATGTAAGTCCTGTAAACAAATTACTTGCTTACAATGCCGCCTATAACTCTAAACAAATACACTTGCATGCAATGAAATTGACCCACGAAAAATGTACTTGATATAGGTACAATACAAAACCGATTGGGATTTGACAATTTGTGGAAAACCGATGTGCTGTTGTCAGTACTCATAAATCATGGTATTAAAACAACCTCCAACTGCTAAACCAAGTATGTTATAAATGCTAAGCAATCTAGCACATAATAAACCTTCATCTTACCTGATGTCAAGTGATGATAATGCCGGTAAGCAAGAAACGGATTTCACCCGGAACTTTGGACTCCTGAGGACGGCTATCATGACGACTGACTTTTATAAAATGGGGATGGCTAGTCAGGAGCATTTGAAACATGTCTAGCAATATTCTGGTTTCAATCGCCTAAGTAAAATTTTGACTTAGTGCGTGGGATTACGCCGGTTAGTGAGAGGATAACAATCCCTCAGACTTTCACCATTCCAATGTAGTCCGCTTTCACCTTTAGCATTACCATTACTTTCTATCAGCTTTTGTAAGAAAAAAATAACACAAGTCAATTTTCTATCTTAATGTTACCTGATGTCTATCAAATTCTTCTATGAGTCTTTTCTCCGCTCCAGCAGATCTAATAGTGGAGATTCCGTTGAGAGTCGAGGATACCATAGCAAACACTGGACTCTTAGCTGAAAATGTAAAATGTTTATTCTGTATCTGTGTAGCGGAAGATGGCGGTAGTTAGATAAACGTAAAAATAGTCGTATCTCCAGACTGGTAGACCTACGTATCGTAGTTGTACATAATAGTTATAGAAACAGAACACAGAAGAGCTATCATATAAATGAGTAAAAACTATATACATAATAAAAGAAAAGATTTCATAGCTGCGTAACTTCATGAAATTGTAACTGGATTGATGATACAGTGGCGAGCAATATTATTGGCATTTCACTTTCAGTATTTATCTTTATTTCCTACGCAATGAGTACTTATGTAGTATTGTATATTATAGGTACTCTACCTAAACTATAGTATAATATTGAAAATAATGAGATCACTTAGTTATATTAGATACATTCCTGTTCATTGCCAAAATTATGTAAGTTCACTAACACATATATCAAAACTAACTTTTATTTTATATCATATTACTTACTTGTCCCTTCCAATCTCTTGACACACTGTGCTGTCTTCAAATATATCTTGACGAACAAAGTAAAAAGTACAAGAAGAACAGCAGAGGGGATCAATGTCCAGTACAAAGCGATGCCATTCAGCACTAGTATAGCGACTAGAGTGCTATAAATCTGCAATGTGTCGAGCAAACTTCGTGGCAAAATTTCGTCCAATGCTCCCATATCTTTAGTGAACCTGTTCAGAATGCGACCTGTAATACATTATTGGAATTTAGTGGTTATACTTCTTACACTGGACCTAATGTGCTTGGGGACTGTACTATGTCATCATACTGCATAGTTTTATGGCCAGCGTCTGACATGTATCCCAGAGTAGACGAACACGCGTAACGAATCAAAGTCACAAAGAGGCCTCACACACATAACCGCACCGAAAGAATCGAACGCACAGTAGAAATTGTTGCACTGTAATTTTAAGTGAATAAAAAAAATGCGAACACATCAACCGAGTCGCCCACGTCACCTGCGACGTTATCTGAATTTCCGGGATCTTCCAGGATTAGGACGATTCGACGAGGGCAGATGTGCGAGATTTCATATAAAGATTTATAGAATTTGATTCGTTGGATTCATGTCCCATTCGGGGAATGGTCTATACAGGGTTCAGAATCTCCCTCGGTTGACTTTTATGACACCTACAGGATGAGTGACCGGTAACAACACTGGATTGTAATTTGGTTAGAATTTTGGCTCAATCAATTTGAGCAACATCCATCACACACTGAAAAATGTATATCAATACATCATTTCTATATGCACTGCACATAAAAATTAAGTAACCTTCCCCCCCCCCCCCCCCCCTTCTCTAATTTAATTGGCTAATTGTAACGCAGAATACGAGAAATACTGTAAAACTGAAGAATGCATTTACCAAGACCAATCGGTCTTAGTGCATGATGTTTTAGGTACCTATAAATTTCGCTAATTTATTAGTTCCAGCTCTATTATATACTTACGGTATTTGTAGTTTTACGGTGACATGCTTAGGTATTTCAAGGTTTATACCCTGTATGATACTGGTACAAATAGATCTAATTGTGTTCTAGATTATTCAGGTATATGAAGTGAACCATTAATGACTCCCGACACTTAGTGATGTTGTAGGCAGTCTGATTGGTTTAGGGTTCCGAAAGAAGTCTGCTCCATCACTTATCATCGGATCAGCTACAAAGAATAGCTACAGGTGCAAATTAAAAAAAAACCTTACCTGAAGAGCTGGTATCAAAGAACCTCATTATTCCTTTAATCATATTCGAGAACATTAGATTGTGTAGATTTTTTGAAGCGTCGACACAGAGAGCCACAAAAGGAAATACTCGGATGTTAGTGATGAAGATGCAGATCAAGATAAGGCTGGCGTGGATTATAATGTACTGCGCTGTCGTGAAATGTCCAATGTGCACGTGTAGGCCAGTTTCTGTAATATAGGTACACAACGTCGTTACTCATCTACTCCATCTCATCTCTCTCTTTTATTTTTAACTAGCTTTTGCCTTTGACTTCCTCCCCATGGAATAGTTACTTTAACAGAGTTACCGTTAGGGGCTAAATTTCAATAAAATACGAAACACGTCTTGTCAAAAAAGGTTTAAGCAAAATTTTAAGTAGATTGGATTAAGGAATCACGTTGTTTCATACAAACTTTGCCCCCCTTTTTAACGCCCTTAGGGGTTGAATTTCGAGAAATCCTAAAATACGTCATTCTTAATTTTTAACGGAAAAGCCATATGTATGGATTTTACTATAAAAATGACGGACTTCCCATATAAACTTTCATCCCCTTAAGGGTTCAATACTATTAAAAATATAATTAAAAATTAAGGAAGGGATATTTAAAAATACCCCTTTCTTAATTTTTAATTGAAAGGCTATATACCAATTTTTATGGATTTTACTTTAAAAATGACGGATTTCCATACAAACTGTCATCCCCTATTTTACCCCCTTAGGGGTTGAATTTCGAAAAATCCGGCCTTATTCCTTGCCTACGTCAAAAAAGGAACCTCTGTGCAAAATTTCAGCTATCTGGGTCCAAGGGTATGGGCTGGGCGTTGATCAGTCATACAGTGAGTCAGGACTTTGCCTTTTATATAACTATAGATTATCAATACTAGTACAATACTGACCAGGCTCAGCTCCATCTAAGGATTTTTCATACTCCGCCATGTTATTAGCCCTGAAATGCAACAAACACAATTTAAAAATATACTATTTATGTCAAATAGTTGACAGACAAGCATAAGGCCCGCCTGGTGGTAAACAACCATACCGTAGCCTATAGACGCTTGCAACACTGACGTGACACTCATCATCATCAGCTCATATAATGTCCCCACCGAGGGGCTCGAGTCTACCCCACATTAGGGGCGATTAGGCCTTAGTCAACCACCCTGGCCAAGTGCGGGTTGGACGTGACACTCGCGCGCTGCCAACCTTAGTGCCTTTCCCTATCATGTGTAGCTCTGGCGACATTTTATTGTTTTTTGACTATGTTCGTCTGTAAGGTGGAGTACTACCCCAGTTTGGTCAACTCCAAATTTCAGCGGCTACTCCGCTGTACTTAGACTAATTTGGTAAGATATATCTTGCCTGTTTGTTGATGCCTTTAACTTGTATATTGATCTGCTAAAGGTAAACTCTTTCTTGAATTATAGCTACTCTTTAGTAAGGACACATCACCATGTCTCGAAATGGTGCACATAGTCGTGTTGTGCTGATGCTATCGATGCACAGATTAAACCTGTTGGAATATTTGGTAGAATTGGCGAGTTCAGAGCAAAATACGTGTTGTTCAGTGTAGATTTTTTATTGAAGTAAAGCTGAAGGGTAAACATGTCAAAAAGTATAAAATTAAATTTGATTAACAAAGGTATTTATAAAAAGAACCTTATAGACGGCTAGTATTATTTCAACACGGCCCCTTAATGAAATATAATTTAGACTACATAATATTATTGTTATGTATGCTACCCATTACAGCTAGGATAACACAAGATATAAGGATAAAAAGCTTAAGTGAGACCTAACCCAGCTATACATCTAGTATGAGCCGTACGCTGCAGAGCTTTAGTTAAGACATCAGCCGGCATTTGGCTAGATTCTAAAAACATCAAAGTAATAGCCCTATCAGACACCTTTTCTCTCACAAAATGATACCTTGTGTCTATATGTTTCGTCCTATTGTGATGCACAGGATTTTGCGCCAAGTTGAGTGCACTCTGACTGTCACTATATATACGTACAGGACCAGAAACTAATGTACACTCACCTATATTAATGAAAAGTTCAGAAACGTATCTTTTTAAATAAATCGCTTCTTTAGCGGCGTCTGTTAGAGCCATGTATTCGGCCTCGGCAGAAGATAGGGCCACTGTCGGTTGTTTCCTTGCCGCCCACGACACTGGACCTCCTGCCAATTTAAAGCAGTAACCTGTATAGGATCGCCGATCAATTAAACAATTTGCCCAATCAGCGTCAGCACACCCTTTTAATACGTTACCACTACGCGAGTACTTAATGGTAAAGTCTATAGTACCCTTCAAGTACTGTAACACTCGTTTTGCCGCTAACCAGTGTGTTTTGTTGTAACATGTATAAAATTGGCTCAAGTAGCTGACAGTAAATGCTATATCAGGGCGAGTATTTACGGCAAGATACATTAAACTACCAATCAACTGTTGGTAGGGATAGGACTCATCACTATCACTAGTAACATTACTCACCTCCAACTTCGTATTAGATAACGGAGTATTACATGTCTTACAATGTTCCATGCCGAATTTCTTTAGTAAACTGCCAATATAGGGCTTTTGATGACAGATAACATCATTGTTATTATTTCTCAATATATTTAAGCCGAGATAACATTTTAATTCACCCAAATCTTTTAGTGAGAAATATTTTTGTAAATTTGACATGACATTGTCAAAGGCTTTGTCATTTTTGTAAAATAATATTAAGTCATCGACAAAGACTGCCATAATAACTAACTCATTGTCAAAAAGTTTAGTATATACACAGGGCTCTGAATTAGTTCTAATGAAACCTATTTTATTTAAAGTTTCATTCAACTTTATATTCCATGCCCTAGGAGCTTGTTTTAACCCATATAGGGATTTTTGTAGAAGGCAGACCTTTTGTTCATAACCTTTTTGAACAAACCCTTGGGGTTGTTCCATGAACACCTCTTCTTCAAGTTCGCCATTCAAGAATGCAGTGTCAACGTCCATATGCCTCATCTTGAGATCCATTTCGGCAGCCAGAGCAAATAACACTCGTAAGGAAGAGTGTCGCACTACTGGGGCAAACGTTTGATCAAAATCGACCCCGGGCACTTGACTAAAGCCCTTAGCTACTAATCTAGCCTTGTACTTGACGATCTTGGATTCTGAGTCTCGTTTAATCTTGTAGACCCACTTACAAGGAACAATCTTCTTATTAGGTCTATCCACAAGTTGCCAAGTCTTTAGTTTGAGTAGTGCACTGTATTCGTTGTTCATAGCTTCTTGCCACAATGAACAATCTGCAGACTTCATGGCTTCTGAGTAGGTCTTCGGTTCATTAGAGTCCTCTGCCGCAGCTATGTAAGTGAGGAAATCGGGTGGCTTCCTATTTCTTTCAGGATAACGACGTTCAGGATTTGAAGAACCTGACGCATTTTCCACCACAGTTCCTTCAGCTGCCTCCGAGTTCCCGAATTGAGGCTGAGCTTCGACATTAACAGTGACTTCAGTAACACCAGTGTCCACCTCGTTAGTTTGATCCACTTCGGTATCGGTCATATGTTCGAGTCGCGTATCAACAATTCCATTAGTACTTCTAGAGTCATCAGAAAATAATAAGACTGGAGCAGAAGGAGGAGAGGAATCAGTATAAACATTTTTTGAACGACTTTTTAAAGATGTAAAAGTATCTTCAAAAAAATGTACGTCCCTAGACTTTTTTAGTTTTCTAGGAGAAGTAGGATCCCTAAAGTAATAACTATTTGGGTCATTAGTATATCCAACGAATATTACTTCCTCTGCTTTACAATCCAGCTTCTTTCTTTGATAAGAAGGAATTTGTATGAGAGCCCTACATCCGAATACGTTTATATTACTAAGATCAGGTTTGGAACCATACCATCTCTCAAAAGGTGTGGTATTCCTACCTAAAGCACGATGAGGAGACCTATTTTTAAGATAAACTGCTGTCTGAACAGCATCTTCCCAATACGCCTTGGAGAGGCTACCATCAACCATCATAGACCTAGCCTTTTCAATGAGAGATCGGTTTGTCCGTTCAGCGACACCATTCTGCTGAGGACTATACGGCGTCGTAGTCTGGTGCTCTATCCCTAAAGAAGTCAAATAGTCTGATAGCTCTTTATTAACAAATTCAGTACCATTATCGGTTCTGAACTTTTTAATTACTGCACCAGTTTGTCTTTCTATATACTTTTGGAAAGAACAAAACTTATTTTTAACTTCTGTTTTAGAAGAAATAAAATAAATAAAAATCATTCTAGAAAAATCATCTATAAATAATAATATATATCTATTGCCTTGAAAAGACAATTGAGAAAATGGTCCACAGAGATCTGAATGGATCAACTCCAATTTAGTAGTTGCCCTAGTAAAGGCAACAGGTTTAAAACTTTTGCGTGCCTGTTTACCTTCTATACACGAAACACATGGTTTTCTATCTACGTCCTTAAAATCTAAACCTATACTACTGTTCTTAAGACTACTCATACCTATACGACACAGATGTCCTAACCTCTTATGCCATAACTCGTACCTACTAATTGAGTCAGAGTGCACATCATAGGCCGCAATTTTAGGTATATTTACAGTACAGTCCAAAGAGTAAAGTCCATCACAGGGCGAACCATGTAGAACAGAATCACCTGTAAAAGAAAATGTATCAGCATTGTAAATATTACAACCCGTTCTATCAAAAAGAACACAGAAACCCCCTTTTACAAGCTCCTTTACAGACACTAGGTTAGAATTTAAATTAGGAACATAAAAAACATCTTTTAACATATTTACAGAACTACAACTACTATTTACAGAATCAGCAGATATAACAATGTCACCTATACCACATATATTTAGTTCAGTGCCATTTGCGACCGTGACTTTTCCAGGTGAAGGCATAGGTTTTATGTTAACAAACCAGTCTTTTCTAGATGTCATATGTCGCGTAGCACCAGAGTCAACATACCATTTATCTGCATTTTCTTTATCAATGGCTCCAAAAGCGCTAGTAGTAGACGAGTCCTTATGCTAACCCATTCAGTGCCGCGGACGCCCATGGGCGCTCTTTGCGAATATACGCACATGCCGAAGACGCCCATCGGCGCCCTACTTTTTCGGTCGACTTTTTCAGTCAAATGTGATTTGTAAAAAGAAATAATACTACCAAAAAATCCTTTCAATCATTAGTATACAATTCCCTCATTTGGCCTCTGGATATCTTAGAAATAATAAAATACGCATTCTAAGTTAACATGCCGCCGGCGCCCATAGGCGTCCTGCTTCAAAGTTCAGAGATACTTAACTTTTTTATCAAATTATAATTTTTATGATTTTTAGCAATTGAGTCCGAATACTATAAATATAACTAATTTTGTATATTAATATTTTAATCATAAAATTATAAAACATAATGATATTTTCGAGATCCAATAATGGCGGACGCGAGACGTGACTTTTCGATATAACCAATATGGGTATATCTATCATTATCGTATTTTTCGAGGGTCGAGATTCCAAATACAACACCTATTTCGAGATTCAAGATGGCCGCGACTTTCTAATATAATATCAAAAAATAAATCTTTTTCGTGCTTTTCGGGGGTATTACGAATACAACATATATTTCGAGATTTATTATGACGAACATGAATTTTAAATATAATATCAATATAGGTATTATTTTCATGTTTTTTGGGGGGTTCCAATTCCGAATAGCTGGGTCCACACCGGACGATCGGCGATCCCGCGATCCAGGGTCGTAGAACTGGATCGTTAACATACTACAATAGAATGCGTGTCCTTGCAGCACGTCCATGCTTGGCGCTTGTGCTGCGCGCGATCGCGCTTGTGCTGCGCGCGATCGGAGCGCGTTGGATCGTCCGGTGTGTGGATAATATCAATATGGGTATGATTTTCGGGGTCCCTATTCCAAATACAACATCTATTTCGACATCCAATATGGCGGACGCGACTTCTTAATATAAAATAATATCAATATGGGTATCATTTTCGTGGTTTTCGGGGGTCCCTGTTCCAAATACAACATTTATTTCGACATCCAATATGGCGGACGCGACTGCTTAATATAATATCAATATGGGTATAATTTTCGTGGTTTTTGGGGGTCCCGGTTCCGAATACAACATATATTTCGAGATCGAATGTGGTGGACGCGACTTCTAAATACCTATAATATCAATATGGATATCATTTTCGCTGTTTTTGGGTGTTCCAATTCCGAATACAACGTCTATTTTGGAGATCCAAGATGGAGGACTCGACTTCTAAATATAATATCGATATGGGTATCATTTTCATGGTTTTTGGGAGTCCCGGTTCCGAATACAATATCTATTTCGAGATCCAATATGATGTCTAAGCGTTTAGTGTTAAACCGGAAAACGTAAGGGTGAGGATGATATTTAAATCATAATAAAATAAAATTACTGATCATAAGAATACTATTAATGTGATTCTTAGTGATAACTATTCACCAGTTGCATTCAAAATTTTGTGAGAGTAGCTATGTTTATCGGTTAGGTATAGGGAAGTTCCACGTCTAGGTAGCTGCGGCGATAGCTTTGAAGATTATGATGCTATTAAATATGAAATTTTTGACCCAAAATATTATTGTGTCAATAGAATTTTTTATTTAAATGTTCTAAAAATAAAATAAAATTTTAACTATAAACTTATAACCTCACTAGCTTTTGCCCGCGACTTCGTCCGCGTGGTATAGTTTCTTTAGGCAGCATTTTTTTTTTTTGTAGGTACTTATTTTGCAAAAAATACACATACAAACTGCCGTACACTACTGTAAATGGCATTTTTACAATCTACAATTTTATGTTTTTCCATCATTTGCTAACTTACATGCAACCTTTCATCCCCACATGGGTCGATATTTCAAAAACGCTAGAACAAATATTTGCATAATTCTTATCGCGTGCTATAAATATATTTTAATCGCGACCCCCGAAAACTACGAAAATGATACCTATATTCCTATTAAGTTAAAAATTGGTCAAAAAGTCACGTCCGCCATCTTGGATTTCTTAATAGATGTTTTATTCCTAATCCGGTCCCCCAAAAACCACGGAAACGATACCCATATTGACATTATGTTAAAAAGTCGCGTCCGCCATCTTGGGTCTCAAAATGCTTGTTGTATTGGGAATCGAGACCTCCGAAAACCACGAAAATGATACCCATATCGATACTATATTAAAAAGTCACAACCGCCATCTTGGAACTCGAAATAGATGTCGTATTCGAAATCGGGACCCCCGAAAACCACGAAAATGATACCCATATTGACATCACATTATTTTTCGAGTTACTCTCAACAAACCCTTTCATTTGATACCCATATTGCAGAAATGCTTTAAAAATAACTATACCGCCATTTTGGATGGTCCGCCATATTGGATTTAGAATGACGTTGCACATAGCTTATCGTATATTGTCATCCAAACTAAACGTGTACACAATATTTCAGCTCAATCGGTTGAAGATATCTGCTTCAAAATTGAGTAACAAGATTCCACCCGAACAAACATACATTGCAAATTAAATAAAAGCTTCTAATGAGTCAGTTTCTCCCTCCAATTGGTGTTCTCCGGAACAACTATCATACTTGTTATGTATAGAAATTGATTTACAGAATTTACAAAAAAAAGATATTTTTATGAAAGTGTAACAAAAAATATTTTTATTATTATTTGGAAAAAGGTTGAGGACTTCTGGGTTTCACATAACGCTTAGAAATTTACAATTAAACTTTTGTTTTATCGTCTTTTATCTTTCTTTTAATTAAAAATTACTAAATAATGTTCCATAACAATCTAAATCGTAAAAAAAACTTAGTAACGCACCTTTATTCTTCATCGTTGTTTTGAAATGTAATACCCGTTAAAATCGCAGTGTTTAACTATAAAAACACAATTACACATTAAAGCAGTTTTATAACCCACTAACAAACACCAATAAGAGAAAAAAACTGATTGACGTGGTAGTGTTCTAAGGCCTCATGCCGAAAGCGCCGATGGGCGGCAATAAATCCGTAACTAAGATGCCGTGGCCGCCGATGGGCGCTCGTTGACAAATGTATGGCGGCACCTAGATTAAGACACAATTTTAGAGGTGGCAATGAATGGGTCTGGCTTCTTTGTCTTCTTCTTACGTAATGGACAATCTGGACGTTTGTGTCCAGGCACATTACAGTCTAAGCATATTATTGGTCTATTCGATTTGCGTACTGCAACATTACTTTTAGTTCGCGCAACAACAGCCGTCTCCGCCTCTATTTCTTCCTTATGCATCTCATTAAGGAGTTTGGCTTTGACTAATCTCGTGGTCACCTCTACATTCGAATTTTCTAAAGCCATAATTAAGGGTTCGAATTTCGATGAAAGTCCACCAAGGATTATAGCTGCCACTGAAGTATCCTCAATAATTTTGCCGATGTCAGCTAATTCTTGCACTGTACATAGTACGGCATTTATGTACGCTTCTATATTAGGGAAATCATTTAAGCAAAACCGGTATAACCGTCTCTCTAAATTTAATCTACGCCCCATACCTTTATCTTCGAAGGTTTCCTGCAGTAATTGCCAGGCTTCAGCTGCTGTCTTAGCATTTCTTACATGAATGACAGCGGAGCCATCCAGGGTCAAGCAGATCTTAGAAAGGGCTTTCCTGTCACATCTTGCACGAATATGTATAGGAGTAGGATCACCATTTGGATACCCTTCTATTGATTCCCACAAGTCTTCGTGGATGAGATAATTTCTCATTTTAAATTTCCACACAGGATAGCTTTCCCTATCACGAAGCACAAACGACGGAATGGAAGACGATGAGCTTTGTCGTGAGTAAAAATTGTCGGACATACCCATATTGTTTTCTCCATCCATTTTGTCACCGACTTCACTACACTACTTATATTTCGCGTATTTTATACTCGTGCTGATAACGATTGTTGGAATATTTGGTAGAATTGGCGAGTTCAGAGCAAAATACGTGTTGTTCAGTGTAGATTTTTTATTGAAGTAAAGCTGAAGGGTAAACATGTCAAAAAGTATAAAATTAAATTTGATTAACAAAGGTATTTATAAAAAGAACCTTATAGACGGCTAGTATTATTTCAACAAAACCAACCAATGTATCTTAGATATGATCCGTTAACTGCCACACACGGCACACCGTGTCAAGCATCATCATCATCATCATCAACAGCTCATATAATGTCTCCACCTAGGGGCTCGAGCCTACCCCACATTAGGCACGATTAGGCCTTAGTCAACCACGCTGGCCAAGTGTAGGTTGGTCGACTTCACACACAACCTAAGAATTTCTTCATAGGTGTGTGCAGGTTTCCTCACCGTAAATGCGTCGATTAAACGTATATATGAATTTACACTTGAAAACACATTAGTACGTGGCGGGGATCGATCCAGTGCCTCCCGGGTGGGAGACGACGCTCTTACGCACTACGCCACCGACGCTTCTCAAGCAAGCATCAGTTATCACGATTTTGGTTAAAACCATATTCCAAGAAACAGCTAACGAAGTATTTTAAGAAACAGCAGACAAGACTACCAATATTAGAGCAGTATTTTTGCTGAATGTGGCGTTGTTATTTCCTTGAAAGAAGGAAAGACACACATTAATGTATCGACAACTTTACCTTTCAATCTGGAATTAAATTTTGAACCTAAAACACTTGCGCCTATTCGTTCTGCTTTATTAAAATGTGTCTAATACTAACCAGTAGCTAACCCAGTAATCAACGATAGCTGCAGAGCCAGAAGCCAGCATAACCAAGAAGAGCGTGAATGAGATGAAGCAGATATTCCCACCGGCCTTGAAATATGCTGCAATCACCGACCACTTCAAGTTGCCAGAGGCACGCTCCTCGTCCTGCATCTTTTGAGCTTCAAACTCATCAGAACTTTCCTCTTCGCTTAGTGATATAGACCTCAGCAACCCTTTTGACTTTTCTTCGATGCTCTGTTAAAAACAGTCGTAAGTTGCAGTTTATAGTAAAAAAAAAATCCTAAAAACTGATACTACCAATGTAGTTCCAACAGAAGATCAGCAGCTTGTACAATATTAGAACACACAGGATGAATGGTGACTCGGTCGTGTGTTTTTCGTATCGAATTCATGATAAAGCTAAAGCTACCAAGCGCGGTCGGTACCTACTCAGATGGGTGACCGAAAATTTTTCAAGCGTTCAACTCAATCGATTGGCCACTTGTCTAGGCCCTTGTATTGTCAATATCAAGAGATAGTGAACCAAACCCAAATACATTGGGAGCAGGTTGCAGGTTATAACATGCAAGATACGAAAAAAAAAACAAAATTCATTGTGTTCTGCATATTCATACCCTGGGACTTTTTTATTAGTTGTTGTTAGATTGGCACAACTGTTTTTAATTTTGGCGCGGAGCTTTAGTTGCATCTGTTATTTATATTCAGTGTTGTTTTTAGCTAAATCATATCTAGTGTAAGTATTTCGCCCAAATAATTAGTACCGTAATTCAGCAAGATAATGCAGGGTTATGGGTACATTCAAATGACCTAGGCGAAATTTTTTATTTGTAATTAAGTAGTTTATACGTATTTTGTATCTAGTTTTAGTAATTTTAAGCCATTTTATTACTTAAATAAATGTATCACATTTGTAAATGAAAGTTGAAATATAAATATAAAATAAAACTATCTCACCCCTCCCGAGTTGACACTGTCCTTGTCCTTATCTTTCCCTTCCTGCAAGGAAGCTAGAAGCGTAGAGAACTCTTTGCCTGAATTTATCAAATCGTCAAAAGTGCCCATGTTTTCAATTATTCCCTGTTGAATAACATCTGTATAAGTCACTAGCCTTGCCATTAATAAAAAATAAGACTTTATGTATGACTGGTACGACATATGACTCACATCGTTGAGTAGTACAATATAGTCAGCAGCCTTCAGAAAATGTATCTGATGGGTGACGAGAATTCTCGTGCGCCTGCGCAGATAGCCATTGATGCAGCCCTCGAAGAGAAGGCGGCCCACGTTAGCGTCCACGGCCGACAGCGGGTCATCCAATAGATATATGTCCGACTGAAATATATCGAGGTATCATTGATATAGTAAGTGGAAATGACGGGGAAGGGGGCGGATGTTCATAATCAAATTAAAATAAGTCATCTCAAAAGTACTTCAAATCGCCGAGTAAGTGATGTGATGAGTATAGATATAGTGAAAGAAATATGTAATGATGGTAGCACGTGGAATGGAAAGAAGTGATCTCAACTATGGGAGAATGGCGTGACTTTTGTATGTATTGAAGCTGAACTTTTACCTATAACATAAGATCAACGAATTAGGAATAATTCGTTGCATAAGATAGAATATTAACTAAGTAATTAGCTTAAATGAAAAGAAGTCGGGCAGGTCGATTTAACCGCTCAACATTGGAGCATAGGAACTCTGACCTTACACAAATCCTGATGTGCAATGTTTTCCTTTATTTTTAAAAATAACCAGCACAGCAGAAAGAAGTATTTAAACGACTTTTTTAAAATGCATTTAAATTTAATAGACGAGAAACCTAAACTAAAATAAAATTACGATCTGTAACAGGCACCAAACGAGAAGGTCAATCTATCTTAACCTTAACCATCAAATATCTCGTTCAATAATGGTCGGTATCCACCAAGCACATTTATCTCAGTCTCGCAACTTTAAAAGCCTATATGGCATCTCATTGGCATGCTATGATAGCGACGCCGGCAGCGTCTTCAATCCAATGACGTATATTGCTTCAATCAAAACATTGACAATGGTATTGGCGACGTCAAACCGACACCAAGTGAGATTTGATATATTTTAATTGGCGACGCTGCCATGAGATCGAGATTCTCGCAAACACGCACGCTTAGAATCCAGCCGAGTTTGTTGAGTAAGTTGCCATCGTATGGCATCTGCGCTGATTTATGTACTGCGCTGGGTATCAGACTTCCTGAGTGAACGATCGAATTTTTTGCCAACCTATCTATCACGACCATACTATACAAGGTTGTGGAAAAGCTCGTAATAAAAAAACTACTATCATATCTCCTAGGGTCCTATCGAAAGATAGCAGTCATTCCCAGTCAGGCAGGCACACAGCCATAAAAATCTAATGCCAAATCCTATTAGCAGTCCTGTTCAGTTGATAGTTCAGGCGCGCCCTCAGATTCAAAAAATGTTTTTGACCGTCTACCTTCAGATTCAGAAGCCGAAGAATATGAAGAACAGCGCCGAATAGATGAAGAATATTTAGAAGATGTGCCATTGAAGTATGTCAGTGGCATCAATGCGTACGTTATAGTGAAAGCAAATAATGAAAATAGCGGAGTGGTTATGGTCCAGAGAAGAATTGCCTTGAAAGATCTGGCTTTGAGTCCTGTGATGCCACAGATAAAAAAAACAATCATCGGTTCCTAATTTGTCATCAAATATAAAAACTAAAATAAAGTTTCTGGTCAGTGACGACTCGAATACGAAAACGAAACCGACGAAAACGCATTCGCCAACGCCAAATCATTGTCGCGTCCGCGCATATCTGCTTCTCGCTGAGCTGTTTGTGAATGGAAGAAGAATCGGAAAACGAAGACGGTTTGCAAATTGTGGTTCAAAATGATATGCCACCTTAGACAAAGAATTTGTCTAAGTATTCTTTGTCTAAGTATGCCACAGAGAAGGTAATCACTACGTTGATATGCCGCGAGCATACAACCCCAATATATGAGGATTGCTATGACAGTGTATAGCAATGACGTAGGAATTCTATGGACCCGGCCTATTGTCTGTAGCCATAGTTATTTTTATATATATTTTGCGGCCAGGCAGCCATATTGTGTGACATAACTGTCAGTTACTGTTTGGTACTTCATGTGTCAACGATTTGTAAACATTATCAAAATTAATATTTATCTTTCTTTTTCTGGAGATTTCTTCATTGAAATTACGCGAAGTAGTGAAAGATCACACCGTCATAATACCTAAGTGTAGTGTAATATTGTGTGGGTCAAGGAAAGACGAAAATCAACAAAGATTAACGTTGCACCGGTAAGTCTTAAAATTTACAAGTAAATAGTAATTAGTTTTAGCATTTATGGGTACTCTGAATGTTTTAAATTTTTTATTCATCCATGTGATTCCATTCATGTGGATTTCAATTAAAGATTAGGCTTTATTTTAAATATTTTCAAGCTAAGAAAATGTTGAATTTGACAACTAGTGTTGTTCTCAAATTATCGAAAGTAAATGACGATAATACATAATCATGACAATATTATATTGGAGAGGCCTTAGGGGCAGATGGACTACATATGCCTTCAAAATAGCATCTATACATATAATATCGGATCATTATTCTTATACGATTTAAAAAAGATGATTTATAAAAAAAATACTGGTGTCCATAAGGTTGGTTACTCTTACAACTTGGAAAGTGTTAAATTTTTTATTATTATTTATGTCTTCTTTTAACCTTATCAATTGTAATGGATTCATACAGCTAAAGAACACCAGTATAAATGAAAATAAAATTGCCATCCCATACCCAACCCAAATTATTTGAGATTCCAATTTTCATCTCCAATATATCTTATAGGTTTTTGTTTTTTTTAGGTTCCAAGAAGTGAATATAGGAAGAAAATGTGGTTGGAAGCAGTAGGAGTGGAAAAAGCTCTTTCCAAAGCTGAGTTTATTGCCGGTTCTTCTCAGAACAAGGCCTCTTGGTAGACTCTTAAGCCGATGGCATCAAACTTCACTTTGGCATCAAAATTGTACCTAAATGAATAAAGAAATTTGAGTTTGAGTTTGTTTAGTCAAATTAATAATGGTACTACATGTAAATAATAAACATATTGATTTACGTTCTAGTATTTCGTTTTAATATTTAAGCAAAATAATAATATAATATATTAATAATAATATATTTCCACGCTCACACCAATTATCTTGCCCGAAGTAAGTATCATTGAGAACTTGTATTACGGATACTAGATAACGGACTTTTTTTTAAATATACATAATAATTTTAGATATTTTTATAAATAAACATAAATAAATATATAAACAACCACGACTCGCAAACAAACATTCGTGTTCGTCACACAAACATTTGCCGCTACCAGGATTCGAACCCGGACCGCTTGATGTGAAGCCAGCTATACTGACCACTCCACCACGACGGCGTCAATATATTTTTGGTGTGTTTAACTTTAACCTATGTTTTAGATATTCGCTCCCCCCAGCCAAGCTTACAACTAGCCACCAGCTTAACGTGCCTTCCGAAGCACAGAGGAAGTTTCACCCGATATCTTATAGCAATAAGGGAGATATTATAGAAAGCGCACCGGGCGGCGGGCGGGCGCCGTGAAAATATATGGCGTGTGGGCGTGCGCACGCGAGGCAAAGTATATTTCGTTCATAATTAGGGCGCCATACATTTTATCGTCATCCTCTCGGCGCTTTCTATATAATATCTCCCTAACAGGTGTTGTGAGGCTCTATTTTAATATTTTGTCATCGTTACGTAGAACTCTCGACCGCGGCACTATCGACCCCTCCGTGAGAGTTGAGAGTGTATAAACCCCATGAGTCATTAATACAATTTGAACTATCTAAGGGTGTAATGATAGCTTTATAATTACTGGTGTTTATAGCTTGCCAAGAAATCGTGTTCGGTATTAAAGGTGAGACCAAAAAATGCACCAGTGTGAGAAATGCGCACGTGTCCGTGAAAAATAGTACTGCAGTCTGAAAGTTGCTGTTTTTTCTACGTGACTGACAGGCCGACCTGGGCCGCCTGCGTATACGTGAAATGGTCTCGTCTGTCTATCTCATTCTAATATACGTGTGAGGATACTCTTTCTCTTTTACTTTGCCCATCTACAGTTTCCTATATCTATGCATTCATTTCATATTGATAAGCTAACTTTATGACACAATAAAATTATTTCACAAAATAATTTTATCGATATAGCAAGATACTACCGAACAGCACTATAACAGCTGTCAGTCCGCCATTTTATGCGCTCAGCCGGCACGGTTTTTTAGTTGTTAGGGCACGTCCATTGAATTCCTACGTCATTGGTGTATAGTAGTTTCGTTTTTAGCAAGACATTTGAAACAGCTTGTTTAGTGTTGATTATCTCAATGTTCACTCAGTATAAAGATATCATTATTTTTTAGTATTTTAGGAGTGTACCTAGTTTCTTTTCGATACCGATCTCAATTTTGCCAAATTTATAAGAAAAAAAAAATTATTGTTGATTTTCGCAAGATTACTAAGAAAAAAAATTTTTTTTGATTGTATTTTAGTATAAACTCTCAATACAAATAAATAAACATTAAAACTTCCATTTTTAAATTAGTTTTATTAATGAACAATAGTACCAATAACACAAAAAATAACGGCAATTAAACTCTGTGGTATTTATTAACCGGTAGCGAGTGGTCATGTTCGTAAATACCTAGCGAGTGCCGCCGGGTTAAGACTCCAAAGTACGTAAACACCTTTATAAAATCGTGAAAAGTAAATTAATAAATTCTAAATACTAACTAATTCTAACAGTAATCATATGAACAACCACTGTAAGTAGAAAAATATTTATAGCGCAAGCCATAATATAAACATTGATATCACTGACTCCTTTATTGCTATAATTTAACCTTTGAATTAATAAAGTTGATATGGACGTAATTGCCGTATTAGCAGACTTATCGCCAATTTTGTAGTAGGTATTATGATAATATTTTAGTTCATCGACTACAAACTACTGTTTACTATTTATCTACTATGTTTTGCTTTTACAAGTATAAAATGCCGGTTTTACTCCTAAATGATTTGTACTTTTTTACTGATTAAGTGGGGTCTGTAATAAAATTTCAAAAAATTCAAAATATAAATTATGTTCTCTAAGTGGTCCGAATAAGTAATTACATTTATTCCTTATCGAATTTGACTCAAGTAAACACAAAGGTCTGCTCCGCTTGTTCATAAAACTGTAAAATAAATAACCCTGTACCTACCGATCATATAAATATGTAGGTACAGTAAATCATTCTTCAATTCAGATGTACATGGTGTTGTAAAAACAAAGCGAGCGAATTACAGTGTTCAATAGACGGCAACTGAACACGGTTTTCGTGGGCATATTCCGTATTACCTACTCGTAAAACTCTCGTATTAGTAGAGATTCATAAGTAACTACTTATCAGAACCAATATCCTTTATAATATAACAAACAAACTTATATTAGTATTAGTTTAATACAAATATTAGTTTAATTACTAATAAAACGTACGTCTTTATAGATGCATCGGGCCAAATTGATTCTGGCGCGCTGGCCCCCCGACAGAGACACCCCTTTTTCGCCCACCAACGTCTGGTCGCCAAACGTGAATTGCTTGAAATCTTTCTCCAGACAACACGTCTTACACACCTGCAAGAGATAATTATTTGAAAGGACATAGGATCACCAATATTAACACAACAAAATACACTTTTCGTTTACATCTATAAAATTTCGATATCCGGGAGTTTATTTTGGAGGATAAACACTGTGCAACGTATTTCATGTAGAATAAATATTATTCCCGCTGGGTTGGTTTATTACCAATGAAATTGAAATGAAAACCGTTATGGAAGAAATCCAGAATGCAACAAATAAATATAAGCGCAGGTTGGATCCATTGAATCCAAATCAACTTAGCAAAGTCGATTGAAATAAATAAAAAAACAGTCAATATTATTTTAATTTTGCTATTAGGTTGTACTGTCTGTTCTGTTAAGTTTACAAACAACTCACAGCTAGAAAACATCTCGAAAGGAAAGACTAACTTATAGTGAGAAAAGAAATAAAAATGTAATAAATTCCCTCACTAGAGGACACACTAATAATCTAATCATACCATCACTCCAACAATCTGCTCATGTTCAGTTTTAAGTTGATCGCAGTTAATAAAATATTAAATCAAACTACTTACTTTTCTATATTTCTCTGCATCATATGGTAAGCCGAAGATTATATTTTCTCGGACTGTACTGGAGAACAGCCACGCCTCCTGGCTGGCATATGAGATGGAGCCGTCCACAGTCACCGTTCCTGATAGCGCTGGCAACTCTCTCAGGAGCAGTTGAAGTATTGAAGACTATGGAAAACAAAATAGCAATCATGTAATTCGTGTCTATTCTATTCTATTCTTAACTAGCTTTTGCCCGCTACTTCGTACGCGTGGAATAGTTACTTTAGGCAGATTTTTTTTTGTTGTAGGTACTTATTATGCAAGAAATACACAAAACAACTGCCGTGCACTGCCAGTAAATGGCATTTTTACAATCTACCATTTTGCTATATAACGATATATATAACGACCATACGAAAATAATATTCATATTAATAATAAATAGCGTCCGCCATCTTGGATCTAGAAATTGATGACGTATTTGGAATCGCGACCCCCGAAAACTACGAAATTGATACCCAAATCGCTTTTATGTTAAAAAGTCCCATCTGCCATCTTGGATCTCGACGTAGATGATGTATTTGGATTCTGGACCCCCGAAAACCTCGAAAATGATACCCATATTCCTATTAAGTTAAAAAATCACGTCCGCCATTTTGGATATCAAAATCGATGTTTCATTCGGAGTCAGAACCCCCAAAAATCTCGAAAATGATATCCATATCGATTTTATATTAAAAAGTCGCGACCGCCATCTTGGATCTCGAAATAGATGTCGTATTCGGAATCGGGACCCTCAAAATCCACGAAAATGATACCCATATTGTCATTTTGTTAAAAAGTCGCGTCCGCCATCTTGGATCTCGAAATAGATGTTTTATTCGGAGTCAGAACCCGCAAAAATCTCGAAAATGATACCCATATCGATTTTATATTAAAAAGTCGCGACCGCCATCTTGGATCTCGAAATAGATGTCGTATTCGAAATCGGGACCCCCGAAAACCACGAAAATGATACCTATATTGACATTTTGTCAAAAAGTCGCGTCCGCCATCTTGGATCTAGAAATAGATGTTTTATTTTCATCCACAATTTCATCCCCACACGAGTCTAAATTTAAAAAATCCTAGAACTAATATTTCTTTCTTTCTTATTAAGTCCCTAATTTCAAAGTTTCATGGTTTTATCTTTAACAATGAAGAACTCCCATACAAACTTTCATCCACTATTTCACCCCCATACAGGTCAAAATTTCAAAAATCTTAGAACAAATATTTCTTTCTGTCTTATTAAGTGCCTAAATTCAAAGTTTCATGGTTCTATCTTCAAAAATGACGAACTTCCATACAAACTTTCATCCCATATTTCAACCCATTCAACCTTTTTTTTCGCGATAAAAAGTAGCCTATGTCCTTCCCCGAGATTTAATCTATATTTGTACCAATTTTCATCAAAATCGGTTCAGTGGTTTAGACGTGAAAGCTTAACAGACAGACAGACAGACAGACAGACAGACCGACAGACAGACAGACAGAGTTACTTTCGCATTTATAATATTAGTAAGGAAGTAAGGATTAATGGCGTAGCGTCGCATTAAGCGTACACATTTTGCCAATGTCAAGTGAAATGTAACTAGTGTCACAAAAATTGTACGGTTGATAGAGGTTAAAAATGGAGTCTCTCAACACGTGTTTTTACAACAAGAACTCGGGAGAAATTGGTTGTTATTACAGTGATTTTTGCCATTACAGTTTAAATTGTGTATTGGGAAACTTTATCGACCGTTACGTCGGTGGCGTAGGAAGCGTCGGTGGCGTAGTGCGTAAGAACGTCGCCTCCCACCCGGGAGACACTGGTTCGATCCCCGCCACGTACCAATGTGTTTTCAAATTTTGAATGCATATGTACGTTTAATCGGCGCTTTTACGGTGAAGGAAAACATCGTGAGGAAACCTGCACACACCTATGAAGAAATTCTTAGGTTGTGTGTGAAGTCGACCAACCCGCACTTGGCCAGCGTGGTTGACTAAGGCCTAATCGCCCCCAATGTGGGGTAGGCTCGAGCCCCTCGGTGGGGACATTATATGAGCTGATGATGATGATCGACCGTTACATACCTTCCCAGAGCCAACTGCACCAATTATTGCACAAAGTTTGCCTTTGCGTATTCTCAAGGAAATGTTCTTGAGAGCACACATGTTGGGGTCTCCTGTCCAACTGGAGGTTACATTTCGCAGCTCAATAGCTGTATCGACTCCAGGATGCAAATGAGACCCACGCCTATGCTGAATCATTCTACCATTGTTATCATCTGAAAGGAAAACAATTAAGTATTTTTTATTTACTGCAATCTGACTAGGATTTAAAAGAAAATGAAAGTTATATTAATGTATTACACGAAGGTTTTATCATACAAAAATATATTTTTAAATAGACAATTTTTATTCAAAATCACAAGCTAAAAATGTGTGTCATCTAATAGCCCCAGATAACAATACCTACCATGTACCAAGCTCGCACCACGAGCACTAAGCAATAAAGTAATATTAAAAATTGTACTCACTAGCAAATTCAGGATGCTCAGTAGAGTCTTGACGAGATTGGGACCTTTCGGTCTTATTCGATTTTTCAAGTTCTTGAGAGGGGACAGATGAAGATATCGTTGCAACATTACCTGATTCCTCACGATCTTCTACAACAAAAAACGAGGTTTCTTTTTAAATCCTTCATTAAGTCAACAGTCTTCACACAGTAAGTTAGCTTAATGATATGTTAGTTTTCATTATTCTTTAAGCCACTATTAAGTTTTATTCAAATATATTTTTTATTTATAATGCAATGACATAATTGAAATCATAATTTAAAGATGGCAATGCTAAAATGTCTTTCAATGAAATTTGGCGGGAAAAATACACAGCTCAACGATTGGGTGACGACAGCAATGTCACCTGATTTCGTGAGACAATCAGAGAGGTCGGTTTAGGTTTTTCCGCCATGGCGTTCGATATTTAAAGTGGGGAAGCAACTGTAAGTCTGTAACGGCATTCGGTTCGGAGCCGCCGTCAAGAGCGGACGTGTCTTACAGTGTAAAATAGTTATGTTACTTTCTAAGTGTAAAATTGTTATTCTTTACCAACAAGTTTATAAGAATAAAGTAATGAGGAGGAGTGTTTTACTACAAATAGTATAAAGGCTCTTCATACCCTTCCGTCCGTCCTCAAAATATTTAATTCACATCCACAGACCAAAACAATCTTCCTCGTTAGGTTTAAAATGCGATTAATGAAGAAATGACAAAGGGTTCAAATAAATGCGTTAATTATTTACGTTATAAGTAGGTTGACATTAAAATTATGTGTCTTGACATCATTGTTTATATTTACTAACCTAAGCAAAGGAACTCTTGGATTCTGTCAATAGAGACAAGAAGTTCGGCGGTATAAGATAGCGCCAGTGGTAGTATCATGGTTACACTTAGTTGCGCCACATTCATGAACTGCTGTAGCGGAAATATCTGCAACAAATTAAGCGTTACATCAGTTACCTATTCTTAAAAATTGTGTGTCTTGCTAAAACATTAATTGCTATTTACTCGGATAAGTGTACAGGGTCTATAGACACGCACAATATACCATAGTTGGTATCGAAATACCATGTACCTTGACTCGTCGTTTCGGCTGCGGTAGTCTTTATAATTATTCTAGTGAATAATGCAACACGAAAGCTTAAAATATGATTAATTACTATTACAATAGTAAATTTTACACCGATCAGTGAAAGTGACCGCCGAGGATGTAGTTATACATAGGCTTTGTACTACTTAGACTAAATTTTTTGCGTATGTACCTTAAGTAGTACAAAGCCTATGTATACGTAACTACATCCTCGTTAGTAAAGTTCATAATAAAATTGTTGCGTTTACACACATAATAATAAATCTTTATTTTGAAACCATTAACATTATTAAATTACGGTACAGTCAAAGGTTAAACACTGCTGTAGTCAGGGACTGTATTGCAGCTGTTAGCGCCCACCTCCATATTGACAGGCGTTAGATAATTACATTAAATCTTATATATGAATGTAAAAAAAACTATTTAAAAAGTATTAAAAGGTACCTAATGTAAGTATTCATGTGTGTGTATGTATGTGTGTTTGCTTTATTTTAATAGCATTTCAACCTCATCATAATCAAGTCCCAGTAGCTAGTCGCTCAGGATGGACCTACACTTATATATGGGTAGAGGGTAAATATTCAATATTTTATTTACTTTATTGTAAAGTAAAACTTGGCTTATATGTTAGCACTTTTTAACTAAAATAAGACAGCAGAATATTTCCAATAAAAATATTCCCCGATGATATTTGGATTGCACTAATAGTGAATATCACAGATTAAAAGAAAATGAAGGTAAACACAACACAAATATGAAAATTCACAAAGAAAATTATCACAATCGCGCATGTGGATAATAATAATAATATCCACATTCCAAATTCAAATTACTTTTAGCCCCTTAGGATGAAAACGCTATTTTAGTCCCTGTTAACTTAGAACAAACTAGCTCTTTTCGAATAGATGTCATAAAAACATAATTTGACAATGATAACTTACTAATTACTTATACGAAACAATATATTTGCATATAAACTAAGAGTTAGTGCAATGCCTGATACTAATTAATCAAGAAAACAATGGCGCCGGCTCTGTAGTGCATGAACTAAATTCATATTGTGTTCCACGAAACTAAAACTATTGTTGCGTTTTAACAGCATCACGCTAACAAGGGCGTGCTTCTTCTTTGTTTGGTTCTGCTTCAACAGAATTAATACCAATAAGACTTAAAATCAATATGTAACGTCACTAAGTAACTACGCTGAAGATCCTATACCAAAGTAAGTAAATAATTCGACCTATACCTTCGATAAAATATGATCAATAGAAGTTATTCGGGTAAAGTAAATTTTTGCCAAAGGTGACCAAATTTTTAGATCAATCTTATCTTATTAACAAAGATTATGTAATGGATTGTAGACGTCATTAGGAATTAAGCCTATTTTCTTAAACTAAAATACTGTTGTCTCTACTTACCACACTAGCTGTCATGTTATTGCCAAATAAAATGTATACGAGGAT
This sequence comes from Elophila nymphaeata, assembly GCA_955850985.1. Lineage (NCBI taxonomy): Eukaryota > Metazoa > Arthropoda > Insecta > Lepidoptera > Crambidae > Elophila > Elophila nymphaeata. The sequence goes on along the minus strand of OY039069.1, from coordinate 14,073,537 downwards.
AGTGAAAAAAACCGTAGTTCTGTCTGTAAATATCACGAATCCGAGAAAGAGCGTCCGCATCATTTGTGATTTTTTCACTTGTTTCAGCTCATCGGCCCGTCTTTCACCCACCACTTTTTGAAAAGGTATTTCCCACGCATACATTTTAATAACCTGTTGAAAATTAAGAATTATTACCAAGGAGCCTTGGTGTCAAGCCTTATATTAAAACTATAAGTAAGCCAAAACCTTAGACAATTGAACACGGGACGTGGCATAGCGCAGATTTAGTTCATAAAACATTCTGCCGTTTTTCGCGGGTGGTGAGGCAAACACGCATAGCACACATTTACTCACTTGTGCACACTGTTGCAAAATTTTTAATCGCTATTATGAGAGCACACCTGCAGGGTCGGCTAACCCGCGTACCACCATATATCGCCTAACGTTATTGTATCGTTGTTTCTGTCGCAAAATTTGTAGATGAAAAATTGTATTGTTATGTAAAACAGTAGTTTATTTGATTAAAAATTACTTCCGTGTGATAAGCAACTCCGTTTTAGGATAACTTTAATGTTTCTGGTCGTCGTTTACAAGAAAACACTCCGCAACCAATAATTTTTTACGAAGTCCGCTTAGCGACAGATACGAATTCAAAATGGCGGTCGGTCGTCGCGGCGAACTAGTTTTTATAAACTGACATGAACGTTTGTTCATGTACTTTAGCAGAGGGGAACGCGTTCGCTTGCCACGTACCGTGTTAAATGGTCTAAGGTCAAAACCTACAGTGGTATATACGCTGGCATATAGCGACGTCAGAAAAAAAAATAATGCACTGAGGCTGATCTTATCGATATGTATATGTCGCAGGCGGATCGTATAACACGCCGTATTACAAAACGGCACGGCGGATTGTAGTGTGTGATAGTGATGAGTGACAATAATTCCACTCCGTTCAGGTTATTTTCTTATGACCAAGCATAAGCCAACCAATAATAAGCGATCTCCAATCGATTATACAGTCAACGGCTTTACTTGGTTAACAATTCTCAGACACTTCAATCCGCCGCGCCGTTTTGTAATGCGGAGTGCGAACCGCCTGAGACCTATACACACACTAGCCAAACACCGTTTTTTTTTATATTCTATTGCAGATTGTCTCTGATGACATTTTCTGCCTCACCGGGTCTTTGAGAAGGCGAAGACCTTGGGGGAGTCCTCAAGCCTGTAGGTCAAACGTTCCTAGGGGATTACTGGGTGACCGAGCATCGCCCCCGTGGGGAGTCTCTCGACCGCCTAGCGTCCCTAGGGCGTCCGTGTCCACCGGCTCACTACTGGTGTTTTTATGTATAAGGCAAGGCATACTTTCGTTACAGGTGTGTGCGTGTAACTGTGCAAGTACACGAGCGATGAACGATGTGTGCTATAGGTACGTTAACGGCCGCAGAGCTGCGTCTATACTTTTTTATTGATCTTTTTCGAAAGACATTTTGCGATTTGTACAGCGGCAAATCATCGAACAAAAACTATTTTTGATCATTTTGCCAATTCAATGAATAGCCACGTGTACAAACTCCCATAAATCACCGATAGTACATTTTTCGGATGTTACATGTTCGAAGATTGAATAATATTTTTTTTAATCAACTAGATTTACGAGTCTTAATTCAATCATGTTTATGCTTAAATTACTCTCTACTTTTCGAATAAATTTAAGGGCTTGTATAATTGCCATCTCATAATAATAATAAATAATCCCATTCTGACTTTTATTAAGATCTTAATAAATAAATAAATGAGTATATTACAAAAAAAAGAGTTTTGTAAACCAAAGGTATTTGGTGAGCAAATATATTTTGATTATGGACATGCAATTTTAATAAATAGTTTTCAGTTGAAAAGATCCTTCGAAATAGATACTGAGTTATTACATACCTGGATACCACTTATAACCTCTGTCATTACTTTGATCCTCTCGTCAGTTTTGTCGGCAATAAGCACTCTCAATCTTCCTATGACCTTACCGAATAAACCTAAAAGTATTTTAAAGTATTGAAAATGAATTTGTAACTTGTAGTTGCGGCGTAGGATAACAAAAATAGATAAAAAAAACTTCTGAGTTAGGCACTCGACTTTCGTTTTGGTGTAATGGCGCACAATGGTGCGCCGATCCTAAAACGGCGATCCACAAGGGCTTAGGAGGGTACCGGTGGGTTTTAGCGGAGTAGGACCGCGCTGTTCCGCGCCGGTGAGTCCCGCACACGCCGTACGCCTAGCCAGTGTGCGGTATGGTCCGTAAGTGGATTTCCCACCGTCAAAAAAAAAGGCACTCGACTTTAGCTTGTGCTGCAAGTCACAGCCTCGAATGTTATGAGCAGCAAATTTTATCAGAATCAGTTCAGTGGTTTAGGCATGAAAGCATAACAAACAAACAACAAACTCACTTTCGAATTTATAATATTAATTAGTATAAATATAAACTAAAATTACCTTGGACCGGCAACGAAAAAGCACCCAAGAATACGATCCCAAGTAGGGCAGATACACCCGCCTGATAGTAGCCCAAATAAACCAAAAGTACCATTTGGACAGGAACTATCCATATGTAATGGAAGAACGGCATCGCCAAATCGAAACGCAACATATCATTGGACAGAATGTTGACCACTTTACCAGCCGCAGTTTCTCCCAGCGATGCATTATTTAATTTCATTATCTGGAACAGATGAAGAACTTGTTATTCAATTATTAGCATCACAAGTTATTATGTTCAAAGGCCTATGCCCAACTATGCCTTTACTCGGCAAGGAAACTACTTTGAAATGTGATTTTATAATTAATCTAAGAGACTACATATGACGCGCGTATACGCGATTCAACGAAATTCGAACGCAATCTTGTAACCTAAGCACACGGGGCATACGCTTAGATACAGCGATACAGACGCGCTCGAGTTGCTCGTAGTTTTCGCGATATGATAAGAGACGACGACGATCAGTCTTCACCTTCCCCCTAGAGGGAGGGCGGTGCGGGCCCCGAGCTATGGCTCATTGCCCGGGCTGCTTCTCAGCGGGCTTTACGCCCGCCGGTGAAAAGTGCGCCGCCGAGCCCCCCTCTTCGCCTCTGTGCTGCGACCCTGGCTTAGGAGGCATAGCCCTCGGCGCGGTCAGCCCACCGGGTGAGATGGCGTTGGCCAAGGCCCGGTGAGCGCCTGCGAGCGGGCTGTGACTTAAACTGCCACCAGCGGAGGGGGGGGGGGGGGGATGATCAGAGATGTCAGTTGTACAAAGCGCGCCCCTGTGCCCACCTCCACCCCTTTGTACGCGTGTATGCAGTACTTCAAACGCGCAATACAAATGCCAATACAAAAAATCATAATCAGGGTGACCTAGGTCATCAAGAACGGTAGAAAACGTGGAGAATGTTAATCAGTCTGTTCGTGACGACCCGAACCTTTCAATTCGGAAGCGCGCAAGTGCTTTAAATGTGCATAGATCATCATTACATCGCATTATGCACAAAGACCTAAAGCTGCACCCCTACAAAATTCAATTGGTGCAAGAATTAAAGCCCCAAGGTCCCAGTCCAATATGTTTCTGCCACGTGTTCGTGAAATTTTCTCAGGCAAATTGATCTCCCGGAGAGGTAACATAAATTGGCCTTTAATTAACCCCTATGGACTTTTTCCTATGGGGTTATCTTAAATCTAAAGTTTACGCCAATAAACCGACTTCACTGGCACATTTGAAAGAAAATCTCCGTCACGCGAAATGGCAGCCATCCCTGAGTCCACCTGCCAAGACGTCATAAGTAATTTTACTGTTCGCTTAAATGAGTGCCGAGAACGCGAGGGTCAACATTTAGACGATATTATTTTTAAGAAATAAATCCCCAAAAAGTGCATTTTAATAACAAATAAACAATTTTTCTATATACGGCTTACTTTTATTTTAATCGATCCACTTAATATAAAATTTCTTTTGAGACACCTTGTATTACGGTAACTCAGAATTATAATAAAATACACAGTTCTTCCTGAAGCAAAATATTCTTAAAATATCTACCTTTCTGAACATCAAAGAGCTAACAGCAACTCGAATTTCCATGGCCACCTGCTGACAATACAAGTTTCCATGATGGTTAAAGAAGGCTGCAAGCCAGTTTCCCAGAATCATAATGGCGGCATAAATGGCCGCCGTTTCCTTCGTCATAGTCGAGTTCACCGACCAATACAGCAGCAGCTGACCAAACACCAAAGGGAGCACCGTTCTGGATAAATTGTGAATGATATTACTAAAAGAAATATATTAGCCAGCACAACTATATCTTACTCCATAATATTGTGTGGATTTAATTTGGGTTACTGATATTAGAATTTTTGAAACGAGTAAAAGATTTTTTTTTATTTAAGTTGCTAATTAGAAAATACATACCCAACATAATCAAGCAACTAATAAAAGCATATTTAATTACTAGGTGGTACCTACAGTGCCTGTCTGTACCTACACGCATTCTCGTGCCAAAGCATCTAAATAAGTACAAAATGTTGAATTTTGGGAAATACATAAATCCTAAATTATTCGACACTTTACGAATAATTTCGGTGGGTTATGATTACGGAGCTCTAAAATTTAATTATCTGACTAAATATTGCTCATCATTGTTAGATTAATAAAATGTTTCTTGAATGGGGTATTAGAATCGTAAAATTATAACAAAAGGAAGCAGCTGTTGATAATACAATGAAAAAGAAATCCCATCTCATAATAAGATTTAACATAACTTTTAATATTAGAAAACTAGGTCAAAGTAGGTACGAGTATCTATACTATGATACAGTATATTATTTATGATACATTTGAGCTTAACTGGCACAATACATTACGAGGCTGTGGGTTGCATTGTAATAACATTGGTATGTTGTTAACAATAACGTTGGGTTAATATTTTTGAAAATGGGAAAGAGTATAAATGGAAATCTTATGATATGATTTAAAATAATTGAAAACAAAAACAATATTGTAATATTTACAATTATACAATTTTCGACTCAACTTACATTCAATAGCGTAATACTTTTACTGTGCCGCACATATTAATCGTATTTTATTATCATTTAAATACCTAGTACAAGGTACTTGTACTAGTATAAAATGCAAGGCAAATAATTTCGTTTAAATGTAGAATGTTACTTTTTTATTACCACAACTAAATGTATTAAAAATATCTTACTGTTATCAGTAACAACATCTTTATAAGTTAATCAACCTAATTACTTACACTTTAAGGACGACTTACCTCATCAATGTATATAGAAGCATTAAAATACCTCCTGGCAAGTAGGTTAACCAGTATGTCTTTATAAAAACCTTCTTCAAAGATGGTACCCGACCCTCTGCTTTAGCTTGACATTTCTCTTGATACCATTTTCTGAGAAAAAAAAGTATTATCATTAACATCGGTGATTTTTTAAAGTAAGCTGTTGTTGGCTACTTAAGGCTAAGTGATGATAACGCCGAAAATGAAACAGATCCTCATCCGGAACCTCATCACTAAAGGATAGACACAGACCCTCTCATCACTAACCATCGAAATGCATCAATTAGGACCAAACTTTGATAATGGAGAGCCAGCAGAGGCGGAGCGAGGCGTGGGCGACATGGGCGACCGCCTACGGTCTCGCAGGGTCAGATGGGCCTTGCGCGTCAAACATAATTCAGCAGCGAGGCCATGGCCACTGTTGGACTTGAGGCCTTTTTTCAAGGATCTTTTTTTTGTTCAGTCGTCGGCCATTTGGGAGTGCTAAGAAAGGGTCTTGAACCCTGTTCCTTACCCACGTCAAATTGGGGTTTTTGCTTTACCACTGAGAGCCAGTAAACCATAAAATCGATTAAGGTGGAAGTGGTATATTATATTTATTTACATATTTTTATGTCTATATCTAGATGTGAGCTCCTTACATAGTTGAAATATGTCTTGGAATATTATTATTAGCGTATAATTGACTTATACAATGTGTTTGTGGTCCGACCCGACAAACTTTAAAGGCATTTTCTACAGATAATTCCATCGTAGAAAAACCCTCATATGTGTGGTCGAAACTCAGTTCCCTCGGAGTGGCAGCCATTTTAATTATTAATCATCGTTTAGTTAGGGGGTGCCTTTAGTAAAAGTAGATAAAGCCCGTGTGACTTAAACTTAACGGGTTTATGTACTTTTACTAATCGTCGGACCACAAACACATTGTATATGTGTGCGAAGATGTGATCGACAGGGAACTTCGGGAGACCCGGAGAAAGAGAAACGCTCGCGAAGGTAGACAGGATAGGATGGATTGTAAAGGATGTTGAAGAGGAGACTAGACTGGAGGAGACTCTTAATTAAACTTCTCGAACCCATAGACTGCCTTGCATGCCTTGTAGACGATGCCCAAACGTTTTATAGTTTATACATACATGTATAGATAAAATCACGCTCATGATCCCAAAAGAATTGAGTTGAACTTTAAATGACATTTTGTAGCACATAAGGCCACATCTGGCAATATGGGCCATATTACAGTACCCCAAAATAGTGACAGGTTGCCAGCCTGTCGCCTATAGTTTGGTAAACTGGATTCTCATTCTCATTTCGGCATTCGCAGCAAGTGGAGCGAGCTTTTGACTTTAAACTATCGATTACTTATAACGCACATCAGCGGCAGCTGTCGTTGCGAAAATAGTAGCTTATTATATGTAACTGTCACGTAATACCAACTTATGTGCAGTACATACACTACTTTATCTATACAAATACATAAATTCAAAAAAATACTAATATTACGTTTTTCAAAGCAAGTGCTTTTTTCTCAATTTTACAATAGAATAATTACATACTAAAAACAATAGTATGAGGATGTTTGCGAATTTTCCATTTATATTTATTTTTAAATATTTATTAATCTTTGATTGTTTGTTCCTTTTTCTCTAAAATTATTGCAACCAAATTTAACATACGTGTTTGACATCAAAATATAAGGTTTCTATCAAATTTTGAGCCGTCGATCGTCGAAAGTCAAGCAACCAAGTGCGCGGTAGATACTCGGATGGGTGACCAAAATTTAATATGCATGTATGACATCAAAATTTAAGGTTTCTATCAACCTTTGAATCGTTTCGGGTATACGAGAAAGTCAAGGGGAGACCACTCCCGATTTTTTTAAGAAAGAATACTGTAAAATAATGAAAATAATGAGTCCTTAGATTAACATAATCTAAGGTCATGCGTCATGCCCATAGATTTATAATTAGTAACCGACGTTTATAGATTGGCAATGAATCGACTAGGGCAAGAACAAAAAGGGGTCAACGTCCGGAAGTCTCCTCGTGGCGGACCCTGGTAACGTGGTGGGGAAACTTTCTCGGCGGGTGTGTGGCTTTTGATGCCAAGTGTGTTCGCTTGGCATTCGAAGTCACATGCCATCGTCGAGTTTTTTTTGTTTTCCCACCACGGCTAGTTCTGGACGGTCCTTTTCAGGGCCACGACCGCGCCCGATGACCTCGGGTGCGGTCCGATGGCTGCTCCCGGTGTCCTCGTCAGGAGGACGCGCCAGGTCGAGCAGCCGTCGCTGAGGAGGCGGGCTGGCGTTTGTCGGTAGCCCCTGTGGGTTGCTGGCTACCAATTGGTGCACAAGGAGTGCCTAGACGGGCAGCGTTGGAACGGTCTCAGTGTAGTTGCGCTCACGTGCGCAGATCCCGAGCCGTCCCGCAATAGCGCACTGGAGGTCAGGCCAGGGGGGATGTTTAGTGGGTATGGAGGGAACGCTTTTACCTCGAGTCCCACATATCCCCTGGGGTTGGCACCACCCCGCAGGGACGATGCCAATGCATTTGACCTCCCCGACAAAAAAGAGCAAGACCAAAAAATGCACCAATGTGTGAGTAATGCGCCTGTGTGCATGAGACTGTAATAAACTATCACAATAACTTACTTTTCTAAATTGTCGCCCACAATCTTGGAGTCGTACCGATGTTTAGGTCGTTCTAAGTCATGCTCCTCTAAGTCCCGTTTCATCCCATTGTAATACATAGGTATCATCCAAAAAAACAGAAGGCGAGAAAAAAGCCCAGGAACATCTTTCTCTAAAGGTGACTTATAAGTTTTATTGGTTTGTTGCGGAGCATTGTCATTCGTTTGTTTTTTATCCATTTTGTACACTGCTATTTCCTAGACAACACGAAGCTTAGTATAATTAATATAAATATAAAAACACAGCACGAAAAGTCTCTTAAAATTTTAAATCATATTAATAAAGTGCCTACTAAAACGTAGCGTGCTCTAAGGGATCACTCAAACACTAGTTGCTCACAATATCTCGAGACACTTTTAGTAAATATAAAGTAATAAAAATGGAAAGATTAAACGAAGTTAATTAATGGCAGAGTAAATTAAGAACTTATCTAAATTAAGTATAAGCCTCTTTCACGCTCCACACGCGCTATCTCGCACAGACAAAATATGCATTGCAATACTTAGTTGGTGAGTTTAATGACTTGCAAAAAAAGGGTAATAAAAGGGTAATAAACTATCAAAAACGCGACCTTGCCGCTCCATACGTCATTAATTTCTATGCAAGATGCAAACAATTGTCAATTGACGATAACGTGCGGTTTACGAAGACGATAGGCCTATTTTATGCAAATTCACAAAGCAACGCCGCGTGAGGCTACTTTATTCTTCGTGAGGAGGTAAGTATAGCCGTCACACACGCTCTGCCAATACGACCGGTTGAACCTGAGGATTAGACCAAGTTTTACTTTATATTATTTCGTAAAAAATAATTTGTATTTCAAAACTCTCCCTGTACTAGGTGACCAAAAGTCACGCTCCGTACTAGGTGGGGTGTGATATACCCCAAAATATAAAAGTAACAAAAATGGCAGATCGTTTTTAGAGAAAATTAAGTATTCACTAATTATAAATACACAATGACAATTAAGTGTAACTCAACAATCATTAATAAAATCCAGACATAATTGTTTTCATTTGTCTTGCGGCAGATATCTACAGAGCGGGGATCAAAAGGTAAGTAAAATTTTGAAATGAAAGTATGTATTTAAACATTGTTATTAATTAAAAACACATTTCTTCATTTGAGACATTAATCACATTAAACATTAATAGTAATGAGTTTTATTCCGTTTATAATGCCGAATAAACATAAAAAACTTCAAATGCGCCGTTTGAGGTGGGATATGTGATGCCCACGAGCGCTTTAGGGTTCTACTGCTCTCTTGGTAGTGGTCCCGAGACTGACTTAGCAACACTGATCGAAGCAGCAAAATTGTAATTCCAGCTACTGAGAAATCCAAGTTCGGCGCTTTCACAGTTTTAAAATTGTTGAGTTTTTCCACGGACTGGGGTGTGTCACACTCCACCTGGTGCAGGAAGGGTTAAAAATGGAACAACCCGTTCGTATAAATTAAGTTGACTTTTATGTTACTTTTTGCAAAATTATAAAACGTAAACCTTGGTGCAACTGGTCGTTGCTAAATCTCTTTACTACGGTAATTATCATCAAACGTTCGGGATAACAATTATTTTGAATTAGGAATTTTTGTTTTTAATGTCTATTAGTGGGTCCTCTGTTCTGCATGGCAAACTTCCCTTCGAGGGTTTTTAGTCGACAGTTATATCTCCCGCGAGAGAGTGTCACTTTCGTCTAGAGTCTCCGCACGGTTAGAACCGCAAGGGAGAGGCAGACCTGTGGGTGCCTCTGCGCATTAGACCTAAGTGTGCCGCGACGTGAAATACCTAATTCAAAATCAGAACTCACAAAACACTCACTATCCTTCCTTTTTACGACAGACAACGTTTTAAACATACCCTATTCAAGAATACAGCACAGTCACGTAGGAGTCACGAGCCTTAACGACTGGCACAAAACTGTCAGAACCCTTATATCCGCAAATCGATAATTGCGCGGGAGCATAATAGACCTCTATTCCTTCTAACGGGGTAAAGAGGTCATTCCAGGGATCCTGCATGTCGTCTTAGTTGCCAGGGCAAAAAAAAATACTAGCTAGTTACGGAGCTCACTTACTACCCTTTACCGATTTCCTAATGTAAATATTTTGTTGAGCTCTAAAAAATCTATGATAGGTCCATAATCATCTAGAATTATTTATTTTTAAACACAAATTATTAAACTCAATATAATTCTAAGAATTCTGACAAAACCTTTGAACCACTATTGCACTCAAAATGTCAATAGCAAAACAATATCGATACGAAGCCGCTGAGTTGATAGAGTGTACCTACGTCTCCGTGGTTGACTTTTGTTTGTTAGCTAATTGGCGTTTTGTTACTTTTTGGGATGGCTGCCCCTTTGTTCTGTATGGCCCATACTGCCAGATGTAGCTTTGTGTGTAAAAGAATGTTATGTGAAACTCTGCTCGATCTCTTATGGAATAATGAGCGTAATTGTATGTTTATGGCACAGTTAAAATCCGTTTTTGTTTAAAACTAGTTTTCACTAAATGCCTTTGTTACAATTAGAATTAACTGCTGTTCAAACATGAATATCGGTGAAAAATAGTTCTAACCAGCCTAAATGCGTTTTCTTAAATTGATTAAGTTAAAACTGCTTCAACTGATGTCAAAGTTCGTGCAGAGTATGATAATAACAAACATTGTATAATTGGCAACTATCAGGGTTATTTTTTTCATGACCAGGCGGAGTGCACTGTTTTTGAGATCCATGCCAGTTTAAATTAAAACAAAGCTAGCAACTTATTTCAATTCCCATCTAGATTCTCTATATTATACTGATTTTAACTAAGGTTCGATGTTAAATAGAAGTTTTATGTAAAATTTGAAATTCTACCAGTCACATAGGAGTCACGAGTAGTAAAACTAGGTTTAACTAGGGAAAACGCTTTTTATGAAATGTAGTTAGTGAAAACTAGTTTTAACTAGGAAAAGCGCATTTTCACCAAAAACGGGTTTCAACTGTAACATGTACATATTATTATATGTATGTAAAAATAAAGAACAATCTGCCACCTAATAATATTTGTTTTTCACGTAGGTCGTTTCCGTACCCTCCGCCGGGAGCCGAACGAACGCGAGAAGTGCTCGTCTCTTTTTACGAGGCCGCCGCAGTTAATTACTCCGCTCGTATACGAGGCGTTATGTCGTTTGCTAACAAATACAAGCTAAAATTAAACAAGCACACCCTACGTGAATCTTTGTTTTATAAAGTTTTATTTACCCACGCCGACTTTTACTGTGTAAGTGCAACTAACCGTTCTAACTAATTGGTATTTTCAATACATTATTTTTATCAGAGTAGAATAGCATCACCGCATATCCTCCAATGGGCGTCTTAGAACGTTACAGACTATAATCAAATAACACTACATTTTTGTGGTTTGTGTTTCTGTTGGTGAGTAAGGTTGCTACAGCTTCACGGAGTACATTGAACAAATGCCTTACAAAATTTAGCAGCTTTGTATTTCCAAACGATAGTGCCTATTATTCTTTACTGGCTAGGCACAAAAGAGTCGGCTACCGCTCAATTAATGATTCACTGTATTGTTGCTAGTGGCATTTTTTTATGAAAAATCGGAGCACTCAATATCATCACACGAAATCAATTAGGTTTCATTCGGCCTTTGTTGTCTCGATGCTATGAGCACTACTGCTGACGGTCAGCAAGACTTCATTTTAAATACAAATAAGAGAGACTACTTTCTTTAACGATTAAAATCTTTTCTCGTTAAAAATCACACCTTCTCTACCTTTTTTTAAATTGGGAGTGGTCTCCACTTGACTTTCTCGTATACCGGAAACGACTCAAAGGTTGATAGAAACCTTATATTTTGATGTCATACATGCATGTTAAATTTTGGTCACCCATCGAGTACCGACCTCGCACTTGGTTGCTTAACTTTCGTGATCGACCGCTCAAAAGTTGATAGCAACCTTATATTTTGATGTCATACACGCATGTTAAATGTAAAACAACAATAAAACAATAATTTTTGGTTGAAATAAGCGAGCTATCGTGCTAACGCACAGACACACACAGACATAATTTCAAAAACGGTATTTTTGGACTCGGGGAGATCCAAAACGTGTAAATCAGTCAAAATCTCGAGGTCGACATTTTTTGCCGACTTCCTCTATACTACGTATACGAGAAAGTAAAAAAATTAAGGTTGCACATTAAAAGTTGCCTAGATATCAAAATATGCTAGGATCAGAAACATTTTTCTGCATCGTGAAGCACGTTTTAAAAAGAAAATTGTTCGGAATGTAAACTGTTTCTTTACTTTTCCATTTTCATATGTAAATCTGAATGTGCCTTGGGAACTGAGCAAGCGGTTTTCAATTTGAATCGGAAATATGACATTAGCATGATATCGACATGCCTATTAAGGAGAGAATGCATCATGAGACATCGGATTCCATAATGATCGCCAGAGTACATGCTTATAACTATCATAAAATATGCAAAAGCGTAGATAAAATTAAAAGATATACCTGTAGGCTTTGTTACTCAACATACTGTTATTTAACATACAAACTGTGAAAGTATATATTTTTAGTTTAAAAAGTATTTTTAGTTTTTGAGCCTATTCATTACAATCCCACGAAACTTTATTCCTTGCTTCCTGATTACTATAAAAATATTGAATGAACGACTTATTATCAACCCGATACTTTCGGATGCCACACTAACCTTTTCTTTGGGAAACATGCATTTTTATTACTTATACTCAAAATGTAATATAAAATTGATACGTAAATCAGTGAAGTTTACTCCACTTCCCTCCGTTGCCCAGAGTCTCTACACCTCCAAATCTGGCTCCGGGTATCATCGTAACTAATATTATAAATACGAAAGTGAGTTTGTTTGTTTGTTGTACGTTACGCTTTCACGTCTTAAGACGAAAGTCTTTAATTCGTTTGTGTTGCCAGTGATGACCTATGGAAGCGAAACGTGGCCGCTTACAATGGGCCTCGTAAGAAGGCTTAAGGTAACCCAAAGGGCAATGGAGAGGCCTATGCTCTGAATTTCTCTGCGTGATCACATCAGAAATGATGAGGTCCGCAGGAGAATCAAGGTCACCAAAATGGCCCAAAGAATGGGCAGGGCACATTGCGAGGACTGACGGCCGCTGGGGCGGAAAGGTCCTCGAGTGGTGACCACGTACCGGGAAACGCAGCGTTGTTAGGCCCCCCACAAAGTGAACTGACGATCTGGGAAAGGTCGCGGGAAGCCGCTGGATGCGGGCAGCGCAGGACCGACCGGTTTGGGATCCTTGGGGGAGGCCTATGTCCAACAGTGGGCGTCTCTCGGCTGAAATGATGTTGATGATGACGCTTTCACGCCTAAACCACTGAATGGATTTTAATGTTTGGTATGGAGATAGTATTTTTGGCGCAATAATCAATATTAACGCGAGTGAGGCCGCGGGCGACAGCTAGTATTAAATAAAATTGAGATTTAAATTTAAATTACATTAAGATTAAATTAAAAATACCATTAATTCAATGAAAATAAATAACAATTAAAATGAAATTATATAATATAATTTATAATAATGCTCGCATTAATATAGAGTTTTGTTCGTGATATAAGTACATTTACATAAGGCCTCTAATCTTCTCGATCTTATATCGATACCAAAATCCATCAAAATCGGCTAAACGACTCAGGAGAGAAATAGTAATAAGTAACTAGACTCACTTTCATAATATTAAGATTTTATACTTATTTATTAACTTCCAAATCTTCTATATCCAGTCCAGCTCACTTCATATTATTTGGATCGAACGCAATAATATCGAGTTCACCTCATAATTTTGGGCAAAAGAATGTAATATTTATGTTTTTCCCTCTTCCGTTCGGCTTCTTACGGGGATTGATCCTGTACGGGTATATTATGTAGGGTTCTCATTCATTTTCCCTTACAGGAGACTATACCTACGGTAAAATTAATAAAAGCCCAACGCGTCGGTAGCCGGTGCGGGTTATTATTATTATTATTTCGTAAATTCGGGGCTTTCTGCGTCACTGCGACCTATAAAGATCTATTGTGACTAGCCTCCAAGTAAGTCCTAACGAGGCTTTACATGTACTCCTTTAGCTGTGCACTATCTAAAAATGTTAAGATATTTCTAGCTTGGATTGTTGCGCGGTCGGTACTCGGATGGGTGACCGAAAATTTAACATGCATGTATGACATCAAAATATAAGGTTTCGTTAGTTGCTTAACTTTCGTGATCGACGACTCGATTAGCTTGTGCTTGATTATGAATAAATAATGCAGTAAAAACCCACCAAAATACAAATATACAAAATTCCACTATTAACTCATGAGCCAAGTCCTTCGATAGCCTATATCTTATAATGTTGCGTTTCGTCTGCGTTCCATTTGCGCTTCATCTTGAAATGATTTACCGCGATCGGGGCCCAGGTTGCCCCTGTTGAGCTTCAGTAGCTCGTCAGTGCGCTTACGATAGTATGGTTCGATTAGTGCTTTTGAATGTGTTAACCCAGGCGTTCTTTGCCAGTCCACTTTTGCCTCTTGAAGGTGGGTTTTTAAATATAGCATAGCCTGGTTCGGTGCGGGTTACATGACTGCTTTAGTGGAAGTCAAGGATCAAACATACGTTAGAAAGTTTCCATTTTACCGCTTGCATAGTCTAATCTCAAAGGTCCCAAGTTTGTACTCAAGTTTGTGCTCAGTGTAGAATTTTTTTCAAGTTCATCTAACTGCCATAGTTTTATCAAAGTCTGTCAACATATTAATAGTATTTACAATGTTTGGACAGTCATGATAAGATAGTCACAGTCTCTCAGTGGTTAAGGTTAAAGGGATAAGTTCGCTTCCACCGTCGGCCTTATCACACTTGCCATGTAAGATGTAGGTCAATTAAAAAAATCTCAACTACAAAATATCCCGAACTGAGCGTAGTAACTATTATGTAAGTACATGTCACTTATCTACGAAAAGATGTCGCAAATTCGACTTGGATGCAAAATCATCGGTTGTCCTGCGTCGCCCGCAGCATGGCGGATGACTTGACTTCCAACATCTATCCAGTACAGTCAGCATGGCAGCAATGCACTGGCACCTCATGGTCCATACTGCCAGATTTGGCTTTATGTATAATCATATGCTACCGACAGCTCAAATCAATCCCTTTTGGGGTTATGAGCGTGATAGTATGTATGTACTTACTTTTTAAATATTAATATATATTGACGCCGTCGTGGTGGAGTGGTCAGTATAGCTGGCTTCACATCAAGCGGTTCGGGTTCGAATCCTGGTAGCGGCAAATGTTTGTGTGACGAACACGAATGTTTGTTTGTGAGTCATGGTTGTTTATACTTTTATTTAAGTTTATTTATAAAAATATCTAAAATTATTATGTATATTATATTTTAAAAAAAAATGTCCGTTATCTAGTATCCATAACACATGTTCTTAATGATACTTACTTCGGGCTAGATAATTGGTGTGAGCGTGGAAATATATTATTATATTATATACACATGCCCTGATAGAGATATAAGATTATGTTACAATTTGTATGTAGAGTCATCGTGCTACCACAAACTGCCAAAAATTCTCAATCGATTTTATATATGTTTTATGCCACACGTTTAATGTTCAAAATCAATTGGAAAAAATTAACAGTTTTGGGTAGTCTGATCTGCTATCGTCTGCTGTCTTGAAGTATTGACTTACTCGGAAGTAAATATTTTTGATGGGTACCTATTTTGGTTTTTGATCTGCGATTTTTAAAATGTTAACTAAGTCATGGCCACGAAGGTAAAATATAAGCTTCTTGGTCATGGCCCACTTCTATTTTTCAGCTATTTTTATAAAAAAGTAAAACTATTGACTCTCAGACATTGACTCCAATCATCTTAATATAATAATAATAATAATAATAATCATGGGCCCGACGTAGATTTACCAGCCTCAGTATCCTGGCTACGTTTCGGTGACCTTTTTGGTGAGACCGAAGGTTTTGTCTGTGCAATTATGGATGAAGTTGTGATGACGAATAACTACCGGAGGTTTATTCTGAGAGATGGCACATTGGACATTTGTCGATCCTGCCATCGCCCGGGTGAATCCCTTAGACACATAATCTCCGGTTGTTCTCGCCTCGCAAATGGCGAGTATTTGCATAGACATAACCAAGTGGCCAGGATAATACACCAACAACTTGCTTTGAGATACAGCCTTGTGGAATCCGAGGTGCCTTACTACAGGTATGCCCCAGAACAGGTTCTTGAAAATAGTCATGCCACATTGTATTGGGATCGATCTATCATTACAGACAGGACTATTGTAGCTAACAAGCCCGATATTGTATTGATAGATCGACACGAACGCCGCGCAATAATTGTTGATGTCGCTGTCCCCCATGACGACAACCTTGTCAAAGCTGAAAAAGATAAAGAAACCAAATATCTTGATTTGGCTCACGAGGTTGTTGACATGTGGGACATCGATTCAGCAATTGTTGTTCCGATAGTCATATCTGCCCATGGTCTGATAGCTAAGAGCCTCGATAAACACCTTAAGAGGCTCGCGTTAGGTGGTTGGATCAAGAGTCAGATGCAGAAGGCAGTACTTCTAGACACGGCCCGTATAGTGAGGAAGTTCCTGTCTCTGGACCCTTGACCACCGGTAGCCGGGACCCTGATCTTGCTACCGATGGGGAACTGCATTTTTATATTTTTAAATGTTATATTTTTTAATGTTATACATTGTAAAAATTTAATATTTAGAAGTATAATTTTGTATGTGTTTTAAAAGAAATAAAGGAAATAATAATAAATATAATTTTGTATGTATTTTAAATTAAATAAAGGACATAATAATATATTTCCACGCTAACACCAATTATCTAGCCCGAAGTAAGTATCATTAAGAACTTGTGGTACGGATAATAGATAACGGACATTTTTTTTATAAATACATAATATTTTTTAGATATTTTTATAAATAAACTTAAATAAATGTATAAACAACCATGACTCGCAAACAAACATTCGTGTTCGTCACACAAACATTTGCCGCTACCAGGATTCGAACCCGGACCGCTTGATGTGAAGCCAGCTATACTGACCACTCCACCACGACGGCGTCTTGACAGCAAGTATAGTATTATATTATCAGTGCAAACACTAAGCAGAAATCGAGGCCAAATGCAATCTATTGCGAGAGACAATGTTAACAACGCACTGGCCACCCTCACCTTGCCGAACTGCAAGGTGCTTCCTCATGCCTCTTATATTATAGAAATAAATTATCAATTATGTCATTAATTACTAGTACTTCTTAAATTTTAAGCTTAGAATTTCAATAAAACATTTTATTTTTTGCTGAAGTCAGATGTATCTCAAGCAGTTGTAATCAAAGTACCCAACCTTAAATAAAGCGGTCCGTGGATCGATTCTCATAACTAACAGCTACCAACGCGACAGACGTGTAAGTGTACAATATACGATACAAGATTACGAGCTTAGAGAAAACGAAACTAAATAGTTACCTTGTATTTTGAACCTTATTGTAAACTACAGTCAAGAAATTAAATTGATTCTGTAAAAAAGTTTAAAAAAAATATTGTATTTGCAATTAGCAATTATTGAAAGAAAAGTTTTAACGTATGCTTTAATTGGGTTTATAGTAAAAAACGTACAATTGAACTCTATGCTACTTTTATTACGTAATTGAAATAAAAAAAGATTTGTTATCGTCCTTTCTATAACAGATTTCATTTCATATAAAACGCGGATTTAAGAAGTTTTAGGAAGACTTTTTATAAGTAATATATTTGTAGGTACTCGAATCCTTCTATAGCAACAATTATCTATTTATAATATACTAGCTGTCCCGGCCACGCGTTGCTGTGGTAATTTCATACTACTGACCTAAAACATTGTATCTGCAGTAAAAAAAAATGACTACTTATCAAGATAAAAACTATCCTATCTCTCAAGTTGGATCAAACTGCACACGGTGTACAAATTTGATTTAGTAGCTTAGGAGTCCATCGCGGACAAACAACGTGACACATAATTCATATGTATATATTAAGATAATACTCTTATTGTTATATTTTAATCGTGAAAACCCGGAATTGACGTTGTAACGTTAGGTATGTTACATCTCCTAATCACCGCCGCATAAGTGGTGTTAACAATCTAACATTAACGTAATACAAAGTAGTCATTGACCTACTAAACCTCAGTATGCAAAGGAGAACGAAAAGGAGTATATAGTCCAAGGCCCTCTGTCAATAATAAATGATGGTGCGTGGTGCGATGGTGTTCGTCGGAGTGCGGCGCCCGTATGCGGGCGGGCTAGCTCGCCGCGCCGCAGTACTCCGCCGCCCGCGTCGCGCCCGCCCGGCTGCACCCGCCGCGACAACCTCCCACATGCCCGTTACAACACTCACAGTGCCTTCCCATCTAAACTTCTACACAAGTGCAGTGACAATGCAAGTGACAACGATGCCTCCGACAGAGCCCTAAACAAAAAATCCACACAACTGGATCGGGCGACGAGCGTAAAACAAAAACAGTTATAAAAAATAGCAACTGATAAAAGACGTGTATTGCAGAACAAAGAAATGTGTTTACAAAGAAAAGTATCATAGCAACAGCCACTCGTTATTATGGTTACATAATCAAAACTCATATTTCTGTCTCGACATTTTTTAATTCAATAAGTGTGCTACGAATTACGCGGCGGCTATAGTCAGGGAATTAACAAGTCGTGCACATGGCACTTGTATAATCAATATAATTATAAATATCACAGTTAATATGACGAAAATATCTACAGTGTAAATGTACTTGATACGATCGGGCTCTAGAGACTAAACTTTTTCCGGTAATCGCAAACCCCATCTAAGCGCATGAACACGTTTTACTCAGTGATAATAAAGTTACTACGCTATAACAATATTAACACTCAAAAGACAATAAAAGTGTGCGTTGGAACCACTTTTTCATTCAGCCTATAACTGAATTTGCCATGTAAGCGTATATTATGAGAAATTCACGAAACATCTTTATCTTAAATCTAAATAAGATTGTTACGTATATCATGTTATAATTAGTTACCTATAGGCTATTTATATTATAGGATTTTACTATGTGATTAATTAAGTTCAATTAAAGTATAAGATGTAAATGAAGATGAATTGATTAACTTTATCAAGATAATAACATATGTAGAAAACATAATCAAAGTAAAACCCGCCAATCAGTTGTGGTCATGGAAAACGGTGCCTTAAAATATGGGAGCAACAACAATAATAACGATATCGTCGAAGAGAAAGTGGTGAGTATTAAAAAGTATTATTATCTTAACAATTTTCTTAGTCATACTGCGCTAAGGGAGCGCGACCTTAGCATTTACGAAACAACTTAACTGCCTCACCAACTCTACATAATAAAGTAAGCATTGTTACAATGACAAATGCCATTTTATTGTCCGTAAATAAAAGAACATAGTACAGCGTGGTATACCTACTTTTAGAGATTAAAATAACGTGATAGCTTTTTTATCTAACCTTTATTTTTTAGTAATTAATGACATGCTGAAATAAACTTTAAGAATAGCTTTTTACAGTCCAACTTGAATAATCAGTTTATCTCATTCATCCTTATAATCAAACTTTGTGATATGAAATCTTACATCAATTGACGGTGTAGTAGACACGTTAATCAATTTAATAACACATTGATAGCTAATCGGCTTTGAATCTATGTCATTAAAATTGAAGTAACAAAAAACGTGTTAACAAAATACTGTAATAACTCAGTTATTTACTTTTATAGCTACCTAATTGGCGCTGCACTATTCGATAATTTTACATTATAACGTGGCTTTGTATTATAAATCTTGTAATTTTAATGTTGCTGTATAGAGAATGGTAATAAATAACTTAGTGCAACCCTTTTTTTCATGTGGCAAGCGGCCAAGCTCGCCGACTGCATTCTGTATATCCTTTGGTCCAAACAAAAAGAGCAACCGACAAACCCCTAGGCGCCAGACACCATGCAATATCTCACAAGAATGGGTTATTTTATATCTTAAACTTACTGCACCAAGGCTTTAAATAGAACACTACTTATATCTCTATGAAGTGTTAATAATTATACCGCAAACATAATATCGAATTTATGTTTGACTAGTACATTTCATGCATGTAATGTTTATTGGCAATAAATATAACACGGTAACATTTATTTACCTTTATTATTTTTTATAACACATTTTCTCGTAAAGGGTCTCTTATTTCACCAATTTCAATATCGTATTGTATCTCATTACGTACTTGTGCGTTATTGTACACAGTAAAACGCACGGTTTATCAAGAAGCTAAGTCAAAGGAACGGTACTTTTTTAAATCTTAGAAAAGTGGTCAACATTTTATGAATAAAATTTACTTTGGGAGATAAAATATAATAAATAAACATTTAATTCTTTAATTTAATTAATTTTGACAATAAATTACAACCATTTATCTGTAACAAAAACACAAAAATATTAATTTACTTTATTAGTAATACTGGCTGTTTTTGCGCGCGCATCGCTATATAATTTGTGAGCAAGTAAAAATTATTCGGCGCGCGTTTTCGTTTCGCTTTATTGTTTTTATTTGAAAATGTAGTCAAGTAGTGATGAATTTATTAGTAATTTCCTCTCAAATATGTTATAAAACGTCGTATGACATACGTGCGCTTTGATAATTACAGCCTCTGTTTTCTTGTAGCCCTAGCCAGCTCAGGCTAGCAATATCGCCTCGGCTGTAATTTTCAACTTACCGCACTTATATCATATTGTACTATTACATGACAAGGGTAGTCAATAGATTTTTACTATAGAAGAAAATAGAAATAAACATATCGACTGAAACATAAAGGACAAGCTCCTGCCCACGACTTCGTCTGCGCAGAATTATATAAATTATGGCCTATTATCTAAGCCATGTGTTGCCGGTAGAGTAAAATAGCATCGCCCCATATCGTCCAAAGGGGTATTGAGCACCTTATACTACGTCTACCAATATACATTGGGCAAGCGTGGTGGACTATTGCCTAAACCTCCTTCGATGTCAAGGAGAGGCCAAAGTGTTCCAACAGTGGGTGGAATTATAAAGGCTGTTATGGTGATGATGATGATGATAGCCTATATATTATTTCATTAAAATACATTTAGTAGTTTTTGCGTGAAAGAGTAGGTAAGAAACTACATAAATCCATACAAAATTTCGCATTTATAATATTACTAGCTTTTACTAGCGACTTCGTCCCCGTGAGGTTAAATTTCGAAAAATCGTAACATACATCGTTTTTAATTTTTAGCCGATAGCCGCTAATTTTTGTGTATTTTACTATTAAAATGACGGATTTCCCATACAAACTTTCATCCCCTATTTCATCCCGTTAAGGGTTGAATTTCGAGAAATCCTAAAATGCTCCTTTCTTAATTTTAAACGGAAAGCCATATACAAATTGGCATGGATTTCACTATAAAAATGATGTATTTTCCACACAAACTTTCATCCCCTTAGGGGTTGAATTTCGAGAAATCCTAAAATATGTCATTCTTTATTTTTAATGGAAAAGCCATATACCAATTTGTATGGACTTTAATATAAAAATGACGGACTTTCCATACAAACTTTCAAAAACTCCCCTTTTGCTTTTTTAATCGAAAGGCTTTATACCAATTTTTATGGATTTTACTTTAAAAATTACGGATTTCCATGCAAACTGTCATCTCCTATTTTACCCCTTTACGGGTTGAATTTAGAAAAATCCAGCCTTATCCCTTGCCTACGTCATAAAAGGAACCTTTGTGCAAAATTTTAGCTATCTAGGTCGAAGGGGATGAGCTGGGCGTTTATCAGTCAGACAGTGAGGCAGGACTTTGCCTTTTATATAATACTCGTAGACTAGGACTAGGATAGGATTTTAACAAAGAAAATTTTTTTTGTATAAAAACATCAATCAAATGACTCCATCAAATATTACTTTTTATCTTTTCTTTCACCTTACCCGATGATATCTTTTTTCTAAAATCAAAATTACATATTCCAGCACATTCAGGATTAAAGACTCTTCCATCCAACTCTCAAGATTCTATTTTCAAGCGGAACAAATTATAAGTTAAATACCTAATCAGAATACAAAAAAGATCAAAACAGATATAATGATGCTCAAGTCAAGGGCCAGTAATACTGTAATATGAGAGCCTTATTGCGTACTTGTCAACTTGCGGTACCATAAATTGGTAGATTCGTATTCAAAGTATGCGCTGCAAGCACTTCTTCGTAAAGTTCAGTACAAAATAGTGTCATTGGGCAAATTCTTCGTTGTGCTAGAGCTGCCCCGCTCCTTTCGTGCGCTCCGTGTTCAAGTGGAAAATACCAGGAAACTCCGTCTCTTTACCAAAACTGCAACTTTTATTCAATATTCGCATTTTTTAAAAATTTGTGTCTTCTTAGACTAATTTAGGCATTGCAATCGAAGTTACATTCATACATATATATGAATTTTTTTTTAAACGATTTTAATGAATAATGTGTCAATCGATCCGTTTTTATGCTACGAGTAACATAGGTTACATTTTAACCGACTTTAACAATAGGAGGAGTAAATTTTACCTTGTAAATCTTGATTTTAACCAATTTCATCATTTTCTTGCACATAGTATTATTTTAATGTTATTTGGTTGACAGACAAATATATGCATAGATACCTATAGGGATATGTAGATAGGCAATGTGATAGAGAAAAAGCATACTAACACGTATATTAGAACGAAATAGATAGACGAGACCATTTGACGTACACGCGGGCGTCCTAAGTCGGCCTGTCAGTCACATAGAAAAGACAGCAGCTGTCCTATTTTTGACGCACACATTGCAGTACTATTTTTGACGCACGCATTGCAGTACTATTTTTGACGCACACATTGCAGTACTATTTTTGACGCACACATTGGTACATTTTTTGGTCCCGCCCTAGTCGATTTATTGCCAATCTATAAACTTTAGTAATTATAAATCTATGATGTCCTGCCTGGTGGTAAGCAGCCACTGAAGCCTAGAAGCCTGGCTGACGTGAGCCGCACGCGTTTCCAACCTTAGTTCCCTGCCCTAACTCGTGTAGCTCTCGCAACCATACTCACCAACAGAACCATCAACACCACAAAAATGTGGTGTTGTTTCACTGTGGTCTTCTGTAAGGTGGAGGTACCTACTACCCCAGTTCGGGCTGCTCCAAATTCCAATGGCTAGTCTTCTGTGCCATACCTCGAATATGAGTAATAACTTATAGTTACATAAAATCGTGAAGGACGAAAATGTTACAGCCACTTGCGGAAATACTGTTTTTAACACGCTTAACACGATTAGTTTCACCTCTATGTTTGTAACTCCTGTGTTTGTATGTAACTGACTCGTTTAGACTCGATTTTGACCTACTTTAAACGGTCAGATTTCATTTAAACTTTATAAACTTATCAAAGATTCGACATTACAATGATTCGATAAGAATAACCCATTATCCTGACTGATTTTAGTTCAGTTATACGTCACTAGATGGCGTTGTTATTGTTTAGTTAGCAGTGTTAAGATTTTTTTTTAATAATATAAGTACTTTCATCGGCGGTTAAAATTCGCAATAAAAAATGAATAATAAGTTTAATAAAACTAAAAAATACGCTTTTATATTAAGTTCCATAGTAAGGGATTACTTTAAGTAATTAGTCCTTTTCCTATATGACAGCACAGCAGTTACAGATCAAGTAGAACTTTGAAAAAATAATAGTTTAAAAAAATCTAAAAAAACGCTCTTTTATTTTAAATCGGACTAAAAAGTAAAAAATAACTTTATAGTATAGAAAATCAATGATGAATGAAAAGTATTCAGTAAATAACTATTATTTAGAGAAAAGCCTAGGGTGAATATTTTCAAGAACTAATGTTATTGAGCACTCCACGCTTTTCTCTAAATAATAATTATACTTTTCGTTCATCATTTAGTTTCTATACTAAACAGTAATTTTTCACATTTAAGTCCGATTTAATATAAAAGAGCGTTTTTTAGTCTTTTTTTAACTATTATTTTTTCAAAGTTCTACTTGATCTGTAACTGCTGTCATATAGGAAAAGGACTCAAAGTTTTATTTAAAGTAATCTCTTACTATGGAACTATTACAATGAAAGTTGTTCCAGTTGTGATCTATTAAACTGCAGTATATGTAATTGCTTTTGAAAACTCACTAATCACATATTTAGTTATTAATTAATGTCACGACCGTGCACTCTTTTAATTGGAAAAAGATATACTCGATGGATAAATTTTGTAGTTGGCTATCAGATTTCCGTAATAGAGACTTAAATTAAAAAAAAATATCATTACCCAAGTCTGCTACGTAAGTGTGTTAGCATGAAAGGGCTAATTATTTTCGAGGCGACTAACAACTTAAGGGCGACTATTTGTTACTTAAAAAATAACTTGGCAGCGATTAAATATTTTGACGAATGAAATCATAGGCGAGGTACTATAAATCATGGCATGCGACTATAGTATTAAAAGTAGGATACGAAACATTGTGTTATTGGCAAATATAGGCTTCCAAATGGCTGAGTGATTGATAGGTTAAGGTTATTTTTTTTATGACCAGGCGGAGTGCACTGTTCTCGGGAATCAATGCCAGTTTAAATTAAAACAAAGCTTAAAACCGATTATTAAGCAGCCACTTTATACTTAAAATTATCTTTCACTGTGGCTGCCAACCTATTATTTTTGCTACCGGCTTTAATTTTGTTTATATCCTTAATTCATATTATTATGTCGCCACATTAAATACATGCCGCATGGAAGTGCGAATAACAGAAATGTGATCTGGCTGAGTGATAGGTAGGTTCAAGCTTATTTTTACTTTCTCGTATACGTACGTAGTAGAAGTAGTCTTGTAATCGTCAAAAAATTCGACCTTGAGATTTTGACGGATTTACACGGCTTGGACCTCCCTGGATCCAAAAAAACCCGTTTTTGGAATTATGTCTGTTTGTGAGTAATAATAATAATAAATAATAATAATAACTTTATTGGCACCATAACATATAAATACATGACAATAGTGTTTGATAATGGCTGCATTAGTTTACAAAACTGTGTCGCAGTCATTAACGCCCACCTCCAGAGTACATTTGCTTAAATAATCCTAGGTACAGGTTTGTGTAAATTATAAAAATAAATCTTAAATTATAAACTTATAAATCATGCATGCATGCATGCATGTGTGTGTGTGTGTGTGTATGTGTGTGTGTGTGTGTGTGTGTGTGTGTGTGTGTGTGCGCGTGTGTGTGTGGGCGTGTTAGTGTGTGCATGCGAGTCTGTGCGTTAGCACGATAACTCAAGTATGCTTTAACTTATTGCAACCAAATTTAACATGCATGTATGACATCAAAATATAAGATTTCTATCAACTTTTGAGTCGTTTCCAGCATACGAGAAAGTCAAGGGGAGACCACTCCCGGTTTTTTTATGACCAAGCGGAGTGTACCTTTTTTAGGACAGTCTAGTGCAGGGGTTCCTAAACTTTAAAGATAGGTAATGGAGCACTAATCAAATACCTTTTATTTTATATAACCTCACATCAAATGATTACAAATCAACACTGAAAATTGTTTATGAAGAAATGTGTAATATACATATTATTGGAAACACATTATTCTTAATTTAGGGCTGATTTCAATCGTGAGATAAAAGTTAACAGACAGTTAAACTATTACCCAAACTGAAGCAAATGTCACTTGTTATTCGTCTGAGCTTGAAATCAAATACAAGACACGAAATAAATGACAACTGACAATACAATTTTAATTTGTCCGTATAGTACGATATCGGACGTATAAAAAATATCTAAAGATTAAATAATCAGGCCTTAAAGTTTTAATGAGAAGAATGAAATTGTTTTACTGTATTTTTGAATACCTACTTGTTTTATAGGTCGGATTTTGGAGGAACCCTGATGACTTTACTACGGAACCCCTAGGTTCCGCGAAACCCAGTTTGGGGATCCCTGGTCTAGTGTCTAATGTACCCACATGGAAGAGTGATGGGTAGGTTCAGGGTTATTTTTTTATGACCAGGCGGAGTGTCGCACTTCCGTTGTGTCGTACTTTAGCCACACGGCCACACTAACGCTATTCGCATTTCCGTGCACTTATGCAATAGACTTCTTTTTAAAGTAGATACTTATGAAGTTATATCTACCTTCTCCCATGCTATGATAAAAAACTGTGAAGTAAAGGATATAATGAGAAGGGAAAATGTAAACAAAAAAGGGATAGCAAATAAACGAATTATGTAGTCATTGTTTCTGTTCAATAAATTGCATACTATGCTTACTTAATGAACGCATAGCTTAGATAGCTAGCTAGCTATATTATGCAACGCACAGGTCGAGATGTCAAAAGCAACGTCCAGAGTATTGTGTCGTGTATAGTTTCCAGGTGTATGATATCCAAAAAAAATTTAGTCTATAAGCTACTTGCCCAGAAGAAATAAAAGCTGTGAGCCAAGCATTTTTATACCCGTTATATAAAATGTATAATATATCGGCTGAAAAGCAATTTGATGTGTTTCAGTGTACCTTATGGGAAGGCAGCCAACGCTGCAGAGTAGCGTTCTGAAATATTTAGTTAATCGTTTTAACTTTACACTTTTGATATCACTTTTACAGCTCCATTGGTTATATAAATTATTCAGAAGTGCTCAATTCAATTTCAACTCCATGAATAAAAGGGGACTAACATAGATTATATATCATACCTATGTTTTTAATGTTTGCAACTAATGTATACATTTGAAGTTGCAAACATTTGTTCGTTAATTTATTGCTTGTTTGTTCCCTTTACCTGGTATAAGTTAAAATAAAGGATTTTTGTCTTTGTAATTGTATGTATTGCTCATTCTTTTCTAAATTTTCTAAAAATTCAGCTCTGTGAGCAATAAAAGTAATAAATTGATTACAGGACTTAGATAGTGTTTTCCTGTACTCCTCCCAATCCCTAGTCATCATAAACAGCATTAGAGTAACCCAATGCTCAGTGGGCTCTTTCAAAGATTTAAAAGCACGGATGTTATTATTTATAACATCGACATGTCACCGTAAAGAATTAAATGACTCAATGAAAACCGGTTCAACATCATAAAGAGCCTGAACATGATTATCTATTAATAGACGGTTATTGTTGTAACGATCACATAACAAAGTCCCATGCCACTTAGTAATTATCACGATTAAAATCAATATTACGTATCATCTCTAAAGCTCGACCCTTAAGTGAGGCAAGCAAATAGTGGAACCTGCTGATGTCATCGATACATTCAGTGCTATGTTTAAGTGAGATAAATGTGTCCCTAAACTCTAGCCAGCACTGATAACTACCGTCGAAATGAGGCAATTCAATTTTGAACGCGTGCTAAATTATGTTTAAGCGATGCACCTGATTTAGCGCCCGCCTCCGAAGCCGCTCGATCTGCATGATCAGCAAAGTTTCTAAAATTTATTATTCATTAAATATGTGTATATAGCCCCTAAACACTTGCATATTAATCTATACTCTATACCAATATTATAAAGAGGAAAGAATTGATTGTTTGTTTGCATTGAATGGGCTCCGAAAATAGTGGACTGGTTTTGATGAAATTTAGTATCAAGATATTTTGAGACTCTGGAACTCTCTCTGGACTCTGAAAGGACATAGGATACTTTTTGGCGCGATTACCGACAGACGCGGTCGAAGCCGCGGGCGACCACTAGTTACTATATAAAATAAAATTTTACAGTATACCGTAACCAAATTACACTAATTTAACACTGTTATATAAGAGTTATATTAAAGTAAATAAAATATTCAGTAAATCACGATGTGAAAGATAAAGGTTAACCTGACAGTACTCGGGTGTTGCAAACGTCTATACTATAGGCTACGACGACTGCCTACCATTTGACCGACCGTATTTAATGTATGTATTAAGTAAAAAAGTAAGTAAAATTTCTTCAATAATATTTAGAACTCAACAAATTTACTAGCGATTGTTAAAATTTTAGGGAAATATGCCTATGAAAAATGAAAATGAAAAAGCTCTTTATTTAAATGAGAGGAGATATGATAATCATGTCATAAAGAAGGTGATGAACATGAATGAGGACGGATATAGAGCGAGAGTGTGAGAGGATTGTGCACAGAACACAGAAAGAGGTCTGTGTTCTGTGGGATTGTGTGAGAGATAATATGGCAAAGAACATAGTTAATGCTGCGATGACCTGACCGTGATGCCTGGAAGAGAAAAACATATTACGCCGACCCCAAATTAAATTGGACCAGGGCAGGCAAATTATTATAGACTATCGCGACTTCGTCCCCGTGGAATAGTTACTTAGCAACATTTTAATTTTTGGTTCTTATTTCTTTACTAATCATACTCATTTTCCAATATACCATAGTAAATATAGATAGATTTGTTTAAAGTTTCATTCCCTTTTAATCCCTGGACGATTATTAATATCCAGACACAATTGATTTTAATTGTGTTCTCGCGCTCCTGAGCGCGAACGGGGCTTAACGAGTTAAAACCCTAATGGTAGGACTTCGAGAAATCTTAAAATATCTTTCCTTATTTTAACTGAAAGTTTATATACCAAATTTTAGGAATTTTACTTTAAAAATAACAGAATTCCCATACAAACTATGATTCCCTATTCTACCCCCTTAGGGATTGAATTTCGAGATATTTTTAAATACAATTTTCTTTTTTTTTATGGAAAAGCCATATACCAGGATTACCAGGATTTCACTACAAAAATGACGGATACCAACTTTCATCCTCAATTTCATCCTCTTGGGAGTTGAGAAATCCTAAAACACGTCATTCTTAATGTGTAACGGAAAAGCCATATACCACCAATTTGTATGGATTTTACTATAAAAATAACGGACTTCCCATACAAAGTTTTATCCCCTATTCCATTCCCTTATGGGTTGAAGTTCGAGAAATTCTAAAATAACCCTTTCTTTGTTTTTAATCGAAAGGCTATATACCAATTTTTATGGATTTTACTTTAAAAATAACAGATTTTCATACAAACTTTCATCCCCTATTTTACCTCTTAGGGGTTGAATTTCAAAAAATCCGGAGTTATCCCTTGCCTACGTCATAAAAGGAACCTCTGTGCAAAATTTCAGCTATCTGGGTCCAAGGGTATGGGGTGGGCGTTGATCAGTCAGACAGTGAGTCAGGACTTTGCCTTTTATATAATAGAATTATTATTATGATGAGAATTTGTGAAGCGTCGTTAATCTCAGACATAATTTTGATACTGTTAATGAAGCAATTACTAACATAAATAAAATTTCTGCAAGTCACCTCAATTTATTTTGACGTATGTCTTCTCGTACCTGCCTAATAAAAGGCAATCTCTATTTTTTTACGATTATCATTTATTATGTGGTTATGTCGCAACTCATAGTGCTTACATTTGTGTTAGTAAATGAGTTGCAATTTTTATACTTTAAATATTTTATACACTTGAAAATCGCAATTGATGATTAGTTGGCTCTTTCAAAATAAATATAATTAAAAAGCAAATTGCTCAACGCCTGTCCTATAACAATGTTTTTATTTTTATTGTAATCTATCTATTCCATACGTTGTTTTTAATAAGGGCTAACATTATAATGTGGCACTGTAACATTGTTGACATGTTATAGCACCTCTTTTACCATTTCCAACTTTACTAGCAATATTTTAAACAAATAAATATGAAAAAATCGGGAGTGGTCTCCCCTTGACTTTCTCGTATACCGGAAACGACTCAAAAGTTGATAGAAACCTTATATTTTGATGTCATACATGCAGGTTAAATTTTGGTCACCCATCCGAGTAAAGACCGCGTACTTGGTTGCTTAACTTTCGTGATCGATGACTCAAAAGTTGATAGAAACCTTATATTTTGATGTTATACACGCATGTTAAATTTGGTTGCAATAAGTTAAAGCATACTCGAGTTGTCGTGCTAACGCACAGACACACAGACATACAGACACACAGACACACACACACACACAGACACACACACACAGACACACACACACAGACACACACACACAGACATAATTCCAAAAATGGGATTTTTGGACTCAGGGAGGTCCAATCCGTCAAAATCTCGAGGTCGAATTTTTTGACGATTACAAGACTTCCTATATACTACATATTCGAGAAAGTAAAAATCATCCTTGACGTTTTGGTTCGCTTTCTCGCTTATGAGTCTCTCTATTGTATCGTATTACTGTGAAATTTTATCGTTATTGCATCGTATTACTGTGAAATTTTAGTAATTTTGGTCCCACTTGGTCTCAGTTGGTCTCACTATCGGCACCATAATATTACACTGGCGCCCAACGTGGGGCGCCAGTGTAACTATACGTTATTTCATTCAACCAAAAAAGTATCGGGAATGGATGATTTGTTTATAGTTCCAAAATAAATTTTTTGTTTTATTTTCTGTTGTTAGATTGGCACAACTGTTTTCTATTTTAGCGCGGAGTTTGAATTGCATCTGTTTATATTAAATACAGTGCTGTTCTTAGTTATATCATATCTAGCGTGTATTGAGAATCTCATCATCATTTCAGCCGAGAGACGCCCACTGTTGGACATAGGCCTCCCCCAAGGATCTCCAAACCGGTCGGTCCTGCGCTGCCCGCATCCAGCGGCTTCCCGCGACCTTTACCAGATCGTCAGTCCACCTTGTGGAGGGCCTACCAACGCTACGTTTCCCGGTACGTGGTCGCCTCTTAAGGACCTTTCCGCCCCAGAGGCCGTCAGTCCTCCTCACAATGTGCCCTGCCCACTGCAACTCAAGGTTCGCAATTCTTTGGGCTATATCGGTGATCTTGGTTCTCCTACGGATCTCATCATTTCTGATGTGATCACGCAGAAAATCTCATAATGGACAAAAATCTCGAACAAAGAGTTTGTCTTAAATTTTTCATCGCTAATGGAATTTCGTGTTCGGAGTCACTGAAAATGTTACAGAAGGCTTACGATGAATCGACTTTATCAAAAACTCGTGCTTATGAGTGGTACAAAGCGTTCAAAAGCGGTCGAGATGTGATGCAAAATTTGCCTCGCTCTGGTAGGCCATCAACGTCTGTAACTGAAGTTAACATCGCAAAAGTGAAGGAAATAGTGACTGAAAATCCTCATTCAACTTTGAGAGAGATAGCCGACGAACTTTAAATAATCACTTGGGTATGAAACATGTTGCCGCTCGGCTAGACCCAAAAGACCTGCATTTTCTCCAAAAACTCGATCGCATGAGGGTCAATGAGGACATGCTAGAACGAGTCAATTCCGACCCAACATTCATGAAATGCATTGTTATTGATGACGAGACGAGTGGGTTTACATGTTTTACATGCAAATTAATCAACAAACTTCGCAGTGGCGCCTTCCAACTGATTCGCAACCAAAAAACCCACGCCAATGTCAATCAAAAGTCAAAGTAATGTTGACTGTTTACTTTGACTCTCGCGGTGTTGTGCACTCAGCATTGAGGTTTTTGCTGGAAGGTCAAACGGTAAATAAAGATTGTTATTTAAGCGTTATGCGGCGTTTAAGAGAGCAAATTCGACCAAAATGTCCAGATTTGTGAAAGAAAATTATTGGATTTTGCACCATGATAATGCGCCTTCGCACAAGACCATCATTGTGAACGAATTTTGAACAAACACTCAACAAATACCATCGACCAACTACCATATTCACCAGATATTACTCCAGCCAACTATTTTCTTTTTCGCCAAGTGGTTTTGGCAGTCCTCTCGTGATGTTAACCTGACACTGCCTAAAGAATTCTGAAGAGACCGAAACAGGTGGAAATCTGAAGGTGCAAGGTCAGGACTATACGGCGGATGCATTAACACCTCCCAGCCAAACTCTCTTAATTTTTGCTGAGTGGCTAAAGATGTGTGAGGTCTAGCGTTATCATGATGAGAAACCACACCCCTTCTGTTGATTAATTCCGGCCGCTTTCTCTCAACTTCTTGCTTTAATCTCATCAGTTGTTCGCAGTAGAGTTCAGAATCGATGGTCCTGCCTGGTGGTAACAGCTCATTATGAATAATGCCCTTCCAATCCCACCACACACACAGCATCACCTTGTTGCGAGTTAACCCGGGTTTCGCCACAGTCTGTGAAGCCTGACCGGCCTTTGACCACGACCTTTTTCGCACGTTCTTGTCGTACGTGATCCACTTTTCATCACCAGTTATCAGCTTCTTCAAAAATGGTTCAGTTTCATTACGTCGTAATAAAGAATCACAAATGAGTACACGGTTCATTAGGTTTCTTTCAGTGAGCTCGTGAGGTACCCAAATGTCGGGCTTTTTTGTGTACCCAGTTTTTTTCAAATGCGCCAAAACTGTTTTGTGGTCAATTCCCAGTTCTTCAGCTACGTCGTAACTACTGACATGCCGATCTTGCTCCACTTTTTCAAAAATGGCATCCATTTTATCTGTAATAGGGCGACCAGAGCGACGTGCATCTTTGACATCAAAATTTCCGGATTGAAAACGCTTAAACCAAATTTGTGCTACTCTCACAGACACTGCACTAGGTCCATAAACATCGCAAATTTTTTTCGCGGCTTGCGTTGCATTTTTACCTTTTTTGTAGTAAAATTTTAAAATGTATCGAATTTCTTCATTAGATTCACTCATCTTGGCGGTACGAAAAACAAATGAAAATCAAACATTTTCCTAATTTGAATTTGGAATTATGTTCTTTAAAATTTAAACTTTCAATGATACCAAAACCAGCCAGATACAAATAGTATAGCCAAAGAGATTTTATTATAAGTTTATACATACTATAATGCGAAAAGACTTTTTCCCCAACCTAATATATTCAATTTAATTACTGATTCTCGAATTATTCTTGCCACAATCTAGATTTTAAATAATTTGAAAAGTACGTGCTTGCTATTCGCTCACACGTTTTGGCCCGGATGTAGGAATAGTTCCAGATATCATGTTACAACAAAAGGCATATCGTTGCCAGAAACTTTAAATTATTTGCCAAGATTTCTTGTGGAAGACAAATACATG
Source organism: Elophila nymphaeata (assembly GCA_955850985.1). Taxonomy (NCBI): domain Eukaryota; kingdom Metazoa; phylum Arthropoda; class Insecta; order Lepidoptera; family Crambidae; genus Elophila; species Elophila nymphaeata. Next base: position 14,040,336 of record OY039069.1, on the reverse strand, counting down.
AATAAAGTTTTGTGTAACACAAACTTCTTGTCTGATAAATTATTGTAGACCATCAAACAACATAAATAACTGAACCGTGAAAAGCTTCATTTTGAATTAGTACTGAGTAAACATTATTTTAAAGTTACTATACAGGGTGATCAATCCAAATGGGTCAGTAGGGAGAAGTCATAAACTACGAGAGATAGCTAAATTTGTTCTTAGCAATCATGGCGTCGATTTTAGATTTTATAATAATGGCATTTAAATTTTTATTAATCTTTCATACATAACCGGCAACCGAACCTGGCAAGAATTCTTTGAGTAGTATAATTGATCCTGTGAGCATAAGGACTAAATTTTATGAAATCTTGTGTAAATATTAGACTGAAATACCCGCAATTGAACTTGCGTAATATCGTCATTAGTTCATCTACAACCTTCAATTATTATTAATCTTTGCATCCAGGAAAATGGCTCGAACATTTACCTACTTAAATAAAAATAACTATCTTACATTTAAGTTTTTCTTTCAATTATAAACAAGATTCTATTCCAAAATCCAAATGTGTTCCTTGTGACTTATCATTCACACCATTAACAATAACAATGAAAAGTCTTAGAGAATTTATATCATTGTTTACAGAGATTTTGACCAGGTTCGATTCCTGATTATGTATGAGAGTATTTGAAAAAATTTAATGCCATTATTATTAAATCTAAAATCGGCGCCATGGTTCCTAAGAACTGATCTCTCATAGTTCATGACTTGATGTTATTCATGCATGTTAAATTTGGTTGCAATAAGTTAAAGCATACCTACACGAGTTATCGTGTTAACGCACAGACACACACACACACACAGACATAATTCCTAAACGGTATTTTTGGACTCAGGGAGGTCCAAAACGTGTAAATCCGTCAAAATCTCGAGGTCGAATTTTTGAAATTACAAGACTTCCTCTACACTACGTACCTACACGAGAAAGTAAAAATGGTACAAGTTTAAACTACCTCCTACAAGTTGTAGTTTGTATGAAAATTTATTTTTGTCAATTTTCAATTTGACGTCATATTTACACGCAAGACTTGCCTAGAGTCCAAAGAGTCCAAATTCAAGATAGCTAGTGCGAGAGATAATTATGTACGCCGATACTAGCCTTGCCTGCGGACCTGTAAGCTTCGCGCGAATTTTGATTGACTATGATTGTTATAAAGTTCATACATACACGCTATTATCCCTATTATCCCAAAAGGGGTCTAGCAGAGCTTCAGGTAACATTCGGCTACACACCAAAGCCACATCTGGCAGTATGGGGTCATACAGTACCCCAAAAAAGTGACAGGTTGCTAGCCTGTCGCCTACTCAAAAAGGGACACCGAACCCAAAAATTAACAATCCTTTAGTAAACAAACCAACTAAAGCCAACGACCAGAACAGATGTTATTTGAGCATTACAACACATTACATTAAACATATTGACTCATATCAGCAGTCCGAGTATGAAGTTCTTGATTGCGGGATTCCTATAATCAGTTACCTTTCTTCGTTCGTGTTGGTATTGGAGCCACATTTGTCGGTGACAATGTAAGCCGGCACATGTGGTCCTAAGGAAGAGAGACGGTGAGATTAGCGAGAAAGCTCCTCAGAACACTCGGTACTCGCAAATGGAGACAAATAACTTAGCAATCGACTAGATACCTTAAAACTCTCTTCCAAGTTACCTATTTTCAATCTTAAAATATTATATCTGTATTCTACATCAACCAACTCAAAGATAAATACAGAGTGATCACAATTATTTTTACAAACAAACCTTATCGCTAAGAGCCTAACTTGAAACCTTGAAAACCTAGCAACTTGGACACCTTCACGGTTAGAGTAATAACCGAGACTCCGAAAAAATAGTGTTAAATTTACAGCGTATACTCATAATAATTAACCTTAGCCACTGTTTAGACTCAATACGTTCTGAAAATCGGCTAATCCAATATGCCGATATCTTATTTTAACTTCTCTGCAATAACCAATAAAAATAGCCGTAATAACAGTTAATTGAATTAAATACTCTGTTCTCAATAACAAATAAACTTCAACGTAAACATGTTTTCATTACATTATTTAAATGGGGTGAATAAAATCAAGTTAGGTACTTGATTTTATTAAGTAAGCAGTAATACTATGGAGATCCCTTTGACACTTCATTTAACGTGTGCTGCTCAGACCAATAGAATCATTGGTCTGAGGTGTGCTGCAATTTTGATAATTGTTAGAAAATGTAAGTTACTCTGGAGATCCCCTTGCTTTGACACTTAGACTCGTATTATAGAATGAGTCTCAAGCAAGAATCAACGCCGTACTGAGGTCGTACGGCTCTATCACTTTGTGCTTGATAGAAAGGTACAAACGATTCTCAAGACATGATTGATTTCCGAGTGTCATTCTGTAATACGGGCCTTAGAGTGGTTCCACAATATCCGACCCGATATCAGTATCGGAAGCTAATTTCAAGACATATCTGTGAAATTAGACTGTCCGATATCCGATATCGGGCCGAGCAATGTGAAAGCGAGTACGTGTTTCACACGTTTTAATTGCTTCCGATATCGTATCGACTACCGATATCTACAATGGATTGAATAATGTGGAACCGCTTTTAACATTTTAATAGTATAAAGAGGGATGTTGGTATGTTTCTAACGAATAAACTCAAAAACTGCTGACATAACATATTGATAAAATATACTCTACGATTTCTTTGAGTGTTCAAACAATCTATATTAAGAAATGCAAATTATTCTACTTGATTCATTTTACTCACATAAGTTTCATATCACAATTATATATTCTTAATATGAACGAGGTATTACGATGAATTTTTAGAATAAGGAACTTCAGGCCTGTCATAGTTAATTTTTTAAAACCACCTTCTTTCAAAGCAGCCGTGAAACCCCCAACTTCAGTAAACTTTAAAATGTGATCACCTGGTGGTCTCTCATCTCATCTCATCAAAGTACCGGCCGCACTGATACTGGCTTAACTTTCTTCCCGATCGTTACATAAAAGGCACAACCACAGCGCTATCGACCTCAAAATGAAAATATGAAAAAGTCTCATAAAGAGAACCGTAAAAATGTCAAGCGTAGATGCCAAAAGCGGACAATATCTGAAACAAGGTCGCCGAGAATCACATTAAAATATACATTCGAATATTCCCATCCAATTTATTATGCATTGCAATTGAAATCGTGCCAAAGTTCGGTTTTTAGCCGTGCCTATTACGGGAGCACCTAGCAGTGCAGATACCGGACAAGACGCCGCTAGGTCAAGCGCGCTCTTAAGTGAAAGTGTTGCCCTATAATGTAAGTGTTCAATCTACGGTATAGTAACAACCTGGCTTCAGAGGCGGGGCACCAACACCATTAGCACGCGAGGGTTCAAGGGTGAACGGGTATCTCGGTTCCTATAGATAAAATATGCTCTATTGCGCAACCGTCCTAAAGGCTTGAGAGTACGATTTATGGGGAAACTGCTGTAATTAGGGAATCTTTATTGCACTTTTGGACTCTTGGAATATTTAGAATACTGTTAAAAGGAGATCGATATCCAAACAACTTAGTTCGCGGTAGGTCGGATCGAAAATTTGACCTATGAGATTCTAAAAACTCGTTAAGATTGTAGTAGGTACCAGCTGCGGTAGAAAGAATAGAGTAGAATATTATCTATAGTAAATTCATCATAATTTAACACATAAAATTAATGAAATTATGTATCTACTTAATAAAATTGCTCAATGACATTCATGTCAGCAAAACAATCAAGTTTGCAAAACAACTTGTAAAACTCTACCACTAGGCTAACCCTTTCTGTGTTCTGTGGGCTAACCAGTAGAAGGTAAACAAAACAGTAAAAATGTCTATAGGGTCTCGATTTGGATTTCTCAATGAGTACCTACAAACATTTCGTGTAGAGACTTTCTAGAAAATTTGTTCGTAGTCTTGTCATAATAATAATAAGGTTTTCATTTATTACTAGCTGGACTCGGCGTGCATTGCAATGCCACATATTTCTTTTTTAGATTTTTGGGCTAGGAACGTTAGTGACAGGCGTCCGACTGGTTGTAAAATTTAATGCCAAAACCTGCAGTATGTCGATAGCAAGACATACTGCAACCACTCCGAATAAATTAGGAAAAAAAAAATCTTTGTATTAATTTATAGAATAAACATAAACCATCTCGTTATACCAAGACCATTACCACTATACACTTCATTAGTGGCTCTCAGAATCATTGGGATTTAGCTGTAATCGCAATCTTTAAAATCTTTGTTATCACCGATATTGTTGTTGGAAAGATTGTAGGTAAAATTGACAAATGGATAAACAGATTATAATCTATCGATTCACACCCGTCGAGCAGTTTTGTCGTTTGCAATGCGTTTCTTAATTTCGTAGCAGAAATTAAATTTTATTTAATTTCCCATCAGCTAATTTAACAAGTTGAAACGCATATCATTCGGAATACTCAAAAGACTAACGATATTACTTTCAAAACACATCCAATGTTCATAGAAAGACTAACGGAACTAAACTTTCAGATTTTTCTATTAACTTTCAGAATACATCAAATGTTAATAGAATTATTGTTCCGGCGGCAGCAATAAGTTGTACCATCAACAAACCGAGCACAAATTTATACCCCTCTAGAAATCGAGTCCGATTTATTTCCGGTGGACAAATTACAAGGTCACGGAAGCAGATAAGATATTACTAAACTACCAAGCTCTTTTTCTCCACATCAAATATCTCTTATCTTGCATGTAACAAAATATACCCAAATGTGTCCTCTCATTTCTCATCCTCTTATTAACTGTCGCATCAAAAAAGTTATTCTTTTATTAAAATAATCGACACAAAAATGCTATGAGAGTCGTGCTCAACTCATCGCAAATTCATTCAGCGTTATTCTTGCCAACGAATTAAAATATTAAGCCTCTTTGATTTCATTGAATACTTATTTTCCAAATAGATATATGTATTTTCGTGGTATTTAAAAACGTTTAAAGCTTAAGCAAGTACAAAATTTCTTGAAACCTTTTTAAAATAGGGTATCCAATCCATTCATCAATCATTATGCATTTTATAGTAGATTGCTTGACGAGAGAGGAATGGAATCAATTCCCATATGAGAACGTAGTTAGACCGAGTAGGAATTGATTCCTTTTGCCCTAATTTTCATTTCGAACACAAAGGAAATTAATATGCAATTATTTCTAAAACATTTATTGATAAAAATACCTAAAAAATACTTGTAAAAAACTTTCTGGTATTTTTAACAGATTAGAGAGCGTAGGTATTATGAAAGAATTTTTTTAAATTTGGAACACATCGCGTCGCGCACGGCCGCTGACCAGGGGGTGTTGCCTGTCAAGCAAGTCAGTTGAGGTACTTTTTATTAGCTGTCAAAACGATTATTCTTCCATAAATTTTGTATGTCATTACGAATTTGCGAGGTCATAAATTCTTATAGTCAAATGACTGAATATTAAATGTTTTTGATGCGCTTAAAAATCAAATTCTAGAGCTAATTTGATACGATGGAGATTTTCTGGCATAAAATGACATCACCTTTTACCAATTTAACCTAATTTAACACCTTGTTATTATTTTTGAATGATGTCAACAATCCTCATGTATAAAAAAGCTTTTTAAATTTGAAACACACCGTATCACCACCGCTGACCATCCCGTCGAATTTGAGAGAATACCCACGAACCAATTAGATACAGTTCTATTTTGAAAATTTATTGCTTCTCGATGGAGGGATGCAATCACTATGAGTTTTTCCTGACCTGTGCTGGGAATTAGCGTGTTCCACCCAAACTCAGGTCCAATAAACGCAACTTCCCGAGCTTCTTGAGCATGAGAAATGAAAAGATATTTGCTAACTCAGGTCGTGAGACAGAAAACTACGATTTCAAACGTGATAGATAATATTTTTCGATATGATATTAAAAAAATCGGGAGTGGTCTCCCCTTGACTTTCTCGTATACCGGAAACGACTCGAAGGTTGATAGAAACCTTATATTTTGACGTCATACATGCATGTTAAATTTTGGTCACCCATCCGAGTACCGACCACGCACTTGGTTGCTTAACTTTCGTGATCTACGGCTCAAAATTTGATAGAAACCTTATATTTTGATGTCATACACGTATGTTAAATTTGGTTGCAATAAGTTAAAGCATGCTCGTGTTATCATGCTAAAATGTCTGTGTGTGTGTCTGTGACACACAGACATAATTCCAAAAAAAAATTGTGGACTCAAGGAGGTCCAAAAAATTTTTCAATCAATATTTATCCTAAGAATAACTAATATACCGTTTAGTTCATCCATAAAAACGTCAGCTTCAGGTAGTTGAAACAAATGTATAGAAGACATGAACGTTAGAGCAGGACAGACAATTTCTTTGTTTGCTGTCAACTTCATATCTATTGTCCTAGCTATTGTCAAACAAACAAACATCTGGCATCATAATTACGAGTTTGCTCTGTGAAAGATCTGTGGTGTTTTATTTAAAACGTACCTATGCTAACAAAATGCATAAAATATCGCATTACCTATACTGGACTGATTGTTTAGTAAGTCGATATCTACGAAAGAATTCTACTGAATCTCAGTCGTTAAATTGTTCGCCCTCCCTCTCCCTTCAACCCTCGCTCGGTTTACAATTATTTCTTTTCTTTCACCTGGATTAATATATATTCATTTATTATGGCCCCTTCTTCGATTTCCATATCATCATAACGAAAATATCCAATTTAAAACCTTAGTTTAAGCCATACACTTAGGAAACACAAGCACATGAACTTACCTCAACATTATTTAACTGTGGAATAAACGGTTAACTGGCCGTCAAAGGGACAGATAGATTTATTCTTAAGTTAAGTGAATTATTCGTCGAATAAAGTCTAACTGACGATTGAACAACCCATTTTTTTGCTATTCATCGAAAAAACCCTATCTGACTGTTTATCTGAGCATTGAAAAATCGGCCCTTATACAATTTAGAACTTGTGTTATGGAATAAACATATTTTTTTTACTTTGTCGAGAAACTTACCTTTAACTGCCGCAAGTTCAGAACACTTGGTCATTCTAAATCTCCTTCGTTACATAAACATCTCGTTACGCTACGGGCGGGCGGGCGACCAGCGCACCGTAGCATTTTTCGTAGCGAGATGACGTAGATTCGTAGACTTCTTCTTTTATACTCTGAGGGCCGGTTTCACAGCTTCTGGTTATATTCGGAGATATGTGACAGTTAAATTTATAGTTTAATAGTACATACAAACAGTCAATTTAACTGTCAGTCAGATTAATCTGTCCGATAAACGCAGATGGGAACTTATCTGGAATCTCGATACAGGCCCTTACAATCGTATTAATTTTATCTAACTCCAATTTAGATTCTCAGTGTGTTTTTACTACTAGATAGAAAGAAATTATAATGCCTTTTAGAATTCATGTATACTTAACCATATGATACATAAATTCTAAAACAGAAATTTCTTTTTCTTTTATATATTTTTTTCCATTTTTATGAATGCGTGATTTGCAATAAATAATTGCATTTGACGTTTTAAGAGACAAAAGACTGAAATAAATTCGTCGTGTTCTTACAGTCCCTGTGTAGCAAGTGTATGTAGCAGTCGATAGAGCCACAGAGTATTCATTAATCTGTGGCAGAGCAGTGACCCATATAGCGGAAGGTCGTGGGTTCGAGTCCTGTTTTAACACTTGATTAAGAAAGGATTTTTTTTATTTGTTTTATGTTTCTATTTAATTTTGTCCATATATCAGACGCTTTATTGTTAATTAATGTTAATTTTTAAATATTGTTTTTGAATTAACAGACGGTCGTTATTATCACAGATTTTTCAACAATCAAAAACCACGGTCACTGTTAGTCTAAAGAACCGGCCAAGTGCGATTAAGTCTCGCGCACGAAGGGTTCCGTACCATTATCTATAAAAAAATCATGATTGTTATATGGGTTCCCCTCAAATATTTGTTTTATTTTAATTTAATTATTTATGGAATAATTTTATTTTTGCGTTTACAAACGCGTAAATATTAATACTAGAAAAATGCACTGAAAAAAATCCACTTGCCTCAGGCGGGACTCGAACCCGCATCTTCCACCTTTCTAGTATCCGCATCTTTCTAGTATTAATATTTACGCGTTTGTAAACGCAAAAATAAAATTATTCCATAATGTAAGGTAGTTTCATCTTAACTGAGCGTCAAATATTTGCAAAAATATTTCGTTCGGGTCTTAGAAGTGCAAATTTCAAAGATTTGATGAAACAATGTTTACCATGAAAACATTAGCACCAAGCACTGACAAATTTCGACAGCAAAAAGCAGTGTCTCGGTGGCGTAATGGTCAATGCGTCCGCCCGGATTGTGGAAGATGCGGGTTCGAGTCCCGCCTGAGGCAAGTCGATTTTTTTCAGTGCATTTTTTTAGTATTAATTATTTATTTTTAAAGGGAATATATAACTAAATGTTCTGTGAATATTTCAACTATCTAACTATCATGGTTCATGAGATACAGCCTGGTGACTGTCGGACGGGCGGACAGCGGAGTCCCGTTTTACGCTTTGGGTATGGAACCCTAAAAAGTGACTTGATAAATGCTTTGTATTAAACCTTTTATTAATGTATTAAAAATACAATATTGTAAACAAACTAAAATTGACTCTATGCAAATAATGACACGTTTACATAGAGACTCGACAGTGAGCTGTTTAAAATACATTAGCCAGTGCATAATGATAATTTATTTATGTTTCTATTAATTCTGGATTGCTACCTATTTAATATGAGCATACTCCTCGCAAATGAAATCAAAGTTCATTTATGTGTAAAAATTAGGGGCCACTATCATTCGTGTTATTACTTGCGGCTTAATATCGAACAGGCACGTGATATGTCTAGCATTATTCAGCGACACGACACGGCGACACGATGCGTTCCAGCTGAAATGTTCGATGAGTGGAAGGGGAGGTTGTGCGAGGTCACGCGGTTCGGGCGCGGTCGTGCAGGATCGGGCGCGGTCGGTGGCGACGCGCGCACAGCGACCTCTTGCGTGCGCCGCACAGTGGCAGATCGAGTTTACGTCCCGCGACCACGCTGCAGACTCTGCCGCCTTTCACACTGCCATCGAATTGTTATCTAAATATCGTTCCTAGGCCCCCGCCTTTGGTGAACGTAAACGCGATACTTTTACTAATCGTACGTCTTCGAATATACAAACGGTCCTTTAAGCAAAATATGTACAAACGTACCGTAAACGAGTCTAGCGTTTTGATCGATCGACTGCATTAACAAGTAAAATCTATTATTATCGTTTGCAGTCGACGTTTGCTGAAGTTTTTTTTGCACTGCGATAGGGCCCCGAGCTTCTTTTATATGTATTTACTGAACAGTGATTGGATAACGTCCGTGCAGATCACCTTCTTAAGTATAGTGTGGTGCCGTCCTGTGCTTAGTCCAGTCAGTGAACTGTGCGTCAATTCAACGAAGGTGTTTTTCTTGGCGTTCCTTTGGTTGCGAGCTTTAGCCATTTATATTTTTCCAAATTTTTATTAATTTTCTTTGCTATTACTGTGAAAAACGCGATCCATGCTTGGAGTTATGACTACCATGGTATGGTTTCCTTTGTCTAAATACGTACATTTTCTCTTCTTTGTAGGAAGGTAGCTTACTATCACAATCGATGCATTTAGCCTGATCGTATGGACCACCTTGCAGAATATTCAGGCATCCAATTTTTTCATTCATTACCGAACATTGCTGCTGTTACATTGTAGGTACTTTTCCTAAAGGTTTGACAACTTAGGTGTCACAACAATAACAGTAGAATTTAGCCATTGTAGTTTCAAAATATATCATCTATAAATAGTTTACTTTGAACCATCATGCTTTGGCATACTGTATAGATTCGGCTGAGAAGTATAAATGCAATGAATTGGAGCGCTGCACACTTGTATAAGCGACTATGTTAAAACTATGCATAGCATGCGGCCCCTCCCTCTTCGCATTCTGTAAGAAAGTACGCCCTCAGGAGACTGGCAGGCTGAACTATACGTACTCATTTCTCTTGGATCTGACATTCTTGGCACATACACAGCTTCATCTTCTTTGTAGTCAATAACTTTTGCAGTTACGTAATGTCCTGGTTTGAGTTTAAAGCATTAATAAAAGTCTTAGTTTATGTAGTTAGGTTTTCGAGGCTGCCATCGTAAATAGACAGTCTTGCTGCATTGAATAATAAAAGCTTTCGGAATGTTATCATCGCTAGAATAATTATAATTAAATACTTTTAAGAGGACCAATATCTACAACAAACATAATGCACTTTACAATGCCGTCCACACAGTTACATATAAACGTTTGATTCTACAAATATTTATATTTTACTTTATGTATTTTATTTTTATTACATTAATATTATTTTCTGTAAACATTATACATTATAAATATTTTACTAATTATTCGAATGCACTGTTTATTATATATTCACCCTATCAAAGATTATACTTATACATTTTATTTATAAGATTAATGTGTATTAATTTATACTGTTTAAATAATTATGTATTTTTCTAATTGTACATTAATTTATCTAATAATGATATTATATACATAGTTATTTTTAATAGGACGTCTGTACTTATAAATAGGTACGTATTTATTGTATGATTCCCTAATAATCTTATTTGAAATACAAAGTACATTATCAAATATAGTTGTTTACATAACCAGCCTAACTATTTATGTGAAACACTCATTATTTATATAAGAAATTAATGATGTCATTGTCATAAAATGTACTACCTTAAATGTATTATTTTCATTGTTAAAAAGTGCATTACAATTAAACATTGTAATTTTCTAGTGCGGAATTGTCTCCGCGGTTTATGTCTAAGTTTATTACACAGCGCGAATTAAACTAGTTACCAGAGTTTGGGAGTATAGTTATTCAGTTTAATCGAGTTTGCGAGTACAATGGTCGAAGGTGCTTAATTCCCCCTGCTCCGTCGTATTGTCAACGCTCATTTGTATTAGCATACGATGCAAGTCACTCGCCTACCGTGAATAGATGAAAAGATCCAACCGTCCATTGACATAGTGTCTTAAATAAGGCCCGGCCTCGTTCGCTTTCAGCCGCCCGTAGCTCGCCGCCCGCCCCCACTATATCTTGAACTAGGTACAATGTCTCGGCGGACGTTGGCGGAAACCCCGTACTAGAGCTTCTAAATGCCAATGCGAGATTGCTATTCACGTGGTGTCTTTCACGCTGTCACAATAGACTTGCGTTTGTAAATTCACGATACCATGAGCAATGCTCTTTCTTTAAATAAAAGTCTGCTATTTGTTTCGTTTCAAGTCATTTTATAAAACATCTTATGTAAATTATATTACTATGCTTAAAACGAAACAAAAATAAACTACATCACCGCTTCGTCAAATAGATCGACAGAGTCAAACCATACCATAGTAAGCATACCATTACCTGTCTCACAGAATACGCTCGAAACCTCTCGTATTACCTAAGCACCTCTCGTCGCTTGAGAAGAGATATTTCTAAGTACCGGCGGTCAGGAATTGTGCATCTATGCAAAATACGGCAATAGCTCTGCTGGAGTCGGCGTCGGCGTTCGAAAGAGCCGTGCTGGAATGTGATCATCTGGAAGCATCGGAGCACGGCGGGTTCCGGTGAGAACGTTGGCGCGGCAGCGGCATGGAGGAGCGAGGGCCGCCCGACGTGCCGCTGATCGTGACGCCGCCGGGCGGCGCGGCGCTCACCACCTCACGGCGTGCCGCCTCCGCGCGCGGCTCCCGCGACGATGTGCCCTCCACCTGGCGCTCCTCGGTGCGTGTCCGTGACACCGGTTTCCGCGGCTCCCGCAAAAGCGTCGTACGCCTCGAACCGCCCTGTAATGGCCTCAACGGGTTGCCAGCCATCGGCAAGGAGGTAAACATTTATCTCTTTGACCTAAATATATGTTTCGGGACAAGCCTACGAGTTGTAAAAGACATTTTAGCTTTAAAAAATCCACTTCATTATCCCATAGTTATAATAAACATAATGTTATTCATTGTAATGGAATATGAGGTTAGAGGTTTAGTAGAGTTCATCAAATGACGGCCTTTATTTAAATTTTACACTGGAAAAGAACCGCATTTACACAGCGAGTTTCCTTTGTGCCGACACATGTAACGCCTGCGCCAATAAATATTACATGCAGACACGCAGTATTAGAACGTGAATGATTTATATAGTTCGCATCTCGCTGACCTTTCCATGACCAGCACCAGTATCCAGGACAACCCTGGCTTACTACTTCGTTAATTATTCCTTCTGTACGTGTACGTCTGATTAAAACTTTGCCTTCGGAACGTAGGACTGGATCGTTCTGTTTATTTACACAAGTACAACAATATTTTGTTACATTAATGTTGGTTTGTGTCAATCAAAACCTAAGTCATCTCCGTATTGTACACATGTGATAATTTTAACAGCTGCGGTAAGGTAAATTTAGTGTCTTCTAAAATATTTGTGTTAAAGTAAATATGTAAGGTATTGGTTAATGTAATTAATTTTAAGGGGGAGTATCGACACCAACTAAAGTCTTTAGGCTGTTCGAGTCGGAAGGGGACTAGGACTACTAGTTGACAATTCAAAAGGGGTTCAATTTGGAACAGCTCCTAAATACTCACCTACTAATAGTATAAGCCTATTACAATTTGTTTTATTTTTACTGCATGTTTTTTATTATAGTCTGGACGAAAGCATAGGTTCATATCGTTTGTGAAATAATAAATTTATCCCACAATTAAGAGGAAACGACATCCACACGGGCTAATCTACAATAAATTTTACGAAAAATCTTAACCATATTTCTGTTAAATGCTGATACATATTAATCGTGCGGTATATGCGTCTATAATGCTATGGTGGACACATGCCACATGGCACTCGTTATCATTATTTGCCACCCTTTTGTTCTATTTGAAAAAAAAAACTGTTATGACCTGCCAAAAAATCGTTTTCTGATACATTTGTATTGTTATTAAAATATCATCGGGTATATTTTCCAACTAATAGATTATTTCTAAATAGCTTGTCTACCCAAAAATATCTTATCTAATAAACGGCAATAAATTAATGACAAAAAACGCCCCAATATTTGAAAACCTTTTTTTGTATTACAAATAAAGTTATTATGCTATACACCGTTGAGCTAAGTTCTCACTAGGCTAAACCTCATACTAAAATATACGCTTTGCACGTTTAATTTGAATAAAATAATGGCAGTATACACGCTATCGTCCATGCTAGTTGTAAGCGTGACCGTAAACTACTCTATGTAACAATAATAAAGATAAACATGTTCAAAAATTATTCAGACTGTTCAGTAATTTAGTGTCAATCTGTCGTGGTCGGTGGTCGTTTCCTTTTGTTCTCTGAAGCATATGTTGCTTTTGGATTTAATGCCCCCTTTTGTGTAGGTGACAAGATGACAATATTTTGGATTTAATGCCCCCTTTTGTGTAGGTGACAAGATGACAATATTTTGGATTTAACGCCCCCTTTTGTGTAGGTGACAAGATGACAATATTTTGGGGGTACTGTATGACCCTAAAAGATGTGGCTTTATGTGTAGCCATAGATTTATTATTACTGACGTTTATAGATTGGCAATGAATCGACTAGGGTGAGACCAAAAAAAATACACCGATGTGTGCGTAATGCGCAAGTGTACATGAAAAATTGTACTGCAGTCTGACAGATGCTGTAATTTCTACGTGACGGACAGCCCTCCTTAGGCCCCCTGCGTGTACGTGAAATGGTCTCGTCTATCTATCTCGCTCTAATATATGCGTTAGTTGCTCTTTCTCTTTTACATTGCCGATCTACAGTGTCCTATATCTATGTGTGTAGCCAAATGTTAAAATTCTGCTCAACCCCTTTTGGGAATATGAGCGTGATAAGTATGCATCTATTTAAGTTCAAAAAATCACACAGCAATAATATATATACATTTTGGGTTTTAAATACAGCTTTAAGCTACGTGACTGTGAATACCTTTGTGAATACCTATTCAATAATAAGCATTTCTGGTATTCAAAGGCCGTCGTTGGACTCGGGCTTTGATGGCACCTAAGTGTGAAGCACTTTTATCCCTGGAGAATACTTCGCAACAGTAAGAAGAGTCGCCTGTTTTACGATAATCAGCCCTTGGACAAGATTTTTTGATTACGGTACAATAGAATTGAGAGTAAAATTTTAAGGTCATCTCTTTTTTTAGTAACTGTATTTAGCTGCAAACTAGCATACGGTCTACCTGATGTGTCTCTGCCGCGCTGCCAATCCTTACACTTACTACACTTACTAGCACGGTTACTCTGGCTCACCACCAGAAATATAACACTATGAGTAGGTATGGTAGAGTTATTTCTCATGCGGTATTTAACTAGTTGGAGGTAATTCAGTAATCGGTAATTTTCTGTTGTAATTTTTCTTCGCTAATATTTATTTAGTCACACATAAAAGTTATAGGCACATTTTTTGTTTTTATAGATATCTTACTAATATTATAAAGCTGAAGTTTCTTTGTTTGTTCAAATTTGTTTGGTTGAACGCGCTAGTGTCAAGAGCTACTGATTCAAAATGAAAAAATATTTTTGTGTTGGATATTCCATTTATCGAGGAAGACTATAAGCTATATTTTAGCTCTAGTCATAATTTAAATGTCATACATTTCTCTACTTTTATAATACCAGCATTACAATTAAAACGTTATGGTTCAAAAAAGTGTACTGTCGACTTTTAAACTGATGATAGAATAATTTTAAAAATAAACAGTTGGAAGTTTATTCGCGAAAATAATCAAACATGCCTACTTTCATTTTGAAGCTAGCAGAAGAACGCAGTCCGATTTTAATTTATTAATATTTTCATTCTCACTGCCCCGTAAATGGGGCCGAAGCGGTATTGCTTCCGAATTAATGTTGCATTTGTGCTGCTGAATTTCATTTATTTTAAAATCTTTTAATACCCCAATGTATATGTAGACCGTAGAAGGTAATACCTTTATAAAAATAAATAGGTATCTGTTATTTACGTTAGAATTGAAATGTTTTATCATGTGAAATGTATATGATGTACCTAATTATAATAGTTATACATACTCTTCAATCGATAGCGATGGAAACTAAGATAGTATTATTTTTAATTATTAAGAAAATTAAACTAAGCAAGCAAAAGGGTAGTGAGTAAAAAACCGGCCAAGTACGAGTCGTTGCGAGCCTAACACCTTGAGAGTGTCGAAATATAAGTTTTATTGCGGCATAAACGGCCGTATCTTTTTTTTGCGTTAACTTAGAAGTTTATTTTTTCACAGCTTCAAGAAACTGTAGACCTAAGTATATGGTTTTATGAGGATATGGTTTTAATTTCAACTCGATACCTCTGCTCGTTTCCGAGATAAAGGGTCTTGACAGACACACGGACAACAAAGTGATCCTATAATATAAGGGTTCCATTTTTTCCTATTGAGGTACGGAACCATAAAAAACTAATGATCTTAATTATGTTCAGAAATTTTATACGTGTCTTCTAGAATTTAGCTATGCCCCAATTTTAGGAGGACACGTGACCTCCTTGCAACGAAACTTGTGACCTTTTAGCAACACAATTAAGTTCCGCAACACTCCCATAGAACTTCCAGTAGCCAACAAATTTTCGCAACCGTTCTTTTGTTTGATTTGAAAAGGAAATAAAATTAGACTAAAGATTTCATAAAAACTTTTACAGTTAGTTAATTCGTTGTTTAAAAGTACTAAAAAATTCGCCTTTTTTTTGTATAGGTACTTAGTCGTAATTACGTAACTTTCGAGCGCTGCCAAAACGGATATAACCTAATCTATTTTCTTTGATAAAAATATTATACATTCTAAAGCAAACCTACAAAGCTATCATACTTTAAAAAAATGCTTCTAAATTGGAACTTGTAGATAGTAAAATTATCAAAACTATACTATTAAATTCGTACCATTTTGAATTTCGCAGGACCAATAGGCTTTTCTTTTCTTTTGCTAAGATACAGGATGTTTAGTAGATAGGAGCAAAGCCGTAAGGCGCTAACAGTTTAGATCATTTACAACATATTAAGCCACATTCTTCTTAGATGAAGTCAAATATATATTTTTAATTTTAATTTGAAGTTATTTTGCTGAAAAAACTCAAAACTACACAGTTAGTTGCTATAGTATTTTAAACAAGTGGCTATTTCAATATTTTTTATTTTATAAAATTAATACAATATATGTCCAATCGATCAATACATTTTTCAAGCGTCTGAGATTTTTTTTAGATATTTGAAGTTTGTTAATTGATTGTGTACTGCAGACTACAAGGATTGAAATATTAGGTTGGGGATGGGGAAAAAGTCTTTTCGCATTATAGTATGTATAAACTTGTAGTAAAATCTCTTTGGCTATACTATTTGTATCTGGCTGGTTTTGGTATCATTGAAAGTTTAAATTTTAAAAAACATAATTCCAAATTCAAATTAGGAAAATGTGTGATTTTCATTTGTTTTTCGTACCGCCAAGATGAGTGAATCTAATGAAGAAATTCGATACATTTTAAAATTTTACTACAAAAAAGGTAAAAATGCAACGCAAGCCGCGAAAAAAAATTGCGATGTTTATGGACCTAGTGCAGTGTCTGTGAGAGTAGCACAAATTTGGTTTAAGCGTTTTCAATCCGGAAATTTTGATGTCAAAGATGCACGTCGCTCTGGTCGCCCTATTACAGATAAAATGGATGCCATTTTTGAAAAAGTGGAGCAAGATCGGCATGTCAGTAGTTACGACGTAGCTGAAGAACTGGGAATTGACCACAAAACAGTTTTGGCGCATTTGAAAAAAACTGGCTCGACATTTGGGTACCTCACGAGCTCACTGAAAGAAACCTAATGAACCGTGTACTCATTTGTGATTCTTTATTACGACGTAATGAAACCGAACTATTTTTGAAGAAGCTGATAACTGGTGATGAAAAGTGGATTACGTACGACAAGAACGTGCGAAAAAGGTCGTGGTCAAAGGCCGGTCAGGCTTCACAGACTGTGGCGAAACCCGGGTTAACTCGCAACAAGGTGATGCTGTGTGTGTGGTGGGATTGGAAGGGCATTATTCATTATGAGCTGTTACCACCAGGCAGGACCATCGATTCTGAACTCTACTGCGAACAACTGATGAGATTAAAGCAAGAAGTTGAGAGAAAGCGGCCGGAATTAATCAACAGAAGGGGTGTGGTTTTTCATCATGATAACGCTAGACCTCGCACATCTTTAGCCACTCAGCAAAAATTAAGAGAGTTTGGCTGGGCGGTGTTAATGCATCCGCCATATAGTCCGGACCTTGCACCTTCAGATTTCCACCTGTTTCGGTCTCTTCAGAATTCTTTAGGCAGTGTCAGGTTAACATCACGAGAGGAATGCCAAAACCACTTGTCGCGGTATTTTGACCAGAAGTCCCAAAATTTCTATAGCAATGGGATCATGTCCCTACCTACAAGATGGCAAAAAGTTATCGAACAAAATGGTACCTACATACTTTAGTTAAATGTAAATAAACTATATTAAAAAATGTTTTGAATTTTCTTAAAAAATGCGAAGAAACTTTTTCCCCAACCTATTATATGCGTAAGTGATACCTTATAAGGAGGGGCATGCATGTTTTAAAAATACATAACTTGAAATCGTGGAGAACAACATTTTTCTTAAAAAAATATTATTATAATAATAATTTATTTCCATTATAAATAAAACAACTTTTACGGAATTAACTCGCGTGTAATTAGATTTTACATGTTATTATTATTGCCCGACGTTTCGGAACACTTTTCAGCGTTCGTGGTTTATTTATAATGTGTAGTGCTCGCGCAAATCTAAGAGAATTAATTTATTTCCAATAAAGAATAACACAAAACATAGAATACAAATGCAGTTACAAAAGTAAAATTTTCAATCTAGGAACCTGAACTAGGATATTCCTTCCGTCTAAAATAGGTATAAAAAGGCATATTTATACAATCTTCAGAAAATTTCTATATTACAATTTACAATCTAATTAAAAAATAACATAATGTGTGCCAATGAAATAAAATAAATAAAACAAATTCGTGATTGAAGTAGGTAAGTTAAAACTACTTAAATAAAGTTACTAAATGTTGTATTGGTTCATTGAAAAGTTAACTAGTAACTTTATTTAAGTAGTTTTAACTTAAGTAAAGTAAGTTAAAGTAGTACACATATTAATTAGAAGGAAAATAATTTAAATTTTTCAATTAACCATTAAAACATATAGTAACTTTATTTAAGGTAATGGTATATGTGTAAGTGATACCTTAAAAGGAAGGGCAACAATCATCAAACACCAAGCATGTTTTTAAAATAATTTGAATTTTAAAAGCTATTTTTATATTTTCTTTTAAATCATAAACTGAACACTTTTACACAATATTTTAAATTTTTGTAAACTTCAAATTATAATGAAACAAAATGTATTTGACTTCGTCTGAGACAAATGTGGTTTAATGTTGTAAATGATCTAAGCTGTCAGACCCTTACTATTGCTTTGCTTTGCACCAAACACCTTGTATAATCTATAGGCTATAAAGTTTGACCATAATTTCTTCTGATGGAAAGACATGATGAGGCCTAAACTGGTACACGTTCCTCGCCTAGAAGATGCCTGTTCACTCTCGCCTTAACGATGTCCGAATTATACTAATCCGGAAAAACAGGCCTAGGCAAAGAGTTCCGCTCCTTAGCTATCCACATAGGTAATGAATGAGGAAGCAAATCGCTTCATGGGAAGGGCAAGTATATTACGAACTATTAATAATAAAAATACAACTGTCAACTATAGATACAGATTAGTTGTTGGTATACATCGAAATAGTACTCTTATCCATGATTTTCAACATTTTTGACAAAGCTATTCTACTTTAATGTAAGCAAAAAAACTCACGAAATCAAAATGAAAATAGCTTTTTGATTTCAATTTGTAAATCAAACAATAAAGAGATGGATTCTATTTTCGTTTGTAGTTTCTATTTTGTACCAACATTGTTTGTTGAAAGTTAATCAATGTAAATAGATGGAAGCCGAATTTAAATTTTACATCAGTTAGGACAAGTTATTGGCTTATATTCGTGTGGGCTTGAAAACAGTTTAAAGTAAATACTGGAAACTTCAACCAATCCATTAACTGTGCAAACAATGAGATAAAAGTTGAAACAAAAGTTGTTCCTTACGGAGATGATCTCAATCCCAATACTTACCCTTGTAAAAAAGATAGAAAATATTGGCATTATGGGTATGCCACTAAAACTCGTGAGTAACTACTTGAAAGATAGATCTCAAAGTGTAAAAATTTACAATTACACTAGTTATGACACTAAAATTGTGCTTAGTGTGCCCCAGGGAAGCGTAGTGGTAGTAGTAGCAGTATCAAAATGTAAAGACATTAATATGTCAAATAAAAAGAATACAAAATATCCTTATCCTTATCCTTACTCCTTACTTATTACTTATATACTTATATACTTATAATATTATAAATGCGAAAGTAACTCTGTCTGTCTGTCTGTCTGTTAAGCTTTCACGTCTAAACCACTGAACCGATTTTGATGAAAATTCGTACAAATATAGATTAGATCTCTGGGAAGGACATAGGCTACTTTTTATTGCGAAAAAAAGGTTGAATGGGTTGAAATAGGGGATGAAAGTTTGTATGGAAGTTCGTCATTTTTGAAGATAGAACCATGAAACTTTGAATTTAAGCACTTAATAAGACGGAAAGAAATATTTGTTCTAAGATTTTTTAAATTTTGACCTGTATGGGGGTGAAATAGTGGATGAAAGTTTGTATGGGAGTTCGTCATTGTTAAAGATAAAACCATGATACTTTGAAATTAGGGACTTAATAAGGAGAAAGAAAGGAAAGAACGAAAGAGTTCTAGGATTTTTGAAATTTAACCCTGTGTGTGGATGAAATTGGGAATGAAAATTTGTATGGAAGTTCGTCATTATAAGAGATAAAACCATGAAACTTTTTAATTTAGACACTTGATAAAAAATAAAGTTCCTATCCAAGATGGCGGTAGTGACTTTTTAATATAATGTCAATATGAGTATCGTTTTCGTGGTTTTTAGGGGTCCGGATTAGTAATAAAACATCTATTTCGAGATCCAAGATGGCGGACGCGACTTTTTGACAAAATGTCAATATGGGTATCATTTTCGTGGTTTTTGAGGGTCCCGATTCCGAATACGACATCTATTTCGAGATCCAAGATGGCGGTCGCGACTTTTTAATATAAAATCGATATGGGTGTCATTTTTGTGGTTTTTTGAGGTCCCGATTCCTAAAACACCATTCATAAGATGGCGGACGCGAATTTTTAACATAATGTCAATATGGGTATCGTTTTCGTGGTTTTTGGGGGTCCGGATTACAAATAAAACATCTACCTATTTCGAGATCCAAGATGGCGACGCGACTTTTTGACAAAATGTCAATATGGGTGTCATTTTCATGGTTTTAGGGGGTCCCGATTCCGAATACGACATCTATTTCGAGATCCAAGATGGCGGTTGCGACTTTTTAATGTAAAATCAATATGGGTATCATTTTCGAGATTTTTGGGTATTCTGACTCCGAATATAACATCGATTTTGAGATCCAAGATGGCGGACGTGACTTTTTAACTTAATAGGAATATGGGTATCATTTTCGAGGTTTTCGGGGGTCCTGATTCCAAATACATCATCTACGTCGAGATCCAAGATGGCAGATGGGACTTTTTAACATAAAAGCGATTTGGGTATCAATTTCGTAGTTTTCGGGGGTCACGATTCCAAATACGTCATCAATTTCTAGATCCAAGATGGCGGACGCTACTTAACTTATTATTAATATGGATATCATTTTTGTGGTTTACAGGGTTCTATTTTGAGATCCAAGATGGCGGACGCGAATTTTAGCTTAATCGCTTTCACGCCTAACACCTGAACCGAATTTAATGAAATTTGGTACAAAAATAGACTAAACCTCGAAATGGAATAAAAGCTACCTTTTTTCTGAAAAAGGGAAAGAAGGGGTTGAAATATGAGATGAAAATTTTTATGCGATTTCTCACTACCGAAGATAAAACCATGAAACGCAAATATTTTATTTTGTTCTAGCGTTTTTGAAATATTGACCCATGTGGGGATGAAAGGTTGCGTGTAAGTAGCAATGGATGGAAAAACATAAAATGGTGGATTGTAAAAATGCCATTTATTGTAGTGCATGGCAGTTTGTATGTGTGTTTTTTGCATAATAAGTACCTACACAAAAAAATGCTGCCTAAAGTAGGTAACTATACTACGCGTACGAAGTCGCGGGCAAAAGCTAGTGCTTTTATAAAAACCGGACAAGTGCGAGTCAGACTTGCCCACCGAGGGTGCCGTACAAATTTGTATTTTTGGCGGCTTAAAGAGCTTCACGGGGCTGTAGACTTAAGTACCTATATGGTTTTAATTTGAGCACGATACCTCTACGCATGCCCGAGATAAATTCAAACCTCGATGATTGATTACGTACTTTAAATAAAGACTATATTTTTTATGATTTAATTACAAATGTATAATTTTCAGATTTTTTCCTGTACCTGTGGTATTAGGACGATATTAATTGCATAATTTCACAGATCTAGGTCAACGGGAAGTACCCTATGAATTTTGATTCCTTTGAGAGTGTCAAAATATATCTAAGTTTTTTGAGGCATAAACGGCCTTATCTTTTTTTACGTTAACTAAGAAGTCTGATTTTTTCACAGCATCAAGTTACCGAAGACCTGAGTATATGTTTTTAATTTCAGCTCGATACCTCTGCTCGTTCCCGACATAAAGGGTCTTGACAGAGATACGTACGGACGTACGGAGGGACAACAAAGTGATCCTATAAGGGTTCCGTTTTTTTCTTTTGATGTACGGAACCCTAAAAAGAGATCGAGCTTCACCAGCCAGTCACCAAAACACTAGATAAAAAGTTAATAAATTTTTGTTGTAGCGTTTTTGAAATTTTGCCCCGTGTGGAGATGAAAGGTCGTATAGAAGTAAGCAAAGGATAGAAAAAAAAAATCTTATTTATAAAAATGTATTAAAATAAGCTAGTTTCAGTACCTTAACCACAGCAATCTAATTATGTATTATTAGAAAAAATAACTACCAAAAACAGCAATCTAATTATGTATTATTAGAAAAAATAACTACCAAAAAGAATAAAAATGCTGCCACACAAAGCAACTATTCAAAGTGGACGAAGTCGCGGGGCAAAAGCTAGTGTTAAATAAGTTACAATGTAATTTGTAAATAATATGTTCACAAATCTCCCTCAACAGTTAGGTTATCAAATAAAAGCGTAGTAAAAAAAACACAAAGTAAGTTTTCAAACACTAACAATACAGTCCAATTACACAATCAGAATATTACACAAGCTACAGATAGAACGAGGTTGGTGTTTACTAATATTATTAAATGTGTGATTGTTTGTTTGCCCCCAGGTACTATCTCTGGGCGCGACGGGGCCCAAGGGAACAACGCAGCCTTCTCACCCCTGCACCATCCTCCACCATTCTCCTTACAAGGTAAAGTACCTAATACTCTAAGGGCCTGTTTCACACTAAGTTCCCATAAACGTTTACTAAGCAGATGGTTCGTACAAAACTATCAATTTAACTACCAAATATCTCCTAATCCAAGTGCCTAGCTAAGTGGCTTATCTATTTCATCTCGCTTTACGAGTTGAAAATAATGTATAAAAACATACAGTCGAATTGATTACCTCCTTCTTTTTTGAAGTCGGTTAAAAACTGACGTATTAGTAAAAAAAACACGTTTACTAGGTGGTAGACCCATATGTAGGGTTGTCTGGATAGGTATCGCCGCCTTTCTTATTTTTGCCGTGAAGCAGTTCACTGTGTTTCGGATTAAAGGGACAGGTAGCCAGTGTAATTACTGGGCTTGTGAGGCATCTTAGTCTCCAGGATGGCAACGCACTTGCAGTGTTAAGTGATTTACCCTTAATATTGCAACTGTCTATAGGTGACGGTAATCACTTAACACCAAGTGGGCCGCAAGCTTGTTTGCCATCTCGTAATATAAAAATACGCGCAGGCGACCGTCTCGGTCATGTCAAATATTAGAGTTGGCGTTATTATTCGCAGAATCGCTTTGTAGCGTTTGCCACTTGTCTAGACACCAAAACCTGTGAAACGGGTCTTATTACCAGACTGCAAGGAAAGGGTTATGTTTTTCGCGCGTATCATGTATGTATATCGTAATATTCTTTATTACCTCATAAGTTTCAAACGGCTGAACGGATTTCTAAAATTAAGGTATCGTTAGATTTGTCTTGACAGTCAAGGTGTTCTTGGTATAAGTGATGCTAAAAAACATAGCGGCTTTGAGATGCAATTATAAGAAGTGATTTTTTTATCTAGAATTCATCAATATGGGTATCAAATTAAATGGCTTAATTTCTCACAGCAAAGGATAAAAAATATTTACACTTATTATTACTATATTAAATTATTGATCTGCAGAACCCATTGCTCGATGGCAGAACCCCTCTGTGGGTGAAGGCATCCTCCAAAGATAGCCAGTCTCTCTAGATTGTGCCACTTGAATCTAGTTGCGGCCGGCTGTTTTTTTTTAGGATTTATATAAAAAAAAACTAAACTAAGATAAAATTCAAATACTTTTCACAACTTATATAGTTTCATTACGTTAAACTTAAAAATTTCAATGACTTTCAAACGTGACTCTTTAAAAGCAATTTCTAAAAATCCTGGCACCATAACTACCTAAAATAAATAGAAGCTTTCTAACAATATTTTATCAAAACTTCGACAACTATTACGTGACTAATTGCCAATTTTGTCGGTATCTTAGAATTTAGGAGGCTACTTCGTTACAAATTTAAGTCATTAAAAGAAAATAATATACAGACAACTTACTCTCGCCTTCTTCAAGTAAAAGAAAAAACGACCAAACCCCGAATTAACAAACTAAATATCGTGCTATAGAGTATCTACTTTCATATCGCGATCTTTTTTTACTTAAATTTGTCATACATAATGATACACGACGTACGTTAATGCTTGTTTTTGATGATTGTGATGAGCATAAGTGGACAAGGAGGTCAAACACGCTGGTTAGCTTTGTTTCTATAAAAAAATAGTATTATGAACAATTAATATAAAAAATATTATTTTTCTAGAAATAAATTCTAATTGAAGAGTGATTTATTATTTGGTTGAAACTGTTCTACGGCCCCTGTGCCTTACCTTTCTTGAATTTAAAAAACCTCAATTTGAGTCTACTTTTTGACAAAATTATCTAAATTATCTTTTGATCTTTACGATAGCATCCGCAAAGGTTCTACGTCTCTTCCTCAAGACGGAAGAAAATCGTGATAATTTTCTTTTTCTTTTCGCCTGGAACTTAAAGTTAGCTGAACAATCTTCGCTGAAATAGCTCGGAGGCCCGTAGTTATTACATAACAATAAAATAGGTAATTTATTTTCTTTGCCGACATTTGAATTCTACATGTTTACGCAATATGAAATATGCACTGACTTACTACTTTTTGGGTTTGGTGCCCCATTTATGTTGGCGACAGGTTGGCAACCTGTCACTATTTGGAGGCACTGCGTGGCCTATACTGCCAGATATTATGTGTAACGAAACGTTACCTCAACCCCTCTTAGGACTATGCAAAGTAATATTTAATTAATTTATAAAAATGTGGATCTCTGAAATTCTTTCTTACCAACATAAACACAAACAGTAGATTAACGATGGGTGTGGAAATGTAGTTTGACTTTCGTCTTCTGTAATTGGGGAGTACATATTATATACCCAAGATGTTTTGTGTGTATTCTAGTGTATTCGAGTTAGGCTGTGCCTAACTCCGCAGCCCGTTCTCGCAGAGGCGTATACTTCTCTACTATTTTTTACCGAACGAGGTTTACGATTATCTTCTATAATCTTTCTTTATTCACTTTAATAATGATTTATCCTAACCTTCCGTTACGCCACAAGATGTAGGCTATTAGAGATTACATTCATGTATTTTATATATCTTTATGGAACAAAATAATGTTCAACTTTAAGTCTTTGAAAGTAGTAAAAGTGGGTTAATATATTTAATAGTGAAATTAAAATATTTGAAAATAATAATTTACTAACTTAAAGCTTAGAGGTTTTAATACCAATATCCTCAGTCCAGTAACATCAAAAATACTCATACAAACTGGAGAGAAACTAAAGTCTTCTATTTCGGATTCCGCTGATGCAAATCATTGCTGGTACGAACGCCAATTATGTGGCTAGGAGCTCGTTGATGCGATTGGCATAATTACCTGCGATTTGGAACTTCTCCAACTACAGTCAATTATTCCATTGAAGCGGAAAAATAGCTCGTGTCAGCAATTGAATGGATGTTTTTATAAGTGGTAACGAGCTGTAGAAACTTTTTGCAAAAGCTATTTTATCGCGATTAAATGTAGAAATGATGACTTCAAGCAGCGAAGACGAAGAAATTAATTGTTTTATCAACGCCCTACATTATTCGTGAAGCAAAAATTGCCAATGAAAGTCTACTCCCGCCAAAATCAAAGTGCTTGAAGTCTAATACTGCCAAAAATAAGTTTAATTTGCTTCTTCCAAGTGTGTAAGACAACAGTCGTATAACACTCGTGAGCTCTGCTTAATACATACTCGGCTGAGTTACGCACTCGCCTTCGGCTCGTTCTGAAAACCGCAGCCTCGTGTATGTATGATGAGCAACTAAGCTCACTTATGTCATAATGTACCTACTATTACGCGCAGCAACCGAACAGCTACCGCGCAGTCAGACCTCTGGGATGTCTTTGAGATTACATCCGAATTAACGCGCGCTCAATACGCGTAATGGTCTTAGCACACTTATCAGGTCGGAAAGGGAACGCCTCTTTTTTACTATGAACGCTACGGGGAGTGTTTGGCGGGAAGCCATGGCGTCTGAATGTCGATCTTTGTTTCGATAATTCAAAATTGCTTCGGAGTAGATTTTGTACCGTTTCGTTGCATAAGCGTCCGTGTTGACGATCAGTTATGATGAATCATGTAAATAAAGGTTTTGTGGTCTGTTGCCATGCATTTCTTTCCAAGCACTCCCCAGATCATTAAAATGTATGACGCCCATATTTTAACGCAAACATCAAGAAGACTCGCACCACCTGTTTTTTCCTAACTTGAGATTGGCAGAAATGTTGTTCCCTAATAGAACGACTAATTACCATTAAATAAAAGAAGACGAAGAACGCTACGGAATGGTGGCTACGAAACGGCTACGGAGTATAGCGAGTCGCTTCATAATAAAAAGAGGCGATACGGTTCCGATCTGATAAGTGTGCTACTACCTTTAGTCGTACGTGGCCGTGAACCACTTGAGGCGTTCAGACTCATAAACAAGCTGAGTTAGTGCCACAATTTGTAGAAACATTTAAAATAACAATCAAAACCAACGCTTAACCCCTTTTCTGTAGGAGCGGCTGCTTCCGATAAAGATTAAGAGCCAGTAGTAGGCCTACTACTGGCTCTTAATCTTCATCGGATAATTGGATAATCGGATCGCTAACTTTTTTTGACACATGAAAGTGAGCATCACCGAGTGAATTGCATATACATTGCTGTTTTACACGACACGCTATTATGGTACTTGTTGTGTAAAAACAGCAATGGGTATTTTTTTTATAAAAAGGTCAAGCAAATAACTCCAGTCCACCTGATGGTAAGCAGAATATAGGCAGGCGTTAGGCCCTGCCACCAGTTGATCAGATGGTCGCTCAGAAATCCCTTAGTCGCCTCCTACGACACCCAGGGGAAAGAGAGGGGGCAGTGACAAACTGTACTCTTATAAACCGTCACTGCACGGTATAAAATATGCGGGTATGTAATTCACTGGGTGATCATCACTTTCAACTGTCAAAAAAGTTAGCGAATAGGCCGGCAAGATAGTCTGTTAGGTGGGACCCTAAGGTCTGATATAACCTCGTAAGTTGGGCCTACACATCATCTCCTTCATCGCATAACAGGAAAGAATAGTAGATTGGCTGACAAGGGTGGAGTGTAATCAATTCCTATATGAGGACGAAGTTAGATGCCCGAACGCGTGGCTGAATGCGTAATCCCCGAAGGCATTCACAGATGTGTGAATTTGTTTTCATTTCTCATACTCGGAAAGTAGCGTTTGTTTGATCTGAGTATTGGGAACACGCTAATTACCACCACTGGTCGGGAAAAACTCATAGTAATTGCTTCCTTCCCTAGAGCGCGAATGAATTTTAAAAATAGAACTGGATTTGGTTAGTGAATATTGTCTCAAATCCGCTGGTATGGTTAGCGGCGGTGACGCGGTGTGTTCGAAATTTGAAAATATTCAATATGCATTATGGTTGTTGACACCATTCACAAATAATTACAAGGCGTCAAAGTGTTAAATTGGTAAAATATGATGTCATTTTATGCCAGAAAATTTCTATGATATAAAAATTATATTTAGAATTTCATTTTTAAGCGCATCAAAATCATTTAATATTCAGTCAGTTGACTATAAGAATTTATGACGTTACAAATTCGTAATGCGATACAAAATCTATGGAAGAATAATCGTTTTGATTTGAGCTAGTAAAAAGTATCTCAACTGACTTGACAGGCAACTCTCCTGGTCAACGACCGTGACGCAATGTGTTCCAAATTCAAAAAGATCCTTTAAACATACCTACTCTCTCTCTCCCTTTCTCTCTATGTGAAAAAGACGTTTTTTTAATTAATATTTTAGCAAAAAATAATTTTCAATTTCCTTGTATTCGGAATGAAAAGTAGACTACTCGGACTATAGCCGAACTACGTCGGAATTGATTCCATTCCACCCGTGTCAAGCAATCTACTATCACGACCCATCCTGAACCCACTCAAGGAATATCCTAGTATTAAAGAAATATTTATTATCTTTACCTAGTAATCGAAATGAATGTTTTTAATTTTCTATAATACTAAGTATTTTGGGCGAAGTTGATTAGTGAAATGACTTTCGGAAAGTAAACGAAAACAAGCAGAAATTTATTTAGCTCTACGGCCGTTATAAGTAATTAAATATATCCTTTATAGACACGTCCATACGTAAGTTCTAAGTGGAAGCTAAGTCCGATCCGTAGCGCAAACATTTTACGTAATGAAAGTCATTTGAGTTCACAGCAGGCATGCTTCATTACGGGTTTCTAGCAAACTTTCCGTCGCAATATGTAGGCCTGTCTCTTTACTAAAATCAATAAACATTTCATGCTATGAGCTAACAAAATACTCCTTAATTACAATCAATAACTTTGTTTGAGTATAAACAAGTTACGGTTTGTGGAAAAAATGCACAACACTGCGTATGTCGGTACTTTGTCGCAATGGCCTCGTTTAGATTGCCACACGCAAAAGCTCGAAATACTTTCATTCCACACGCCACAACTAATTTTCCTGCCTTCATTGTCGACCGGTCAACATGGAAAGAGAAACGGAAATAATAATTGTTACAGCGCTCACGTGGTAGATTATTACCATTATTTGTAAAATAAATAATTTTCATTGGCAGCGTGTATTTAACATTCAGTGGCAGCTCTGAATTGTTTTTAACTTCGAACGAAAAACATAAAGTTATTTTTTTTTAAATAGCAGTCGTTGCTAAATGACCAAATTTTCTTTAAAACAATCTCAGAACCACGCCCTTCTATATTTACAAAAGAATGTGTAAGCGAATGTGTGGGTTAAAATATAAAGAAGAATACTTCGAAAAAAAATACGTTTTTGAACAATTATTATATCTGTGTCATCAACTATCGAGAGCAGTGAGGTCAATTCTCAAACTAATTGAAGGAATAACCAAACAACAGGAAAGTTATCGTGTAAGCCTCAATAGGGCAAAACATGAAGCGGACTTCGACAATAACCCTTTTTATTACTTGAAAAGCATATTTAAAGAGCATGGTGGTAACCTTCTTTTGACCTATGAACAGATCTACGATCACTATAAAAGCACATATGAATAAATTACTAAGAAGCCCTGTGATTATAATACATACACCAAATCACCTAAGACCGGACAAACCTGTGATCGATTTCCAATGCAGCCCACCAAGCTTTTTTTATACTACGAGATGGCAAACAAGCTTGCGGCCCACCTGGCGTTAAGTGGTTACCTTCGCCTATAGACACACAAGTGATTTACCCTTAATATTTTAAGGGTAAATCACTTAACATACCAAGTGAGTTGCCATCCTGGGGACTAAGATGATATGCGTTCCATGCCCAGTAATTACTCTAGCTACCTTTCCCGGATGTTACTTTAGTATTACAAATTTAGAAAGAAATAAAGTAGATTATAGACATAAAATGTGGAAATATATAACTCAAACTCATCCTGAAATATCACACGTATCAGAACAGAGAATAGCAGACCAACGGCGAATTGTTATAAAGAATAAAATGTTGAGTGAAGAAAGAATAGAACAAATAAAAACTGAAGTGAAAATACAGATTGAACAAGAAGAAAATATAATAATTGAAGAAGAATTAACCCAAGAACCTAATTTAATACCGAGCAGTTTCAGTGAAGAACCAACATATACAATATCTACATGCAGGGATACACAAATAATTCTACAACCAATTTCCAACTCCTCAGATTTAAATTATAGCATTTCACTTACACACCAAGATGAAAACCAATACATTGACGGTACATTAACTACGTTAAATACTACACAATCTATTTATCAGACCTCACAAGACACTATCTCACAAAAACATACACAAACAACAGTAAATCGACAATTAAACTTAGAACACGATTTAGTAATAGATATGAAAGACACGTTAGAATACTATAGAGACATAGATCCATGTAGTCGCCCAAACATCCCACGTCTAAAAATGACAAAACACTTGCACCAACTAATAAATATATTTAATGACAAAATTATAGACCAATTTTGTTATGATGATTCAGATATAAAATACATACACACAGTCATATATTGTAGTGCAATAGTAATTTGTAAAAAAATGGGAAAGAAAATTCAAGCTCATACACATCAAATACGTCAAAGAAAGGAAAGCATTCCACCTTGGCAAATAAGATTGGAAAATGATATAGCCGTATTAAGAAGGGATATAGGTCGCTTAACACATTACACAAAAAACAACAAAAACAATAGTAAACTACAATCCCAAGTAGACCTCATCTTACAGAAGACTAAAGTACATTCATCACATGAACAAAATAACAAAACAGTTGAGGAATGCTTAGATACCTTAAAACAAAAACTAAAATTAAAAGCACACAGACTAGCAAGATATTTAAAAAGCTTAAAAAGAAAAGAAGACAACACACTATTTAGCAGAAATGAGAAACAGTTCTATAGACAAATAAATAATGAAAACAATGATAGAAGAAGTAGAGATAATCCGATAGAATTACCAGATGAAACTGATTTTACTGATTATTGGAATAATATATGGGGTATTAGAAAGGAACATAACGATCGAGCAACGTGGATTACGGCAGAGGAAGAAAAATGGAACCACTTAAATGAAATGGAATTTAAAGATATTACCGAGGAAGAAATAGAGTTCATAACAAAAAGAATGAATAACTGGAAAACACCAGGCGCAGATAAAATACAAAACTTCTGGTTCAAAAAGTTCACAAAACTACACCACAGACTTGCCAATCTCTTAAGTGACACTATAAAAGGAAATAGAGAAATACCGATTTTTTTCACTAAAGGCATTACTTATATGATTCCTAAAAGTAATCGCACCACAGATCCATCACAATACAGACCAATAACGTGTTTACCGACTATTTATAAATTGTTAACTTCTTGTATCACAAAAAGAATTAATGAGCATATAGGGACTAATAATATACTAGCAGAAGAACAGAAAGGATGCCGACAGAATCATAAAGGATGCAAAGAACAGTTAATTATAGATTCTACAATACTGAAACATGCAAGCACATACAACAAAAATTTACATATTTCCTATATTGACTATAAAAAAGCGTTCGATAGTGTACCTCATTCGTGGCTAATAAGAATTTTACAGATTTATAAAATAAACCCCACAATAGTAACATTTTTAGAAAATATCATGGAGTTATGGGAATCTAATCTTTTTATAACCGCACACAATAAAAAACTCAATATCGGTTCAGTTAGAATTGCAAATGGCATATTTCAAGGGGATTCACTTAGTCCATTATGGTTCTGTTTGGCATTAAATCCATTGTCTGGTCTTCTCTCAATGTCTAATCAGGGTTATAATATTAACATCGAAACAAAAATTTCTCATCTAATGTATATGGATGATATTAAATTATTTTCTAACAGTATAGAATCTATAGATAAACTTTTACACCTTACTGCCATGTTTAGTAAAGATATTAGTATGCAATTTGGAATAGAAAAGTGTAGGATACTGCATATAAAAAAAGGTAAAATAATAGACAGTAGAAATACCGAAGAAATAGAAACAGAAATATCACTAATGAAAGAAAACGAAACATATAAATATCTAGGCATTCAACAATCAAGAAATATAAACCACACCCAAATAAAAACAGAATTAAGTGCAGAGTATCTAAGAAGACTACAACTAATATGTAAACGACCTTTATATGCAAGACATCTTTTCAAAGCTATAAATACATTTGCAATACCAGTTCTCACCTACTCTTTCGGAATAGTAAAATGGTCAACAACTGACTTAAATAGGCTGGAAAGTAAAACAAGATCTATGTTAACAAAAACCCGGCATTCTCATCCTAAATCAGCAGTACAAAGAATGACACTTAAAAGATCACAGGGAGGTAGAGGTTTGATAGATTTACATAATCTGATAGAATCACAAGTAAGTAATTTAAGGAATCATTTTTACCAAAAATCAACCAAAAGTGAAATTCATTTAGCAATAGTCGAATCTGATATAAGTTTTACGCCTCTAAACCTAAAAAATCGAGCAGTAATTACAGTTGGCAGTAAAAATAGAGAAGAAAATAAACTCATTGAATGGAAAAGAAAAGAGCTTCACGGTAGACATATTAAGCAGTTAGAAGATACACATATAGACAAAGACGCATCGAACAAATGGTTACAGCTAGGATATCTATTTCCCGAAACAGAAGGATTCATTATTGCCATCCAAGATCAAGTAGTAAATACAAACAATTACAAAAAATTCATATTAAAAGATACAAATCAGAGTGACAAATGTAGAAGATGTTTCAAGAATTCAGAGACGATCCAGCATATCACCGGAGCTTGCACAGCACTAGCTAACACGGATTACACTCACAGGCATAACCAAATAGCACAGATAATACACCAAAAACTAGGCATAAAACATAAATTAATTAAAGAGAAACCTATCTCATACTACAAGTATACTCCGAAACCTGTACTGGAAAGCACCAACTATATCATGTATTATGACCGCGCAATTCTAACTGATAAAACTATTCATTACAATAGACCAGATATAGTTCTACAAGACAAACAAAGTAAAGTAACTTACATTATTGACATAGCTGTACCTAACACACATAACATACAAAAAACTATTACAGAAAAATATACAAAATACAATGATTTAAAGCAAGAGATATTACGAATTTGGAAGCAGCGTGAAGTAATAATTGTGCCGCTGGTTCTTTCCACTACAGGCGTGATACCGTATCACTTGCATGATTCTTTAAAAATATTAGATCTTCCACCCAAAACATTTTATACTATGCAAAAGGCTAGCATATTAAACACATGTAGGATAACCAGAAAATTCTTAGACATTAGTAATTAACATTAAGGCACACTTGGTACTCGCCCGTGTGAACTTAAAACTACCAGGTCCTCAACCTGTGAATTATGACAACATAAAACTGAAAATAATAATAATATATTTTCACGCTCACACCAATTATCTAGCCCGAAGTAAGTATCATTAAGAACTTGTGTTACGGATACTAGATAACGGACATTTTTTTTTTTAATATACATAATAATTTTAGATATTTTTATAAATAAACTTAAATAAATATATAAACAACCATGACTCGCAAACAAACATTCGTGTTCGTCACACAAACATTTGCCGCTACCAGGATTCGAACCCGGACCGCTTGATGTGAAGCCAGCTATACTGACCACTCCACCACGGCGGCGTTCATGGTTGCGCATTCATATTTACTTAAAAACAGTTGAGATGAAAGCGAAGCGCTTTCCATCATAGTATTAAAAAAACATAAATAGTTTGAGGATTAAGTGTTATCTTGTCACATCCCTTGAAAATGTGTGAACTTTCTAACATAAATGTGGAAACAAGAAAAAGATTTTGCGAAAGTCTAATAAACGAGTTATGGGTTGAAAAGTTAGGCCCTCTTTGCTCACATAGAGGATTGAGGGTCGTCCTGTAACTAGTAAAGTATACATTTTACAGAAAAGTCATTATCATCATCAACAGCTCATATAATGTCCCCACCGAGGGGCTCGAGCCTGCCCCACATTAGGGGCGATTAGGCCTTAATCAACCACGCTGGCCAAGTGCGGGTTGGTACAGAAAAGTATTTACCTCTAAATCGTATATATCGGATATACTCGTATGTCGTAAGCATATCTCAATTTTAAACTACCGTATTAACAATTCCAGGCCGCTTGGGATTGGCTGATCCTGATACTGGTGATTTACACCGCAATATTCACGCCCTATGTCGCCGCGTTCCAACTCAATGAGCCAGACTTCGACAAGCGCTCGCGCAGCTTCGGCGAAGATCCCATTGTAGTCATCGATATGATTGGTGAGTTGACAGCAACAATTTGCTTAAACATAATTTCACATGAAAGTCGTTTTTACTTATATTTTTTCGTTCTTTTTTTTTCAATTGTATGAAGCAAGCCAAAACTACATACACGCGAGTTAATCTGCAACAGTAGTTTTACTTATGTGTTACGTGTGTTTGTGATGTTGTCAGAAAATACCTAGATAAATTTCCCCACCATTCCCGTCTTCAAAAAATCGATTAGCTAAACCGACCAGGAAATTTAAACTATTTCGAAGTGGCCCTTTGATGATGACGGTAAAAGTATATAATAAGTTACAATATGAAGGAGAAAATATTAATAGGTATCGATTATTATTAAAAAGGTATCTCACTAATAAATGTCATCATTCTCTACAGGAGGTTTTTGATGAATAAGCTATTATAAGAGTTTGTAACTATTTGATGATGTATAACTATATCTTTAATATGCTACATAAATGTTATATCTTACTACAATTGATTATTTTGAAATATTATTTTAATTTTATAGATTGCTATGCCCTTGCAGGGTACATGTTTAAAAATGTAACATCTGTATGTAGAACATGAAAATTCAATAAAGAATACTGAATTACCTGTGCAAATTTGAAAGAATAAAATTGTTTGTAACTTTTAAATGCTTCTGCGGTTTATTGGTTCCACCACTTGAATCATAAGTCTCAGGTTTACAGCATAGTTATTGATAACCACACTAAGATAAACATATAAAATCGAAATTTAAATAAAAAAATATATCAACGCCTAGCCTTGACATTCTAAGCGTAGCATAAGTAGCAAAGATACTTTCGAGAGATTAAAGTGAAAACGATCGCGGTTATAAACGTCCTCTTAAGCCGATGATTGGCGTACTCGAGTTTATCCTCCCTCTCCTTGGCAGTTAAATATCAAATGTCTATAGACGGTCTCGTATTTTGAGCTCTGCGTCCTTGCTTTAGAATACAAAGTCAAATAAGATCAAAACTAAACAAAGATAAAAGAAAACTGAACAAGTTCGTATACTCTAATGGATTTTTTTGTTTTCAGTGGACGTGACGTTCATAATCGATATCCTCATAAACTTCCGAACTACGTACGTGGACATCGCTGACGAGGTGGAGTCGGACCCTGCTAAGATCGCGCTCCACTATTTGCGCGGGTGGTTTGTCATCGACCTCGTTGCTGCCATCCCCTTCGACCTCCTTCTCTTCGGGACCGACACCGATGAAGTGAGCTGCCTTTACTCCCAACATCTACCATTCGCTCTCATCTCACATCCGACACATCTTGTTCTAGAGTTAGATAAATTAATGCCTAAGTATAGAATAGTCACCAGACGACCACTTGTCCGAAATGAAGACAACCTCGAAATTGAGACACTAAATTTTACAAAAGAACATATTGACTTTGAAATTAATAGTATAAGAAGAGATTTAGATGCCTTACATTACAAAAAGATTAGGTAGAAGCTCGATACATACTCAAGAAGGGATTGGATAGGTCGTAAATAGCCAACTAGGTCATCGCATCGTGAGGTTTCTTGTCAGTGGCTCATGTTTAAGATGTATGAATATGGCTGTTTCGGACAAATGCGCCTCTGGATATAACTAGAAAATCACGTTATCTACACTATCTAGTGGAATGCAAATATTGCAAATCACGACGAAAGCAGGTTATCACAATCAATTTCTATCACTATAGGGCCCGTATCAACTATATTACTAAGCTATTTCTAATTTTGTTTCTTCAAAATTAAAAACCAGAATTTCTTAAATCCATATCATTGTTTTACGTTTGACACCGATTGCTATTTTAATTTATGAATTTTAAATTAATTATCATTAATTATCAAATTATTTTCCTAAAACGAAGTGTCTGTATTCCTTTTATGATTTTGTTTAACACGGTATGGAGAGCCCAAAGGTGGGTGCGTATTGAATCTTTTATACCATTTCTTGTTACAGCAGGGGCTGGAAAGTGATGAGGTATACCATCTTTGTGAACTATTTTTATGTTGCTGCCACTCGATTTTATTACATTTTAGTTGACATATTTTATCGATTAATTTCCACTAGCCATTTTCAATCCACTAAGCGAATGCGTTAATGGAAGATAATGACGCTTCCCATAAGCAAATATTATGATCATATTCAAAGTACACTGTGCCGATCATCCAGAAGCCCACTGCCATGTTATCACAAGCTTGTCCGCCGACGAGACGTCAGTACCGAGGTGATTCTAGAATCGCCCACCAACTTAGAAGGCAATGAAGACGTAGTTGAAAACGTTCAAACCTTAGAAGTAATATACAGAACCCTTCCCCGAAATATATCTAGATAATGACAAAAACCGTAGCGCAATACCGCGTAGCGTATGTACTACATAACAACCAGCTTAACGTTGGAGCTGCAGCCTGTGGCGCTAACGATCGTCGCAAGCTGCCAAGGTGACCTCTAGAGGACCTTCACCTTTCATTTACATTCAAGTATTATAGGTATTTTAGCTTTCATAACTTACGACGCTTTGATTGACGTACATGACTTTTTAAATATATTCTATAGATATGCAAATAATTTATGAGTTTGTTAGATGGGATACTTGGAAAATAGAAAGAGTATAATTTTATGAGATAAACGTAATTTAGAACCATGGCGGGACATTTCATTGGCTTCTCATAGCAAAGGTGCAATTTTCACGAAGTGCACATAGCTTGTTAGCAAATACGCTCACACTTCCCAGACAAGACTTAATGTATACCTTGATTTAAAAGGTACTTTAGTCTTCACAACAACAAGCACGAAATAATCAGTCCCCGACCTACTATTGTGATTGCGACATTACTTATTACATGTTGTATTTATAGCACCCACCTTACATCAATCAAATTTTGACTGTCATGTAAAGTATTAACTAAATACCCATTCGACTTATCATACTCAGATTTATATTATTTTGATTGTATCTTTTGTACTTACGAACACAGAAAAATTTATATAATTTTTATTTAATACATTATTATAAATAGACTTTACTTTACTTTCTAAAAGAAATAAATTATTTTAAAGTACTTAATTTATACTTTTTTATTTTACTCATCTTCCTATCCTTAGTTTCCCCGTTTTCTTTTCCGTATAAAAAACAAACATGTATCATACTAACAAACAGAAATGTAAAAACCAGATTTTTGTGGTTTGGGAAGTCTTGAAGGTCCGTAGAATTTGTAGAAAGAAATGTAGGCTTTGAAAGGTAATATTAAAAAAAAAAAAAATCGATAAGGAATGCTAACATAATTTTGACGTCCATTGCTTCACCATACCGTAAAATTCCTACGACTTCCAAAACTGAAAACATAAGACAAACTAAATAAAAATTGTATTTTTAACTTAAAATAAGATAAACTAAAATCAATATATTAAATTTCATTGATTTAAAGCACTTTTCTTCTTGCAAATTATACTATTTTGCAGAATATGAGATTTTGACTACTATTGCAATAACCAATATTAACAATTGGGGTAATTTGTCAAGGATAAAATCAATTTAGGTAGGTATGGTCTTACATATTTCCTTGTAAGATACTATTATCACCAATTTCGGCACTAGGCACTGCGGTCAAAGAATTTCAGTTTACAAATAAAACAGGTAATACTTATATATGGTTATTTTACATTGGCTTTTGCACAGTGTGATTTCTAAATTTTTTTCACTGTCCCAATTTGTAAATGCTCCAACATCTATTTTATATATTTAATATGGCTCAACATCCCACAAGTACTTATAACAAAACAGACAGTATTCAATTCTTAAAAAATGATCTTTACAAGAATACTAATTTCAGTTTTAGAATTTACTTACATACAATTTTGCACCGCATTCTGTACGAAGCCAGCTAATCTTATAGTTTTCAAATAATCGCTTGTAATACTTACCGCAAAGTATGTCTCAGTTTGGTTGAGCTCTGAAGCATATTCATAGGCAACTTTTGCTTGGTTAGCGCGGTTTTCGCTATGGAGCCTCGTTGATGCTATTTTAGTATAAGCGAACGAATCATAATCTGCTTGAGTTGCGGCTAACTTGGTGTTGGGGCGTGGCGTTCAGAGAGCTTGTGGTGGTTGCAGACGACGACTCTCATCGGTCTGCTGAAGACTGCGCGACTGCTGCGGCTAGTGCGAGTTGCGCGCAAAATTGACAGATACTCCGAATATGGCACAGCCGTCCTGCTGCTCCTTATGGCCACGTTTGTGCTTATTGCGCACTGGCTGGCATGCTTGTGGTGAGATTTTTAAGCAATGTCTTAACCTGGTATGACCAAAAGGGTACTAGTGCAGTGTAATATTCTGATATTGCAGGTACGCAATCGGCAGTTGGGAACGCCCTCAACTTCACGCTCCTATTGGATGGTTGGATGCGCTAGCCAATGATGTTCAAGCTTCGTATGACAATTCAACTGGGCCCTCTATGAGGTATAAAATTCTCTTGTTTAACTGTGCATACACATTATTTTAAATTATGTCTATAAATGTGTATCTCCATTTAGGTCCCGCTACATCACTGCCTTATACTTCACTTGTACTTCCTTAACGAGCGTCGGGTTTGGTAACGTGGCTCCCAATACTGACATGGAAAAAGGATTCACGATATTTGTCATGCTAGTCGGATGTTAGTATTGGTTTTAATTTAATATTCTTTTCATCAAGAAAATAAAAGTCTTACGATAACATACAAAACTTTTCACTTCCAGCTCTAATGTACGCCAGTATCTTCGGTAACGTTTCCGCAATCATACAACGATTGTATTCAGGAACAGCAAGATATCATACACAAATTCTTCGTGTACGCGAGTTCATAAGGTTTCACCAGGTACAAACGTTATAACTAGTTTTTGCTATTTATTTAATTCGAACCGTATTAGCGAACTGATTTTCTTTTCAACAGATTGCAAATCCTCTACGACAAAGGCTCGAAGAGTACTTCCAGCATGCCTGGAGTTACACAAATGGTATTGATACGTCCAGTCTCTTAAAAGGTTTCCCCGAGTGTCTACAAGCCGATATTTGCCTACACCTCAACCGTAACTTATTAGCCAACTGTTCAGCATTTGATGGTGCTAGCCCTGGATGTTTAAGGTAAGTAAAAGTTAATAAATTTTAACTATACCTAACGCGACAACTATCCCTACAAATAAATACAACAAAGTGTATTCGTTTTTGAAAGAAAATGTATTACAAGTCGAAAATTAAGATAAACAAAAGAAAACTCCCGGGAATTAATTGCTTCCTTTCCTAGAGCAGGAGTGAATTTTAAAAATAGAACTGTATCTAATTGGTTCGTGAGTATTCTTTCAAATTCAACGAGCTGGTTAGCAGCGGTGACGTCATGGTGTGTTCCAAATTTTAAAAAATTATTTATACATTAGGGTTGTTGACCCCACAAGGTGTTGAAGTGTTAAATTGGTAAAAGATGATGTCATTTTATGCCAGAAAATCTCTATCGTCGTGTTAAATTAGCTCTAGAATTAGATTTTTAAGCGTATCAAAAATATTTAATAGTCAGTCAGTTGACAATAAGAATTTATGACCTCGCAAATACGTAATGACATACAAAATCTATGGAAGAATAACTGTTGACAGCTAATAAAAAGTACCTCAACTGACTTGACAGGCAACATCCTTGCATCCTCGATGCGATGTGTTCCAAATTTAAAAATATTCTTTTAATATACCTTAATCTGTGAAAAAGGCAAATTTTTTTACAAGTATTTTTCAAGTACTTTTATCAAAAAACTACTTTTTATTTTCCATTCCACCCTTGTCAAGCAATCTACTATTTCCTAGTATCATGTAATAAAAATTGATTACTTTTCAGAGCCCTATCTCTAAGATTCAAAACCACGCACGCGCCGCCTGGAGAAACACTAGTCCATCGTGGTGATGTTCTGACATCATTGTACTTTGTATCTAGAGGCTCTATTGAAATTTTGAAGGATGATATCGTTATGGCTATCTTAGGTAAGTGTAGAACGTTGTGTTTTTTAATAGTTAAAATATTTTCTAAAATAACCATCCTTAATGTTGTATTATGAATTTATGCTTTCTTTTTAAACACTAACATAGTAGTACGTTGAATGGTGTTATTCTAATTATGCAATGAACGAGAATACTTAATATTTATTCTTACACACACGAAGTAATATCCGAAACATGAAGAAAGCTATCAGAATAATCGAATTAGTTGCAGTGTAACTTGTAGTGTTGCATTCTCTAATTATATTAGTCTAGAGCAGGGGTTCCCAACCTTTTACCCTATGCGCCTCACCCAAAACATTATGCTAAAATACTACCCTAGAGTCCAAAATGGGAAGTTAAAATAAGAAAATTAAGAGACAAAAATATTTTTAAGACAAGTAGGTAATTAACTAAGAAAAGTAAAACATGCATTAATGAGAGCAGAGTGATGTAACCAACTGGTGAATCCTTGGCTTCATACTTAGTAGTAGTAAGTGCACAGCGAAGATTATTTTATATGAACAATTTTAATAAATATACTTTATACAGTTTAATTCCGGGGCCGCTCGCTGCGCCCCCTTTGGTTTACTCTACGGCCGCGAAGTGGGGCGCGCCTCACTGGTTGGGAAACCCTGGTCTAGAGCGATATGGCAAGGTTTATATTATTTTTTATAGGCAAAGACGACATATTCGGGGAGAATCCTTGCGTGTACCCGACTGTAGGGCGCAGTAACTGCCGCGTGCGAGCGCTCACGTACTGTGACCTGCACCGGGTGCACCGGGACGACCTGCTCGATGTCCTGGACTTCTACCCTGAGTTCCGCTCCTCCTTCGTCAATAACCTTGAAATCACCTACAATATGCGTGACGTAAGTATTGTGTTGTTTATTTTATTTATCAAATCTGAGATCAGAGTTTTAATGTAACACTCAATTCCGAGATCCAACTAATTGTTACAGTCTTTATTTTGTAACCTTAAACAAATTTAAACATCGGGAAAACTGGAATTGGCCTTTGATGCGTAGTGCACTCGATAGGTACTAGTGAATAACTACGGCTCAATGAATGTACATTTTATTTATCTACCTTATAGGAGGAGCTAAGCGGTATAGAACCTCGGCGGCGCATGCGGTACGAGAATCCTTCCGACGCGCGACTGCTGCGCGAAGCCTACGCGCGTACCACGCGTCGACCCCACACTGAAACATTTGCCGATAAGGTGGTGCGTGCGCCTCGCTGACCCTGTGCACCATACACAATGCGCGAAAACATCCGTGTTCACTGATCATTTAAAAAAAAAATACTTAACAGACTAGTAGAAAATATTTCTTGATTTTAATGCAGTTATTTCCTACTGCGAACTATCACTTTTGAGACACTGCATGGCTCATACTGCCAGATGAGGCTTTATGTCTAACCAATGCTCTGCTCAAACCTCCTTCTCTATCCTGTTCTTTCTTTGTCCCGATGTGCATTACATTGTTTAAATATGCCATTTCTGATGTCAGAATCAGCACAACTTAGTTAAATTAAACCTTCTATTATTCTTTTATTTACCATGTATATGTATGTATTATATAAAAGTATCGTATAAAACCGCACCATAGGTGCTTAGATCAAGTTATCCAAACAAAACAAATTATTCTAATTGGACTTTTTCATGCAGTGTCCATACATTTAACTGATTTTTTTTTACAATATAAAATTATGATACGTGAACACGTTGTAATAAAGACTCTACTAATGAATGTATATATTTATGTTGTGACCCAAATTTTGCATGTTGAATCCTTGTATGCAAACGACATCACGATGCACCTGTGTATGCTGCACGACCACGTATGATTTGAGCACTATCGTAGCTATTGCTTAAGCACTATGAACTATTGCCCACTTATTCTACAATACGCTTTGCATGCAAAAAGTTGACTCTCGTAAAGTTGAATTAAAATAAGTACATTTTGTCAGGACTCCCAGTGTAGCGATGACGACACAGAGTCTCCCGCTAGCAGAGGTATTCTGGAATTCTCTACGGACAAAGCTGGGCAGGACGTCACGCCGCTAAATTTCAACTTCAGTAAACAGAGATCAACAACGCTGAATTCGATTACGGGTGAGTAAAATTTACGTAACCCTGGAATGCGATCTGATTACAAACCTATCTATGAACTTTCTAAAAATTATCAACTTCCTTCCAAAGTACTTCCAACATATACAACATACTGCCTTGATCTAGCACCGAAAAGAAATACCTAAATAATTAATGTAAATTTAATTGGCTTGATGTTTAGTCGAGGGCGATATGTAGTATGTGTTACTATAGATTAGAGCTACACATAGATATGGATGGAGCTATGTGCAATACCCTTTCAGAATAATTTGGAATTTCATTATTCTTCTTTTATTCAGTTTTGATAATCCTTTTCTGTAACTACTTTCCAAATCCACAATACATACAACAAAACAACGGTTAGGCTTTATCAAAATTATAAATGTTTATGTAAATTATACAAAAAGCTATTTATTTTACAAAGGCACTATTTTAAGTTATGTGGTTTGTAAAATTTTTAAAGCAAATTAACATAAAACATGTTTTAATTACAAAAATAAATGTAAAACAAATAACTTTTGTAAATATTGCTACTAAATTGGAGTAACATCAAAATTTTTGATTTAATTTAAAGCAGCATGTTGTAAGCTTATTGTTTTCGTATTATTTATTTACTCCTGTTGATT
The DNA here is from genome assembly GCA_955850985.1 of Elophila nymphaeata. NCBI lineage: Eukaryota > Metazoa > Arthropoda > Insecta > Lepidoptera > Crambidae > Elophila > Elophila nymphaeata. The sequence goes on along the minus strand of OY039069.1, from coordinate 13,997,530 downwards.
GGTGACGTGGGCGAGGGAATGGGACTGAACAAGTCATCAATTAAGACAATAATGGACTGTACACCCATCTCCCGACCCCCGCCCCCGCCGCCCCGCTCTGAGCGCGGCCCTTGTGTGCAGGCATGCTAGCGCAACTAAAACGGAGCTTCCCCGACCTCTACCATCATAAAACACACCAGCCGCTGCACAACAAATACTGTAAGTATGCATTTATTAAAACAGTGCATGTTTCAATTACTTTCCTAAACGAAATATTAGGAATTTATCACCGACAGCGATTGAAAAACGACGTGTTATAATTTGATTTGCGCGTAAATTTTTATTGAGTGATACCGTGCTGTGTTTATTTGTTCAATTTGCTAAGCTAAACTTACACTAAAAAAGTGTGTGTGCAGAAGCAGAAGAGAAACTTCAGAAAAGTAGCAAAAGTGATTTCAGAATTCAGAGGCAATAGATGTTTATATTGTCAAAATGTTGAACACCAAACTGCTAGGCGTCAAAAACTTTTTGGTGTCGCTTTTTCATTTCACCGAATGTTCAAACCACAGCGGTGCTAAAGAAGTTTCACCTCAATAAATTGTGGTGAGAGATTAGCAGAGGAGTTGAATGTGTGGTGGTTTTTCAGCGCAATCGACACCTCAGACGTACCGGGGTCGCGCGGCGGTGCGCCGGCAGTCATCGGTGGGCCCGCTGCACGACACGTCGCCGCTGACGGGCGTCGGAGCGGGCGAGCCGGCGGTTAGCACGCCCGCGCACTCCGCCACGCTTCCTGTGTCCAGCCTCAGCACCAACCCTAGCTCGTACTACACGAACGCGTCGCCGAGCCCGCCCGCGCCTGCGCCCGTCCACGTCTCCTGCGACGACATCCTCGCGCCAGCCGCCACAGCTTCCGCCGCGCGCACGCCTTCTTCGCGCTCGGCGCCTCATTCCGCCGTCAATCTCCATCAAACCGGACGACCTGCAGCTCTCGCTTTTGCCAACGAGAGAACTCAGAACGCTGCGCCGGTACTTTCATCAATCATATCTCCGTTTTATAAAGTTTCGTGAAAACATTTTCATTGTAGTATGAACATAATTATATTAATTTACTAGTCTGCCTTAATGCAAGTAATTAACAAAATCTTTTATGCACCATAAAGGTCGTTGCACTCTTATCAGAAAAGAGGCGATGCGCTACGATCCGTACCGTTCATTGTAACAAAGAGGCGTTCCCTTTCTCATTGCTGATTAAGTGTGTTGCGACCATAAGAGTGCAAGACAGCAAACAAACATACAGCCACCTATTGGAAGCAGTCGCCTTAGTATTGAAATAAGGCATACTCATCAAAAGTAACAACATAAAGGTAATGGGTAATGTTAAGTAACTAAATTTTCCACTATAGGACACAGTGTCACCGCAATACCAGAATGTAGGGCCAGCGGCGACGGCAGCTTCCGTGGCGACAGTCCTGAACCGGCTAGAGGAGCTGAGCCGGCGCGTGGCGGCGCTGGAGACGGGCCTCACTGCGGACGTTCGTCGCATCTTGCAGCTGCTGCAGCCGCACGCTGGGCCCGCGCACACGCCCGCACAACCACTGCCCAAAGCATCGCTCTCCGTGCCGCATACTAATGATGTACGTACGCAAATCTTTTGGTAAATACCCAACCCACCCAAAATTCCAATTAATTCAACATCTCGTACGCACTCAAAATTTTTAGTGTTGTAATATTTAGTTTTATAGTATTATACATATAATTCCTTCATTTTTTTCTTTCTTTTTTTTGTATTTGGCATAAATGCAAAAAATAAGTGAGATGAAGGCTAAGATCTTCCTTGTTATAGATTTAAAAAAAATGTTATTTACAAAATATATATAAATAAACAAATGCCAAATGCCAGGGGCAAAGATGTAGTAATTATAATGTTAAGCCAGATTTACAAAGAGTGACTTGCAAATTCGAGAAAAGTCAGTTAATACAGCGCTATCGCGTCAGTACTGACTTCAATATTCCCGCTTACTGCCGGTTTGATCAGTTCTCGGCGCCAGCAATGACACCTGCTACTAACGTTTTACTTCATCATAACAGCCTTTATAATTCGACCCGCTGCTGGGACACAAGGCCTCTCCTTGTCATCAAAGGAGGTTTAGGCAGTAGTCCACCACCGATGCGGATTGGTGGACGGAGTATAAGGTGGTCAATACCTCTTTGCTGATCCTTTAGTCGCCTTCTACGACACCCATTGGAGGATATGGGGTGATGCTTTTTGGAGGGAATTTTTCAAGTGGGCCTTCAGGGCCAAATCCTAAACTCTAAGGAATAGCGAGATCGATTTGATGAAAACAAAAACTGCATCATTGGATTGATTGATAAAATAATGATCATCGCTTTGATTATCGCTTTAACCAAGCTGGAACAAGAAATGTTTATTAAAATTTAACGTTTTCCGTTAGTTTCCGTGATGGTGGGAAGGGATGGGGATGGGGTGATGCTATTCGACTGTGCAGGCAGCAATGATCTTTTTACTTACCCTGCGTTAATCTGCCTTTAGAACCAGTGGGAGTGGAGCTGGAACGGCGAGCGAGAGCGCGGCGGTCGGTACGGGCGGGAGCGCGCGGACCGCACACCGGGCGTGCAGCGCTCGGCGTCCGAGCCGCACGCGCCCGTGCCGCCCGCCCTGCCGCCGCCCCCACACTCGCACTCCTTCTACAGGTAAATCAAAATGCCCTGTTCAGGACAGTAGCGGGGAGGTCAGACGTGGACAGTGCTATAATGCAGCATGTTTTGCGAATGTAATATTTTGAGAATATAATATTATGAGAACGAAGCCCACTGGACTAGCGTCCAAGCAAAAACACTACTACCACATATAATCGATATGCATGATAGTGGTGGCTTGTTTGTTTGTTTTGTTTCAATTTTAATTAATTCAATTAATTAATTGATTGAATCAATTAAAATATTATAATGTTACTAACTTAGTTTATAAGATTATTCTGTTACTAACACTATGGATTCCGGTCCGAAATAAATGAGTTTTTCACCTCTCCAGCACCATAAGACTTCTTTTGCTTTGTAAAATCTCGAAAAACGCTTTTTGCTGTGAGCTCTGAACAAGACTGTAACGTTCAATCTAAATTATTTTAGTAATCTTACTTTTAATTTTCAATGGGTATTTTTAAGATAATAAACATGTATTAAAGTATTTCCGTTTTTCTCACCTATAACAATTTTCTCGCTGGAGAGGTGAAAAGTGGTATGTTTCACACGAGAGCAAATTTTTTTGTCTTGTGCCTTTAAATCACTCACTGCGCTCAGTAGTGTATTTATGAATCGACTACTTCGCTGGTTTGTGATTTAATACCGGCACCCGCAGCAAAAAATAAATTTGCCCACTTGTTGAACAAATAACTATTATTTATTTTAATTTGATTCCCACTCCTCGACACGGGCTTTGTCAAATGGGAAAAATCTCTTATGATTCATTTTAATTTTATTATATACCAATATAATAATAGCAAACTAGTTCACAAATAAAATTTATGACGTTTTATAAAATAGCATGTATAAATTTTACGCAAAATTTCTTTTATCATAACGATGATACAAAATATAAGCAAATCACCCTCGTGTCCTGTCCCAAATTGGTCCCAAACCTTAAAACCGCGTAGTCGTGCTACTATTATCTCGTAGCACCGTCGTAGTCGCTACAATAGTTACCGTAACATTTTTAATTTGAAATTTGTCTGTTTCGAAGCTTAGAATAATAATAATAATAATTTATTTATTGGTACTAAGAACATGTTACATTCAAATGGAGCTCTGACTCCTAAACTAGTATAAACTGTATTTCAGGAGTCAGTGTCTTCCCAAAATTTAGGTTACATTAATGAACTTAAGTACAGCTTGCAGTATTCAACGGTTACATAACTTTAATACATATACAGAGTAGTAAAGAACAAGAGGAAGATGTACGATTATACAACATGTAAACTAAATAACCAACACCCTGAATACAGGTGGTTTGGGATCGGCTTCAGAGTTGATTTCAATTTTTTTTTTGAAAAAAACGATTTTTTAAAAAAAAACAAAAAGTACCCAGAAAATGTTGTACAATATTTTCTGGGTACATTTTGTTTTTTTTTTGTTTTTTTTCTTAAAAAATAGTTTTTTTCAAAAAAAAAATGATTGAAATCAACTCGGAAGTCGACCCCGAACCACCTGTATTCAGGGTGTTGGTTATTTAGTTTACATGTTGTATATTGTTAAGAAAATGAATATGGCACTGTCGCATTAAGCTAAGCCTGTTAAGATGGATATAAATAAATTAAATAAATAAAACTGTTGACGTTCGGTTCGGTAGGTAGTGTGAGGCAGGCGAGCCGAGCGCACCCCGCTCCCGGCCGTCGACGCGCTCGCTCGCGGAGTCCGCGTCGTGCGGCTCGCTGGCGGGCGGCGCGGGGGCGGGGGCGGCAGCGGAGGCGGGAGCGGAAGCGGGCGCGGAAGCGAGTGCGGTAGCGTGCTCGCTGCCAACGCGCCCACGCTTCCACTTCTGTCGGCGCATCACGCGCTTCCGCCTCGACGACGCCCGCACCTTTCTCTGACGCGGCCCCACCCGACACATGGACCAATTTTGTACTTCCGTTAAACGCCTAAATTAAACACGTCCTCGCGAATTCGCGGCCGGGCCCGTAGCCCGAGTCGAATCCGTTCGTAATTAAATATTTCATGGTCGCTTTAGTAAATACTAGGAGACGTTGGGCAGGAATCGATTAGAAAGTCACGAGGACTTGAAGCGGCGATAATAGTATCTACCTATTGTGAGTTGCACGAGTGGTGAGGATATGCAATAAGTGATGGATACATTGGGTGCTTTAATTTTATGTAATTTATCGGCTTTTACGATAAGCCATTTATGAAATACTACATACGAGTATGATACTTACTTATTTGTACAATAGCACTATCTGACAGTATTGTAATCGCGTTTATATTTTTACTTCGACAGTCGGCATACCGAGACACGTGAGCGATCTCAATATCGGATTTAATTTTAGATATCAGCTGTTCCAGTATGAGGTTTATAAGACTGAGAGACTACGTTAATACCGTGAACTGTATTTCCAGAAGAGAGTAATGAAAAACGCTTTCTACCCGTCCTTGCTCCTTGCCTTTACATAGTAGCTAGGTGATGTCGTACACTACCATGTTCGACATTAATAACATGGAAACTCCTTGTGGAAGTGCGTTTATGAGGTTCACTCGACTAGGAATATATACCACATAGCTATAAAAATATTGTTCAATCTATTTTTGACAGCATGTATACGTTTGAAATAAAACGTTCACGACTTAAAATTTACAGACATTAAAAATTAAAATCATTTTATAATGAATAAATTTGAATCGTTAACTCTACTTGTATGTATTCGTCTCCTTCCTCGTATTAATTTATGTAAGTTTAATTACAAAATTAGCTCAAAGTACTTAATTTATTTTTTAATGTGTATCCTAGTTACGATATAAGAATTTCGCCAATATATCATTGTAAGCAATAATGAAGACACACAATATTATAAGAAACTAACTCAGCGCTTATTATTGTGTAAGTTACAATAAAGTCGTTGTGTCATATTCAGATAGTGCTAAATACATCTTCGAAGTGCTTTACACTGATCTTTTGGATGGTCTCCAGTGATACAAATTGACAATTGTCACTAATAAAATCAATAGTTTCAATTAGAGTAGTTTTACCTCATGAGTACGGGTGATCTTTGACATGTAAATGCAGATTTTCTTTTGACAATGTGCGTGTACTAGAGGATATCAGGGATTTTACGAAATCTCCAGGGATATCAAGAAATCACGGAAGATATTAAATATCATTGTCAGTTACATCTTCTTACTAAAAATGTTTAGTGATATGTCATTTCACTAACCTGTAATTTCGTTAAATGAGACAAGTACCTATATAAGACATTAGATTTTCCCACAAACAGTCCACCCCGCTCTGTCATTAAAAAATCTATAAAGAAACATTTTTAAAAAAAGCTTTTATTTAATATGCTCTAAGATGAATAATATAAAATAAGGTTATATTTAAATGATATAAAAGTGTCTAATCATTAGACTCTCCCGCAAAAATATACCTGTAACACTTCTCATTTTCTAGATTATTTATTTATTTATTTGACATAAGTACCACTGTGATATTGTATTTGTATAAACATGTTTAGTAAGAAGACATAATAAACAAGAATATCGACATCTGCTGTGATTTTGTGGTATCCCTAGGGATTACGTGAAATCATTAACATCCTTATTTCCCTGCGACTTGTATATTATCTCATAGATACATTGTCATGGCTCACCCACATTAGCTTTTGACGTACTGTAACCATCTTAACATTATTATACTTACTTTTGAAACATAACCTGCCAGAACAGAAAGATAATAAATTTAGCAGTAACATCCACAAACACTTAGCTAATCGATTCCATTATAATCTTAAGTTGGAAGCAAAATATATAAAACCTAATGGTTTACATTTTATAAAATTTTCGCTCATTATCGAGCTGTAAAGTCAGCCAATAGCAATATTATTAGTTCACATATTTTATAAAACTTTAACACTTACTTACTTAAAAATCAAAATTAGTGTCACATTTACTTTTATCTCTCAATTTTGAATATGATCAAAACCTTACAAAACAAAATAATTAAAATAATATAGTTTTCATGGGTAAATTCAGATATTTTACAATTAGCTGTGCTTGTTATACAATGTGACTGTATGAAGACGGTGCCTTTAACAAATTAGTTTGCTAAATTAACCATTGGAAACTTATTGCATAAAATTATTATTTAATTTAAAGTATAAGTTACTACGATGCGATCATTAAGAATTTTAGTTCGAATTCGAACAATAGTCATTTATGTTACTGTTGCAAAAACAACGACTAAAGCTTAGTTTAGTTTCACAACTTAACAGTATAAAATCATTAACTGTAATGTAATATAAACAGTAAGAGTCTCGCACACTTTATTTAATGTTTACAATACATTAGTAGGTACCTATTGTTCATTCATTTTAAGCGCGACATGTTTGTAAATAATATAGGTAGATTTAGTATTGTAAATCGGTCAATTCCCTGTTAAATATTTCTCAAGCTATCTAGATATTACAATGTTCTTTGCTTTGCTTTAAATTATCTCGCCGAGCACTCTAGAGCTATTAATATTAAATATTTGCTTTCGTAGTAATAGAGATTCGACATCATAAGTATTAGTGGTTACCTACTATGGGAATGCCTATACACATTTCGATCCCAAGTTTAATTTCATCGACTAATCTAATACGCCACACATTGTAGGAAATAAAATTAATAACCCAACACTTTATTTGAAATAATAAACTGGTATTTGTGACTGAGTTGTCAAAAATCACTTGTATGTAGTACGAGCCATATTGACTATTATTATAAACACAAATTATAAACTTTAGGGAGCTAAGTATTAAAAATCTGATTTAAAGTAGACTTGAATGGTAACGTTATTATATTTAATCTGAACAAATTAAGAATGAAGTAAAAGTCACAATTGACCGTCACTTAAAAAATATACCGATTAAGTACATCAAATACTAGTATACCTTCATATTTAAAGTGATAACTGTGAATTTAACAGTGCGAATAAAATAAAAAAACAACACATGGCTGGATAATAATAGACAAACATATTTAGACTCTAGCAGTAATGATCACTTCTTTTAAGCCTAGATGTTTATTGAATCGAGCTACGCCGCTACACATATTTCAAGTGGTTACAACTCTTAGAGGAACGTAAAAAATTAATCCGCTGTTTACAATTACTATATTTATTATAATTTTGTTTTTGATTATTTTTTGATAATATTACGTTGTTCTGTACTGGAATCTTCGGTCGAAGATAATAGCGCTTAAGCACAGGGTGTATCTTGTTTTATTGGTAACTATAAGTTAGAAGTAAGGATACTGTCATCAATAGGTAATATGGTTTTACTAAATGATATACACATAATGTTACTTCATGTATATAAATAAAAATAAAAATTAGTGCAACTTTTTGTTCACTCGCACTATGCACCATTTTTAAATAGTTTAAAACGCTTTCGATTTTGGTTTGTCGTAATTTTAAAATTTGCTAGTAAATGGAAAGACGGAACGTAGCACATATAATTAGTCTTTATGTACATGAGCACAAAATTTATTAAACCTTATTAACCAATTTGGTAAATTCAAAGCTAATGATATTAAACATGGAAAACATGCAAAGCCAAAGACGTGCAGCTTATTTTCTCGGTGAAAGATAACAATTAGGTACTTACGTGATTTTTAAAGCAACATTTTTGATACGATGACGACAAAAATCGTTGCAGTCGTTTCCGTAAAAAAAATCTCGATACATTTCTTTATTATGATTTTGATTACTAGTAATTAGACCGTTTTATTGATTACGAACAAATATTTCAAATTCAAAAAAACACGCACATAATTATATCATAATTTTATTTATGTACCTATACTACATTATCTTCATACTTTAATTATCAAAATTGAGTAATTATCAAATTCTTTAGTACGTAAATGAAGAACGAAAACGAAATTAAGAAAATTACGACAAATCAAAGCATAGAAATCAAGAAAATTGAGTAATTATTTGCTAAATCTACAGGAGTGGTACGGATGAGCCTTCTAACTCATGCTTCGTATTGAAACAAATTGATGGGGGATTTAGCACAGCAGAAGTAATTATGTTTTTTTTTTCTATGGTTTTGGACCTTAGCTTTTTACTTAGGAAAATATTGTATACTTAGGAAAATATGAATTAATTTTATTTGTAGGTTTTTCTTGTCCACCGTTTAGCTACTTGGATACTCGGTACATTTTAAGGATACTTAGGTGTTTGAAAAAGCACATTGTACTGGGTCCTACAAAGAGCGAATATTTTGTGACATAATGGTCGTAATTAAACGTGTTAAATTTGTTTCTAATTTTATTTGGCATGATTTAAAATGTTTCAAATTAATACCAAATTAGATAGACAAGTAAACAAAAAATCTTGTTCTTCGTTTTCAATTTAATTTGGTATAAATTTCAAGTAAATAATCATCAATAAATAATGTTATTATCGCCGCGTCTGAGTGCATTGATCAAACTGCGTACATTTTCAACACTGCTATCTATGGCCATTGAAGGGGAAAACTCAGAATGCTATCATTTTAATTAATTTATTGCGTGCTACCCAATTCTTTTTTCCCTATTTTGTATCTTTATACTGGGTGTAAAAGACATGAACAGTCAAACGAGAATATTCTATACATCAAAATAAGACATATTTCAAAAAAAAATATTACTGGGAAATGATTTTTATTTTTTGGTGTTAAAATAAATTGCAAATTGTACCGCGCAATGTAAAGGGCTCAACTCGCACGCAACTCGCAAAACCGCGATAATTTTGTCAGACGGCGGCCCCGTGTTAAATAAAATAATAAATCCAGAGTAAACGATGGTGTAATTCAATGATTATTGTTATGTTAATATGACAGGAAAAACCTTATGTTATTAAATACAAATATTTGTCACATAGACTAAGCTGCCAGGGTGTTATATTATGAATCAAAAAGGTTTGGTCTAACACCTCCCCGTAATATGAGCACCCTGTATAAAATGCACTTTACGACAAAGTTGAACTAAATAAAAAGTTGAATCATATCTATCTAAGTAGGTACATAAGTACACTTCATTTTACAATAAAATAAAATTATAAAACATTAATTTGGAATACACATATTTACACACACACACCTTAAAATAATCAATCATAATCACTAACTAAACACTAAATCAATTATAACGTCAGTACCTACTTATTACAAATCTATGATGCCAATAACCTTTCCTTTTACACTAACCCTAAGTTCTTGACACATCTCACATGTTTAATATTTGGTAAAGATTTAGTGAGGACATCGGCGATCATATTACCAGTCGGAATATAGTCTAAAATTAGTTCATTACTGGTGATGGAATTACGAATAAAATGATATCTGACGTCTATATGTTTCGTGCGAGAGTGATGTGTGTTATTTTTTGTGAGATGTAACGCGCTTTGATTGTCACAATACACTGTGATATTCTTACTGTATTGGAAGATTTCTTTCACGAGCGACTTTAAATATATGGCCTCTTTGGTTGCTTCGCAAAGCGCCATATATTCTGCTTCAGTCGTTGACAAAGCCACCGTTCGCTGCTTCCGTGACTCCCAGGATATGGCTGAGCCACTTAAAAGAAATGCATACCCAGTAAAGGATCGTCTATCAATAGGATTCGAGCCATAATCGGAGTCCGCATATCCTACTATATCATCGTCATTTTTAAAATATTTCAGTTTTTTATCTTTTGTTGCTTTGAGATAGCGTAACACTCGCTTAGCGGCTCTCCAATGTACCTCCCCGTAATGGGCATTAAATTGGCTAAGAACTGATACGGCGTGGGCTATATCAGGTCTGGTACCAATGGCAATGTACATTAGAGACCCTATGAGCTGTTGATACGGTAACTCTAAGCGTTCGTCGTCTTTCTCTGGTATCATTAATTTCATACCAGGTTCCAACGGAGTTGCTACTGGAATGGCATTGCTCATATTAAATTTTTCAATAAGGTTTTCTATATAATTTGTTTGATCGAGACTGATACTCCCATCCGAATTACGTAGCACTCTCATTCCAAGACAGTCTTTAACAGGTCCCAAGTCTTTGATTATGAAAGAGCGCTTCAAGTCATTTTTAAGTAAATCTTTAATTTCACGAGAATTACTCAAAATGAAGAAGTCATCTACAAAAACAGCTACAATTAGAAGCTTATCATCTTCTCTTCTGTAGTAAATACTATGTTCTGTTTCTGCACGAGTAAGGGAGAACTTTTCCATAGCCTCACACACTTTTTTATTCCATTGTCTTGGAGCTTGTTTTAGTCCATATAGAGATTTTTTCAATAGACATACTTTATTCTTTTCAGTATTAAAACCTTCGGGTTGTTCCATATAAATTTCTTCTTCCAGGTCACCGTTGAGAAAGGCCGTTTCAACATCTAAATGCTCGATTTGAAGGTTAAATTTTGCAGCGTACGCTAGAAGAAGTCGGATAGAGGACAGTCTTGCGACAGGCGAAAATGTTTCACCGTAGTCCACTCCATAGACTTGAGTGAAACCTTTTGCTACTAGTCTAGCTTTGTACTTAATGATATCGCCGTTGGTATTTCTTTTGATTTTATATACCCATTTACATTTTATTGGCTTTCTATCCTCAGGCCTGTCGACCAAAATCCACGTGCCATGTTTAATAAGGGACTCATATTCTGCTTGCATTGCGTTAATCCAATCGTCCTTGTCAATGCTTTCTTGTGCCTGTTTATAGGTTTCAGGCTCTATGTCATGACACACGTGGCAGGCACCTGCTTCGTACCTTTTTGGAGATTTATGTTCCCGGCGTGGGTACCGATGTTCATTACTATAATCAGTCGAATTTGGTTCCTCCGTAGGTATTAGCTGAGAGTCAGCGTGTAATAGGGGTTCATCAGCACATTGAGAATCTTGAGATTCATCAGTAGCAAGATAATCAGGAGTGCCAGATGATGAAGTAGTAGGAGGAGGAATAGAGACTTCTATCGCGGTTGTTGACGAACGGTCAGCGAGATCTGTAGGTTCAGACTTATAACCCTCAAATCTCTTGTCTTCCAAGAAAAATACATCTCTGGCTACAATAACACTCCTAGGTCTATTAGGATCAACTAAGCGGTATCCTTTGCAGTCATTAGGATATCCAACAAATATGCAAAGTTGAGTTTTTGCGTCTAATTTGGAGCGTTTTTCTTTGGGAATTAGAACATGTGCCAGACATCCAAAGACCTTTAAATGTGAGAGATTTACTGGTTTGTCTGACCAAAGTTCCTCAGGAATTTTATTATTTAAAGACTGAGTCGGGGAATGGTTTTTAAGATAGATGGCAGTACTTACGGCTTCACCCCAATAGGCTTTAGTGAGCTTACTATCTTGAAGCATGGAACGTGCTTTCTCTATAATTGTTCTATTGACTCGCTCAGCCAAACCATTTTGTTGTGGGTTGTATGGTACCGTCAGCTGATGAATGATGCCATTTTCCTTTAAAAAATTAGTCATCTTATAATTAACGAATTCAGTCCCATTGTCTGAACGTATTGCCTTAATTTTTAAACCTGTCTGGTTTTCAACAAGGTGCTTAAACTCGACAAACTTATTAAAGACTTCACTTTTTGTTTTTAATAAGTAACCAAAAGTTTTACGAGTATAATCGTCTGTAAAGGTAAGTAAGTAGAGAGAACCGCCCCATGATTGCGTACTCATTGGTCCACAGAGATCAGTATGAATTAATTCTAATTTATTAGTGGACCTACTTGCTGAGCTTTCGAAAGGCTTCTTTGACAGCTTACCTTGTAGACATGGCTCACATATTATTTGACTTAACTTGTCACAATAGTTAACACCAATATGCCTATTTTTTAGTATGTGTAAAGTATTATAATTTAAATGGCCAAGACGTCTGTGCCATAACAACGAGGTTTCGTTATTTTGTGTTATGTATGCTTGGCAGGGGGTGGAGGAATCTAACTTATACATGCCTTTGCAGTTAGATGCAGTGGCCAAAATAAAACCTGACACCTTACACCCTTCCTTCCTAATAATAGTTGCTCCCTTAGGAGAAAATACGACTACAAAACTTTTATTAACTAAATCCCTCACAGACAGTAAATTTGTAGAAAGTTGTGGTACATAAAGAACATCAGAAACCTTAACAAAATTTTCACAAATATTTACATAAACAGAACCCTTACCTTCACTATATATCACCTCTTTATTAGCGACAGTAATTGGCTTACGAAGTGGTATGTAGTCAACAAACCAATCTTTATAGCAACTCATATGGCTCGTGGCTCCTGAGTCAATGAACCAATCCTGGGATAGAGAAGGGGAATGGTGGTCTGTGAATGAATGAAACGATGATAAAAGTGTTAGGTCTGACGTATAATTAACAATATTTTCACCGATGCCCTCATTACTCCTGTTAGAGTTAAAGTTTCGTTTCCTGCATTTAGAAATGTGATGACCAGGTTTCTTACAATAAGCACATACTCTATTTGAAGAAGTGGTAAGAGCATTATTGCCAGCTGTTGAGATTTCTCGACGTTGATCTTCTTTTAGAAGAGTCGTGGAGATGAAATCTGATGTGATGACAGCGCCTGAATGTTCAATCGCCATGACCAGAGGTAAATATTCTTCTGTCAAACCAGCGAGCATCACTACACCGACGAATTCGTCTTCAACGGCCTTCCCGATTGCTGCGAGTTTTTGTTGCGTTTCCCGAATATCATTTATATAGGATTCTATGTTGGGATAGGAATCTAATTTGGCATTAAACATTTTCTTGAGCAACGAGAGGCGTCTGCTGAGACTGTTGTCTGCGTACTCTTTCTTGAGAGCTTGCCATGTTTGTTCTGCTGTACCACAGTTCATCACAACTGGAAAAATACTGTCTACCACATTAAGACAAATTTTAGATCTTGCCTTTTGATCTCGGCGATGGAATTCCTCTTGAGTAAACTTCTCAACACATAAAGATGGTTGGGAGACAAACTCCCACAAGTCTGCTTCAATTAGAGTCATTTGCATTGCGAAGCTCCACGAGTTGTAGTTGACTCTGCCGTTCAATTTACTAATAGAGCTTTGACTGTTATGATAACTTACGGACAAAGATGGGGCAGGGGTGGTTGAATTATCCATATTATAGCACTCTGGGCCCATAACCTGTTAAATAAAATAATAAATCCAGAGTAAACGATGGTGTAATTCAATGATTATTGTTATGTTAATATGACAGGAAAAACCTTATGTTATTAAATACAAATATTTGTCACATAGACTAAGCTGCCAGGGTGTTATATTATGAATCAAAAAGGTTTGGTCTAACACCCCGTTCGTTAGTGTCCTTGCGCATCGAGTGACCTACATTGAACGCTAACGTTTTGAAGCCATTTTTTGTTATGAAATACTAAAAAAAAATGATAATGTTTCTTTGGATAATAATTAAGAAATAACGTATAGAATACGTTTTCATAAAAAAATGAAAAAAAAAATTATGACTGACCTTCAATAAAATCGTAACTATCAATTTCCCAGGTATAGTCTAAAGGAAGAAAAATATTATGATGGTGAGCAGAATACATGGTTTTCGTTTGACTGTTCATGTCTTTTACACCCTGTATAAGGAATGTGTACGATTTGCTCTTACATACTTAATTGTTATTAGAACAGTTAATCGTACAAAAATAAGACTTTGACGTGATCTCCTCTCCGTCGTTCCTTACCATACCTTACCTACCTTTTCCACCCGTGATATCTGAAAATATTGATATCGAATATTTAAAATAATCCTATATAATAAACTGCTGCGCTAGATCCCTAATATCTCTCGAAGAACAATCAAGGAAAAATTGTTGTTCGTTCTGTTAATTATATATAATTACGTGGGTACCTACCCACGTAATTATATAAATAAGAGAATGAAGATGTAGATGAAGAAATAATTATGTAAAAGAATAACTGAGAAACAATAAACAAAGTGGGAGTTATGGCAAAATTTATTTGATTCTACTTCAAGAAATCGAGAGTAATTTCCGAGATTTGTAAAAATATAATTTAGGGCTATTAAAATTATAGGCAACTTGAATTTAACTAATAACGCGCCTGTGTAGGCGTTAAGATAATATTACCTAAATATAAGTCGCGACTTTGCGAAAACATGTTCGCTTAAATCATTTAAAAATCGTTGCCTTGAAATAATTTAGTCACAGAAAACTGGTTGTTTCAGCTTTTAATAATCTCACTATTAAATTAGAGTATCGTAACTATAAGTTAAGTATTTTATATTTCAACAATATTAAGCGCAAAGTGAATGCGTGCATCGTATTATGTAATTTTGTCTGTGATCAAAATTTTATATTGTTAAGCTGAAAGTAAAGCGCATTATTTCGGAACGCATGCTACTTCATTATACATTTTGCTCATAGGTATTCTTTTATTGTCTAAAGACTCAACTGCACTGAGGCAGGTCAACTGTAATCCTGTATTGAGTATTAAATGGTTTTCGTTAAAGTATAGATGGTTATTATTACACAATTTAAGATTAATAGATACATAGCTATAAAACTATTAAGTACCTATCTTCTATTAATTATGAGAAATATTGAAACATTCCTGTCACATTCCAAGAACCTTTTCCATATGCATATTAATATTCGCATCACAAAATGTTATATCAAATTCAATGATTTGATTAGGTTAAGTATAAAGTGAGCTAGTGTTCAAATTTTTTGAACATTCTTTTGTACCTACACAAAATGTATAATTGGTAGTTCTAAGGCATCTTTTAAATTTTCTTTTTTTTTAAATATCGTTAATCAATCACACTATTAAAATATAGTTATCTAAGTTCTGTTATTTACAAAATATTATGCTAAAGCATGTTGCGTGTTAAATAAACCAATGATAATAGATTGTAATAGGGAATAATTATACAAGTTGTTATGAGATTCTACAATAGTAAAGTAGATTACCTAAGCTCTTATGAAGAAGCTGGCCTGTGCATGCGTTGTCAACAACGGTACCTAATTATTATTATATTCGTGTAATATATTACGTTAATTAATGGAATTCGTATGTAAACGTAAATATAATTGGCCAGTCTTCATAATTATGTAAAACTTAGAACTTCCTATCTGCAAACCTAGGTGGACCTATCAACAAACACATAAGACGATACCATATACTATTAGATTAATCTAATATTATATGTTTTTTTATTTTACATAGAAGTAAAATCAACTTTATATAATTTCCGCAATTAGGTTTTTCCGTCATACTCTGTCTAGAATTAAATGGGTATTAATTACCAACACATTGACATTATCAAATTAATCTAATGCAAAAATGTTTTTTGAATTAGTTACTAATAAAATGCGACTCTCATGTATTGCGTTTTATACTATGTGTCAACTGATTTTTTTTTTAAATGTATAATATTAATTAAATAATGACAAAATAAATCTGTACATGCTGAGTATTCAACGTGTACATAGCTCATTACAATGAAGCACATTAGTCACATAGTTTTGAAAAATTCATTGAAGGACTGGATATGAGAAACGAGTTCACTTGAATAAAGTATCACGCACATGCGACTTCTTGTTTTATTTTTTCCACACATCATTAAATAATATCAACTAAACTCCTACATAGTAAGCTTATATTAGTACATTAATTATGACATAAGTGAGCTAAGTTGCTCATACGAGACTGTGGGTTCCAGTACTTCCAGTACGAGCCGATGGCGAGTGCGTAGCTGTATATATTGAGCAAAACTCAAGAGTGTCATAAGACTATAGAGAAAATTTATAACTTTAGCAGTACCTATTAGACTTTCATTAAAGCACCTTTTGCCTAGCTGGGTGAAAATGTGAGACGGTAACAGCACCCATCAATCAGTTGGATACATGGGACTCGGTGAATGAGGCACTCGAACACCGACGACAAGTGGCTTGCCTCTCAGTCTTTTATCGATTACATTTCAGATAGTGTGCAGAAGTTTTGCATAATTTGATCCCCCTGCTTTCCATCACCGGATGACCACGCGCGCAGAACGCTTTCACCCTTATGTTTGTTGTAAGGAGGAATGACTTTCGGAGATAAGTTTCAGAATCGAAGAAGATTTTGTACCCGTAGTGTAAGTTTTTTCGTTTAAAATACGCAACTACTGTAGTTGTGTTAAGAGCTCGATTTGTATAGGAAACGTGAATAGCGCCCCTAGCGGAAAGAAGTGCAAGTTATGTTTCCCATACAAATTGAGCTCCAAACGCAACTACAATAGTAACGCTTTTAAAAAGAAAATTTACACTACGGGCACTGAAACGTATCTCCGACAGTCATTTCCCCGTTGGACTGTTGGCCGACAGAACTATTCGAATTTGAGTATTTCGACGATAAACTCTGAGATAAAACTCTTTCAACTAAGAACGATTTTCCGGCAGAACTTTTCATTAATGAGTGAATCGACGACAGAATCTTTCACCGAAGGATTCGTCGACAAAGCTTTATTTAGGCATGGTTTGACATTACTTTTTTCGTATTCTGTTTGGTAGGAATATCCTTCGTGAATCAATAAATTTTAACCGCGTTTTGAGTTTACGATTTCACAGTTACTTATTTGTAACAGCAAATGTAAACCTTTTCACACTAACCAACACTAACTGATTCCGAGCAGACATAAAAACGTAATGAAGTACGTTGACAGGTAAAAAACTGAGGACAACCCACATTTTCATATTAAAATTTTTCCATTTAGAAATATTAAGCGAAGATATAAAATGTTGTGATAAATTATTAGCTAAACTTAAAATGTCTATTTCAATTATTTTTTGTAGGTTAGTATGCAAATATTTAGCTTGTGTTTAAATTAACACCATACTTTTTTTTCAGTGGAAAAGCTTTTATAGCTGCCCTGACTGTGAATGGATCCACTTGCAGGATTATGTACGAGTCACAGGTTAAACCATGTATACCCACTAAAAACCACTGGTGTACTCTATCTGCATGTTGACTCTGGCCGCACGAAAAACTAGGTAAATAGTAAATTAACTAACCTAACCTACAAAAAAGGGTAAATGCTCACCAAAAAAGTGTACACCAAAAGTTGTTTTTGGTGGCAAAAATATCCATTTTCGTGAGCACTGTACTATTTTATTGATGGGCACTAATTTTTTTCCCCAAATATTTTTCACATATACAGGGTGTAAAAGACATGAACAGTCAAACGAGAACCATGTATTCTGCTCACCATCATAACATTTTTCTTCCTTTAGACTATACCTGGGAAATTGATAGTTACGATTTTATTGAAGGTCAAAGTCATAATTTTTTTTTTTCATTTTTGTATGAAAACGTATTCTATACGTTATTTCTTAATTATTGTCCAAAGAAACATTATCATTTTTTTTTAGTATTTCATAACAAAAAATGGCTTCAAAACGTTAGCGTTCAATGTAGCTCACTCGATGCGCACGGACACTAACGAACGGAGCCTCCGTCTGGCAAAGTTATCGCGGTTTTGCGAGTTGCGTTCGAGTTGAGCCCTTTACATTGCGCGGTACAATTTTGGAATTTTTTTTAACACCAAAAAATAAAAATCATTTCCCAGCAATATTTTTTTTGAAATATGTCTTATTTTGATGTATAGAATACATGGTTCTCGTTTGACTGTTCATGTCTTTTACACCCAGTATGTAAAGTTTTCATATTTATTTATATTTACTTATTTATATACAACGGAGCAAATTGGCGAGCATCGATCGACGCCCGTGGTAGTTGAGAGGTAAATAAGCTTTGTCGACGAATCCTTTTTTGGTGAAAGATTCTATCGTTGATTCACTCATTCATAAAAAGTTCTGTCGGAGAATCGCGAGAATCGTTCTTAGTTGAAAGAGTTTATTGTCGACATACGAATAGTTCTATCGGCTAAACGTTCGTAGAGGAAAGGTTATGTCGTCGAAACACCCGTTTACGAAACGTTCTGTCGGCCAATAGTCCAACGGAGAAATGACTTTCAGAGATACGTTTCAGAATTCTAGAAGAAGTTACTGTAATTTTTCAAAAATTGGATCTCAGAGAGCTTTAGCACGGCATTTTTGCACGAGCAAACGAGTGACGCACGCTCACCTCACCGGTCCATAGTCACAGCAAAAAAGTATAGAAGGCCTACGGGTGAACAGCCCACATATGAGCTATGGACTGTCCACAGCCGCTAGTCCACAGCCCATATGTGGGCTGTCCACCCGTACGCTTTCTAGGCTTTTTTGTGAAGTGGGACTCCTAGAGTTTGGAGTTTACAAACGTGGGCTTGACAGAACAAACTATAAGCTATCAGAAAAGTACCGGGAGATGAAGATCAGCCGATCAGACTTTCTTGTCCGTCTGTCTGTCAAGACCCTTTATCTCGGGAACGAGCTGAGGTATCGAGTTGAAATTAAAACAATATCCTCAGATCTACGGTCCCTTGAAGCTGTGAAAGAATCATACTTCTTAGCTAACGCAAAAAAAAAGATACGGCCGTTTATGTCGCAAAAAATGTATATTTCGACACTCTCAAGGGAATCAAAATTCATTAGGTACTTCCCGTTGACCTAGAACTATGAAATTTGACAAGTAATATTGTCATATACTACAAATACAGGGAAAACTTTGAAAACTATTAATTTTTAATTAAATCATATAAAATATAGTCTTTATTTAAAGTACGTCATCAATCATCGAGGTATGCGCTTATCTCGGTAACGAGTTGAGGTATCGAGTTGAAATTAAAACCATATACTTAGGTCCACAATTACTTGAAGCTATGAAAAAATCAAACTTCTAAGTTAACGCAAAAAAAAGATACGAAAAACTTATAAAAAAACTTAAACCGAACACGACAATTCTACATGTTAAAAAGACTCTGACATACTCGAAAAGCGTGGTTGTATCCTGTATTTGCTAAGCTTTAAAAGATAATGTGGTTCCAACCTATGAAGAAATAATAAAATTTGAACGGACAAGATTTGACATTAAAATGATCAACAATGGGAAAAGGAACCTAATAATAATAATAATATAGCCTGAAAACATTAGATCTCCCTGAAAATTGTTTTGTTACTATGCAGAAAGCAGCAATATTAAACACCTGTAGAATAGTTCGTCGTTTTTTACAAGAAGATATCGATACAATACCATAATAACTAAGTAGGTTACTTGGTGCAGCCCTCAACCTATTTAATGTAACCAGCTGAAGCTGAGAAATAGAAAAGAATATAAATAACAATAATAAATAATAATAGATAATATTCAAGAAATTGCTAATAATTCGTTGAAGAAATTTAAAACATATTATGGATCAAAGCATCCCTACCAACTATATCTTAAGTAAAAGTCCAAGAAATTCTCAAAGCTTATCATTTTAAGTTTAAAAGCTTATTGATATCCATGGATTAGGATATCATTATACAATCCATATATATAGAAATAGCGCTTATAAAATATTCTCGCTTCCAGCAAAGTTTTATTTGATATTAAAATTTTATCCTACAAAATGCCTGGATTTTTCTACATATAACTGTCCTAAGGAAAAGAAAGTGTCATCTAACAAAGAAAACTTTCTCATTAACATTAACCAAGACATTATTAACCCATAGATTTATTATTACTGACGTTTATAGATTGGCAATGAATCGACTAGGGTGAGATGCGCATTTGTGCATGAATAATAGTATTACAGTCCGACAGTTGCTTTTATTTTTTTTGCGTGACTGACAGGCCTCCTTAGGCCCCCTGCGTGTACGTGAAATGGTCTCGGCTATCTATCTCGCTCTAATATACGCGTTAGTATGCTCGTTATCTTTTACATTGCCGTTCTACAGTTTCTTATATGTATATCTATGCATTAAACATAGATCTTTAAGGAGTGCCAAGTTGGAATTTCAAAAAAAACAACAATCGAAATCTCAATCTAAAAGTCCGGGTATGGTAAAATTACAGATAGACCTATTAAATTAAAGTTTCCGTCGATACCTTGCTCAAAAGTGCTTCTAAGCGAAGATCGGCCCACGGTAGCCGGCGCTGCGTCCAAAAGAAGGGTTGGCCTTAGGTTAAACTCGCTTAGAAAGCATCAACGCGAGCTTTACGATCTCGCGTTGATGTCTTTCTAACCTAACTTTTTCGTAAAAAAAAGTGTTTTCAAGGTATGCCAAATCGAAGAAAACTTGGGAGCGACCCAACTCCTCTTTTTTTAATGTAGAGGTCAAATGCATTTGAGCATCAACGCTACAGTACGATGCAACGAGGTAAAGACGTTCCTCCCACTACCCACTTAACATCCTCTCCAGGCGACCCAGGATCACGAGACTTTCGTTTTTCACCGGGAAGCCATCTGTGCCTGCCCTTTTGGGCCCAACCAGTAGGCCTATTCGCTAACTTTTTTTGACAGTTGAAAGTGATGATCACTGAGTGGATTACATATCCATTGCTGCTATTACACGACAAGTGCCATAATAGCGTGACGTTAAAACAACAATGTATATGTAATTCACTCAGTGATGATCACTTTCAACTGTCAAAAAAAGTTAGCGAATAGGCCTACAGTAGGCCTCTTAATTTTTTTGACAGTTGAAAGTGATGATCAATGAGTGAATTACATATTTTTACACGACAAGTGCCATAATAGCGTGTCGTGTAAAACAGCAAAATGGATACGTAATGTAATTCACTCAGTGATGATCACTTTCAACTGTCAAAAAAAGTTAGGGAATAGGCCTACTGCACACAATCTGCACATGAAACTATAAATCCTCAGACCAATATAGAATCATTGGTCTGAGTATAAATCTATAAGCTTCTTGGTCTACTCTAAACTAAAGTAGTATCTATCTCTAACTAGTCTGTGGTCTAAAGAGACAAAACATAACCTAAAAAATAAGAACTAAAATATCTAAAAATAAACAAGAAATTTAAATTTAAGTTATAGTGCTAAATGTAAACTTACTACAGAGAGTAAATAATGGAAACTAATTTAGGAGTAATTAAATGTCATAAATGCAGACATGCTCTATTGAAGGAATTTAATAATAATTTACATTTTTGCGATGTCCAAAAATGTACCAGCTACAACAAACGAAATTTTATTTACATACCAGAAGATCGTTTACCAGACTGGATAAAAACTAAAGTTGAAGAAGAGCAATGGACTAAGGGCAAACTGCATTGTGTAAACTGTGGTTCCAAAGTGGGATCGTTCGATTTTATATCTGGTAGAAAATGCGAATGTAAATCAACTATATTGCCATCTGTACATTTAATCGGGAGTCAAATTGATATACCAATAGTTTTATAATAAACATAAGAAATTAAACTTATCTAATATTTAGCCATCTGTTATTTATTATATTAATTAGTGACCGCCCGCGGCTTCGCTCGCGATAATGTATGTTAACTTATAGCCTATATTTTATTCTGATGTCTGAGCTATATTACTGTAAAGTTTCATAAAAATCCATTCAGTAGTTTTTGTGTGAAAGAGTAACAAACACATACATCTACATATACATCGATACAAACTTTCATTATTTTAATATTAGTAGCTTATGGTATAACATCTTAAAATAAACTATTCTAAAATTATTCCACAACAAACCAGCAACATATTAAGCTTATCTACTCTCAATCAAACCCAAAAATTTTACTGAATTATTAATATAAATGTTTGTATACTTACTGTTTATAAATATGTAAGAATGACAATGTTATTATAATAATATTTGTAGGTGCCAGGTTGGTGAGAATTTAAACAAAACCCATGCACACAACATAGAACTATTTATTTCCTTGTTAAAATGATGTAACACTTTTAACAATATGTTTATATATAATATTTGTGGCTATAGCCCACACCACGTAGATACGCGTTTATTCCCGAAGGCAATCAGTGACAAAGAGAAAAAGATAATGGTGCGAGAAGCGTACCAACATAAAAATAAAAACTAGAATGGCGTGAAAGGTGCACCAACCTTACATTTTTGTGTTAAGTTTAGGACTTAACAATATTTCAACTCGCACCAATTATCTAGCCCAAATTAAGTATCATTAAGAACTTGTGTTAAGGATATGACATAACGGACAAATTGGCGGAGTGGCTACTGACCACCAAAAATGAGTATCTTTTCTGGGTTTTCCAGCAAAGCAAATATAAAAATTCATACCTACATATTGATATAGTTATTTAGTGAAGATATTCATCACATATTACTTAATTTTATACTCTGTGGCCTATCTACTGTGTCATAATTGAAACAATACAATGAAATATGAAAATATACTGAATAAGTTGATTATTAATACCAAAACAACAACATACAAGGGTAGAGCAAAGCTTTAGGTGACATTAGTAAATAAGCAAGAAATATACTTTTCAACATATATTTATACATATACATCTGCCACTTTAACATTATTCTACAACCATGGTGTTTGGTATACTCTCATTTACTTCAACATCTCTACATTTTGCAGCTTGCAATTCTCTTCTTATCTGTAAAAAAGTATTACCACAAATTAATACTAATCTATGAAGAATAATCTAACAAAAATAAATATTAGGTATTCAATATATTTACCTCTGGAGTGATTGTTGGGTGTGACTGCTTCCTCAATAACTCCAGCAATGCATCTCTCTGTTCTGTGGATATGTCAGCTTTATAACGCTGCACAAAAGTCAATAGAGCTTGATGCCAAAGGACAGGCAAATTCCGAATTTCCATTTGGAACCTTAAAAATTTAAAATATTTTGTAATTAACACAGCTTCCCTACTTTTTACAACCTGCCAAATAAAATATTAGTAACAAACGAAACTACTGATCAAGTCTGTCACCAATAAATTTGCAAATTTATAATGGCAACACTAGCCTTAATGCCATTCACAAAGAATATTATTTAATTTACCATTACAAAAAATATTATTTATTCCTATCTAGGGGTGTTCGATCCAGGTGTTTTGTATTGATATTCTGTATCGTAATGCACTGTATCGATCCTGCAGATTGGATGCAATACTTTAGATCAATCCAGTATTGTATCGAGTATTATTTAAATAAAACCTCAAAACTTTCCGTTCACACTTTTGGTGAAAAATGACCCAACAGTTGATTTTTTTGATGGAGCCATATTCAACACGTTGTTGGCAACAGTACAAGAGTAGAAAATGTAATAGATAAAAATAAATGATTAGATCATTTCACCTGACAAGTAACTATGCCGAAATTAAAGGCATATTGATATTAACAACTGACTTAGCAAAATCTACCCCCAGACTCGCTAGAGAAATATTTATATTAGTGTAATATAAACCATATTTTGTAAGGAACGCGGTATTAATCGTACCGTATAAATATTATGGTACATACAAGTTTACCTTTTTTTAAATTTAATACAATTTGTCGATCCAATCCTCAGTGTACGTGTATCAATCCACTAATGGATCAAAAGCCATTGTATCGATACAAAAATCGAGTGGATCGTATTCTTTTGTATCAATCCACACAAGTATCAGATCGGGTCGAACATCCCTATTCCTATCAAATAAATTTTATTAAATTTAATATTTATTTAAATTTATTGAAAAAATATTATCTAATTTTATTGGTATTATTAAAATATAAACCACACAGGACTAATTCACAACAGAAATATTCTTAAACTAGCCTTAATTCAATATGTACCTTAAGAAATGAAACACCACTGCATCAACCACTCTGTATGGAAGAGCGTACTTCTTATCAAAGAGAATCCGTAGAAATATAGAATTTGCTCCATTATAGTCCATCTCTGCAATTTTCAGCATTGCAGCACTAGAGTGTAATACAGGCACTGAATTCCTTGCTAGTACAGAACCTATAATTATGGCTTCACGCAGTGTGCAATCACCTGCCTGGAAATTTCAAAACACTGAAAATGTTTTATATTTTCAGTTACATTTAAATGTAGCAACACTTACCTCTAGCAATGGTAATAAGATTCCTTTCATAAATGCACCAGGCTTAAACAGAGATTTTCTAAGTGCCTGGTATAAATGGAAATTCAACCTTTTGTACTCTGCCAAATCATCACGCACTCTAGGTAAGAGAACAAGATTATAAAAACGTTGAGCCATCTTCTCTTTGAGATTTGAAGCAAAAATTCTTGTAGCCTAAAAAATATAGTTAAAAATGTTATAATTTTCAAAATAACAACATCAATAATAATTAGAACTGCTCATAGCTACATAATATTCAAGTATTATGCTACAAGAAATTAAGATCTTAAAGTTAAGCAGAATCATTATGGTCCCTGTCAGGCACAACAGCAAAAACATATACATACATAATAAATCTATAGAAGCTATGCTGCAGCCTATGCTAGATTTTCATAGCAAATTGGAGTATTAACACAACTGAGCTTTTAAGTGGTTAACAATCAGTACAATATGGAAATTAAATCACCTGATACATTGCAGCTGCAGACCAAGTAGTAGGTTCTGTGATGTACAATATCTGTTCCCAGTTTTGAAGGTGTGGTATCATTTTGAATGCTTTTGGAAGTTTTCCTGATCGATACTTTTTTAAAACATCTCTAACACCTTCATACATAGCTTTAATCCTAAAATATAAATTAAATACAGAACTTATGTTCATCCAGATGAACTCATGTTCATCCAGATTAACTCATGTTCATCCAGATTAACTCATGTTCATCCAGATTAACTCATGTTCATCCAGATTAACTCATGTTCATCCAGATGAACTTATGTTTATCCATGACCATGGCACATGAAACTGCACCAAATTATCGGAAAACAGAGGTATGTGGTATAAATCCCGTTTTCTCACATTTAATTGATAGAGACCAAGTTAGATTCAAACAATACAAATACAGTGTTAACTCTTTATAACGACACTTAACGGACTGAGAATTTTTCGGCGCTATACAGAGTGGTTGTTGAAAAGACAGAAATAAAATTATATTTTTTCCTATTCTATATCTTGACAAAAGTCTAGTGACTAAGGTAAACATGTCCTAGATAGCATAGCTTATCATACAAAAAAAGACAAAAAGAGATCTTAGAATTTCCAGTACAGTTGAAGTAAACAACAAAATGGCAAACAAAAGAAAGTACATGGCTGCAGTTTTTATATATTTCGGCAATTTATAATGCTGTATTGTTGTTGTTAAATAGAGTGAGTGTGGCACTAAATAGAGTGTATTAAGTTAAATATATTGTATAAAAATACAAGGCAAATCAACCAAAGTCAAGCAATTTCGACGTTTCAAGGAGTTTGTCGTTAATTCGAGTTAAGTTATAAAGAGCTTACACTGTATGTATATTGAAACTTTTAAATTAAACCCTGATTGATAAATTTGAATGTCGTTAAATTGAGTGATGTAATAAAGAGTTTACACTGTATGTATATCGAAACTTTTAAATTAAACCCTGATTGATAAATTTGAATGCGATTTTTTAGTGTGCAAAAACGAGTATATCAAACCAAAGCCACAAAATAACAATACCTTGGATCTACATTTTGTAATTTTAAAGTTTCTACATCAGAAAATTGTGTCTGTAGTTCTGTGTGTTTATCAGTGATCTTGTCTTTTATTATATCTGCTAAAGTGCGTGTTCTCTCAGGCTTAGCAGACATGAACATCTTTAAGGCTTCCTCATCTTCTTCATTTATTTCAATATTGTCATAATAATTGTCAGGTTCCATTTCTTCATGATCAGAGGAAGAGCTGTCATCAGAATCTGCATCTGAAAATTGAAATTTACTGTATGTATAGACATTTTTCAATAACAAGATAATGGATAAATTGGAAATTTATTACCATTGATAGATGCAGGCAATTGAAGATGCTTAGCTGGTGAAGGTCCCGATTCATCATCACCCAATTCAGCTTGCTGTTTTCTTGCAGCTTTAAGAATCTTCTTAGAAAGGTCAGCGGTAATAAACTATAAAAAAAGTGGAATAGTATCTAGTCATATAGTCATAAATGTACGCATTTTGTAAATTAATTTAACACACACACAAAACATATTTTCCGTACCTCATCATCGTCATCGTGACGATTTCTCTCTTTAACTCTATTTTTGGTCTTCACTGAATTAACTGCTTCTATTTCATCTGCTAATGCGATATTTCTACCTACTTGAGACGGCTTAAACTTCTTCGCTTTGCCCATGATGTTTCAATACGATGGTGAAGTCCTAAGCGCAAACAAGAAAATAAATCATAATCCCTAAATAAGTAGGTATTTCTCCAAATGTTCTCTGTGGGTGATCCACAAAGAGAATACAATAACGTGATCCAATTCAAATTCCAAAATGTTTTCAAACCCAAAAATAAAGCAAAGCATGTGAAGCATGTGATAATAATTAATACGTAGTATCCACAGACTATTTAGAGTTTAGAGATACTAGGTATAAATACTGTCATGTTGACAGGAAACATTCCTCTGTCATGGAAGCAATGACGTAGAATTCAAGGAGCTTATACTAAAGAATGGAGTCATTAGACAAAGTAACAAAGTGAAGGCAAAAATTTTGACAATACTTGACATTTCAAATTTTACATTTCTCTTTCTAGAAATTGTCGTCATCTCTTTCTAAACACGACTACATAGAAACAAGATTTCCCCAGTATTTCGCCATCTTTCTAAAACAAAAGTAGAAAAGTAGCTAAAAACTTAACATATTGTATTCAATTATGAGTATTTATTATCGATGAAAGAAATAAATATAATATATTTACTTTTAATGTTTAGGTTTGTATTTTATTTTGAAAATCATCATTGTGATTCTTTCTATAACTTATGGGAAATGAAAGGATTTATGTAATGGCAGCACTCTATTCATGTGTCAATGTCCCGAAATCTCAACATGACATAAATTGTCGTAATTGACGTATTCATAAATATCGACTCGCGATTTTGGTACGGCTTTTTACATTTTAATAACTATAAATAGTGCAAAATGGTGCATCGCCGTATAGTTCGTGGTTGCAGAAGTGAGTGGTATCCAGGATGCAGTCTGAAATTTCACTTGTAAGTGTTATAATTGCATATTATTGTTCACCTAAGTAAAATTGGTTTTTCACGTGTAATTCCATATGATTATCGTTATTGGGCGAAACTCCATAGGGGAAAGTAATTTCTGATACTCGGCTTTAATACTATCTGAATTTAATTAATTTTCATACATAAATTACTTATTCAAATATGTGTAAACAAATTGACTAGGGTGACTAGGATTTCCAGAATTATTATAAAATAATAACCTTTTTCCTTTCAGAAATGGCAATCAAAATTGATATAGGTATATATTTTTTTAAGTCTTTGAAATAGCTGTTATATAGATATATATAGATTATATATATAGTTTATAGATTATGTATATATATAATACATAAATCGTTCTACCCATTTTTGGTTGGGAACGTTTATTTACAAACAAAACATGTAATTTGTGCAATGTACATTATTTTAATTGAGAAACATATTCAAAATGATTGATTGGATTTTACCAGTGTAATAGTGTATTTTATCTTTCACATTTGCATCTACTAACATGTAACGCAGAGTGCAATATGCACAGTGACCTCAAACTTCACTCAATTAAAAAAATTGTGACTGTGCTATTCAAGCCTATCAAATGATAGTTTTTAATATGCTAATTACAAGTTAAAAGTGCCTGTATACATAAAATTTTCTTTTCTTTTTAGATTTCCGAAAGACCCTAGGCGGAAATTACACTATTACGGCTTTAGGAACAAGGCTCTTATCCTTCTGACTTCGTAACAGAGTAACAGATACAGAAGGTTGATATATATATACGTAGGGCGTTGAATTTAAAGTAAGAATGAGGTACAAACTCTTTGAAACCGAAAAAAGTTAATACGGGCTATTCCAAATACATGGTGTGATACGTTGCGTACCGACCAACTTTACATAGGAAATCCTTATCGTTTTATGCATATTTTTTTAATACTGGTTAACACATGACAAAGTTATATACCTTGTCATACGTTAACCAGTATTAATCGAGTTACGAGTACAAATTATTCTTTTACATCTTTTACCGGTATTCATATTTTTAATTGTTGGTCTCATGATAGAATAAAGTCATATCTGCATAATTCTTTATTTATAGCAGAGCGATTTTAAGTTTGTCTTGTACAAAATTAGCTGTAACTTTTTTCTTAGTTGTTTTACAGAATCGATTATTTTGCCAATCATTATAAAGTATTATGAAATATCGATTGATATGAAAGTAATATATTTTAGGTCAATATTTTGTAATTTAGAAGTATCTATGTGAATATGTAACTATATTCTGCGGATATCACTGTATCATATAATAATAAAGGATTTTGTTATTTTAAGTATCAATATTATGTGTATATATAACTTTGTTTTACATAAATTCTTGAGTCACATAATTATGTAATATATGAATGTTTAGATTGTTATTTATGTTTAGATTTAAAATAGAACAGTTCTTGTGATCAAGTTTTTATTAAGGAATAAACTTAGTGTGTTACAGAATTTATAAAACTACCACTACTACTACTTTATTTATTTTTAATAACTACCCAAAATATACGCATGTAAAACTTAAATTAAATTGATAATTATTTATTAACTTGTATTGATGTTTTGAAATCATTACAAAATTGTAAGCTGTGGAGTTCTTCGCCGGAGTCTTTCGCCATTTCTGCTCCATCACAGCATAATAATTATTATTTCGTCCCGAAATGGTGGTAGGGCTTTTGACGATTTAAAAGTACTTAGCAAAGTCCATTTAATAAAGAGCTTTTTCATTTTTATATTTCGCCAATGTTAAGTGTAAATTTACTTATAGTAACAGACAGTTGTACGGAAGATTAAAACTAATTATTATGAATGTTAATTCTTTGTCATGGTAAACTCAAAAATATTTTAAACTTTGAGTACTAATTAATTTTATTAACTTAACGAAGTCCAAGATTGTCCGTAATTATTTTTTCTGCTATAGGCACCCTACTAGAAAGAGACAGAGCCTCTCTAGAAATGTCAAGAAATGTCAAGGGTTGTCAAAATTTTTGCCCTCACTTTTTTCATTTGACTAATGACTCCATTCTGTAGGTAATATAAGCTCCTTGCGTAGAATTCCTACGTCATTGCATGGAAGTCCATAAACAAAGATTTGTCTAAGTCAAGGAGCTTATATTACCTATAGAATGGAGTCATTAGTCAAATGAAAAAAGTGAGGGCAAAAATTTTGACAACCCTTGACATTTCTTGACATTTCTAGAGAGGCTCTGTTTCTTTCTAGTAGGGTGCCTATAGCAGAAAAAATAATTACGGACAATCTTGGACTTCGTTAAGTTAATAAAATTAATTAGTACTCAAAGTTTAAAATATTTTTGAGTTTACCATGACAAAGAATTAACATTCATAATAATTAGTTTTAATCTTCCGTACAACTGTCTGTTACTATAAGTAAATTTACACTTAACATTGGCGAAATATGAAAATGAAAAAGCTCTTTATTAAATGCACTTTGCTAAGTGCTTTTAAATCGTCAAAAGCCCTACCACCATTTCGGGACGAAATAATAATTATTATGCTGAGATGGAGCAGAAATGGCGAAAGACTCCGGCGAAGAACTCCACAGCTTACAATTTTGTAATGATTTCAAAACATCAATACAAGTCAATAAATAATTATCAATTTAATTTAAGTTACAGTTTTACATGCGTATATTTTGGGTAGTTATTAAAAATAAATAAAGTAGTAGTACTGGTAGTTTTATAAATTCTGTAACACACTAAGTTTATTCCTTAATAAAAACTTGATCACAAGAACTGTTCTATTTTAAATCTAAATATAAATAACAATCTAAACATTCATATATTACATATGTGACTCAAGAATTTATGTAAAACAAAGTTATATATACACATAATATTGATACTTAAAAGAACAAATCCTTTATTATTATATGATACAGTGATATCCGCAGAATATAGTTACATATTCACATAGATACTTCTAAATTACAAAATATTGACCTAAAATATATTACTTTCATATCAATCGATGTTTCATAATACTTTATAATGATTGGCAAAATAATCGATTCTGTAAAACAACTAAGAAAAAAGTTACAGCTAATTTTGTACAAGACAAACTTAAAATCGCTCTGCTATAAAGTAAGAATTATGCAGATGTGACTTTATTCTATCATGAGACCAACAATTAAAAATATGAATACCGGTAAAAGATGTAAAAGAATCATTTTGTACTCGTAACTCGATTAATACTGGTTAACGTATGACAAGGTATATAACTTTGTCATGTGGTTACCAATATTAAAAAAATATGCATAAAACGATAAGGATTTCCTATGTAAAGTTGGTCGGTACGCAACGTATCACACCATGTATTTGGAATAGCCCGTATTAACTTTTTTCGGTTTCAAAGAGTTTGTACCTCATTCTTACTTTAAATTGAACGCCCTACGTATATATATATCAACCTTCTGTACCTGTTACTCAGTTAGGAAGTCAGAAGGATAAGAGCCTTGTTCCTAAAGCCGTAATAGTGTAATTTCCTGACCTAAATAGTAGTTAAGCGACCCCGTCCAAACCCCGAATTCATCACATCATCCAAGAGACGACCATTTTGATGTACCGATAGTCTATTTGGCACCTTTGAAGTCACTGGAGCACGGCTCAGGTTTCGACAGAATCGAAGACTTTCTCATAGTCCACAAACGCTAAGCATACTGGCAGACAATACTCTTCGGTCTTCTGTATAACCTGCTGCAACTTATGTATTGGTCAATGGTACTAAAGCCTTTTCGTAATCCGGCTTGTTCTGGGGGCTGGAAGTCGTCATTAGCATATTAAAAACTATCATTTGATAGGCTTGAATAGCACAGTCACAATTTTATTAATGCTGTGTCAATTTTACTAACCCAAATTCGAGTGAAGTTTGAGGTCACTGTGCATATTGCACTCTGCGTTACATGTTAGTAGATGCAAATGTGAAAGATAAAATACACTATTAAACTGGTAAAATCCAATCAATCATTATGAATATGTTTCTCAATTAAAATAATGTACATTGCACAAATTACATGTTTTGTTTGTAAATAAACGTTCCCAACCAAAAATGGGTAGAACGATTTATGTATTATATATATACATAATCTATAAACTATATAAATAATCTATATATATCTATATAACAGCTATTTCAAAGACTTAAATATATATATCGGTCGGAAAAAGGTTATTATTTTATAAAAATCCTAGTCACCCTAGTCAATTTGTTTACACATATTTGAATAAGTAATTTATGTATGAAAATTAATTAAATTCAGATAGTATGAAAGCCGAGTATCAGAAATTACTTTCCCCTATGGAGTTTCGCCCAATAACGATAATCATATGGAATTACATGTAAAAAACCAATTTTACTTAGGTGAACAATAATATGCAATTATAACACTTACAAGTGAAATTTCACACTGCATCCTGGATACCACTCACTTCTGCAACCACGAACTATACAGCGATGCACCATTTTGCACTATTTATAGTTATTAAAATGTAAAAAGCCGTACCAAAATCGCGAGTCGATACCTATCAATATGTCATGTTGAGATTTCGGGACATCAACGTGATTGACGTATGAAGACAAAGCTGTCATTATATAAATCCCTTAATTTCCCATAAGTTATGGAAAAAACACAATGATACACCAGTTGATTGAAATACAAACCTAAACGTTAAAAGTCAATATATTATATTTATTTCTTTCATTGATAATAAATACTGATAATTGAATACAATATGTTAAGTTTTTAGCTACTTTTCTACTTTTATTTTCGAAAGATGGCGAAATACTGGGGAAATCTTGTTTCTATGTAGTCGTGTTTAGAAAGAGATGACGACAATTTCTAGAAAGAGAAATGTGAAATTTGAAATGTCAAGTATTGTCAAAATTTTTGCCCTCACTTTGTTAATTTGACTAATGACTCCATTCTTAGTATAAGCTCCTTGGTCTAAGTGGAAGTCGCATGTGGTGTTGCCTATTCTTAAACCAAATAAAAATCCGTCTGATGTGGCTTCATTCCGTCCAATAGTTCTATCTTCTGTTTTATTAAAGCTTGCGGAATATCTTATTAATAACCGCTTAGAATGGCATTTAGAAAGTAGTAGACTTCTGGGTAGCTCGCAGTTTGGATTTAGGAGAGGCAAGAGCACATTAGATAATATTAGCATACCTAATAGCCGATGTTCGCCTGGCCTTTACATTTAATGAGTCAGTTATTGCAGCTTTTTTAGATGTAAGCTCAGCATATGATAACGTACTTTTATCAGTATTGAAATCAAAGTTGTTTAAGTTAAAGGTACCAAATGTATTAATTAATTTTATCTTTAATATCCTATCAGATCAGCAACTTATTCTATCTCCTTCTCCAGACTTACAAATTAAAAGATGTGTTAACAAAGGCCTGCCGCAGGGGTCGGTTCTTAGTCTCATGTTATACAATGTTTTTACCTACGATCTTGACTCTTCAATTGAAAATAATGTGAAAGTTTTAATACAATACGCTGATGACTTATTATTATATTCTACTAACAGGTCTATTGATACTGCTTCCATAAATATATCGTCAGCTCTCAATAACTTAAAGGAATGTATGAATACCAATGGGTTAGATTTATCTGCCCCAAAAAGTTCTGTAGTCTTGTTTACGCGCATGAGAATTCCTCCTAGCTTTGAAATATTCTATGATAATATTAGTATGCCTATTGTAGCTCAATGTAAATTTTTAGGTGTTATTTTGGACTCTATACTCTCTGGCAAGGCTCATTGTGATTACGTTGTTAGCAAATGTGAACGTTTGCTAAACATGATGAGATGTCTCTCAGGTGTGTGGTGGGCTGCTCACCCGCAAAGCTTAAAGCTTGTATATAATGCCTTAATTCGTAGCGTATTAGACTGTGGCACCTTTTTTTTACAGCCTGGAAATATTGGTTCATTAAAGAAGCTGGATATGATCCAATCAAAGGCACTCCGAATTATAACTGGGTCTATGAAATCCAGCCCTATTAATGCACTGCAAGTAGAGTGTTGTGAACCTCCCTTACATTTAAGACGCCAATTTTTATCAGACAGATTTTTATTCCGATGTCTACAGTTTACTAAACACCCTCTTCTCTCTTTACTCCAATCTCTTTCTGAAGAAATAGAAACTTCTGATTATTGGTCTCACAAGACCTTACCCTGCTTAATAGTGAGTTATAATAAGTATTTAAGTTTGTAATCCCCTATACACCGCTCTAACTGCCTTCCCATATTTAATTGTCCCTTACATTCATTTTATTATCTCCTGTTATTAATTTTAATATAAACGATAAAACTGAAACGAACGCTACATCTAATTTCAAAAATAAAATTGATGTTAAATACAATAATTATAACCAAATTTACACCGATGCCTCCAAACCTACTGCGTCGGATTGTGTTGGTGTAGGCGTCTATGATTTACAGTCTAGTATTGTACAATACTAAAAATAAAGCTTCCTCCGGAAACTTCTGTTTTCACTGGTGAGTGTTTTGGCCTCTTTAAAGCCATTGAATATATTCATCTGATGAAATTGAAAAATTCCATAATTTTGTCAGATTCTCTGTGTGCTTTGCAGGCCTTGAGTAAATTTCCATTCCAAATGAGAACACCTCTTCCAATAATCTTTGATATCCGAAGTTGGTTATTTAAATGTAAAATGAGAAGTTATACAATCGGCTTTGCGTGGATACCAGGACACTGTAATATACAAATAGCCAAGGAAGCTGTTTATTGTGGTGACATGTTTCCTTACAAAAATTACTCTCAAGACTTATTATCATTGCCGAAAGTTTATATGAAGGACGCGTGGGATGCACTCTGGATAGAAAGTCGTGCCCTTAAGGGGAAATACTATTCACAAATCCAGACAATAATACCAAAAGAACCTTGGTACCGCAAAGCCAAGTTTGACAAGTGTTATAAAGTCAAAGTCAAAGTCAAAAGTTCTCTATTTAAATAGACTCAATTACTAAGTACTTTTAAATCGTCATAACGGGGAATATGTATGAGAGAAAAAAAAATTAAGGTAGGTAAGATATCAGAAACAATGATCATTTTAAGTGGTTGTCAAACGGGTATTTGTAAATTATCCCCTGTTTTAAAATCAGAATTTCGTAAGTATTAAATTAATTATTTTAAAATTAAATATAATAATTCGTCTGAGACTTGGTTACGTTTGTTCTCCTGCTCATCTTGCCAGGCTTGGTATTGTTAACGATCCCACATGCGAATGTGGACTGGACATAGGTACTGTGGATCACATTTTCTTTCATTGCAACTTGATTGCAACCGATTTGACCGTTCATCCTTCCTATCAAATTTGATCTCCCTTTTTTGATCTACTATTGACTTCCCTGTGTATACTTGTATAGCTTCATTTATTTCTCTGAATAATATTAAACTATAAGTTTTGTATATAATTTTTAATGTATGTACCTATATAGATTTGTCGTTATTATTCTTTTATATTCCCTTTTTTTAACATAACGTCTACATTTATATATATGTAATATTATTTTAATAATGTATCTCCCCAAAATCAAGGAGCTTATATTATTCTTTAGTATAAGCTCCTTGCCCCAAAATACTTTCCTGTCTTATACCAATTCGTTCTCCTAAAATTCCTTATCCATTGTTTTGTTTCCCTAACTTTGACACTGGCAAATGACCAAACCATGCAAGCCCAAAAAAAAAAAGAGTGTTTGGCGGGTAATCATGGCGTCTAGATGTCGATCTTTATTTCGATAATTCAAAATTGCTTCGGAGTGGATTTTGTGCAGTGAAAGTGGTGTCGTTTTGTTGCATAAGCATCCGTGTTGACGAACAGTTTTATAATATAATAATATATTTCCACGCTCACACCAATTATCTAGCCCGAAGTAAGTATCATTAAGAACTTGTGTTACGGATACTAGATAACGGACATTTTTTTTTTTTTAATATACATAATAATTTTAGATATTTTTATAAATAAACTTAAATAAATGTATAAACAACCATGACTCGCAAACAAACATTCGTGTTCGTCACACAAACATTTGCCGCTACCAGGATTCGAACCCGGACCGCTTGATGTGAAGCCAGCTATACTCGCCACTCCACCACGACGGCGTTAGTTATAAGGAATCATTGAAATAAAGGTTTTGTGTATGTGGCGTTGAGAATTGTACAGTGGTTGGAAATCCCACTATACAATTCTCATCAGTCACTATCATGAGGTCTGTACCATGCATTTCTCGCCAAGCACTCCCTAGATGCATTAAAAAGTGTGGCACCCACATTTTAATGGAAAAAGTCAAGAAAGAAGATGAAACTAAAGACTTGGCTGTATGGGCTAGATCCCTTTGCCGTCCCGTAACAGGGAAAATTTTTTAAAAAAAAGAAAGGAGTGTTTGGCGGGAAATCATGGCGTCCGGCAGTCTTATTACCGATCTCAAAGTGACAGTCGCAAGTTGTATAATTGTACAATTATTGCTAGCAAAACTTTAATTCGTATTACGGAACGTACATTGCTATGATAGCGCCCCAAGCGGCAACTTAACAAATTAAAAGTGTAATGTCAAGTGGCGCTAGTTGCCATACATTTTGGTCGCAAATGCACTTATCGTGCGACCACTATGCGATTTGTTTCCGTAATACCAAAAAAGCAACCGCAACTAGTAGCAGTCGCGTTGCAGTTGTACAATTAGCTACCCGTTGCTATAGTTCGGTAATTGGACTGCGGATGTCGATCTTTATTTCGATGATTCAAAATTGTTTCGGAGTGGATTTTGTGCAGTGAAAGTGGTGTCGTTTTGTTGCATAAGCATCCGTGTTGACGAACAGTTATAAGGAATCATTGAAATAAAGGTTTTGTGTATGTGGCATTGAGAATTGTATAGTGGTTGGAAATACCACTTTACAATTCTCATCAGTCACCATCATGAGGTCTGTACCATGCATTTCTCGCCAAGCACTCCCTAGATGCATTAAAAAGTGCGGCACCCACATTTTAATGCAAAAATCGAGAAAGAAGATGAAACTCAAGACTTGGCTGTATGGGCTAGATCCCTTTGCCGTCCCGTAACAGGGAAAATTTTACCAAAAAAAAAAAAAAAAAAAAAAAAAAAATGGTCTGAGGTCTTTAGACATATTCTTTCTAATCTGTGGTCTGAGGTTTCTACACAAAACAAATTGAACATAATTCTTTGAATTTGATTTCTGTTCTGTGAATTACTTACCTTTACCTACTCATTTGTGATATTCATTTTTATTTTTAAGGTGCTTCTATATTTTACATTTTGATCGCCACTGTGTAAGTATTGCAATAAAACGTTGTATGCAAACAACAATCTCGGCATTCAGACATTTCCTTCCTTTACTATGACCGCATTAATATCTCAGTCCCAGACGATATCGCCAATTCGTTGAGCATAATATTTTTTTTCCTGTTTACTAGCGATATAGATAAATTTGAACCTATTATGAATATCGGTAATCTACTTTCAGGTAAGTAATTCTACATCCACCATGAATGATGATAGCTTCGGATGGAATGAAGAATTTGAACCCGATTATGATGGTGATGACTTTGGGCCTAACTTCCAACCTGAATATGGACCTAATTTTAGGTAAGTATTTTTCTCTACTCTTCAATAAGAATTACATTCGAATGGACAATATGTTTCGGTTTCACATTTTAAATGTACGCACTACTTACGATTATATCTAGCGGCCCCTGTGGAATCATACCAAATATGAATACTTACAGAACGCAAAAAAATAACTGTGATTTTGTGTATAAGTATTTATTGTAATGTGGGAAATAAAGCTTTAATGATATTTTGAATTCATTACGAAATTGTAAGCTGTGGAGTTTCTTTCGCCAATAATAATTATTTAAGTAAAATAATTATTTCGTAATTAATAATTGCATTTTCATTTAAATGAATGTTCAGATAAAATTTTCCAAAATTACATACAGAACACTTTGTAAGTACCTATTTAATCAAATATTTTGACAGTTGTTGTTGTTTTAAAATTTTATCGATAATTTTAAGTAAACGAGGTTATTTGATTCAGTCACAACCAAGCAATAATTAAGTAGGTATAACATTGGGTTAGGTTAGACTTGCGACCGACAAATATAATTCAATAAACGACGATAAATGACTTTACATTTTACTAATGGAGTATTTCATGTCTTTTGGGTTTTTATGATGTTATTAGGCCTTTTTTAACTCATTTTTGCAGGAATTGAGCAGTAAAAAAACAAAAAGTACCCCGAAAATGTTTTACAATATTTTCTGGGTACTTTTTGATTTTTTTTCTAAAAATAAATCGTTTTTCTAAAAAAAAAATATTGAAATCAACTCAGAAGCCGATCCCAAACCACCAGTATTCAGGGTGTTGGTTATTTAATTTACATGTTGTATGTATATATTATTTAGTGTCGCGGGAAGGAGGTTAAACACTAGCGTGCAAATCGTATTACGTAATAAATGAATAGCCCGTTGTTTATTGATATGTTTTTCTTTCCTCCCTTCCTTAAAAAAGAAAATGTCCTAAGATGTTTTAATTTGTGTACACCTTACTCTGTCCATATTAACAGAAATAATCAAGCTGCTTAAATTTCTTATTCACGCCATTAATTCGGAATAAGAAACATGTGGAATATCGAACAATTTTTCTACTAAATATTGGATGATACACTGTCAATCTTAGGTATTATTTTGATTGTCATACAAATGATTAGATAATTTGAAATGTGTGGATTGAGAGATCACAATTAAATATCACTTACATATAATAGCAGCATATTTTTGACGTCCTCTTTATTTTACAATATTTCTTAGAGTTTTTACTAAAAAGTGCAATGAAAATAATATGGATTTATTTATAATATTATACGTAAACCACATAATTACAAATCTCATTTGTGAGAACTGAGAGATCACTGAAAAAGCATTATATTTTTTTGTAAACAATGCTGTTAGATATCAAATTCGTTGTAAATAAAGTTTTACTGAAAATCCACAAGCAAACATCTTGTTTAAACTTAATATTTTCCCAGATGTAGAAAGTGCTATGTGAGAACTGAGAGATCACTTATTTCGGCTGTATCTTTTTAACTATTTCTTTACGAATTTTAAGACGCTATTCTACATTTCTTTCACAACTTTTACTGAAACCTGCAATATACTATTCACAAATTTGCGATGTGAGCTCTCAGTGCACATATACTTAAAAATTTATCGATTTATATTTGACCTTTTTGAACAAATCATTAATAACAAATAAATTAAAAGCAAAAATAATCTTTAAAAAAAAGCTTTTATTTAAATACTGACTCTAAAAAGAAGAAATAAAATTTTCCTTTAAAATTGTAAAAGTCCGCCATATTGGATTAAGAGTGAGGTCAGAATATTTTTCTAAACAGTCTCGGCAAGCCCTTTCATTCGATGCCCATATTGCAGAAGTGCATAAAAAATAACTGTTCCGCTATCTTGAATGTTCCGCCATATTGGATTTAGAATGACGTCACATTATGTTTCGAGTTACTCTCACCAAACCCTTTCATTTGATACCCATATTGTAGAAATGCATTAAAAATAACTATTCCGCTATCTTGGATGTTCCGCCATATTGAATTTAGAATGACGTCACACAGCTTATCGTGTATTTATTTTCATCCAAACTAAACATGTATACAAAATTCCAGCTCAATCGATTGAAGATATCTGTGTGGCGGCCACAGATTTAGTAATACAAGGAGATAGGCCAAGCCGGCGTTTAACTTGCGACAAGTGTATGCCCTGTGGGCATACATTTTCGCCACTTCGCCTTCCGATAAAGTC
Organism: Elophila nymphaeata; assembly: GCA_955850985.1. NCBI lineage: Eukaryota > Metazoa > Arthropoda > Insecta > Lepidoptera > Crambidae > Elophila > Elophila nymphaeata. The sequence continues at coordinate 13,957,856 of OY039069.1, read as the reverse complement.
AAGTGAGTTAAGTCAGCTGTGCTTAACTTTCATGGCTACGCAGTCCTTAAGACGCGCGCAATTAATAGTGTATTATTATTACGGCATGCTCCACTAGAACATGTTATGTAGTACGGCAGCTGATTGCGACACTCGGTCTTCCTATGAACTTGGCGATTCGACCGACCTCCTTAGATTGATATATCTGTGGTGGCGGCCAATGCTGCCTCCTCACAGAACACATAGATGGCGCTATACAACAGTGCTCATACAAGCGCGACAATTAGTATGGAAACCTGAATGGCGCAAACGAAGTTTCCAAAGGTGCTCGCTATATATACAAGTTCCAACTACAGATAGTTGGACCGCGGTCCCCGGGCAACACCTTGCCCGGCGGAAGTACTTCCCTTTGGACATGTGCTTTTAAAATACGTTTTAGTTTGATAAAGTTTCAATGAGCGTTTAGTAGGCCTTATCCATTTTCAATAAAATATACTTAATTTCCACTAAAAAATAATATATTTTTTTTAGCAAAATAATATGAAAACCGACTTTAAGACGTACAAATTTAAACTAAAGTACGTTAAGTTAAAGTAAAGACGTACAAATTTAATTTAAAGTAGGAAATATATAATGTTTTTATAATGTAGTTGAAAAGAGCGTTATAGAAAATCAAGGAAATTATTGATACACATTTTAAGTTTAAACTTTTGCCGTGTTGAAGTCGGTTTTCGTATTTTTTTTACTAAAATATATTTTTTATTAATAGTAAAAATGGCGTCTCCTTTCCGAGCTTATAAGTGTAACCTATAATTGCGACGCTTTCGTCGCGACGCACAGTTTGGGTAACCCTGGTGGCGACAATATAATTATTTATTTACTTTCAGGAACAGGCGCTATCAAAATGCTTATGGAGATTACAGAGGGGGTTATGGCCCTCTAGGAGATTTTGGAGGACCTATGGGTCCACCAGGACCACCACTTGGTTTTGGACCAGGTCCGGGGCCTAGATCTGTTCATATGCGTGGTAGACCTGGTACATGGAGGAAATCTCAGGACGACAAAGCCTGGAAGTACCTTTTACGTAAGTATGACAATACTTATTAGAAGAGCTAAACCAAACTAATACCTACATGGTATTGCCCTCATTCTTCATGTAGTAAAAGGCAAAAGAAAAGTTTAATGAAATAAAGATACCCCGTGAAATCTTTATATGTATAGTCTACATTGTTTTCTATACTATCTTTATGTATGTTTCCACTGGTTAGGATGGACCCTCATGGTCCATCCTGTAGTTAACGAGAAATCATACTACTAAAACACATATTAGAAAGAAAGATCCGTGGACTTCCAACCGTGGTTAACCCAACAAGCCAAAGTTGTGGTTGAACAAGCCAAAACAAACGAGCTTGACTCGGTAGCATCCGGCGAAACGCCCGAAAACCGTCCCCTTATTATTTCTGACGCATAGTTTCCGAGATATTTATAAGCAAAAAAAATAAGCTAAGTTGCGCCTCCATACTACTAAACAGAAGATGGCTTTGTAAAGGCTAAGTTCATATAACCCTGTGTAAAATCACAATAACTGGTATGGCAATGGTGATTGCTCAATGCCACACATTACTGCATGATAATCTATATGATATACAGTCGACAAAATTCCCGGTAGTCCACTTAGCAAACAGAATCCTTTGAATGGCTGCATGCGGCAGCGGCACCAAATCCCGCCCACTTTTTTCTCCAGTCAATAGAATATTAACGTTATAATTTCGCGTCATAGAAACAGTTCCGTAACAAGGTCAAAAACATGCGCTCTGAAAAAGCATAACAAAAAATCTAGTATTTTTTTGTCCTGTTGCTACTTGTAAGACATGTATTCCTGACTAGCTGTGCCAGCGACTTCATTCGCGTGGATTTTCCGTTTTAGCAACATTTTTCATTGATGCTCAATTACTATTAGTCGTAGCGCGATGTTATGGAGGTATAGCCTATATCGGGGTTTCCCAAACTGTGCGTCTCCCAAACGTGTGTCACGACATAATACCAGTCGCAGGGCGTCGTGAGACGATCCACATAGAATGGCTGTCTAGCTAGCTAGTCGAGCGAAAATAAATGTAGAGAAAGATGAAAGTCGCGATTTCAAAACTTGAGCCCAGTTTTGAAAAGCTATGTTTCTAAAATTATAAAACACACTGAAAAAAATCTACTGTTCAGAGTGGCAATCGAACCCAGCATCTTCCGCAATCTGGCAAGGGCGGATCCAGGGGGGGCGGGGGGAGGTCATGGGGGTCTTGACCCCCATGACCTCCCACACAGACCTTAACATCTCAGTCTATATTACCGTTTGTGCTGTATGTATAGCCCAGGTATCGGAATTGATGATGCAAGCACTCCGTCGAGAGAACCGGCTCAGGGTTGCAGAGACCACCAAAATGGCAGAACATTTTGGTTCTACTGATTTTCTAGCCAACATTCTCCAGGACTTGGCACCACTTTTATAATTTTATTATTTCTTTGTTTCGGGGCGATTTCCATCACTGCTGGTCAGTGCGCTTACGTGAATATGGTTCGATTTTGAATGTGTTAACCCAGGCGTTCTTTACCAGTCCACTTTTGCCTCTGGCCTTTGAAGTGGGTTTTAAAGTAGTGTTTTTTCATAGCCTGGTTCTTTGAGATACGACAGAAGGGTTCTGGGCCAAATTGTAGTCCTTGAGTCCCAACCCTTGCTAACTTATTGACTTTTTCGCTACCGATGACCCACTCTTACAGCTCAGACCAATATTTTTTTATTGGTCTGAGTCTTATGGTTACCGGATCACTATTACGGTGTTGTGCCTAGTCCACCCTTTTAATCAGTTCCACGGTACTTCTTGTGGAAGTTAAACTCTGGAAGCAAGACATCCTGATGTCATTGCGAGAGGAGGACATTCAAACACTTTTTGGTGTAAAGAAATAAGTAAATCACTTATTTCTTTACAGCAAAAAGTGTTTATCGTACAAATCTAAAATTTAATAGAAAAGAAAAAAAAATCTAATTTTTTACAATTTTTATTGACTTTTAACTCCAACCCGAAAACACCAATTTAGCCGGTTTTTTAAAATGAAAATCGGAATAACCGCTTTTCTAAAATCATCCGGTTTTCGAATCCTACTTTTTCACCGGGTTTTGGTAAAAGAGAGGACCTAGATGAGCCCTCAAGCTTTTAAGTCGAATTACCCCAGAGAGGATTCCTGACCGGTGAGCATCTCCCTCGGAGGAATCTCTGAACCTATTAGGGTATCTAAGGCGTTCAAGTCGGACTGAGTCAGTAGTTCCTGAAATTCGACTGAGATTAATTAACAAACAATAATCTTCAGCTTTAAAATATTAAGTATAGACACAGATAACATAATACTATATGAATACCTAGATGTGTGCGTGGTACTTGATCATTATTTTGTTGCGGAGTTATTTTAAAACTATAATATCTCCTAAGATATTCATTGAAATCTAATGAATGATGTCAAGAACAATTTTGGTAAGGAATAATATCTGGGGGCACGGCAGTGCTCCCGCCAAGTCGAGCGCGAAGCAAACACTGCCGTACTATCCTTTACTGGAAACATTTCGCCGCATTTTCAGGCCCCTATTTGAGAACCTCTAGATAAGACCAGAACGCAGAAATTTTCGTCATCCAGTAAGTCATAATCACATACTTAAAATCCAAAATTTCAAGTCTGCAGGTCATTTAGTTCCGAAGTTAAGCGAAAGCAAAGTTTCGCATTTATGACACTCACTCATTCATGATCATCAGAATAGAACTAGTACTTCCCATAAACTCAGAGAGCTGAAATTTGGTACAGAGTTAGAATTTAATGGCCACATAAAGGGAAAACTATAAAAACTAGGATAATCAAAGATCTGAAGTACCTGGTGACCCTGATTAGATAACACAAGAGCCCAACCAAACTATTAGAGAATCTGATAAAATAAATTAATATGCCCACGCTTCTACATAAAGAAGTGAAATCCCACCAAAAACATTCTGTAAAAAACTAGCCAAAACAAGACAAAGTCATGTCAAGTTTAAGGTTCCTTACTGCAATTTCTTTATTATTATAGTTAATGTGACTTGACCGTTGAAGGGTACACAAGGGTACTGTTATGTGGAATAGCTACCTTGCGTTGATCGGTTTCCCGTTCCAGATTGTTAGCTCTCAGGTATATTTTCAGCTGCGTGAGCCAATTCTTCCAGGTAAGTGGCATGTTTGTATTTTTGAGGTCTAGGGGTCTTAGTTGCCCTGTCCCGACGTTACCAGTTCCTGGGCTTGCTGTAGTTGATGCAGAGTTTGGCATTGGAGGACATTGTGCCGTCGACGCTTTCTCGTGCTTCTTTTCGTCCGCCATTTCGCACGCGCATAAATCAATCTGTTTTAATCAACCCAATCCGACCTGACCACTTCTGACACCATGTTATGTGGTGTTCGGCAGGCTTTGGGGATAACAGAAAGACGAGACAGAACTGTGACAATAGACTTTATTATTAATTAAACACTTACAAGGTGTCGCGCACTATACATGGCTGAACGGCGTCCAAGGTGCAAGAGAGAGAGCAACAACGTTAGACCGAGAGGGATGTATATAGTGTTGCCAACATCTCCCTTTTTTTTAAAAAAGACAAGTTTTACAACGTAAACAAAAACATCAGGAAGATTCCATGACTCAGTTGGGAGAATTCAAAAAGTGAGTACCTATCCTTTTATTTTAATAAAGACAACTGTTTCTGAGCCATGAAAACTTTTACAGTGGTTTAAGATTATTACATACAATATTTTTAATCAAAAATGACTTATACATAAAATTTCGTAATGGCTGTATAGGATAAGTTCCCTTTGACTGTTTTCACAAAAAAAAGTAAATACAAATAACATAAACATAACTAACTTCTGTTTGACATTACTATATAACAGTAGTAGTAGTAGTAGTATTATTCGTCCTTTCTTAGGACAGGCGAAGGTCTAAGCCATACTGCCAATTCTTGCGTTTGTTTATCTTCTTGATTTTTTTAAAAATTGGAAAATAAGCCGTCTTGAGTTTATGTGCGTAATTTTTCAGGCCCAAAGGCCAAATCTTAAGTTCTTTTTTTTATAAAATTTAACTGTATGTTGTCATCTCCGGTAAAGTATATTCCAGTGTTAGTTTCATAATCCGAGTTTGTCAAATCAAATTTCTCCAAGGGTGGAGCATATGAAGTCGTAAATGGGTATAAAATTTTCTGGAGAAGCTAAGATTTCCTGTAATGAAGGCGGGATATTTTTTTGTGTATTCATGAGCCGGTCTATTAGTAACAGTCGCTGTATGTTGAATGCCGGGCAAGTAAAAAAGATATGTTCAAGAGTCTGATCTTACTATATAACATATAACGATATGTATTTATTTAAAAAAAACAATACAGATAAAACTGAACAAAATAAATGTTAGTGAGAAACAATATTTTTTTTTTTTAACTAAAAAAAACTTAAGAAAGACAGACAGTGTTAACTATCAATTATATCGACTTGGTTTTTTAATTATACGTCCTGACCTTGATTTTCGAGGTGTAGGAGGTTTATGTGATAATGTTTGTGTGTTTGTGTTATTACTAATATTCGTTTCTGTTGCAGGTAAAGCTTCAGTGTCCGGATCGACCGGTTTCAAGATATGCTCCCGATTTCTACGAAATGTGCCTTGTGGAGAGTCAATGATGTAGCTACGAGGATGTGTGTCAGTCTCTGAAATAGTGCCTGGGACCCAAGTGTTGTGTGGCTTATGTTTAAAGTAAATTTTATCACCTACTTTCAGTTTTAACAGTGGTTTAGTTTTCCTATTATAATAAAATGTTGACTTAGCTTGTTGTGTTTCAATGTTTTCCTGTAATTTATTAATATCTACAACAATGGGTGACAGTGTAGCATCAGAAGCAGGCAATACTGTTCGTAGATTCCTAGACATACATAATTGTGCAGGTGAATAGCCTGTCTTTTTAGGTGTATTTCTATACATTAGCAATGTTAGATAAGGGTCTGTGCCGTCTGCTACAGACTTCTTTAACAAATTTTTTACTGTTCCTATTGCTCTTTCTACCATACCATTTGATCTACTCAAATAGGGACTAGAAGTAGTGTGTTTAATTTCCCATGACTTTGTAAATTCCTGAAACTCTTTACTGTTAAATGGAGGACCATTATCTGAATTAATAATTTTAGGTATGCCATGTCGTGCAAATACAGATTTCAAGTGTGTAATTACAGTCTTAGAAGTTGAATCATTTTTTAATAATGCAAGTTCTACATATTTTGAAAAGTAATCGACAACTAATAGGTATTTTAAGTTATTCATTTCAAATAAATCTATGCCCACTTTATTCCATGGTAGCAGTTTATACTCATGGTGGATTAGTGGTTCTTTTTGGTTATTTTTCCTGTATGTCAGACAAATATGGCATTTATTAATGTATTTTTCTATATCATTTTTCAAGTTAGGCCAATATACTGTTGTTTTAGCAAGTGATATGCAACTAGTTATGCCTTGATGTCCTTTATGTATTAATGAAAGTATGTAATCTCTCATTGAGTCTGGAATGACAATATTATTACCTTTGAGTAAGATGCTATCAATTACATGTAATTCATCTTTGAAAGTGAAATATGGTTTGACTAACTGACTGACTGACCTTTTATGCTCCGGCCATCCATGTTGACAATAGTATATTACCTGACTGAGAATGGAGTCCTGTGATGACTTCAGTCTTATTTCTGAAACTTTTTCTTTACTTACTGACCATGATGACTTTACCAAGTTGATGTGAAGGTCAATGTCCTGTTCTAAATCTGAGAGTGCAGATGATGGCAGGGCTGCTCTTGATAGGGTATCTGCAATGTATAAGTAACGACCTGGTACATACATGACATTTAAATCATAAGGTTGCAGTCGTAACATTATCCTCTGTAATCTTGCAGGGATGTCGAACAAAGCTTTTCTAAAAAGTGTGATAAGGGGCTTATGATCTGTTTCAACATTTGTTTTCTTGCCATAAATGTATTGGTGGAATTTAGTACATCCAAACAAGACTGCTAATAACTCTTTTTCAATTTGGGAGTAATTTTGTTGACATGCACTTAAAGATGCAGAAGCAAAGGCAATAGGTTGTTTTTCATGAAGAATTACTGCACCCAGAGCATCTTTGGATGCATCTACTGACAGTGTAATATTTTTGTTTGGGTGATAGTAAGTTAAAACCGGTGTTGAGCTAATTAATTGTTTAATTTTATCAAACTCTGACTCATGTTCTTGTGTCCAAACCCATTCATTTTGTTTTTTGAGCAATTGCCTCAATAAACAAGTTTCCTGTGAAAGATTTTTAATAAAGGAGCCAAGGTAGTTAACCATACCCATGAATCTTTGCAACTCAGGGACTGATGTTGGGCTAGCCATCTTACAAATTGCCTCAACTTTAGATGGGTCGACTTTAACTCCATCTTGGCTGAAAATGTGACCTAAATACTTAACTTCAGTGGCACAAATGACTGATTTTTCATTGTTGAATTTTAAGTTAATAGAACGAGCTCTGTCAATTACCTTTTGTAATATATCATTGTGCTTTTGTAATGAATTAGAATATAATAAAAAATCGTCCATCATAATTTTAACGCCTTCTATGTCATGGAAACGTTTTATCATCTCGCTATGAAAGATTTCTGGTGCTGCATTAATACCGAAGGGTAAGCGTGTGAACCTATAACGTCCAAAGGGAGTTATGAAAGTACACAGCCTGGACGAAGCCTCACTAAGTTTCAGCATCCAGAAGCCTTTATTGGCATCAAGAGTAGAGAAATATTTAGCTCCTGACAGTTCAGATTTTATCTCATCCAGTGTTGGAAACTGGTAATGAGGTCTCATGATGGCTTCGTTTAATTTACGTGGATCTATGCAAAGTCTGAGTTTACCATTTTTCTTTTTAGTTATGACAATAGGACTTACCCAATCAGTTGGCTCTTCAACTTCCTTAATTATGTCTTGTTTGAGCAAGTCATCAAGTTCTTTTTTCAGAGGTTGTCTCAGTTGAAAGGGAATGCGTCTACAGGCTGCAATCGTTGGAGAGGCATCAGGCTTCAGTTTGAGGTCCACTTCCAAGTCATTGATACAACCTATACCTATAGTAAGATCTTTCGGTAGCTGCGGTGCAAAATTTACATGGAAAATTCTTTTAATTAGGTTAAGAGTTTGACATGTCTCCCTACCTAAGATATTTTGGCATAAAATATCAACTATGTGAAAGTTGATGGTATATGAATGATTGTTATGCACTACTTCTAAGCTACACTGACCTATTGTTGGTATAGCATCACCACTGAAAGTTGACAATCTATGACAACTTTTATGTAAAGTGTCAAAAGGAATGTTGAGTTTGTGAAATGTGTGTGATGATATGATATTTGTGTCCGCGCCTGTATCAAGAATAAAATCAATTATGTTATTATTTATAATGAGATCCGTTTTCCAGGACTGAGATTTTACAGTATTAATACAAATTGTACCTACAAAGAGGTTATCATTACTATTATTAATAATTGGCTCTGATGATATAACTTTTATTGTTCTACACATTTGGGCAAAATGGTTATATTTACCACATTTGTGACACTTGATTCCTTTAGCAGGGCACTGAAATCTGTGAATTTGACCGCATTTGTGACATTTTCCATTTCTTGCTTTTGACCTGTTATCCGAGTTTGATTTCGAGCGTGCACCTGAATGTGATCGGCTGACTGATTGCTTTAATGGTCTTGACTGCCTGTATGATGTTTTAACTTGGTTCACTATAGGGGTATCTTCCAGAAGGCAAGCTGCTTGTCTACGCGTCGTCTCGAGGTCCTTTGCCAAATGAATCGCTGCTCCTAGTGATGGAGGTTTCTCCGACAAAATCCTTTCTCTTATATATTGGTTATTGGGATGGAGATTCAGGCTAAATATGTCTCTTGTCAGACTGTCCTCTAGCTTTTCTAAGCTGCATTGCTTGGCAATGTTTTTGAGATCCGTGACATAGTCGTCAATACTTTCGTCAGTCTTTTGTCTCCTGTTAAATAACTTATGTCGTTCCATTGTCGTGTTGACTTGAGGCAAAAAATGTGCATTGAATCTCTCAGTGAGGGCTACGAAAGTAATGGAGTCAATATCCATATTGAAACTATAGAAGGTGCTTAATGCGTCTGTTCCTATGAAGTGAAGTAGAATAGCTACCTTGCGTTGATCGGTTTCCCGTTCCAGATTGTTAGCTCTCAGGTATATTTTCAGCTGCGTGAGCCAATTCTTCCAGGTAAGTGGCATGTTTGTATTTTTGAGGTCTAGGGGTCTTAGTTGCCCTGTCCCGACGTTACCAGTTCCTGGGCTTGCTGTAGTTGATGCAGAGTTTGGCATTGGAGGACATTGTGCCGTCGACGCTTTCTCGTGCTTCTTTTCGTCCGCCATTTCGCACGCGCATAAATCAATCTGTTTTAATCAACCCAATCCGACCTGACCACTTCTGACACCATGTTATGTGGTGTTCGGCAGGCTTTGGGGATAACAGAAAGACGAGACAGAACTGTGACAATAGACTTTATTATTAATTAAACACTTACAAGGTGTCGCGCACTATACATGGCTGAACGGCGTCCAAGGTGCAAGAGAGAGAGCAACAACGTTAGACCGAGAGGGATGTATATAGTGTTGCCAACAGGTACAAAACCAGGTGCTCCATGACACTATTGCACGAATCTATCGCCAGAACGGCTACTCATTAGGTAATTACAACAGATATAACATTACGTGTAAAAAAATTGACTTGTACCCACTAACGTATAAAGAATGTTCAACGGCCAGGTCACACAACATTAACTATAATAATAAAGAAATCGCAGTGCATACCTATTTCACATAAAAATCAGCAGGACAGCGGACTATTCTGTTGTAATAGTCCGCTGTTCATAGGGCATGAATTTCGGACTATCGTAATCTCGGACCGTGAGTTTCGATATTGAGTGCTCCAATATCGGAATTAGGATTCATACAAATATTTCTATTTGAGTTTTTAAAAAACCTATATTTTGGACCAAAATATAGGTTTATTTAAAATCGCAAATAGAAATATTCATCCATAACTCAAAGGTCAATAGGACCCAATTGAAGAATTGTTGTGCTAGTATAGACCCATCACGCTCCTGTCCATGTTTACAAGCCGTTTTCGAGCGTTATAATGTCTCGCACTGCACGCAGGTTTGACGACTTCCAGCTTCCCGAACAAGCCGGATTCCAATAAGACTTTAGTACCATAGGCCACTTACATACGCGCGGCTGCAGGTTACCTATACAGAAGACCGAGGAGCAAGGAGATTTGGCACGTCTGGAGGAATCCTCCAGACGTGCCAAATAAACTATCGGTACATCCAAGTGTTGCAATCACTGTACGATAATGCCATTATGTCAGTCCGCCTTAAAGGCCAGAAGTCGAAACACACAGCTCCAACGAGGTACGAGATAGGGAGATGTGATATCTTCTGGAGTGGACAGGACTTGACCCACCTTTGCTTTGCAGATGATATCGCAGTTATGGCTGAGGCTGAGCACAATGCTCGACGATCTCTGTAGAGTCTTAAGAAGTGGGTCTTAAAATGAACATGGATAAGAGAAAATTATGTTGAATGCTCATGTCCTACCCAATCCTGTAACGGTTTACCTTGGACTAACATTCCAAATAAAGAATAAAAAAAACAACTCCAACTCGGCTGGGTAACGTTCAGGAAGCTACGGAGCATTATATCCTCGGCCCATCTACCGCAGTGTCTCAACACGAAAGTGAAACGTGGAAACTACGGAACTGAAACGTGGCCGCTTACAATAGACCTCATAAGAAGGCTCAAGGATTCAAACGGTAATGGAAAGGATAGCCCTTTCCATTACTACTTTGCTCGGAGTTTCTCTGCGTGATCGTATCAGAAATAATGAGATCCGTAGGAGAAATGACGTCACCGACATAGCCCAAAGAATTTGAACCTTAAGCGCCAGTGGGTGACACGCGAATATAGTGGGAAGGACTGACGCGGGAAACCGCTGATAGCGGGCAGCACAGAACCGAGCGGGTTGGGGGTACTTGGGGGAGGCATATGTCCAACAGTGGACGTCTATCGGCTGATATGATGACTCAATCCAACTTCATATCGAATATCTCCAATTCCGACATTAGTGTCGGAATTCTGTTATTGAGATCTAATATCAGAAATCGATATCGGAATTGAAAAAAATCCAATATTACATTCCCTAGCTGTTCACTAATGTGTATAGTGGTGTTCACGCCCGTCGCTTGCATTTTTAGGTAACTAATTTTTCGTGCAGTTAAATAAAGTTTTATATTAACTTATTTTTTATCCGTTATAGACATAAATTACAAGTACGTACGTAATTTTGTGCGTTGTTGTAGTTATCGTGAGGTTCATTTTTATTACTGACCTATTTAAATTTAGTATATCGAAAAAATAAAATGGTTACAGTCCTAAGCCGGTTAACAGTAATCGCTAACGACATTGTGTAAAACAGCAATTTAACGGGATAACAGAGGCCTTAGTATGAGTTTTGATAGTTTTCGAGCTCGATCAAACGTATCGTCTTTCTTCATATATTGGCCACTGTTTCTGATAGTTTACGCTAGGGGCGCTAGTGGGCAATGTATGAAAAGAGACGATACGTTTGATCGAGCTCGAAAACTAACAAACTCGTACTAAGGCCTCAGACATCAGTTTACAATAACTGTTGCCCGTATTCGTCCTCCAGTGTTCGTAGGAATTGAGATGGAGTAAAAGTTATGTTAGATGGATAAAAAAGTAATTTTATTTTAGCAATGTTTGTGTATAGAAAGTATGATATGTAAGATAGTCGCGGTCATGTCTTTATGGTAATCGTTAGTGAATATGGGTTTTGACGTTTCCCGCGCGCATTGTTGTCTCGTTTCCGCGCCCCCGCGACGACGTTTCTTTTCACATGTTGACTCGCGTTTTAACAATAACAGTTGTTAGAAAATAACGCAACAATGTTATTCTTTATTGAAAACAAGCCATGGATTGCCCTTATCGGCTCAAACCGGTTTTGGGGGCGGGCGTATAAGATACATAAGTGTCGCGTGCTTTTCGCTTACAAGTGGTCCACCGTCAACTTTGTCGATTGTAAATTGTTTACTTTGATAATATACTGCACGCTTAATAGTTCTGATAGACCAGGGTCGATAATTTTTGAGACCAAAAAAAATTATAATAGGATGATCTCCATTGGAAAAAGTAGAGAATATAAGAAAAATGATAACATTTACCATAGCAGTGTATATTTTTTTTATACCATCAGAAAGTAGAGATTTCATCGAACAAAAAACACACCAACTTTTTTAAAAAAGCAGATATTCTGAGGTGAGAATTTTCGATTGAAAATTAGGGTGCTTTTTCGATATTAATTCAAAATAAAGTAAAAAAATAAATATTTTTAAATCAAAAAAATTACTGTATGTTTGGGACATAAACAGGTAACTTTTCACCAAATTTCGTGGAAAAAAAATTTTTTTTTGCAAAAGATAAAAATACAAAATCAAAAACTCGGTTATTCAAAATTTTCACATAAATTTTGAGGTTATGTGAAAAAAGTGTCTATACAAAAGTTGTAGATCTTTTTATTACCTACAACTTTGCCATTTAACTTTTTTTCATAGGACTTGCAGTTTTACCGGAAATCGAGATTAACCGTGTTTTACCCTTAAAAACTCACCCCCTCCCCTTTCCCGACCTCAGATCGCCCGTATTTTTTTTTTTTTCATTTTGTTATATTCTCTACCTTTTCCAATGGGTATCATCCTACTATAATTTTTTTTCACTGTTTACCATTTTTAAAATTATCGACCCTGGTCCATGAAGGTTCATGTGAACTTGGGATTAGAATAAGCAGACATTGGGTAAATGTTTGGTTCATGCTGTGCTGGGTCTCAATAATTTATCTACAGATACTTTTGTTTACAATTTCTAAACTTTATTTACTATCTAGGTTGTGGAATGTTGCCGGAAATGGTAAAAACTTTACCAAGGGAGCTTTTAAGGTTAATTGGTCCTGAATTTTGTGGCGTATGTTCTCAAGAACTATCCTCTTTCGCAGTGTGTAAGTTTTAACTACAAAATAAATATGCAAGTAGTTTGTTTACATGTTCAACTTAACATTATTGTATAAATTTTATTGCAGCTCGCTTGCATTATACTTCCCGAAATCACATCAAGAATCAAAAGAGATGGCTATCTCAGAAATCTAATTTAGGAAATAATCAGGTAAACCAGACAATTTGGTAATGTATTGTTTCCATAGGATTTTTTGACGATCTTTATTGTTCACATAGTTTCTATCAAATCAAATTGTACATTATTGTAGACAGATGTCCGGAATAAGGAAACTGCATGCAAATTGCTATTTTTTGCTAGTATGTAGCCTAAATGACAATCTGTCTGCATTGACATTTAACATAACTCTTCATATAATTATTGTATTATGTATTTATCTATTTACATATTACATATTTCCTATTATTTTAATTCATAGAATAGAAATCCTCTTTACTGTAGTAGGTAATGATAAGGAACAATTAAATTTACAATGTCTTATCCTAAAATGTATGACAAATTGTGATGTTTCTATTTACTGATAGTTTAAATATATTATTTACTCCTAAGGTGAGCCAGTGTCGTATCCTATTGCATTACAAAAATTCGACTAAAGCACCAAAGTGCTATTAATCGAATATTAGGTTTCGCAACGAAACATGCTAGTTTTAACATAAACATTAGCAATTTGTCACCTCACAGACCACACATATTTCTCATGTTTATGTTGACCTAAATATCAGTATAGAGAAAACTTTAAGTCGGACCGTACGTATCATTCCAGATTTTTCGTCAGAAAATATTCGCTTGTGCTGTTGCTAGCAACACTCCGTTGTGGGGCAACTAATATCAAGCGAAAATTATGTGAACCCTGTCGTCAGAATTGAAACATACATTGCAGCAAATTGTTTGACTCCGCGTTCCTATCGACGTGGAGTTAATAACTTTTCATAGAAAATAAATGCATAGTATTATTACTTATTCAAATGTACCGACAGATGCAGGGCAGGTAGCCTGAACTGTGAAATTTCAATATTTTTAATCTTACTTTATAGGCATAAAATTCAAAGTATCTGTAGAACATTTGCTTGTTTTTTGGAAGCCTGATATGTGTATGTTCCAAACATTCGGTTCTTCTGAAGATCTTATATTAATATGAACATTGTTTGATGTTATTTTGTATGTGTGCTTAATTTTAAGCTTATTATTTTAGAAACCGTTAAGGTCTCGGGAGCTTTACTGCGAGCTATGCGATGTTGAGATAACATCTAAGGTGCACGCTATCTCTCACTACTCCGGGAAACCTCATCGCGCGTAAGTAAATTATTTTCTTATCCCCTTATTATAAAACACGGGCCTAGTTAGTCGTGGTTTAAAAATGATGCTAACTCTGTCTTTCATTAAGCAAATAAAAGTGACAGCATCAGTTTTAAGCCATGACTGTCCTATAAATAAGGTGGTTAGGGTTCTACAGATCTTCGGAGCTATTAACATATTGTATTAAATAAAGATTTTGGCGCTCTACTCCAAAGCAGCAGATGTACGAGTGTGACCCAGGCGCTCTGATTGTATGCCGATTTAACGAAATATATCTTAATGCCAGCTATAAATTTCCACTATCGTAGGTAACACCCAAAATTCCATCCCTTTGGCCATTGGAAATCCACCACCGTGCGTTTTGCAAACAACGTACCCATTTTCCGATGGACCTTCAAAAAAAGAGTCGATTACTTTCTTGAAGGCAGATAACGCAACCGCATTTAATAGTGTTGTGGTTGATCATGGGTAGGGTTACCAACTTTTTTTCTATTAAATATAGTATTTTCGAAGCTATTACCTTTAAAAATATAGTAGATGGCAAAAAAAATTAAAAGAAAATAGTACGTGGTTGAAATATGTATTACTTTATTTTATAAATGGATATTTTTTGGTTCTCTGTGCCTTAATAATTAAATTTACCCAAAATATAGCAGTTTCACCTTACGTCAGTTTACTATATTTATTTTTTAGAAATATAGTATTTGATATCCTAAAATAGTAGGATACTATATTATATGTATAGTAGGCAACCCTAATCATGGGCAACATTCATTTAACACGGGCATAAGAATGCCCGTTTGTCTCCCTATAACATAAAAAATTAAATAAATGATTAAGTATTCATAAATTGCCACATCTGGAGACCACGCCCAGGGCCAATCTTGCTGGGCAAATCTTCTTAATCCCGTTCTGTATGAAAGTTTTTAAAGAAAATGCATTTCCATATTGACTTATTTTTTTATTATTTCACAGTGACAACGAAATTTCGTAAACATAATAATTTTTGTAATTATTATTTTTAGCATTGTAGAAGGTCGCAAGAACCCCAAAAACATATTGCTGTTGCAACCCGAGATGGATGCCCGACTGTAAGTTACCAGCATTAACACATATTTAATAATACAAGGAGATAGGCCAAGCCGGTGTTTAACTTGTGACAAGTGTATGGCCTGGCATACATTTCCGCCACTTCGCCTTCCGATAAAGTCAAGTGAATACGTAACTCAGCGATTTGACCGATCTCCTTTGCGACAGTGCTTAACTTTCACTGCTTTGCAGTCCTTAAGACGCGCGCAATGAATAGTGTATATTATGGCATGCTCAACAAGAACCATGTTATGTAGTACGGCCGCTGATCGCGACACTCGGTCTTCCTATGAACTCGGCGATTCAACCGATCTCCTTAGATGAATATATCTGTAAGAATTACGTTGTTTAATAAAATGTTACTACATGGATCCTAGTACTAACATTATCGTGGTATTTTTCTTTAGGCAACAGTTGATTCGTCGCGAAAAGAAGGTCTTAAAGGCAGGCAACGTCGAACAATCTGCTCCTATTGAGGAAGAAAAGAAGGAAGCTAAATCTGTCCCGCCGGAGCTGTACTGCGATATATGCAAGGTTAATATAATAATAATAATAATTTTATTTTGCCCGCCCAAACCTACACATAATAACTGTGCTTCATAAATCTCAAAGGGCAATGGAGATTATTTAATACTAGCTTCGCCCGCGTCTCCGTCTACGCAGTTTCAGTATAAATTACAGCCTATACAGGGTTACAGGAAAAGTCGACCTAGATCCGTTAAGGGCGTGTAGTGCACATCATTTCTGAATGATTTCACTATGGAACCCCCCATCCTAAACTTAATCGTTTTCGAGATATTCGTGTTTTAATTTTTTTTATGAAAATGCCCAATTTTTCGGCTATTCAATTGAATATTTTGAATTTTTTTGATTTTAATGATTATTTTTTCAGTTTTTTCCATGAAGAATGAGATGGTTAATGACCTCAATGACTAAAATTGCACGTAAGTTAAATAAATGGGTCATTGTAGACGATCGAAACTTAAGAAAATAAGTACAAATTATAAAAAAATATTTTTCTTTTCTGGATATCTCAAAAATTTTTGATGGCACTTGCTCTGCAGATGTGCTTAAAAACATCTACATTTTATCAGCTATCCAACGAGGTATAACAACCTAGGGTTGTATTTAAACTCATAGAAAAAAACATAGTTGAAAAGGTTCAGGTAGTAGGTCTAACGGTGAAACTTAGTTTCTAAGGCTACATGGGGCAGTCAGAATAAATAGTGCTTATTTAATCTAATTAATTTGACTTAAGTTCAGCATCATCATTTCAGCCTACTGGCTTCCACTACTGAACGGCCTCCCTCGGCTAGGTACAATTTTCATGCATCCATCGATGTCCCGCTATCCTGACCTAGGAGATCATTCAGTAATTCACCTAATGTTTTTGAATAAAATTTTATAGTTCATGTTCTACGTGTCCACCTCTATTTCGCACACATTTTCTAATTCTTTCACGTAGTCCACTTTTCACTACACCAGTGGTTAATATTCTTCTTATATCGTTAGCAGCATTAATTATCCTTTCTTTGAGAACTTCCACTGACGATATGGGGTTGAGCTCACTGTAAACGAGGCTCTTCATGTGCCCCCATACATAAAAATCCATGGGGGTCAGGTCGGGAGATCTGGCTGGCCAGGGTAAAGGCCCACCTCGTCCAATCCATTTGTTAGGATAGTTAGTGTCCAACCAATCCCTAACGCTTCTTCTGAAATGAGCAGGGCAGCCATCATGTTGAAACCACATGTCCCGCAGTAATTTATTGTAATGGGAGATCATCTAGTAGGTCACCTAAGTCACCTCTTAAGAAATTTTGATTTCGTTGTCTTGTTCCTCGTCGTCATCAATGACACGTGGTCTTCCTAAGTCCGTACGTCGTCGCAAAACTGAGCCAGTTTCACGAAGTCGTCGGTAAACTCCGTCGAAAACGCTCACATCAGGTACTCGACGGTCGGGATAGCGTCGTATGTACTCAGTCCGAGCTTGTGCGTTTCAACTATGTTTTTTTCTATGACTTTAAATACAACCCTAGATTGTTATACCTCGTTGGATAGCTGATAAAATGTAGATGTTTTTAAGCACATCTGCAGAGCAAATGCCATAATAATTTTTTGAGATATCCAGAAAAGAAAAATATTTTTTTATAATTTGTACTTATTTTCTTAAGTTTCGATCGTCTGCAATGACCTATTTACTTAACTTACATGCAATTTTAGTCATTGAGGTCATTAACCATCTCATTCTACATGTAAAAAACCGAAAAAATAATCATTAAAATCAAAAAAATTCAAAATATTCAATTGAATAGCCGAAAAATTGGGCATTTTCATAAAAAAAATTAAAACACGAATATCTCGAAAACGGTTAAGTTTAGGATGGGGGGTTCCATAGTGAAATCATTCAGAAATGATGTGTACTATACGCCCTTAACGGATCTAGGTCGACTTTTTCTGTAACCCTGTATGTTATTCTGATGTGAGCTACACTTACGTGCAATGAAATCGACTCACCGGTACGCTTTGGTTCAGAACTCCCTAATCAAAATCTACAATTAGTAAATAATCTTTTTTAACCCCGTGTGTTAGACAAGAACCTAAACTTACATTAGACCTGTTTTTACTGTGATAGATTTTGGTTTATTGATTTTACAAATTGGAAACCAAATACAGTTAAAAGAGCTAAAATTTTTGGGAAAATCAGCTGAAATTTAAGGGTCAATAAATCTGTAAGATTAATCAATTATTCAATAAGCAATGATTCAATTAACTCTGAACAATCTGCATAGTCACAGAAATGGCGTATAACGTAAAAATGAGAAACCAGGGTTTCCGAAGAAATGAGTCTAATGCTGGGGCCGCACTTGCGCCTATCGTCCCGAAGTAATGCGTGGCGATACTTCGTACGATACACGCAAGTGCGGCCCGAGCAAAGTTATCGCGATAAAGCATGTGGCATTTCTTTATTTGCACGAACTGTCGTGCAATAATCCAAGATGGCCGAAATCATTTCCAGACGTGTAAATTGCGTAGTATTATTATCCTTCTTTGCGTTTAACTATGCATAATCACTTTCTTTTCTTCAAAATTGTGTGCTAATAATTACGTAATGCATTTATTATAAAAAATAACTCCGCTGTATCGTATACTTAGTCACCCGTACGCGTCTGAACTAATGGAGAACAACCTTCGAAATGAACAACGCATGTCTGACCACGCGGCGCGATAGGTTAGCGCGCTAAAACCCTGACGTACCGCCTCCCGGCCGATAACGCACAAGCAACCCAAATATTCGTGACGATAGCCGATAACGGCCGGTCACATCTGCGTGTATCGTGTCCTAGCACGAAGCTTCGTGACGATAGGCGCAAGTGCGGCCCCAGCATAATTGTCAACCAATACTTCGTTTATCGATGTTTTTGTTTAGAGTATAATAAATAAAGCTTATGAAATATACATTCAAATTATATTTACAGGTTTTGTATCTAATCTTATTTTTATACACCGATATATTAAGAATCGAAACCTACGAGGTGAGTCGATTTTATTGTTCGTAAGTGTATATTGTAAAGTTTCATTAAAATCCATTCAATAGTTTTTGCGTGAAAGAGTAACAAACACACATCAAGACATCCATTCATACATCTAACGGGTGTAAAAGACATGAACAGTAAAACGAAAACCATGTATTCTGCTCACCATCATTACATTTTTCTTCCTTTGCACTATACCTGGGAAATTTATAGTTACGATTTTATTAAAGGTCAGTCTTAATTTTTTTTTCATATTTTTATGAAAACATTCTAAACATTATTTCTTAATTATTGTCCTTTCTTTCTTTCTTATCATTTTTTTTTAGTATTTCATAATAAAAAATGGCATCAAAACGTTAGCGTTCAATGTAGCTCACTTGATGTGCTCGGACACAAACGAACGGGGCCGCCGTCTGGTAAAAATATCACGGTTTTGCGAGTTGCGTGCGAGTTGAGCGCTTTACGTTGCGCAGTACAATTTGCAATATTTTTTAACACCTTAAAATAAAAATCATTTTCCAGCAATATATTTTTGATATGTGTCTTATTTTGATGTATCGAATACATGGTTCTCGTTTGACTGTTCATGTCTTTTACACCCTGTATACATCCATACAACTTTCGCGTTTATAATATTAGTAAAATTTTTAGTTGCAATCTGGGAATATAATATAGGACTGTCTTACTGATTTAGAAATTCCTTTTGTATGTAGTCCATACTTATACCTACGCGTATAACGGATTAGGAACTGCGCGTGAACAATCAATTGTTATGCAAATAAAAATGGTTTGATATTATTAAGTATGGGTTAAATTGCGCTCAAAACAGTCTTAAGTTCAGGTCACCGCACCAGTCCCGCACGACAGAAAATGAGCATTCAAATAAGGCGTGAAGCACAAATCTACTCTATAGATACACTTTATTTTACATTGACATAATTAAATAGCAAACAGTGCCTGTTAAGCGAGCTTGTCGCAATCAAGCCACTACTGTAAAGTAGTATCTACAAGGGAAAAGATGTCTTGCAGAGAAACACAAGAATATTTTGATTTTTCGTTCTCTTCAGACTTGAAGAAAAAAATTGCTAAAGACTTGATTGTATGAGCTCCCTTATCCTTCTCAGAAAAGGCAGAAGTTATCAAATTGCGCATTTAACCCTTATAAATTAACAAAAAGAACCTCAATACTGCCACTCAACAATTTAATTCTAAAAACATTTTTTCAGACTGCTGTTACTTGTTCCGAGCAAATGACCACCCACTTGAACGGAAAAAGGCATCTGGCTAAAGAGAAGAACCACATACTGCAAATGATGAAAGCCGAGCCACCAAAAAAAGAGAGTGAGGCCCCTAAAAAAGATGGTTAGTATAGTTTACTTATTTTGACAATTTACTATTGACATGGAGAAATAACAGTTTTTATTATTGTTTCTAGATATTTGCACAGAAGAAGATGTGGATGTCGTTGGAACTGAAGAGGACGCTAAGGAGCAAGCTGGTGAGTTAAAGAGTCCTATCTTTATCTTTTATCCATTAAAATAGATTGCTTAGGCTGCAAGGCATAACCCAGAATAAGGACTAAAAGTACCGCGTACAAAAAGTACTACAAACAACGTTATCTTAGAATGTGTGTTTTCATTGCACCTTTTCTCTGATGACATTTTGATGAAAAAGGTCACAGTCTTAGGCCCGTATTACAGAATGACACTCAGAAGCAAACATGTCTTGAAAACGTATGTCACTTTCTATCACGCACAAAGTGATAGAGACGTAGGACGCTCAAGTCGGCGTTCATTCTTGAAACTTATTCTATAATACGAACATTACATTAAAGCAAAAAAGGGAAGATACATTACCCGAGTAACGCGCGTGTGCCTACAAAACTGACCAATGGCCCTACTACGTCTCAGCTGCATTGTTAGGTGAGCGCGATAAAAAAATGCAAGAGTGGTGCGAGAGCGACACGTTCAGCATAGTTTGTCTATGTAGTTGACGAGGCCTGCTTTTTGAAAGATGCGATAAGGAGAATGCTGTATCATCACTTTTGGTTTAATCTAAGGTTACAATACAAACATTTCAGAGATGTGTGGCGTTTCCATTTTTTTTCACTGATCGGTGCGGAGCGGGAACGAGAAGAGAAGAGATACCTATGTTCAATCTTATTTAACGGCGTCGCGACACGTAAAGATTACGGAGTTTGCATCTGTCAAGTGAAAATTTACCTAAAGTTGATTTTGTTTCTAATTTTTATTTAGCATGTTTAGTTAAGATTGAAATTTATACAAAATTAAATTAATAAAAAAATATTTTAAATAAAAAAAGACGCCTCAAAACTAAAAACAGAAATAATAATTTTGTTTATATAAATCTAAATGTTTTTTGAAGTCGGTCCCAAATACAAGTGTCAACGTTTATTCCAAATATTATTAGTTGGCACCGATAACAAGATTATTATTTCTCTGTATTTAGTTTTGAAGGCGGTTTTCTTTTATTTTCTTTTTTTGGTTTTTAGTAGGTACGTATTTTGAGTGAAGAAATTTTCAGGAAACTATTTCGAGATCTTTTAGACAAACAAGGAGTTAAACTATTACGATATCGCCGACGTCAATTAAATAGGCACTATTAGTGATAACTCAAAAACTACTCGTCAGATGTCGATCAAATGACAAGCACCAGCTTCCAAGGGTTGAAAGAATCTTCAAAATCGTACACAGTAAAGATTTATGAGATAACAAACATTTTTAAAAAATCCTGTCATGGATAGTTCCCGCCGCAGCACTTATCCATGACAGGAAACTTTTCTATGTTTTAAGTTTTCTTTTTAATTTTGTATAAATTTCAATCATATGTATCTAAAGTAAGAATGATACGGTAGATTAAGTTAAATATGGAGTCTCTCAACACGTGTTATTACAACAAGAACTTGGGAGAAACTCGACATCTATCTTGTACAGAGATTCGGTGTTGAGACTTCGCAGTCTCGCACACATATCCGCACCTTAAGAATCGACCGCGCCGAAGAAATCGTTTCTATTTGCCTTACACCTGTCGTACTGTAATTATAAGTGAATTAGAATGAATGCGAGCGCATCTGTCAAGTCGACCGCATCACCCGCGCCGATTCTGATGACGTTATCCGAATTAGTCTAGTATTTCTGTGGTTCTTCAGATTCGGACGATTCGACGTGGGAAGGTGTGCGAGGTTCCATAGGATTTCATATAAAGAATTCTAAAATTAGTTTCGTTCGAAGAGTTCGACTAGGTTTAAGTGTGTTTAAACTCGATAAGGGGCCATTAATTTATTTCGTAAGACGACTTATGGGGGATGGAGGTAAGGTCAACCATATATTACTTTTCTTAGAAAAGGTTTTTTTTTTCATATTATATTTTTTACTATAGGAGGGGGAGGCGGTCAAAAAAAAAGCAGTAATCACCTTAATAAATGGATGGCCCCTAACATTAAGTAGCAAGATTTTAATGTTGTGTATTTACTCAGATTATCTATGATTATTGCAGAAGATAAGGTCATGCTAGATGATTGGGGCACCGGCGCCGAAAATTGGGAGGAGGCGGCTTCGGAAAAAGTAAAGGGTAAATATTTGTATCCTTTAACCCATTCATTGCCACCTCCAAAATTGTGTCTTAAGCTAGGTGCCGCCATACATTTGTCAACGAGCGCCCATCGGCGGCCACGGCATCTTAGTTATGGATTTATTGCCGCCCATCGGCGCTTTCGGCATGAGGGCTTAGAATACTACCACGTCAATCAGTTTTTTTGTCTTATTGGGGTTTGTAAGTGGGTTATAAAACTGCTTTAATGTGTAATTGTGTTATTATAGTTAAATACTGCGATTTTAACGGGTATTACATTTCAAAACAACGATGAAGAATAAAGGTGCGTTACTAAGTTTTTTTTTGCGATTTAGATTGTTATGGAACATTATTTAGTAATTTTTAATTAAAAGAAAGATAAAACACGATAAAAACAAAAGTTTAATTGTAAATTATTAAGCGTTATGTGAAACCCAGAAGTCCTCAACCTTTTTCCAAATAATAAAAAAAAAATTTTTGTTACACTTTCATAAAAATATCTTTTTTTTTGTAAATTCTGTAAATCAATTTCTATACATAACAAGTATGATAGTTGTTCCGGAGAACACCAATTGGAGGGAGAAACTGACTCATTAAAAGCTTTTATTTAATTTGCAATGTATGTTTGTTCGGGTGGAATCTTGCTACTCGATTTTGAAGCCGATATCTTCAACCGATTGAGCTGAAATATTGTGTACACGTTTAGTTTGGATGACAATATACGATAAGCTGTGTGCGACGTCATTCTAAATCCAATATGGGGGACCATCCAATATGGCGGAATAGTTATTTTTAATGCATTTCTGCAATATGGGTATCAAATGAAAGGGCTTGTTGAGAGTAACTCGAAAAATAATGTGACGTCATTCTAAATCCGTAAGTTGCGTCCGTAAGATTGAACTTCGAAATAGGCGTTATATCCGGAATTGGGATCACAGAAAATGATATCCATAATATTAAAAAATCACGTCCGCCATATTGGATTTCCAAAATAGATGTTGTATTCGGAATAGGAACCGCCAAAAACCACGAAAATGATACCCATATTGATATTAAATTTAGAAGTCACGTCCATCATATTGGATCTTGAAATAGATGTTGTATTCGGAACCGGGACCCCCGAAAACCATGAAAATGATACCCATATCGATATTATATTTAGAAGTCGAGTCCGCCATCTTGGATCTCCAAAATAGACGTATTCGGAATTGGAACACCCAAAAACAGCGAAAATGATATCCATATTGATATTATAAGTATTTAGGAGTCGCGTCCACCACATTGGATCTCGAAATAGATGTTGTATTCGGAACCGGGACCCCCAAAAACCACGAAAATTATACCCATATTGATATTATATTTAAAATTCACGTTCGCCATAATAAATCTCGAAATATATGTTGTATTCGTAATACCCGGTGGTAAAAGCACGAAAAAGATAGGTGTACCTACCTACTAGGGTTGCTGAGGATTCCTCTTCCGCTTCCACATAATGCGGAAGTTCCGCAATATTTTGAGTTCCTCAACCGTTACCGCATCCTAATAAATAAACATAAAAAATTCCTCTTCCGCTATCGCTTCCTCAAAATTTAAAAGGAATTTAAGAGGAATTACACTGCGCATGCGCGTATCCATGGCAACGCACACGCCGCAGCACGATGCCGTGCCGGGCCGAACGGTCAGCGAGCGCGCCATCCCCTCCCGCCACCCTCGCTTTTCCTTGGTTGGACTTGATATAGCGTTGTTTTGCGCGCGTACGCATCGCAAACGTAATAATTTGTCTCTAACCCATTCAAAAACATTGTTTTATCGAAAATCGAAATGAGACCGAAGTGTAGTGCTATATGGACGTACTTTATTGAAGTAGATGAAGAGACTGTGAGTTGTAAGTTGTTCAGTTAAACTTATTCAAGGAAAGGGTGCGGGACTTCTGGGCTACGTAGTTTTGTTTTACAAAGAACTTTCGAGCCGTCGATCATGAAAGTTAAGCAACCAAGTGCGCGGTCGGTACTCGGGTGACCAAAATTTAACACGCATATATGACATCAAAATATAAGATTTCTATCAACCTTTGAGTCGTTTCCGGTATACGAGAAAGTCAAGGGAAGACCACTCCCGATTTTTACTTTCTCGTATACGTAGTAAATTAAATAATCAACACCCTGAATACAGGTGGTTGGACTGGTTGGGGATCGTCTTCTGAGTCAATATTTTAAAAAAAGTTTAAAAAAAAAACAAAAAAAGAAAACAAAATGTACCCAGAAAATATTGTAAGTACAACATTTTCTGGGTACTTTATTTATTTTTCAAAAATAATTTTTTTTTTTCAAATTTTTGAAATCAACTCGGAAGCCGATCACAAACCACCTGTATGCAGGATGTTGGTTATTTAGGACTGGACCGATTTTGATGAAATGTTTTGTATGTGTTCCAGGAGATTCGTGAATGGTTTAGCTTCACAATGTAAAATAAATACTAGCGGACCCGACAGACGTTGTCCTGTACACACGCAATAATTAATTAGAAGAACCTTTTTTCAGTGCAATATATATATTATATATTTCATATCATCCTCTTCCGCTTCCTCATCCGCATCCTCTTCCTCAAAAAATATCCTCATCCTCATCCGCATCCTCTAAATTTGTGCTTGATACTTCCTCTTCCTCCTCCTCTTCCTCATAATCACTTCCTCAACAACCCTACTACCTACAATAGAATAAATATTATTTATTTGTTGATATTATATTAAAAAGTCGCGGCCATCTTGAATCTCGAAATAGGTGTTGTATTTGGAATCTCGACCCTCGAAAAATACGAAGATGATAGATATACCCGTATTGGTATATTGAAAAGTCACGTCTCGCGTCCGCCATTACTGGATCTCGAAAATATCATGGTGTTTTATAATTTTATTAATAAAATATTAATATACAAAATTAGTTATATTTATAGTATTCGGACTCAATTGCTAAAAATCATAAAAATTATAATTTGATAAAAAAGTTAAGAATCTCTGAACTTTGAAGCAGGACGCCTATGGGCGCCGGCGGCATGTTAACTAAGAATGCGTATTTTGTTATTTCTAAGATATCCAGAGGCCAAATGAGGGAATTGTATACTAATGATTGAAAGGATTTTTTGGTAGTATTATTTCATTTTACAAATCACATTTGACTGAAAAAGTCGACCGAAAAAGTAGGGCGCCGATGGGCGTCTTCGGCATGTGCGTATACTCGCAAAGAGCGCCCATGGGCGTCCGCGGCACTGAATGGGTTAATTTTAATCCACATACGTATAAAAAAAATCTATGCATGCCTATTTTGTATAATGAATTAGTTTGGCCTATTGAAAAAAGGTTTCAGAGAAATTCCACTGATTTCGGCGATTCGCTTCGTTTATAGCTAATTGCCACCACCTTGTCGACCTAAGTACCTAACCTGTCTGTATAGTTCATATTGCATTATTTTTCTGTTGTAAACGAATCGGGGAGTAACATGCTGTTAATATTTTAAGCAATAAGTATTAGAAGACATTTTCAGATTTCAGGTAATATTGGCACTGGGACGCAATTCTCATGCCTTCGAAACAGTCTCGAGTTCGAGATAAATCTCGAATTCGAACTTTAATCGAGTTTTAATGACGTTGAGCTATTCTGAAAATTTCAAGTTCGACTTTTCTCGAAGGGAAGCCACTCGAATTGCTTCCAGTGGTTGGTAGCGGTCGAGACAGATTTCGAATTCGAACCACCATTTAATATCTGTAATCTACGCTCCTAAACGTCAAAAAACTGCATGCAGTACATACCTATTATACCTACTTACTTACCATACACACAGTTATTTTGTGATATAATCTTTAGTTTATTTGTTAATTTTAATTAATTTACAGAGCTTTTTGTACGCCACATTTGTTTACCAACCTAAATCAATAAAAATGACCTTCAAATTATATAAATATTAAAAAAAAACATGTTTAATAGTTTTAAGAACTTTCAGAACATTATGTAAGGTGTAAGGGGTATGTTGTTGCAACCGTTTTAAAACCGAATTAAACGTTTAGAGCGGGACGCATCGTAACGTGATTATGTTCTCAAATGGCAACATTTCACACAAAATCTCGAAGTAATTCGATTAGTGGTGAGCAGGGCCTGATGGGGGGGGGGGGGGGGGGGGGGGCAAGCCGGACATTTGTCCAGAACGGCAAAAACGAAGGGCGGAAAATGAGTATTTCGATTGAGATTATTTCGAAGGAAACGAGAATTGCGCCCCTGGTTACAGACTCCATAGATAAAGGACTTTGGCTGATTGGCTATTAAAACTATCGTATGATGAAACTGAAAAGCACCGGGAGTATTATTTTTTTGATGATTGTATAGTGGAAGTTTGTATTAGCAATTATGTCTGTATAAACTTAACTTGTATAAACAAATAAATTATTATTACTAATGTTTTTAACGCCTTTTATACTATTGCTGATTGTTAGACCTTCAGGTCACACACGTGATTATTTACAGAAAAAAAATATAAACAAGTAGATACTAGAATACACATGTATTTATTTGGTACCAAAAATAGAATTTCTTACAATTACTGTCATGAGATGAAAAAGGAAGTCTAAATATGTGTAGATTGGTTGCTCTAAATAATGTCTTGTTTGTACTTCCAGAATAAATATTCTCCCTGGACGGCTGCATCACTGAAGGGCGGATAGAAATCTTGTGGCACTGAAATAGAATACCTACGTTATTGAATTGAATGTTAATTTCAAACAGTAAAATTAAATAAGCATTATATTGAGTATTATTTTTATTCATAGTAATAAATCGTAATTCATTGGATCGTTCCTACCTAATTAAATAAATCAATTTTAGGATATGTTTATCACAAGCTTGTGTAATGAACTGAACATGCTCAGTAACGTATCATTATGAAGTCTGCGCCACTAAGATATATATTTTTCACAAAAAAAAGGTATCTACCGTACCTACGGCTACGGTATCAAAGACGGCTCAATATGAAACATTTAAAATAATTTAAAAAGGCACTTACGTTTTAGATACAGTACCTAGGTGGTTTATTCAAAAATTATTAGATACTCGGCGTTTTAGCGTTAAATGGGGCAATGGTTATGTGTAAAACTCATAGATATAGGAAACTGTAGATCGGCAATGTGAAAGAGAACATTTCACGTATACGTATGCGGCCTAAGTCGGCCTGTACCTACACGTAGAAAAAAGCAACTGTCAGACTGCAGTACTATTTTTCACGCACACATGCGTATTACTCAGTCATTGGTTCATTTTTTGGTCTCGACCAAGTCTATTCATTGCCAATCTAGAAACGTCAGTAATAATAAACCTATGGATGAGACCATTTCTCGTACATGCTGGCAGCCTAAGTCGGCCTCTCAGTGTGTGAACACACACAGCAACTGTCAGACTGCATGGTGCAGTACTATGACGCCTGTGGGGGAAGATGGAAAACGCCCTTTTTCACGCACACATACGCATTTTATTTATTTATTCATAAATAAGGGGCTGAGGCCGTATCTCAGAGCACTTCGACCCTATGGGATCTTTTGTGCTTCCCCTTTTCCTTATCACCCATCCCCGCCAACATCGAAAACATTTTGTATGAGTTTCACGATGTTAGCGGGAATAAGGTCTATAAAGTCCTCTGGTTTAGGGTAAGCTAAACCCAGGGCCGCGCCGACCCCCGGCAGCGCCTGTGTGCGAGACCTATGAAGCGCCTCTTTTGTTTTGTCGTCTTGTACCAATACTATGGAGATGATATATCATCTGGCGCCCCTATTGCCTTGGCGCCTGTGTGCGCCGCACACTTCGTACATTGGGGCGGCTCGGGCCTGGCTAAACCTAGGACCCTTAGTCGCCTGTTGGCTAGTGCATCACAGTCACATAGTATGTGCTCCATGCTTTCTTCCTCCTCACCACACATTCTACAGATGGGGTCATCAGCTTTGCCTATCGTGCACAGGTGTCGTCTAGTGGCAAAGTGGCCAGTGAGAGCGCCTATGAGGCAGCGGATTTGGGTTCTGCTGATTCTTCCCATTCTTTTAAGGTAGCTTGTGTGAGGATCCTAAAAACTTCTTTGAGTGTGACACAAACGCATTACTCGCATATTGATGCATTTCGTTTTTCGTCTCGCCCTACTTGATTCATTGCCAGTCTTTAAACGTCAGTAATTATAAATCTATTACCTTTTACAGATTTATGCCCAGGATACACGAGGCTAGTTTTTCATGCCAGGCTAGCAAGCTAGAACTTCGGTAGGTATACTATCCTAACTTGCTGTCCTGACCTAGCACGTGCTAGTGCTTGTATAGATGCATGAATCTAGGAAATTTCATACCAGTACCATTGCAGTGACTAAAGTAACAACACGTTTGTGAAATAACTGCTTACTAGTTTTCTCACTAGCCTAGAAATTAAGCTAGTTTTGTATACACGTAGCCAGAGTTACTAATAGCTTACTAGCCCTCTCTTGCTAGCCTAGCTTAAAAAACTAGCCTCGTGTATCCCGGGCAAACGTTCCAATGTACGCTGGTCCTACAGCACCTGTATTGTCGACAGCGGCAACGTCGCGGTCGGATAGCTGCCGCTGCCGTCGACGACAGTGTTTCATAGTTTTGTTTGTATGTAGGTAGGTAAATTGCAAGCGTATAATGACGAATACTCTTCTATGAATTTACGCTTCCGTGGACAGTAACCTTACTGTGCCCTAGAAAAATATTCTGGTCTGGATCTTTTTAACCATTTCAGGCCAGTCGGTTATCTAATTTTGCTAATTCAAGATTTGACCTAAAGCTTACTATCTAAATATAAGTATGTTATTAATTACCAATTAACAAGAGCGACGTCGCCTGCGTCTCCGCGACATGCAGCCGTGAGTGAACCCAAACCATAGCGCCAATGCTAGTATGGCTAGAAGCCCCAAAAGCAATACCGCTTGAACTTTTGGTTCAGACAAATTTACTGAGTCTTTCGGTCTTAATTTGGGTTGTTTTGATTTGCCTTCACCGCCAGACGAAGACTTCTTTACGATTGGCAAAAAGTTCTTTATGGACGATCTCTGTTCTACCACTTCAGGCATATTTGCTAACGTTTATGAATTTTTCTATGCTTTAATCATTTTTACTGCACTGTTGTTTAAGTAATTTAAAATTGTAAATTAATGGAGGCTACATGGTTGTAGCCTGAAACCAAGAAGCTTATTTTTTCTATCTTTGTGTCTGTAACTTTGTAACTTTTGACAAAATGTGACATTTTGCTTTACCAATTATCATAGAGTAGAATTTGAGCTATGAAAATCAAAAAGATAAACTTTATCTTGTAGGTAGGTATATATTTTTTTAGTTTCATTACAATACCTAGTATCACCTATTGAAGAATAGGTACCTATACCTAGGTACTTATCAATCGAGTTTGCAATAGGTACTATGCTTTCAGCACTTGTTTCGGTATTATACTGATAGAGACACGCTAGTTTAAGCTTCTGGACCTGTCAGAGGCATTTGACTGCATCAACTGAGATAATTTCGAGCTGAGATTTCGAGTCTTTAGACTTGAGCTCTAGACCTTAGATTATACCTGGTACCTATATAATCTAAGAAGCTTTAGACATATAGGTACTCTCTAATCTGTGATTTCGAGTGTAGCATTTGTCCTGCTTTTTGGTTTTTGTTTGTTAGTTTGCTGTACCCCTAGTATGAGTTTGTTAGTTTTCGAGCTCGATCAAACGTATAGTCTCTTTTCATACATTGCCCACTAGCGCCTCTAGCGTAAACCATCAGAAACAGTGGGCAATGTATGAGAAGACACGATACGTTTCATCGAGCTCGAAAACTATCAAAACTCATACTAAGGGTACTGAAGGTCTTGTTACTTTGTGGGTTTCATGCCCCTTTTATGTTGGTGACGGGCTAGCAACCTTTCACTATTTTAGCGAACATTACCCCTAGTATGAGTTTGTTAGCTTTCGAGCTCGATCAAACGTAGTCTCTTTTCATACATTGCCCACTAGCGCCTCTAGCGTAAACCATCAGAATCAGTGGGCAATGTATGAGAAGACACGATACGTTTGATCGAGCTCGAAAACTATCAAAACTCATACTAAGGGTACTGAAGGTCTTGTTACTTTGTGGGTTTCATGCCCCTTTTATGTTGGTGACGGGCTAGCAACCTTTCACTATTTTAGCGAACATTACCCCTAGTATGAGTTTGTTAGCTTTCGAGCTCGATCAAACGTAGTCTCTTTTCATACATTGCCCACTAGCGCCTCTAGCGTAAACTATCAGAAACAGTGGGTCATGTATGAGAACAGGCGATATGGTAACTTTATTGTGCTCTATCTTCCTCAGCTTTATTCCCTTTATTAAAAAAATAAAATTACCGGGGCTCGTTTTCTCTGTTTACCTACATATTAAGTAAATAAAGGGCTAAATATGCCGCCATAGGCTCCAGCCTACTCAGCCTACTGGTAAATCCGCCACTGATGTATGACCGAGCTCGAAAACTATCAAAACTGATACTAAGGGTACTGAGGCCTTAGTATGAGTTTTGATAGTTTTCGAGCTCGATCAAACGTATCGTCTTTCTTCATACATTGGCCACTGTTTCTGATAGTTTACGCTAGGGGCGCTAGTGGGCAATGTATGAAAAGAGACGATACGTTTGATCGAGCTCGAAAACTAACAAACTCGTACTAAGGCCTCTGATGTGTAACCAAATGTTATCTAAGGCTCTGCTGATCTACTCAACCCCTTTTGGGATTATGAGCGTGTTTGTATGTAGGTATGTGTCATACAATATGTTGCGGAAAGAATATACAATAAAACTAGCTTTTGCATGAAATAATAGATGTCAAGATACATTGCTATGTCAACCAAACAAAATCGGTTAAATCGTCAGGAGGTGTCGTCTGGTGTTTATAAAATAGAATGTGTGACAGGGTTTATCGTCACCCGCTCACTATTCAATCTAAATGATAATGGATTGATTGATCAATCTATATGGTAGTGGATTGATATTACAGATCCATAAGGTACATATTATGTATGTTTTGAAATCATTACGAAATTGTAAGGTGTGGAGTTTCTTTCGCCATTTCTTCTCCATCTCAGCATAATAATAAATATTCGTCTAGGGCTTATGACGATTTTTTAATATTAATGTATTTCTACTGGGAGCACGCCATGACTTCGCCAACGATAAGAGTAGACTGGCTCGCTAATGGATCACCAAACGAGCCTACAGTTTATACCGTTAGCTCGCCGACTCGCCAATGGATCACCCGGTGTGCGTTACTCCAGCAAAATGTTAGCTCTTTTCAAAGATTGAATAATGCAGATAATTAGAGCCCTATCTGGTGTAAATGAGCCCGAAATTTTAAATTTGAGCCCTCAGCCGTTTTGGCAGTATTTAAGAAAAAGTGATTCTGCTGGAGTAACGTTACTCCAGCAAAAAAATTTTTAATTTTTAGGTCTATCTGAAAAAAAAGTATGCAGTAAAGTGGCTCGAATTCGAGCGAATTCGAGCCCTATAAAATAAAATTTGAGCCCCTCGTGATTCCATAGTTATTTCAGTTTTTGCTGGAGTAACGTTTGGCCGATTGCTGGATATCGGAAACTGTTGGACATACAATCACGATTTTTTGTATATATGCAGGAGTGAATTCGAGCCTTCTCTGCCCGAAATTTCGTTAAAATAACTAGAATGGTTTCGGAGCTATAAAACATTTTCTAAAAAACAAAAATATGCTCTAGCTCTTGAACGAAGACACCTAGGAACTTCGCAACAGTACCAGCTTGTACCTCATGTCTAACCACATAATCAAGTAAAATTTCGACATCCTACTGTAAGTGATTGGCGAGTAGTTACGAAATTTTGATTTCTTGAAGATGAATTATTTCCAGCACCGAAAAAACTACTTTCTCGAAGAGCTGGCTTACAACAATGTTTTAACAATAATTAGAGCCCTATATCAAAAGTACGTATACAAAATCACAGCTAGGTACATCGACTAATTTATATAATATTTATAAAAAACCATTCCGACAATTTTTGGTCGATTACCCGACCAAATTCGAATGTAAGGTCAAGGTGGCTAAATCCGTCTAGGGGGCGTCACCGTCTGCTTCGATTTACTTTTGACGGAATTATCCTATGCTTTTTTTATATAACGTCGGTAAAACAGGATAACATCGTCGTTCAAATTATGCCAGACAGATGGCGAAAGTTGACATAGACATGAATCAAACGTCGTTAGAAGTTCAGTTGAGTTTCGAAAGTGCCAAGTGAGTAAGACGTGTCACCTTTTATCGAAGGTAAATATAATATTATGACATTTGTAGTAATAAAAGAGTAATACATTTATAGTTCAAAGCCTGCTCAAACGATTATGTGTTATTGCTTTACAATAAAACGTTTAATAAGTTACTAATCGTATCTGAAATATTTCTAACCACAAAATCGTGAAGTGGCGAATCCCGTCTATATTTAACGGGGCAATTTCGTCATGTGCCGGAATTTCCCTATTTCAGATATTGTAAACCTTTTTTTACTAATCGTAATCTTTTGAGATTTATAGGTTATACCTACACCACATTTGATTAAATTAGTACAAACATTTAATGGGATGATATACTTTTTATAATACATACGTACTCAAAATGTATGCAACAATTGTTTTATTTTTTTAGATTTTGAAGTGTTCGTAGAAAAAGT
Source organism: Elophila nymphaeata (assembly GCA_955850985.1). Lineage (NCBI taxonomy): Eukaryota > Metazoa > Arthropoda > Insecta > Lepidoptera > Crambidae > Elophila > Elophila nymphaeata. The sequence goes on along the minus strand of OY039069.1, from coordinate 13,924,427 downwards.
TGGTAGATTTTAAGAGTACTACTATACCTTATTGTTTTTGTATGTACTAATCAAAAAATATAAGATGGTGTATTATTACAATTTACATTATTATCATTTGTTTCAGAACGGTTTACCTATATCACCATTATAATGCGAAACTACAAAAGGAAAACCAGTAAAGGTTCTTACGACAAAAATGATTTTCATGAAGCTCATCTAACTAATGATAAAAGTTTGCTAGTTCAGTTCCTACTTTAATAAGTCTATAGTTTGTTATTTGTTGTAAAATAGTTATTCCTCATAATATTATTATGTTTAGGAAGCTATCTCGTGATTTGTTTTAAATTCATAAATAATGTGTTTTTATTTTATTTGTTGTGTCTTAAATTTTATAAGTAAGTCAAGACTAATGTAGATTCAACCAGGCGCTTGAAATCTCATTGATATATAATAAATGCCTTAAAATTAAAATGTAAAGTTGATTTATTCCACTTCGTACATCGCATAAACTAGGTTTACTACCCCTGGCTTTGTAAGTATGCCGGAATAGCCCCCAAAAAATGTTTATGCGTTTAAAATGATATCTAGACTCTATTTTGACCTGTGTAGGACACATTATAGACTGTCGTTCACCAACAAATAATCAACTTGGTGTAATATTAAAATTGCTTGGAATTTCATAGAAATATCGCTACATGACGGACTTGCCCCCGAGATGCGGGAAAATCCGTCTAGTGAGAAGGTTTTTAAAAAATGGCATTTATTTCAAAATCTTAATAGAGATTCAGATAAATTATACTTTGATAAAAAGTCACTTAAAATCCAATCTTGATAGCCACATAATATTTGGCATCTATTTTAAGGTTTCTTTATTATGCTTGATCAACTTCAGATTTAAATAAAGTATGCCGGAATTAGCCACCTCGACCTTATATTATAAGGCGGCCGCACCGTACTTCGAGTCATACTTTATCACTTGGCGGTGTTATAATTTAGTTTGGTTAGTACAGACGCGTAAAAAAGAGTTTGATATGAAAATATTTATTATTGTGGAAGTTAAATAAAAAAAGTAAATAATATTTTATATACTTTTATTATTGATATTCTACTAATAAAAATAATAAATAATCTCACAAAATTGAATCAAACGCAATGTAACACTCAAATTTAAAAACATGACTTAATAATCACAGCTTGTGTTTCAATTTTTATGATAAAGTTAAATTAAACACTTTGCAATGTAGTAGGTACCTACTTGCATAAATAATTTCTCGTTTCGTAATGATTCAAATAATCAGTACCTATTGTTAAAAGTCTGCTCTTAAAAAAAGTTATTATGAGCTGGCTTATAACAAATAATTGTTAATAACAATTCAAAATTAAATTTTAAAATTCTCTTTTTATGTAACTACATACCTACTTTGCACTACTAATATTAACAAGGGTAAATTGTCTATATACAATTAGAATAGGATACAACAAATCGTATAAAATTAAAATACAGTCAGTCTTTTACCACATAATCTAAAAACCTCACTTAATAATCACAAACAATTATTAGCAATATATATTATTTATTTATTGGTAACGTATAAGTAATCACACACTTTAAAAGGGGTTATTCCCAGAGTACCGAGTACGGAGGACCCCGATTTATATTTATTTTGACGAACACAATTAAAAATAAATCAGGGTGCTCCGAGGTGAGTGTGTCGGGGATCGGGTAGGTACTTAGGAAATAACCCTTCAAAAGTAGAAGGTACACTTAACATATTTTTTGTTTTAAAAATATAGGTACTTAAAAAAGCGTACAACTAATGAATCACAGTTGTATTTATAATAGTGCCGGGTGAATTGAGCATTTCTGCGACATTAAAATGAAAATAATAAAGTTACTAAGACAATTCCCACATTCTTATACCTATCTAACCCATTCCTACAATCTTTTCAAGAATTTTTCGTTACAGTTATTAAACTACTCATGCAAAATTTGCAGTTTTTCTATATTTATCAGTTAAAAAATCACAGATTATTGATATCAGTCAATGGATTTGAGCTGGCGCAGTTTTTTTTTTATAAAAAGATCAAGCAAATGACTCTATTCCACCTGATGGTAAGCAGAAGTAGAGTCCAAATGCGAAGATAGCTGGCGCGAGAGATAAACTGCCGCGCTAGCCACCCACGCCTTGCTGACCTGCAAGGTGCTTCTTCACGCCTCTTTTGCATGACCCAGGATTATAGGAAGAAGGAAACACGTGTGCTGGCAGTGAATTCCATTTCTTGATTGTGCCACAAAGAAACGAGTTGCCAAATTTCTTAGTTCGCGTTGGAATGGTAGCCACAGTTTGTCGGTGACAACGTAGACCAGCACGCGTAGTCCTTAAAAGGAAGGGAGATGGTGGGATTAGGGAAAAAAGTTCCTCAGAGCACTCGCCGTGGTACAGACGGTAGAAAGCGCTCAATGACGCAACATTGCGACGCAATTGGAGAGGCTCAAGGTGTTTAGTCACCTCTTCATCGCCGATGATGCGGGCCGCGCGACGCTGCAACCTATCCAAAGCATCGAGTAAGTACTTGGCAGAGCCATCCCACAGGTGCGAGCAATACTCCACGCAGGACCGTACTTGTGTCTTGTATAGCAAGCAAAGTTGATTTGGCGTGAAGAAACGCCGCACATTGTTCAGGACTCCGAGTTTCCGTGAAGCTGTTTTATCACGCTTTCGATGTAGTCCTTCGGATTCAAGTCGCTGCAAACCTCCATACCGAGCAAGATGATACTGCTCTGTAGCGTAAGTGTTGTGCTCTGGAGAGAGGGAAGGGAAAGGAATGGCGACGTTTTAGCCGTAAACGCGCACACCTGAGTTTTCTTGGCATTGAACTCAACCAGATTTGCTGTACCCCATTGAGAAACAAGGTCGAGCTCTCGGTTGAGTTCAATGACAAGATTCTCACGACTCTCCACGGTTTCTGCTCGTCCAGCCCTTGCGTGTCCGAAGTAGCCCGCATGCACTGTACTCTCTTACTTATTTTTCCTTTTTTTCTGGTGTTCACAGAAAATCAGCGCCGAGGCGTCTTACGGTCGTCCCGATATTGTGCTGGGTGAATACCATTTCACAACTACTTTTCAAGTTGTTGTTCAATACAACCTGTAATACTAGATTTAAGTGGTGTGAAGAAAGAAATGTTTTCAATACTATTCTAATAAAAATGAATAATCAAACATACATAATATTCTAGTACAGTTTTTTGGTAGGTATTCAAATTTTGTTTCCAGATAGTTCAATTTGTATAGAAAACGTAAAAGGCGCCCCTAGCGAAAAGAAACGTAAATGATTTTTTCCATACAAATTGAGCTCTTAACGCAACTACAATAGTAACGTTTTTTATACTAATAAATTTACACTACGGGTACAGATGACAACTTTAGAACAAATGAACAGGGATTTTAGAAAGAAAGACTGAAACATGGATTGGGTGATGTGAATTGTACCTATAATTATTCGCCATAAATTATTATTTGAAGTTAATGTAAATCATTCTCATTGTTTAAAATCACTTTTGTAACTAAAGCTTTAGAACACACGAACAGGGATTTTAGAAAGAAAGAAAGACTAAAACATGGACTGGGTGATGTGAATTGTTCGCCATAAATTATTATTGATATACCAACTTTACAGTTTAATGGCAACAGGCTCGGCTCGGCAAGCGCTGCATCACTGCATTCACTGCCAAATTGGGCCTAACCCCACCCGCCCGCTTTCTCAGTTCCCGATACCGAGCTCGTGGTCTATACTACTACTTTCGGCCAATCAGGGGCGCCTGCGCGCTGTTTGTTCAAAACATTGCCGTGAGTGGTATTCCTGTGTTCTATGGGGTGGTAACGAAAGCACATGAGTAAATGTATCAGTAGGACTGTCACCTGTTACATTTATTATTATTATACAGTTATGAACTTATAACACGTAGTAAATAAGTACATGCAACCTGGATCTAATATAGTTTCCTTAAATAACACAAACAAACATGGCTCACCCGCGTTCGTAAGATAAAAATACTAGACGTCAATCATTCGACTATTATTAAATAACATAAAAACACTATGTGTAATCTTAAAAATTACTGTATAGTTGTTTGTAATGATTTATTGCGAATAAAATACAGAGTTTGGTAATAGATTAAATTGATAGTAGCGAGCGGATAGCGATGAATGCGGGGATGATCTTGCGAATTTTAATTCAAGTCCCGCGGTCATGTGGTCTGGGGTGGTCCGTCTTCTGATTGGGCGACTGTCAGATATCGCGTGATAGGCAGCCAATGGTGCAGCATTACGTTCACATGACGATGATGTACGTGTTCCAATGAGGCCAGGGTCCGATATCTCAACAAGGGTCTGAACATGCCCCCGGCCTTGGAAGCACCTGCGTCCAACGTCCAGCTAACATTCGTCGGCAACTTCCTCAAACCCAAATAGTGGACAGATTCGAGGAAAGGCGCGTCGAACTACTCCCGCTGCAGTCTGGATATCAGCTACCCGTGTAACTCCATCTCGTCCCGGCTTGGTAGCAATGATGCGGCCTAGATGCCATTTTAGAGGTGGAGAGTTATCCTCTTTGATGACAACCAGCGTATTGGGTCGTATGTCATCTGCATTCACCTTCCATTTCGACCTTGTTTGCATTTCCGAGACGTACTCCTTACTCCATCGAGCCCAGAAATGTTGTCTCAACTGCTCTAACCTCTGGTAGCGTGTCAGCCGATGAGCAGGAACCTCAGTCATCTCGTCTGTAGCGGGCGCTGTGAGGGGACGACCAACCAGGAAATGAGCGGGACACAAGGATTGGAAGTCATTGGGATCGGATGACATGGGACTCATAGGTCGGGAATTCAAAATGGATTCTACCTGTGATAATACTGTGCTGAATTCCTCAAAAGTCAAATGTGCATTGCCTACTACCCGTAATATATGGTATTTGCACGACTTGACCCCAGCTTCCCATAATCCACCAAAATGAGGCGTGTGTGGCGGTATGAAAGAAAACTTAATATCTTGACTAGTTGCGTATTCAATTATGTCTTTGGAGCAGTTATTTATGAATTTAGTAAATTCGTTAGCTACACCGACAAAATTTCTGCCATTATCAGAGACTATTTGTGCAGGTTTGCCGCGCCGAGCAATAAACCTTTTTAGTGCGAGAAGGTATGCGTCCGAAGAAAGATCACTGACAAGCTCTAAGTGTACAGCGCGAGTAACAAAACATATGAATAAACATATGTAACTTTTCACTAGTTTCGAGCCCCTACCTTTACGGTTCAATGTGAACACTGGCCCAGCGTAGTCTACCCCTGAATGTAAAAAAGGAAAGCTTGGAGTTATCCTCTCCTCCGGTAAGTTGCCCATAATAGGAGATAAGGTTTTGCCTCTCAATCGTGTACAAGTAACGCAGTCATGTACAGTGCGTCTAGCGAGGTTCCTACCCCCTACTGGCCAAAAAGTTTCCCGCACGTTATACAGCAACGCTTGTGGTGCAGCGTGGTGCAATCGCTTGTGCTCGTGCCGAAATAACAACACCGTAAACCAATGTTTAGATGAAAGTAAGCTTGGATGTTTCTTATCATAGCTAAAACTAGGGGAATATTTAATTCTCCCACCTACTCGTAACACTTTATCTGTATCAACGAATATATTGAGTTTACTTAAATTATGCTTAGAACTTAAATTAATATTATTAAATAACAATTTGTACGCTTCCGAATAAGATTCCTGTTGAGACAGCCTAACTAGCGTAATAGTTGCACTCCTTATCTCATCAACAGTGAGCGGTCCGATACGTATATTGCGTTTATTTCGGGTATTATAGATAAAACGGAGTACATATGCACCAGCGCGTATCATACGACTAAATTGAGAAAATCTGTTAAACGGAAACCAGAAACTTTCAGTTTCTGTAAAGAATGTACAGACTACCTTCGGTTTTATTTCTGGTAAATCTGTTAATGCGATATTATTGTTCAAAGGACATTTAAAGTTGTAATCATGTAAAAATGATGGCCCTTGCCACCATAAACTAGAAGACTTGAGTTCATCTAATCTAACTCCCCTAGATACTAAGTCAGCAGGGTTATCCTTCCCATGAACATGACACCATGGCAGTTCCTGAGTTAGTTCTTGTATTTCAGCAACCCTATTCTGAACAAAAGTCTTTAACAGTTTGGGAGCCATGCGCAGCCAACCTAGTACAATGGTGGAGTCACTCCAAAAAGTTATATTATTAAATTTATAATTAAGTGAATCGGATAATTTTTTGTACAACCTAGCGCCTGTTAGTGCCGCGCATAATTCCAGTCGCGGAATACTAACAGGTTTTAATGGTGCAACCTTTCCTTTAGAACAGTACAAGTTAACAATTACGGACTTGTCACTGTTAATTGTACGTAAATATATTACTGCCCCATATGCTAATTCTGAGGCATCAGAAAAGATGTGAATTTCCCGGCGTACAGGATCACTGCCTACAACATGTCGCGGCACGCGTATGTCATTTAGAATCGACAAGGAACTTGAAAATGTGTTCCAAGTCTGCGCGACGTCACCAGAAACTTCATCATCCCAACCTATCCTCAATAACCACAATTGTTGCAGAATAATTTTAGCTTTCATAATGAATGGACTTAATAAACCTAACGGATCAAAAATTTGCGAGACCGTTGACATTATGTATCGTTTAGTTATTATTTTGTTTTCGTTTTTAAATTGTGTATTGTAATTAAATTCGTCGCTAAAATTACACCAACCCAAACCTAACGTCTTTGAGCTAGTGTTTTCTCCCAAAGATAAATCCTTAGATAAATTATTAATATTATGCTCCTCCCTATTTAATGAAAAGTTAAACATCCATTTGCGAAGTGGAAAACATGCGGAACTCAAAATATTTTCTAAGGAAGAACATAAATCCAATAATTCATCCTTTCTGTCGCAAGAGAAAATGAAATCGTCCACATAGAAGTTTTCGTTGATCGCCCTGGCAACGTCAGGCTTTGCACAATCAATAGCTAACTGCTTCAGACAGCGACAGCTTAAAAACGGCGCTGAGGCAGTCCCGTAAGTGATTGTGTTTAATCGGTAAATATCTAAAGGTTCCGAAGGATCGTTGCGCCACAAAATTAATTGAAGATCCCGCTGGTCTTCATGAACTAGACATTGCCGATACATTTTCTCAATATCTGCGCACACAGTGTATCTGTGATACCTAAACCTGAGCAGTATAGCAACGAGGTCGCCCTGTATCGCCGGACCTACCATCTGCAGATCGTTATACGAAATGTTGTTACTTGAAGCAGCACTTGCATCAAATACCACGCGTAACTTGGTTGTGGTGCTGTGTTCACGAAAGACACCGTGATGCGGCATTATGTAATGAGGGCTACCGTGACGTTCTATACGACTCATGTGCCCAAGACGTATGTATTCGTTAATAAAGTCTGTGTATAATTGTTTGTAGCTAGGATTCCGTTGCAATCGTTTTTCTAAAACAAGAAAACGGTTCTTCGCTTGCGTATAACTTCCGCCTAATGCCTCGGGTCCCTTCTTAAGAGGTATGCGTACGCAGAACCTTCCGTCATTATTGCGCGTAGTATTTTTGACGAAATGTTCCTCACAATAACGCTCCTCATCGGTGCGCGTATCCCGAGAAAAAGACACCTCTTCAAGCTCCCAAAACTTACGTAATTGCGTTTCAATTGCTTGTGTGAAATTACAATTAACGAATTTAGAATGGCGCGAATAGGAACTAATAGGCCCGGAGACTATCCATCCGAATTTAGTATCTAATAAGAAAGGGCCATTAGATAATTTTATTTTATTATTATTGTTGAGCAAATCCCAAAATTTGTCTGCGCCTATCAATAAATCTATATTTTGAGATTCATAAAAGTGTGGGTCCGCTAAGTTGATATTATTCGGAATATTAAATTCCGTATCTTGCATAGCAACAGCTGGTAATGATGACGTAATGGTCGGCAATACAAAACATTGTATTCGCGTACTATATTGGTCGGTGCGCGATTTAATTTCGACGTCACACATAAGTGTTGAATTTGTGACGGAATCACCAACACCGCGAATTTCTTGAGTGGACTGTATTACTGGCGGCTTTAGTAAATCACACAATGCTTGTGTAATGAAACACCTCTGGCTACCACTGTCCAGAAGCGCGCGCGCAATGTGATAATTGTTTTCGTTGTCTGCTATCTCAACCAAAGCCGTTGACAACAAAACGGGTTTCATAGTCGGTACGTGTGCACCGCGTAGCAAATTATTTACGTGAGCTTTGTTTGCTTGTATTACGGTATCTTTTTGCACCGATGAGAAGGATGGTGAGTACGGGGTAAAGACCGCGGGGGACGCGGACTGCTCCTCCGCGGCGAGAAGCGGCACTGACTGCGAGCCCTCAGTGGCGTGCGACAGATGAAGTGCGACGGAACTATTAGCATTAGCGGACGTAGTATGACTATCGGAATGTATTAGCGAATTATGTTTTTTGTTGCACATTCGACACGGCCCGAATCTACAAGTTTGGACAGTGTGACCGGAACGTAAACAGTTGCTGCAAAGTTTTTTGTCGTTTATAAACTTAAGCTTAGAGTCTAAATCGTAATCGAGAAACCTTTGGCAAGAATACAGTGGATGATTTGCGTTACACATTAAACATAACCTTCTTGTTATATCACGCGGACGGTCTGGTGACTTATTTGTGGAAACAGTGCAATGAATTTTAGTATTTTGTGTTAGATGTTTTTTATTCTCAAAGTTGTTTTTATTGTGAGACAATTGCAGTGTTTCCAGCATATCAGCCCGGTCCTTCAGAAAGGTCATTAGGTCATCCACTCTGAGCTGTGCCCTAGGACTACTATTTCTCGAGAACAAAGTGCCTTTATACTGTTCCCATTCGCGTTCTGTAGTCGGGTCTAATTTAGAAACGATCATGTATATAATTAAGGTGTCCCACGACTCAGTTGGCTCACCCAGTACTTTTAAAGCACGTAAGTTTTTTAGCACCGTATCAATCAACCTTCTGATAAGAACATGCGACTCTTTAGCTAGACATTGCATTGTAAATAATGCCTTGACGTGATTATGCACTAACAATCTGCTATTATTATACCGATTGATAAGCAACTCCCATGCAACGATATAATTATCACTAGATAATTCGACTGAATTTATGACTAACTCCGCACTTCCCTTGAGGGATGATTTGAGATAGTGGAACTTTTCTATATTGCTTAGCTCGTTAGAATTATGTACTAAAGATAGAAAAGTGTCTCTGAATTCGAGCCATTGCTCACATGAACCATTAAAGGTAGGCATCGAAATAGTGGGTAACTTTACAGATTTAATAGCGTGACTGCACTTACTAGAACTGTCAGTGGCCTGACTTGGATTTAAAAGGTATTCAGCTTGCGACATTATAGCGTAATAGCTGTCTTCGAACAGCTCCCTTTGCGTTAACTGCTCATCTACATCAGAGGCTAACTCTTCAAGCTTATTTTGAATTTCATTAAATTCATTGAACAAATTAGTTGCTCCTTGAACACGCAACTTTAGATCTATGCGGTTTTGCGTCGACATAGAATCAAGATTGAGCAAAGCTACATAATTTGAAAATTTAGTCAATCTACCCTTTACAATGCCGCGCTTTTTTACTAAGTCCCTGAATAAGCTATCATTACTCTGTTTGTAGGGAGACTTATCGCGAACATGGCCAGATTCTAAGCTCATTTTAGTGAAGTATGGAATGAATTGGGTACTCACGTTTGCCAGGCAACTGTATCAGTGGAAGAACTGGGTAGCAAGCAATACACTAGCGGAAATTCTCACTGAAATCACGTGAAAAGCACAGCATTACACAGTGGAAATGGAGTTGAAGGGGGTTAGGCAGGATGGCTGGTCGTACCTTTTATGCGCGTTATCAAGTACGAGACCGGTAAATCCTCCAATTTGCGGCTATTCTTCAGCTCCTCCTTGGTAAGCTCAAGCGGGTTGCGAGCGCGTATGTTGGTTGGCGTGAAATATTCCAAATCCTGGTCCAAATATTTGCCTGGATGCGGTTCAGCAGGTCTTTATGTGGCTCCGAAGGTCCAAAAATGTTTGTAATGATTTATTGCGAATAAAATACAGAGTTTGGTAATAGATTAAATTGATAGTAGCGAGCGGATAGCGATGAATGCGGGGATGATCTTGCGAATTTTAATTCAAGTCCCGCGGTCATGTGGTCTGGGGTGGTCCGTCTTCTGATTGGGCGACTGTCAGATATCGCGTGATAGGCAGCCAATGGTGCAGCATTACGTTCACATGACGATGATGTACGTGTTCCAATGAGGCCAGGGTCCGATATCTCAACAAGGGTCTGAACAATAGTAATTGTAATTAAATCGCTATATTTCCCGTTTTACCCAAAGTGTGTCTGATTTTAGGTTTAATTAGCTATTCTCAAGCAATAAACGCAATGCAATTAACAGTCTTTTACTCACGGGTACACATACACGTTGGTTTTAAAATAAGATAACACAAAATGATGGTCATTTCCTTAACAGGAAAAACTATCTTTATGAAACTACAACTTTATGCACCACTGTGCGCCAGCTCAAATCCATTGACTGATATCAATAATCTGTGATTATTTAACTGATAAATATAGAAAAACTGCAAATTTTGCATGAGTAGTTTAATAACTGTAACGAAAAAACTCTTGAAAAGATTGTAGAAATGGGTTAGATATAAGAATGTAGGAATTGTCTTAGTAACTTTATTATTTTCATTTTAATGTCGCAGAAATGCTCAATTCACCCGGCACAATTATAAATACAACTGTGATTCATTAGTTGTACGCTTTTTTAAGTACCTATATTTTTAAAACAAAAAATATGTTAAGTGTACCTTCTACTTTTGAAGGGTTATTTCCTTAGTACCTACCCGATCCCCGACACACTCACCTCGGAGGACCCTGATTTATTTTTAATTGTGTTCGTCAAAATAAATATAAATCGGGGTCCTCCGTACTCGGTACTCTGGGAATAACCCCTTTTAAAGTGTGTGATTATACGTTACCAATAAATAAATAATATATATTGCTAATAATTGTATGTGATTATTAAGTGAGGTTTTTAGATTATGTGGTAAAAGACTGACTGTATTTTAATTTTATACGATTTGTTGTTTCCTATTCTAATAGTATATAGGCAATTTACCCTTGTTAATATTAGTAGTGTAAACTAGGTATGTAGTTACATAAAAAGAGAATTTTAAAATTTAGGTACCTACTTAAATTGTATATGTATGTAGCCCCTGATTTTGTAAAAGCATTGTTATTAACAATTATTTGTTATAAGCCAGCTCATAATAACTTTTTTTAAGAGCAGACTTTTAACAATAGGTACTGATTATTTGAATCATTACGAAACGAGAAATTATTTATGCAAGTAGGTACCTACTACATTGCAAAGTGTTTAATTTAACTTTATCATAAAAATTGAAACACAAGCTGTGATTATTAAGTCATGTTTTTAAATTTGAGTGTTACATTGCGTTTGATTCAATTTTGTGAGATTATTTATTATTTTTATTAGTAGAATATCAATAATAAAAGTATATAAAATATTATTTACTTTTTTTATTTAACTTCCACAATAATAAATATTTTCATATCAAACTCTTTTTTACGCGTCTGTACTAACCAAACTAAATTATAACACCGCCAAGTGATAAAGTATGACTCGAAGTACGGTGCGGCCGCCTTATAATATACATTCGAATTTGGTCGGGTAATCGACCAAAAATTGTCGGAATGGTTTTTTATAAATATTATATAAATTAGTCGATGTACCTAGCTGTGATTTTGTATACGTACTTTTGATATAGGGCTCTAATTATTGTTAAAACATTGTTGTAAGCCAGCTCTTCGAGAAAGTAGTTTTTTCGGTGCTGGAAATAATTCATCTTCAAGAAATCAAAATTTCGTAACTACTCGCCAATCACTTACAGTAGGATGTCGAAATTTTACTTGATTATGTGGTTAGACATGAGGTACAAGCTGGTACTGTTGCGAAGTTCCTAGGTGTCTTCGTTCAAGAGCTAGAGCATATTTTTGTTTTTTAGAAAATGTTTTATAGCTCCGAAACCATTCTAGTTATTTTAACGAAATTTCGGGCAGAGAAGGCTCGAATTCACTCCTGCATATATACAAAAAATCGTGATTGTATGTCCAACAGTTTCCGATATCCAGCAATCGGCCAAACGTTACTCCAGCAAAAACTGAAATAACTATGGAATCACGAGGGGCTCAAATTTTATTTTATAGGGCTCGAATTCGCTCGAATTCGAGCCACTTTACTGCATACTTTTTTTTCAGATAGACCTAAAAATTAAAAATTTTTTTGCTGGAGTAACGTTACTCCAGCAGAATCACTTTTTCTTAAATACTGCCAAAACGGCTGAGGGCTCAAATTTGAAATTTCGGGCTCATTTACACCAGATAGGGCTCTAATTATCTGCATTATTCAATCTTTGAAAAGAGCTAACATTTTGCTGGAGTAACGCACACGATCACCCGCTTTAAATAAAGAGCTATATCATTTCATTAGGGATATTAAAATTGACGAATATCCCTATTACGGAGCTATGAACAAGGTAAGAGCCAATTACGGATAAGATCGCCATACAAATTATTTATGTATTTTTAAGGATCTTTCGAATAGTATGTCTCAATTTGCTACAAGCTGGATACGTTTTGTAAGTTGTTCTTTCCCGGAAACTAAATTGGAATCTAGATTGAGTTCTATTATGGATATTTAGTAGATTTATATGTCAAATTGGCGGCCCTCTTTTAATTTGCTGTGTCCCTAAAGGGCGACTAAGTATTAAGTTCTTTGAATAACAACAACACCTGTACACACTTAAGTTTGCAATAAAGATTTGTATTAGTAATTAGCCATTGAATAATAAGAAAACAGTCACTATTTATTTTCTTTATTAGTCATTGCTTCAATATACCAATCAGGTAAAATAGGTTCAGTTTTATCATCGCAATCAAAAACACTAATATTGGTACCATGTAAATCAAATAACAGTGAAGAAGGCGCAGTATTACTTGTAAGAGAATTCCCAAATTTGTTTCTAAATGTTGATTTAATAAATGTTAAAAAGTAGTCAAGAAATTCTATTGCTCTTTGAGGCTGCCATTCACGCTGAAATAGTACAAATAAATATTATTAACAGTACTTCGGTCAAAATACTTTAGGTTTTTCATTTTCAAGCAGTCATTTTCATAAATTACCTTGCAATAAGCAGGAATATCTTCTGTATTAAACCATTGCAGTCTCGTTATAATCCCATTATCATCTCTGAACCCTACCAGTAGCCCTTTCAAATTGGCTAAATAGCACTGACACCAGCACCTAAATAATTTATATTTTCTGTAGAAACAAAAATATTGTTTTAGTACTAGGTAAATAAGATAACTTTATTTAATGTTCTTTTAGATTTGCGCGAGCACTACACATTATAAATAAAACAACTTTTACGGATTTAACTCGCATGTAATTCGATTTTACATGTTATTATTATTATTGCCTGACGTGTCATCCCGTGACCACGAACGCTGAAAAGTGTTAAGAAACGTCGGGTAATAATAATAACATGTAAAATCTAATTACACGCGAGTTAAATCCGTAAAAGTGGTTTTATTTATAATAACTTTATTTGGTAAAATACATACATCTGGACTAAAACATAATACAGTTTACACAGCAATTAATTAATCAAGTATTATAATATACTCAGAGGCATAACTATACCATGTGGGCCCCACATAGTGGATAATCCCCCCTCCTTTCCCTTCCTTCCGCGGGGATAAATGTTGGCCCATTCTCCCCAGGGCCCATGGCATCTTGCCAGCCATGCCACCCTATAGTTACGCCACTGAATACACTTATAATACTCAATTATTTACATAATGAAGGACATAAGTAAGTATATAAATATAGATTTAATAAAAATGCATTAAAAAAATAATATAAGCATATCTAAATTCATAAATAAGCCTAAAAGTAAGGTAAGTAAGGAGTGTCAAATATGCATTTAAAACAGAAACAAAATGTCTTACCTAAAGTTTTGGTCCTGCCTTTGATTGTGTATTTCCCTGTTGGTTTTCAATTCAATATAAACATTTTTTCTAAGGTAATCAACATTTGTCTTAAAGTCTTTTGTGTCAGGGGGATTTGTGACTTTGCCATTACATGCAAACATACCATCTATTTGAGCTCCATACAACAAAGTATTTTGACCTAGTTTAGTATAATAGTACATTGTAAATTCTTCATTTTCTATCACAGGATTCTGAATATTTGGAGGTTTGTCTGGAACATCTGCAATTAAAAACACCAAACTAGCTAAGTGATGATAACAAACTATTAGCTTTCTTTTTTCTGCTATTTAGGACACCGGGTCTAGAATAGCAGAATAAGTATTAAAAAAAATTAAATAATCGACTATTAGGTGTTATGAAGTTTGCCGGGTCAGCTAGTATTTAATATTTTTATTTGTATGTTTTTAAATGTTAGGAGATTAACATCAAATGAATTTTAATAAAAAATACAAAAAATATTGTCATGATCATATCCCATCCCATGTCATAATCACAACATGAATTAATCATAGCTACCTACAATGATATTATATTTAAAAAGAGGTAGATAGGTTACTTGCTTGCAAAAAGTGGCACCCTAAAAGTAAGCTAATTAGCACACCCGAGCATAGCACAACACATATCTTTCTCGTTTACTCTATTGCTAGATATCATGTTGTCTTACTCACAACTTACAATACGGCCATGTCAACTCGCCACATATGACAACATCGAAATCGTAGACTTTGTGACGTTGCCTATAACTATAAGTAGGTATACACAATGACAATTTGGACCATTTTTTACTTTGAATTAGTATGTAGGTAATCTATCTACCTCTTTTTAAATATAATATCATTGCCTACCTATATTAATTTCAAAATTTTATAAAATCTCACTTGTGTAGGTTCTGTACAGACAACAGCACGTTGGGTTACCACAAACGTCAAATTTTCCCAATCGATTATGCACTTTACATTGAATAGTCTTAGGTTGAAAATCGTTTGAGAAATTTGTCAGTTTTGTATAGCCCAACCTGCTGTTGACTGTACCTAATAACATCATTAAAACAACAAATATATTTAAAATTACTCTACATGATTTGGTTGCAAATCAAACCCATAATAATAAAATAAATTCTAAACATAAATCATTTTTAATATTTATTTAGAATGCTTCAATAAATATTTATTAAAAAAAACATTTTGGATAGTAACCTGATAGTAAATACTGCTCAAATTTGTAGCCCCATGCACAGAACTGATGTTCCTGTTTAGTCCGGGATAGTCTTCTTTGTAACTCTTCTGGTGTCTCAAGAGAACATAAATAAATAGAACCATTAAATATGCATGCCATTATTCGTACATGGTCACGATTGAAAGTATTACACATAACACTAATTAAAGTTCTTCGATATGATATGAATGTCAGTTCAGATAAATGACATTTTAAATGGAGTATATTAAATCTTAAAAAATTTAACAAAAGCGATATTTTTTCGTCGTTGTCGTCAGTAGTTCTTTTAACAGCTTCACTTATTTTGTGGTTTAAATCCATAAATACCGTGCCATTTGGAATATTATTGAGAAATTTAAGTTGAGACAAATCCTGATTATATTCTCTGGAAACATTAACACTCATAAATCCAATTATCACAGGTTCATTTAAGTTAAACACTTGATTATGTATTGCAGCTCTCATTTCGTTGTTATTTAACAAAACGAAAGGATTTAGGGATTTAAAGCCTGTTTATTTAACTATGCTAAAAAGACCCTTTTTGGAGAATTTGATACTAGATCTGTGAATTTGGGGCCGATTTTGGGGCCCGTTTTGACAGCTGTGTTTGACAGATAGATACGTCAGTGGAATGTAACCGGTAACCGGCGTTTTCTCTGTCTACGGCTTTAGACATATACTCTCTAATCTGTGGTCTACGGTAACCGGAATGCAATCAAAACAAACGCAAGCGAAAAATAAAATAAATATTATTGCTTTTTTGAGTGATACAAATACAATGTTATTTTAGCGCAGTAAATAATATGTCATATTTTAAATGAAAACAAATTTTTCTCGCGCAATATTCAAAGTTAAAGGCTGTTAGGGGAATGTTGCGTACTTGCAACATCATTGATGTGCAAAAGAAATAGCGTAGGAGATAGTTCACAGCCTTGTGGGACACAAGAATTCACGATTTGAATTTTTTATTTATTTATTAGGACAACCAACAAGATAAACACTGATACAAGTAAACATTTTAGGAACAATAAAACTTAAAGCTAAAGGCCATCTTAATTAAAGGTTGCCACGGCATGCAATGCGGACTAGAATTTACTTTTAAAAAGCAGGATTACTTATATTATTTAAGTAGTTAACTACCTTACTTTACCTTAACATTACTTTAGGTTCATAAGACTGTTTAATTAATTAATTACGGGTTATTTAATGCTTCAATTACAAGGCAAACTTATTCAACAAAAAGATATATACTTTTTAGCGTCGGTCAGCTCAGTTTCTTGTCACTCTATCTCAGGGTTTTGTTTTAGATTAGATTTTAATGAAAAATGACGTAGGCGACACACACAGTTTCCAACAAGACACATTTTATTAAACTAAAAATTGTTACATTGGTAAAACTCATGTCAAGTAAGTAATACGGAACGACAACATTAGAAAACGAATTCTAGCCAATAGCACTACTGGCGGTAGCGCTCGGGCCGTCTGATTGGCCGGCGCCTTTGGCGCGATTGCGAGTTTGAACGGGCGGGAGAGGAGTCACCGTGACGGGTCCCGCTTGGTTCGCCAGATGGCGCAGTCCTCGCTACAACTTAAAATTAACATTATATCATTTCCAGTTATTAATTAGGTGCAATATCAAAGGTCTGTAGTATTTGAGGTCTGAATTTCTTGGGCTTATCTGCGAAGATGTCATGTAAAATACTTTGCAGAGTTTGTTATATTGCCGCAGAAGTCTGTTCATGGTGCGTGATGGATGACCCACATTTGTCCTGCTGCCCTTAACAGAAAAAGTCGCATATTTTCCGACGCACGCTAGCCCATAGAGAGGAAGCTTTAAGCAGCACTTAAGGCCATGTCCGATCAAAGGCCTTCGCTATATTCAAGCTAACCGCTAAATTCTAACCCTTTGACTCAATTTCTTCAGTTCAACGGTGGGTCAGGTAGACCAGCAGGTCAACAGCCGATAAACCCCGACGGAATCCGTACTGAAATCATTAGTCGCTATGGAGAAAGGCTGAACAAAGCTGAATAAGTGTAGTTAGTCCTTTACCCTAATGACTACTTACACCCACAAGATAAATTATACTTTTAGGAATTAACATTTCTGTGTTTATTTTGCTTTGAATTTAGAAGTTTGGTTTTGAACATCTACTTCTGTTGTTGACTGTAGGTAATATAAATAAACAAACATTCGAAAAAAAAAACTTTGGTTAATTTTTCATCGCAGTCTTATGAGTTATAAGGTAAAGTAGTATGGCGCTTAGGGGTGTTTGATTCTTACAACCGGAATTGATATGTGGCGGTGAGCAGCTCGATACCAAAACTATTTTAGTTGTAGGAAATAAAAGAAAAAATCGATTTATAAAAATCGACTAATCCTAGTTTAAAAATTGATTTTTGACGAAAAATAATCGATTTTTTTAATAATCGATTATTTTTCACATCCCTATCTTTGTATCCTAAAACATATACTCTCTAATTCTAATTCTCATAAGTCACAATCAAAGAGTACATTGTATATTATTATACTGCAACAATCATGAAGTCTGTTGCCATGGTTGCCATACATTTCTTTCCAAGCACTCCCTAGATGCATTAAAATGTGTGACACCCATATTTTAATGCAAACATCGAGAAAGTAGACAATTAAATGAAGATATGGCTCAAAGGTCTTAGATACCAAGCCAAAAACCCAAAAAAAAAACATACTCTCTAATCTGTGATCTTTAGACATATTCTTTGTTCTAATCTGTCTGCGATTAAATTTTAAAATTTATACAATTAATTAACTTTGCGGCACCAAATATAATATCATTGGCGGCACCCGTTAATTTGAGACTTAAGTGGATAGTCCCATCCACTTAATAAATTTTAAAAGGTCAGTACAATACATTATCACTATTACAAATAAAATTAAGTCCCTTATTTACCGTCCTTTTGAAATATTGATAATAACCTATTACTTATAACTAAATAACATTGTTATAGATGTCTTCAGATACTATAGCTACTCCACCATCAGTTTCATGGGCTCAAAGAAGTTCCCGTGTATTTTTAACGTTTAATGTGGAATGTGAGAAACCAGATATTAAAATCGATAATAGAAAAGTTTACTTCAAAGGCCTGTGTGCACCAGACCAAAAGCTACATGAAATCGAAATCCAATTATATGCTGAAATAGACACAGAAAAAAGTACTCATAGTAACAAAGGAAGACTCATTGAAGTAGTTCTCACAAAGCTAAAATCTGATGATGCATTTTGGCCATCACTGACTAGTGATAAAAAGAAACATCATTGGCTTAAAATTGACTTTGAACGTTGGCAAGATGAAGATGAAAGTGGAGATGATTTTGATGACATGAATGCATATCCATATAATCATCCTGATAAACTAAGTGGTTTTGGGGAAGATAATGAAAAAGATATATCAAGCTCTGAAGAAGAAGATTTACCAGATGTAGAGTAAAAGATCACAGCAATGAAAACTATAGCCAAAATAAATATTGAATCTTAAGTACCTATTGAAGTTGTTGATTACGTTTTATAAACAGTATTGTAGTGCTTCAAGGCAGTTCTTGAGAAAGCAAATGTGTGTCCCACGAACTTATTTGTTCAAATCAATCAAAATTAATAGTTGATTAATATTTTACTTAAATAATATTTAACCTCATTGCCTTGATGCTTACTTTTTTTTACTGTTATGTAAATCTTTTGTGTACCAGTTGGTTACTTATTTATTATACAATTTATTAAGGAAATTAACAATTTAATGATGATTAGATCTTAATACATGTTTTATATATTTATTAATTTTTTTTCAATAGAATAATATTTTATATGAGCTTGATGCTTGATATTCAATCCACAAACACTTCATTTTTAAACTGAATTTGTCATGTTTATCAAACAAAGAAAGCAAAGACTTTGCAGCTAATTTTCTTCCTTAGCTTCAATACTATTGTATACATTCCATGAAAAATAGCTAGGTAGGTACATAACTTATTGATGCCTTTGTTATATGACAGGAGTTTAAAATTAAATACAAAACTGCAAATTAATGTGTATCAATTCCAAACAATATTATTAATTATTTTATCCAAGCTAACACAAGCCCAAATGAGAAAAGAGGAGAGTTGACTGCAAACAACGTCTAAAGGCCCCCCCTTCACAATCGGCCATGATCGCCCCGATCATGGCTTACTCTCTACACAATCATGACTGCGTTTATCTCTCGGCCTTTTAACTTCAAACCAATTTTTTATGTGTCGGGGATTACTTAATTTTGTTAATATTATTTCCTTCTTTTTAAATTACTTGTGGACCCTAATTCCGATAGATAGCTAGGTACCTAAATTATATTTTTCTTGAATATTGTTCAATAGAGAGCTGATAACTTTGAAACGCCTGAACAGATTTTCATGAACTGTAGCTAAGAACCATCTCGATCACGTCACCTTTCGAACAAAAAAATCGGACCATTCATTTATTAGGAGCTACGATGCCACAGAAAGACACACAGACTCACAGGCACGTCAAACTTATAACACCTCTCTTTTTGCATCGGGGCAGGGGTTAAAATGATAGATGGTGGAAAATCTTTGTGATTTTTATTTTTCGGGTTCAAAATTGCATGGCTCATTTTGATAGAGCTTAAAAGTTTCTGTGCATCCATCCGGCCATTTTTTGCGTTCATAGCAACGTAAACAATAGAATATAAAAGGAACATAATTAAGCACACGAAAAAGTAAGACAAGAGACATTCTTTCTAATCTGTGAACACAAGTACCGCAATAGAAGTCACACAACACTTTATTCCACACACACGTAGACAGAGACAGCACACACATGTATCATCCTCGACCTCGGCCAAAGAGCATTATAAGTATAGGGAAAACCTCTGCCGAGCGACTGAATCACAGATTAGAAAGAATATGGGACTGAATGATGGGCGATTGTGTGGACACAAGCACGATCATCGGCACGCTTTCCTTTGATGTACCGACAAGTGGCCGATTACTCACGATCATCATGGCCACTCATAGACAAATACGCCCTCCACACAATCGTGATTGCCTGTATTCGGCCATCATGGCCCATTGTGAAGAGGGGCCTTAAGGATATATAGTTACAGTACACATACCTACTGTTTTGCTGATAGGGTTGCGTGGTACTAAAGGACACGCGCCGCACTGAACACTCGTGGCGGCCATAAAGTCACGTATTCACTAGGGGACAAAGTCGCTCGACATGTCCCGAGCAGTCGCGGGACATTTACGTGCGACTGTCCGGCAACAATGTCTGACGATATTTTGCTCGTCCACATACCGAAGTTGTGGTCGCGATGTCACCCAAGGAGGTAGTGATGTCGAGGAACATAGAGCGACACGCGTACTCACTACTCAAATGCCGTCGGGCGACTCACAGATCACTAAGAGAGACTACGTGACTGTCGGCGACACGAAGTCGCGCAAGGTCGACGCATTCCGATCGCCGACACGCGACATGTCCCGCGACACGTAGATGTCGCCTGCGATGTCGGGCGATCACTCCCGCGACGTCTCCCGACACGTAGAATTCGTATCGGGCGACAAGGTCGCGGGACAAATGTCCCCTAATGAATACGAGGCTTTCGTATCGCAACAACAAAGCCTCGTATTCATTAGGGGACATTAAATGTCCCCAGTGTTGCTTGTCCCACAGGTCTTAAAATATTAGCTGTAGGCACCTTTTTTAATTGTATTTCATTTACGAAATAAAAAATTGGTTGTCTGTAAAGTCGGTTTACTGATGATAGTTGAACGTGACAACGTCTTAAGAAAATACTGATGGAATGGTAGCATTTTTCAAAAGAAAAATTTAATTTCATTTGTTTAATAGATTTCGCATTATAGTATGAATAAAATTGTAATAAAATCTCTTTGGCTATACTATTTGTATCTGGCTGGTTTTGGTATCATTGAAAGTTTAAATTTTAAAGAACATAAGTAATTCCAAATTCAAATTAGAGAATTAGATAGCGAGGTAACGCCGCATGACGTCATGTTTTTTCGTGCGTGCAGCCGGCTCTATCGAATTATAAGACGTTGTCACGTCAAAAATACGCGATTCTATAAAACTGACCCAACTGACCAAATATAATATCATTGAAACTGACATAATAATATTGAGTGACAAGCAAAAAATAGGCAAAGAATATGACTAAAAAACACAAATTATTGAAAGGAGTTCGTAAAACACGTTATCAAAGGAGGTGGTACACATGAGGTATGTAATTATGTAATACGTAGCGTGCACAGATTAGAAAGAATAGGTATGTCTAAAGCAGGCCACCCACGCTCAGGTTTACCTGACAGTTTTAACTGTTCAGGTAAACATGAGCGTGTATGCCGCAAAACTGCGCAGGTTTCCATACTATACACGCTCATGTTGACCTGTAGGCCTATTCCCTAACTTTTTTTGACAGTTGAAAGTGATCATCACTGAGTGAATTACATATCCATTGCTGTTTTTACACGACAAGTGCCATAATAGCGTGTCGTGTAAAACAGCAATGAATATGTAATTCACTCAGTGATGATCACTTTCAACTGTCAAAAAAAGTTAGCGAATAGGCCTACTGAACAGTTCACCTGAACCTGACAGTTTTAACTGTTCAGGTGAACTGTTCAGGTAAACATGAGCGTGTATGCCGCAAAACTGCGCAGGTTTCCATACTATACACGCTCATGTTGACCTGAACAGTTCACCTGAACAGTTAAAACTGTCAGGTAAACCTGAGCGTGGGTGGCCTGCTTAATAGGCCCTCCAGACTCACGCGAGAAATCTCGCCGAAACTTGACCCGAGAAACGAGAAGGTATCCACACTCACGCGAGCTTCTCACTTGCGTTCTCGACCGTCATGCGAAATGGACGAGTGACAGTTTAGGTTCTGCAGTTAAAGAGGCTAAATTTGTTAGAAATTTCTTTAAAGAGTTAAAATTTGGTATAAACTCACAGGAACCAGTAAGTGTATACAATGACAATCAGAGTACACACAAACTTGTGATTAATGAGTCGTTTAAACGGACCAAGCACATTGACGTGCTTTATCATTTTATTTGTGAATCCGTTAATGAGGGTGTCATAAAGATTCTGTACAGGCCCTCGGCTGAGTTAGCAGCAGATGTGTTAAAGAAATTTCTAACAAATTTAGCCTCTTTAACTGCAGAACCTAAACTGTAAAATTCCGCTTCAGTTGAAGACAGTGCTACAACATTCTGCTTCTTTGCTACCCAGTTTATTACTGAATCCCCAAATAAAGTCAGTACACCAGAAAATGAACGCCTATCTGTTACATCTCCCACATACTTTTTCTGTTATGACATCTTTCATCAGGCCCATAACCTGATATTATTAAATGAAAAATCTTTTATAATCAATGAAGATATTTTAATGTGACATAGCAAAAAACAGGAATAAAAAATCATAACTTGACATGAAAATATGTCATAACAGAAAAAGTATGTGGCATTACAACCTCAACAGGTAGTGTGGCTTCTGGTTTTACCTATAAATTTCTTGGAGCTTCCTCTATCCCCACCGTGATCTTTTTTTTTCACACTAATCAAAAATTAAAATATTCAATAAAAATAAAATTAGAAATCCGTAGGCAACGAGTTCAGGAATAATAGCATAAGCAAGCGTTTGTTGGATAATATTCGGGTCCTGAGGCTTTAGACAACATGCATTTCGACAATCGCTCTCGCTATCGCTAAGTAAAAAAATGTATGGGATTGACATAAGCAATCGATCACTTTTCGATTGCTTATGTCAATCCCATACATTTTTTTACTTAGCGATAGCGAGAGCGATTGTCGAAATGCATGTTGTCTAAAGCCTCTGAAGGGCTATTCGCTAACTTTTTTGACAGTTGTAAGTGATGATCACAGAGTGACTCAGAGTGACATTTAAGAAATCTGCGTATTATTAATTACATATCCATTGCTGTTTTTACACGAAAAGTGCCATAATAGCGTGTCGTGTAAAAACAGCAATGGATAGGTAATTCACTCAGTGAGGGTTTCCTATGCCACATCGAAACACTATTCGCAGAAACACGTTTCCTGGGCGACATTTCATTTAAAGATCGATTTGTGGAATATTTGTTTCCCGTAAGATTTATTAGCCCGATAGTTCGTTTCCTCGAAATTCGAATGACCGATTCTCGTTTCCTCGAAAACCTTGTAGCGTTGTAGATAAGCACTGTAATATCCTTACATCCACCATAGAAGTTTCCTGTAGAACTAATTACTATTTACCTAGATTGCCACCTATAATTTTTTTTTCAGTACCTACTCTTTTTGTTTTGTTTAAGTTTTGTCTTGACAAAATATCCAGTAATAATACATTTTATGATTTATGCGTAAATTACGCAAGTTTTGTCACAAGTTTATACTTATCAAACAAAAGAAAATAAATTAAAATGTGTTATTAAAATGCAGTATTATATTATTTTTCTTTACAAGTATGGTAAAAGTAATTAAGAAGAAAATTGATCAATCTAGGTAAATAGTAATTATTTCTACAGGAAACTTCAGATTCAAAAGGCTCTTCTTTTAAACCTATTAGATACGCAGCTAACCACTAGTGGAACTGATGTCGGCAGAATTTTCTTCGGACACTTTATGTTAGGTAATTAAATTGAAACATAGGAAAAGAATTACCAGAAGAATATTGGCTTTTATTAACTACAAATTACAGTTATAATTTTGTAACACTCATATCGACACTGACAATATAAATTCACTCAAAGACAATATATGTCACAGTTTGCATTCAAGTTCAAGTTATATTAAGAATAAAATATAAGCTCCTTGCATTCCGGGCTCCGGGTCAAAAGACCAAACTTAATGTCCCCCCTGTAGGCCTATTCGCTAACTTTTTTTGACAGTTGAAAGTGATGATCACCGAGTGAATTACATATCCATTGCTGTTTTTACACGACAAGTACCATAAGAGCGTATCATGTAAAACAGCAATGGATATGTAATTCACTCAGTGATGATCACTTTCAACTGTCAAAAAAAGTTAGCGAATAGGCCTACTGGGTTGCAGATGAAAAATCGATAATAATTGATTGAATGATTATAAGAAAATCGATTAGTAATACCCTAATGGGTCACAGCAGATTATACAATTTAGTTGGACGACTAAATTGCAGTAGACATAGAAGGCCGCACATCTATCCAACTAAATCGCTCAACTAAACGATCGCATCCAACTATCGGCCGATAGCATAAAGAATGGGCTTCTATGTAAGGACGATTAAATTGTGGAAGCACGCAATTTAGTTGTACGATAGTCGGCCAACTAAATTGTATGGTTTGGACCCCGCAGACCATACAATTGAGTTGGCCGACTATTGCAGTAGACATAGAAGGCCGCACATCTATCCAACTGAATCGCACAACTAAACGATCGCATCCAACTATCGGCCAATAGCATAAAGAACTGGTTTCTATGTAAGGACGATTAAATTGTGGAAGCACGCAATTTAGTTGGCCAACTAAATTGTATGGTCTGCGTTAGCTCTTAAAATCGAAGCTGACTTCTAAAAAATCGATTATTTCCAGATTCGATTATATTTTCACATCCCTAGTCTGTGCCTATTCGTTGGTTTTTTTTTCTCTTTCCTGTGATACTGTCAGGTCAGGTGGGTGCGTGCATTTACAGTCTTCAATTACATTTTAAGAAATCTGCGTATTATTTTACCTGCTGCGAATAATATAGTGCCCACTGTATGCTATTTTCTTTTAAATTAAATATTTGATTAATTACAGTTTTCCTACGAAAATCTGAAAATACAGTCGCAATGGTTGCCGCTAAGAAGCAGGTATGTAACACGTGTTTCAATTTTTTCAATGGACTATTAACATGGTTTTTCAATGGTATGTTGATTGACCTCTCAACATTATGTCCCAAATTAATTTAGTTACTTGATAGACACACCAATTAATGTATAATTAGTGCGGTTGAGAAAGTGCCTTACAGGTTATTTTATTATCTTGTAGAATGTGGTCGTTGTAAAATTTGTTTTTCTTCAAACTTCCTATAAAAAATTTCAATAATTTTATTGAAAATATAGAGAATAAGTTCGAGTAATATGTAGGTAGATAAAATAATTTATAAATTATTATTTTCAGAAAAAGACCATTGAGTCTATTAACTCACGTTTGGCACTTGTCATGAAATCTGGCAAATATTGTCTTGGGTACAAACAGACCTTAAAAACCCTCCGCCAGGGTAAAGCCAAGCTGGTCATTATTGCGAAGAATGCTCCTCCTCTAAGGTGAGACTACTGAGAAGTAGAGTTTCCTGATTTTTTTTAAGGGAAGCATATGGAGTCTTAGACAAAGAAGTATGGATTCCCTATGATGAATAAAAATGAATATATTTGATAATTCATATACATATTTTATTTTATTAGTCTCAATTTTTAAAATGTGTTACAGATACTTTTAATTTTGTTTTTTTTTCATAACCTATGCAATTCAAACTTTTAACTCGTTAAGCCCCGTTCGCGCTCAGGAGCGCGAGAACACAATTAAAATCAATTGTGTCTGGATATTAATAATCGTCCAGGGATTAATTTTGTTTTTTTTTCATCACCTATGCAATTCGTATAATTATAAACTGTATGAGGGTGTTATCAACTTACTCCCCATGGCCCCAACAATGTGCAGAATTTCTTGAATTTGGTACTTCTTCTTCACATTGTTTTTAGTGTTTTTTTTTTGTCAAATATATTCATATTAGTTCATTTGGGAAACCTATGGAGTAGTCTATGCTGTATTCAAATGTGGACCTTTTAGGAAATTACAGGTAAAGCAAACATTTACGGCTGAAACTGTGTTAGCAGACTCCTGCATAGTTCCATATAAAATTGCCTGCACTGGCACGCAGCGGGACACTTGTATGTGAACTGCGCGGGCATCTGCTTAATGTAGTTTCAGCCCTTAGACCTTAATAATATTTTATCTTAAGCATTGATAGCATACCTAAAATAGTGAAATGCTTTTTTTTTCTATTGGAAAGTATTCGGTTTTATGAATATCTAGAAGCCAAGGTTTAAATATTTTTATTCAAATATGGATTTATATTTATACCTTTTTAAAATATTCTATTCTATTCTTAATTAATAGTGTTGCGATACATAAATGTCACGCCGTATAATAACATTTTGCCTATGTCAAGTGAAAATGTAATTAAAGTAACTAAAAATGTACAGTAGATTTGAGTTAAAAATGGAGTCTCTCAACATGTGTTTTTACAACAAGAACTCTGGAGAAACTCATTTAAAATATGAAACTAAAAGTAATAAGTGTCAA
Organism: Elophila nymphaeata; assembly: GCA_955850985.1. NCBI lineage: Eukaryota > Metazoa > Arthropoda > Insecta > Lepidoptera > Crambidae > Elophila > Elophila nymphaeata. The sequence goes on along the minus strand of OY039069.1, from coordinate 13,897,661 downwards.
GTAAAGGGGTATGTACTCAAATGTGTCATTTAAACACACATATACATATATATAGTTATAGCCATAGTGATTAATTATTTATTATAGATAATTACTGGTTAATATATATAACTAACAAATTTTCTAGCCAAATTGTGATGATAATAATAAATCTATCACTTTATCCAGTTATTATTTAGAATAGCAGGTCAAAACAAACAACTACAACGTAAACAAATAAATACACTCAGCCTGGTCATAAAATAAAAAAAATAACCCGAACCTAACAATCTCTCTAATGTAGGTGCATAAAACACTACACTCGCCCTAAAATAGTGCACTCAGCCTGGTCATAACATAAAAAAAATAACCCTAATCTACCCATCACTCAGCCAAGTTGGTTCATAAAACACTACTTTTTTTTATTACTTTATCCAAGTCTTCCAAGATATTATATAAAATAGCTTTTTAATGTGATTAAATTTTGTATCCTTTATTGCTTTGTTCAAACTGAGTTGATATAATACATAAGGGCTGAATAGTAGGTATATATAATATATGGGTTTATTACTGTGGCTGTGACACATACACTACTACAAATCTGTACTAAAATGGTATAATATTAACCTTTGTCTTGGTTGGTCTTTTACCATTTTTTTTCTTTGCTAAGGAGAATTTGACAATGATAGCTTTCATTGTTTTACAGTGGATAAAGTTCAAATTTCATAGGTACCTACTTCATGTGCTGCCAATATATCCCCAAAAACATATTAAGTATTCAAATTTGTATTTTCAGGAAATCCGAGATTGAGTACTATGCATTGTTGGCAAAAACCGGTGTTCACCATTACAGCGGTAACAACATCGAGCTCGGCACAGCCTGTGGAAAGTACTATAGGGTGTGCACACTGGCAATCACAGACCCTGGGGACTCGGACATTATTACCACATTACCAGAGGCCACTGCGTAATTTTAATAAAATTAACTAAAAACAATCTTGGTTTTATTCATAACATCATTGAGAAATATACATACATATTAAAAAAACTATGTTTGTCTACCTACCAAAAGGAAAATCAAATATACTGAATCGTCTATTCCTTGTAAGTTACAAGTTAAAAGTGGGTCCGGCTTGGAAGTAAGATGTGTTATCTACCCCAGCAAAATGTTACCTCCTTTCAAAGATTAATTACCTATACCTTTATGTAACTAAAAATAAGAAAAACAAATGCAATTGTGTAAATAAATTATTTATTTTTTAATACCAATTTATTATTTTTGCATCATAATTAGGTTTTCAAGTCGAGTAAAGACCTGCATTAGTTAATCCTTCAGTTTCCTTTTGTGACATGGGAACTAACAGTAAACCTGGCAAAGGTGGTTGCATTTCTAAATCTCTTAAAATATTAACCTTCACCTTAATATTGCTATGAAGTTTATTTATATCTATACTTAGTTGCTTCTGATCTGCTTCTAGTAATGATTTAGTTGCTTGTACACTATGTTTTATTAATACTGATCCCACTGTGACCCAGCATTTATGTTGGGATGACTTTTTAAGATCCCTTAGAGCTTCTCTATTAAGATTTCGTCTTGCATCCAATAACACGATTTCACGTCTGTCCAATAATATTTCCTCGGCTAATTTTTCTACTGATACCAAGTATTTCAAAACTTTATCTTGATCTTCCATAATCAAAATGTAGAAGCCCGATGCGATGCGACTGGGAACTATAATCGCGCAAAATAATAGGTCCGTTTTGACTTGACACATGTCAAAATATCATAAGTGGTGATGGACCAAAATAATCGATTATTTACTTACACGATTAATATGAGAAATGGAGTCACAATTATGTTAACTTTGTAATCGTAATTATTTAATGTTGTTAATTTGAGAATATAATATAATAATAAGAACACAATAAAACTCTGGTAAAAATAGCATTATGGAAATGATATGTGAATAAAAAAAAACATTTACGAATACGCGTCTAAATATTTTGGAGTAAAACTTCTTTAGCACCGATGTGAATTGTGATTTGAAAATTAGATAAAATTTTAGCACCGTGGTGAATTATGACTTGAAAATTAAATGAAACGAAAAAGATAAATTTTGACGATTTGTAGTTCAATATATTGACATCTACATAAACATCTGTTTGCTACTGAAATCACTTTTGCTACTTTTCTGAAGTGTCACTTCTGCCGTGTGTGAATTGCACATTTTTTTTATTCACTTTAGGGTACCTGGATCACGCAAAAGGGGGTGCTCATCATAACTATGCTCTAACTTTTTCTAACAGGCGCCAAAATAATAACTATCAAAAAGAGATACTTAAAAAAAGTAAAAAAAAAGAAATTCAAGTGATTTAGCATGGAGAAAGATTTTGCATGTTTAACTTAAAATATTTTTTTCTTTTTTCACCTGTTTAGCAAAGGGGTACAGGACTTAAAGAAATTCAACGGATTTAGTATGGGACCAGGACTTACATTATTATTGAGTTATTTTGTATGGAATTTCAACTAAGCATAATTTGTAAAAAAAATAACCCTCAATTACATACAAAAAAATAACGAAATTGTTTGAAATTAGAAGAAATATAATGAGTTAATGAATAAAACGATCAAGTGCGATTTTTTTGTGGTACATAATTTATATGTATTACACTGCTAATAGGTAGGTATTAAGACAATTGGCCCTCCCCTCATACCAAATAAAAAGTGATGAAGGAGTTCTGCTAAAAACGAATTGGAACTGAGGCCAATAAATTAAAACCACAGTACAGAGTTACTTACATGGTTACACGCACACACATAATTATAATGAAAGAACGCCTTGCCTACATTTCTATAAAGCCATGCTCAGTCGTCAATTTTTTTTTCTGAATATTGGTCCGAAACTTTTTTACAAATACTCCACCTCACGTGGTCATACGTAACAAAAATCCTACATACACCTACGTGTAGACATTCATTTAGTAAAATGATAAAATCATGTTGTTATTTTAACATCCCAAGTGATTTGATCAATTCCCTGTTTTCATCATATACATTTGCATCAAAAACATGCAATTCGCTATTTTTGAAAATTCCAATTTATAATTTAACTCTAATTTCATTTAGAAACCTAGAACCTAGAAACCTAAAATTTTTCATTTTCGATACAATTTATATTCGTATACTGCATCGAATATATTCGTGAAATTTACGATCATTTTATGTCACTGCACTATCACTAAAGAAAAAAAAGATTAAGAATGTAACTGTTTTTATGAAGTTTCGGAAGATTAGAAAATTACATTTCACTTAAAATATTATGTGAGAAAAAATAGTTTTTATTTTTATTATGACATATTATTTACTTTGCTAAAATATGATTGTATTTGTATTACTGAAAAATGCAATGATATATTTTTTATTTTTTGCTTGCGTCTGTTTTGATTGCGTCCCAGTTACATTCTACTGACGTATCTATTTGTCAAAACGGGCCTATAAATGAGCTTGCGCGCATTGCGGCAGCAACCCATGTTCGATAGACCAATACCTCTAGTATCCAAGGTCAAATACCTGGGAGTTACGCTAGACCGTCAGCTAACGTTTGCACCTCACATCAAGGAAGTCCGTGATAAGGCCTACTTCGCTGCTAGGTCGCTTATACCATCTCCTAGGGAAGCGAAGTAAAATGTCCCTTAGAAATAAGAGAACACTTTACAAAGCTTGTGTACGCCCTACCTACGCTAGCGTTGTCTTTGCACACGCCGCTCATACCAACATTAACAAACTTCAGGTTATTCAAAACCGATTCTTGCGCATGGCAACAGGTTGTCCCTGGTACGTGCGCAACGTAGATCTCCATAAAGATTTCGATCTCCCCAGCATAGCCGGATTCATGAAGGAAGCGTCCAGGCGCTACTTCGATAAGGCTCCTCACCATCCCAATCCTTTAGTAGTCCAAGCTTCCGATTACTGCGCTAGTAGGAATGTCGCACGTAAACAACGCCGTCCGAAAAACACTCTCTTGGACCCAGACGATCCAATTTCGAGCGCAAACGCTCCGTTCACTCCAATCCGTTCGAGTAACTTTCAGTCAAACACTACACACTCAAGCACTAGACACACTTTTGTCATACACCGCACTCGTCGAACAAGGGTGCGTAGACCCGGTCTACATACGACGCGCTATACCCGGTACAGACATGTACCGGGGCTCTTTTCCCCGCCTCCACCACGACACGATGTGCCCGAGCCGAGGTCCGAGCCTTTAGAGGCACCCTCGGGCATGTCGCTCCCTACCGACACGGACGCCCTAGGGACGGTAGGCGGTCGAGAGACTCCCCACGGGGGAGATGCTCGGTCGCCCAGTAATCCCCTAGGAACGTCCGACCTACAGGCTTGAGGACCCCCCAAGGTCTTCGCCTTCTTAAAACCCGGTGACGCAGAAAATGTCATCAGAGACAATCTGCAATAGTAGTCAAAAAAAAAAAAAAAGCGGCAGCAACCGGTGCGGTTTGCTCCCGCAAAAATCTGTGATGTATGAACTATAGTGGAGGTACGCGCACTGCGGCTGTTCAACCGCATGCGGCTAAAAAATCTGTGACTTGCTACAGATTTCTTGCGGTGCGGTACCGCACGGTTTTTTGCATCTAATGAACTTGTATGCAACCCCGCGCACTGCGGCAGTAAAACCGTAGCGCGCAGCAGTCAGTAGTGATCGAGCCACGATGGAAGAATGTTGTCGCCGAGCGCGTCCGACGACGCGGCGGCCAAAGCGGTCGCTGATGTCAATATTGATGCCCTTATAATAGAAGTACAAAGTCAGCCCATACTGTGGGACAAAACTCATAGAGGATACGCAGACAGAATTATTAAATTAAACATGATGAGAAGGTTATAGAAAATTGGAATGAGTTGTCAATTAGAGAAAAACAAAAAATTGGTAGGAAAGGTTTTATAATTATTTTCGAATTGAGGATACTTTTTTGGAAACATTCGCAAATAATGTCTTTTCTCAGAGTCATTGAGCGAGCGTGAGAAGAACGCTACGGGGCGTCCTTTCTGTCGTCGCCGCGATAGCAAAATCTGAAGCGTCTGTCTCGACAGAAAATATTTCATTGTCATCAATTCCCGCTAACGCTGATCTCGAAATATCTTTTTTAAGGTTTTGGAAAGCAGTGACAGCTTCTTGTGTTAATGGCAGGGTAGTTTCAATCAAAGGTCTGATTTTCGAAGAGAAGTTCTCGACCCACTTTGAATAATGAGCGAACAGGCCGAGCGTCCTTTTCAAACTCGCAGTATCAGTTGGGATCGGAAGATTCATAAGTGGTTCCAGTCTTGATTTGTCTGGTTTGATAACGTTATGTTGTATGGTGTAGCCAAGTAAATTTATCGATTCAGATTCAAATGTGCATTTATCTAGGTTTAAAGTCAGCTTGTATTTCTTCGCGGCTTCCATGAATTTTTGAATATTTTCATCATGATCCTTCTTATCTTTGCCGCAAATGGTCACGTCATCAAGGTAAGCGAAAGTACCTTTAAGTTTTTCAATATCAATTATGTATTGTAAGGTCCTCTGGAAAGCCGCTACCCCATTTGTAACTCCAAATGGTATCCTTGTAAATTGATAAAGTTTCCCACATGCTTCGAAGGCTGTATATACTTTTTCTTTGGGGAGAATAGGGACCTGATGGTAGGCGCTTTTTAAATCGATTTGACTATAAATGTTATATTTAGCTACTTGCGTTATTATAGATTCAATGCTCGGCAGTGGATACGCGTCTAGTTCTGTGAATTTGTTAATGGTTTGCGAATAGTCGATTACGAGACGCCTACGATGATGACCTCCACCAGCTACGAGTACTTGTGCCCTCCACGGGGAAGTACTAGGTTCGATTACTTTATCTTTCAGTAGGCTGCTTATCTCATTAGATATGAATTCTTCATCTTCTGGAGAATGTCGTCTTGAGCGAATAGCTATAGGTTTAAGATCCGATGAGAGATTTGTAAATACTGAGGCTGGTGGAACAGATGCCTTCAAGACGTTGCAAATCTTCAGAGGTAGTTTTCTTCCTCCAAATCTAAATTCAAGCGAGGAGTGTTTCCCCAGAATGTCATGCCCGATTATGACGTCGGCACACAGATCGGCAACTATGAGCAAGGGATGGCGCTGATAATTATGTTCCCCAATCTGAATTGTTGCATAACATATTCCATCAACATGTGACACATTATTGTGAGATGCGAGGGTTATCGACTGTTTGCAGGGCCTTTGTTTAAGGTTAATTGTCTTTACAAGGCCTTTGTCGATGAAGCTAATTGAGCTACCGGTATCTAAAAGTGCATCCGCGCGATAGTGGTTGATGGTAATGGGTACGGTCGCTTTCCGTAGGCTTGCAGGAGCAGCAGCAGAGACAGCTGATAAGTAAGAGTCTGCAGAGTGAAATTCAGAGCTATCATCTTCGGTAGCGATAGCATTGGCGGTTCGTTGATTAGGCCCAGAGCTGCGGCAAACGTTAGCAAAGTGACCTTTCTTGTAGCATAATTGACATTCGGCATTGTTAGCAGGGCACTTAATCCTCGGATGTACGTTACCGCCACAAAAAAAACATCGGCGAACATTTTGACTGGAGTTTTGAGAGAGTGGCTTGAATTTATTACGAACGTTTGTGGCTGCTAGATTTGGACTTGGTAGTTGTTGATGACGTTCAGAGACGGCGTGGATAGAAGCGGATGTTGACGGTGACGCAGTGAGTAAATGAGATGTGTTTTCGGCAGTTTCTAAAGATAAAGCTAAGTTTAAAGTTTCTTCTAGGGTCATAGTGGATTTTTCCAATAATCTTTCTTTTATCTTTTGTGATGATATTCCAGCAATGAATGACAGCCGTAATGTCTCATCCCTGTGTTCGGCCGCAGACACATCCCTGAAGTGACAGTCAAGAGCGAGTATATTTAGGGCTCTCGAATATTCTGCTAATGACTCTCCTAGTTGTTGTTTCCTAGTGGTCAGAGTATGTCGAGCCAGGGTGATGTTTTGTCGTTTCTCATAAGCATCGTTAAGGGCCTTAATGGCAGCAGAATACGTGGTATGTGCTTGTATGAAATTGAATATTGATGGCGAAATGTGATTTACAAGAAGTTGGTACTTAAGAATATCGTCAGCTGAGGTGGCCTCCTGTGCGATGAAATTCTCGAACGAATATTTCCAGTGAGTCCATTTGAGGTCTGACCCTGTCGTAGAAGGTTCCACATCGAATCGCTCAGGGCGCAGATACCGTGACATAGAGGGTTTGTCGTCAGGCATAATTAGTTACTTACTTTAGTCGATATAAAAAAAAATATTGTTGAATAAATTGATACAAAGAAAGACTAAAACCAAGATTCTGGCTTTATTCAACAATAAAATACATACATGACAAACTGACAATGTCGAGATAAAACACCATGACATAACCATAAGCAATTGGACGTTGTTAATACAAGGAGAATATATCACAATCTCATATAGAAAAAACCCTTCATAGGTCTCAGTGGTCTCATTGCTGTTAATGGATGAACCCAATACTGCTTGCCTTTCCGTTTTCTTGCCGTTAATATTAAAAAAAGGCCCTAGTGGGGACGCTGCTTAATAGGTCCGTTTTGACCAGTTTTGACAGATAGATACGTCAGTAGAATGTAACTAAAAATCAAAATGGACGCAGCAAAAAATAAAAATATATTATTGCCTTAAGCAGCGTCCCCACTATGGCCGCGCAGCTCCATGAGGCCAAGCCGCGCGGCCAAGCCTCGTGAGTGTGTACGTGAGCGAGGCCTAAAACTACATAACAAATAAGCCTCGCGAGGCCACAAAAAGCCGCGCGGCTCTAGTGGGGACACAGCTTTAGATTATGAACATACAGATACCGAATCCGGGCACTCGATTTGGCGCCACCAATATTAGGCCATATTTGGCACAATACGGAAAGTCTATGCGTAGTCTTCGAGGTCAACGCATCTCCTACTATTTGTGCTAATAAATGGTGTAATAATCAACTGAAAAAAATTGGTTGTCTGTAAAGTCGGTTTACTGACGATAGTTGAACGTGACAACGTCTTAAGAAAATACTGATGGAATGGTAGCATTTTTCAAAAGAAAAATTTAATTTCATTTGTTTTGCCGGCCTTACATGGAACGCCTCAGAGCGAGGTAACGCCGCATGCGTCATGTTTTTTCGTGCGTGCAGCCGGCTCTATCGAATTACAAGACGTTGTCACGTCAAAAATAAAAAGAGTGACAACATTACTTTTCACACCTAAGTTAAATATTTTAATATTGTTAAAAACTTACGTGTGAAAAGTAATGTTCTCACTGTTTTTTTTTTGCAGTTCGATTATTACACCATTTAATAGCACAAATCGTCATTTTTAGGGTTCCGTACCTCAAAAGGAAAAACGGAACCCTTATAGGATCACTTTGTTGTCCGTCTGTCTGTCTGTCTGTCTGTCTGTCAAGACCCTTTATCTCAAGAACGCGTGGACGTATCAAGCTGAAATTCACATAAAATACTCAGGTCTATTGTCTCTTTAAGCTGTGAAAATATTAAACTTTTAAGCTGTAATAAGAGAGAGCCCGATATTATAAGGCTTTATTTAAGTAAATATTACATAGAGATAATTATTAATTAGGTGACACTGACAATATAGAATGATTAGTCAAAACCTTGACATTTAGTAATATCCTTCTTGAGTGCCAGTCATGTCTATATTACCACATTCTCCCCTAGTGGGTTTACGATGCCACTCACAAAGTCCTCCAGATAAGCAGGCGGTCGTCTAGCACGACCTGAGCTACGCGGCAGCGGAGCCGGAGATGTGGGTAGAGGTGGCGACTGACTTTGAGGTGACGATTGAGCTTGAGGTGGTGGCTGAGTCTGAGACGGCGACTGAGTTACCAATGGCTGTACGCCAGTAGGCTGCGCTTCCACGCTCTCCTGGACTAAAGTCGGGGTTTCTTGAGGAATCGAGATTCCATTCTCTTGTGGAGCCAGGTGCCGATTAGATACTGTTGCTTCTCTTCCATCTGCTAACCGTACTCGGCTATATTGTGGATTGGGTTCAATGACATCTACCTCTTCAACCAATTGATCGTACTTCGAACCGCGAGTGTAATTTCGTTTAAATACTTTATTACCAGAACGAAGCCAACTAGGCATAGATTGACCAAGGGCTGAACGTCTCGAATGGAGGAACATTCTTTCATGAGGCGTCTCATTTGTAGCTGTGCAGAGTAGCGATCTAATGCTGTGTAGTGACGACTGGATTACAGATTCCCATTGCGTGATAGGCTGACGACTGCATCTTAGTGCAAGTTTGATAGTTTGCCACAGTGTTCCATTGAGCCTTTCTACTTGGCCATTTCCTCTAGGATTGTATGGAGCAGAATGGCTTACGGCTACTCCCTTATCATTTAAAAAATTTCTAAGATCTGAGGATATAAAAGATGAGCCTTGGTCCGAATGTATATAAGACGGCATACCAAAGACTGAGAACAAGTCGGTTAAACATTTTATTACGCTCTCAGTACTCATGTCTGGACAAGGATATGCAAACGGAAATCTTGAATATTCATCGATGATAGTTAATAGGTATTTGTTCCGAGAAATCGACGGCAGAGGGCCTTTAAAGTCCATAGATAGCCGTTCAAAGGGCGTTGTAGCACGAATAAGTGTACCAGTATACCTCAAAAATTTTGGCTTTATCTCATTACATACGGGACAACTCGCTATAACTCTTTTCACATCATCTGTAGAGTATGGAAGATTTTTAGTCCGTATCCAGTGAGTGAAACGAGTCACTCCAGGGTGACAGAGTGATTTATGTAGGGTGTATAATTTACAGTCGAGCATTGAGGTAGCACAGGTCTGTCTGGACAAAGCATCAGCTACAATATTTTCATTACCAGGCCGATATTTGATATCAAAATTATAGTTAGATAATTCTAGCCTCCATCTTTGAATTTTATCATTCTTTATTTTACTTGCATGATTCCTTAACATAAATGCCACTGACTTCTGGTCAGTTATAAGATAGAATTTTCGACACAATAAATAATGCTTCCATTTTTTCAAACTTTCGATAATTGCACAAGCCTCCTTTTCTATTGCTGGGTATTTCTTTTCACTATCATTCAAAACTCGGGAAAAGAAGGCTACCGGCCTACCGTTTTGAGTCAAGGAGGCCGCAATTGATACATCGGAGGCATCCGTCTCAACTGTGAAGGGTTCTAAAGGATCAATAGCTGTCAGAGATGATTTAGATATTAATTGTTTTAATTCCTCAAATGTTGTCTTTTGAATTTGGTTTAAAGGAAATCCTTGGGCAGTTACGAGAGGACGTAATACGTTTGAAAAATTAGGTACCCATCGCGAATAGTGTGCAAAAAGACCTATGGCTCGTTTCAAAGAGGCAGAGTCCTGTGGAACTGGCATGTCTAAGAGTGCTCTTAGGCGTTCTGGGTCTGGCTTTACTGAACCGTTGCCGATGTGATAGCCTAAGATCTTTATATCGGTTACCGAGAATTCGCTCTTTTCTTTATTTATAGTCAGAGAATATTTACCAGCTATCTCTAGAAATCTATTGAGTTTCTCATCATGGTCTTTCTGGTCTAGTCCACACAAAGTTATGTCATCCAGGTATGGGAAAACACCATCTAGGTTAGACTTATTAATAATACTATCTATTGTTCTCTGAAAACAAGCGACTCCGTTAGTTACTCCGAATGGAATACGACGAAATTGATATAACTTGCCATTAGCCTCGAAGGCAGTATACGCTTTATTTGACTCCAGAATTGGTACTTGATGGTACGCAGATTTCAAATCAATTTTGGAGAATATTCTATATTTTGCTACCTTATTTATAATGTCTTCAATGTTCGGTAGCGGATAAGCGTCTAGATAGGTAAATTTATTTATAGTCTGTGAATAGTCAATGCACATGCGTTTCTTGTGATGCGTTCCCGAAGTTACAAGGACCTGCGCTCTCCATGGAGAATCACTTTCTTCTATTATCTCATCCTGTAGCAATTTCTGAATTTCAGATCTAATGAAAGATAAGTCGTCGGGTGTATAGCGCCGCGATTTTATGGCAATTGGCTTAAAGTTCGGATCTAGATGTGCAAAGAGATTTACAGGTTCTATCTCAGCTTCTTTCAGTGCAGCGATACGTAACGCTTCTTTAGGGCCATCAAACTGGATTGCTAATGAAGAGCATTGTTTAAATATATCGTGGCCTAATATAACCTCAGAACATAGATTTTTCATAACACGTAATGGCGTTGAGAATTCTAGATTGTTTACTCTAATTGAAGCTAAACACACAGATTTAATTTCCAGACGTAATGAAGAAGATGCCATAGTTACGGACTGGTGCCATGGCTGCGTACATAACCTGTTACGACGAACTATGTCTTCATCTATAAAACTGGCGGAGCTGCCAGTGTCTATCAAGGCTTTCAGTTGTAGGCCGTCAACAGAAATAGGCAATATACATTTCTGCAAGCCAGCTGTAGCGAGAATTAGGCAGGATGTTGATTCATCTGAAACTATTGCAGAACTAGATGGTTGGCTCTTACAGACTTTTGCATAATGTCCTCTCTTACCACATTTCAAACAAGTACTATCTGAAGCAGGGCAGAAACGGCGAGGATGGCGAGTATTACCACAAAAGTAGCACTCATTTGACCGCGCGGTGTTCTTCATTAGACTAGGTCTGTTGGTGCTTCTACTCGTCGAACTTGTCACGGATGCTACATGTGGCGAAGCAAAATTATCTGACTGTATTTGAGCAGATTCCAGCGACCGGGCTTTATCACGAGCTTCCTCAAGCGTTAGTGTTAGATGTTCCAGAAGTCTTTGCCTTATGTTAGATGAGCTTAAGCCGGCTATAAATGCGCATCGTACCGTGTCGTTCTCGTTTTGCTCAGCAGATACAGCTTTAAAGGAGCACTCTTTGGCTAATAATTTAAGATTCTGTATATATTGGTCTATAGTCTCACCTGGTTGTTGCATGCGTGTCTGCAGCTTATGGCGTGCATATATCTCACTTTTTGGCTTCACGTATATATTCTCCAGTAAGGCGATAGCTGCTGAGTAAGTATCGCAAGAGGCAATATATTCGTAGACTGCGGGCGATATATGATTAATGAGTAGTCTTAGCTTAATCGCATCCGTATGTTCGAATGCATCAATATCTGAAGAAGCCTTTGATTCTTCCAAGAAATTTTGAAATGTGGCTTTCCAATGTGTCCATTGAGAGGATGCGTTTTGATTCGAAGCTGGGTCGATCTCAAACCTTTCTGGTTTTAGATATCGATACATATTTACTTAAATAAATTGTAATAAGAGAGAGCCCGATATTATAAGGCTTTATTTAAGTAAATATTACATAGAGATAATTATTAATTAGGTGACACTGACAATATAGAATGATTAGTCAAAACCTTGACATTTAGTAATATCCTTCTTGAGTGCCAGTCATGTCTATATTACCACATAAGCCAAGCCAATCAAAAGATACAGCGGATTATGTTGATATTTTCAACAAATTTCCGACACTCGCAAAGGAATCAAAACCTACAGGATACTTCCCGTAAACTCAGAATCTTGAAATTTGGCATGAAGCATTGTCATATAATGCAAATATAGGAAAAGTTGCGAAAATCACATTTTATTAGTTACATAATATAATAAAAATATTTTAATAAAATGAAACTTACTACCTTATTTCTCACGAACGAACAAAGGTATCAAATTGAAATTTATACCAAATACCTAGGTCTATTGTCCCTTTAAGCAGTGAAAAAATCAAACTTCTAAGTTAACGCGATCAAAAGATACAGCAGTTTATACCGAGGAACCCTCGGTGTGCGAGTCCGACTCGCACTTGGCCGGTTTTTTAATAATTTGTAGGAGATGCGTACGGAGTGCGTTGACCTCGAGGACTACGCATAGATTTTACGTATTGTGCCAAATATGGCCTAATATTCGTTGCGCCAAATTGAGTGCCCGGATCCGGTATCTGTATGTCCTTAATCTAAGCGCGCGGTGAAATATCGCTGTGTGGACAGGGTCTAAAGCCGTGTCCCCACTAGAGAAGCGCGGTTTTTTGTGGCCGTGCGGCCTGGCCTCGCGAGGCTTATTTGCTAAGTAGTTTTAGGCCTCGCTCTCGTACACACTCACGAGGCTTGGCCGCGCGGCTAGGCCTCATGGAGCCGCGCGGCCCTAGTGGGGACGCTGCTTAACAAATAAGCCTTTATTTTATTAGGCCTTGTCCGCACAGCGATATTTCACCGCGCGCTTAGATTAAGGACATACAGCGGAAATAATATCGCGTTCAATTTTTATCAAACCACAGATTTTTTCGCGCGATTTTTTTTACCGTATGTGCAGATAGTCCTATAAGATCCTATGTGTCACAGAATTTTGCGAGAAAAAAACGCGCGGTGAAATATCGCTGTGCGGACAGGGCCTTAAACAGGCCGCGCGGCCACAAAAAGCCGCGTGGCTCTAGTGGGGACACGGCTTAATGTGGACGACGGACGCACGGACGCCTAGAATCTTTGTCTAAGCCTAGAATCTAGACCAAAGAGTATATAATCACTACTTTTTAATCTAGACGTAGGGTTGAAACGATACCTCCGAGGTATCGATACTATTACTCGATACAGTATCGGTCGTGAAGTATCGATACTTACTGGAAAACGGTGAAAAGTATCGACACTTACTCATATCGATACATGTTAGTAAAATTTCGAAAAATCAAATAAATGCAGTAATTAACATTAATATTATTTATTCTTATAGCAATACAAGTAATTAAGTTGTTTGAATTTAACACGTGTTCGCGGTTTGCACTTCTTAAAAAACCTCGTATTATCCATATTTAAGATGCAACGCGAAAACTTGAAATCTTACATCAAAAAGAATTTGTTGCTGAGCTTCGACAAAGAATTTGTCTAAGTTGCTGAGTTACACCCGTATTCACAAACATTACTATGAAATCTCTCGACTGTTGGATAAGAAACGAACCAATCACAGAGCTCTATTCAACGCAATGGGATTGAATACAGCTCTGTGATTGGTTCGTTTCTTATCCAAGAGTCGAGTGATCCTATAGTAATGTTTGTGAATAGGGGTGTCAATGTAATGGAGTCCAATCACAGAATGACAAGAAAAGAAGACTGCCAACAGCACGATAAGAAAGGTTACCCCAAGAGGTTACCCATTATTTCAATGACGAAGAATGACGAGCAAGAAAGGTTGCTAATATAACAAACATATAGAAAAATACGTTCAAAAACTAGTATAAGTAAACGATACGATACGAGTATTTCTGACCGATACCTACTCGGTATTTAATTGTGAAGTATCGATACCAAAAGTACTCAGTATCGAAAGAAAAGTATCGAGTAAGTACTTGTATTTACTCGTATCTTTTCATCCCTATCTAGACGCCGACCACAGATTAGAGAATAGAGAGTATATGTGACGCCGACCCCCGCCATTTTGTGAACATCGTCTCAAGCAGGGAATCGTCCATTCGCTACGTTATAGTAAAATTTGAGTATCTTTCTTCGCCATCAGTGGACTTAAGTTTCAAAGAGTGAGGCGAGGTTTTGTGTTTGTTTATTATTGTTTTATCTGGAGTTGCCAAATCCTTCAGAGTGAGATAGTTTTTTCAATATTTAAGTACTTACCTACCTATTGAAAATGGATGGTCCTCCAAGCCGGGGATTTCGTGGTGGAGGACGTGGCGGGCCACCAGGTCCTAATATGCGTGGAAGAGGTGGATTTGACATGAGAGGACGGTAAGATAATCTGTTTTCTTTAAGAAATTCACTTTTGTATATAAGACATCTTTTTTGAACTTCGAGGTTATTATTTCGTAATTTTTTTTCCGTATAGGTACTTTTATAGTTTAAAAGTATTCTATTATCATAAAATGTAATTAATGCTTAAATGTTTATTTAGCTCCCAGCAGCATAATTTAAATAATGCTTCAAGACGCACTACGCACTATCATTTTGAGGTTATTAACACCGTGGTACTTTGAAGTGTTCTAATAAACTATGACCTTTTTGAAAATGTCGTTTTTCATTTAGTGGAGGCCCTGGAATGCGCGGCCGCGGCGGACCACCCAGAGGTGGACCTTCGCCGCGTGGTGGGCCTCGAGGTTTTCGCGGTGGTCCCATGCGTGGGGGTGGCGGTGATCGTGGTGGCCGTAGTTTCCCTCCAGGACCGCAGGGTCCGGGTCCACACCCAGTTCCCACCATTGAATCAAGAGGTGGACCACCACAAAGTAAGCTTTGTATTTTATTTATTTCATAATTTTCTTAAAAGTACCATCAAAGGCACATCAGCTGTCACCTGCACCACAAACTGTCAAATTTTCTCAATTAATTTTGCACTTTATAATACATTTGTACTAGTTTGAAATTTAATTAGAGAAATTTACAATTTTGGGTACCTACTCTGAAGTGCTGTTGTCCATACATTTCAAAACAAATTACTAACAAAAGCTATAACTTGACTACCATTCCTTGATAGAACTATTATCAGTTAAATTATTCATTCAGTCGGCATTAAATAAGAGAGATTGAAGAATATTTTTATGAGATGATGAACAACGGTTGCTATGATACACACATGAGAAACACAGGGATAACAAAAAATATAAAGATTATCAAAAGACTATAAACTCCTAAACTGATAATATTTTATCATTTCTGTGCTGCACCCTAGGTGTGGGCGCTGAGGATCAGCAAACTTTTTGATATGACATTTGTCATGTCCAAAGTTTATGCTAAATTCACACAAGATTAATGGTATAGGACTTATCTGAAGATTGTACTTCATGATATAAGGTCATGCCGGACTACATCCGGTTCCATACATAAATAGTGATAAAACATCTTAATGCGCTGAATACTGTCGTGGGCATAAATGTGAGTACATCAATACGAAACGAGGCACACCTAATAACCTTGTAAGTGGATTATACATAATTTTACGATAATAATTATAAAATAGCACTCGTTAATTTTCGCTGTCAATTTGAAATTTGTAAACAAATAACAGCTGACCAATAAGCTGATAGAATACGGCAACGTCTGTGCTTCCTGTTACTAGAGGGCGCTAATAAAAGCATGCTGAATCCATAATACGTAAAGTCTTTGCCATACGTCGCTAGAGGGCGCGATAAAAAGTATGCTTATGATCAATTAATTTACATACGGTAACGCCTATGACACTCACCACTAGAGGGCGCTAATAACAGAATACTGAAAGAGAGTAAAGTAAAAATTTAACTTTTTATTTTTATTCAGTGCAAGTAAAAATACTTTTTGACCACAATACAGCATGACGCTACCGTGCGGAAAATGTAGTAAAGATATTACAAAGAGAGATTTCTTAATATGCAATTTGTGTCGTAAAAATTATCATTTAGACTGCACTAGCGTTAGCGAGAATTTCTTTTATTTGATGACAGTAGACAGTAAAAAAAGTTATAAATGCGATGAATGTCGCGGCAATACTGAGGAAAGCCCAATATCAATTTCTCCACATAACAATATAACTTTTCGAAAGCAAAGGGTTAACATACCTATTGAGAATTCCTTTGACTCATTATCAATTGAGGAGGAAGATTCATCACAATCATTTGTGTCTATTACTAATTTGAAATCTTCGAGGAGCTGCCCAGATTTAAATAACATTAATAATTTTGAAAAAATTCATGAAATGGAGAAAACAATTTCGGAACTGAAAGAAAAATTGGAAATAGCCGAAAACGAAATAACTAATTTATTAGAGGAGAATTACTGCTTAAAAAAGGAAATTCAGGGTCGCAATATGCAAGTGCACCAGCTGAAAGCATTATGTAAATCAACACCAATTAAAAGGGCAAATAAAAATAAAAAAACCAGAAGCCTTAATAAACATAGATTAAACTTTACACGTGAAGAGGAGACTGGAGCGTCTCCATTGAATTTAAATAATCGGATTGCGGAATATTCACCTGTTCCTAGCAACATGCAAGGCTCTATTGTACCATCTGTTGAGACCATAACACCAACACAAATAAAACAACATAACAATGCATCCTGTGATATCCAATCGCCACCATCGGCACAGCACGATATACCTTCAATTCTTCACCATGATATCTTGCCACCATCAACGCCACGAGACTATAGCAAACTGAATAGCCGCGGTAAAAGAGCGAATATCTTTATTGTTGGAGATGAACAAGTGCGCGGTCTTGCGGCGCGTCTAATAAAGTCACGATCCGGCAAATGGAACGACAATTATAATGTGACTGCACTAGTAAAACCCTACGCTACTTCGGTGGACGTCTTAGGAAGTGTATACAGTTTATGTGCAACCGTTACCAAAGACGATCTACTCATCCTAGCGGTTGGCAGCAGTGACAAAGACCCTTATGTTCTATTTAGTAATTTGTGTAATGTGTTATTCCTATTTAAGCATTGTAAGGTATTGTTGTTAAGTGTGTGTAAAAATTACCATTTGAGTATTGACACTTTGAATACACAAATGAAATTATTTTCCAATCAATATCAAAATTGTAAATTCATAGACATTCAGCAGTGTTATAATCAATTAATTAGATTTTATAGTAAGTCTAAATTAAATTGCATAGTTTATAAGTTGAATATAGAAATTGACTATTTAAGATATAAACATGACTTTATCGTAAATGGACTAAAAATGTATAATAGAAAAAGTAAATTTTTTCGGACTCGTTCCTGACTCGCACTTACGTACACCCTACCAAACTTCTCTTGTAACAGCTCAGATAGAGTCAGACTGTAATACCGGTAGAATAACATTGTTGCATCAAAACATAGCAAGTCTCTGTAAAAAGCTTGACATAATAGAATTAACAATTAATGAACTGAATAGCAAAAACAGGGAGGTGGATATACTGTGCTTCAGTGAGACTTTTGTTAGAGAGGGTACGCAGGCGAATATAAGGCTTGACAATTACAAGCTAGCTTCGGCCTACTGTCGTGATAAGTGCAGAGGTGGAACGTGTATCTTAGTGAAAAAAATGTGGGACATAAGGCCCTTGAATATTGCCTCTGAAATATCAATTAAACTATTTTTTGAATGCTGTGGAATTGAAATTGTAGGCTTGAATTTAATTGTTTGTACAATTTATAGAATCCCTGAGAACAAAACATCATCAGTAGGCATCTTTTTATATAAACTAGATACATTATTAAACTATTTAACGAGTAAATATAAACGAAAAAAAATTATTATATGTGGAGACTGGAACCTAGATATCCTGAAACATAACAAACATACTGAAAATCTAATGAGTGTATTAAAAACCTACAATTTTCAGGCTCATATTCAGCTTCCAACAAGAGAAAATTCTTGTTTGGATCAAATTGCCTCCAATATAAAACATGTAGAGACAGAAATTCACCGTCTTGGTCTTTCAGACCACGAAACTGCGCAAACCATAACGTTTAAGGGAAACAAACGAAAGTGTCACACTACCTGGTTTGAGTACAAACAAGATTACAGTGCGGATAACATGAGGAAATTCTGTGATTACATCTCTAGCCTCTCCTTTTTGGAGGTGACGGAATCTAGCGATTTGGATGATGCGTTTCGGTATTTTTATGACTCATTCCGTTTGTTCTATGACCTATGTTTTCCGTTGATAAAGGTAAAAAAAAATAACAGATCAGCCACGAATAAATGGATAACAAAAGGTTTAAAAAAATCAAGCAGAAACAAACGACAATTATACCTGAAATTTAAATTAGATAAAACTAATAAAAAAATTAATAAATATAATTTTCACAAATATAATAGAATTCTTAAAAAATGTATTCAAAATTCAAAAATAATAAATAATTTCAAATTCATACATACTAGTAAAAATAAAAGTAAAGCAACTTGGGATACAATTTCCTCAACTCTGTCAGACAGATTATATAACAATAATATTGACATGATTAACTATAATAATATGACATACTCAAACCCTCATGACATTTGCAATTTATTTAATAATTACTTCATTAATTTAACTAACAATCAGACTAATAGTAATGTGGCGACCCACAAAAATATAATAACTAATCATCGTACGATTTATTTGAAACCCATTGATGATAGTGAGACTTACAATTTAATAATGTCCCTTAAAAATAGCAAATCATGTGGTTACGATGGTATTGTCACGAAGGTACTGAAAATGTGCGCTATCCACATATGTCGACCCCTTAAGCATATCATTAACATGTCTTTCTCGGGGGGTACCTTTCCGGATGATCTGAAACTATCAATAGTGAAACCATTGTATAAAAAAGGAGATAGAACGGACCCGGGTAATTATAGACCCATTGCTCTTGTGCCTGTATTGTCCAAAGTGTTTGAGAAGGCAATGCTGAGTAGACTGAACGACTTTATTGTCGCATGTAGCATATTACAGCCGCAACAGTTTGGTTTTCGCAGGGGAAGTTCGACCGCTCTTGCTTGTTTTGACTTTGTTAAATATATCACGGAAAGCATCAATGAAAATATACCAATAATGTCTATGTTCCTTGATATGAGCCGCGCATTTGACTTCGTAAATCACGATAAGCTCTTACATAAACTGGAACTATATGGCATCAGAGGTAGGGCATACGACTGGATTGAAAGCTACTTGCGAAATAGAAAGCAATGTACAGAAATAACAAAAATCTCGAGAGTGAATAACAATCTAGTGAAGGAAACACAAAGGTCTCCATTGTTGATGGGGAGATCAGGTGTTCCTCAAGGAAGCATCCTTGGACCACTCCTTTTTTTATTGTATATCAATGATCTTCCAAATGCTACTCCACATAAATGCATACTCTTCGCAGATGACACTACCATCATGGTTAAAACAGAAGGCAGTAATTCTGTACAAGATTTGGCAGATGATGCCCTGGGAAACATTATAGGATGGTTGAAAGCTAATGATTTAAATATCAATTTAAGTAAAACCAAAATTATGCAGTTTCGGTCTTACAATTCATCGAAACAAATACTAAGCATCAAGTATGAAAACGAAAGAGTAGATGAGGTAGAAAGCTTTAAATTTTTGGGAATACACATCGACACTCATCTCAACTGGAAAGGCCACATTGACGCTATATGCAAAAGACTTGACCGCTTTGCCTTTGCACTAAAAAGAGTACGACAGACTGTGTCAACAGAGGCTGCTCTGACGGCTTACCATGGCTATGTTTCGTCAGTACTAAACTATGGAATATTGCTATGGGGTAACTCGGTTGATATACAGAGAGCTTTTTTAATACAAAAAAGATGTATTCGCGCCCTTAGCAATGCCTGGTATTTGGACAGTTGTAGGCCGCTTTTTAAAAAGTTTGATTTACTTCCGCTTGCCTGTATCTACATAAGGGAAGCTAGCAACTTCATTAAATCTTTTCCAAATCATTATAGGTTACGCGGTGAGGTCACAACAAGGCATATAAGACAGCAGTATGCAAATTTAGTGTATCAGCCTCCCTGTCGCAAGGATATATATAGACGTAATGCATACAACATGAGCATAGTGCTTTACAACTTGCTCCCAGAGGATTTAAAAAAACTAAAAGGGAATATATTTAAAAAGAAACTGACTAAGTGGCTTTTGGACAAGTGTTTTTATAGCGTTAAGGAATATTTGAATTGGCAACAATAATATCTTACAATTTGATTATAATTAGTGGTGTTAGTAGTAGTATATTAGCTTTAGATTTGTAAATGTAAATTATTATGATATCCCTGACATATGCTTAATGATTTTTAAATTATATATAAATAAATTTTGACATTATTACAATTATTAATTCTACTATCTATTATTTTGTTGTTGGTGTATGCTTTAAGTTACAGATTTGCGTATTAGTTTTGAATGTAGATATCTTCATAATTATTTTATATTAATTAATTAATGTATAATTATTTGACAATTAATTATAATTTGTAAAGTTTTGCACGTCTGCATGCAGGCTGAACACATGCACGTTGTTTGAAATTAAGAACTTTATAACTGTGTTTTAAGCAAATAAACTTATTTGATTTGATTTGATTTGATTTGATTCCGTCAGCTGGGTTATTCCGTCGTTTGGCTGTAACTTTTATAATAAAATTGTCAATAGCTGCATTTATGAGCGGATAGTGAAAACCATTTTTTTTTAGAATGACATTTAGATGGCACTGCTGTCCTGTTAACTGTTTGATCGCCAGCCATTTTTGTTTAGGACACCATTTTTGACAAGTCTAGTGAAAAGCAAGCTCCACATAAGTATGGGTGCACCCAATATTTCTTCCTTTTTCGTGTCATTCGCAAATAATTGTATATTACAACAATATCATCATCGCTTGATGATGATGTTTGCTCGTCTACTCTTCACCACTTAATAAAGAAAATGCAGTCAGAATGCAGACGCCGTGTGCGAGACGAGCCAGTAAAGCAGCGGTAAGACATTTGCTGCATACACACCGCACCGAAACCTTACCGACCCGTGAGAGAGCGGCCTTAAATTCATGCGCAGAGTTGTCCAATAATAAACAAATTAAAATGGCGACATGTCATATTTTCTTATTTTTTACTTGAGATTTCCACATTATCGTTCTAAAACAATGTTTTTTCTCTTTCGAGCTTAATGCTCGGTGACTCTTTCTTATTAACAAGGTAAATTTTGCCTTGCTACACCTGGTTTTGGAATGTACTATCGCGGTCATCGTAATGTTCCACCTTAAGGGTCGTTTTTGTATTACACTGTCGACGGCTACCCTTAGCCTGTTGACCAATAGAATTCTGAGTGAAGATCCCAGAGTGATGCAATACAATTGCCTTAGCAAACATTGCCGTAAAGACATCTGGTTGCAATTTGTTAAAACAATGACCTTTTTTTATAAATTCCAACCGGATGCCTGACAGAACAAAAGAGGGTCTTCTATTGGTCAACAATAATAGAAGGCGGGATCAACAGAAAGGGCTCGCTTCAAACGAAAATTTTTTAAACTGTAAAGTTTAGCAAGACCCTGATAGTACCCTTACATGTTTTTGTTCATTCAAAATTTCGTTTGACTATCTGGACATGGAAGAGTGAGCAATTGCCATTGTAGTGATCCGAAAAATAGTACAATTTACTTTATAAATGAAATATATTTATATTAAAAAATATCTACTTAAATATTTTTTTTTTCCAAATACTCACTGATAATGTTAATACTAGGAATGAATCCTTTCACACAAAAACTGGTTGGTCTGAGAGATGCCGGTGCGGTATGTTAATACTAGGAATGAATCCTTTCATACAAAAACTGGTTGGTCTGAGAGATGCCGGTGCGGTGATATATTGTCGTAGAAAAACCAATATTGTGATACAAGTATATTGAAATACAGTGTCTGGTCACTGGTGTCAGACAAATTAAAGCGATGCATCAAAATTGATCATAATTTTATCAACAAATCCACAATATTAAGGCATTTTGCCCCTACTGTATTGACATGGCTGCCATTTAATTTTTTTTTTCTGAGTATGGTTGGGTTCATTTATTTTGCCATATCTACCGATGTAGAAGTCCTACAGGCATAATAGTGGTATTGTTCGATAGATACAAAAGTAGGCAATAAGTTCACACGTGTGAAAAATTCGGTTGTTTTTTTAACTTTGTTTGTTTTCCACAAAACTAGCCTAATAAGTACTTTTTAGATGCACTAAGAGTTTAGATCTTGACTAAAAACTGATGTCAAGACCTAAGCTCTAAGTCAAATAGTTTAAGATTTGTGACTATTTGAATATGACCTTTTACTTTAACCCGGCGTCAATGACGCTTGGTTATAATGACCCGAGCTCATTTCAAACGGCTATATTTCGAATTTTACGTACTCTATAGTTTCGAACATTCTATCTAGTAGCTGGAGATACAGTCTCCCTCCACCCCTACTGTTAGTGAACTCAGTGCGATGACATCTGCACGGGATGATACTCAAGCGTCAAGTGAAAACGGGTCAATATGACCCAGTGTCATTAACGGCGTTGTTTTTTTGTGACATATTTTTAGATGTGTTTTCTTATGGTTATTGATAAATTTAGTATTTTTTGTTTGTAATTTACAATTATGTCACTCTTAAGTAACCCTGGGAGCATTTTGGAGATGTTAGAAGAGTCGAACTCCAACAGTGAAAGAAATTATGCTTTGTCAGACGAAAATTACGAAGAGCACTTATCGGAATTCAGTCAGAGTAAGGGAACGGTACAAAATTAAAAGGATAAAAATGAAAATATGGACATTGCAAGCTCGGATTTGTCTGATGATGTCGGTCTTTTGAGCCATACATGTAACGCATACCAGATTTATATAATAAGTCTTGATCATAGCATTCCACACTGCAATAATTGTAGCAGTTCCATGGTTAGGTATGAAGAAAACTAAACATACATTTTACTTATAATCAATAAGTAAAATGTATGTCTTTACGATGATTTGATCTCCTAGGTATTGAAAATTGCTTTTTAGTGAATTTAGAACTTTATTGCAATTTTTTTTAGATAATTACGCAAGTTGTGTTTTCACAGTTGATTTAGCATGTGTTTCGATTGTTCAAAAAACACTTTTCAGCGTTCGTGGTCACGTGGTCATCCCGTGACCACGAACGCTGAAAAGTATTGCGAAACGTCGATAACAACATACGTAACGTAAAAGTTGTTTTATTTATAATGTCCGATCCGTTCGAGTAACTCTCAGTTAAACACTACACACTCAAGCACTAGACACACCTTTGTTATACACCGCACTCGTCGAACAAGGGTGCGAAGACCCGGTCTACATACGACGCGCTATACCCGGTACAGACATGTACCGGGGCTCTTTTCCCCGCCTCCACCACGACACGATGTGCCCGAGCCGAGGTCCGAGCCTTTAGAGGCACCCTCGGGCATGTCGCTCCCTACCGACACGGACGCCCTAGGGACGCTAGGCGGTCGAGAGACTCCCCACGGGGGAGATGCTCGGTCGCCCAGTAATCCCCTAGGAACGTCCGACCTACAGGCTTGAGGACCCCCCAAGGTCTTCGCCTTCTTAAAACCCGGTGACGCAGAAAATGTCATCAGAGACAATCTGCAATAGTATATATAAAAAAAAAAAAAAAAAAAAATATAATGTGTAGTGCTCGCGCAAATCTAAGAGAACATTATTAAAATACTTATTTTCTTTTTAGGAGGTAGTTACAATAATAGAGGAGGTCCAGGTGGAATGAGAGGGAGAGGTGGAAGGGGTCGCGGAGATTTTGGGCAAAGAGGTGACCGCGGTGGTGGCCGTGGCGGTATGCCCATGAGAGGTAAAATTTTATTTAAGTAATTGAGTTTTAATTGTTTTTCCTACCTTTCTATTTGAATTAAACTTGCAACGAATAGTATATTCGGCCGTACGCCAAATGCCGAATGTTCGGCGAGCTTCCTGACTGAATAGCCGAATATTCAAGCTGTAATATCGCAGAAAAACGAAAAAGCTCCAGAGAACGCATCGTCCCTGCGGGGTGGTGCCAACCGCAGGGGATGTGGGACCCGAGGTAAAGGCGTTCCCTCCATACCCACTAAACATCCTCCCCGGCCTGACATCCAATGTGCTATTTCGGGATTTGCGCACGTGAGCGCAACTAAACCGAGCCCGTCCCAACGCTGCCAATCTATTTTTTCTTTAAAAATTGTTCACTGTTTTCTTTTGCGCCGTACTTCTTCATAAAAATACGAATTCTTGCATCAACTGTCTGGCAGTGATTTACGCCATACATTTTTAAATCTTAAAAATTCGGCAACCCCTATTAGGACCAAGTTTTTTTCAGACAACCCTATATCAACATGTTCGCAATAAAACAGCCCTTATATTGATATATTTTTTTTATTATCTTGTTGCAACATTAATTAAAAATCTTTTTTTTTTTAATAATTAACAATAGTCTGTCCAGGGTTCTTTTAGGCAACCCATTCTTAACATATTTTCTAATATACTAAATTTGTTATAAAATATGTTTATACTACACCTGATCGGAACAGTACCTATTATTCCCTCAAATTGAAAAGAGAAAGTGGATCTTTTCTTCGACCTAAATATGCGGGACGAAAAGTTTTATGAAAATCCATTTCTAACGTGTTTAGCGGGAGGAAAAGTTGTATGAAAATCTATTTCTAACGCGGCGTCGGCGTCGCCGCCGTCAGCGTTGTGAACGCGGTGGCGGCGGTGCCCGGCAGCGACGACGCGCGCTACGGCAACTACCACGCCATTGGTTGGCCGGTGTTTCGCAGAACATCTGCAACTAGTGTTGCATAATCATAATCTCTTTAGAATTTTATTATAGGTACTGCTTATTTCAATTTAACAAATCTTTAAATGTTCCTCACAGGTGTAGTATAAAGCACTATGTAACACCTTGGAGAAAGTTCGATTCGATTCGTATTCTGTCACTTTCGTCCCGCGGTGAACAATGTACTATTCATTCTATTATCAGCTCGGTGAAGGTCGTTTTAGGTTCGGATCTTCTACTATGTCTATTATTTGCAAAATAAGTATTAAACAATTAAAATGCTACCCAAAGTAACTATTCCACACAGACGAAGTCGCGGGTTATTATGATATAAACAGGGATATTGACGAACGCACTCGATTAGTTCTTCCATGACGCAAAAAAGTGTGCACTTGTAACTGCTCGCGATCAGGAAAAGGACGAAGCGAGCGAGAGCTGCGTGCTTTGCCTCCCGCCCCTCTCTCGCCCGCTGGCAATGTGGCCTGCGCTTTAGGGTAGGGACATGCCGGAGATGTCTCACTGCGATACCTCGCAGTCGCTGTTTAGCTTGCTACATCGATATCACCTCCATTTAAAACAAATGCATGCTAATTAATAAACACGTACGCACATGCTGAAGGATATCTCTCTTAGTTCGATGCCTACGTGCAAAGAAAAGATTTTGTTTTTACATCGCGGTCGATGGCAGGTATCGATGTGGTCTGGCTCGTGATTGGTCAAATCGGTTCGTCTCAGGTAAGTTATTATAAATTTGGCAAAGTTAGATTTAGGATTCCAATTTATTAAGTATGTAATTGAATGTCACAATTGTCATTCTTCCTATACGGAATAGAATTTCTCCGGATTGTCCTTGAATTAAGGAAAAAGATGATGATGTTCACCCAGCTTTTGCCTCATTTGATTCACTGGATATGCAACTATGCTGCCGATTAGGTCCACTAGAAAGTAGCCACCATTTACTGTTGGCTGACATGAAATCATCGTCACTGTCACTATCAAGAGGCAACATGTCCTTCAGGAGAAGGTAAAGTACGGCAAAAATACAACACTGAGCAACTAAGCTGTCAGGTGCGACTGAATCGGCATGTTGGCGCCGCCATCCATGTAGAAACAGCGAGTATCGACATCGAGGTATCGAGATATCAACCGCGAGCAGCTTCGACATATCCCTACCCTTAGGTTGTATCGTACCGAAGTAATGTGTGGCGATACTTCGTACGTTTTGGCACTAAAAAGTTATCGCGATAAAGCATGCGGTCATATTAGCGATTTCTTTATTTGCACGAACTGCAATAATCCAAGATGGCCGAAATAATTTTCAGACGTGTATCTTGCGTAGTATTATTATCCTCTTTGCGTTTAACTATGGATAATCACTTTCTTTACTTCTAAATTGTGTGCTAATAATTACGTAATGCATTTATTAAAAAAAATAACTCAGGCGTATCGTATACTTAGTCACCCGTACGCGTCTGAACTAATGGAGAACAACCTCTGGAATGAAAAACGCTAGTCTGGCCACGCTGCGCAATAGGTTAGCGCCCTTAAACCCTTTGACGTACCGCCTCCCGGCCGATAACGCACACGCAGCCCGAATGTTCGCGACGATAGCCGATAATGGCCGGTCGCATCTGCGCGTATCGTCTCTTAGCACGAAGCTTCGTCACGATACACGCAGGTACGGCCCTAGCATAAGTGATTAAAATAGAAGTACAAATTTCCGTACGTTTCTAGGTCGCGGTGGTCGTGGCGGTGGTCCCCCCACAGGCGGCCCCCCCGGCGGGCCTGGTCCGCGGCCCGCGCCGGCCCCCGCGCCACACGCGGCCGGCGCGGCGCCCCCGCCCCACCAGGGACCTTACAAACGAGGTGGCGGACCACCCCACGGTGGACCCGGCGGACCACCTAAGCGGGGAAGGTTTGTATCAATTAACTGACCTCTATATGTCCCATTGCTAGATAAACCTTATTATGTTTATCGAGTGGTTAACCTGGTGTCAGGGTTTTTACAAGTCGCATGTCTGGCCTCTGACGTGACTTTACTTACGACAGCAGCCGGGGCCACAAGCTTAATGTGCCTTCCCGAAGCACGGACGAATATTGAGTTTCATGATTCACCCATCCGTTCACTCGTCCAACTTGGTAATTTAGGTAATTTTTTGTGATCGTTATGCAGAACACATGACCGCGGTGCCATCCACCGTCTCAAGTGTAAAGATCAGAGCACAGTTATCAATTCGGAAAGAGAACGTAACCGTATCGCCCCTTTTCACGATACGGCTTTAAGTTTCCTTTCCGAATTGATAAGTGTGCTACTACCTTAATTGGTATTGGTTCTTTAGGGGTATTGATTGATTTATCTGTTTGGTGATTTGAAATAAATGGTAATACTTATTCAGTAATTTTAGATACCTTGCTTTTTGAGTAGAGATTGATTCCTTCCCTTTTTGGTGACGAACTGGGCCCCAATTCTCTTAATTTAAGCAAAAGCGCTATCCTATTGTTATTCTACTGTTATTATATTGAGACAGCTGTCAAAATTGGTATTCTACAAAAATTGTATCAGTCTCAATAAAATAACAACAGTGTCTCGTCAGTATGGCTATGGGATGGCTATCGCGTTAGAATGGCGTCTCAATGGTACTGTAATCAATGTTGCCTGTCAAAACCTACTATTTTCAACTTTGAATCTTTATTTGTTTTGGTGGGCTAAAATAATCAAATGAGACAATAAATTCTTTGTTCTTAATCAAATATTACAATACATAGTTGAAATATTATAAAAAGCTTAAAATTTTGTAAAAATTGTTGTGAATTGAAAAGGGAACAATCATATAAAG
Organism: Elophila nymphaeata; assembly: GCA_955850985.1. NCBI lineage: Eukaryota > Metazoa > Arthropoda > Insecta > Lepidoptera > Crambidae > Elophila > Elophila nymphaeata. The sequence goes on along the minus strand of OY039069.1, from coordinate 13,869,485 downwards.
GACTATTATGATTGTTTCCTTTGCTTCGCTGTTAGTTAAAAAAACTACAGACAAAATAATCTACCTACTAAAAAACGGCGGAAAGTTTGGTTGGCTGTGAAAAGTTTTGATGAACTTCTTTCGAGTTTTGGAAAGGTATTTTTCAATTCCTACCTATACGCTAATTTACTTATTTAATCATAACGTAACAGTGAAAGTATTTCTATTTATCGCGTTTAGACACTTTTTATACCTACTTTTTGCCATCGAAAATTGTTACTGACGCATATATCTACCTTTTCCATTTAATCGAAAAATGTAATTAACTACCTATTTAGGTTATGAATACTTGATGAAGGTAATGAGATGCTTTATAGAGCATAATAATCAGGGTAATAATTAATTTTCATGAAGCAAAAGGATCAATAAACGTGTCTCTGTACAATGGCGTATCAATAGTAGTTGAATGGTAAAAGTACCATCACGACGTTATTGATAGAAATGTCAAACTGTCTAAATAAATAGCAGAATACGTTACTATGAAGCCACTGACAAGACATCGGCCACTAACATATAGCAGAATACCAAATGATTCAATAACGGTGTAGTAGTAATTCAGTGGTAAGCCATTGGAACGTTATTGATTAAGAGAATACGAAATGAAAAAAATTGTACCATTGAGACACTACTGTTATTATATTGCGATAGTTTTAAATTAGCAGACTTGAGGCCCTGGTGGAGGTAAAAATCAGGGCTAAAGCTTCGGTTTCTAAAATAATTATATCAATTTACTGTATTTTCTTTTAAGAATAATATTAATGTTCTGCCAAATTAATATTAATCCCGTTAACCCCTCCAACTAAGCTAATGCGCTTGTGCTAGGAGCGGGTTCACGTCGGTAGTCTAATTGGCGGCCGAGGATCATTCTCCGTTCACACAGAAACCGAGTCCACCTGCTTGCGCGTTCGGCTGCCGACACTTTTAATATTTCGATGTGTAAAATTGTAATCTTAAGTTTTTAATTGAAAGTTTAATTCAAACATATTCACTATAATAAAATAAACTGAGAATATTATGTTCTAATTGACTTTGAATTTGGTCCAGATTCGAAGGCCCGAGAGGCGGTGGAAGGCCTCCTCCATCGGGTGGTTATCAGCAGGCTCTCCCACAACACAATACCCCGCCACAATCTAATGGATATGGACATCCTTCGTATGTATATAATTAGAAATTATATAAAATTTTTAATCCTTATAAAATGATGATCCTGAAACACGATAGGAATGTGCCGTCTGATACACATTTGACGATACTACATATCTGAATCTTTTTTTTTAGATTGACTATTGGCAGTTTCTTTGTTATTCTTTTATTAATTACACAAATGATTCTTGCAGGCATACAGGGTACCAACCATACGAACCACCAGCACAAGATCCCTATGCCCAACCATCATACAGCACACCTAGGTAAATATGCAAGTTTGTTCTGTCTCAGCTTATTTTGGGGTATTATTTGATCAGGCTGAAAATTCCATTTTATCCTGTTCAATTAGCGTTGAAAAGAAACAGAAATTTACTCTGAACCAATGTACAGCGACATGGACAAAGTTGCCAGTGTACCAATTCGTTTGTGAATCCTTAATGAATCCAGCTCTAGAAGTTGGAATAAAATGGATATTGTATAATAATATTAATTCTCGTGTGGAGGGAACATAGATAATTAAAAAATAAATAAACGTTTCGTTTCACCAAACGCGCAGTTACGATTGCGGTTGAACACAAATTATAGGTAATAATTTTGTGGCAACGACGTGTCTGATTGACAGGCGACCCACCCCCCCAGTACTTGTTTGAGCCAATAAGAGCAGACTGACGACGGCCTTATTGGCTGCGCCATATTACGTTAATAGTCTATTGGCCGGAGCAAAAAGTAGGCGGGGCTTGGTTTGCTAAATGGAACACCAAGAACTTTACTGAGTATATTTTTGCGACTACGACAGACATTCGACCATATCATTGATCAAAAAATAATGTATTGATTACAATACATACAATATGCATGCATGTTATTTTAATTTGTTTGTAATAGGTAAAAAATGATGAACACAATCTCACAGATAGGAATTGCCGTCTGAAACACAAATGCAGACAGCGTAGATGCTGATTATTTTTGTTATATAAATGGATGAACTTAGATGGCGTTATTTTTTTTAAATTTGATTTTTTTTCTGCCAGCTCATATCAGGGCAACAATTATTCGACGCCGGCGCCTGCGCAACCTGCGGGCTACAACTCCGGCGGCTATGGATCTGGAGGCTATGGCTATTCCACTGGTGGCGGCCAAGGCGGCTACGAAAATGATGGCTATGGGTAAGATATTTTATTTGAAATAAGTAGAAAAATTACTTCAACCACATATGCTAAGTGGTAGTGGAGACCAAATTCAAACATAGCTAGTGCGAGACGTAAGTTAATGTTAGCCACACACTAGCCACCCTCGCCTTGCCGATCTGCAAGGTTGCTTCTTCACGCCACTTGTATGACCCAGGATTTATTTATTCATTTGAACTAGGGAGCAGGTACGTGTACTAGCAGTGAATTAGTTTCTTGATTGTGTGACAAGTGGTAATGGAATAGAAAGCTATAATTTGACGATCATAACATACGCCAGTGTAGTCCTTAAAATGTCTGTTCACTACAACATTTCATACCTTGACCGTAATAGGAACGTGTTCGGCACGGAAGGTAATACGATACGAACTATAATGTAGGCTCTGTCATATCAAAGCAATCTGTTTAGACTCAACTACCTTATTTTAATATTCGCATTATACCGCCAACAATAACGGGTCACTGCATTTGTTGTGTTAAACTTCAAGAATAATGAGTAAATAAAAGTAAAAATAATAAATGAAAGTTTCTGCTATCTGTTTTTTTTAATTATTACATAAAAAACCAACGGATTTTAAGGGATAAACTTTGTAATATACCTTATCAATAATACAATCCAAAAAGTTTCTTTAATTCGTCCAAAGTAACGCGTCTGAGGTTTTTGTATTTCAGGCGCTTTGAATGAAATTAGAATCAAAACTAAAGAAAATTAAAAAATACGTGTCGAGTATTTTAATGTCTATTTTTCATCCATGTACTAAATAAAAAATACTATTAAAAAAATGTAATATTGTCAACTATCAGCTATGTGTGTAGTTCATATTTGTATGTAATTTGGCGTCAATTTAATCTAAGCTAGTATGAAAGGGCTGCTTCCATGTTTTATAATAAACCCTCCGGTGGCAGGCAGACATAATATGTCTGAAAGTTAATATCGCGAAGGTGGCACGCAGACATTATGTCTGGATGTTAATAAGAATTTCACTTCTCCAGCACCAAAAGACCTCTTTTGCTTTGTAAAATCTCGAAGGAAAAATGCTTTTTGCTGCGAGCTTTGAACAAGACTGTAACGTTCAATATAAATTATTTTAGTAATCTTACTTTTAATTTTCAATGACTATTTTTAAGATAGTAAACATGTATTAAAGTATTGCCTTGTTTTTCTCACCTACAACAATTTCTCGCTGGAGAAGTGAAAAGTTGTATGTTTCACACGAGAGCAAATTTTTTTGTCTCATGCTTTTAGATCACTCACTTTGCTCAGTAGTCTATTTATGACTAACTCGCTATGCTCGTGATTCAATTCTAAACTACTTTGCTCGTTCGTGATTTACTATTGGTACTCGCAGCAAAAAATAACTTTGCTCACTTGTTGAACAATAGTACATTATTGCAAAGGCCGCGAAATAGGCAATTGCAGGTCGAGTATGAGTTTGAAGGCCGAGTCGCAGGCGAGGACTTCACTAAAACGAGACAGGCAATTGCCATTGCAATTGCCTTTAAATCTATCGATGTCGTTGTCGTTTAAATCTGGTGATGTAAAATCAATCTCCATTTCACTCTTTGAACCGTCGGAACTAATTTTAATTATTAAATTTATAAATATGTTATTATTTAAATAACAAATCAAGACGAATTTTCAGCTTTGCCACCAATTTTCTATTTATCACAAAGACAAACGCGTTATGGCTATACAGCCACGAGAACGCAATTTGTACTAAGCAAAGAGACTTTAGTATGCCAAGATTGTTAAAAGAGATCCAATCAAAGAGTATTTAATAACTCCAGCACGCCGTTTCATACAAAATTGCTGGAGCGTTGTAGTGTTCCAAATTCAAAAAACGCTCCAGCAATGGATTTGGTTTTCTTTGTCCGTAAACTCCATAATTCGCGTGTTCTTTTTTCGAAAATAATGACAATATTTCCATGCATGTTTGAGAAAATAACTATTTGGGCCGCTGAGGGGCCCTCCACAAGGAGCTTATATTACCTATAGAATGGAGTCATTAGTCAAATGAAAAAAGTGAGGGCAAAAATTTTGACAACCCTTGACATTTCTTGACATTTCTAGAGAGGCTCTGTCTCTTTCTAGTAGGGTGCCTATAGCAGAAAAAATAATTACGGACAATCTTGGACTTCGTTAAGTTAATAAAATTAATTAGTACTCAAAGTTTAAAATATTTTTGAGTTTACCATGACAAAGAATTAACATTCATAATAATTAGTTTTAATCTTCCGTACAACTGTCTGTTACTATAAGTAAATTTACACTTAACATTGGCGAAATATGAAAATGAAAAAGTAAAGAGCTTTTTCATTTTCATATTTCGCCAATGTTAAATGGACTTTGCTAAGTACTTTTAAATCGTCAAAAGCCCTACCACCATTTCGGGACGAAATAATTATTATTATGCTGAGATGGAGCAGAAATGGCGAAAGACTCCGGCGAAGAACTCCACAGCTTACAATTTTGTAATGATTTCAAAACAATTTAGTTAGATACATACAATATAAAAGATAATTCCTTACACCAAATATTTTTCATACTAATATGAATACGAAAGATTGTATGTACTTCGGGAAATTTGTCCAAACGCCCAAAAACAGCAGAACGAGTTTAGATGAATGTTGGCATTCAGGTATTTCAAAACCTGAATTTAAATACTGTCTTTAGACGAATTTTAATTCCTCTCTGTTGCAATTTTGAAGGAAACGAGGATAAAGTTGCGGGCTGAGGCTAGTGAAATATATTATCAAGCAAAAATTTTACTAACCATTTCAGGAGTGTCCGTGTTTTTGAAAAAAGGGCATGCAGTTTGACGTAAGCAGTTGCCTATGTAATCAGTGCCTTGAAAGTGCAGGCTACATATTTTTGAACTTTCATAAAATATTGTTTTTAAAGGCACATTAGACAACCACATTTGCCGTCGCCTAGGGTCTTTCGGAAATCTAAAAAGAAAAGAAAATTTTATGTATACACTTTTAACTTGTAATTAGCATATTAAAAACTATCATTTGATAGGCTTGAATAGCACAGTCACAATTTTATTAATGCTGTGTCAAATTTACTAACCCAAATTCGAGTGAAGTTTGAGGTCACTGTGCATATTGCACTCTGCGTTACATGTTAGTAGATGCAAATGTGAAAGATAAAATACACCATTACACTGGTAAAATACAATCAATCATTTTGAATATGTTTCTCAATTAAAATAATGTACATTGCACAAATTACATGTTTTGTTTGTAAATAAACGTTCCCAACCAAAAATGGGTAGAACGATTTATGAACTATATATATATACATAATCTATAAACTATATAAATAATCTATATATATCTATATAATATATATATATATCGGTCGGAAAAAGGTTATTATTTTATAAAAATCCTAGTCACCCTAGTCAATTTGTTTCCACATATTTGAATAAGTAATTTATGTATGAAAATTAATTAAATTCAGATAGTATGAAAGCCGAGTATCAGAAATTACTTTCCCCTATGGAGTTTCGCCCAATAACGATAATCATATGGAATTACATGTGAAAAACCAATTTTACTTAGGTGAACAATAATATGCAATTATAACACTTACAAGTGAAATTTCACACTGCATCCTGGATACCACTCACTTCTGCAACCACGAACTATACAGCGATGCACCATTTTGCACTATTTATAGTTATTAAAATGTAAAAAGCCGTACCAAAATCGCGAGTCGATACCTATCAATATGTCATGTTGAGATTTCGGGACATCAACGTGATTGGCGTATGAAGACAAAGCTGTCATTATATAAATCCCTTAATTTCCCATAAGTTATGGAAAAAACACAATGATACACCAGTTCATTGAAATACAAACCTAAACGTTAAAAGTCAATACATTATATTGATTTCTTTCATTGATAATAAATACTGATAATTGAATACAATATGTTAAGTTTTTAGCTACTTTTCTACTTTTGTTTTAGAAAGATGGCGAAATACTGGGGAAATCTTGTTTCTATGTAGTCGTGTTTAGAAAGAGATGACGACAATTTCTAGAAAGAGAAATGTGAAATTTGAAATGTCAAGTATTGTCAAAATTTTTGCCCTCACTTTGTTAATTTGACTAATGACTCCATTCTTAGTATAAGCTCCTTGGGCCCTCCACTTAACGCCATTTTGGTGTTTTGAGGGTGCCACCCAAAGGAATATGCGTTGAGTGTATGTATGTATGACAGTGGTGCGGGTGTGGGCGCGGGCGGGGCGGGCGACGCGGGGTACGGCGCGGCCGACGCGGCCTACGGCGCCGCGCCGCCCGCGTACGACTCGTACGCGCAGCCCGCATATAACTCGTACCAGCAGACGCAGCCGCAATACTCAAACAACTATGGTAAGTAATCACTATCTTGAACTCTCTTCTCGCAACACTTCTTAGGCGTCCTCATAATTGGCCTCGATCGTACGTGACACGATGAGTTTCTTCGCGCGACTAAAGTAGTGTCATCTGGGTAGGTAGGTACCACCGCCTTTCTTATTTCTGCAGTGTAAATTACTGGGCATGGAAGGCATGTCATCTTAGTCCCCAGGATAGCAACGCACTTGCATTGTTAAGTGATTTACCCTCAATATTGCAAATGTGTATAGGCGACGGTAACCACTTCACCAGGTAGGCCGCAAGCTTGTAATAAAAAGATAATTTTTCAAGTAGGCCCTGAAGGCCCACTTGAAAAATTCACCCTGTATATCGGGTATAATAAGACCTATGACAAAGCCGAGAACTACGTATTTCGCTCCTCATTAAGACCATTTTTTCTTCTATACTATACCTTGGAAATTAATAGTTATGAAGTTATTGAACGTCAAAGATCGAATATTTTTTTTTTCAAGATATGAAAACAAATTGAAAACGTTGTTTCTTAATTTTTGTCCAAAGAAACATTATTAAAATTTTAAGTATTTCATACCAAAAATGACTTACTCAGCTCAGCAATATGGCAAATCAGCCGACCGAACGTCGCGCACGTCTCCTAGTTGCTAAGTGCCGCGCGACTTGCGCACTGTATTCATTGCGCGATATTTCTCGGAGTTTTTTTTAACACCAAAAAATAAAAATCGTTTCCTAGCAATAATTCTTTTATATGTTTCTTGTTTTGATGTATAGAATGCGTAGACTTTGGCTTTGTCCTAGTGCTTTTTACATCCTGTATAAAAAAAAAGATGACTGCGAGCTCCATCAGGATACTAAAGAAATCTTAAAAAGATGACTGCGATCAGAACGCATCGTATCTTCGTACGATCGTTTGCCAGTTAGGACGACGCCTTAATCTAGGAAATTAGAGCAGTTTTAATTAATGTAAAGTATACAGGATGACATTACACATTGGCGTCCTTTTAAAACAAGACTACTCATGATTCATAGGGCTTAAGATCAATCGCTTGACCCCAAAATTTAGGAGCCAATCGATTTAACTAATAAACCAGCTGTTCCATACAGTTTAGTGCATAAGTGTTGCTTTTTTGTATAGAACAGCTGATTTTTTAGGTAAATCGATTTATCATCGTAAGCATCGTGAATCATTAGTCTTATTTTAAAAGGATGCCTGTCTTCCCAGTCGTCCTGTAGATAAGTGATATACAAAAATATAGATAATATTAGATATGTATTGCAATTTCCAAAATGAAGATGCAATATAAAAATAAAAATCTTGTTTAGGTAATTGTTACGAAATAGAAAATATTTTGTTCAAGTTGATATACAGATAGTTGCAGGTCATGCTAACGAAAGTCATCTAAAGTCGAATTTTTCATTAGACGAAGTAAACTGACAGCAGCTAATGTCACTTTGTGAAATAATGTTGCCATCTTTTATGTAATAGTGATGGGTTCAGTTTTCGTTCACTCTCAGGAATGAATGATGATATGAATGAGTACATTGTTAATCTTATCTTACAATACGAAAAAAAGAAACTATTTCTATTTTACTGTATAAAAGTAGATCGATATCTGCTGGTATTTAATTATAATCACTTTTTTTACTACCTTCTTACAAATTCGGACGCGTCGGTTGCCATTTTGTCTGTGTCATGCGTCTTCCAACCTCTGGTCTGACTGCTCGAATATTTTCTCTGCGCATACGGTGTTTACTTGTTGTTTTTGTTAAGTTTTTTTGGCTATAAATGCACCAGCGTGTAAACACGTCGCAAGCGCTTACCGCACGCTTCCTTTGATCTGTGTTAAGAAACCGACACTAGTCCAGATCGGCGCAAGCCGAGCCAACCACAGCCTAACACCCCTGGCACTTATGGAGGCTTTCGAAGCTTCGGCAAGCGTGTAAATGTAGCATTAGAGCACTCGGTAATGGTGAATGTAGGTACCTACGTTACGCAGTCGTCGAAAAGTACGAAAACTCTTTCGTACCTACTTACATGGCACGACTACGATTGGAACCCGGTACCCGATATCGGCAGCGCGGCGTTCTACCCACTTACTAGGCTACTTTGTACATACATAATGTTCTCTTAGATTTGCGCGAGTACTACACATTATAAATAAAATTATTACCCGACGTTTCGTAACACTTTTCAGCGTTCGTGGTCACGGGATGACCGTCATCCCCTGACTACGAACGCTGAAAAGTGTTACGAAACGTCGGGCAATAATAACAAAATGTAAAATCTAATTACACGCGAGTTAAATCCGTAAAAGTTGTTTTACTTATAAATGTACATACATACATGTTATTATTTCTTTATTTGCATAATGCGTAATTGCATACATATGTCTTAATGCTATGTTTAACAAAACATTACCTACACATGTACCCTGTTAGGGCATAGCAAAGGATAAAATATAGAATTATAATTAAATTCGTTAATAGTTATAAATATTAGTCATTACGAGAACAATTTTATACCGAGTTGCGATTTTTTCATTCATTCACTTTGTCACAACACTATTTTTGTTTTATCAAAACCTGACAACCCACTAAACGTCACTTGACTTCGTCTAATTAAAAATACGACTTTAATATATTTATAAAGTTTGTCTTATTCGACAGTCTTAGAGTTCAGTCCGATTTTCATGAATGACTGTTGTCTGATAGGTAGGTGCTTCACTGAAGTGTGAAGCCGAGAAGTTTAAAAACGTTAGTATGAAACTGTTCGTTAAAAACTTTCTTAAAAGATGTCATTTTCATAAGACCTTATATTATGTACAATGTACGAAAATAAGTCTAATAGCTTCTTACAGTGAGTTAGTATTTATGTTAGTAGGCTACGTAACTTTTTATAAAGTTAAGGCAATATTGACAATCAATGGTCCGATGGTCAATATGTGAACAAAGGTATTATATTCTCGCAATTTAGAATATAATGAGAATGTATTCATGCGATATGCAGGTAATTTCGTTATAAATAGTAATTGGTGACAAAGTTACAATACTTTACTTTGATTGATATAATAAAAGGATTGGAATGATTCTGTCACTATCTTTTATTATTGAAAAAATGAAAAAATGAATGAAATTATATTGTTTCATATAAGTATATCCATATAGGCACGGAAAAGTGATGAAAAATTAATATGGTATTTAATAACAACTTTCGTCATTCGAAAAGAGTTAGAAATAAGTATTAGGTATTAAGCGATTAGTGTGCTGATGTATCGTTGTCCTTTTGTTATTTATAAGTAAATATATTATTTATGATGGATACATCAGTCTAAAAATTAAAGCATCTCTATGATTGTTTGCATTACAGGCAGTTGGTGATCTGTTTGACTATAACAGACTATGATTTTCGTCTTATGCCACACACTCGAAATATAAATAGCTGGATCAAATAATTTGAAGCATATGGATTTACAACCCTTTGTAAAATTATGTTAGTAATATGTTCGGTATAATAAGTTGTACAACTGGTTAATGTTCAGTTTGAAATTATAGATGAATAACTTTTAAGAGTTGTGATATGACAAAATAATTTAATGTGTTTCTTTTGACTAAATAATGTTTACATTATTAAAAGATACTGATTTACAAGTAATGTGTAAATGCGTTTTGTTCCCATAGTGGATTTTAAATATACTTACCTAGTAAAATATTATAATATCTCAGTGATGACAAGACATGTAATTTTCATGTAGAAACACATTTTTTAATTATAATGGTATAGGTAGGTACCATATTGATGTTCTGTGTAGAAAGTAAGTTCTCAATTCGTAATAAAATTGTGAAGGATTTTGTGTATAATTCATTAGAAAGTTAATCTTTCTTATCTCTATAAAAAAACAAACAAATAAAATATGTCTTTTGAGAATACGTGTATATTCATTTTATAAAAGCACCAAATACTTTGTTATTCCACCAGTAATTTTATTTTTTAAGTGGAATGGAGGATGTGGAAAGGTAATACCTATATAATTTATTTATTCAGAAAAATAACTAACAGTATCACTATTAACAGATTAACTTTACTACGCTCTACTAAATAATCAACAGATGATTCGATTATTATAGGACCATTACAATAAATTAGTGAAATGTAAACAATCTCATCAAATATGCAAATTTTCATTAGATAATGAAGTGATCACTATGGTAATAAGCACAATAAGTTTCTATTAGATATATAGTCCATTGTGCTCTTGAAATAATGATTTAATATAATGTTGAAATATCAGCAATATATCAATTATAGGTATGAAAGTATATGCTATTTAGTCGAGGTTCCAATTTGGAGTGTCAGAATTGGGGTAGTATTCCACCTTACAGAAGGCTATAGTCAAATAACACGACATCTTTGTGGATTTGTGTTTCTGTTGAGAATAAGATTGCCAGAGCTCGAGTTAGGGAAGGGGAGTAGGGTTGGCAGCGCGCAAGTGTCACGTCGGTGTTGCAAGCGTCACTATAGGCTACGGTGGGTGACTGCTTACCACCAGGTAGTCCATATGCTTGTATGCCAACCGAAGGTCATAAATGAATGCGACTATATATAACGGGTGTAAGACCTATGACAAAGCCGAGAACTACGTATTCCGCTCATCATTGGGAACATATTTTTCAACCTGGGTAATAAATAGTTATGAAGTTATTGAAAGACAAAGTCAATTTTTTTTAGGAAAACATTATTTCTTAACTTTTGTCGAAAGAAACATTATCAAAATTTTAAGAATTTCATACCAAAAAATGGCTTTATAACGTCAGCGTTCAATGGAACCACTCGATATCGAGGCCATTCAACTCTGCCAACCGAACGTCGCGCACGTCTCCGAGTTGCTAAGCGCCGCTCAACTTTCGTGCGCTCTATACATTGCGCGGTATTTTTTTGAGTTTTTTTTAACATCAACAAATAAAAATCGTTTCCCAGCAATATTTTTTTATGTTTTAATGTATAGAATGCGTAGACGGCTTTGTCTTAGGTCTTTTTACACGCTGTATATGAGAAATATATCCATCAGATATAAATCTTTTTTTTTAAGTTGAGCACTAAGTGAAACCCCTCGTCAGTAAAAATATCGACGTATAAAGCCAGTTGAAATTAATGATTGATCCAAAATGTGCCTATATTTATTATTACATAGGTAATTTTATTTATCAAATGGTCCCATAGATTAAGTATCACACAACAAAAATGCACCCAATGCATATTATCATTTATATTTACAAGCTATACCTAGTTATTTTCAGGACATATTTTTGGTCACACCGGACCAAGGAAATACAAAATATTGTAAATATACCTATTTACATAGAACTTCATTGCGATAGTAATTATAGGTATATTTATAACATCATCATCGCTGATATTGAAAGACATAAGTCTTCTAAAATTATTGTGAAGATATAATAAGTAACATATACACAGGTAACAATAATTTTATGTATTACTTATATCATAAGTCTGAAAAACAGAATATCACCAACAAATAATAAGGCATAATGATTGAAAAGTATTGAAATAATAATATGAAATATTTTGATGATATTCATATATTGATCCAGCATAAGATGACATTTGAAAGTACTTAGTTACATAAGAATTTAACATGATACGGTACATAAGAGAATCTTATATATCTTAATGATTCTTATACAAAGAAAGAAAAATGCTCTCACTGAGTACAATTATCTAAGATTAAGAGACAAAACTGATCACTGTGATAAACATTGAAACTAATTTATAGACTTAAATTATTACAACTATATGGTTCAATGTGAAATTTAAGTTTCTTGTAGCTCCGATTTTTCTATCAACATTTATACTGATCATATTATTCCATTTACAGAATATGGATAAATTGACTTGTTGAAGTTGAGCCATCCTTCAGCTTACTTCAGTAATAATAAATTACTGAGAGAAATCAAAATTCTCCACCTGCACAGGAAGTCCTTTTATGGTATGTTCATTAAATTTTCAAGTAATTGTATTTAGTAATATGCATCAACCCATGCTAGCAATTTCTTTGCAATTTTGCTGTTTTTTTTTGTCGTGAATGTATGCTAAGGCGCTTGGCATTAAAATTTCGCTGCAAACAATAGAACCAAGGGAGTTTATACAACATGTAAATTAAATAACCAACAACCTGAATACAGATTGTTTGGGATCAGCTTCTGAGATGATTTCAAAAAAATAAAAAAATACCCTGAAAATATTGTAGTTGGTTATTTAATTTACATGTTGTATACTGCCAGCCATAGATTTATAATTACTGACGTTTATAGATTGGCAATGAATCGCTTAGGGCGAGACCAATGTGTGAGCAATGCGCATAATAATAGTACTCCAGTCTGACAGTTTCTGTCTTTTTCTACGTGACCGACATGCCTACCAAGGAGTTTGAGTTCATGTTGTATAACACGTGTCAGGACACTCAATTGTTATTCAATCTACCGTACAATTTTAGTGTAGAATAACTGATTTCACTCGACATAGGCTAAATGCTTAATGCGAAGCCATAATTAAGTTTAAGATAAGAAGGCCTTTTTTTGTTGACGGGGAGGTCAAATGCATTTACGCATCGTCCCTGCGGGGTGGTGCCAACTGCAGGGGATATGTGGGACTCGAAGTAAAGGCGTTCCCTCTATACCCACTAAACATTCTCCCCGGCTTGACCTCCAGTGCGCTATTACGGGACGGCTCGGGATCTGCGCACTTGAACGCAACTACACCGAGACCGTCCCAACGCTGCCCGTCTAGGCACTCCTTGTGCACCAATTGGTTGCCAGCAGCCAGTCCTCCACCGACGGCTGCTCGACCTGGCGCGTCCTCCTGACGAGGACACCGGGAGCAGCCATCGGACCGCACCCGGGGGACTTCGGGCGCGGTCGTGGGCCGTCCAGAACTAGCCGTGGTGGGAAAACAAAAACATCTCGACGATGGCATGTGACTTCGAATGCCAAGGGGACCCACTTGACATCAAAAGCCACACACCCGCCGAGAAAGTTTCCCCACCACGTTACCAGGGTCCGCCACGAGGAGGCTTCCGGACGTGGACCCCAAGATAAGAAGGCCTACCTAGGCCGCCGGTGTGTACGTGAAATGGTCTCGTCTATCTATCTCGCTCTAATAAACGCGTTAGTATGCTCTTTCTCTTTCACATTGCCGATCTACAGTATCCTATAATGCTGCCAATGCACACGGCGGGCAAAGACATTGCGCCGCCATTTATTTTACAATAAAATATGTTGCAGCACTTACTTTTAACTAATATTATAAGGAAAGACTTGTATGTTTTGGAATGAATAAACTCAAAAACTACTAGACCGATTTTTATGAATTTTGGTAAAAATATAGATGCTAGGAATCCATCCTTTCATCCCCTAGAGCAGGGTTTCTCAAACAGTGCGTCTCGCGGCATCATCCCAGGGTCGCTGGGCGTCCATCCGCGGGATCCACATAGATTGGCTGTCTATAAATAAATATAGAGAAAAAAATAAGAGTGGTGATTTCCAAATTTGAGCTCCGTTTTGTTTTTTAGCAAAGCTATGCTCAGAAAAGCAAGCACATAGTTCTTGTTAGTTGCCTAGCCAGCCAACAAAGTAAAATACGTAACTCTCATTTTTATTGTTATATATTTTTTTAGGGGCATCCACGCAGTCGCAAAAAACGGGAAATCCTAAGGGCGTCACAATAAAAATATAAGTATGGGAAGCCCTGCCCTAGAGAAAAGATTTGTATGTTTGTAACAAATAAACTGAAAAACTACTCGACTGATTTTGATGAAATTTAGTAGAAATATAGATTAGATGTTAGGAAACCATATAGGTAGCCTATGTCCTTTCCCAATGTCTAATCAATATTTGTAACAAATTTTATCAAAATAGGTCCAGTAGTGTTTTTTTATTTTATTCGTTACAAACATACAATACATAAAAAAAATGCTTAAAAATAAATTTAAATAAAATTAAATGGTCCACCCGTGCGAAGCCGGGATGTGCTCCTAGCTTTTGGTAATTTTGTTTTATTTGTTTTGTCAAAATGTAAACTAGTGGTGTAATGCTTTTTCTAATGTATATTATATTTAATATTTTTCTTTCACAGGTACGGATCGGGGGGAGTCTCGGGAACAGTGTGAGCGATATGAAATAAATGTTGTAATTTTACTAAATTGTTTCATTCAATACCATATTATACCTCCGGTAATTCTGTAAACGCTATCCAATTTGTAGAACATGTAACACTTATTTAGGAAATATATTTTGTATTTTTTTTTGTAATTCATTAATACTTGGGAAATAGAGTTAGGTACATGTTCTACTGTACAAAATCTAAATCTTTCTCCAGACTTGCCCACGTACACGAACCGTTCGGTTCGCATGCCTCTTAAAAACATAGATTTGGACATGTTCGCAAACGGTTCGAGTGTAAGTAATAATCTTCACGACGATTACGACCCAGGAGGCACGAGCCGATAACGAAACGATACAACGCATACATTTAGGAAACTAGATCTGCAATGTAAAAGAGACAGCATACTAACACGTAAATTAGAGCGAGATAGATAGATGTACACGCAGGCGGCTTAAGAAGGTCTGTGATCTCGTAGAAAAGACCACCTTGGTGCATTTAGTTTTCGGTCTCGCCCTAGTCACTACTCGTACATTACGATGGTCGCTATCTTATAAGCATCTAGTGGGCAATTGTATGAAAAGAGACGATACGTTTGATCGAGTTCATAAACTATCAAAACTCATACTAGGGGTATTCGTTACTATGGAGCTTTCTCATTAAAGCTCGGTTCCTCTGTCCGGACCTCAGAATTATTGGTCTGAGGCAGGGCCGCGCAGACACCCGGCAGCGCCTGTGCGCGAGACCTATGGAGCGCCTCTTATTTTGCGCTTGTTCCCAACGAGTTACTGTTACAGGTTACAGTGTTAAATAATTCACAACCAGTCACACTGTAACACGTTGGGACCTCTTTTTTAATGAAGTATCAGGCTACCATGACTATGCAGGAGATGTTTAGCATACTATTTAATCATAATACATAAATGGGTTAAATAATCTTTTATAATAATAAGTAACCTCTTATATGAAATTGTCCCAACGTGTTACAGTGTGACTCATTGGGAACAAGCGTTTTTTTGTCATCTTATCGCCCCTATTGCCTTGGCGCATGTGTGCGCCGCACACTTCGCACATAGGGGCGGCTCGGGCCTGGTCTGAGGTACAGACAGTACTTTATATTAATCCAATGGCCCAGGCTTGCACCACAGTATACCAAGAACAGTAGTTCATCTGCGGGCTGTCGGCGAGTTATTAGCCTACTCTGCGTTGACGCTAGGGCTATCGACACTGACCTCTATTATACAAGTACTTGTATAATAGAGGTCAGTGGCTATCGTAAATGTGCCGGGCGACGAGAGGTGAGCGAATGTGCAATGACATAAAAACGCGCGATCACACCGCGACGGCGAGACCACCTTATGCCCTCATATTTTTGTCATGTGTGCGTCACACACTTTCTATTGGATAGCGGCGTTTGTATGAAGACGTATTACTTACTGTTCTTGATATACTGTGCTTGCACGAACCGTGCGGTTCGCATGCTTCATACATAACAACATAGTTTGGACATGTTTAACAGTGCAGCTCGCGAGCGGTTCGCGTTCGTTTTATGGACAAATTTAAACGTGTTCGCGAATGTTTACCGCTGTGGTAATTCTTCCTTGCACGTGAACCGCTCGCGTGCAGCAAGCGAGCGCTAAATTGGATGCTGTTCGAGGCGCGTAGTGTGCACGGTTTGTGCACATGCGCAGGTCTGAACAGGTTTATGGTCAAGTCTGTGGACGCGAGTAGCTTTCACCTTGTCACCCTGTGGTTCGCGTGCAAGGGAATGTTTGCCGCTCCTGCGATTGTTCCTTGCACGCGCGCGTTGAATTTCACGCGTCCAATAGACGTTCGAGCCGCGAAAGAGTGACACATTATGCTAATTAATAAACCGCTAAACCCTCGGACATTGCGTCCTAGTAAAATACGATGCGCTTTCCGCGAACACTGCACAAGTTTCAAGTTCTCATCGCCGCTGAGGAACTGGAAGTAGCGGGCGGTTTGCTGCCGATCCAGCTGGACGAGCGTAAATCTGCGCTCCAAAGGTCAGTGCATTTATCCTCTCTAGCTTAATCTGCTGTATGTACCAAATCCATACAGTCCACTTAAATTCGAAGATTTCGAAACGTTAACCACCTTAACATAATTATTGGTGCGACCATTTGTGTGGCCCTTCGAGCCGGATTTGCACCAGCGACCTATGGATACAGTCCCGCGGCACGTTAGTATGATGATGACGATCAAACCCTTTACTTCTATGGTCTCAAACCCATCTTAACTCGTTAAGCCCCGTTCGCGCTCAGGAGCGCGAGAACACAATTAAAATCAATTGTGTCTGGATATTAATAATCGTCCAGGGATTAAGAATGTATTGCGCATTTTCGCAGTCTCTCTCAAGGCCTAGCGACTTGTATAAAACTGACACTAGCCCCCTGAGGGGCTAGACAAGTGGCAAACGCACGAAGATTAATTCTATAGGTAAAATGTAAGCTTCTTGGAACGAAATGACAATTTTTGACTACAACTCAAACATTTGACACGAGGGTCGCCATAGATCTTTTCTCACTAATACGCCAGTTTCATACATTGTATTATTTTCACTCAGATTGCTCACTTGGCTAGGCCTTAGACCTTGTCCAGAAGAGCGAATTCGCCGCGAATCTCTACGCACGAACTCACAACGCACGTTGGCGAGGTACTGGGCTAAGCTTCGCGCGAGTTTCAAATTCGCGCGTTGAGCTGCAGTATGTGCTCGCGCGTATTCGCTTTTTTAGACAAGGTCTTAGGACTAGCCCCTCTGATCGCGCTATTTACAATTTACAATCAGCTTCACAGCTGTCAGATGTTGAAACATATGATAACGTTTTTGCAACGTATTTACGTTCGTAAATAAGAGTGACGAGGGGGACACGATAAGAAGATTGTTACGGTGCTTTGAGAAAATAAAATAAGAAATGTATAATTTTATGTTTATTACGCTAAGGTAGTCTCAAATAAAAAAAATCATCAATATATAATTTTCAATATGCACAGTTACATCTTTATACATGTAAATAATTATAGTACATAACAAATAAATAATAAATAGTACCGAATTTTAGGATTTACTCATTAATGAAAATTCTTGTTTGGTGTGATATAAAGTTATAATACAAAGTGACTTGACTAAATGCCAATTTGTATAAGTGGAATACTCTTACAGATTGAAGAATTAATTTACAATATCTAAATTGTTGTTTACATTGTCAATAATAAAATTATTAATATCAGTTAAAATGGCATTGTTCTTTGTTCAAACATAAACATAATAATGTAACCAATTACTTTTCTCCACCAACTAGCTTAACTTTAATAAACAATATAATATGGCCATATATGAATGAAAGGTAAATTTGACGATACATTTTCTTTTAGAAATAAACATTTGCAACATAATAATAAAACCTAAGCAATATTAACTTACTTATGAATAATTGTCAATATCAAAACATTTATTCTAGAGGTTATTGCTTAATATAATAATATTTCAGTAGGTTGTATCAATTCTCAGTACAAAATGACACATGTAGTAAAAGGGTTCTCAAATACTCGTTTGTAATTACGTCGATTGTCTTTTGAGCATAAATTATCATCTGTCGTTATCACAAGTCTTTGAATTCCAAATGACCAAAGCACATTGTTTACGTTTGTAACATTGACTAAACTACTGGCATGTTCTTGTACAATAAGGGTCACTGTCCACGGAGGCGTAGCGTCATAGACGCGTATTAGTCATGAGACACTTTGTGTACGCCTGCTTAATACAAAACTATGGAACTGTCGACAGTGTTTCATAGTTTTGTGTGTAAGTTGTCAGCAGGGGTACACTAAGCGTATAATGACGAACACGCGTCTATGAAGCGACACCTCCGTGGACAGTAGACCTAAGGCGGCGAGTCACCGGTCTACCAGTTGGCCATGCCGGGCTTATTCAGCGTCATGAAGTATATCTGACAGGAGGAGCCTCCTTTAGCGGACGAGAAGAACACTTTGTCGTTGCGCTCGCACAAGAACTTGAGTCGTTGTGCTTTTTTGTGCATAAACACTCCGTCGAGGTGGCCGCTCTCTACTGAGCGAATTTCGATCGCCTTGTTACCCCATCCCATGATTTGACCAGTTCCGATGTACGCTACTGAAGTAGGCATTTCACCCCACTGTAAAAAATATCACCATTGTAATTTAATGAAACGTAATTTCAATTCTTCTTCAGTGTTAAAATAATACTGATTTATTATACAAAATTTACTATCTGGCCGGATACCGGATAGTAACTTAATCCGGCCGGATACCGAGTATTTAAAATATACGACAATTTCCTATAATAAAATGCAATACATATACCAATAAAATGACTTATAATTATAACGGCTTTTATTTAAAGTCGAAATAAAATACAAAAAGCCATAAGGCCTTCCAAAAACTAGAATTTTATTCTGAGAAATTCACTTTAAGAGCCATTTCACGTTTTTGCACGAATTTCGGAGATTTTGGAGTCCTATATCACAATCTTAAGGAATACCCAGATATTATTTAATAATTGATAAAAATAGGCCAATCTATGTTGTTGACGTTTAATGAAACAAAATTATTAAAACTTATTTGATTAATTTGTAATGTTCGATCTCCCACAACCGTTTTGCTGAAAAACATTCGCAGACTCAATTTCAAAGTCCTTATTCTATTAATAATGTTAAAATGATAAACGTAAAAAAATATAGGAATCATCGGACATATGTTCCAGTCGGTACTTAATGAAATAGATTCTTGAATTTCATTACCATTTATGAGTAAAAAAATAAATCATTTGGCAAATTTCTAACATTAACATAATAATTTCATCGCCAATTTTGGTTAAAATACATCGTAATAACTAAAATAAAATTATCCCAAAATAAACAATATTCCTTCGACTTTTGATTTCTAAAGTTATTTGGTCAATATCAACAATAAATTTGTCAATATATTTATATGAAATGTGAAATAAATTAGTATAAATCACGATGCACAAGCGTGCTCCGATTAGTCTGACGCGAGCGTCCGTCCAGGTAGGACCTGTGCTATTTTTTCCCGCGTCCCGATATTCGTTCGCTCGTATCGAGTAGTCATAATCATACTGCGACAAATAGTTTTGATCTATTTTGAGTTTTGTTTTTGGATTTAAGTTTTGTTACTTATTAAATATGTTGGTATGAATTATACTAGTAGTTTGTATAATAATAACATTCTTTTTATTTATTTATTTTTAGCTATGGGTCGCAAGGATAGTTATTACCGTTGCGTTAAAAAAAGGAAACGCGATAATTCTGCAGCCTTAAAAAAAGCAAATAATTTATTTTTCAACTTGGCCGAAATAACGATATACTTGAGCAATATTATGATGTCCTGAAGCTGATTTGATGACGAAGCTGGTTATAAACATACACATAAACATATCATCACGCTTTTATCCCCGAAGGCATAGGCAGAGGTGTTAACACCCACATTTCGCCAGATATGATTAGGTCCCCATGTAATAGGTGGCGAGCATGTTGCCATGCACCGGGCACAATGTAAGGCAAGCAATATTCACAATCCTTACTTCCTTATAATATTATAAATGCGAAAGTAACTCTGTCTGTCTGTCTGTTAAGCTTTCACGTCTAAACCACTGAACCGTTTTTGATGAAATTTAGTCCAAATATAGATTTGATCTCGGGAAAGGACATAGGCTACTTTTTATCTCGAAAAAAAGGTTGAATGTGTTGAAATAGGGGATGAAA
Source organism: Elophila nymphaeata (assembly GCA_955850985.1). Lineage (NCBI taxonomy): Eukaryota > Metazoa > Arthropoda > Insecta > Lepidoptera > Crambidae > Elophila > Elophila nymphaeata. The sequence continues at coordinate 13,848,777 of OY039069.1, read as the reverse complement.
GTATGTAGAAATAGCTAAGTGGTTTTCTTGTTACAATCGAAATCAAAAATATTGAACGAAGAAAAAGCGAAGCTATATGACACTGTGATTTTATATTATTATTTTATTTTACTGGTATTTGTTATGTTTGCACTAAAACTAATAATTGAACGTAACTCAAAAATATATATAATCCCGAAATCCTTGGCAATTTGTCTATTAAATTACATCGTAAAACCACTAAAATATCACGGGATCGCAATGATATGCGTGGATGTATTATGGATAACGAAATTTAGTGAAAATTCCCTTGATACAAAACGCGACAACAAACTGATTTGAATATTAAATCACTGATATTTGTTATGTTTGCACTAAAACTAATAAATGAACGTAACTCAAAAATATATATAATCCCGAAATCCTTGGCAATTTGTCTATTAAATTAAATCGTAAAACCACTAACATATCACGGGATCGCAATGATAGGCGTGGATGTATTATGGATAACGAAATTTAGTGAAAATTCCCTTGATACAAAACGCGACAACAAACTGATTTGAATATTAAATCACTGATATTTGTTATGTTTGCACTAAAACTAATAAATGAACGTAACTCAAAAATATATATAATCCCGAAATCCTTGGCAATTTGTCTATTAAATTAAATCGTAAAACCACTAACATATCACGGGATCGCAATGATAGGCGTGGATGTATTATGGATAACGAAATTTAGTGAAAATTCCCTTGATACAAAACGCGACAACAAACTGATTTGAATATTAAATCATTGATATTTGCTTTATTTGTTGCACATATAAAACACAAACACATACTATCCCGAAATCCACGATAATTCGTCATTAAAATGAACTCTTAAAATCACTAAAATATCACAGGATTGCATGGATATACGTGGATGTATTGCGAAGTAGTTTGACGTGATAACGTCTTATAAATCAACGAAAGCCGACTGCACAAAAAGACATGATTCTTTGTCACGTTCCGCCTGAGGAGAGTATGCAATCGAGAACGCGGAATAGGCGATAGAGAAGCACGTTATTTACGTTAACACGTAAAATTATCGTCCATAAACAGACTTTACAGACAACCATTTTTTTCAAAAATATTCACCATATCAAAGCCTTTCGTAATATCTGTTTAAGATTAAATCTTTAGAAATCAAAAATATCTACAGATCAAGTAGATATCCGTGGATGTAGGTACGTGAAATCACAAACGTCATTTAATACTAAAGGGTAACGGCTTTTTTTTTAAGCAAGTGGTTATTTTAAAAATACATATCATCTCACTTTTTTTTGTAATACAGCTTTAAGAATAGAGCGATAAGTCATTGAAATATCTTGGGATCACCCCGATATCCATGGATGTAATATGGAATCAAAAAATTCACATTAGTTACCATAGCCATTTAACCAATAAAAAAAAGTATCGGAGGAATATAGAAAAAAATATGGTTAGTTATACTGACCACTCCACCAACGGCATCTTCGATGTGTGTCAATGTGTGTGACGCTGTATGATATTTTTTTATTCTTATTTTATTCAGAGTTCCCTACCCATAGGGAACTCTGAATAAAACAGGATGCCAACGGGACCCGATTAATATGCCTCCGCTATGTGTCTGTCTCTCTGTCATATGGCTATATCTCTTACCATAATAGGTAGGCACTTGAAATATTCACAGAATACCTTTATGCTTTTGTGGCCGCCATAACAATACCACCTTCACCCATCTCTCATTGATCAATAACTATTGTGCTGTAATACGTTCTTTAGTATGAGTATCATGAAACACGGACAGTAGATAGGTATCTATAAAAAATATCTTTAAAACACATTAAATATGTACTAACCAATACAAAAAAAAACATTAAGGATCAAGATTATTTCGCAGACGATAGTTGTACTCACGCTGCCAAGTACGCGCACACAAGCGTGTAGCGCGTAAAAAACCTAAAGTCGAGCGCTTACGATCGGTGAAATGGCTCTTAAAGATAAATATACTGGGTGTAAAAGACATGAGCGGTCAAACGAAAACCACGTATTCTATACATCAAAATAAGACATATTTCAAAAAAAATATTGCTGGGAAATGATTTTTGGGAAATTGCAAATTGTACCGCGCAATGTAAAGGGCTCAACTCGTACGCAACTCGCAAAACCGCGATAATTTTGCTTGACGGCGGCCCCGTTCGTTAGTGTCCGTGCGCATCGAGTGAGCTACATTGAACGCTAACGTTTTAAAGCCATTTTTTGTTATGAAATACTAAAAAAAATGTGTTTCTTTGGACAATAATTAAGAAATAACGTATAGAATACGTTTTCATAAAAAAATGAAAAAAATAATTATGACTTTGACCTTCAATAAAATCGTAACTATCGATTTCCCAGGTATAGTCTGAAGGAAGAAAAATGTTATGACGGTGAGCAGAATACATGGTTCTCGTTTGACTGCTCATGTCTTTTACACCCTGTATATAAAAACTTAGTGAAACCGCCCGAATTGATCTGTTCGCGTTGCCGCAACTGTGCGGTGCTAAACTCGTCACGACATGCAACGGGACAATGGGCCATATATCCGGCCGCCGGATATCCGGTATCCGGCTAAACAACTATCCGTTTTATCTCTAATTTGTATGGAGAAATATTTTTTTTTACAATTTAAAAATTTTGATATCACTAGACTATGTTAGCATGGGTAGGTGCCCGCTCGATACGCCATTTACCAAATTCCCCGTATAAGACATGTTTATGATAAAAAGTTTATACTGACCTGTAGCACGATATTTTTACTAACACGTCCATTAGTATTTACGTATACACCTTCATTATCATAACATAACAACAACTGCACACCATTGGAATTGGGAAGAGGTACAATGCAATGTGGCACTATTGCGCCCTGTGTCTGAAAGAAACGTTTTTAAACATTATAATCTAATTTCGTTGTTAAACTTAGCGAAAGCTTTGTGATAAACAAACTTACATGCTTTGGAATATAAATATCGTAGACAGTGGCAGTGTCTAGGTCGACTGCATGGAAGCCATCCGCAGAGCCGTAAATAACTTTCAGTCTTGTTCCTTCTTCAATAGTAAGATCTACTAATAGCGGCCTTAAAATACAGAATAGTCACAGTTAAAATCAAAAAACAATAGGTGAATTTTTAAGTTGGCTATATAATAGGGGTTAAAGTATGAAATTGCCGATTTTTTTTCCTCATTATTCATTAGTGTAATCTTTAATACAATAGCCATGTCCATTACTCTTTTTTATTATTACAAGGACTTATATTTATGTATAAAATTTTATTCTCATTTTATTTCTTCACTAGAAATAATTCTTCAAAAACAGCTTGTTGTAAGATGTGACCGTCTCCATTATAAGAATATGAATGTTTTTTACTGGTATCAAATCTCAATTTTTTTCTCTAAGTATTCTATAGCTTAATGTTGTCTCAATACATTCATAAAATTTACATTTGTGGTTCCTTAGAAAAATAGCAATTATATTTGAATGGAAAAATGAATTTTCGTTAAATTATCCATAGAAAACTGCAATTTCATTCAAAACCCCTAATACTAAGAATTTGAGCGAGTGACGAGACATATAATGAGTCACAAATTAAATTGTGTCAAAACGGTATTTGTAACACGTAACAACTGCGCCGAAATATCGGAATGATAACAATAGCCAGGTCATCATAACAGCCTTTAAATTCGACCCACTGCTGGGACACAAGGCCTCTCCTTATCACCGAAGGAAGGTTAGGCAGTAGTCCACCACACTAGCCCAATGCGGATTGGTGGACGGAAGGTAATCAATACCCCTTTGCTAATCCAGTAGTCGCCTTCTACGACACCCATGGAGAATATGGGATGATGCCATTCTACTCTGCCGGCATCACATGGCTAAACCGAGGTACGTGACTTACTTGACTTTCATAAGTGTGCAAATTGTAACTAAATGAATAAAGAAATTGAGTTTGAGTTTACGTGGTAAAAATCCTGTTTTTACACAATTATATGTTAGTACCCACGTAAGTTTAAAACAATCAATACATTAGTCACAAATTAGTTTGTCATTGTGACTCATTAGACGAGGCATTTACTAACACTGTGCTTCCGACTGGTGAACGGTTTTGCTCCAGGTACTAGAACTTTCAAAAAAGCTATTCATTGACACCGATTTTTTTGTTCGACACCATGGTGTCAACTGACGAAATACTGCTACTACGGGGTGAAGTCAAAAAGGGTGTTGGTGTCAATTTTGAGCGATTGACACAGTGGTGTCAACATCTTGTTGTGTCAATCGACGGAAAAAAATAGCGACAGGTTGCTAGCCTGTCACCTACGCCTAGCCTAGCCTAAAAAGGACATCAAACCCAAGTAAATAAACATTCCGTGAACCGAACCAACAAAAAAAGCCGACAACCGGGACAGATGTTCCAATAGATATAGGAAACTGTAGATGGGCAATATGAAAGAGAAAGAGCATATCACCGCGTATATTAGAGCGAGATAGAGACCATTTCACGTATACGCAGACGGCCTGTCATTCACGTAGAAAAGACAGCAACTGTCATACTGCACTACTATCTTTCACGCACACATGCGTATTGGTGCATTTTTTTGGTTTCGCCCTAGTCATTTCATTGCCAATTTAAAAACTCTGTGACTATAATACTATTTACTAACACGTATATTAGAATGAGATAGATAGAAGAGACCACTTCACACGTGCGCATCACACATTGGTTCATTTTTTTGGTCTCGCCCTAGTCAATTCATTGCATCAGTAATTATAAATCTATGGATGTTTAACTATAAAACAACAACAAATATTATAAGAAATAAAAGTTATTTTACCTATGTTGTAATTCTCCAAAGTTTTTGAACGCCATGAACTTGTGATATGGTTTAGGCGCCCAGGCATATATTTCAATTGAATCTTTTAAAGCTATTACAAGAAACTTGATTCGTTCATATTTCACTATACGGAAATGAACCGCGCCCTGTAGTTCACCAACATTTATCCAACCGTTCCTTCTCTCTGCTTGCTGTAACAAATAATAAATTTGAGTCTGTAAATTAAGAAAAAAATCAACATTTAAAACCTTAAAATATTAATTAAAAACATATAAAAAATTATAGCGTCCTTAATAGTTTGAGCTATTTCATTATCTTTGCTTTTTTTCAAAACAGGTAATTTATTGTTTGCAAATGAGATAATGTTGAAATGTCACTAGTTACAAATATATCGATCACAAGCACATTAAGGGTTCTAAAATAGAGCCCTGAGGGACTCCAAGTTTTAAAATTTTTCTTTATATTGACACCTTCCTCGTTTTCTAGCTTTTGAATAGTATGGTATAGTATTAATTTCCTATTATGTATTTCATAGTGATTAAGTTTCCTTAATTATGTATCATTGAGATAGTATGATGTACACAATCAAATGCTTTTGATAAGTCACAAAACACTTGCATGTCTTATGATGACTATTATATCAATTATTTAGATAGTTATGTTAGGTGTAGTACTGTACTGTACTTTATTTCAGAAATCCATATTCATAGGGCTCATAATAATGTATAAAATATCAATAAAATTTTCCTTACTTAAATGGATGTGATAAAAAATGTACAAAAGAGACTTAACGGCTTCTCGACTAGAGAGACTTAGAGGCTTTATTAATACGGTCCAATGAGCTACTAAAAATGAGATTGAGAATATTAAATTGTTTTCTACATTACGCCTTATATTACTTATCATAATTTAAAATATTTGAAAAAATACACAACTTACATCACTTAGACCATCTGTGCGTAAAATTTTTGATTTGAGCCAGCTAAGATAGTATACTCGAACGCGATTCTTTTTTCCAGAAACCGTCACAAGAATGTTTTGTCCTTCTAACACTTCCATCTGTTGGAAGCGGCGTCGTGAGATCAACTGATATACTTTTCCCTGACCGGAACGGTCAAGTAACATCAACCCATTTTCTGTACCTATCAGCAAATTGACTCCTGAAATTATAATAATTATACAAAATGCTTTTTATTGCATGTTGAATACCAAATACGAATTAGTCAATAACATTATAGTGGAATATTAAGTAAAAAGAAATAGAAAAGAATAATTATACAGGATTTGCATTGATGGTCAAAGATTTTTATTTATTTATTCAATTTGTCTTAAAAACTAACAGAAATAATGATTTTTTAAAACCTTTATTAACAAATACCTTTCATACAATCAAAAAGTTAAAATTAAAAAGCGTCGGTGGCGTAGTGCGTAAGAGCGTCGTCTCCCACCCGGGAGGCACTGGTTCGATCCCCGCCACGTACCAATGTGTTTTCAAATTTTGAAATCATATGTACGTTTAATAGACGCTTTTACGGTGAAGGAAAACATCGTGAGGAAACTTGCACACACCTATGAAGAAATTCTTAGGTTGTGTGTGAAGTCGACCAACCCGCACTTGGCCAGCGTGGTAGAGCCTAATCGCCCCTAATGTGGGGTAGGCTCAAGCCCCTCGGTGGGGACATTATGAGCTGTTGTTGTTGATACAAGCAAAAAGTGTAAAACAATGTAACCCGACTAGGGAAACACTTTTACACTTTTTGCCTGGCTAGCGGGTCCGAAAAATCATCTCGAAAAATTTACTCCTATTATCAAAGTCGGTTAAAATGGTACACTAGGCGGATCATAATAAGCTACAGAGAGGTACTGACCCCACAATGCGGCGCACAGGATCTCCGAGTTGAACCTCTTCTTGTATTTCCTAATCTCGGGCGTGTCGGAGCTGGGGTCATGTCCGGTGGGCGTGACGTTGACATTGACGTGGCTCTCGCGGCGGGACGCGTTGCCCGAGCCGCCCGTGCCGCTGCCCGTGGAGCCCGCCCCGAACCCGAACGTCAGGAACGAGCGCTGCTTCTGTTGCAACGGGAGGAACTGCTGTGACCCCACCGAAGAGTTCGACGGGGACTGCTGCAGCGCGTGCGGCGAAGCGGCGCCCACGAACGATTTGGACGGGGTGGACTGGGCCGAGGACGGGGACAGGTGGTGGTGGTGCGGTAAGGGCATGCCGCCGGCAATCGCTTGCCTGTACTGCAACAGATAAACGGAAAAGTCTGGTTTTACAGCTTTGTTTTTAGAATTATTCAATTTCGACATGGCATATACTGTGACTAGGTAAACATTGGCATCATTTTAAAATAAGATTACTAGTCTATTTTTTTAAAAATCTAGTACCGAAAATTTTGTCTGCGTTGCTATTGGTCCACGTAATCAACATGAAACTCCGTTTAACACAAACGCCACAAAAGACCGGCTTGTTGAGCAAATATTGTTAGAGCAGTTCACGTGTTTGCAGAAAGTTTATCAGAAGGAAGTGACGACGATACTTTTTAAGATTACAAGAATTATATAACAACTATTTGATTTACAAGTTCTATTGCATAAAAGATTAATACTATCTATATCCAATATTGTTCAGTATTGTCGAACAAAGGCGTTCGCCCCTAGCATGACCCATCTCACCCTGTCAATATCCGAAATATGCGAGAGACATACTCAGTAGTCGTTTGTAAAAAAAAAACAGACTATATGAGGCAAATCAATTGCCAAATGTTGCACTTTTGAATGGAACAGCTGATTATTTAAATCGATTGATTTGCCTCGTACTTGGATCACTATGCTTCATTCACACTAGCTACGAAGCACTATGAATCTTGAGTAGAATCTTATTTTACAAGGATGTCAATGTCTTCCTGTATACAGGATAGCTTACACTAGTAGATAAAATCAATATTCGTATATTTTGTTTTAACTTGAAACTACTAGATATCATTAGAAAACACCATATTGATTTTCTAACAAATAATTATTGCACTAGTAGATAAATCAATATTCGTGTAATAGTTTGTTTTAAATTGAATTGAGTAAATTGATATAGATATGAAATTACTTGATATCATTAGAAAACATCTTATTGTGTTTTCTAACAAACAGTTATTGCATTTCTTGAATAGTATATTTTTAATTTAACTCTGATCATTGAAAAAACTTATTTCTACAAATTAAATGATTTGTTAGTCAGTTAAGTCCATCTCCCAGTGATTAGTCATCATATAATATAGAATTGGAAAGTTATTTGCTTCATTGCTATTATCTACAAATTCATGACTTCATGACACATGAGAATATGAATTAGATGACGCAGGCAATGATCAGATAATAATTATGATTACATTTAGCATTCCTGGTGATAAATTTAGCGTTTATAATTTGACTTGTGCATTACAAAAACCGAATGTTTATTATTCATAATGCAATGTTGCTTTTATGTTTAATGCAAAAATATAGATTATTAGTTCCATTTTAAGAATAAAACTATCCGATTAGATCTGATAAAAAATTACCAATAGGAATCACAAATATGTATTTTTCAACTCGCGATGTCTTAATTGCATTATCACACATGACGGAAGTATGAAAATATCAGTGTCTATCAGTCCACTATGGACTATTAGGTAAGCAGAGGGTCAAATATGAACCAGCCCTGTAAAAGATAATTTTGAAGACCCATATGACCACATTCGTCGAAAGTTACTAAGCTGCAACATCTACCTAAAGCAGGGGCCATATTGATTTGCAACATAACAAATTGATACAAATGAAAGCATCTAGTAAATGCATACATAGGAAGAATAGTGATACATATCTAAATTTTAACAAACATACTATGAGAACCTTGCAAGCTTTCTTCCTGCATCAATTCGACGAATACTTACGTAGTCTTATTAGGTGTCTGCGAGCCGGTTGAGGATCGTGGCTCCGGGGTGTTTGCATGATCGACAACGATTATAACATTAATACGATGAACCAAAAAGCAGACCCACATAGGGCTCTTAATAATGTGACGCTCTAATTAATATGCAGTCTTATTTGTGTAATGAATGGTGAAACCCACAACTAACCAAAGTCAAGTATTCAAGCTAGGATCAATAGGAACTTTAAAAATTGTATTTATTTAGTAGCCTCTATAGAAGTTTTAAATGTTCGTCTTCATATAAAAGTCAAGGAATAGTGCAATGGCAAATTAGATAAGCTGTGATCCCAGCTTTAATTTTAGGTATTGGCAGTCTATAAGATTAATAACCCTGTATGGTATATTAATAGTAACATAAACTATTATTGTCCATTTTAAAAATATGTAAATATTTATAAAGCACTTATTAGATGATGACGAAATGAAACACGAAAAGGCATATTTAAATGGAGGATTCCTAATACATATTAGGATTTTTTTAAATGCTACTGTAAAGACATAAGCCACCCAAAGGGAGCATATTCTGATAAAGAGCAATTAATATTTTTTTTTTTTTTTAATATAAAACGGTCAAGCAAATGACTCCATTCCACCTGCGGTAAGCAGAAGTGGAGTCCAAATGCAGAATAGCTAGGTACCTGAAGTAAGCTCTTGCCTCATAAAATTACAATGAGCATTTTTCCATTACTTGGACTTAGCACCTAATTCCATCTTTGTTTCGGATCAATTAGTTCACGACAAAAACTAAATTAAGATATTTTTCTTTTGTTTTCTATAATATTAACTTGTACATTTTCTATGTCTTGTAAACAGAGGTCACGTTAAATGAAAGCAAATTAATTAGAAAATCGCAGTAATTTGAATTCACATATTTATCATGTGTAATTTAAAGCAATTAATATAATTATTATAGGTTCAATGCTAACTCCGGCTAATAGAAAAATACTTGACACTATAAAGCAAGGCCTACATAATTTAAGTATTTAAGCTATCTTTTTTTGGTTTCTGGTCGAAATGTGAGGCTTGAGTGTGTATTCTTTTTATAGTGTATATGCATATCAGGTATCTCACCTCCTCGCTGGTGGATTTGTCGTGTCGCGGAGGCGTGGTGGGCTGGCCTGCCTGGCTTAGTAGGTCTGGTAGGACGGAACTCGTCCTAGCACCACTACCGTCATTTGTGCCGCTTGATCGACCCTACATGCATTTAAATACATTATTTATAATAAAAAAAGTATAAAAACTAATATCTATGAGTCAAAATATCAACATCAGAATCTAGAATATTACTTTGAAACACTGTTATGTACTAATGATCTTATTTCCAAAAGTGGGTATGTTTATATTATTAGGATCACAGCATGATAGCGCGACAAACACAAACAATGCAGCCAGTTCATGCAGTAAGAATCACATTCACAAGACGAACGATTTTCTTTTCAGCTTCTAGAACATTTCGTTAGGCTTTCATTCCCGAAATTGTTAAAGTTGAAGTGTTCAATGGCATCTCAGATTCGTTATTTTGATGTCTCGTACTTTTGGCAGGAAGACGGTATCTGCGCGCACAGAATTGATATTGGTGATTGTTAGTTTCTAATGTTTAGTAATGAATGATTCAGAGTTAGTAAATAAAGAAGCTAATACAATTAATTATAGTTTTTGATTACATTTACGAAAAGATAAATACAATACTGTTCCCATTTGCCAAAATTCTAAAAGATAATAAATAATAGTTTTGTCACGCCAAAATGTAAGACGTGTGAGCAATTGTATTATATTGAACTTACTTTTAAATAAATTTCTACATTGGTTATGTATGATATTATTATTCTACCCATATTGATGATTAAAAGATAACATAGTACCAACGATTGGAAATTGTTTGCACCAATTGATTAAATTATCAAATTTGTAGAGGTAAAATAAATAAAAGAGTGTGTCATGTATTTAAGTAAATGATTAGATAAGAGTATTTTGAACTGATTTCCAATGATTGGTCCAAAAGGAATCTTATTACACTTTTTATAAAGAAGAGATCTAAATATTACAGCACCAAATATAGCTTTGCAAAAACTCACAAAACAGACATTACCATTCCCAAACAAATGACAAACCAAGTACCAAACTACTCTAGTAGACCTACAATAAAAGCATTGGTCAGTTAGTAATACTTGTTAGAAACTCGAACCCTCATACCAAACCGTAAGTATTATAGTAGATTCAATTAATAAAAACTATCCTGAGCTTGGAGCAATTTACCTGATCCTGTGCGAGTACCGCTTCCTGCCCACTCGACATAAGCTCAGAGTGCCGAATGTAATGAGAATTTCTTCGAAATACTATGTCGGATTCAGTCTTTTCTCTGCGAGGCCTCATTATATTGCTAGCATCGGGAGCATTGTCTAAAGGTTTGTTTTCAATCGTGTTGGCCGTTAGGTCTGGTGTGCCGGCTTTCTCGAATGATGCACCGCTGGTAAAGCAAATGCTGGTGGCCGGAGAATCGCTGTTCACGCTGCTTTGCCGGCTTGGACCATTGCTCTCACTATCTTGTCTGATCAGAGCGGCCACATTTTTTAAAGCTTCAATTGGATTGTTTCCTACATTTTTTTTGTCGCCATACTTTTTATCGTTCTTCTTTATTTCTCCTTGTGCTGACATTTTAAGGCTATCATTCATTTTAATAAAATCAGTCAATATTGGTTCTCCAGCGGCGGGCGATTTTATAATTTGCTTTCGCGAATTGTTAAATATACCACTGGATCTTAATTGCTTATTTACTCCTACTGGACTTTCATGCTTCGGAAAGTATATAGCGGAGTGTCGTGTGCTCGGTAAAGGGAAAAAATCGGAGTTTTCTCTTCTGAATCCTCTGAAGAATCTATTTGGAGAATTCGACTCTGAATCTTGTTCCTTCTTGTATTTAATTATGTCAGATAATTTGTCTTGCGTCGACTTTTCGCTTGGTTTATGGAACATCTGCTTGTGACGGGAAGGTGGAGTCGCAAGAGCCTTGTAGTTAGCCCACGCGTCCTCCAGCTCTATCCTGGACTGACTCTGTATCTGCGCACGTTTCTGCTCACTCTCCTTGACGCGTTCCTTCTTGCCATCCTTAATCTCCGAATTGCGCGTCGGGAAAAACCGCGCAAAGTCCCAGTCTTTCAACAGCACGGCCTCGTCGATGTCAGATTGCCTTTTATCGGTTTCCGAATTTTCTTTCTGTTGTTTTTCGAACATGTCCCATACAAAAATGATATTAAAATGATATAGAAAAATAAAAATGAAGAGAAAATAAAAATTGTGCTCACTAATCTTACTTTGGCGTGAAAAGCTGATTTTTTGGTCCGAAGTACAGAGAAGAGCATAATCTGGCTAAACACTGTCGTATGTTTATCAAAAATGATACTAACGATGAGATGTGTTAAGCAGTGTGCTGTTCGCTGTACCGACTTTGTATATTAGGCTTCACACGTCAAGCATTCATGACCCGTTGACTGAGATTGTGTTGTGTGTGGGAGGTGACTTACCCTCTTCATGACGAGGGTACGGTCAGCATGGGCATCGTCGTCGTCGGGGGTGGGCGGCAGGGGCCGGGTGGGCGCACCCCCCGTCCCCGAGCCGCCGCCCCCGCCCCCGCCCCCGCCGTCCTCCGACACAGCGGACAACCCGGGCCTGTAGCAGAACTCGGGACTGACAAGCGAACAAAAAAAAAACGGGAGGGGAACAACCAAATGGGCAGAAATGAACATAAAGTGCAAAGAAAAGTAACAGAAAAATTGAACATCATTAATTTATTCCTTTTGCTATTAAGGTCTCTTCAGTCAGACAGTCGTGCTTATTGGTGAGGATCGTACAATGACATGATGCGTTTTCATCGCGCGATGAAAGTAAAGGCGGAATTAGACGGTTAATTTTTGCTTTCATTTTCGACGAAGCATAGATAATGAAACGTCTAATTAAGGGGATTCATCTTTCATTATTGATGTGTCTTTATGATGAAAGTTACCGCACAAACGATTGTACGACTGGTCTCCGCTACATCGTGAAGCAACTTTGCTTGCACACTTGTGTGGAAAATGATTTCACATTTACTTAACGTTTACATGTAAACAGGAAAATTTGTTCATTGTTCATCATTCGTCAAAAGTGAATAATTTTGGATGAACCGTCTAATTCCTTGTGCGATGAGAACAAATCGTATCATGCCATCGTATGCCAGTTAGGACGTCACCTCAGTATTGCTAATTATTCAGATTAAAGTAGGTAGGTCATTTAATGCATGGATAACCTAATAATTATGTAAACATAGATAGCAAATCTGAATTTTATCACTGATTCAATTGTTTCTTTATCAAATAAAGATTATTACACAGATTACCTTTCAACTTAAAATGTGGTAGTCACTTACTTTACATATAAACATCATAATAATACTGACAATAGCTTTGAATATTGGCACACTAGCTAGTGAGCGGTGCGATATGGGGTACAGGTTCTAAACCTGTAGTTTATTGTATGTAATTTGATAATGTGATTGAAATGCTAAATAAAACATCAATAAGATTACGATTTTATAGCTAATTAGCAAACACTTTTGAATCGTCGTTAAAGCTAGATTCTATTGTAGTGGAGTTGTGGACTAAATGTGAAAGAGAAATAATTATAAAAATAACATACAGAGGTTTCGGAGGGTCGCTGGCCAGCAGTGTACCGTCGTTGCGAACCCGACCACCACTCTCTTCCAAGTCAGAATCGCTGTCGGACTCTTCAAATGTTGGCTCTGGCGGATTTCTTTCCACTGGGGGCCCTAAATTTAACAAATATACTAATGAAGACAAACTAATGTAAATAGATTATCTTAGAACAATAATAATTATGAGAAAAATCCAAATAAAAATTTTAAAGTAGTGTTTAAAATTATCTTTATTAATAACTTGAGGAATTTAGCTAATCTAAATAACTTATCTTGAGGATATATTAGTTTATGAATGTCATTTAAATACTAGTAACTTGTCAAACAAGTAAATATGTAATTGTAATTAGAAGATTAGAAAGGGCTGTGTGGTTTATTATTGATTTCAGGGAAAAGTTTGCATGCTGACCTTGACCATTAGTAGGCGCTCTGGGAGGCCGATTGGGTGGCTCATTACCGGACACAACACCAAGCTCGTTCAGTTGTGCAGCTAGCTTGTCCAGATCCTGGAATACATTTAATGTATTTTCAATTGACTAAGCTTATTACATACAGTAATTACTGCTACTGTTGACAAAACGGTTCTCTAGCAATCCCAATGTTGAAACATATATAAATGGACGAAGCTATCAATTAACTATCTACTATACTATAAAAAAATAGAAAATAAATATGTAGTTATAAATAAATAATGGTTTGAAGTTATTGGGTAAAACTATAAATGCATAAGCACAGTGTAAATTTTAAAATGAATAAATTGCTAAACAAAAACCAACCTCTGGCCTTCTTGGTGGTATCTGCAGTATGTGCAAACAAATGTAACAGCGTGACATGAAAATAAAACAAAAATCATATGTGAAAAAAAATTGTTACATAGATATTGAAGATAATAATTAAATCAATCAACAGATATCGCAACGAAATGTGGTATTAATTATAATAATAACCATCAACATTTTTTGCAATTTGGTAACAAGCAGGCATTAGGTAATCATTTTTATGTTAATAATGGTTATCATACCATAGGTTTGAACATGTGATGTGAACCTCGTTGAGGAGGCTGCGGGCCACTGGCAGGAGGCGTGCCATTGTTGGAGCCTGAGCTGTTAGATGACCCTGATGACTTCGGAGTAGGGGGCAGAGGTCTGCAGGAGGAAAACAATCATTCAACTGTATTACTAATCATTATTTACATTACTAATTATCAACTTTACAACAAGTTAGGGTTTCTAGGACACATTTATACAATGATAACAACAAGATTAGATAGTTTGCTGTCAGGAAATGAGATGTCAAAATTCACCAATTTGTAATTGCATAGAACACGCTTTTTTGTTAGGCCTTATTTTGTATTATAATTACCTATATCTATTAGGCTGTTGTGTCTGTGGGTCTGGCACTACTATCAGTCTTTGTGGAATGGAGGGCCTCGCCGGTGGGCCAGGTTCTAGAGTGTTAAAAATCAGCACATGTTAAATATAACACCAAATAAGCTTTACGACAATTTCACAACAAAGTTAGTCAGTTTTATTTTACCTGGAATTTCCTCTCGTTCTTCACGTTTACTGTTGCGTTTAGGCGGCGGCTGCGGTTGTGGGGGCTCTGCTGGCGCTCTGGGTTATTATGTAAACAGTTAGTTTTATGTAGACAAACACAGTTAATAGGCAATAATATTAATGGGTTGTAGACTTACCTGCCCTCTTGGATTTGTTGGAAGTTGCGCCGCAGTGTGTCCCCTCCCTGGTGCGGCGCGTTATGTACAATAGATGATGGTTCTCCTGCTACAGCACTTTCTTCTTCTTCTCCCTCTGAACCAGAATACTTGTAGTCTTCACGGACAGAATTGTCTTGCTTTCTCTTTTTGCATCTGTCTATGTGATCTTTCAATTGTATTCTGACCTGTCGTTCTGTAGGTTGATCTCTAAAAGGTAGGTTTACAAAATCATTAAATCAAAGAGTTAGGAAATTGCATTAAAAAGTTTACTATCATTTAATAATATATAAAAAAAGTACCTTATAAATGGATGCTTCAATAGCTGTTCAGTGTATGGTCTTTGATGGTAGTCTTTTACAAGAACAGTTTCAATGAAACTATGGAACTTTTTAGCCCACTTTTTAGATTTGAGGCGAGGTGGTGGATTTCTGTAAAAGGTATCAGAAGGTAAAGAAATGTCAACTAATTGTACCTAGTAACTTGTTGAAACTTTTTACCTCGGAATAAGGAACAGGGCTCTCATTGGATGAAGATCGCATAAAGGAGGTTGACTTTCTGCCATTTCGAGAGCTGTGATACCCAAGGACCATAGATCTGATCGATTGTCATAAGTGGCATCAGGATTTTCATCACAAGCAATGACTTCTGGTGCCATCCAATATGGAGTACCAATAAATGTGTTCCTTCTTCCTATAGTCCTGTCTAGCTGTGCTGACACTCCAAAGTCCACTATAAATAATTTATGTGATGATATAAATTACGTAATAATAATAAAAAGCATCATTATATGCACAGCAGTAGATAAGATAATATAATTACCCAGTTTAACTTCTGCATTATCAGTTAGCAGGACATTCTGCCCTTTGATATCCCTATGGATGACTTTGTTGGAGTGTAAATAGCTAAGACCTCTGAGTATTTCTCTACAGATATATGAAATCCATTCTTCTTTCAGTGACTGCCCTTTAGTAGATTTTACTAAATCTGTCACTGATCCTAAAATTGCGAATTAACATGTGAGTAATGGCAACATATAGATCATAAAATTTGAGAATGTATGAACATCAATGAGTTTACATACCAGCACCACAATACTCCATAACTAACCAAAGCTGGTCATCCTTGCCGGGAGGACTCTTCTTTATAAATGCTCCATAATATGTGGCAATATTACGGTGGTTAGAGTATTTTTTTAGGACATTGATTTCCAGTTTTATCTCTTCTTCTTCATCTTGTGTGACATCCATAACTTTGATAGCAGCAAGCTGACCTGTCTTTGTGTGGCGACCCTGATACACAGATATGCCAATAAGTAGGTACTACTATTTAAATTCAATTTTACCAGTTATAGTCTACAGTAAGACCTACATTAAAATTTTTCATCAACAGAAACTAACTACATATTATTGAATGTCAAAAATAAATGCTTAAAATCCTTAAGATTAATTTGCTTAAAGTACAGTCTTCCAAAAGCTTCAACACACAATACTGACACAGTCGGGCTTATCACTAGACTTATGAAAACGCGGTATGCATTTGGTTATCACGGGATTCCATGATGGTGACAATTGAATACTACTCTTTAAATTGTCACCTTCATGGAATCCGGTAGGACTGAGAACAATAATCAAAGTGCGAGGGTATATGTAAGACATTCATGAAATCTAATAATTAGTACACATGGGCTCTAAGGGAAAGATGCGCATGTATGCACATTAAAAGTAAGAATGTAAATTTTGAAAAAATATTTGCCTGTTAAATTTAAAAAATAAAGGAATGTTTCCTTTTGGTAAAATAATCTAACTTATGGATTTAATGTGAATGCCTTTCTTTTCACCCAGTTTTCATATGGTTTTGGTTGATAAAAATTATCTTTAAAAATTATTTGAGAACAGTTATACAGGGTTACAGGAAAAGTCGACCTAGATCCGTTAAGGGCGTGTAGTACACATCATTTCTGAATGATTTCACTATGGAGCCCCCCATCCTAAACTTAATCGTTTTCGAGATATTCGTGTTTTAATTTTTTTTATGAAAATGCCCAATTTTTTCAACTATGTTTTTTTCTATGAGTTTAAATACAACACTAGATTGTTATACCTTGTTGGATAGCTGATAAAATGTAGATGTTTTTAAGCACATCTGCAGAGCAAGTGCCATAATAATTTTTTGAGATATCTAGAAAAGAAAAATATTTTTTTATAATTTGTACTTATTTTCTTAAGTTTCGATCGTCTGCAATGACCTATTTACTTAACTTACATGCAATTTTAGTCATTGAGGTCATTAACCATCTCATTCTTCATGTAAAAAAACAAAAAAATAATCATTAGAATAAAAATAAATCAAAATATTCAATTAAATAGCCGAAAAATTGGGCATATTCATAAAAAAATTAAAACTCGAATATCTCGAAAACGGTTAAGTTTAGGATGGGGGGTTCCATAGTGAAATCATTCAGAAATGATGTGTACTACACGCCCTTAACGGATCTAGGTCGACTTTTCCTGTAACCCTGTATATTTATATAATATAATAATAAACTCTCATTCATACATTCATTCATAACAGCCTTTACAATTAGACCCACTGTTGGGACACAACGCCTCTCCTTAATATCAAAGGTGGTTTAGGCAGTAGTCCACCACCCTTGTGGAATGCAAATTGGTGGGCGGAGTATATGGTGATCAATATCCATTTGCTGATCCCTTATTCACCTTCTATGACACGATCACATGGCTAAATAAAATCTATATTTATTTAATACCGTAACAATTCTATACAATATTTTGTAAAACATATCTGATCATACTTGCAGCACCAAAACCATTATTGTGCATCACCTACCCAAGAAATATGATTAAGTTAAACATCAAATTCAGAATTTACAATTAAAAAAAGCCTATTTAAATTAGCAATTATCAACTTGCTGACTGATTAAATGACTTCATAAAAGCATAATTTTATATATAATAGTTGAACATAATTTCAAATTCAATTCAAGAGGGCCAACTTATATTGTACCGATGGGTATCAGGTCAGCCTTATTCTAGTTTGCAGTCTATGGAGGAAGTTTGTAATTATTATTGTGGATATTGGTGTCATAATAAAGAAAGATTATAATATTAGTGACACTAGAATAATATTCTCTATGTAATGTCACCAATCAAAAATAATTTGTTTAAGAATAGAACACTATTTTTAATTTTAAAATAGGTATAACACTTTTACAAATATATTAAAAAGCAAAATAACCTTAATTGACAAGTATTAAGTTCTAACAATAGAGAAACAAAAGATAAACAATTTAAAGACAAAGGTAAATTAAGCTCTGCCAAAGGTATTCATGATACTGATGTCAGTAAGTAAATTCATTGACATTATTAGCTTGAACTCTCTAATTGTACTGCTTTCATTGGGCCTATTAAGTTTAATAAGCTTCTCAAACGAGATATACTGTATGTTCTTTTTGGTGTATTACCTACTTGTTTCAAAGAAATTCATCATAATCGTACATGAAAAATAGTCTAGGTAACATTAGTCAAAGAAAGTAAAATTGGTTAGCCTGTTTCTTTAACTAAACAAAAAACAGAATTTACCTTGTATACTTGGCCATAAGTACCATTTCCCACTACCTCTATTAGTTCGAATATCCCAGCAGGATCCTGAAATAAAGTTAAACAGTGCTGTAGGAGATAAAGAGTAAAACTTTTGTGAGAATCTACACTTATGATTCACGCCCTGTGAGATCATTGCCCTTTGGTTAAGTTTTTCTGTATGATAAGAGAAAGGGAATCTCATGGATTATTAATTAACCTATTATTATTGATAGTTTATTTCTAAAACTTACTTTTAGAGCACTGAGGTCAATGTCGTCCAATGAACAATTTACAGACGGTGCCAGTTGATGCGCCATTTTGAGTGGGTATATTGTCACACACGAAGACAAAGCACGAAAACTTCACATCAATGTCTACAAGGTATAAAAGATCTTATAATGTACATTGGCAAAAAGATTGCTTAGATATCAATATTAAACGCCTAAATAATTTATAAAACACATTGTTTACACCTAAATTTAAGTAATTTACAGATACACAATTTGTATGTCTCACACACCCGGCAGGGATGCCATGACAGAAAAACAGAATTTATTTTGGAGCGAGTGACAGACAAAATCTCTAGAGATGTGATTTGCAAGACAGTCGACAATCGTGTTCATAGTGGAGATTTATATATATAAAAAAAATGATAATTTTAACCAAAAGTGTAAAAGTTATTTTACGTAAGTAAATAAATATAAAGCTATTTAAACAATACTGTGTTAGATTATAAAATTTTGTAATTCACAGCAATTATAATCTAAAATCGATGATACAAGCCCGCGAATATTCGAATATACAGATTCGACTATTTAAGTAACAATTATTTTCTTGTCTTGCCTGAAGCGGTCTGGAAAATGGCCATAATAGGATTTTATATAATTTAGATAATATACGACTACATTGATATATGAGTCGTTTGATCTAAATGTATAAAAAGAAAAGTCCTGACTTACTGATTGTCTGATCAACGCCCACCCCATACCCTTGGATCTAAATAGGTAGCTACTGGGTCTAGAGATTCCTTTGGCACGTAGGTTCCTTATGGAGGTCTAGGCTATGCTGCCATAGTAACTTTTCCACGCGGACGATGTTACGGGCAGAAGTTAGATATGTCGGTATATTATGTGGGTACCACAGAATTAATAATAAAGAGGCTGGGTACCTATGTTAGAAGCCACCCGGACGCGCAAGTCGGTATTAATAGAAATGGAAGTAATTATTAAGTTTACAAATTACTCACATTGGTTCCCATTATTCATTTTAAATTGGGATTTTAAAACGAAGTATTTTTGGAATTATGTATTAAAATTAGAAAATACACTGAAACAATTGACTGTTCAGGGCGGGAATCGAACCCAGCATCTGCAATCCGGTGGCTGCGTCAACCACTACGCTACCGGGACATTGTTTTCGCCGTCGAAATTTGTCACTGTTTGGTACTTATGTTTTTATGGGTTACCAAAAATATTTGCGCATTCGATAAGTAATTTAATTGTTTCAAGAATTTTTTTACGAGGAATAATTCTCAAACTCCTCCTCTACTCAAAGACGGTTAAAATGTAGCCTATGTTGCTCGAATCATAATAAGAAATTGATTTACACCTCATTCATCAAAGTCAGATTTAGGTATAGTTTAGGCACTAGGTTGGAACATACGTAAATACATACACACATAGACTGTTAAATAAAATCACCTTTTAGCTTCGCCATAGTCGGATAGAAAATGATTTTATAACTCAAAGGGAAACTCTGCATGATGAATTGTGGGTTGGGCATTGGGCACCTATTTAGGTACCTACTTAATTTAGTTATCTGACACAAGATGTACGATCTGAGGGCATGGCATAGTACCTAACATTTGAGACAATTGCTCATTTTCGTTTTGACCTGTTGCTTTTGTAGTCAGTACCTATTAAAAAAGTAAAAAAAACACATCGTAATTTTCTCCTGCGATACGGGCGATTAATCAATTAGCCATGTGATGGTGGCAGAGTAAAATAGCATCACCCCACATCATCCAATGGGTGTCGTAAAAGGCGACTAATCGGCAAAGGGGTATTGATCACCATATACTCCGTCCACCATTCCGCATTAGGCAAGTGTGGTGGACAACTAACAATTATAAAGGCTAGTATCATGATAACAGCATGATACGATCGGTAGGAAGGTAATGTGTAAGTACCTAGGCAATAAAATTTAGTTATTTTATCAATAATTTGTTTCACTGAGATTATTATTATTTAATATTATATCCTACTTTAAATAAAATACCTACTTTTATACCAATACTATCTATACTAAAATAAAGGTTAACAAACAAATGTTTAAAAAAATTCAAATCGTTTAGTTAACTATACTTTTTCTTTCTAACGTCATCATTGCTATCTATCTTTCCAAAGGCGTAAATACAGCGTGATAATGTTGTTTTGTTATCAATATATCAAATAATATTTGATCATCTGCACACAACTTCGTCAGCGTAGATTTATTTGTAGCTGTACTTAACTCAGTGAAAATGTAGCATTCTACTCAAATTCAAAATTATTTATTCATTTAGGTACAATTTGTACACTTTTGAAAGTCAATTTTGATGCCATCGGTCCAAGAGTCTACCAGAGGCCTTGTTCTGAGAAGAACCGGCAAGAATATTCTCCTTTTACAGTTTTTATAATATTGATTAGGAAAAATCCATAATTCACATTGTCAAGTCATTAATAATTACTTAATCATAATAATATAATAAAATAAACACTAATAATTAAATTTATAATATTAATTTTTTTTATAAAAATGTGTTATAAGACGTCTTCCCTTACAATATTGTTAATTAGAAATTGAAATTGTAGATACACATATTAATATCTCACTAGATTACAATGGAGAATCGATCACATTTGGATGTTTCTACATATATTCATTGTCTATGTATTCATGAACTTTATAATATTTATTATTTAAATTCTTCATTAAAATTTGTTTTATGTGAAACTTAAATTTATGACAGACATAAAATATATTATGTTTCATTCACCAGCATCGGTCGTATTTTTGCCCTAGGTAAAATGAATTGTCTGTCATGAAACAGTTTATTCAGTGTAAAATGAGAAATCAATTGATTGTAAATAACTTCTATTCTATTCTATTCTTAATTAATGGCGTCGCGTCTCATTAAGCGTACGCGTTTTGCCAATGTCAAGTGAAAATGTAACTAAAGTAACAAAAATTGTACGGTTGATTGAGGTTAAAAATGGAGTCTGTCAGCAGGTGTTTTTACAACAAGAACTCGGGAGAAACTGGTGTAAATAACTTTCTCAAATAAAAAAAAGGTTCTAAAAACTACCATCGATATGTTTTTAGTTTGCCTTTAATATTTTTTCCATCTTTGCAGTTGACTAATTGTCTTTTTATGCTGGAGGATTTTATTTATTTTTGATAGGAGTCAAATACTAATTTCTCATAACTACATAACAAAATCTGCCGCTGGCTCATCGCGCCGCCCCGTCGCCGTCGCCCCGCTCTACGCTGACTTCGAGTCCGCAGCCTAAGAGGCCTATTTTTTTAATGAGCATGAACGCTGAATTACCCTCATCGTCTCTGTCTAGCAAATTGGGTAACCTAAAGCAATTTTAGGTAATCGTTCCAGTAACGAACCTACACCTAATAGTTAACAATACTGTCTATAAAAAAGTTAGAGATTTCTCTAGTATAGTTACGTGGTCTTTAAGGTGCCTATGTTTACGAAGGTGCCTATGTTTACGCAGGTACCTATGTAATTTTGGTTCCCAAGGAACCGTTAGCAATACAAAAAAAAAAAAATACTAATGCTTATTATGAGTGTAGGTATTTTGATTTGACCTATCGGAATCTCTTGTATCTCCCATTTCCTTATCGTTCCTGCTGCTCCTTGAACATATATAGGTAACTATCATCATTAACATTTTATCCTTAGTGATAGATTCTATTTCATGCAATGCCTCTTATGTGCGTTATTTCATAGCATTTTTTAAAAGCTATACCTATAAGGTAGAGCTTTTAAAAGATTAGTACTAAAAGAGGTTCAGAGGTTATAAATGACTTTTCTAATCCTTTAGTCAGGTCTCTGATTACTCACTATCCCTTCGTAGCCTGGAACCTTTATGACTTTGAAAATAACTTCTTCAATAGGTTTTCATTAGTTTACAATAAGTTTTTTTTGGTAATAAGAAATGATGATAAAATTTGAAAAATTACTCCACGATGTTTTTACGTACTTATCTACTTTAATCAAAAGAAATTTTATTACTGAAAATAGTCATGGTTTGATAAAAGAAACTAGTTTTTTTTAAAAAAGGTCAAGCAAATGACTCTATTCCACCTGATGGTAAGCAGAAGTGGAGTCGAAATGCCGAGATAGGCTAGTGCGAGAGACAAACCAGCCACCTTATAATACAAATTGAACATTCCGCAAAAACGCTAGAATAGGAATTGCGGCTGTGTGTGACGTCACGCTTTCATAAGCACTTGACAGTTTCCCATAATCAAATCATAATTTAATTATTTTGAGAGAGTTATAAATCCTAATTTTTATTGATGGAGTGCGGTTATTCAATGTAGAAACACATCCACAAAAACTCAAACAAGTTGTTTATAAACATTCCAATGCAGAAAAATGTTAAAAACATGCCTATGAAATACCCAGCCATTGTACCCAGTATTCGAGACCCAGCAGCTTTACATACAAATTCTCTTATTTATTTCTGCATTTACCACTTTTGTAATAATTGATGTTTGTCGTAAATATACTATCTGTCAAGAAAGTACCGGGAAAAGATCAATAATTCACAAAATGTTAGATCTTCATCCAAATTTATTATATCACTTTCAAAGTATGCTCCTTCAGAAACGATACACATACGCCAACGAATAATACAAGCATCAAAACATTTTTAAAAGCTGTTTCCGGAATTGAGTTCAGTTCTCGCTGTGAATTCTCCTATGAACAAAATCCTGAGTTTCATAAATTTTGTCCACTAAAACCCTCGTCGCCTGGTTAAGGGTTAAGTTTTCTACCGAAGCCACTCCGAAGCTTGTTGACTAATTTGCATGTCAAACTCGTAAACCCACGTCTCGTCACCAGTAACAATGCGTTTCATGAATGTTGGTTCGGAATTGACACGTTCTAGCATGTCCTCAGCGACTTTCATGCGATTTAGTTTTTGGAAAAAATTCAGGTCTTTTGGGACTAGCCGAGCTACAACATGTTTCATACCCAAGTGATTATTTAAAATGGTACGGATCGACTCGCGAGATACAGAAAGTTCGATGGTTATCTCTCTCAAATTTGAACTATTTCCTTCACTTTTGCGGTGTTAATTTCAGTTGCAGACGTTGATAGCCTATCAGAGCGAGGCAAATCTTCCATCACATCTCGACCGCATTTGAATGCTTTGTACCACTCATAACCACGTGTTTATGATAAAGTCGATTCACCGTAAGCCTTTTGTAACATTTTCAGTGACTCCGAACACAAAATTCCATTGGAGATGAAAAATTTAAGACGAACTTTTTCTTAGATGTTTTTGTCAATTATGAAATTCGCAATACACACTAGATAGTTTATCTAAAACTAATGGTTCTTCTTCTTCTTTTAAACAAATGGCGATCGCGACACATAAAGATTACGCATTGCGCCAATATCAAGTAAAAATTTTATTAAAGTGATTGACAGTTGTACGGTAGATTGAGTTTAAAATGGAGTCTCTCAACACGTGTTTTTGCAACAAGAACTCGGGAGAAACTACCAAACTAATGGTTCCAAATTATTATTTTTTTTACAAATCATCCATTCTGGATACTTTTTTGACTGAATGTACTTAACTAAAAACAGCACCAGATGCAACTCAAACTCCGCGCCAAGATGGAAAACAGTTGTGCCAATCTCAAACAACAACAAAAAAAAAAAAACTAAAAATTGAATTGGAACCATAAACAAATCATCCATTCCCGACTTATTCCCGATACTTTTTTGACATGTAATATCAAGTTTAGTAAGACATTATTAATAGTAGTTTATGCAACTGTCATATAATGAAGGGTATTAAAACACGAGTGTGAGTTTATGAAACGAGCGCAGCGAGTTTCATAATAGTAACGAGTGTTTTAATACCCGTGTTATATGCAGTTGCATACACTACTTTATCTACACTCATACATAAATTCAAATAAAACAACAGAAAAGACAAATATTTTTTTTGTATGGGTTAGATCCCTTTGCCTTCCCGAGTATTTAAGAAAAATAACTGTATCATAATGAGTCGAACCGGTGTTATAATGGTCATTATGTTACAGGTTGTTTTTTTAAATTTAAATTTTGATTATCTGTATTAAAAAGTATGTCATTTTATGTTCACCTTTGATATCATAATTCGAATATTATGACATGAGTGTAGATAAAAGCTTTTATTTAACTTGCAATGTATGTTTGTTCGGGTGGAATCTTGCTACTCGATTTTGAAGCAGATTTCTTCAACCGATTGAGCTGAAATTTTGTATACACGTTTAGTTTTGATGACAATAAGCTGTGTGACATCATTCTAAATCCAATATGGCGGACCATCCAAGATGGCGGAATAGTTATTTTTAATGCATTTCTACATTATGGCTATCAAAATGAAAGGGTTTACTGAGAAGAGAAGACTAAAAAGTAAAAACTTAATTAACTAGAAAAAAATATTTCAAAAAAAGCTTTTATTTTAAATTAAATGCACTAAAATGATAAAAATAAACTTTAAATAGCAATAAAAGCTTGTCGCGAGATTTACTTCGATGTATATGGTATAACTTAATCACAAGAAAATCTCGTGACAAGCTTTAATTGCTATTTAAAGTTTATTTTTATCATTTTAGTGCATACAATTTAAAATAAAAGCTTTTTTTTTGAAATATTTTTTTTTGTAACAATTAATCAATTAAATAAATGTTTTAATATTGTTCCAGTCCAGTTACCAAAAAAATATTAAGGAGTAATTTTTGCCCGCGACTTCGTCCGTGTAGTTACTTTGGGCAACGTTTTAATTTGTTTTAGGGTACCTACTTAATTTTTTAATAATAAACAAACATAGACAGATTTGTTTGGACTTACATACGCACTTTCATCTCCTATTTAATTCCCATGTTGGTCAAAATTTCGAAGAGGCTAAAAGAAAATACTTATTTGTTTCCTACCTGAAATAGTGCCTAAATTTAAAATTTCACGGTTTTATCATCGATAATGATGAAAAAATCGTCATATTCTTTTTCCTATTTATTCACCCCATTTCCCTCTTTTAGGGGTGGAATTCTAAAAAAATCTGAAACACTTTCTTACTCATTTATCGATAGGAGTACTTATTTTTATCCTCTATAATACTGAGCATGATGATACTGCTCAGTAGCCATTTAGATACAAGGTTCAGGTCCCGGCAGATTTCAAGATTCCCACGATTCTACAGTTTCTGCTCGTCCAGTTTCTCCGTATCTGACGTAGTCGTCTGCATAGCAATGGCTGTTTCCAAGAGGAATCAAATCATTGATACGCAGAAGAAAAAGTGTAGGGGAAAAAACGGAGCCCTGGGGAACACCGGCATTCACTGACACGAACTGCGAACTACATCCGTCGGAGTGGACACGGTCACGAATTCTACGCACATTAGGAAGCCGGTCAGCCAGGTAAAGAGTGGAACAGGCAGACTATGCGCGGAAGCTTGCAGAGAACACTAAAAGTAAAGTATGCCATAATTCTAACATTTAATTCAGTGCGATGGAAGGTTGATGTGCCTCCCAAACATTTATTTTTATTTTTAGGGCTTTTCAGACCTCAGAACTTCAAGCGAAGGCAGAATAACTCTTTAGCTAAAAGATGATAAGAAGATTTTTTTGGGCATATATTTAACGCGGCGATAAAATAATCTGATTGAAGGATTTTAAAAAATTTAAGGGGGGTAGCAAAAATAATAGGTTGGCAGCTACAGTGAAGGATAATTGAAAGTAGCAGTTTAACAATCAGTTTTAAGCTTTGTTTTAATTAAAATTAGCATTGATTCCCGAAAACAGTGCACTCCGCCTGGTCATAAAAAAATAACCTTAACCTATCCATCACTCAGCCATTTGGAAGCCTATATTTCCCAATAGCACAATGTTTGTTAT
The DNA here is from genome assembly GCA_955850985.1 of Elophila nymphaeata. Lineage (NCBI taxonomy): Eukaryota > Metazoa > Arthropoda > Insecta > Lepidoptera > Crambidae > Elophila > Elophila nymphaeata. The sequence goes on along the minus strand of OY039069.1, from coordinate 13,821,767 downwards.
CCCACTATTAATACTATAGTCGCATGTCATCATTTATAGTCCCTCGCCTATGATTTTATTCGCCAAAATATTTAATTGCTGCCAAGTTATTTTTATAAGTAACAATAGTTAGTCGCCTCGAATCCTTCTTAGATAGTGCCCAGCTAAAGGAGTATATGTAAGGCTTATGTAAGACTTACTTGGAGGCTAGTCACAATAGATCTTTATAGATCGCAGTGACGCAAAAAACCCCGAATTGTATTAATAATTATAGTCGCCTCGAAAATAATTAGCCTTTTTTTTGTATATGTTATGATTTTTCCAGGAGAAAAATCTTTACAGTACAACCTTTCGCGTTTATAATATTACTAGCGACCCGCCCCGGCTTCGCACGGGTGCAATGCTTATGTAAATATGTATGTATTATACATATAAACCTTCCTTAAGAATCGCTCTATCTATTAAAAAAAACCGATTCAAAATCCGTTGCGTAGTTTTAAAGATCTAAGCATACATAGGGACAGACAGACGGCGGATAGCGACTTTGTTTTATACTATGTAGTGATATAGTAGGATTCATATTGAGGGTATAGGTAGGTAATAGTAATTTTTGTTGAAGTAGGTACAATAAGTTTTCTGCCCCTTATTAGGACCACAAGTTCAATCCTACTAATATTATAAGCGCGAAAGTTTGTATGGATGGATGTATTTGTGGATGTTTGTTACTCTTTCACGCAAAAACTACTGAAAGCATTTTAATGAACATTACAAAAATAAAGCTCACACATCAGAATGATAATATAATTATAGGTTATAATTTAAACTAATTCTGCGCAGATGAAGTCGCGGACAGAAGTGAGTATACCATAATGTGTTTAATTTGAACATTCTATTGATTTAAAGTGGTACTATCAAAAATTTCGTGGGAAGAAAGGCTACGGCACAGCACATTTAGACATTCTTCGGTGAATTTATTAGTTAAGTGGATCAATTTGATTGAACGCTTTGAACAGATCTTGATAAATGGAATTCCGGTATAATAATAGGTACAGTATTATAGGTAACTTATTTTTTTAAATGAACAGTACCCGTAGCGTAAGTTAGTATAAAAATATGACTATTTCAGTTGAGTTAAGATCTGAATTTGTATAGAAAATTTGATAGCGCCTCTAAGGGAAATAAATGCAAACCACGTTTCTTATACAAATATCGTAACACAACTAAAATAGAACTAACACTAAATATAAACTTACACTAAAGGTACAGGTTCGACGTCTGTGTTTGTAGTAAACACTAGCGGTAGCCCGCGGCTTGATGATGAATATAATTGTGTGTCAGCCGTGTGAAGCCGGTAGAGTAGAAAAGCATCAACCCATATCCTCCAATGGGTGCCGTAGAAGGTGACTAATGGATCAGCAAAGAGGGTATGGTCACCTTATACTCCGTCCACCAATCCGCATTGGGCAAGCGTGGTGGACTACTACCTAAACCTCCTTCGGTGAGAAGGAGAGGCTTTGTGTCCTAGCAGAGGGTCGAATTATAAAGGCTGTTATGAAATGAGATGAAATGAAAAAGCTCTTTATTTAAATGGACTCTGCTAACTTTTAAATCTTCAAAAACCCTACCATGATGAATATAATTATGCTAAACATAACATTTTTCAAAACCTGCTGAGATATTTTGTCATAATATACAAATACTGAATATAATGAAATGTTTTCTCTTCCAACTACATATTTGCACAACTCTATTATCTAAAAGTTTTATAATATTTACATTTGTAGTACAAGAGTTCTTGGAAATCAAGAACCTGAAAAGTGCCGATTTCAATTAAAACGCGTAAACGCTCTTAACACGTTGATGCGAACAACGTATACATACGTCACATATTAATAGACGTGTTGTGGAACTACGTTTGATTACGTCCAGTTAAGACAATTTCTTTTATAAACAACGTTATTGTACGGCGGCTCGGCATACTAACACCCAAGAGATGCGTTGCTGTGCTACAACACATCGAACTCGCAAATTTCTAGTGCTACAACGTATCAGTTTTTTTATGTCTTTCATGCCTCTTCGTCCTGATCACGTGTACCTACTTTGTTTACTAACAACTCCACTGTACGTCGGCCCACCAACTAGGTGTCATACATTCAGTAGCCCTGTGCTCGTCCGTGACTTTTTTGCGTCTTCTTTATCTCGAGAAACCAAGCCAGATCCATTTCATGACGATGGAGAGTTTGGCGATCCAAACTCTCCATCGTCATGAAATGGATCTGGTTACGAACCACTATATGAAGATGACGATGACAGCATCTGTCATCGTCATCTTCTCATAGATTTAGATAAATCAGAGCGCATTATGCACGTCTTTATACGTCAATGCCATCAACGCTAGTACCGTTTTCATCAGCTATATGCACAACGTAATTAGACGTCACTTTCGTTAGTATGGAAAAATGATGTGCGATACGGTATGGACCTATGATATTGACATGTTCGCGTGAACGTGTTAACAATAATCATAATTTATATTAAACAGATACTTCTTTAAATATAACTAATCCATGCAGCTTGGATAGGGGTAAAGGTTGAGTAGGTAGAGCGCGTATGCTTGGGTTCTTTTTTTAAATTGCTTTATACTTATTTGTACTCTTTAATGCACTTAAAATACACAACAAAAATTATAAAATACTATTAAAAACCAATTATTATTTTATTTACCTTCAGGCTGTGCATGCGTTTATTTGCTTGAAGCTTAGGTAAGGTTTCAAAAGTGATTACAATAAAAAGTTATGAAGTCTTTAGTGTCGATGTTAATTTATATTACTAACCTATAGGTGGGTAGTACAGTTTAATAATACTTTAGCCACAAAACTACTCGTATTATGAAATCCTGTTGACCTAATTAGTGAGACAATGTTCCAAACCATGTTATAAAAGCTCATGTTAAACTACTCTGTACCTAAATTCATTATAATAAATTTTAAACTTGAGTGTCTTTAGCTAAACAATATTCTTATGTAATCTTAAAATATAAAATTAAGATTAGACTATTTTTATTACAATTTTATTTTAATTTTCATAGGAATATCACGTGTAATTTTTTATTGAGATAATTTTATTATAAGATTTTTTCTATAGCAAAGACCTGTCATATAATCTCCACTCCATTATCATAGATTATAGTTGTTTACAAAACAAAGGTGTTACTCAGATGCTGCCTACCCTGACTCTACCTTCTAGTGGAGCACTGGAAATTTTACTCATACATACATATTATCACGGTCGCAATCCCGTTTGGGGTTGAGCAGAGCCTTAGGTAGCATTTTGTCACACATAATTTAAGTATTTACGAGTATGTTGACGGTAAGTCAGTAAATTATAGACCATTGTAATAATGATATCCCATGCTGCCTTTTTTTTTTCTGACGGTGGTAAAACCAATTTACTGGCCATACCGCACGCTGGCAAGGCGTGCGACGTGTGCGGGGATCACCGGCGCGGAACAGCGCTAGTACTACCCGCTAAAAAGCACCGGTGCCCTCCTAAGCCCTTATGGGGGCACTTTGGGATCGGCGCACTGTACGTGCGCCAGTTCACCAAAGCGTCCCCGGATCCCATGCTGCCTAGCCACAATAGCCATGCTGCCAAACCTAGCCACATCCCCTACCCGCAGCGCTGGCTTGTGTTGTGTTTCGGTCAATGGGAAAGGTTTCGTAATAAACTTTATCACTGCTACGAGTAGCAACACAAGACCACGGAAATATACTATTTTTTTGATTGCAGTCACCTGTAAGAAAACTGAAAATTTTCAACTCTATTTTCATACTCATAGAGTTGACAGCAGGACAGAGTTGGCAGGAAGACACGTTAAGCTGGTGGTCCCGGCTGCTGTCGAAAGATAGAAGTCATTCCCAAGGAGGATCGGTATGAGTCAAGACTTAGAGCAATATCTCGATAGTATGACATACTGTGCCGACTCCAAATGAATCGGGAGCAGGGAAAGAGAAAGAAGAAGATCTGTAAGAAGTGGGGCACCAACTAGAGCAATAGGGGCGGTTATAATATATTTGAAGATAATAATTAAAATCATCATATAAACTTATAGAAGGTATAAAATTTATTATTCCCCTATTGTTCGTAGGCGTTCATGTAACACTAAGATGCTGGAACTTCCCAAGGGTAATACAAACTTCTTCCTTCACTCCTTTTCATTTCGCGCCGCTCTAACGTAGAACAATCTTCCAGCTGTTATTCAGGTTAGTCCATATATCACTTCCTTCAAAAATAGACTAAAGCAGTACTATTTATCACAAATATCCAATTAATCTTCGCAAACTTATCTCATCATGTTTATTCTGTAAAGTTTTGTATTTGTTATAATATTATTTACTTATATTATGTATGTATGTATTTATTTATGTAGTTTATAAACCTATTTTATCTAATATGTATTTTTATTTTAGCATTAGTTATTTATGAGTTTCATTTGGTTTCAAACCCTTTTTGCACTTGTGTCGCCTACCATAACAGTATTAGAACACACATTTATGGGTTGACTGGAAGAGATCTCTTCTAGAGATAAGTTCGCCCTTGTAAACTATGTAACAAACAATTGTATTGCGAATTTTATGTGCAATAAAGAGTATTATTGTAATCTTCGACTAATTACTGTTCCTCCAGGTACTGCCCCAGTCACACAGTGATTGCGCCAAGTACCCTGTGTGCGTTAAAGCGACGACCTAGAGGAACACGTCAGTTTTTAGTGGGTATGCACTGACAGGGTGAGTCCCACATAACTTTGGAGTGGCCCCACCTGCCCCAAAGTATACGTAAAGCATTTTCTGAAGCAAAAAAGGTGCTGCCTCAGTACACGGGTGCTCCAATACGAACGGTTGCCCTATCTCATTAGGACACCATGGTGGTGCAACGAATGGAACAAAATGGTTCGTTGGACGCGGAACCAAGAGACACCAGGTGAAGTATCTTACAAATACCTTTACACATTTTGTTGGTGGACGGCGATTGGTTGAGCCACCATGGCGTCCTAATGATAGTCTAAGATTCTAATATAAAGGACCTTCACTGAGATGGTTATTTGATGAAACTTATTTTATATTTAATTTAACATATGAATAAATATATTGCATATGGGTTGCCTAACAAATTTTAGTCTTGGGTATGATTAATTAATAATAATAATTATGAGATAGTAGGGCCCTTAGTTCGCAGTGCGTTAAATCTTCCAATTGATTTCTTAATGTTTAATTTAATTAAGAAGATAAATCAGCCTTAACTTTTAAAATATCGAAAATACATCTTAACATTTTCGCGAGAAAGGTTTCTTTTCTATATATAAATCGATTTTATGTCAGAGCTATTAAAATCTTAATAGCAACCCGCCCCGACTTAAATTGTATTAAGGAGGTTGGTTAAAGAGGTTAATCAACCTTCGTTTTAATAAAAAAGATAACAAGGATATTAAATGTAATGATGTTCTCAACGTTTTTAAAAGCGAAGGTTCATCATCATCACTATACTAATAAGTGCTGATATAAGTAAGTAAACAATTAAAACAGTGTTATTGAAACATGTGATTAATAATGAGCCAAAAAAAGTTATTTTTCTGTTTGCGTAATGTTGTACTATACATATCAACTGCATATACTAACTACTAACTATGGGCTTAATAATTAATGTGAGCGTGAAATATGTATATAAAATACAATTATTATTTTTGTCTTGCGTAGGTAAAACTATTACCTGTAAACTAGAAGGTTTTTGTCTATAGGTAAAACGAAGTAGGAATGACTATCGGAATCGGGGACACAGTATTCAAATTTGATTTATCGAATTCAGAACCAAAAGTAGATTCAGATTTGGAGTCGGAGTCTGAACTTGATTCGGGTTTCATTTGCTCTACACTCCCCAAAAAAGTATGGATTGTAGAGACATTTAATCGTTCGTGTCAAGAGTATGTCCATGGAAACGGCCCTGTGTTGCTTGATGATCTTCTTTGTAACTTCTGATTCAATATTATCGGAACCAAAATCGGAAGTCTAACATCAATCGGATCTTCCGACCTTTTGGGGTCGGAGTCCGCTTAAAATCCTTAATATGAATATTTGACCCTGATACTGACCGCTTGACCAACCGATTTAAATTTTTGATTCCATTTCGATCATGCGGTGAAGAAATTGTCCACATGTAGGATTGAATAGGGTAGGTAACATATTCAATCCTCCATTTGTACCCATTTCTTCTGAACCCAAACAGTTATCGCAAAGTTTAACAAGCTTTATGTTAACTTTAGACTAGCCATCACGTAATAAATGTATTTACAATGTTACACTAGGAAGAAAATCAGTAGTGGATGGGTACCTACATAGAGTGATAAGAATGAAGGAAGAAAACGCATCGTCATTATAAGCGCCCCTATAATTCGTGAAGAAGTTTTTCGTTTTATTCGGTACCGGTACCTGGCCTAGTTATAGTCCGCTCGATACAACGTATGCTGTTGCACAAACACCAAACTAAAATTATTGACTAGATATTACAGAAGTAAAATACAGCCGCGGTGCTACGTGCGGCCGCGCGGCCGTGCATACCGAATCGTAAGATCAAAGCACGCATAGGTACTTACAGACACCCACACGCGCAAAGTGTCGGCGTGGCGGGCACACAGGCGCGCTGCAGGCAACCAACACTAATAAAAGTATAATAAGTGTTACCAGTGCCAAGACAGAGGCACAGCGTACGGTACTATTTGTTTGGAGGGAGGTTGGAGGCACTCATACAGCGGGGGAGAGGCTGTGTTGTCGCGGCCCGCCAGTTTACCGTTGCGAGGCGTGTAGTGCGGCCGGACGTTGGACGCCACCGTGCGCCGCCGGCTCCCTCCCACCACCTACAGAACGTCCCTCGGGACCAGGACTTTGTGCCCTCACGCTGTTCACGAACTTATCGGAAACTTGTTCTCTACCTTAGAGACGAAGTGCTACTTCTCGTGTTTATTTCACTGGAGTGTTAATCCGAATTCTGGTTGTTTATTGGATCGCTTTTTTCATCGCCGAAGGTGAGTTTTAGCTTATTAGACTTGTTGCAAGAGAATATTATACCGTTATGCAGTGTATCTCGCTGTTGGAATTTCTCAACGTTCGTTATTGTAAGAGTTTTCCAATATGTTGCTTTTGAAATATTTATAGATAATTATATCATGCATGACTAGATTTGTTAAAATTTTAAATCATTCCATACCTTGCTTATTATACATTATACTTTTATTAATTCTGTTCCGAACTTCAGCTCTGTTATTGTTTTTAAGTCAGATATAGGTATATTTGAAAATCCAGTCATTTTGTATCACCCGCCATTTTGAATTTATGATGACGTTACATTACACCTACCCATCCCTTGTATTTATAAAAAATTCGCTATTTGTACATAGTAAATAACGTAAATAGGTAAAAGCAGAACAATGGGAATTCCAATGTTGCAGATCAGGATACCATACTCAATTTCTTTTGTTGGATTTCTTTTATTTAGGTGCAACATTGATTAACATATTTTATTAAGATATTAGATGCTAAAAATTTCGCATTGTTGTTTTCTATGTTACAACCTCGTGTTCTAGATTTTTATGCAAATTATTTTATGAATATAAACATTCCGGGTTTCGGTCTTTCTAGCCCGAAACCTAGGATGAGTAGTCGATAATATAATAACTTATTCTGATATGATTTTAGTTATATTTTACATATCTTAAAAAACAATTTAAGAGCTTTTCTAATCTTCTGAAGAACTTCTTAGTGAATGAATGATAAATGGTCGCTATAGTTTACAGATCAATGGGATATCAAAAGTTATGGTACAAAACGTATAAAAAAACAAAGTCTCTCTTTGCGTTTATCTGTGTGACAACCTTAATTTTTGAGTGCAAAACTGTAAAATTAAGGTTACTTTTGACTTCAGACAACACGTGGCATACTGTAAATCAGTTTATTGGTATGTTCAACCGTCTATAAAACTTGGCGAAATGTTTATAGCACATAACAGTATTTATTTAAGCTCCAATTAGTTACTTCGACGCAGTTCAGTTCTTTTGACATTTCTGTAAAAACGTATAAGTGTATAACTTTTTACTTATAGGTGCGATGTATAGATGATATTAGTGCAGTGGGGTATATCTTTATTTTGGAAACAAAACTCTGTTTTAGAAACAACCACACACACACGTACACGTACACGATAAGAAAATTAATTATCATGTTTGTATGTACATACAAACATGATAATTAATTTTCTTATCACAGTAGTTGGGTAAATATCAAGATTTTGTTAACATTATACCACGTTGGCCATGTTGAGTGAAAAAAGATTAAGGAAAAAATGCACACATGTTAACTATGTTCAAATTGACGCTCTCTAACACCATAATGTAAATTAGCTGAACTGTAATATAATAACAACTTGTACGAAAACGGGGTGTAACGCTATCCCTATAAAATTTAAATTACTTCATTGGGATAAAGTTAAGTGCATTTACACATTACTGTACTTCTGAAATACATTGCAAGTATCTGTACTTCTGAAATACATTGCAAGTATCAAAGTAATAATTTTATAATCTCTACGCATACTAATTCAGAATATTAATAATCCTTATTTTCATTCCTCGTTATTTTATTTCTTGATAGACGTTTTATAACATAACTATTTCAAAAGATTTTCCTAGCCTTACACACCTTTATTAACTTCTCCCTAGAGAAAAAGTGCCCAACAATATCTAAAGTTTAACTGAAATGGAACATCATCATTCATACTACATTTTAATATTACTAAATTAGTTATTATTACATTTTACATTATTTTGTATCTAGTTTTAGTAATCTATGAATTTGAAACAATGGTTTTTGTTGTATAGATATAAATAACTTTTAATATTTCATTATTGTATCTGTCATCATGATGATTGCTTAAATAGATAATTAGTAACCTTTTAACTAAATACCATGGGCCTATCACAGTATTATGACACTACATTAAAAGGAAGAAGACAAAAATGCTTTTAAAAAACCTAAAGAATCTCATAAATTGAAGACAATAATAGTTATTTATGTTATATTGTATACTAACAAATTTTTGTAAGTTTTTGATCTGAATAAATTATTATTATTATTTTTCTTTCCTTTTTTTTCTCGGCTTTTACCGGTTAACTGACATACACGGGCCTAAGCCAAGTGCATATCAGACATAAAATTAAGCACCTACATTATGGGTGTTGGGATTCGTGTAAGGTTGTGTGTTATTTCTTGTTATCGGGTCGTCTTGGTCATTTTGCAAGAATTTCCTTACAGTTCTACACGTATTCAAAATTACAGCTTTCTGTAGCAGTTTAAAAGTGTTGGGTGACAGGTTGAGTGTTCTGATGGATTGGTGTAACTGTTTTGGTATGACGCCTGTTGCGGAAAGCACAATCGGAACGATGGTGACTTTTTGTAGATGCCAAATTCTGGTTATTTCGTCTTTTAATTCTAAGTATTTTGATAGTTTTTCTGCGATTGTATTCTGTACATTGTGTGTATTAGGGATGGCTATATCTATTAGGAATCCAGTCTTGGTTGTTTTATTTATAAGAGTAATATCAGGTCTATTATATTATTATTATTATTATTAATAAAACCCATATTAGCTTGTATAGACCTCCACTCAGTTCCTCTATGTCGTCACTGAAGTATCACCTAATATAATATTAGGACACTAGAGATATTTAATGATAAGAGAAAATCTAATGAAATGTACATCACTTAAAATCATATTTTCATAGAACGCGTTGATGTCTTTTGCTCGCGCCTCACGTTTTAGAAACGGTGCGCTGTGTTGGTGCAATGTAGGTATTAATAATTTACCTAATATCTGCTATTATTATGTATGGGTTAACAATAACTTTTAACTACGTAGATATTCTATGTCTCATAGACAACTTACGTAGTTTTTTTTTTGGTTTAAAGTACTTAACATCGAATTTTAGCTATTGTGTATGTATATATCATAACATTGTAGTGCTCCTATGATACTTAAATAGTTATTGATCCTTAACAATGACAAAAAATAGTAGTTATCTGGAAAGAAAACATTACTTTAAAATACTTACTATATAGCTTATTAGTTTAACTCAAACTCACTAAATTAATTTATTAAAGTGCGATGCGCTGATTCCTTTTTAAATTTTTCTATTTAAAAGTAGTATTACATTTCGAATATCGATAATTAGCATAACATATCATTAATCACATTTTATTTGACTTAAGTTCCATTTCTCAGTGACTAATGAATATAAAGTGTTAATATGATTAAAGAAAATCTTCCAACGAGGAAAATATTTATGAATAGGTATCTCCAACGTTTTATAAGAGCATCGTGTGTATTACGGTAGCATGTTAAGGTATTTTCATTACCTTGTGAAAGATTTGTACGAAATCACCGCTTAATTTCGTCACATACATAACCACTTGACCGATATTCAACGTAGGTACAGACGATAAACTATTACGTTTACTTACTAATACTTACATTATTTCATTTTCAAAATTTGTTTCTTTGTACGTAGATATATTAAATAGAAGTTAAATTTGCAATAGAAACGAATGTTATGTGTTGAACGAATGTATAAAATAGTTTATCCTATGTCAAAGGTTTATTTTATAATCAAACAAAACCAAGTTATTTGATTAGGTATTATTACTTTTATATCTAGCCCAATTTAAGTATCATTATGAACTTGTGTTATTGATACTAGATAACGGACAATTTTTAATATACATAATATTTTTTTTTATATTTTTATAAATAAATACATAAATAAATATATAAGCAACCATGACTCGTCAACAAATATTCGTGTTCGTTACACAAAAATTTGCCGCTGCCAGGACTCGAACCCGGACCGCTTGATGTGTAGGCAGCTATACCAACCACTTGACCAAGACGGCGTCAAAATTTTGAACAGTAATTGCTTAAAAGACAGAACAAAGCGCATTTATAAAATAAATCTTTTGTTCTAATATCGAACCAACAGAAAGACAAAAGAATAAAGACCGTTTAGAAATGAATACATATCAAATACATTACATTTTGTTGCCAGTTGCGCCTATCAAACTATTTACAGGGTAGTGATGTATTGCAATCATGTGATGCCTCATCATATCAGCCGAGAGACGGCCACTGTTGGACATCAGCCTTCTCCAAAGATGCCCAACCCGAACAGTCCAGCGTTGCCCGCATCCAGCGGCTTCTCTCGACCTTTACCAGATCGTGGGTCCACCTTGTGGGGGGTATACCAAAGCTGCGTCTCCCGGTACTCCGCCGCCATTTAAGAGCCTTTCCGCCCCAACGACCGTCAGTTCTCCTAGCAATGTGCACTGCCCATTGCCACTTAAGGTTCGCAATTCTTTGGGCTATGTCGGTGACCTTGGTTCTCGGATCTCATCATTTCTGATATAATTAATCATTTCATACACTACCAACCCACTAATTGACTCATAATTTATCATTTCAATTTATAAATTGAAATCATAATTTCCTATAAACTATTTTAATGACATGAAGATAGTCAACCAATTAAAACAGTTAAGAGCTTTGATTTAGTAGTGATAATAACCAGGTGCAGAACTTGAATTTTAAAGTTTTCATCTGTGTCAAATTAATGGCTTAATAGACGCCTGAATCGTTGGCCTAAGTGTAATGTATATGATTTTTATGAGTACTCACCTTTTGCCTTGGGCGCTGTATAGAATCAAACAAAGGATTAGCAACAATTTACCATGAAGGCTTGAAGCCGGCGGTGTCTATAATGCAGCACAATGAAGATGGCATTAAGGCAAGCAGCGGGGGGTGCGGTAAGGGGCGTGACCGTATTGTTCGTAGCATTAAGCTCGCAAGACTACGTGGTGGCTGCGGGTTATGTAACCCGCATGCTCGCCGTCGACTGCAATAGCTAATTTTAACTATAGCATACCACATCACGACTTGTCCTTTTTGTCTCGTTTGATCGCGTCCCAATTTCATACGCCTCGGCAAAATCGTTTCGCAGCTGGAAATGGTATGGACTGGCTTCTGATTGCGTCCAAATGGAGTCGTGACTGCATATTTACTTTGATGATTCTGGATCACTAGCTCAGGTTTTTTTGCACATTTCTGAGTGGCCACTGCTTAGCTATTTGAATATAGATAATGATGAATGAATGACTCTAAAGATTTTTTTATTCAAAATGGGATATTAAAGCTCCGGTACTACAAATATTAGTACCACTTATTGGTTATAAGTATGGTAGTGGATGATTAATTATTTGATTCAGAGCCATCATAAATAACAGGATAGTAGTTCTCATCATTCATTTAGCATGTACATATTAATAGGTTCATTAGGGTACCTTGCGTACGCACAGCTAGAATAGAGCTATGCTGCGTTAACGCTGCTCAATAAACAATGGCCCGCCTGGGGTTCTTGCTATCGACAGGTGAAAATCTCAAACCTGGGTCCTTATAATTCATTTATTTCTAATTCTATATGTAACATACATTAATATTAAATTATGTACTTAAGTTTTTAATAATCTTTCTATTATTCTTTCTTTGTAAGTAATTTTAATAATTTGATCTTACCATACTGTTTCGCAATACTTAGCCAGTTTATTACCCTTCGTTTATTGATAATTTATTGCATTAACACACCTTTAAATACAATGCGTATAAATGAGCAATAAATAGCAATATTTATATGCGAAGTTTTATGTTGCACCATTAAGATATATTAAGGTTGATCGCAGAGGTAAAATTATAAACACCCATGTAAATATTTAGATTAATAAATTATTATGTCAATTTGCTTCGTTAAAGCAATTAAGAAGCAATCAAAACTTTCTGAGGGGCAAAAATTGGAGCAGAATGACCCCAGAGCCTTGACCCCGGTGGACGCACGAAAGCAGGCGGAAGGCTGGTGCGCACCCGACCGCGACCGACTCCTGCGCAGAAACGGTGTGTCCTTGTCAATGTGCCACGTACAACCTTTGCCCCGAAACAAAAACAAAGTAGATTGCTTGTACTCGCACAACACGATCTCATTATGTCGTATTGTTCTCGACGCGAAGTAGATTTCGAACACTATTCAGCCCTGCATTAATTAAACGCACACATATTCTGTTTGTTTTATGATGAAGAGATCGAATAGTATGCATTAATAATAGAGCTATTTTGAAGTCAGTGTGAAATACTTATATTCTATATTTTAATCGGGAAACGGTGGTATTATGTCTCATGAATTCTTTAAATTCGATTGTAAGTAAATAGATCAAAAAAAATACCCCGACACATAAAAAAATAAAAAGAAGAAAAAAAAAATTGTCTCGGCCTTTTAACTTCATTAAAAGAACCTATTAATATTTTTAAGATGAACGTCGCCTCGTCGGGGAACGCTAATCCATACTTTAGTATTAACAATATTCTTTTCATTTGAATTTTGGTTTCATTTTATTCACTTAACGGTCCCCCAACGCAGCGACGTTCATCTTACAACGTAGTAACAGGTTACTAGCCTGTCACCTATGTAAAAGTGGCCTGAAACCCAAAAAGTAACTAAACTTCACTAAAACTAAGAAAAAAAGCCAGGACAGATTTTACACTCTCAACAGTCTGGAAAATGCTTTACGTAAGTATAATTTTAATTATTTCAATTTAAATACATAATTATTCCAGAAACTAGAAAACAGTAGGAAGAAAACAGAACAAAAAAAAATGTTTTCTAGTAGAACTCACATTTCTTTTTTCACTTGACATTGCCTAAATGCGTAATCCCGTGAAGCCATTAATTTAAGAATATTGAAGGAATAAAGATATATTTAATTATTGATAAACTTGATTCGTGTATCTATGTGAGTTCATTAAGTTGATAGTTCTACCACACCACACGTAAAAATATTTAAGCTTTTGCAATTTTATGGAAAGACTAAATAAAACTGCAATTTTGATACGGCAATAAGTCAACATTTGACAGCGGAAATAATTAAAGTTTCAAGTAGTATATAGGATTAATAAAGTTCTATTTTCTTATAAGATAAATAAATTATTTTATGCAGTCCATTGCGATAAAACTGTTAAATTAGTTATTACAAAATAAGCAATGCAAACTTTTATATCTTCAACATTATAAACTTTGCATTTCATTACGATTTATTGTCAGCCAAAACATAGGCATACTGCTATCATTAATATCGATTTTCAGACACATTAACGATATAACGACTGATGCATAAATAAGTAGATTCAATCAATCAATTTTTCTTACGACATAAATAAGTTGCAAACATTACAAAAACAGCATATACTTCCAATCAATTATAATGCTACATGTTTTTTCGTTCATATAACTTTATTGAATAGGAGTTAATAGAGTTTTAAGGTTATTGGTGTAAGATGTCAGTTGAAGATATTGGGTAAGCTCATATTGGACTAAAAAGGCAGGTTAACGAACTATCCGAATTTGGCGGTAACTCTTTTACTCTTGAGCAAGTTAAAAATGTTTTAATTATACCTAAAATTCGCCTAGAAGAAGTACAGTTTAATAACTTTACGATATGTATCAGGCTCTTGGTACCAAGACATTTTACATACATAAACGTTTTTAGTTACTACCATACTTAGGTTAATTTTAATAGTAATGAATACGTTATTAAAATTATCTTCTTTGTACGGGCAGTTTTCGCGACTCGTCGACTAATACGTCGGATGGTGTGAGCTAGATTACTCCAACTAATCCAACACCACCAGGAAGTCGCTCAGCGCTATGACGTTGCCAAGCAACTCGATGCCGCTCTCCGTCGAGAAAAAATATAAAAGTTCCCGATTAAAATTATCTTATTTAAGTTTTTCTTACCAATGCTTCAGATAACACAGTTAAAAATACATGTGACGAAGGATGACTCACTAAATATTTAAAAACGCGGAATTAAATATTACGTTATGATTCAGCAAGCATGACAATAATAACTAGTTTTTATCATATCTTATATAATGCTAATGAAATTGAAAAAATATTAATTAAATTTACTTAAATATTGAATATCATCCAGATTATATCGTAAGCCACATGAGAGTAAAGCGGTTTCTTTTTAAAGGTAGAGGCGTGACTAATCTGCACATTAAACTTAATATGTGGAAATATACACTCAAAGCAAATATATATACAAAGTTTTCATGCACACGCGAGAACACGCTCACGTGGCGGGTGTTTTTGTCGAATATAGAGTCCAAGAAACCGCCGAATACCGCTAGCATGGCCGTCGGTTATTGCTCTCAGATTCCGCAACAAATTAAGGGTAAATTTTCAAAGCGGACTTTTTTACGTCATTACGGTGGCAAATTTTTTTTTTCACATTTCACCCGAACCAAATACGCTAGATTATAGATTAGGATGCTGTGAATCTAATAATTTATGAGGCACCCTTTAGAACACAGTACTTTCGGAGAAATATTATTTTTAAAATTTTGTGCCACCGAAATGATGATAAAAGCCACTGAAATTACTCAATTAATTAATTAAGTAATTTTTCTTAAATATTCATATAAAAAATGCGGTAATGTATGCACTTAAAGTTTTTTTTTTATAATCAACTTCTCTTGTACACTGATGGCAAGTAAAAATTGATGACACAGTAACAAAAATAAAACAAATAATATATCTTGATAGGTTAAGCTAGGCTTCATATTCTTACGTTATAGTTAAAGTTCATCAATATTTCAGCCGAGAGACGCCCACTGTTGGACATAGGCCTCCCCCAAGGATCTCCAAACCGGTCAGTCCTGCGCTGCCCGCATCCAGCGGCTTCCCGCGACCTTTATCAGATCGTCAGTCCACCTTGTGGGGGCCTACCAACGCTGCGTTTCCCGGTACCTACGTGGTTGCCACTCAAGGAACTGCCCCAGCGGCCGTCAGTCCTCCTCGCAATGTGCCCTGCCCACTGCCACTTAAGGTTCGCAATTCTTTGGGCTATATCGGTGACCTTGGTTCTCCTGCGGATCGGATCTCTCCATTGCCCTTTGGGTGACCTTGAGACTTCTTATGAAGCCCATTGTAAGCGGCCACGTTTCGCTTCAATAGGTCATCACTGGCAACACACACGAATTAAAGACTTTCGTCTTGAGACACTGTGGTAGATGGTAGATGGGCCGAGAATATGCCGCGTAGCTTCCCGAACGCTGCCGAGCCGAGTTGGATTCGTCCCAGGTAAACCAAGGTTGGTAAACCAACGGTCCCAGGTTGTTTGTCCCAGTGTAGAGCTTCCAACCTTCACGGGAGACTCTACAGAGGTCGTCGAGCATTGTGCCCAGGTCTTCCAAGGTCTCAGCCATAACTACGATATCATCGGCAAAGCGAAGGTGAGTCATGTACTCTCCATTTATGTTCATGCCAAGTCCTTTCCATTCCAGAAGCTTAAACACGTCCTCCGACGCAGCTGTGAACAGTTTCGGCGATATAACATCATCCTGTCTCAAGCCTCGCTGGAGATGTATGACGTTGAGATTCAATGTGTCTCTTACCATTCGATGATCGCTCCCCGTGTTAAACGAATTGATTACAGAGACATCATTGAATATCCGAGCCTTGGTCGACATGATGAAGTCAATCTCATTTTTTGTTGTACCATCCGGACTTTCCCAGGTCCATTTTCAGTTAAAGTTATGCCATAATAATTGAGCCTAGTAATACGTGCAGTATTTTTCTTTCTCTCCTTATACCTCATTAAATTTTTCTATTTCTTTCCCATATTATTTTTCTTTTTTGAGAAGGCAATTGAGTTATAGGGAGAATCTATTTCTCTACCTTGTTTTTGCCATATCTATCCCCGTCTTCTTTTTTTAATTTCTCATGTTCTTCAGAAATATTTCTTAATTGTGCCTTTTTTCCGTTCCGCAGTTCTCTTTTTCTACAGCCGTTTTTCTCTACTTTGCCGTGTTTTACCCATTTTTTATTTTATACCTTGAACAAAGTAATATATTTTTAACAAAGTAATAAATTTAAATTATAAAATTTTAAATCAATTTTAATAACAGTAAAATAAATTAATTGTGTATGTTTATCATATTTCTGTGTACTCGTAGACATAAGCTGGCACAATTTAGAGTATTTTTAACCGACTTCAAACAAAAAAAGGAGGAGGTTCTCTATTCGACTGTATGTTTTTTTTTTTTTTTTTTTTTTTTTTTTTTTTTTTTTTTTTTTTGTTATGTATGTTCCGCGATTACTCCGTCAATAATGAATCGATTTTGATGATTCTTTTTTCGTTAGAAAGGTCATACTCCAAAGGTGGTCCCGTATAAATTATACCGAAATTGGTTCAGTACTTTTTTGTTGAAATGATAATTTCATTGGGGATGAAACAATGATATCGTCCAAGAACACAAAAATAATGTAAATTTTTTTTTTGAATTTGCTTTACCTAATATGCAATATTGAAATTTTGGTTAGTAGGTCCAATAGTCAACACATAAACTATGACAAATTATTTTATGAACTTAAGTTAAATAACTAGTTTCTCTTCAAGTTTCATAGTTCATTACCGTACCATTAAAACTATACCATTCATTCTGAATGAATGGTGGTCATTTGTAATGAGCTATAGGTCTGAGACGTGATATAATTTGTTAACCGACTTAAAAAAAAGAGGAAGTTCTCTATCCGACTGTTTTTTGTGTTTGTTACCTGATACTCCGTCAACTATGAGTATTACGACTCGATTTTAGTGATTCTTTTTTTAGGTACGTCAAGATTATAGATAGCCCGTATAAATTGTATCGATATAAATTCGACCCTTTATGAACAAATCATTAATAACAAAAAAAAAATTGTTTACGTTTCCGTTAAGTTTTAATGAGCGCCTATCCATTTATCCAGTAGGCCTATCCATTTTCAATAAAATATACTTAACTAGCGACCCGCCCCGTCTTCGCACGGGTGCAATGCTTATGTGAATATGCATGTATTATACATATAAACCTTCCTTAAGAATCACTCTATCTATTTAAAAAAACCGCATCAAAATCCGTTGCGTAGTTTGAAAGATCTAAGCATACACAGGGACAGACAGACGGCGGATAGCGACTTTGTTTTATACTATGTAGTGATTTCCACTAAAAATAATAAAATAAAATATTTTTAGCAAAAAAATAGGAAAACCGACTTCAATGCGTACAAATTTAAACTAAAAAGTAAGAAATAAATAATATTTTTATGAAGTAGTTGAAAAGAGCGTCATAGAAAACCAAGGAAAGTATTGATACACATTTATAATTCTTTATTTATAATTCATACTCCGATATATTTGGAGCCGGTGCCAGCTAGCCAAGGAGGATAGTGTTTGCAATTTTCGAACTTCACGGAGCGGTGGATTATTTCTCATCTTTATTATGCATTCATTATTATGTATAGTTAATGGATTAATCAAGTTCGTATCTATTAGGTAAGTTTATTTTGCTTAGGCTGGCACCGACTCCAAATATATCGGAGTATGAATTATAAATAAAGAATTATAAATGTGTATCAATACTTTCCTTGGTTTTCTATGACGCTCTTTTCAACTACTTCATAAAAATATTATTTATTTCTTACTTTTTAGTTTAAATTTGTACGCATTGAAGTCGGTTTTCCTATTTTTTTGCTAAAAATATTTTATTTAACTTGGATCTGTAGTACTTACCTAGTAATAACTAACAATACTAATTTTTATTTTTAACTGAATATTTTTACTAACTATACTAATAAATTCTATGGACTATCATGAGTCTGAACAAAATAAATTCATTCATTCAATAATACTAAGAAGACAAGAACGCAGTATGAAACCATTATCCAGTCCCAAACTAAGTCAGATATACATAATTGTATTTTAGGATAAAATTAATATTAAATAATGAAAGATTATTGTATTTAAAGTATATAAATAGTAGATTATACAGGTATTTATCATTACGGTGGCTCATGCGTCATTCCGGTGGTTCACTACGCCACCGCAATGACGCCACCGTAATGACGACCAAATGTATTTTTTCATTATAATTACCCGACTACCTAATTAATTTAGTAGATATTTACAGGTCGACATACTGAGGCAATTATCTACAACATCCTAACTTGACGATACAATACATCACTCTGTTCATAATCTAAAAGTTGCCACCGAACTGACCACACACGGTAACCAAAACACATTTCACGAAAACCTTACCTCGGGAACGAGTTAAAACTTGCGTATGCGTCGTCCTTTCCACACACAGGTTGGGGCCCGATTAACACTCAGGCTGATCAGAATTAAAAATATGACGTGACATCGCTTGACTGTTAGAAAACAAGTAGTCAACTGCAAGCATCGGAAGCGCAGTTTTACGCGGGACAAAGACATATTGCCGTCTCAGTTTTTTAATTTAATAGTTAGTAAAGTTTTTGTGCCTTAAATTGTGAAATGGAGTAAATATCTTTAAAATGAGATATTTTGATAAAAGATACGTTAAAATTTCGTTTAATAGTGAGTGGTTTTGTGAGCGCGATTTAAAGTGGGACAAGCCTCCCAGGGCTAGGCCGCTCATACAAGTCGGATATTCAATGTGGAAATTCTTCTAAGTTTTATATTAATTCTTATCTAGTTTTTTAATACAGTTAAGCTACGAGGTATATTTTCAAAAACGCGTGTGTTTAGTCTGATAAGAATGATAGTTTCTTTATGAAGGTCACAGGACGCCCAAAAAAGTACGTTCGAAAATTTACCCTTAACATGTATTCGGTACAACTACATTATTGTATATATTTCTGACTTCTAATATGATTTTATTAATTTCCCACGTGTAGTTGTATTTTGTAAATTGGACTTGTCGTGGAACTAGAGTAATAGCGTCGGTAGCTTTTTTCATATGTTCTAACAATTAGACAGCGGCCGAACAAAAGAACAAGGTCGCTATGTTTTGCATTTAGCCGACTTACTTTTGTCTTCCGGGTATCTAAGAAATATTCATTACACTTGGTACATTACTCACACCAAAACTAAACTGGGAAAACAAGGTTATATATATGTAACTTAGTATGTATAAAATGAGTCTCGAAATTCTTTAAAGATTTCGTTGTCGCTAACGCCACAACTGGTTTTTATTCATGCATGTTATCGATACAGGTTATAAATTGGATGTAGGCGGTATCTAAATTAAATAAATTAAAAGAAAATATTAAGTGAGTGAAGTGCATTAGCAACACTTAGGAACGTGCGGCATACTTAATAAAACTGGTCGACCAATCATTCTAGAACTACATTTGAATAAAATATTAGAAATATCTAAATATGAAAACTTATACGAAAGTTTATAACCATAATTTAACCTATCAAGCTATTATTAGTTTGTTAAACTACGTATTCACAATACAATAAATAAATACTACGATTTAGAATACGTCACTTTTTTAAACTGAGAAGTTGATTTAAAATACATAGTATTGTAATTAAATTAGAATGAAATGCCTTTCAAATGTCTTTATGTGATAAACAAATTAATAGTGGTTCGGTAATGTAAAAATCTAAAATACTGTAGCTAAAATCTTAACAGATATTCTCCATAAGAACTGGTTTGGAATATTTGATCTTAGAGTGTAAGTGAAAGTCATGATTGACGTACATAAACAGATCCGGTTTATTTTAGTTTTTATCGCAAATAAACAAGTTTATTTTTTAGAATACAAATAGGGAAAATTATTCACTAATTAGATACGACATGTTATACACGAGTGTCATTTATAACACAAGCACGTTTCAAGACTGCAGAGAGCTTTGTTTCATTATTGTGACAAAATTATAATAAGAGCCAATTAATACTGTTACTATAAGCGAGTCCGTCGAGATAATAACATTTCAAACGTCCTTCAGCCACAGTTGGATACGGAAATTAAACAAGCTATGTACTAAATTACTACCGATACCTATAATTCAGGTGGTCAAAAGACTTAATAATATACACTGATATTCGAATAATTCAAGCTTTATATATATTTAAGGCGTCTCAAACAAAACTGATGTCATTCATTGGGATGCGTGTAAAATATTAATTGTAGGTGGAATTTAATATTGACAATAGCGATATTTTTTTGCAGGATTTTACAATTTGAAGACGTCCTTGTAGATTTTATTTGTCGTGACGGAATGGAATAGCTAAACGGTATTACACGTCACATTATCGGTATTACGTGGTCGATACCTATGCGACATTCCTCTGCAGTGCAGTACCTTTGTGTGCGCCAGCGCGTACCGCGTGCCTGTGGTTTCGCCATGGAACAAAAACGCTATTAATGTCATTTAATCGGTCTCTCGAGCGTGGGATTACGAGCGTAGTTTTAGGTACAAATTAAGTTTTAATTTGTCCTGTACTTTACCAGCATTTCTGCTGACCTTCAGCTTTTAGCGATAAAGTTGAAACATTTATTTATCTTGTCCTGCTTGTGAGACAAACATTTTTGTTACTTGTTCCGTGTAATAAATTAAGACTTATCGGGTGCATATTGTAGCATTTATTGTTATCATTTGTAATTGATATTAGTGTTTTATGGTTGGTGACGATTCTGTATTCAAGTTTTATGCCCATAGTTCTAAATGCTATAGTAAAAATGATGTAAAAGTCTTAGATATTCTTAACTTCTAGAGAACTATTAATAAAGTAAAACTAAACATATAATTTATTGTATTTATACCAACAGCTTCTATAAAATAAGGTTATATAGCAAGAATTTCTATAACACTATAACTGTTTTTAAAACAAGTTATTTTGATACGGATCCATTAGTTTGCAATTACGACTCGCTCTTGAATTTAAGAGGCTTTTTTTGTTTATCACATAGTAATTGAAAAATTTAAATAAATCATTGCTTAAGATTAATAGAGGAGTAATATTAAATTTATGAAGATAAATTGTGAACTGGTTTGGGACTAAAACACTAAAGTGGTCTAGTGATGGAATTAGATTTCATTCATGTATTTTTAAGTAACAGATTAACAAAACCGGCTTATGCTTATTAATTGTAAAGGCGATGATTGCACGCATTGAACAGTAAAATATATTAAGAGAATGAATTAGAAATGTTTTTCTTTTAATCTCATTGTATAGGTATTGAATTATGTGATAGAAATTTATAGATGAATATTACTGTATCTCTCTTGAAATTGTCCTTAAGAAGCCAACAGGTCCGCAGGAAATTATAAGTCGCAAAATCCATTCAATCAATTTTACCATCGGACATTCCCAATTAGACTGCCTAAACTGTGGCGCAGATGAATCTGTGAAATAAATAAAACAGCAGCAGTGGTATCCAATTAAGTGGATTGCTAATAAAAGTGAAATCGAAGAGAGTGCAGTGGCCGCGTCGTCAGCGCAGCCGCGGTGGCGCGGACCCGCCGACGCGACGCCTTGCCCGATGCATCATCATTATTTGGCTCTCAGACCTCCGCAAAAAGTCTACCTGATGGTTCAATCACAAGACGCATTTGCATTTCTATGTGATGTAAAAAACATTGAACATATCAAGGAGAAAGTGTGTGTATTCAAATTAATGACCGTATGAAGTTATTACATTCTACAGCATACGATTTATTTGAGTGTAAATTAATTAGATAAAATGTTGAAGTTCTTGTTTTGCTTGAGACATTCAAATCTTTTTATAATTAACTAAATTTGTTATGACTAAGACAGTGAGTTGTAAAATTATTAAGATATTCAAAGTGACCGGAAATCCAAATTCGAGTTTAACATACAGAATATCATGCACTTTTAACTAACTCGATCCTTCCCAACGTCAAAGGATGTATGAACTAATCAGTATTCTCAAAGCTTAGCGGAACACAGTATATGAAGTGGTAGTAAGTATTAAGTATATTTACTATTAACCAATTAAGACTTAGTTGGTTTATATATAATTTATTTATTATTATTTAATTACACGGGTATAAGCCCATTTACATAATCAAATCAAATTAACATTATTACAAAAAAACGTAATAATGGAAATTACATCAAATTGAGATTATTACATAAATTTATATGTACTAAGATGTTCTAAAATGAACTGTGAAAAATAAGTATTTTTATTTAAACCAAATTATTAAGTCTGCTGTGCAATTTTGTATTAGGTGGCCTATCTGATAATTAAGCATCTGCGAAATTCCTCTTACGCAAATTGTACAGCAAATAGTTGTTTTGGGTTAATGAGGTTAACGATCGCTTGTCGGAATGATGGCAGTTAAAGTTTCAGCATCAAAACACCGGGCACATGTGAAATGGGGGCATCCATAGTTTGCGTGCGATTGTAATGTCAGTTTGGCGTGCCAGCCTTAAAATTCAATAGTCAGTTTCGTGCAGGACTGCTTTTCTGTTTTATTATGCAAGTGCCTCAAAGCCAGTAGCTATATATGAGCCTTGTACAAGTTTATATGACTATCTATAAACTAGGAAATATCTAAGTATTCTCTTATGAAATGTAAATTGGTAAGCTCTATTTACGCTTTCCTTTATGGAGAATACACTCATAGCTATACGCTAGTGTTGGGGTTAAGTGAAATCAGACCTTTTTAATAAGTGCACATTTTAAGTCCCCGGCAACAAAACGTTTAACCGGTTAGAGAATCTTTATCGACTAATAAAATATTTATTCCAAAGATTTCACAGAGTATCTGCAGCGAAACATGCACGTCTTGCTACATTGTAATATAATGTTCCATGTCTTTGAGCGTGTTTTAAAAAGCTTGAAAGAAACATTATCTTTACCCTGGAGTAATTATTAATTGTTCTTTTTTAATGTAATATTAAGAAATCAAAAAGTGAAAATTAAGAATTATACCTACAAAATAGTATCTCTTACATTAAATTTTAATGTGAACAGGACAGTAAAGTTTCAAATAGTGGGAAGATGGCGTTTATTACATATTATATCAGGCCGCTAGATTGAACGGCTAATTAGGCTAGTTGACTCCGATATATACAACATCAACAACGAATATGTATGACACGTAATTATAATTCGAATTGTACGCGATACATACATATAGTTTAAGAATCATCTCACGACCGAAACACTAAAATATTCTTTAATTAATATTACATACAAATTTGATACTGGGTAACACGCGAGCATAGTGTTGAGTTATTTGTTTCAGAGAGTTTCATAATATGTACCATTGACCTACATGTGCTGCTAGTAATTTCGGCAAGCCACAATTTGCCTCACTGCACTTAATTTTACTGTAATTAATCTATTTGTTATAAATGTTATAATTAAGTGCAAGGGTGATGATGATGTTATGATTAGAATATCATTATAGTTGTTACATAAATATTTTTGGTGAAGATGTGACTCTATTAGATAACTTAGCGATATTGTTAATTTTAAAAAGAGTTTAGGACCAATTTGTTACGTCAATTAGGAAAATATAATAAGTTTGGAAAATTACGAACAGTGTTACAACATGAGTGTCAATTGAGATTTAATTAATATTTGAAAACTTACAAATAACATGGAAAAATAAAATAAAACAGTATCAGCTACTACGATATATAAATTTGGTTTTAACTGAAGCAAATTTAAAGATTACATCCATTAAAATTTAATTTATAAAATACTAGCGCTCCGCCGGTGACAACTTCCGCGTAGAGATTTTTAGAATATGATTTAGCCTATGTTGCTCTTACTTTTTTCTCTGGTGTTCGATCGAGATCAGCGTCGAAGCGTCTTACGGACGTCCCGATATTGTGCTGAGTGAATTCCACTTCACAACTGCTTGTTGTTCAATACAACATGTAAAACTAGATTTAAGTGGTGTGATTAAATATTTTCTATTCTATTCTATACTCTCTAAAGGCGAAAGAATTTTGTAAATCTGTCCAGTAGTTTTAAGTTAATTCTTTGCAAACATAGGTACAAGTCTTTCTTCTTTATAATATTAGTAAAACCAGTAGGAAAATAAAATAGCACTAATATTTTTTTAAATTTTCATAAGAATTTTTATTGACTGTTGTTCATATTCTAAGCATAAATACATATTAGATACTTTATTCACGGCGCGTCTCCGCGTATACCTGTTCCCTCGACCCAAGGAATATTTTTAATGCAGTAAGTATAATACGCGTTTTGAATACAAATGTATTTTTTGAGTTGTGGTTTATATGGTTTGACTTGAGATAATAACTGAAGGTATTCGAAAGACTAGGCAGTTAGCAAGAGAAAAAAATCATCACACAAATAATTTGAAATATTACTTAGTTGAGGTAATAACAGCTAATTACTACGTAGGTTTCCTTCTGGGATATTGTCAAATTTGATTTTAAGAGTTGTCACATTTATAGAGCGACGTTCTGAGGCGACGATAGACGGGTGCTTACTTTCACAAAGATTGTGAGGGTACCGATGTTTTAGGTACTCCAGGGAACTCTCGGGAGAGTCCCACACGCGCCGCACTGCCCAAAGTGCGGTACGATCCGTAAAGGAATTTCTATCGAAAAAAAGCTAATACATACTATCTAAAATGAAACTACGCCTCGTCCGCCTCGCCCATGTACACAAAACTACGCCTTGTTTTATGCATACAAACACCGTCTCACGTACTACATATCTATAGCCTCAGTGCGTTTTCCGCAGCGTTCCGTCTTTTTTATTTGGTCTGGGCCTTTAATTATGTAAGTACAGTCAACAACACATCAGGTTACCACAGACTGTAAAATTTTCCCAATCGATTTTGTGCTTTATAACATGTTGTGTGTTTAAGATTGAAAATCAATTGGAGAAATTTTACTGTTTTGGCTGGTCTGCTGCCCTCCGTACATTGTCTTTGTATGTGTCAGTTCGGGCAGTGACCGCTATCGGGCTGATGCACAAAGCTATGGCTCACCCACATTCGTGACTTAAAAATGTTATAAACAAAATCTATGTTTGTCTGTTACCTTTTCTCGCTAAAACCACTAAATTAACTTTCATGAATTTTGGTAGAGAAATAGATAGAATTTTAGAGATCCTGAGGAGTTAATTCCACGTGGGCAAAGTTGCGGGCATAGCCCTAGTGTATTAAAGATATTATTATGTATGTACGTACAATAGAGACGAAACCAATTGAACATTCTTTAATTTAAAGATAAACAATGAAATGCTGCATATGCAAATAGTTAATTAACTCGCTATTCTTTTTGAATTATTATTATTAACTAAAAGTAATTATAATTCTTATAAGATGAGGTAGTAATTAAGTAGAAAATAATTTCTATTTCTGCTTGTGTAATCTTCATAGGCTTGAGACGAGATTTAAATTTTAAGTTTAATTAATCTGCAGCAAAAATCTAGAATATTTCTTCATTATATTAAGATCTTATTCAGTCTAGTGCTTTGTTTCATTTTTCTAGCTGGCACCTTTCTTTCGTTCGCGTTTTCAGTCTTTATCTTTCTTCAATTGTCCATAGTCATTGCTCTATAGGCCTAATTGTCCTGTCGGTTGGCGGCCTGCTTGACAAGAATACTATTGTTGATCTCCATAGTGATTAAGGCTGTTGGTCTCGGGGCCACCCCCAAATACGACGATCTGCTCGGGGTTTATTTACACCCACGGGAAGGTAGGTAGGCCTATTGATGACTGGAACGGAAAACCCAAGTTTATAAGACTCTCTGTAGGTAATTTATTTTAGTATAGCGATGCAATAATGTGGTTGGAAACCACAAAAAATATTAAATGGAAGGACAAATCTTTTTTATTACTTTTTAATTTGCGACATGTGGTTGCAATAATTGTATCCTTAAAGGCGGGAATTCCAAAAATAACGAAAACAACAGTAAGTGGTCAGCCCTGTGCGCGTTTCGGCCCGCGGTGGCGCATGATTTATCGCGCGCCTAGATCCGGTTAGCAATGCACCCACGCCTTATTTTGCACTATTATCGCGCCGAAATGATCGCTTGACACTGCGCCTTTATGCCAAGTTCTTTGTTCGCAGCCGAAAGCTATATAGAGACTTTTATCGAAATCGTAAGTAGTTATTTTCTTTTCGTGGCATCATTTTGCGGTGTAAGTACTGTATAGGAATAATAGTCTATTCATTGATCTAAATCGTATTAAAAGGCAAAGTTTTTGCAATAAAAAATGATTTCTATTATTACCTTTAACTATATGGCGGTATGGTTTGAGTTTAAGTATCATGAAAGATCATGCCACCATGTGGATTAAAAGTTACTAGTTTTTTTTTTAATCTTCGATTTATTTGAACCTTTGAAAGATAATATAATGGGTATTGAACTAGATCTTGGTTACGAATTCACTGTACATAAACCGTTTATAACTTATAAATAGAGAATAAAATATACCGAATAGTTTAAAATGTGCTATAGTACCCGTTAGTATTATTTATGTATGATAGAATCTTGGGCAGGCGTCGGCACTCGAGGCGGCGAGTGCGTGATTTTCACGAGGCATTACGGGGCATACCGTCACGCTACGACACTGCGATTATAAATTCTATATTTGAATTGAGCAACGGCTTTTAAGATTATTTACAGAAAAATAAACAAGTAAGAAAAGTCGCCTGTATGCTATTGGAGCAGAAAACATTCTAAACACTAAAAGTTGTTAAAAAATGTATACATTCATACATATATAATCACGCTCATAATCCCAAAATAGGTTGAGCAGAGTTTTAGGCAACAATGTTTACACATAAAGCCACATTCGGCAGTATGAGCTATGTAGTACCTCAAAATTGTGACAGGTCGCCTACATAATAGAGACATCAAGCCCATAAAGTAAAAAGCTTTTGCATTACTTGCACTCATTAATATCTAATAGATTGTAACTGAAAATAGGTATGTTGTTATCCTCATTTTCTTTAAATTGACGTTACCAAAAATTTTATTGAATATTTATTATAATAGAAGAAAAAGTAAAAGTAACTATTATGTAGGTACTTATTACGTGTAATTTTTTTCCGTTTATGACTATGTTAAAATACAAAGCATAAAGAAATGACAATGACCCAGTCTTCTCGATGCTTATAATCAGATTATATTGCCATTTAAGTGAAAATGGATGCGTTAACATACAATTGAAACGCAAATTCTTAGAGTTACGGAGAATCCGAAATGAAACGGCTGTTGGGCACACGCTGTTACAGTTAGCGTGATGACTGGTTGCATCAGCAGACGTGCGCGGCGCGTAGCCTCGAAAGAGATAGCCGAGGAAAGTCGTGACGAATAGCGAACACACCACGCGAGCCATCAGACTACTTGACACATCTTCAACTAAATACAAACAAAGTATTATGTACGGTGCTCGTGGAGTTATATGTTTACTTGAGTTTTATCCTTAAACTTTTTTTACGTCTAGACATCAATCAGTTACATAGTGTAGATGAGCGCTTTCTTCGCCGCCTGGTACGGCAGCTAAAGTATCGACATTATTGATTGTCCAATTGACCTCATGTGTTTAGCTATTTGTTTGCTTTCCGTACCTGCATTGATATAACATTGGTTAAATTAATGAGGCATTAGTTTTTTTAACAAGTAGGCACTAACTTGCTAATTAAGCAACTTTAAATTTAGCTAATTACCGGAGGCTTTCTTGGTTCAATAAGTTAAGACTCTTCACGTCTACTTAACAACTACTTGAAGAATCAATAGGTTGAACATATTGTACACATTTAATGCGAATTGCTTCTTTAATTCTTAACAATAAATTAATTCCTGGATAAACAATCGATGAAGTCATTTTCTTGTATACAAAAATTAATAGTTGAAGTATTTTTCATTTTTACTTTCTCGTATACGTAGTTTATAGGAGCAATCGTCAAAAAATTCGACCTCGAGATTTTGACGGATTTACACATTTTGGACCTCCCTGAGTCCAAAAATACTTTTTTTGGAATCATGTTTGCGTGTGTGTCTGTGCGTTAGCACGATAACTCGAGTATGCTTTCACTTATTGCAACCAAATTTAACATGCATGTATAACATCAAAATATAAGAAGAACTCGGAACCATATCATTTTACACATCACCTTCTCGCTCGCCTTAATAATGATTTTATTTTAAAAGAATTTGCAACTTAACAAAAAATTTAAAATAAAATCGTTTTAATAAAAAAAATAACTTCTTCTTTATTGTACATAAACTCACACAGAACATTATGGGCTAAAATTCTTATTCACAAATACGGGTGCATTATGCTACCATACTCAGTTTTTGGTTTTGGTATACATTTATGGCCGGCCGCCTGCCTCACACCAATCCTCCTTGGCAATGCTGTTGTGGCTATGAAAAGAGGCGATACGCTACGGTTCGTAGTCGTTTCATAACCGTAGCGTTCATAGTAAGAAAAGGGCTTAGGCGTCAACTCGGGCAATAAAAAACTTGGCTTTGGCCGAGATTACTACTTTTCAGATTTGATGTAGTCTTTTTTAGGCCAATAGATATTCGTTTCAGGCCGAGTTTACACCTCATGAATATCGAATTAGTAAATTCGGCAAATCCGTTAGTTTATACGAATTTAAAAAAAAGCCGTCTGAGTATTAAAGTAGGTAAGAAAAAGCAACTGAAATAAACTCTTTTAATTAGACTGAACAAAAAGAAATGATTTTTTATAAACCCTTCATTTTTTTAAATCATCGCAATATTTTTTAATCATCGTGATTAAACCAAGATTGTAACAAAAAGAGGAAGTCCTGTAATCGTCAAAAAATTCGACCTCGAGATTTTGACGGATTTACACGTTTTGGACCTCCCTGAGTCCAAAAATACCGTTTTTGGAATAATGTCGTGTGTGTCTGTGCGTTAGCACGATAACTCGAGTATGCTTTAACTTATTGCAACTAAATTTAACATACATGTATAACATCAAAATATAAGGTTTCTATCAAGTTTTTTATTGCCCGAGTTGACGCCTAAGCCAAGAAAAGAGGCGTTCCCTTTGCGAACTGATAAGCGTGCTACGACCAGTACTCACCACCTAGCGAGTTTGACGGCAAAGACAGTTTCTATGGTCAGCACGGGCTTCACAATGACAAAAAAACCATATGAATTTTAATCATTTTACTATATTATATGTATTTTATTCCACTCGAACAAGTACATATTGTAATATATTTAAAACTTCCTGTATGTAATGCCGAAAACGTAATCTATGAAAAGTCGACATTAATTTAAAAATCGTAATTATTTTATTATATATATAACTTTACTCCCTTTAAAATAGTCCTCGTAATAATAAAATTTTGTTTACCATTAACAGTAACTATTGTTAATGGTAAACAAAATTTATTATTAGTTTGGTCATAACTATTGGTGAGTTGGTATTTATTGCATTTATTTAATTACATAAACCAACGGCCTCACTCCAATATTAGTACGAATGTTTCACTATTTTATTTCACAGATTGTGCATGCTTCTACTTTCATTAAAGTTTTAATGGTTATTGCGATGTGATCAATACGGAAAACGTTTGACAAGATTTCACGTCAGTTTATATATCTATTCGAGACATTAATGTCCGGTGGCGAAGTCGGAGGATTCGACGAAATGCATCTGAAGCATAGTTTTAATGACCCCCATAAAGTTTACGTTGCATCAACTTTCTAGACTCGGAACTTAGTTAACGACCAATAATGTGCGCAGTTTCGCATACCTGTAATTAAGCCAAAAATCTCATTAATGGTGGTCTCTAATAACACGTTGGATAATGGCATCGGCTAGCTCCCAATTATTGGATCGGTTTTTATTAGTACGGCACCGTGACCGGAAGGAGGTCGGCGCGCCGAATATTGGTACTTACTACCGGTGCACACTGAAATTACCTCGCGAAAAAAGAAAGAGTGTACCAATTGGACTCTGTATGAGCTAGCCGTAAATCAAATTGAAGATGCCCGATAAAGTGGATAATAATTAGTGGAAGACGTGAAAGTGTTGGGAGAAAAATTCGTGAGAGTTTGTGTTAGTGTGATTGTGCATTTGGCGAGCTGTATCCGGTTGGTGCTAGTGCTTCGACGGTGACACCACGCAGGAATACGGTAATAGCAGGCTATTGAGATAAATAACTGTAATTCTGGGTAGTGTGTCCCGCCTGCACATATTTTATTGAACTAGTATTAAGTAATGTAAATTGATATTGTTACTGGGTCATCAAATTGGTTCGCTTTAAATTTACAAAATGTATAGGCAAACTGAAAACATTAGTAATACTAACTGATATTAAAATGAGAAAGTTTTGTTGTTTCGCTATCACGCCTAAATCAATTTTGATGAATATTCGCATAACAGATGGGAGGTGTCGGTCATAGTTTACTTTTTCTTGCAAAAACACAACTAGAAGGGGCGGAGTTAATTTGAATGAAACTTTTCAGAATTGACTTACAGTAGGTACATATTTTAGCGCTAATGTAATGCAAGCGAATTCGGAGGCAAAAGCTATTAAATAATATAAAATGGAGTTAATATTCTATTTACAAATGGGTTTGGTTGAATTTTATTTCGTTTTCCTTAAATTTAACTTACACTTTTCATCATTCGTACGTGGGAATTAGAGCTACCCGTATTTAAAATTTCTGTACTAGCGGTAAAATATAAAGCACTATTCATTATTGTTTAGACGTTGATTAATTTCACACGATGTACCGGGAGAATTAAAAATACTCTTGATGTTTATGAAATAAAAGATTTAAAATAATAAATTTTGGAAATCTTATTTACGATCTTCGGAACTAAGATTAGCAAATTTATATTTATATAAGTGAACCTGTTATCCAGACTTAAAATGTCAGAAATCGTTAAATCGCGAGGTATCTGTGTCACGATTTCTATAATGAAAAAAAAAATACTAGTCACTCTCACTCACTAGTTTAGGACCTGACATGCGCTAGTGCAAACGAGTTTTCTCGCCTACACACGCTCCGTGCCTACATTCAACTAGTCAATACAGTTTCTATCATAAAAGATAAACACCCGTTTTAGCAGATTAGTATCGATTCATGGTTGTCAGGTATGAACAACATTTTTAGTTTCGAATGTTGTTAAGCTTTACATGGTGATTGATAAATTTCAAATGGAAATCTAAGTGAGATAAAAGTCTCAAAGTGTTTCTAAAGATTTTCAAAATTGCAGCTGAAAACTCAGTTTCTCCGAAGCAGACCAAGAGCCTTTTTCGAAAAAAAAGCTATTTATTCTATAATTACTTACGATTACGTAAGTTAGCAATTAATTTTTTGCGTCATTCACTAATGTTGCGATAATTTAATTAACATTGAGGTCACTACCTAATCTGATGTCAATGTATAGCAAGACAATAACAATCATTAATGATAATCGGTGGTAGGTATGTAGTGTAGGGTGGGGGGCGTCTGGGTAGGTACCTACGCCTTTCCTATTTCAGTCGTGAAACAGTTCGCTGTGTTTTGGATTAAAGGGAAATGTAGCGGGGCACCTTAGGCATTAGGATGACAACGCATCTGCAATACCAAGTGATTTTTTCCTTATTATTGCAAGTTTTTATAGGCGTTTATCCACTTATACCACCAGGTGGGCCATCAGCTTGTTTGTCATATAGTTGTATTGAAAATAAAACTACAAGGTATAATATGACGGTGCTTTTCTTAAATAGGCGGGTAAAACAAATACCTTTTTTTTATAATTTAACCATTTCTCTTGTTGCGGCCATCCACTATAGGTCATCTTTCTTTGTCATATACCAAAGCGCAATGACTTATTCCACGTTGGCAGCTAGCAACACAGTTATTTATTTAATGGTTGATTTGTATATAAGATGGACATACCTATACAAAGAAACATAAGTAACATCGTAAACACAAGATTAACACTAGAAAGCGCAATATAATTTATTACATAGGTATTCATTATATGAAGTTAATTATTTAATTATATTTTAAAGTAATGCTTTTAGAACTTAATTAATTTTATTATAATAACTATGTTGAAAGTTAGTTTTGCGTTTTACATTGTTCTTTCGATTATTATTTACAATCAATCATTTTACATAGAGAACTACAGGCAAAACTAAGGCCAAATAAGATGGGTCGCCGTAATTTGTTATATTATATTAAAATGTGTACAACTGGCGAGAACCACATGCTGGCATAGATACTTCTGGTTGTTTTGCGAATAAGATGCTGACCTCAAAATAAGGTATTTAAACGACAAGCCTATTGTGATAACCGACTTGAATGGCATCGGTAAATATTAATTTAAGATAGAAAACAACTATTTATCATGTTTCAAATCCTAATCCACCGAATATAGTCGTAAGATTTGAGGGTAAAACGATCTTTACATGTCCATGTTAAATAAACAGTAAATATTTTCTTCTATTATCTCAGATAATACCATCGCACATACGGTACATTTAATTTCAAAGATGATTAACTTCATTTTTGGCGTCTGTAATTAAAATCTTTACGATTGTTGATCAATAGAAAGCTACATCCACCGGCAGACTAAGAATTAAGACGGCTATACAACAGCTTTATTTAAAAACCTTCGCTGCCAGTGTAATGGGCAGCAAGGACCGCAATTATTCCGTGATTAATACCTACGCAATTAACGTATAGTAACGTGGTAATTATAGCTTTATCTATTGCAGTAGCGAGACGCTGAACGGTTCTAGACATGCCGGTACCAATTATGCAATAAAACGGATTCAGAACAATCGTATGGATTATGAAGTAGGTATTTATAGGCCGCCGTGACCAGTCCTCGGCACTACCTGATGGCGGATGTGCTCGTTATGCGATGTCGTGAAATAACTAAAGTTGTAGGTACCGGTATTTGTTTTCTTGGTACAAATAGCATGACATACGAGGTCAAATGCAAAAGTTTAATCGGACTACTTTATAGTTGCCGTATCTTGTTGACTGCTGCAGTATAATTTTTGTACAAAAGTACTTACCAACCTCATAATTAAAAATGTAGTATTGAATAACAGCATTCGGGCTGTGATTGAAATTTGCACGTTACTTTTTCATCATTAGTTCTAAGGCTTAGTGCATAAAAGATACTGGACGATTAAATATAATTATAAGCATCTTTTTGCAATTTAAACGCTATGGTTTATGGGTAACGGATATTTTTACATAATAATTTTAGATATTTTTATATCTCTATGCGATTTTAATCTAGCAAAGGCTTTATTTTACAGAGTAAAGTCATTAAATTATGTGAAAAAATATTAAAAGCTCTGAAACTTGAAGGTTGTTTACCCATATTACGTTTGATAGAAAAATATCACACACAAGGAATAGAAAAATATTATTAATAAAATTGCATTTAATAACATCAAAATAAAAAATAAACAGTGATACAGTTCGCAAAGGTGAACTTAGCTCTATAAAAGATCTCTTCCAGCCAAGCCTCTACACTATTAATACCTACTCTATGATGCGTCTGAAAGTGTTTTTTTTTATTTTACACTTGAAAGCATAAGCCGATGGGCTCTCCTGGATGTAGGAGATGATTCCACAACTGAGGAGCACGAGTAGAAAAGGAGTGTGAAAAGAAATTCGTATTACATTTGGGTACCTGGAGTGTATTAGTGATTTATTTATTTATTTATGGTACATCAACAGCAAGACACGTTGAACACTTACAATAGGTATTTAAAAAGTTAAAATCTTTACATGTTTGCTAAATACAGATATACACAGCACTTGCTATAAAGGTATTTAAATATTTACCTTATTTACTAAGTAGTTATTACTAACTCACATAAATTAATTAAATTACATAAATCTGAAACAAAGATTACGCTGAGTGTAAACTGCCAGGCCGCAGGAAATGCAGTAATTTATTCCTAAAAGTTACGAAAGAGTCATTGAAAATGTTAAAATGGGTGATACACAACCGTTGAGGTAGGAACCGTTCAGGTAAAGGTTGAAAGCGGGATCGGGATTTTTCCAAACATAAAGTGTAGTTTTTTCAAAATTTCACAACGATAAATTATAATTGTGCAATTTCTCTTACTCTATGTCCCAGATAGTTTAATCAAATATTTTGATAGCGTTCTCTTTGATTTGTGGTTACATTTGTCATTACTTGACCACAATTTTAGACAAGTAGTATTAATAATAAATTACCTAGTGTTTATTCAACCGCATCTAAGCATTTGTATTAATCACTCGCACATGTAAATCTAGAAATAAATACAAAGGAAAGATCACTTCAATTGATAATTTTGGTTACTACATTAGTTAAAAATTAGTCATAAAGATGAAATTATTGTACTCAAACATAATATATTCACATTAAAGTCCTACAAAGAAACAATTTTTAAATATGAATTCTTCTTCTTCAGCTACGCTAGAATTTATTGATTCTCATTTTAATAAGATTAATTATTAACTCTACAAATATGTTGTTTGTATATATTTTACATTTGAATAATCATTCACATCTAAACTTTTATGTATAAGAAAAGTATACAGTGTTGATAACCATCTTACAAAACTTGCAAGCGTTTCGCAAGGATTTATAGTGTCGATAATTAAATAAATACTCGCAGATTAAAGGTAACAGTTTATATTTTAAATAGTAACACGTAACAAAACGCAACGACATCTAAACTTTCGTATTCGAAAGATATCGGCAATGAAAGTTGTGTCTCGATTAAAGTTTTCTAAAGTTTCTGAAAAACGCACGTTGCCGTTAAAATATGGAAAAGACTTCTATCGAATATATATTATATGCGTAATAGGCAATCTGCTAACTACTATAAAACCAAATGTCAGTTTAAATGTACCAAAAAGGAAATGAAATAATTATTAACATGAACATATTACTGACAATAATGTTATTCGTGAAAACATCTAATACGTGCAAGACAATTAATTACTAGTTGCTTGTGTTTTGTTTGAACGTTACGGCTGTTCACGTGCAGGTGCAGGTGGTGATGTGAATCCGATATTGACTGCAAATAAATATTTGACGACATAACATTTATATTCAACACCGGTAGCAACGAGAATTTCCCAGAGTACCTATGTGAAGTAAAGCTGTGAGTGGGTACTTTGTAAGAACATGACAGTAAAAGATATGCGTCGAACAAAAATGCGAGTAAGTAAATAAGGTAAAAAGTAGGTTGAGCGCAAGTTCGTGTCTCCGCGTGATTGATGTGATAACTTGATCTAAGTGTTGCACGTCATGTCAGTTTGGCCCTTGGCTTCTAGGGTCAAGTAATTATATACTGTACTCTTTTTCAAACGAATATTTTAATTCCGTTCTAGTTTTTGTATTATACAACTATCTATAAACAGAGCTTTCCAAAATCACTTTCGACCAGTATGCATATCATCAATTAACTTTGTTTACTTAGGGACGTTT
The DNA here is from genome assembly GCA_955850985.1 of Elophila nymphaeata. NCBI lineage: Eukaryota > Metazoa > Arthropoda > Insecta > Lepidoptera > Crambidae > Elophila > Elophila nymphaeata. The sequence continues at coordinate 13,785,372 of OY039069.1, read as the reverse complement.
CCTATTAAGCTAAATAAGTTATCAACGTTGGTTAAGAAATTGAAAAACTTCTACAATCCTGGGTCATTCAAAAGAGGCGTGAAGAAAGCAAAAGAACCTTGCAGGTCGGCAAGGTGAGGGTTTATCTCTCGCACTAGCCTCTCGCTCTACCTTCGCATTTGGATTCCACTTCTGCTTACCATCAGGCGGAATGGAGTCAAGTGTTTGACTTTTTTATAAAAAAAGCATTAAAAAAATTTAAACATGCAATTTTTATTACTAGTTTTTAGTGTTGTAAGTATAAAAATTTTTAGGATACTATCTCGAGATCTTTTAGACAGACAAGTAATGAAATGATAACGATTTTATCGATGTAAATTAGATAGGCATTATTAGGCATAACTCAAAAACTACTCGTCAGATGTCAGTGAAAATATAAGACCACATAACAAACACCAACTTCCAGACGAATCTTCAAAATCAGTACACCCCGTAAAGGATTCTATTATAAGGTAATGTTTGTATTGACGTATATTCCACCCTAGTGGGATTTTTTTCTCAGAACCCCGATTTTACCATAATTCATTCCTTTGAAGTTTGTACACAAACTCTTGTTTCATATTTGTTGTGGTTGCTAAGCAACAAGAAAGTGATTAGATAAATACATCTTCGTTGCTTAGCAACCACAACAAATGTGAAACACCTGGAGTAGGTAATTTTTTTTTGCTTGCTTACTCGACGACTGTGAATTTACTGTTCAGATCGAATAACTGATAAGAATAGTCATTAAATATATTCTATCTTCTGTAAGTAAGTATTCATCAAAACTTACATTAATGGAAACATTTGTTAGCACTTTCCTGCTTTGCTCAGTACAGTGATAATTGTATTAGCGCTTTCTCTTAATATTGGTCGTCCATCCCTCGACATGAAATCGTTGCGTTTATTATTACTATAATCAAATATTTTAGTGTCTCATAAAATAAATTTGCAGCTATTAAATGTACCTAGTCGGTGATGGGTATTTATTACTCACTATTACGTGTATATCTAAACACATTGTATGGATAAAGTTAGTTTGATCTATACATGACAAAATATTATGAATTTTAGGAAGGAAAAACATCACAATGATGGATGGAATCAGAAAATGAATTTGACTAACATAGTTTTTTAACGAAAGTAATAATTTTGAATTTGATAAATACAGTAAATATTGCATATATTGTAGGATACGTGAAATCAAATCGAATCAAAGTACGGTTATTGCATCATGGAGTTCATCATCGATAATCGATCGATCATCGTCATCATTGTGTTTTATAAAAGTTTCGACATGAACTCTGTTAGGGTATTACAATATATACATATATATAATATACAATCACGCTCATAATCCCAAAAGGGGCTGAGCAGAGTCTTACCAGCCACATCTGGCAGTATGGGCCCTGCAGTGCCCCAAAATAGTGATAGGTTGTCAGCCTTCGGTGAACAAAACTACCAAATCCAACACCTAGGACATATGTTACACTCTAAAATTGTAAATCATCTAAATTCAGTCCGGGGCTACGATCATTTTACTCTGAATTTATTTATAAAACTATTAAACGTTTAAAAATAAAAATAAATGACTCAGCTATTTCATTGAGTATTGAAATTGTTTGTTTCCAGTGTTCGTGTCTAACTTGATTTCAGAACAACATTCTTCGTACCATGTAAGGATGTCTAAGACAGATCTCTCAAGCGATAAGCAAATGTAAGCGTTGTTCAACGCGTTGGTGAAATATATCCATAAATAACAAAGATTGTGCTTCCTGAAATCGCTTATAAGAGACTTAGCTGTTTTTTTACTTGAAATTTCCTGATGCAACTGTTAGAAAATGTGTTATATAAATCTAAATTTATTGATTGGCTCAGTAGTCGAATGCATCAAATGTTTTGATACTGAGATGAGAAAGTCACGTAGTTACGGTTTCAACCAAACTTTTTCCTATTAAGTAGAATAAAAATACTTTTGTGGTAGCTTATTCTGTGAGTGTGCAGCGAATGCAAGCGCGCGTTCATAAATCGTCCGCTAAAAGTCGTAGAATAAAGTGTCGCTCCTTTTCAATTTTAATCCTTAAATCAAGGCGAAAACAGCTATTGTTACGGAGAATATTATTACTATCAACAGGAAATCTACGTATGTATTGATTGGTGTATTAAAACAAGCAAAAAAAGTTTGAAAACTGTACATAATCTATGGTGCTTAATATTTTTGTTGTGGTTCCTAAGTAACGAGAAAATATTTAACTAATCACTTTCTTGTCGCTTAGCAATCACAACAAGAATTTTCATACAAACTTTAAAGGAATGAAATCGGTTAAAATCGGGGTAACAAGGAAAAATCGACTCCTGTTGTTGTTAAAGTCTGTTAAAATGTAGCCAATGTTCTCAGACCAAATAAAAAAGTTCTACTGACGGAGCGTTTTGCGAATAAAACAAATGAGGCCGGTATGATAAAACTACGCCTCGCACGGCCGTGGCCAGTGACACGCACACACACGTAACGAAACTACGCCTAGCCTTATGCTAATAAAAAGGTCGATTGTATATCACCACATAGGCATAGATATAAAACCGGCCTCAGTTTTTTCTTCGCAGCATTCCGTCTATACTTTTTTAATTGATTTGAGCCTATGTTGACCATAATAATGAATCGATTGACGCAAATTCATAAAAATTGGATGACTAATTTAGGCACCACGGTGCAACACACAAACATAAATAGACTGTTAAAATCATTAGCCTTCCTTTTCACTTCGTTGTAGTCGGATAAAAAGGAATAGAAAAAGAGCAAAATTGCAGTCAATTATGCAAATATTGACAAGATAAAAATATTTGTTTCAGTACCTGCAGCATTAAGTCTGTATTATATTCAGATCGTATAAAGGTGTTATAAGAGTGCTAATGGATTTTGATTGATGCATATATGTATTAGTAATGTGGCTAGCAATTATCTCGTAGATATAGAAAGAGCAGGAAGTAACAACGTTGATTGTTGTAGACTTTATAATCGCATGCCGTACTGCCTGATGCTTGATCATCAATAACTTGATCGTTTTACTATGTTAGAAAGTAGAAAAACATCCGCTTGATAACTTAGTGTACAATGTTAGGTACGAAAACCTAGAGTTCGTTATTGCCGAACACAAGAGCTAAAGAAATAAATTTTTCATTGACTTTATATAAGTCAAGGTAGATACAGTAATTGACAATATAATGGGCTATATTTATCACATTTTATTGTTCCTATGTAATAAAACAAACTTTTATAAGGCTCGCTTCGTAAAAATATAGCCATAAATACCAAAATCCGAAATCATGTTTATTGATCGTAACAATATGAACTGCTCACGAATTGATAAATCATGAATTACATGCAGGCTTTAATACGCTAGAAAGGACTCAGAAGTGAAAGGTGGCACGATTTTTCATTTTGCTTAAATTTACGGGCAATGATCGGTAATTGACATGTGCTCTGGAAATATCAGTCAAACCGTACTAATGAAGAGCAACGCTTTGGAAACTTTCAAAGATAGCAGGCGTTCTGGCCGCCACATTGCCTCGGAATGCAGATTCAGAAAACTTGGCTTGAGTAATGGCCGTGACGTGTTTTTGCTACTGAATTAATTTATTGGTACCAATTAAACCGAAAGTAGCTTGTCTCAAAAATGCAAATTCTAAATTGATTTACATTTAGCCGGGCCATAGCGATGGAATGTCGTGCATGGTGTTATTTACATAGCAAATGCGCGTGCGCATAACGTGACTTGTGACTGTGATTACAGAGCTGCATTATATCGTGCGCTTAATGCAACGGTAAGCTGCGTAATGCCCACACAATAGAGGCGCTTACAGTGAAAACATTTGCACAAACGCGGAAAGTAATTAATGCCAAGACAGTAAATAAACTATGCACCTATCTAGTCGTTGATAAGCACAATTGATTTTACGCAGTACAGAATATAAATACGTAAGCACATTTCGGTCTTTACACTTTCTATTGTCTAGTAAGTAAATCTTGTTTAACTGCGTAGCTAATAAACTGTCTGCAAATTAGATCTAAACACCGTTAAACAGCTTGCAGGTTTACGGCTGCCGACGTTGTACCCACAATAGATATGAACAAAACTTGCATCAACGATCGAAAGCAATAACTGTGGCGGGCGTGTGTCGCCGCTATTGCGGTCGGTTTCTCTCGCACTTGTATCTGGCATCTCGTTGCAGAGGCGTTTCGCGTGCCTTTTTTGGAATAACTCGAGCAAATTTCGTCGGAAACTTTTATTTCACTTCGCTCGAGTTGCACTCGGAAATCGGATTTTTATTTTAATGAGCCAGTTTCGCGGGTGCGTCTCGCTCGCAACCGCCGCTGCACTGAATAAATAAATGAGTTGCTCTACTTTCTATGTGATCGTTTCTTTGGGCGGTTCGATGAGACTCGTCGTCGCGGCCGGGCCGCTTGGTTGCCGTGTACGTCGTGCGCCTGCACCGCGCCGTTGTAGGCGCCGCGCATCAACATTGTTCTTTCACACTCCACACAATAACAATTCTACGCTATCTGCAGATCAGTCACGACTTACGCTGCAGAAACTCTTAGCGTGCTTAGTAAATACTAATGACCATCTCAACTCCGCACAAATACCATATTTGTTTGACTATATTCTCGTTACATTTAATTTGAAGTATGCGGCTATCTATGCATCTATGTGTATGTATACTTTCATTGATAGCATTACTATCGTTTTCCTGTGTTTGCTTCCTCAGTTCGCAATATAACACTTCTTGCCCTTTTGTAGAACCGGTACTACCATTTGAGTCAAAACAAACCTTTAAAAAGTAATTAGGTACTTACCTCTTTGTAAATTGCATGCATACACTTTCCATAAGCATAGAGTTGTAATTATTGCTGACCTATTATGACGATTTGAAAATTACTAACCCATAACTAGTGAAGGCACTAACTTATAATAATATTTTTTTTTCCGATTTGATTCCGTTACAAACGGAAATGAATAATTTGTGTTTGAAAATACTTTGTCTATATTTCTTGATCATCGAAACCACTGAAGGCTTAATGGTCGACTAAAGACAGACATTGACAGATTATTGGCGGTACGAGCCGAGCACCTTATATGCTCATCATCATCAACCGATGACATCGTCAAATTACTACTCTGAGGTCACGCTAAATCACGTAAGGCCGCAAGTATAAAATTAACGTAACTGTTAGACTCCATTCTGTGGGAAAATTCATATGTACCGAGATCATAATTGTTTGGCAGGTTGATTTCAGATTTTATGTAAGTGGTAAAAATCTGTAGCTAAAAATGTAAAATATTAAAAAGAATGTGCATACTAGTTCTAAAGCGATAAATAATGCACGTAGAATAAATATGTTAAAAAGTAAAATAACTTAGTGCTTAGATGTGTCGGGAATAATTTCAAATTACTTCTGCCTTATAATGAATTATATTTGTATCGTTTCGAAATTTATAATCGATAAAGCTTTGTCGTGCGTTGAGTGCTCGAGGTTCGATTTTGAAAACAAAGCAGCTTTCGGAAGATAAAGTTTGTAATCCCGAGCCGTGCCAAAAAGTTAATTCATTACCACCTTTGGTCCCGGTTGTAACTGTTTCTTTCGTATTTGAACGATGATATTGCGTTAAGTAAATAAATTTTAATTGTCCTACTACTACAGAAGCGAGCGTTTGCATGGATGTTTTTTACTCAATCATGCCAGAACGGCTTGACAGATCTGTATGAAATTTGGCATGGCGACAGACTACAGTCTCAAATAGTACATTGTATGGTGGGACTACTCCTTGAGCATCAAATTTTCTACCTGAACAAACACGCGGGTAAGAGATATTTTATATATTACAAAAAATTTAAGCATAAAGAATGGACTCAATTATGTCTGCCGTTCTCGATTTCCTTAGCTCTTGTGGATGCTGTTTTCTCACCACATTTATCGATATGTAGATTACAGTGATCGCATCTGCAAGCCATTCTTTTAAACGGATCTTTTCGAAACGTACTTTCCCGAGATTGCAAAGCTCTTATTAAGAATACACAGAAAAAATATCTCATTACGGTAGTTACGTACCGGACATGGAAAGGACTTGTTATTAGTGCAATGCACTTGTATGCGTCACTACTTGAAGGACACGCTTTGTCTGGATCAGGTGGTCGCAGGTGGGGCGCGGGCGGGGGCTGCCCGAGGCCGCTTCCTGCCACAAGACTGGTTATGCTGTTTGCACCACTTCGCTCTGCACCAGTTTTCAAAGCGAACGACCTCTTAACACGAACACTATTTATTGTGTCAATAAAATAAAGTTTATGTACCTACGTAGGTATCAGACCTATGAATATTGATTTTGCTTTTGTACGTCCACGCTTTTTTTGAGAGATAACAAAGATTAACACTTATTTTTCTTTATGCAAGTTGGATTATTTTTATGTTATTTGGTGGGCAGACAAGCATATGGACTGTCTGGTGGTATGCAATCAGCGTCACCGTAGCCCTTTTTGATACCTATTCTATTGCAGATTGTCTCTGATGACATTTTTTGCGTCACCGGGTTTTTAAAAAGGCGAAGACCGAAGAAGGTCCTCAAGCCTGTAGGTCGAACGTTCCTAGGGGATAACTGGGCGACCGAGCATCTCCCCCGTGGGGAGTCTCTCGACCGCCTAGCGTCCCTAGGGCGTCTGTGTCGGAAGGTCACCGTAGCCCATAGACATTGACGTGACATTAGCGCGCAGCCAACCCTAGTCGTATACCCTGCCTCGTGGTAATCAATACTTTATGGAAATTGTTAACACATTGTCAAAATACGTGTACAATAAAAAATTAGTAATCTTTATACATGTGTAATTGTTTTATTGTAGCATCTATATTCAATTTTACAAATTTTACAAACTTATGACTTCGGAATACCATCATTCAAGCTTTGTTTGCATTTAAAATAGAAATGGTTTCTGTTTTTGCAATCAGAATGGCAGTCTTATAAAAGAAGGAGTATTTGTGCCTTCATAAGGAAAAACACAAGCATCAAGTTATATTTGTCACAAAATAAAACTTCAATAAAAAATAAATTTCCCTAAAGTCATTTATTATTTATTTTAATACTATGTATTGTAGTTTTTCTTTTGATGGTTGGATTACCTCGTTCATATTACATAGCTACGGTTCATTCATGTCTACGCAATCGTGAAACTTAAGTATACACTCACAAGTACAAGTACCGAGAGATTTCTCCGAAGTCATCTTCATATGTGGTTCATTAAACGAAGCTAGATCACATGTAAATAATCGTTTCCACGGTGATGAGTGACATAACCAACGTTTGGTTTTATGTTGAATATTTTAGTTGAATAATTATCATAATATAGTTTTCAATTTGTGTCTCATTGGAGAAAATTGTTTAGTAGTAAAAATAGTGATTCTTTTAAAATAAAAAAGAGTAAATTTTTTTACTTACACAATAAACCGATTTTAATATTATTAAACAACAAAAAAAATGTAATTAATATTTTATTGTTACGATCTACAGAAATTGCAAGCAGCGGACGTTGCTCAATATTATCAGGTCATTCGGTTTGCAAGTCATTTTATTGGATATAATTGTTGTGCTCACAATAAAACCAACTCTCACTGAGAATCCATTTATCATAATATGTTTCGTAAATATGCTACCCATTTGTTGTTGAAAAACTCTGTATCAATACTCAACGAATTTAGTCGAAGAACTGGGCAGCCTTTACCTGTCTTGTTAAATATAATACAAGTACTTAGATTTATTTAGGATCTCTGGAGATGATTTGTATTTATTGCATTATTGGACACTCCATAAACTACCATCTCGACACTAAAGTTTCAGATCAATCCATATTTGTCATAATCTCATTTCAAACAAAAAGCAGTTCTGAACAAAGATTATTATCAATAATGGCTAACAGTAGAAAGTTTAGAGGCTCACGGATTTGCCATTGAATGAAATACTATATTACGGTGTTTTTCTTCGTTCCACAAGGAAAGTTAATCAACCTAAAGACCTATTATATTTAGGAATTTGGAACCATTGGGAAACGTTGTGTAATGTGGGATTGATCCAACTTTAAAAAAAAAGTAATGATAATGTGCTGCTGACACATTAATATTAATCATGTTAACCCACCTATCCATGCGCTTGTGCTAGGAATGTGATCACCTCGGTAGTCTAACGGCGGCCGGGAATCGATCTCCGGTCACACAGTTACTGACTCCGCCTGCCTGCGCGTTCGACTAACGACGCTTATTAAATATGCTTTTGTAAATAGACTACACATAGATTCCTCGCAAAATAAATATTTTATGCAGAGTTTCAAATTGTTTATCAAGTTCTTAATATGGCTTTGAAACATAAGCATTTGGTAATTTAGATGTAGCTATTTAGGCAGCACTTTCAAAAGAAAATTTTAATCACCATAAAAGCACAGTGTCTATTTTTGTTGACGCGTAATATAGTTCCCAAAAGTATATCTACATGTTTAAGATTAATAATTTGCCCTTTAATTGTTACAGATACTAATCCGGTTTGGTGCTTTTAGGCGTGTTATAAAGAAATCGGTAATTATATTATGTATTAATTGGTAAATCAGTTAATTACAAGTAAGTTTAATTTAATAAGTAGGTTTGTATTTAGCCACAATAAACAAGTAACTTGGCAATTAAGTAACATGTTCACGAAAATATTAAATTTCATGAGCGTGTTCCATTTGTTTGTCTTGCCACCCACATGCAGCTTTTAAAAGTAATAAACTTACATACATTTATTGCTAAGTATCTTTTAATTAATAGCGTTCACGACAATAAAAAAATACGCATTTTGCCAATTTCAAGTGAAGATATATTTAAGTAATAATAAATTTTACGGTAGATTGAGTTAAAAATGAATTCTTCAACATGTGTTATTACACCAAAAAATAAGGAGAAACTCTAATGCTAAGTAGGTATTCACTTAATATTAAAATTATGAAGTGACGAGTAAATAAAGATCTACGTAAGAGCGACTTTTCAAAATTTCTTTACGTAATACTGTGAGAAATTTGCAAAGTTGTATCACAAAATAATTAAAAAGTAAAATGGTGGAGTAATTTCTGGTTAATAAGGTCAGCTGCTGCGGGGCTTCGCGGTTTCCGGCTGGTTCGTTCCCGTGAAACCGACGGACTAATGAAAAATTTACTTTTATTATTACTCAGTAAAAGTAGGGTTCGTAAACTTGCAATGAAGAAAAATTTAAATAGTGACCCTAAAATTTAAGTAAGTGTTTCGTAAATAATAAGGCACAATGAATTTGACACAGCAACGTACGAGTACCTACGTATACGTCTTGGTCACTTTATGCGACCTGAACAACCACAAGAGATTTCTATTCTAATCTTAATTAATGGCGTCGCGATACTTATTACCTACGCATTTTGCCAATGTCACGTGAAAATGAAACTAAAGTAACAAAAATCGTACGGTTGATTGGAGTTAAAACACGTGTTTACAACAAGAACTCGGAAGAAACTCCACAAGAGATTTGAGTAAGCAAGCTTATAATAATTTAACACTCAATATAATAATAATAATATATTTCTACGCTCACACCAATTATCTAGCCCAAATTAAGTATTATTAAGAACTTGAGTTATGGATACTAGATAACATTCTTTTTTATATACATAATAATTTTTAGATATTTTTATAAATAAACATAAATAGATAATATAAACAACCATGACTCGTCAACAAATATTCGTGTTCGTCACACAAACATTTGCCGCTACCAGGACTCGATCCCGGACCGCTTGATGTGTAGGCAGCTATACTGACCACTCCACCAAGACGGCGTCAAATCAATGAATGATTAAAATCTATTGTTCCACATCGAAACTAACAAAAAAAACCTTTAGCAATTAATTTCTTCCAGACAACTTTTTTATTTTTTTGCTTGCGATTTCTTGGGAGCAGAATAGAGAAATGAATGATGATAATAATCTCTTATTATTCACGTGCCAATCGTAGTGAAGCAATGTCGATACATGGAACTATGTTAGTGTCAGTATTTTTGTCTGCCAAATCAAGATTACGAAGATTATAATCAGGCCATGATTTCTTGTAAACGCAGTGCAAAAGTCAAGGGCACCGGGCGAACTTTAATGTGTGGCTTTTGTCTTGATGTGGCGATGAAAAATGACCGATTGCTAAGTAGAGAGGAGGATTTTGTAATTAATCTGTATCATTATGTACGCGGAAGAAAGAGAAGCTCATGATTTTGAAAGGTCAAAAGATCTTATAGTTGCTTGCATGTATAGAAGTGCGTGGTAATAAAATGTTTAGGATTTTTTTTTTGTTTTATGATAATTATATAACTTCAATTATTTACAGCTAACACGTGGCTAGTACGCAAACACAGTAAACGTTTAAACATTTCAAATATATTTTTTTCAAATATACAACAATCGAAAACTAATGTTCATCATACAAGTACATTATGACACTAACATGTTTTTTCAACCGACTTCAAAAAGGAGGAGGTTATCAATTCGACTGTATGTTTTTTACCTCATAACTCATAACCCCGTAAAGTACTGGGTGTACCGATTTTGAAGATTCTTTTGACCTTTGAAAGCTGGTGCTTATCATTTGGTCTCATTTAATTTTAATCGACATTTGACGAGTAGTTTTTGAGTTATCCCCAATAATGCCTATTTAATTTATGAACAATATCCTCTCACAAAATACTAAAAATAACATATTTTTACACTCACACCAATTATCTAGCCCAAATTAAGTATCTGTTATGGGTACTAGATAACGGATAATTTTTATATAAATAAATATTTTTATAAATAAATATATAAACAACCATGACTCGTCAACAAATATTCGTGTTCGTCACACAAACATTTGTCGCTGCCAGGACTCGAACCCGGACCGCTTGATGTGTAGGCAGTTATACTGACCACTCTACCAAGACAGCGTTTTTAATTGATATCGATGATATCGTAATCTTATCACTTGTGTGTCTAAAAGATCTCGAGATAGTTTCCTGAAAATTTATATACTTAAAACACTAAAAAGCAAAAATAAATTATTAAAAAAAACCGCCTTCAAAACTAAAAACGGAGAAATAAAAATTTTGTTTATAAAAATCTAAATGTTTTTTTGAGGTCGGTGCCAACCTCGATATTTGGAATAAACGTTGAAACTTGTAATTGGGACCGGCCTCAAAAAAAAATTAGATTTTTGTAAACAGAATTATTATTTCTCAGTTTTGAAGGTGTTTTTTTTTTCAATAATAATAAATAATTTATTTTTAGTACAGATAACAATCGAATCAGACAATATAAAAAAATCTTATTTAATTTTGTTTTCATATAATACGCAAATCGCTCGAGTTTTTTTTAAAAGAATGCATGTTTTTAATATGTCTGCATGTCGACCTCCACGTTGCTTCCGTGTAGGGGCGCTTGTGCACCGACCTGCCTCACTCCACGTGCATATAAACATAGCTTTATTTATTTATACAATTTGTTTTCATGCTCGTTTCAAATATTTTATAGTTTCCTATAATATTTTTATGCACAGTGATATATTTAAAAAGGAGATGTTTATCGTACTTTCTGTAGTGCTTGCATAATCTTATCACAGCGTTAATAATCTATATTCTCAGCAAAGTTCTTTAGAAGTTGATTGTTAAAAAAGTGTGTGATTAAAATACACAACAAACGGTGTTTAATTATAGAATCACGCATTTTTTTTTTAAAGTTTTCAGAACTATTATGCCATTAGCAAGCATTTTTATGTGTTAGTATATTAGTACATTAGTTATTTCGTTCTTCTGTTAGTTATTTCAAAAACAACTGAATTTATTGCCTATTTTTAAAATTCTAATACAATTGTTTTTAAGTAATCGCATGAACTTAAATTTTCGTTCTTGGGTCAGTAGCGTAGCTACTACTAAATTGCATATTATTAACTACTGGCTACTTATGAACCTTGGAAAATAGCACAGAAAACATAATCAGAAAGCAAATAAAAATAATACCCAGTATGCCATGCAATCTAGTGTCAACTAATTTACAGAAATATTTAAATAATATTCTAAATCTATGTTGTAAAAAGTGTTTGTTAAAAAGCTATCAGGTGGCTGAGGGTTTTATTGCATTGGCATGTAGCAAAACCTGTTCCCCGTGTTTTATGATGTCGTGTTGCACATTATAGCGCTATGTTTCTCGTGAGTACGTAAAACTCGTGCGGGCGCCGAATTGTCAATGAGTATATAAATGAGCTTAATATTATGAAACTCAGAAAACTATTTAAGTCTACTAAATGCTGCTTCCTATATGTAAAAACCAGCAAAAAAGTTAAATATAATCATCAATACCTTTGTGTGCTATTAGTTTCTAAACATCAAGCTGCAACCAATCTAAAAAAAAAATTCCTTCACGATCGTGACATAAATCGTTTTACAAATTAGCTATGTACAAGAATTCGACATTAAAGTGTTGAAATAATTTGTGAATATTTAAACGGAAAGCATAATGAGATTTACCTAATTACAATGAGTGATTGATAGTTGAGGGTGAGAGGTGAAATGTTAATAAATATTATACGAAGTGCAGCGAAGTAGACGGCGTTATACGTGAGGTGAAAGATGTATGCGAAGATAATTATGCAAGCTTAATTGCTAGAACAAATTTTCAATTCGGAAATAGTTAAAAAGTTTTCGATCTTTTGTAATTAAACGCAATGAACAAATGAAGCAGTTTGTAAATTAGACATTGACTAAACTGCTCGTCGTGCGTTCGTGTGAATTTGACATTTGCAGCCTACAAATTACAAATTCGAACTGATTGCCGCAAACATTAAAGTCATCTACGCGGAATATTAAGTCTATTGTGAATGAAATCACCTCTTGTCTCGTTTTCACTGGTGATTCACAACATGAGAAATTATATTTGAGCTGTATTATTTAAACGTTTGGAGAAAATGTTACAGCCTTTTGTGGGACGGATTCATGGCATAGTTTCTCCTTTACGTATTTTTGTTGCTTTTATTTTCTTTAAATTTATAATCTGTATTTATTTTCTGACACATTTTTTGTTTTGAAAATAATATGCAAATTTTTTAAGTGAGTAATAAAAGGTTAAACATTATTTTTATACTACTATATTTTTGATAGTTTATTATATACATATAATATAGTGATTCTTTATTAGAAATCTTTATTATTTCCAATAGATCAAAGCTCAATGAACGTTTCAAACAACTTAGTTACACAGAAGCCCTGTATTTCAAAGCCCACGCGTTGAAGTCTTTTGTATCGACAGCTCTGAGCCCGTAATAAAGCCCTTACATCCTAAACCATAGAGTACAAAATGAAAGGGGTTTATTGTTATCATTAACTTTATACACTTCATAAATCTTGAAGTTTGACATTTACCTTTAGATACTTCATTTATGCTTTTGTGCTAACAGGGTATTTATTTTGATAACGTTTTGCGTATTCATTGGTAAACTTTACACACATTTTGAACCAATTTTACTTTAGAATAGTCAAAAGCGTTAGATTTTACAAAATTGTATGTTATTGCACTGTTTATGTAAGGAACTATAATTTGGAATATTATCTTCATATAGACGTCCGTTAGGCTCGGTCTTAGAAACTATGATAACAAGAAAAGTTTAATTAAAGGCATAAAACTACCTCACTGTCATAATACCGGCTTGTTAGGTAATACCGAAAGATGTTTCAAAGTTATCTTAATGAATTAGCAATTAATCAGATGCATTGCTTTATAGTGAATAATATATTTAGTGTACTTTAATGAAATATAATTAATCATGATACATATTAAATACAAAAAATACTTCAAAGTATTTTGTTTCAATCTTTATCTATAGAAATCGCGGGCGTTGAGCAAGAATTTAATATCGGATTCGGCAAGTACCACTGAACAGGTTATGCAAAGAAATCGAGACATTCAAGATTTCAATCGCAACCCGAAATCGATTGTATTCAAGTTTACTAATCACGTTTTTGTGGAGTGTCATATGATGATTTTAATAATAACGTCAATAACTATTGGTGTAGAGTCAAATTAATCATTTTATAGCTTTTTTGTCTTCGTGTGCTTGCTTAACATTTATAAACTACATACTAGCTGACCAGCCACATGTTGTTAAATTGCAAAAAATTAGAACTACTTATCAAGATATAAACTACCCTATATTGTACATACGTTGGATCAAGCAAAACTCATTTACAAAATTAATTTTTTTTTCGGTTTCGTAATTTGCGATAGTAAAAAACGATTTAAACGGTCAACAATTTCGGTAAATTAGCCAAAATTAAGTAAAGAATGTTATCGCACACAAAATTTGACAATTCAATGAAATTGCCTTTTGAACGATGGGAGGAACATAGACTGTTTTTCCATGCAATTTTAGCACATTTTCTCACTGTTTAAACTTTTCCTGGACGTCCAAAAATAAGTAAAATCCAAAATTAGCCAAATCTCGTCGTACACGTGTTTTAGCGAGACTAACGAACAGTATGTATAGAAGAGAAAATCAAAGAGAAACAAAACAAAAATAAAAAAAAAAATATATTCTATATTTTTTGTGTTTTTCATATATTTTTATTTTATTAAATTCAAAGACAGTATAATAAATTTGCATTAACTTGTTTACCTGACGACTTCATGAACTGAAGCTACTAGTCATTTTACTTAAAGCGACATTTAGGTACATTATGTTGTCTCCTTAGCTGTCTCATTCTTTCATAATGAAGCGTTTATAAAATTTCTCGCGTGAAAATGTTAATAGATATATTTTAACAGATTGGCAAGAAGCGAGGGAGCATGCACGTTAAATATGAGAGCTCTGGCAAACTGAGACTGATTTATAGGGGTCAATGGAGTCAGCTCGTTGCTGGAATGAAATGCATTTGGCGGCTTAGTGCTAAGCTGCCTCGCTAAAAAGATTAATCAGCTTTGGCTTAGCTGAGTACGTGATGGTAATATAGGCACCAGCTCTAGATGGTCTACTTTATAGTGTTATTACAAGTTTTACCTTTAACGGCCATTGAGATAAGAAATGGTCGCTTCTAATACTTGTCATTTAGAATTACCACATCAACCTTATTGCGAATAGGTTTGCGCGTTTTAGCTAAAATGTCCTGTTTTAAAATTATTTTAATTGTTCCGCCCCTAACATTAACAACAAGTATTAATTTAATTAAACGTTTCTCTCAATGCTTATTTATATTAATAGCGTCTAAGCAAGACAAATGACGGTATAATGTTAGCTATATAATTATTCTTAAAAACTACTAAACTACTTTAGGTATGTGTACCAGGTATGTGTTCTTCTAAGTGTACCAGAAGAACTAACTATGTATAAATATTCAGTGATTTGCTTGCCTTGATCCCAATTTTATGGAATCAGCGTGATATCTTATCCTCTTCTATATAACATTCTCTACAAGTCGTCATCTCAACATTAACATTCTTCTTTGCCTCATCATCGTTTATAAACACATTTTTCAATCTTCTTCTCCCCCTATACCTATCCACTTTCATGTTCATCACCTTCTTTACAATTCTACAAATACCGTCTCTGTAAAAATATAATATTAATATTATGTAACTTTAGAATGACATACCGTACCTAATTACGATTTTTGTGTAATATTTGATTTTGATTCGAAAAGCTGTTAATTATTCATAATTAGGTACCTATTAATTCAGAAGTCGATTTAGTAGGAATACGTAATATGTTTTGAAAATTATGCCCGCCTGCAAAATAGCAAAAAAAAAATGAAAGTGCTGGTGCCCCAAATACACGTAATTAAAAATTTGTTTTTATACTCATATGTCAAGGGCATCAGTGATGATTTAATCTAAAACAGTTTTAGATTGATTGATAGAAAATCTCATTAATTATGTCATAAGTACATTTTTTAAAATTGATCTGTAGTGGTAAAAACCACCGATAAGTGGAACAAAACATCGACTTGCCTCAGGCGGGACTCGAACCCGCACCTTCCACAATCCGGGTGGACGCGTTAACCAATTTCGCCACCGAGGCACTGCTTTTCGCTGTCGAAATTTGTCAGTGCTTGGTGCTTATGTTTTTATGGTAAACTATTTACGCGTTTGTAATCGCAAAAAATATTCCACAGTTCTCTATATTTTCTGCTTGTCACCTTTTGATTTTGCTACGAGTTATTGTTATTTTATTTTTCTAATTTTATTTTTAATTCACCTATTCACACACCTTTCATTCATTAGGAAACATTATTATTATGTAATATAAAAATGAAACTTTTGAAGTCAAATTTGGATGTTATCTATATATTATAGGACACTCACTACATCTTGAGAAATTAAGAAATGATGTTCTACAAGATATTTAAATCAACAATACATAAAATAATGATTATTTTGCAACTTTTTTCGGCACAACTTATTTTTCATTTAATTAACCTGTTCAATGATTGCCTAACTAAAAGCTTACAATATATTAGTTTAAAAAGGATTCCTTTAATCTTATTTATTAATACATGACCTAAAGCCAAATATATACGCGTATATAAATGAATATATCTTATATACAGGGTGTAAAAGACATGAGCAGTCAAACGAGAACCATGTATTCTGCTCACCGTCATAACATTTTTCTTCCTTTAGACTATACCTGGGAAATTGATAGTTACGATTTTATTGAAGGTCAAAGTCAAAATTTTTTTTTTAATTTTTTTATAAAAACGTATTCTATACGTTATTTCTTAATTATTGTCCAAAGAAACATTATCATTTTTTTTAGTATTTCATAACAAAAAATGGCTTCAAAACGTTAGCGTTCAATGTAGCTCACTCGATGCGCACGGACACTAACGAACGGGGCCGCCGTCAAGCAAAATTATCGCGGTTTTGCGAGTTGCGTGCGAGTTGAGCCCTTTACATTGCGCGGTACAATTTGCAATTTCTTGTAACACCAAAAAATAAAAATCATTTCCCAGCAATATTTTTTTTGAAATATGTCTTATTTTGATGTATAGAATACGTGGTTTTCGTTTGACTGCTCATGTCTTTTACACCCGGTATAAATGAATTGCTGTTCGTTAGTCTCGCTAAAACTCAAGAATGGCTGAACGGATTTATCTTATCATGGTCTTGAAATGTTCATGGAGGTCTAGGGAAGGTTTAAACGGTGAGAAAATATGGAGAAATTGCGAGGAAGATAGTAAAAACAACATTTTCATTTTCCCATAGAAACTGTTCTGCCTACTTTCCTGTCAAACATTTGACGTTCGTCCTTTCGGTACGGTAGACTCGGGCCCAATCGAATTAAAGCACGTATTAAATTAAGGGTTTTGAATCGACAACATATGTATATCCACATTACTCAGATTATCGCGTATTTCTTAATCTAAGGCGTATTTAAATTTTAATATTTTGATGGTTGTCATTGTTGGTTCGTCCTGACATTACCCATCAAATTTTTCAGTCATTTTAGCGAAGGGAGAGTTCTAACGTCGCTAGGATAGGTGCAAAGACGTTTAGTACTCCGTGGGTAGGTAATACAAAGTACACCGGGGCATCTAGTCTAAAATAAATAAAACTACAAATTGTTCTATAATAAATTTATATCTCAGCGTACTATTATGCACTAGTTTCTATAAGATAATAGGACCTACTTTTTTCTATAGGTCTATTGTATTTAAAGTTGTTTTTCTGTATCTCGGCCGTGTGATGACCTAGTTTCTATAATTTTATATAATTAATATAATATTTTGTTCTTTGTCGATACATATTGATACGGTCTAAAATCTCACAAAGCTTCCATAGCAACGTGACTGCGATAATAAGTTGTATTGCACAAAGATAAAAATAAGGATTTGTAAAAAAAGTTACTCAAGTCGGAAACTCCAATGGAACGATAATAATATAGTGTCAGTGGTAAAGTGGAACAAGGAACTCGCGCGTAGTTGGCGATAGGTACGTTGAACCTCGGCGGACACATTGAATGTGTGTGTGCGCGCACACAGAGACATGCGTGCTGCGGAGTGCGCACCCGCATCTATGTGTGCGTCTAACACCAAATGTTAGCGCTTAAGTGCGCCACACTCTTTGCCGGTAAAATGCCGGTGCGGTACCGTGATTGACATATCAACCTGCACTGCGTCCGTCACGGATGTCCAAAACACCTTCAGCAATACAACACCACCCTCTCGCAATATGTAACGCGCCCTCAAATCTGATTCTTGACTAGATACGTGTTCTATTGCAATGTGTTTTGCCATGCTGATTTTAAGCTTAATTTAAAATAAACCTAGTGTCTTTAGTCGTTTCTTTTGTTGCTAATGCGCAACTGGTTCTTCGTAAAATTAGCTGAGCTATATGTGAAAACAAAAAGAATTTTATTTGTTGTTTTTGCAGCATTAGGTTTATAATAATCGAATAATACACGTACGAGTATAAATTTTCATCGGCATAACAATAGACAACTATTTTTTTTATTCCGGGTGCATTCGGTAGCCTTTCGCTTTAAGGAAAAAGTTTGATAATAACACTTTCTTAATTTTTAGCAGCTTGCGTAAACTAAATCTAGTTTATCACTTAATCTCAAAATTAGCTACACAGAATAAGAGAGTGTGAATATTATAGATATATAGTTTCTTACTTCTGCATAATGTGGTTTATGTCGATTTCCTTTTACGTTGACTCTTGATGGCATTCGTATTTTTTAAAAACCTGTTTAAACAAAATACATGCCTAGTTTTCTATTTAATAGAAAATAACAGCTAACATTTTAGGTTTAGATTAGAACATATATTTACGAAATAAATATGAATCTTAGTAAAGTAATTACCTGTCAATTTTATTAAATATCAACTGCAGTTGTATTATGTTAGTTCTTGCACTGTTGAAAATGGTTTTATCTTCTGCATATCGATTGGAACATCTTTTCCCCTCTACCCGACACACAGGAGTACAAAAATACACTGGTGAGCAACAGTTTCTAGCCACATACTACGATATTTCCTAAACAACTAATAATAGCTCTATGAAGTCAAAGGAACATTGTTTAATCACGAATAAGAAAAACAGCATTTGGTAACAAATAAAGGTTTTGTGTGCGTTAAATAAAACTCTGTTTAACCTCTTTTGTTTTTACTAGTTTATAAAATGTCCTTTTTGTAAGTGATTAGCCAATTCGTTGGTGATTAGTTATTTTCGCTCGCCAGTGTATGTCAAAATAGAGTTGCAACGGAAACAAAAGTTAGTTAACATGACACAATATAGATTTATGACCAGTTTCAAAATTCAATTCACAGTTACAGATCGCCCTAACAGGTTTTGGTTACTAAGAAACCGCTGATAATTTAACAATAATTGCTTGGCAACCAAACTTTAGTAAGCTTACTTTTACTAGCGGGTAACAAACTGCGATAAAAAACGTCCATCCTAGACTAGGAATATCAGAATCGAAACTTGCAAACAGGCCTTGAATGAATTCATTTTTCGTTTAGTCCACGTGAAGCTTTTGAACAACTTGGAGATTCTAACCCTCAAACAGGTGCTTTGCGATGTTGTCCACAAGGCCCACCAATGTCCTCACTTCCACTAAAACATGGGTAACATTAAAGCCAACCACATCAAATATTACAATTACAAAACCTTTCTTGAATGTCTTATTTTTACTACCCTGCTCCTAATTTATTTGGGGTTGGTGCAATAGTTCTTGAACTTTTCCAAGAGGACACACTTGACATCAAAAGCCACACACCCGCCTCGAAAGTTTCCCTACCACATTACCAGGGTCTGCCATGAGGAGGCTTCTGGATGTGGACCCCAGGACAAACTTCCCCTAGAGCTATTCTAGTCGACAGGTATCTTTCAGTTTTATTGTCATTTATAACCCATGCAGGGTTCATGCCGAAAAGGAGCAGCAAACCTGAGGTACCTAACGGTCGGTCTTCGGCTCTGGCGACATCAACCCTCCTTAGAAATGCTGTTGGTAGATTACTCGAAGCACGGAGTTCAGAATCTCTCTCTAGGTCGCACACTTATCAGCGCGGAACCGCCTCTATTAACTATGATAAAAAAGCTATGCTCTACGGTCCGTAGCAGTTCCGTAGCGTTCATATTAAAAAAAAGAGGCGTTCTCTTTACGAGCTGATATGTGTGCTATGACCTTTAGTCGGCTCTTATGACACCCACGGGATGAGAAAGGGTAAATCTACTCGTGACCAGGAATTACACCGGTTATTATTCTAATGAACGTTAATTTTTTTTTTGTATTTTTATGTCACATTTATATTTTCCTTTACTTATTTGAGACCTTGCATGTTGCCAAATTTCGTCATTCTAGGTGAACGGGTTCGATGAGTGGGTGGAAGTATCAAAATATATGACATACATGGTGATATCGTTTGATTAATAACCTTAGAAGTTGAAATTGTTTTACGTCGCTTAAGAACCGCAAAACCGTTTATTTATTGGCATAAATTTCAACAAGATTATGTGGACCAGTTTTTGAGAAAAAAGTGTCTTTTACTCTCTGACGAATCGGTTTCGTTTCGCCGATTGAGGTACGGAATCCAAAACAAGATGGAAAATAAACAAAAAACATATTACGTAAAACGTATTCACATTTTACATATTAGATTTGATTTCTTTTTTTATACGCATAACTGCAGCAACATGTTATGTCGAATCGATTGCGACAATCATTCGGTCGTCCTTGCTCGTTGCTTAACGCAACTAAGTGCTACATACCGCATATAAAACTTTTAGCCGCATCGCATTAAAAGCTTTTGTGAACATTAAAAGAAATAAGAACAACAAGTAATTAAGGAGGCCGTAATTGTTTTAAGTGTTATGATCGGCGAAATCTATTTGTGATTGCTGACCTTAGGTATGTCGACACTGGTACAGTTGGAGTTTAATTACGTATGGCAAAAGCAATAATAATAAGTTTCATATTAAACACACGCATATCAGTTGGATTTTCACAGGTCATGTTTTAAATATCAGTTGCAAATGCCATGTTTGTGTAATGGCCAATTTTATTCCGTATACACTAATTGCATAGCTCTTATAATTCTGCTTATTAATTGAAGCTACTTGAAGTTATCTGCCAAACTGTAAGTACCTTTTTACACAAAACATGTTTTTTTTTCAGTTTAATATAATTAAAAGCTTTATTAAGTAAGTAGGTATTTAAAAATATATTTTAACGACTTTTACATAAACTAAGACTACGAGCAAGATCTGCTGTATGTTAGACGTGATCAGTTGTACGTTGCTATTTTTCTTAGACAAGTTCGTTAGACGAATTTAGTTGTAAAATAAATGATAGCTAGTCATAGTCAAATGATCAATTCACTAGTGGCCCGCAGCTTAAAACCTTCCTCGATAAATGGTCTATTCAACAAAAGAAGAATTTTTCAATTTGGATCAGTAGTTCCTGAGATTAGCGCATTCAAACAAACAAACTCTCCAGTTTATAACATTACTAGCTGTGCCCGCGACTTCGTCCGCGTGGATTTCCCATTTTTGCAACATTTTTCATTTGATGCTCAATTCCTATTAGTCGTAGAGTGATGTTATGGAGGTATATAGGCCTATATCAGGGTTTCCCATACTGCGCGTCGCGATGCCCTGGCATCCCAGGGTTTGCGGTTCTATCCCGGGGGCGGGCGTAGTGAGACGATCCACATAGAATGGCTCTCTAGCTGCTATGCGAGCTAGTAGAACGAAAATAAATGTAGAGAAAGAAATGAAAGTCGCGATTTCAAAACTTGAGCCCGGATCGACTGTCTAGGGCGGGTGAAAAAATCGAACACAGCATCTTTGGCAAACCGGGCGGCTGCGTCCGTTTTTTTTTGTTTTTGTAGGTATGTACTTAACTTTGCTGTTACTATAACGGGGGGAGGGCTAGTAAAAATTGGAAAATTCCTAAGGGCGTCACTATTCAATTCAATTCAAATTCAATTCAATTCAAATTCAATTCAAATTCAAATTCAATTCAATTCAATTCAAATGATTTATTTGCAGAATATATGTAGGTATATAAAGGTGTGAAAATATGAAAATAAGATTGGGAAGTCCTGGCCTATAGTCTTCCTCTATAAATAGACAATCAAAGATTTTTTCAATTTGAATCAGTAGTTCCCCTTTTTAGGGTTCTGTACCCAATGGGTAAAACGGGATCCTATTACTATAACTCCGCCGTCCGTCTGTCCATCTGTCAGCAGGCTGTATATCATTAACCATTATAGTTAGACAGTTGAAATTTTCTCAGATGACGTAGTTCTGGTGCCGCTATAACAACAAATACTAATAAATAGAATAAAATAAATATTGAAGCTGCTCCCATAAAATAAACGTGACTTGTTTTGGTCGATTTTGATTTTTGATAACGGCAATAGATAGACGCCTGAAATATTAACAGAATATTTAGTTATATCATTCACTTTAAAAATAAATAATTACATTAAAATAAAATTAATATTTAAGGGGGCTCAACAACAAACGTGATTTATTTCTCGGTCTCAATAACGATAACAGGTAGAAACTTGAAATATTAACAAAATATTTAATTTAAAATTCAAATAATTTTCGGACAGTTTTGATAAAATCTATGGCACGGAACCCCTCGTTCACGCGTCCGACTCCATCTAGGCGGTTTTTTTTACTGTTTTTACAGGATGTCTCTGATGACCTTCTTTGAGTCACCAGGAGTTTTAGTAAAGGAGAGGACCTCGGTGGGTCCTCAAGCTTTAAGGTCGAATCACTCCAGAGAGGATTCGTGACCGGTGAGCATCTCCCTCGGAGGAGTCTCTGAACTTATTAGAGTCTCTAAGGCGTCTGAATCTGACGGGATCAGTAGTTCTTAAGATAAGCGCGATCAATAAAAAAAAAACAACTCCGTATAGATGCGTGCGTAGTACTTGATCATTATTTAGCTGCGGAGTTATGTTAAAACTGTGATATCTCTGAAGATATTCATTGAAATCTAATGATGTAAAGAACAATTTTGTACAAAATTAAATACTTGTGATGAATAATGTATTCATTTTGATAAGGAGTAATATTATGTTTACAAAAATACCTTCGCATCTAAAGCATTATTTTAGAACAAAATTTATTAACCAAAATAGGTTATAGCGAGTCAACCTTAAGAGATAGATAAATGCTGTCTGTAACTTGTTTTTAGAACTTTTAAAGGAGAATAATTCCGTCATACATAATTTTTGTGTAACTTTAACCGTTTACGCAGCGCACGCAAAGAAATTTCTGAAAATCAAAATTTATTATTTTCCGTTTATTTCAAACTATGATATTTCTTAAGATATTCATTGAAATCAAATGAAGTCATGAACAATTTTGTGCAAAATTAAATACTCGTGATAAGTAATGTATTTATTTTGATAAGGAATAATATCGTGCATACAAAAACACCATCGCAGATAATGCATTATTTTAAAACAAATTTGATTACCAAAAAGAAAGGTTATAGTGAGACAACCATAAAAGATAGACATATGCTGTCGCGGACTTTTTTTTAGAAAATTTAATGGAGAACAATTCCGTCATACACGATTTTTATGTAACTTTAACCGTTTACGCAGCGTACGCAGTGAAAGCTATGAAAATAAATATTTTTCTCCCGTTTTTGCAACATTCTTCATTGATGCTCAGCTCCTGTTGGACGTATGGTGATGTTATATAGCCTATAGCCTTCTTAGATAAATGGACTATCCAACGAAAAAAGAATTTTTCAATTTGAGTGAGTAGTTGCTGAGATCTTAGGGTTCAACCAAACAAACAAACAAACAAACAAACAAACTCTTCAGCTTTATTATTAGTATTAGTATAGATTAGTATTAGTATAGATTATAATGGTAACGAAATATTGCCAAAGGCTCTGCTTAGCCTATCTTGGAACTACGAGCGTGATTGTATGTATGTATGTTGTATGTATTATAATGGAAAATCCGAGTGGTTCTTACTGTTTATTTTTAACTAAAATACTGTTCTCCGTCATTAGCACAAGATGTATCATCAAAATGTTGGCGATTATTTTGACCTGAACTAAAAGCTTTCTGAACTATTTCGGAAAGCTCACTAAATACGAAGACAGATGAGTCATATCTGTGTGACATGTGTCATCATATCTTATGTGCTACAGACGACAGCTGTTGAGACTACCCAAAACTGACAAATTCGTCCATTATTTTCAAACTTAAGCTTTTGTATTATATAGCACTTAATCGATTAAGATTAATTAATCGATAAATTTGACAGTTGGCTAACCTGATGTACCATCGACTCTATAATCTTACCGTCTATGAGGCAAAATGGACGAAGTTTTTAACACCGAAAGACAATAGCTTAAATTCAGTTTAGTAATTTTGAATGTCATGGTCCGTAATATGCTTTTACGCTTGGTTGCTTGCAAACCATAAACTTTTCTTATATTTTTAATTTTTCTCTGAGGTGATGATAAATTTGTGCAATGCTAACGAATATATCTATAAACATGCCTATATTCTTTGTGTGCGTCAGTGTACATGCGCTTGGCTCTTGGCTAGGGTGGTTTGCCGTATAGATATAGTAAGCTGCCTGCCAGCGCCGAACCTCCAGAGCTTATTGACACCGATAACCACTACAGCAAGCAAAATGGCTGCTTTTCTACAGTAGCCTGAAAAAACAGCGCCGATTATTGCAGGAGCCTTCCTGCAATGATCAGCGCTATTTTTTCAGGCTTTCCAAAGACATTTCTTGGCGCGTTATCCACAAAAGTAACATGATGTATATTCAGTGACTAACAGCTAACAATTTAGCACAAACAAAACTGATTAGCTTGAGTGTTATGCATCAGACAAACAAGTGTGTATAAGAGTACATATGTAAATATTTGAAATAAAATAAAGTAGCAATGTGAACACACGTTCATGTTTATCCACAAAATGTCAGATGGAATATCTAGTCTATTAACAATTTGTTTTTAAGCAAAGCTGCGTTTTTCTAATATGTATGGAATGCCATGTTGGACCATAAACCATCCGTCTATAAATATTGCAAATGGTGGTACATACATAGTTATTTACGTTTAGTATCTATTATATGTATTAGTAGACGCTTTATTATAGTGAAACACGCCTATTCTACTGTATTCAATTTAATACTGGAACTAAATTACTATTTTCATTTCATTTCCTTTCAACGAAAAATATAGTCACAAACTCTTTTTCATGGCATATGAATCCGGTGACACTTTATATTTGACAGTTTATGCATTACGCATATGCATTATGCATTACGTGACAATTTATGCATTACGCATATGCTCGTTTCGAGAAAATGAAAATACTGTTTAAAAAATGGTTTACATTTTATTGTTATTAAGTTGTAAAAATACAAGAATCACGCTATTTAGAAATTGAAATAAAAACTTCTATCTATTAATTAAATTTTATAAAAATCAATAGAAAAATAAAGTTTAAATTTTAAATATGCAACAAGTGGAACGGAATCCCTTATTTACTAGCGTGTCACATCACCAGAGTTCCATCGAATCAAAGGGCGTTCCCGTCTCAGATAAAATAATTAAATAAAATATTCGTGTAATTTGTAAAAAAGTACATTATTTAGATTAAAATAAAGCGAATAATGATTTTTTATCCGATAACCTGATAAGATGACCACTGATGATGTAGTATATTTTTAATGTCGTCAAATAGCTTATTACACCAAGTTCTTCATCATAAAGAAACAAGATATATATGACTTGTCTACTAGGAGCAATTCGTAGTGCAATCTTGGGCCGGATATATTGACCTTTATGCTATTGATTGACGTGCACTACATAGGTACATATCGTTGTCATTTCTTTTTCTTCAGATCTAATCAAATAGTTTACAAATGTTGAAAAGGTGTAAATGTTGAAAAGATACAGGGTGTAAAAGACATGAACAGTCAAACGAGAACCATGTATTCTATGCATCCAAATAAGAAACATTTCAAAAAATAATTGCTGTTCGTTTGTGTTAGTTAACATCGAGTGAGGTACATTGAACGCTAACGTTTTGAGGCCATTTTTTGCTATGAAATACTAAAAAAATTGATAATGTTTCTTTTGACAATAATTAAGAAATAATATAATATGTTGTCATAAAGAATTGAAAAAATAATATGACTTTGACCTTTAATAAAATCGTAACTATCAATTTCCGAGGTATAGTCTAAAGGAAATAATTTTTATGATGGTGAGCAGAATATGGTGGTGCATGGTTCTTGTTTGTTCATGTCTTTTACGCCCTGTAAATGTAATTTAACTCACTTTTATTATCCTTGCAAATTTTGCAATAAGTATTTATTATTATTCCAATTAGCATTTTTAATCTTTTAATCCATTGTCATTCATTACACATAAATTTGCAAAATTCATTGGTATTATTTTGTCCTGTGAGTCCTCTATGTGGAAACTAAGATTTCAATGCCATTTTACACGGTATCTTATTTGAAAGCTTATATATGGAAGAGTGATAAGTTGTTTATTGTGAGGGTTGTCAGAAATAAATGGCTAACCATTAAGTTATACATACATACACACATACTATTTGTTGCATGCATCGCCATCTTATCTATGTTTATTTGTTTTAATCCTGTCCATCCAAAGGTTGCCTGGAAGATATCGCTCTTATCGAAAAGGCCGCCCATTGTGTATTGCAATGGAAATGATTGTTCTGTATGTAATCTTTTACATTTGTGTTGATGTGCAATAAAGTTTAATTCTATTCTATTCTACTGTAACACTCAAAATCCCAAAAGAGCTGAAAGGAGCTTTATTTTTAAAATAAAACCACATCTTCTTTTCTATTCTTAATGAACGGCAATATTAAGTACCGTTCTAAGTAACGATCACGAAACTTAAGCTACCAAGTGCGTGGTCGGCCCACGGATGGATGACCAAAAAAGTTCGACTCGATTTTCCTCCGTGCTTCAGCAGGAACGTGAAAAACTGGTGTTCCTGCCCGCCTAGCATGACCACCGAAACACGATATGATATAGCCATTTATCGTGTTGAACTGTCAAAAATTATTGTATATAATCGCCAACATGAAATTTTATCGAAACTGCACACATGTTAAGGTTTATAGATGTTCGCAGTTTCGATAAATTTTAAATATTGCTGTTATATCCAATAATTTTTGACAGTTCAACACGATAAATGGCTATATCATATCGTGTTTCGGTGGTCATGCTACGCGGGCTGGGTGATATCGAAAGATAGCAGTTAATTCAAGGAGGGTTGGTGTCAGGTAGGCGGCTAAATCTACTGGCAAATCCTTTAGCAGTACCTATTGTCGATATCAGATACACTACACCGACTCCAAATGAATTCAGAGCAGTGAAGGTCAAACACGAGCCAATGTCAAGTGCAAAATGTACCTAAAGTAACAATAAATTGTACGGTAGATTAAGTTCAAAATGGAGTCTCACAACACATGTTATAATAACAAGAACTCAGGTGAAACTCAAACCACATATTTCAGTATGGGCCATGCAGTGCTTCAAAATAGTGACAGGTTGCCAGGCACTAATTAAATTAAAAAATACTTGTCGTCGATTAGTCTTAAAAAAGTGCCGACATTTTTTCTTCAATTATATTTACTGTCACACATAGTAAGTTATAGGTACATACATATTTTTCTGAACTTCTCTCATGACTTTTCATCTTCTTCTCTATGAACTTTAAATAATGCCAAATATTACACTTCTCTGTTCGCGCAATACACTAAAAAAGGGAAATAAAGAATAACTAATATTATAAAGCTGAAAAGTTTATTTGTTTGCTTGACCGCGCTTATCTCAGTAACTAACTACTGAGTCAAATTGAAAAATTATTTTTGTGATGGATAGTTCATTTATCTATTAATATAACCAACCAACTAGTATAATATAAAATAATTCAATTGTAATTTAAAATTTGATGCTCTATATTGTTTCATGAGGTGCGAGTACAAAGCCGCCACTTAACCTAGACTTATTGTTAACATTCGATTGCAATGCAATTCACAGACAAATAGCATTAGTTACGTGATAAAAGGCGATCACAATCAGCTAACAAAGCTGCAAATAGGTACTACGTTTATTATTTCCTGTCGGAGTGGAATTAACAACCGAAATTATATCAGTAACGACCTTAATTACGTTGTATGTATAAACATAAATAATAAAATAGATTTAGTATTGAAACTAGAACTTGCATAGTTACAAGGTAAAGGATACTTTTATAAAAACAGGTTATATCTATAGGAATGATTAAGAAGTATTACAATATAGACTTTACCTAATAACTTAAAGTATAGCAGTCTACCGTTAAGTTTGGTTAAAAAAATATAGTTTTTAGTTACCTAGTTCTTTAGTATTTTAAATATGTGAATAAAAAAGCAGTGGTCTAACCTACAAAGGTTAATTAAATCTGATAAACGGCGTGTGTAATACATCAATCAAATTACAGCTATCAATCGTTTTAATTATCAAACAATTTGAATAAAAAAGTCATTATGACTAGTCAAATGCACACAATAATATGAATGACCAAGTTAAATATTGAAAATGAAAATACTAAACTAATATTGAAAAGTTCAAATTTGAATTTAACGTTATCGAATTTACATGTATCTATAAAATGCCATATACACATGTAATATTTCTTGGTCTGAATTTGAGACATTTATCTGACGAATTCTGTAATATCCGTTAAGACTAATTGAATGCGCGCACACAAAGAAACTGTAGTAGTGTGTGTAAGATTGATTGTGTGTGTAACTCACACAGCGAGACACACGTGCGGCGGAGCGGTGGCATGGAACGGGTTCAAAGCGACCTGCGAGAAAGAACTCAGCCAAGGACGCCGGGCTAACGGTCCATGCACCACACTGGGATATCTATTCCTTTCTTGGGATACCGATCTCGCGCCACGTAATCTCGGGGTAGGAGAACCTTTATTGCTTCTCCCCTTAAAAATAACGTTTTTTGTGATTTATTTTTATCCGTCTCATTAAATATCATAGTAACATTCAACTTATTTTTTGATTAATCTTCATATAAAATTACGATCACAAATTCCAACAATACGTTTTCACTATCGGCCGATGGCATCACAGTAAGGTTATTAACATAATAAGCGTTGCGTGTTCTCATTATATCGCCTATTGACTCATTGTCGACGTCAGCGTGTGAAGAGTTTCATTTGCATAAGTCTAACAATATCTTCTTCCATAAGTATGTTTTCCTCATAGTAAAATAACTTAGACATATGCGAGTAGGTGTAATTATGTATGAAGTGTTGTATGTATTTGTAATACAATGTCACAAATAAGTACTTAAACATTCATTCATAAATAGATAGAGTAATAGAAATGATGAATTTAAGTTATTCGTTACAGGTCAAATTTTTTTTACAGTCAGTTTTCAATGCAATTAATACATTGGTAATATTTAACTCAGCTATTTGCAGAAGTTTTAATATAAAGTTCTATTGCCAATTTACCATTCATTTGTACGTAAAAAATGTCGAGTGATTTTGTTTGTATCAATTAATGCATAATCCCATAGAACCATGAATGACGTTTCCTTTAATGAAGTATAATAATTCTTAACAAATTCTAATTTTAAGTTCCTTCGCCCGGCCATCGACCCTAAAAACCTTATTTTACGTCTCGTTCTATCTCTCTGGACACGATATTTTTGTCTCGCAATCACGAATACCGCTGCGCTGTCTTTATTTTGTTCCATTACGGCCAAGAACAATGAGCGTTTGGCGATAGCAACGCTCTTATATCTATTCTTGTCTGTCGTGTGATGGCGCGTGCAGTGTGAGCAAGACGACCGGAGGTCTGTGCTTCGCGACTTCCACTAAATGCTTCGGATTCTTATTGGGCCGCGGAGAGCTTAAAGATGGCCGAGGACCGTTTTCTCGTTACGATAACCTAATTTAGTTCCATTACGTCGGTAGTCGTTCTGCTTAATTTCAATAAGGCAGCTCCATTAAGTTCGAATGTCAGGAGGCAATGCGAGTAAAAAGACGCCGACCTCGCGGTGTATGTTCGCACGCCCCCCTTGCCCCCCTCCGTCGGCCGAGCCGGCGGGCGGCCCCCCTCCCAAAGCGCGGGTGATTCAACTGTGTTCGGAAATGGCGAAGGTTTGCCGGACATGAACCGATACGGAAATACCTTCAGGTTCATGCGTGTTTCCAGGTATTTTATTAATACTTTTAAAGAGCGTAGAGCTTCGATAGAGAGGCATAATAATACAATGAATGGTCATAAATAACAACGTAACTACGCAGTAATCAAAAAGGTTCATTATATCTTACTGACTTTCTTGAATTGCAATTGACACAGTACGTGATTCAAGTACTATAAAATTACAAAGGTGTAGAGAAATCTTTAAAATCGGTTACTTTTCGTAGCGCGATGTAAAAGACATCAACGCGTTTCTTTCGAACGTTCACGCATTAATGCAAATTAATTCAAGTGAAATTAATACCTACGTATTGTTGCAAAAACATATTTTTTTATAAGACTATTAACAAGCGATTAGAAATTATAATTACTGATAAGCTTTTTAATTAAAGGAATATTTTAGCATTTTGTTTTGCTGCTTACATTTGACCTTGTTTAGTAATGTTGTCCGAGTAAGTCAGTGCTGCTACAACTGAATAGTTGAACTGATTCCGATGTCTCAGTGAGCCAAAGTGTTGTTGTTGGCCTCCGTTACAAATAGCGTACTTGTGTTTAAGTTCTCTTATTTAAATGACTTCGCAAAATCTGAAAAACTGTTTTAAATCAATCCGGAGGTCGTAATCAACCAGTAGAATTTTTATTTCAATTTTATAAAACCAAAAATGCTTAAAAACTTAGTTTTAATGTCGATTTTGAATTTTCGCGCGGAAATGCTAACGGCCATGCTTTTTCGGCCCGTGACGTCACTCCGTTAGTAAACAAAACAACTGCTATTTCAAAATCAACACAAAGCACGATACAAATCTACTTTGTTTACTAACGGAGTGACGTCACGCCGCATTCCAAATGGCGAACGGCGTTTTAAAGATTTTAGGGACAGATTAAAAAGTCGATTTTTAAAATTGAATTATAAAATTTAAATTGCATATTTATGAATAGATATCGATATTTCTCGATTTTTATTTTTGCAATATCTATCATGAAAATACAATTTAATATATTTTCTTTCATGGTGTAAAATATTGGATATAAAGAATATGCTGGTGACAAACAAATTGCGTAGAAAACCCTCAGTTTGGCAATTTGAATTAAGATACACTTTAAGAAACATACAGCACCAATGTTACAAATGTTTGGTAAGCATTGAGTATTTCATAAGCCAAAACAGTTTCCAACTATATAAAGTTTCTTATTGAAAACAAAATGTAAGTTAACGTAAAAATACATAATATGACAAGTTTAAAAGGGTATTATATATATTATTAAAAGATTATATATAGACACATATAGACGTACATAAATACACACATACACACGCACATGTGCATACATCATACTTACTCCTTCCCTGCTCCCAATTTATAATAGGGTCGGTGCAGTATGTCCTGATTCCGTGATGTCATGCCGGCAGAGTAGATTAGCGTCACCCATATCCCCCAATGAGTGTCGTAAAAGGCGACTAATGGATCAGCAGATAAGAAACGAACCAATCACAGAGCCCTATTCAATGCCATTGCGTTGAATAGAGCTCTGTGATTGGTTCGTTTCTTATCCAAGAGTCGAGAGATTTCATAGTAATGTTTGTGAATACGGGAGTAACAGGTCGCTAAATTTGAGAAAAATCTGCTGTTAGTTACAATGCCAACGTTATCTTATTTAAAATTATAATTAACACTCCAATTTAAACAAGGAAGTGGTTTTAAACATGTTACTTCAATATATCTACTTTGACAACAATAATAATTAAAATACCTATAGTATTATTACGATAATCTATTTTTAAAATGGACTTTTGTGAGAGCGAGATGCAGAATGTATTTAATATACATAATAATTTTTTATGGCCATGTCATGCCGGCAGAGTAGAATAGCATCACCCTATATCCTCCAATGGGTGTCGTAGAAGGCGACTAATGGATCAGCAAAGGGGTATTGATCACCTTATACTCCGTCCACAAACCGCATTGGGCAAACGTGGTGGACTACTGCCTAAACCTCCTTCGATGACAAGGAGAGGCCTTGTGTCCCAGCAGTGGGTCGAATTATAAAGGCTGTTAGGATGAGTATGTCTGACATCGACAATACTGCTACCTAATAGGTTTTGGCATTAGGTTTTTACGATCGACTGACACCAACCCTCCTTGGGAACAACGGCTGTCCAGCTGCCGGAACCATCAGCTCACCGTGCCTTTTGAAGCACAAATTTAACAACATGATTATCATCATTTAGATAATTGCGTGAATAGATTTTAAACTCCAATACTCTATGACTATATGCTGTTTTATTATATTGCTTTTCTCTGCTTACTTTTTATGGTATTTGATTAAACTTAAACTTTATTAGATTTTTTTTAATTTAAATAACTATACTTCTCTTAAGGACTATAATTCATATACGTAGTTATTTTTAAAATGATGACTTCGTGTGACTGGTTCAAAAACGTGTAGGTACCGGTATGGGCTAGTCACAATCAACATATCTACGTATCATTAAAAACATGCCTGATTGATTTATTTGGGGATTCGCATGGTTATATGTTGTATACTAATTCTGAATGTTCCATTAAAAAAACTAATTGATCATAATTAGCATTAAGTCAATTTACAGTAAATTCCTAGAGTACAAATTTACTTTAACTCACTCTCAGATAATGTTTCTATCATGCATGAGATTAACCTGTCTCATATATAGATGAATATTACGATTTTTCTCTACAATATTATATGGAATGTATTCTTTTGTTAAGAAAAAATATTACTCTAGTAACAAGTAAAGAATGAATTGACAAAAGCGTGGGTGTTTACTGGTTGTGCTTTACAATAATAAACAGCGCCGTGCGGGTTAAATGACAAGTTAATTTTTTGCATTCGTGAACTTGACTCTTGAGGCCCATGCGGTGTCGGCGCCCGCCACTACTATTTTCCGGGTTGATGACGAGGCGGATTTCACCACAAATCCTGTTTAGCTTTTGTTAATAAGACCATTTTTTCTGTGCTAACCAGAATTTTTCTTCAATGACTTTAATTACCTTTGCGTAAACAATTTGCATGATAATTTATTGAAATTCGTTTCGTGATATGAATCTATTGTCTGGCACATTGAATAATATACCAGATAGTCCAGTGTCGCTATGTTAAAATGTTAATTAAATTGAAGATTTGATATTTTATTTGAATACTTCATATTTATCGCTTTAGTTAACAATATATTTTGTATAATATTTTCTTCCGCTGAAAAATATGTAGGTATATGTTTTAAAATGCAACCTAAAATATAAATTCGTGGTTGAATTTACATTTTAAGACATATTTATGATGTGTGATGCAAACACACATACAAGTACCTCACTTCAATTACACATTTCAATTCATGACGCGTAAAATACGTTACTCCGCCATCGACAAATACTTACTCGAATTTCTAAGATGTACTTGATAGAAATCTAACACAATTTTATAGGTTACCACAATAGAAGCGTTCTTCACTGTCGTATGTTACGATTCAAGTAAGCAAATAGTTAAACGTAGGTGTGTCGATGCTTGAAATATACAAACGGGGTACTATAAGCATGATTGTAATTGTAACAGCGTTTGACCTTAGCGTTTTAGAATTTTTTATGCGCACGCTATTCTTCGCTTTAACAGTGAGTGAGATTGATTTTCCACTCAAGTGAACAGCTTACGAATTCTTTACATAATTATCTGTTTTATTGTTAGAAAAGTTCGTATTATAGTCATTTAGTAAATAAGTAAGAATGGGATGGAGGTTATGGGCAATATAATTATTTTGTAGTTCTGTATGTACGTGAATGTAAAATTATAAAAATGCACAATTTCCGTTACAATATTTTACATACGCGGGACGCTCCGAAAGTTTTGAGGAACTCAAAAATTAACTGATACAGATAAAATATTTTTAATACATTTTAAAAATACGAGACTCTCCACCAGTCTCTATACAAAGTTTCATGCGTATAAAACAATTTTCTAAACACATTTTCCAGCCCGTTGCAGACACCTCATCTATGGGTATTTCGAAAACTGTTAACATCTTCCGTCGATGAAAACTGCATACCTTTCAGTATGTATCTTTACTTTCTCGTATACGTAGTATAGATAAGTCTTGTAATCGTCAAAACATTCAAACTCGAGATTTTGACGGATTTACACGTTTTGTCCCTGAGTCCAAAAACTTTTTTTTGGAATTATAATTAGTGTGTCTGTGTGTCAACTCGAGCATGCTTTAACTTATTGTAACCAAATTTAACATACGTGTATGACATAAAAATATAAGGTTTCTATGAAATTTTGAGCCGTCGATCACGAAAGTTAAGCAACCAAGTGCGCGGTCTGTACTCGGATAGGTGACCAAAATTTAACATGCAGGTATGACATCTAAATATACGGTTTCTATCAAACTTTGAGTCGTTTCCGGTATACGAGAAAGTCAAGGGGAGTCCACTTCCGATTTTTTATTTTGGGGAATAAAAAGAAGTCACGCGAAGCATTCTGAGCTTCGGTGGTTGTTGGGCACCTAGCATGGAGCTATCATTCTCACGCAAAGGTGATCGAGTAGAATCTTGAGAACGCTTCCCGATCCGATCTGTAATATATGCGGAATCTTAGGTATGAACTCTTAGGTATAATTCGCCTTAATTCTTGAATTGAAATCTTCACTACGAGCATGTATTTGGTAACTTTGGGAACAGCCATTGAAAGACGACAACTCCTTTCTTCATCCCTCCAAGTTAGATGACCCTTACCCTTATTCATATTGATATATCTATTGACATGTAATGATGTTTTGAAATCATTACGAAATTGTAAGCTGTGGAGTTTCTTTCGCCATTTCTTCTCCGTCTCAGCCTACCTACTAATAAATATTTAAGTAAAATAATTATTTCGTCCCGAAATGGTGGTAAGGCTTTTGACGATTTAAAAGTACTTAGCAAAGTCCATTTAAATAAAGAGCTTTTTCCATTTCATTTCATTTCCTGCTTTTAGATGCTGCTGGTAGATGGTTGCTTTACAAGGGCCTTCATACATAAATGCCATATGTTATGACGTCGATCAAACGACTCGGTCGGTTTTGGGCCATATTTGAAATCATAAAAATTATCACACGAAAATGTTTTTGATGCAGATCCATTTTTAAGCGAGATACGATAATTTAATTGGCTCCCAAAAATGTCGAGGGAAATGCCAATTTTGAACGATGGTATTTTACTTGTAAATAATCATATTTTTTAAATAATTAGGTATGACCAGCCAGGGTTACATACTAAAAAAATCGCAAAACTTTCTGAGTGCCTGGTAGCTTTTGTTTCCTACCCTGATCCTAGTTTATTTGGGGTAGGTGCAGTAACGTATGTCATTAATTCACCTAGGTGCTTTTGCTATACTGAAATGTAACACAAAAGAATTAAGTCTACTAATAAGTTAAATCATCTATGTGAATTTGCTCCGGTAAACTAATTCTACGGCACCTCAAGACTGCAAAAGGTTTTGGCATTAGATTTTAACGGCTGGCTTTACACCAAACCTGCTTGGGAACATATTTAATAATAGGGGTTAAAGAATGAAATTGCCGATTTTTTCCTCATTATTCATTAGTGTATAATTCCTATAATACAATAGCTATGTCCATTATACTTTTTTTTATTTTAAACTTCATTACAAGGACTTATACTTATGTATAAAATTTTATTCTTACTTTTATTTTTTTTACTAGAAATACGTCTTCAAATACGGCTCGTCATAAGAGGTGTCCGTCTCCGTTATTAAAATATGAATATTTTTTACAGATATCAATTCGCAATTTTTTTCTCTGTGTATCCTACAGCTTAATGTTGTCTTAATATATCCACAAAATTACATAAAATTTAGATTTGTGGTTCCTTAAAAAATCGCAAATATATTTGTATGGAAAAATGAATTTTCGTTAAATTCTCCATACAAAACGGCAATTTCATACTTAAACCCCTAATATATACATTAAGTAAATAAAATATTCTACAAAACAGTTTTTCCATGGAAGCTTTGGAATTTTGCCCACAAGATTATTTTTTGCCACAATATGCATTTCACCATAGTTCCACGCCACGTCAAATGCACACCTACAGTCTGGATACTTTGTCCACAACCGTGCGTTTTTCACACAATTTTCTACCGCAAACCACTGTCGCCAGCGGTCTTCCCGAACCGATACAACTTCGAAATCTTGAAAAGAAAAGCGTATTTTTCCTTAAACGACGGCAACGCCTTTGCGATTCCAATGGTGTTGCAAACGTCCATGGGCGGCGATAATTACTTACCATCAGGTGAACCGTCTGCTCTTTTGTTCCCTTTCCCATAAAGGTGAGCCATCATCATCATAACAGCCTTTATAATTCGACCCACTGCTGGGACACAAGGCTTCTCCTTGCTATCGAAGGAGGTTTAGGTAGTAGACCACCACGCTTGCTCAATGCGGATTTGAGGGATTGGAGGATATGGGGTGATGCTATTCTACTCTGCCGGCATCACATGGCCATAAAAAATGAGTATGTATATTAAATACATTCTGCATCCCGCTCTCACAAAAGTCCATTTTAAAAATAGATTATCGTAATAATACTATAGGTATTTTAATTATTATTGTTGTCAAAGTAGATATATTAAAGTAACATGTTTAAAACCACTTCCTTGTTTAAATTGGAGTGTTAATTATAATTTTAAATAAGATAACGTTGGCATTGTAACTAACAGCAGATTTTTCTCAAATTTAGCGACCTGTTACTAACCTACTACGTATTTGTATGTAGGTATATTTCATAGGGATTATGGGATATCTATTTAATATTTGTTATTTATTTTAATTATGTTATCTATTATTTGTTTTTTTTGTTTGTTTCATAAATGTGTTAAATTGATTGTTATACCATTGATTATATTGTTTTTTATTTCTTTCCATCCAAAGGTTGCCTGGGAGAAATCACAATGACACAACAACTTGATAATAACTTAGTAATAGATATATCTTGTTTTATTTTTCTTGGTATACAATAAAGCTTATTCATTCATTCATTCAAAACAACAACAAGGAAATATCAATAAATATATTTTTAAATTAAGAGCATAATCAACAATTGTCATCATTAACTGAATTTTAAGGTAATATTTGATTAACCTTAAAAGTCAGTTAATGATAACAATTCTTGATGACAAATGAAAATTAAAGAAGCGTTGCCAGTTGTTTGATAACATACAAATCCTAAAGAACGACTTTTATACGCAATTCTATTCTTTAAGTAATTTAATAAGGAAAATAAATTTAAGAATTCCGTATGGTTAGTTTAAATACAAGTGTTTTATGTATATTTTTTCAATAATATATTTTTTCATAACTGTCTTTTCCATTATTTTGTATTTGTCCACACTATCTTCTGAATGATTAGGTACATTGTATTGTAATAGATAGAAATCAAGTAGGTATGTACTTTAAGCTTTGGACTAACCGTAAAAATCGAGAACGGCCCGCTGTCCGCTCAATCTTTGTCACTGTTCAACAAATTAATCATAAGTGAAATTGGGCTTGTTCTGTGTGTTTTTTTCTTAATGGACAGGCCAGTTCCACTTAGATAGACTTTTTGACTTATTTGGAAAGTCACGCTGTGCTTTTTGATAAGCTAACTAGTCGCCTTAAACTCTTAAGTGTTGCTCATACTATATTGTAAGTTACGTTCAATGCTTTTTCTACCTTGGTCGAAGCGATAATCAAAGCGATGATCATTATTTTATTTATCAATCCAATGATGCAGTTCTTGTTTTCATCAAAATCGGGCTCGCGACTCCTTTGAGCATTTGTCGATATTCCTTATAGTTTAGGACTTTGCCCTGAAGGCTCACTTGATTAATTCATTCTGTATATAATAGAAGCAGAAAGAATTATTTCTCTATAAAAATTAAGCAAACCTTTCGTCACATAACCACAAAACGTTTTACTAGATTTGACTAGATTCAGTTATTTTAATTTCAAAAGTAGGTAACTATCGTTACTTTGTTATCGGTCACTCGTTTTTTATCACCATCGGTATAACATAATTAGACGTACAAAACAAAGGGAACATAATTAACGTAAAAAAAAAATCAAAATTTACAGTTTAAACAAGCTCGATTGCGAAGAAACTAATACACTAACTAACCACAATATTTTATTACCGCCCATAAACTCATATAAGTGCCAAAGCTGGCAGATTATAAGTTTCACATTAGGCTATGGAAGCGCTATGATGTTTAACGATTTGAGGGCTCACTTCTATTAGCGTCTGTAAGTTTAAGTATTAAGGTGTATTTTCGGTTAGTGCTGGCAAGTATTAGACACATTTGGCAGGCATCTAATCCACTAACGATTTACGGGAAAACGAGGCGCGTTTCGCAAAGCTGATTGCGGAGGTTCGAGATTGGTTCTCTGTGTACCGTATCTAATTTATCACAAGTGCGCATCAGTGTAACAACCAATGCGGCTGCGCCGAGCGCGTACGGGTTGCGGATGTCAATCGCATTCATACGTTACAGCGCAAGAGACGAACATTAACTTGCCATAACTTTGCAAATCGGTCGCTAATATTCTTCAACTGAATGAACCTTTGTTGGAAAGTGTAAAGGTCATATATGATTGTCACTTCTATGTCATTATGTATACCATTAAATGCTCTCATACATAAAACAAATGATTTGATATAATTATTATGTTATTTGAATTGAATTCCTTGATCATTAGCTTAATTCAATTAGGGAATAAATTTAGTGCCCACCAACATAATAGTACAGTGCTCACCAAAATGGATATTGGCTCACCAAATACAACTTTTGGTGGGAATTCACACTTTTGGTGAGCATTTATCCTTTTTTTGTGGGTTGCTTTAGGTTAGGTTTTTATGATGTTAATTTAAATACAAGCCATTCAATTATAAGGTATATACCGACAGTTTAGCTTCCC
Organism: Elophila nymphaeata; assembly: GCA_955850985.1. Taxonomy (NCBI): domain Eukaryota; kingdom Metazoa; phylum Arthropoda; class Insecta; order Lepidoptera; family Crambidae; genus Elophila; species Elophila nymphaeata. The sequence continues at coordinate 13,746,066 of OY039069.1, read as the reverse complement.
ACATGTCAGAATTTGCCAGATATTCCATTCAAAATATTTCTCATAGATTGATTTTTTAGAGACAGGCTACTATACCCTTACTACAAAATCCTGCACCGCATTTTTACTATAGTAGCCGCTACTATGTTCTTACTGATACACAATAGCTCACGAGCGAGATGACTTAACAAAAGTAGTTCCTTAAATTCATACGTCTAGTACGTGCAATGAAAAATGTACTCATTTAATTTGAGAAAAGATTAAAAATAATAATAACATTCTAATAAAAAAAACCCCGAGATATTTTGTTTTTATACTTTGGCCGTTATCTATTGCATAAAACAAAGAAATAAAATTTAATTTTATTCACTGGCAGCCATTACTTATTTTTATGTTGACTATTTTACAATGGTAATAAATCCAGTCACACTGCAAAATTATGCATCATTTAGTTGGAATGAATTAATTTTAATTTTTGTTTTCCTAATTCCGATACGCAGCGGCACATTCAGATCTCACTTCATTTCAGATACTCAAATCGTATTTTAATTGAATATATTTATACTGCATAGTGATAAGAGATAAGGAATTTAGGAGCTATCTATTTAACTAGAGTACTAATTTTTGAGTGTAAAAATTATTACCTACCATTTCCCAACACCGATACTAAAGCCGTTTATTTCTAAAGATCATAAGGTGGGGTAGAGTCAAAGTAAAGTGTTATTTGGTCATCCTTAAACACTTACGTTTGAGGAAATCACATGATATTGCAGGTGTGGTAGCATTCTAAATGCAAGAGATGTTATTTCCTCCCGCCCCATAATTACAGTGGTCACCTTTCCCTTCATAGCGAAAGACAAACTAAAGGAGAAATAGGAAAGGCCTAGTAGCACCTCCTTGCAAACGGACCTGTCAGAAACTAGCAATTTAATACAGCATTCGAAAATACCTATTAAGGATCCAGATAACTATTGGAAAACAGCGGTACCCTGTCTCTAGGCCCATAGAGGGAGGCGTTACCGTCGTACTTAATGCATGTGACCCGGCACGGACCGAGCACGCTGGTGAGAGTGCGGATTATGCCAAATATTGCTATGGTGGATTACTATGTTCTAATATTTACAATATTTGGCCTTTACTATGCAAATATGTCCGGGATCTTATGTTAAATTGTTCTTGAATTCCCATAACTCAACGGTATTCATGAGATTATGTGTAAGAATCAATACATTTGGGAAACTATGCCAATTTTTTATTATGATTTAAGAAAAACACCTTTAAATCTGAAATATGACATCGTTTTGTAATCTTACCTAAAGCTATGAACAGATTTGTCAACCAATGATATACTTATAAGATACAATTTAGAGAAAAATATAGCTAATTAAAAATAATTTAATCTAAAAATAATGTATTTAACATGTTTATTCCACCTTTTAATAATTTTTTTTAATTAGGAATACGCAATAAGTGTTACATCTGAATTCAAAAACGTCTTATTGATACCAAAAACATGTTATTAACTTTAAAAAAAACTAAAAAACCTAAAACTAACACAATTACAAAATAATTTTCATAACACGTACATTTTTTTTATATTGCCGTCTCAAATTTTCAACGTTATATTAAAAGATCTTCCAAATTTAAATTCACTCATTAGCCTCCACAAATAGTTGTAAAGTTCGTCGTGTAGTTACGACACATGCTTGTTTTTCTAATCTATCGTTTATTTGGACACATTTTATAGTTCTTGATAAATTAACGATCAATTAAATAAAGGTTGCAAATGTTTATCGCAATTCAACTAACATGCATTTTTTATTTAAGGACAACCAACAAAACATACACTAATTCTTACGAAACAACCCAACGCACACATCTCCTCCTCCCAACACACACACACACACACACACACACACACACACACACACACACATACACAGAAATATACACCTTATTGTATAGCTATACACACATATACACAACGCGATCAAGAAAAGTCTATTTTATTAACTATGATTTACTCTGAAAAGTCTCGAGAAATAATTATTATTATCTTTAAATACTGGTGCAAATCCAATCCTAATTAGAATCAATTAGTATGTTTGTGTGACGAACACGAATATTTGTTGACGGGTCATGGTTTTATTTAAGTTATTATCCGTCATCTAATATCCAAAGCACACGTTCTTAATGATTTAACAACTTAAATTAGGCTAGAGAATTGGTATGAGCGTGGAAATATAACAATGATTTAATGATGTTTCGCGCACTAATCGAAATAGGTACCAGTACTTACCTATAGTGACAAAAAAGTTAAAAAGTTTGTAACTTTAGCTCTTCTCGGTAAATATATGGGTAAATCACTGATTTCTTGCATTACTTACATGAAGAATAATCATTCCTACTTTTTTCATTAGAAAGTGTGTTTGTGTGTGTTGTATGTAGTACATACTTATCCTAATGCACCCTTTGAATCTCACCACATCAAAATTAAAGTCAGGATATTACAAATATGAAATTCGTTTTCCCTGTTAATTAATTATTAGTGATATTTTTTATATTTATTTATATAAACAAGAATTTCCGAACTAAGGGTTCTTTATAAAATTAATAAGTTTCTTCGGTAAAGGTGTATTTATAAATTGAAATAAATTATTACGCGTATCATTTCAATGAGGTGTGTTTGTATATCTTATCTCTGCATAGATTTAATGAACGGCCGTACAGATTTTCAATATTGGTTTGATAGAGAAATAATTATTAATGAATATGAAAGGTGTATGTTTGCGTTATTTTTTAATTGTAAGTAATAATAAGTTGTATTCTTTTTTAAATTTTGCAAAACTAAGTTTCGATGTCAAAGTACATATTATGAGATTGATACCTAAGTGAAGTAAACAAATGCGCGATTGGTACATGGATGGGTGGCCTGTGATGACGTGTTTTTTTTTCAATTAAAGATTCGAGTTTCTTCCCTGCTACGGAAGACACGTTGAGCTGGTAGTCACGGCCGCTATCGGAAGATGATAGGCGTAAACAAGAAAAAAGTTTAATAAGTTTTTTTTTAAAAACAAGCTTTTATTTCTTAGGCTACCATCTAAAAATAAAGTACTCGTCAAGAGGTCTCCTATGACCACCTTCCATCATCAGACCCTGGTTACCATTGAAAGACAATCTACTCGTCAAGACGATACAAACGAGCCCAAACTCGATGAGATTGTGTTGTTTCATTGTGAAGTTCCTATGGTCACCTTCCAGCTCCATCATCAGATCAGCACCATATCATCATAATATTTTATTGTCACACATTTGCATGTTTACACATGTATGCAAAATTTCAGCTCAATCAGTAACCGGGAAGTGGATCTAATTTAATTTGCAAGATTTGATGACAAACATCGGGACAGGTGAAACTAAATAAAAGTTTGTAAAAACAAGTGACTTCAAAGGTCAGCAATGATGACTAATAAAATCTGTAATAGGGTTAACCTATGTCACACATTAAGAACAATATTGAAACCGCAATTAAAAGAACAACGAGATGAATCAATTAATTATAATAATATTAATATTTTAATACCTTTCCTCTGATCGACGACCTTGACGTTTTTAAATCATCAACAGGTAGTATAGTAATTAATTAACATATTTAAATTTGCTCTAGAAAAAGCTATTTAAAAAATGATTGCAAGTCAATCGCTTATCGTAAAAAATAAAAATATTTGTATCGACATTTTTTGTTAATAACTACTTGACCAGTTCTTGGGTAAGATATGTAACCAAGGTGAACGGTTTCTTGTAGGTGAGATTTTTATAGAAATCACATTTGATTTACGCTGGGTATAGTAAATATAAACTGATATGATTGAAATTTATACCATACTAGCTTTTGCTTGCGACTTCGTCCCCGTGGGGTTAAAATTCGAAAAATCGTAACATACATCATTCTTAATTTTAAGCCGATAAGCTATATATCAATTGTTATGTATTTTACTATAAAAATTATGGATTTCCCACACAAACTTTCATCCCCTATTTCATCGGGTAGAATTTCGAGAAATCCTAAAATACCCCTGTCTTAATTTTAAACGGAAAAGCCACATACCAATTAGTATGGATTCCACTATAAAAATTATGTATTATCCACACAAACTCTCATCCCCTATTTCGATAAATCCTAAAATTACCTTCTTAGGGGTGGAATTTTCATACAAGTTTTCATTTTTTATTTTTCTGGCAACAAACTATTTGTTATCCCAGTGGCTTTTTGCAAAATATCTGACTGAAAAGTGTCAACTAATATCTTAATTTGGCTGTCTGAAACACTTATGCCATAAGTTTGTTATTTTTTAAGAAAAATAGCTGTAAAACAATAAGTGGAACCCTGGACTAGGGTCATTATGTTACATATTGTTTTTTAATTTTAATTTTGATTTTCTGTGTTAAAAAGTATATCAAGATATGCTTAAGTTAGAGATCATCATTCGAATACACGAGTGTATAATAAAAAATAACATGATACTTCTAATGATAAGCGATCTCCTTTCGATTATACAGAGTAATATTGTGATATAGAATCTACTAAGGATTTATGACGAACGGTTTTATTCGGATAACCATACACACACTACAAACATTCATGGGCCACCCGCGCTCGTGAGATAAAAATAATATACCTTAAGTTCAGTAGCTATATCAGAATAATGGTGCTTGACTACCACCATACTCTCTAGTTCTAGAAAGTAAGGGCCAATGGCGCAGTCATATGTAGTTAGCATTTTATAAACGAATTGGTATCCACCATACATCATCGGAATTCGTGCAGCTCTTGATGTAAATGTCAATAACTGGAGCACTTTAAAGGAAAGTTGTTAAATAAAATTATGTTTTCACTTAAAACTGGCGGCAATTACCTTGATAAACAGCCGCGTGCACCCTTCAATTAAGACCAACTACTCATTCCGGTTTTACAAAAAGAACTTCAACGCCATTTCTCAACAATTACAATTTGGCTATATTCATTACGAAAGTTACTTTGTAAAATGGTCAAAAACAATTGGTATGCCAATTTTATGTCTCTTTGATGGACGTTCTCGGCGCAACCAGTCGCTGTAAGGTGAATGACAATAAAGAAGAAATGTCGTTTAGTATAATTATTACGATATAAATGTACAAACGTCTGCAATTAAAGTGCTTCGTAGTAATAAAAATAAGAAAAGCGACCTTTGCCGTTACCTATGCTAAATACTGACATAGTAAGGAATAAAATTTAATAGGAAGTAAAATTTTACTTGTCACTGAGTTATGATAATCGCGACTCGCTGTTAATTTAAATTATTTCAATAACACGCTCCTAACTTAAGCTAAATAACATTTAATGTATTGATTGTAATAAAAAGATTAACACCAATTCGCAATGTTGCAGCAAGTTGGTAGAAAGCCGAAACACGTGTGAAGATGTTATCGGTGCGCTGTTAGTGTGAACTAAGCTCTGCTTTAGGTACGTTTATTTATCTCGTATGAGAAATCAAACGCTCGGAATTTAGTGGGTCAGGCGTGGGTAACTTTTGTTTCAATTTAATGATATGTTTATTGAGAATATACGCTCCAGTTGAGTGAGACAACCTCAGTACCTTACATTGTAACTCAATGGAATTCAATATTGTTTTAATCCAGTATCTTAACATGGCGTTTAATCGTAATAAAACACTTAAATTGTTCAACATATTATAGATAATTGCAACACACAATAAATAGGTACTTTTACTGTTCGTATTAAACAAAAAATACAATTCATCATTATCATATCACATCCGTAGACATAATTAGGAGTATATTAAACACCTACACCTGGGTCACTCGTGTCATCCCGTCAAAATAGACAGCGTGTGTATAAAAACAAACGTATCAATTAAAATATCCATAATCGATGAAATAACGATCACGTTTATCGTTTTAAATTGCAAACGAGCCAGAAGACCGTCCGAATCGAGCGTCGAATACTCGTTATTTCGTCTTTAATTGGTAGATAGCCGAAATGCACTAAACGGAGTCGAAAATACCTAGTTAATATTAGAGATAGTGTTCTTTTTATTACTTCGAAAGCGAAGTTGATTCGGAAATTTAATTTTATTCGTTTATCCAAGCTCAAATAGTATTATATCCACACGGATTATAATGAAAGGATAACGATAAAACAAAATAATGAAAACGCAACCATATTACTGACCAAAATCAACATTAAAACATTTGAATGCGTTCCAATTATATGTATAACTTCGTCCAATGCTGTCAGTTATCTACGTTAGCATAGTAACAGCGCGGATTATAAATGGCGACCAAATGAAACACAATAGGCCTGAGTTCGGTATTCGTGCTTCGAGCGCTGGTGGTCGGCAGTAAATCTTTTAGTACGGATCTATGTTAATCGATAGGACATTAACAACGGTGCTGGTAATGGTCAGTCCTGGCGCTCAAGGCTGCCTGGTGAAAGGACGCGAATCTGGATCATCCCAGCGTTCGCGGTGCAAATCTATGCTATATGCTCAGCATTCGTTTATATAAATCGGGAATTGTCGCTTGCATGCGCTCGTCTGACGTTAACCAATTGCGCGATCGCGAAAACGTAGTAGATTTGATGCGGCTGCGACGGGTTATAAATTGGCTAATGGGAAACCTTTAGATTTATTGGTCGGAGTATTAGCTTACAGTCTCATAGAATCGCTTTAATTTAATGTGCTTAGTTTGATATCAAACGTTTCTGCCTACTTTCTTAATTCAAAAGCGCGCTTGTCGCAGTGCCTTTGATATAACTGCGAATGTAAATTGTAATTGCTTAAGAAGCATTAAATAAGTAAATGTGCAGTTATGTACTTCTTGCACTTAAGAAATACCGGTCCAAAAAAGCTTCGGAGCAACAAGTTTAACCTTAATCCTGATCTGATTTGGTTTCGAGGCCTACAAAAATTGCATGCACTTCCTGTTTTATAACAACGTAATGAGAATACGGTTACGATCAAGGGTTGTTATTTAAGTTTTAACGGTGCTTAACAAACATAATTGGTGTAGTATATTTTTTTAATAGTTTTTCGGGTAAATGAAATGTAGGTCTATGGCTTATTAATGAATTGATGTTTTTATTTCATGTTTAATACACTATTAAAGCTCTTGATCAACGTGACTAAGTTAAATATTTTATTGATATTTGTAGTAATATGTCTACATGGCTAGTGTATGGAATAGTCTTTTTCCGATGTCAAAAATAACAAGTACCTACGCCGTTCTTTTGTAATTGTCAGCATTTGTTCAATAATGAAACAGTAAAAAATCAGTTGTGTTTTTTTTTCGGTTGTCCTTGCAGCAATACCTTCCTAATTTTACACTTGAAATGCAAATAAAATATTGGAGCAAAAAATACTAAAACCGACTTCAAAATGTACAAGTTTAGACTAAAAAGTAGGAAATAAATAATATTTTTATTAAGTACTCAGTTGAAAAGAGCATTATAGAAAATCAAGGAAATCATTAATACATATTTATAATTCATACTCCAATATATTTGGAGTCACAAGCACCAGCTTCCAAAGGTTGAAAGAATCTCCAAAATCGGAATTCCCAGAAAAGGGTTATGAGATAACAAACATAAAAAAATCAGTTGAATTGAGAACCTTCTCCTTTTTTGAAGTCGGTTAATAAAGGCAAAATTAATTTTAATCAGTAAGTATGTAATATTTAAAATACACAGTCGCCCGTCACGGTGATATACGCGCGAGTAACATGCTATCGCGTTCAGTATTAGTGATCAATTAGTTACAGTAATGCTCCCAAAGATACTCCTGGCGTTAACATCGGACGCATGCATAACATGCTAACTGCATGCTTGCGAAATGGAGTCGCGATAAACGATATATAGGTATTATCTTGCAAATAAGTACAGGCTAATAATGGCGAAATAAATTGATGCAAGTGAGATCACGATTCGCAAGTTATTACCGAAGCATCTACACCATTTTACGCCGTGAAAATTAACCGACTTGCGGAATTACGTTGGGCTAAGTCGTGCATTTTCATTGTTTGTTTTGTTGTTGGTTGTAATTACTAATGCTTTTCGAGTAATTATTGATTGATGAATAATAAGGATGTAACTAAAAGCATTATATTCTCACAGTGTAGTCAATTATTTAGCATTAAAAATTTCTTATACGGTTGTTAGATGATAGTCAATTATGAAATTTAATCATAGGTATGTGACTAAAGACCCATGTATGACGAACTTTTTTAATAGATAATATTGCAAATAACACTTAAATTTTAGTTTAGTTTCGGTCTTGGGATTTCTTGCTAAGTAGCACTAACTACTCGACGTCTAATAATTGCTGTAGGCACAGTTTGCATATTTTCCCAGGCGTTTGAAAATGTTATGTAGATTTACGTGTAATTTTCTTACATTAATAAGAATAACACATTATTTTAAGAAATTATTTTCTCCGAAATATATACGAGTTGACTTGTGTGTATTTAATATTCAACTTCATAAATCTCATCTATTCCATTTAATGGCGTCGCGATACATAAACGTACGCATTTTGCCAATGTCAAGTCAAAAATTGTACGGTTGATTGGAGTTAAAAATAGAGGTCTTTCAACACGTGTTTTTACAACAAGAACTCGGGAGAAACTCATAAATCTCATCGTTTCGTGACATGCGATTTCGAACGTTCGGTTATTTGAAAGAAATCTTTTTTGCATAATTAATTAATAATAATAACAGTTGTAAATTAAATAACGTTATTACGGTATTTTGATAACATGATTCAATTAATAACTTATATATTTTCAGTTTAATTATATCCCATGATTGCTTTCGATAACACTAAAACTGCAATATCTACGTTCCCAAGATATCTAGTTAAGCGTTTAATATTTACTTGGTCGGTAGGTAGTAGTTATGTGCAACTCGTCTTATAATCTCAGCTCACGATACTAAGATTTTATTGCAATATTTATTGGTATTACCTACGAAATAGTTATTTAAGGGTAATATGGTTATATTACGACAAAAGACATTATTGTTAAATAGTAGACTAATAAAGCAATCACGAGAATTAACTTCATTTATGTGGGTGCTGTCGCGAATTACACACTTATCAGAATTTAGTTATTTATTGCCTATTTCAAATGCTAATAATATGTTTTATTATGATTAAAATATCATCATCGAATTCAATCAAATACAACTAAATAATACTTGGTACGTAATCTGTAAACCTGAAGATACTAGTATATTCATGAGTACATAATTCATAGAACTCTGGATTACGAAAGTAACTCATTATGTTGTAATACTACGGTACATAATAAAAACAGAAATATTTTAAAAAAGAAACGTTTATTTCACGGTTATTGACTAATTGTATAAAAAATACCGCTGTATTCATAAACGCTTCATAAACTTATTCTAATTAAACTCATAAAACACGCTCTCTACTCTTTATTTAGCTTATGAGTGACAAAGACGAAAAACGTCATAGGTCAAGTAACTCATTAAGATTACAAAAGATTATAGAAAGGGTGTTTTGTGAATATCATAATTATATTCTCGTAATGACTCCAAAATTGGAATCCAAATCACCGAATCGTTCGATAATTGGCATAACTCGAAAGCGGTATCAAAGAAGTAATTTCGTGACATAGTTATTATGGGTAAATCAGTAGGTACTCAGAATTTTCGATTCTTATACAAGAGAAGACAACTTCAAAACCCGAACGCCTCCATCATACCTGAATTGTAGTTTTTGAGATGAGGCAGAAATATAACTTTAACCATACAAAAATTTAACGGATCTTTTTATCCATTTACTGAATTAATTTCACAATATTTCAAGGCAATGCAGCAGCGTTACTCGAAATGAATATATTAATTAGTTTGTTTTTGGTTTGGTTGAGGCTTTTGATTTGCGCTCTATTGTACATTCAAACTAAAAAAAATAAGTAAATATATTTACTGACAATTTTGTATACTAATTCCAGAATTTTCAGATATTTTACCACAAAATCGCACTGAAATTATTTATTGATTGGTTATACAAATAGTTTGTAATGTACGCAGCACTTTTTAGTATAAAGAAACACTTCCTAGGTTTAAAAGTAATGTTAATACATATAGAAAGTCCCATTACAAATGATAATCATAACAGCCTTTATAATTCTACTTACTGCTGGGACATAAGGTCATGGAAGGTGACCTTGTCATAGAAGGAGGTTACTATACCCTCTAACTAAGCTAACATGCTTATGTTAGGGTGAAATTATGTGAATTCCATTTGTTAAATTATGACGCCCAACAGCATTACCTTAGGTGCGAATAGTTAACATAAACATTTAAAACTACATTTCATATGACAATTACGTAGATTGAGTACGCATGTTCTCTATCTGAATGGGCAGCTAACATCACTGAGTTGTTTATATGACACGCTTGATATACGGACCAATGCGAGCTTGGATTAGCTTTTGATCTTAATTCATGTTGAAGTATATACCGTTGTAGTAGTAACCATTCGTAAGTTATTTCGCAGCAACCATCTCTACGAGCAGAACTTACTTTGTTCTCGACACGCACACATCAAATACAAATAAGTGTTGCGCCATGATTGAATGAATACCGGTCTGCATTGTCCGTTATTTAGTTTACATATTTTTAATTAACCACTTAAATCACTTTAGTTTTAATTTAAATGTTTTAAAATAAAAAAAATAAAAAATGTCAGTTTTTGCGAACGAATGCAAGTTTATTTTAATTTAGAGAAGTTTTAAACGCATTCTCATTAACTAAGTCGGACTAAGGAATAAAATGAATAAAATAAATGCACACCAAATAAATATGTACAGAGTTCTTAATTTGCTTCCCAATCACAAGGATTTGTAGAAATGGACATAATGTAGGGTGGATATTTATGTGGATTAGGCTTAGTGCGGTACTGAATTAAATAATAATGCCGCGTTCATTATAAGAAGGTACTAATATGTATTTCCATGTAAGTATTTTAATAATGTACAAGGATAGCGTACATTATCTCTAAAAGGATTACGTTTATCAATGTATCGCAAGTATTATTATTCTTCATGATTTTATTAAAATTCATATAATTACGCACCTAACTATAAGTAGGGAGGAAAATTAAAATGCAAAGCTGCATTAATAAGCGGTTATTCCACTCTTCAAAAACAAGGTCGAACCGACGATTTAATAAATTTCCGTATTCATTTCACTGCATGTAACATTTAATGTGGATTGGCACATTTTCAAATACTTTAAAATGCTTTGTGAATAGTACTTAACTTAGATTTTAAAAAAATTAAGGGATGCTTCAATGACCAAGTAATATAAGCCATATCTTAAATAAACAGCCCCCTGATCGCGCTATTTATGAACGTCAAACCAAAACCAAATCATTTACTTCTATTCTATCTATTCTATTCTTAATTAATGGCATTCGCAAATCTTAAAGATTATGCATTTTGCCAATGTCAAGTGAAAACTTAATTATAGTTACAAAGAAATTGTACGGTAGATTTTGGTTAAAATGGAGTCTCTCAACACGTGTTTTTACAACAAGAACTCGGGAGAAACCACCAAATCATTTACTTTTGACGTGACAACGTCTTATAATTCGATAGAGCCGGCTGCACGCACGAAAAAACATGACGTCATGCGGCGTTACCTAGCTCTGAATCTAATTCTCTAATTTGAATTTGGAATTATGTTCTTTAAAATTTAAACTTTCAATGATACCAAAACCAGCCAGATACAAATAGTATAGCCAAAGAGATTTTATTACAAGTTTATACATACTAATAGGTTGGGGAAAAAGTTTCTTCGCATTTTTTAAGAAAATTCAAAACATTTTTTAATATAGTTTATTTACATTTAACTAAAGTATGTAGGTACCATTTTGTTCGATAACTTTTGCCATCTTGTAGGTAGGGACATGATCCCATTGCTATAGAAATTTTGGGACTTCTGGTCAAAATACCGCGACAAGTGGTTTTGGCAGTCCTCTCGTGATGTTAACCTGACACTGCCTAAAGAATTCTGAAGAGACCGAAACAGGTGGAAATCTGAAGGTGCAAGGTCAGGACTATACGGCGGATGCATTAACACCTCCCAGCCAAACTCTCTTAATTTTTGCTGAGTGGCTAAAGATGTGTGAGGTCTAGCGTTATCATGATGAAAAACCACACCCCTTCTGTTGATTAATTCCGGCCGCTTTCTCTCAACTTCTTGCTTTAATCTCATCAGTTGTTCGCAGTAGAGTTCAGAATCGATGGTCCTGCCTGGTGGTAACAGCTCATAATAAATAATGCCCTTCCAATCCCACCACACACACAGCATCACCTTGTTGCGAGTTAACCCGGGTTTCGCCACAGTCTGTGAAGCCTGACCAGCCTTTGACCACGACCTTTTTCGCACGTTCTTGTCGTACGTGATCCACTTTTCATCACCAGTTATCAGCTTCTTCAAAAATGGTTCGGTTTCATTACGTCGTAATAAAGAATCACAAATGAGTACACGGTTCATTAGGTTTCTTTCAGTGAGCTCGTGAGGTACCCAAAAGTGGAGCTTTTTTGTGTACCCAGTTTTTTTCAAATGCGCCAAAACTGTTTTGTGGTCAATTCTCAGTTCTTCAGCTACGTCGTAACTACTGACATGCCGATATTGCTCCACTTTTTCGAAAATGGCATCCATTTTATCTGTAATAGGGCGACCAGAGCGACGTGCATCTTTGACATCAAAATTTCCGGATTGAAAACGCTTAAACCAAATTTGTGCTACTCTCACAGACATTGCACTAGGTTCATAAACATCGCAAATTTTTTTCGCGGCTTGCGTTGCATTTTTACCTTTTTTGTAGTAAAATGTTAAAATGTATCGAATTTCTTAATTAGATTCACTCATCTTGGCGGTACGAAAAACAAATGAAAATCACACATTTTCCTAATTTGAATTTGGAATTATGTTCTTTAAAATTTAAACTTTCAATGATACCAAAACCAGCCAGATACAAATAGTATAGCCAAAGAGATTTTATTACAAGTTTATACATACTATAATGCGAAAAGACTTTTTCCCCAACCTAATATAATGCGAAATCTATTAAACAAATGAAATTAATTTTTTCTTTTGAAAAATGCTACCATTCCATCAGTATTTTCTTAAGACGTTGTGACGTTCAACTATCGTCAGTAAACCGACTTTACAGACAACCAATTTTTTTTCAAAGGTTTTTTACATCTGACAGCCGTCAAGCTGTTGTCAAAATGTATGAAAACGGAATCATAATGGATTGTACGTAATACGTTGTAAATAGCACAATCAGCGCCCGTAGTTTTTTAGTAAAAGAAAATGTAACTAACTTGCTTTAACTTAGCTTACGCTATCCGAGTATACTATACAAATTGACTTCTTAACGCAACTACAATAGTTACGTTCTTTTACGAAAAAACTTACACTACGGGTACAGGGGCAGGACGTTTCCAAAAGTACTTATTCCTTGCAAATATAAAGAAACTATGATTGGCTGTGTGTTATCTTGTCATGCTTAGACCGCTGAACTGATTTAAATGAAATTTCATATAGGGATAGTTTAAGATCCTAGGCCTAGGAAGGACATAGGATACTATTTAGGCCTGGTAAAAGACATCCATCCACGCTATAAAACAAGACATTGCTGCATCTAATTTGATGTAACAAATAATAAAATTTGTGAAGATTTTCCTCAATAATTTTCTATACATTCTAACACACTTATAGCATGTTACTTTCATTTGTTAAATGATTTAATATAACACAATATCTATTGATGTGGGTGTATCTGTTATTAAGGTAGCTGTCAAACGGTAGATTTCTAGACTCAGCGTTGGTTGGCTTTATATGTTGATCACAATCATGACCGCATGTTTACTGCCAATTAACAACATAACTTTACACGTATGACCCTGTCAATACAGTTTCTCGTTTGAGGTTTTATTTGTGTTGCGACAGGTGAGCATCAAAATTCTATTACACTTTAACAATTAGTTTTCAAGTAAGTTGCTAATTAATTTTACACAGTGCATGTCGACGAAGGATTTTTGGTACGCTGTATTTAAAAAATATTTTAGCAGCATGACGAGAGAGTTTGTGTGTCGTAGTGTTTAGGACCGACATGCAACAGTGTTAATTATCTCCAAAAAGTCTTAATCTTCTTATTTTATATTAATGGCGTTCGCGGCACATAAAGATTACGCCTTTTGCCAATGTCGAGTGAAAATGTACATTAAGTAACAAACAATACGGTGTATTAAAGTTATAAAATGTAGTATCCCAACACGTTTTTACAACAAGAACTTAAGAGAAAACTATAAGCCTCTGTGACATAGTGTGAGTTCCACATAGTCAAAATAATTTGAACTATGTTTGTTCGGACTGCTGGGATGATATAGAGTGTAACATCTATTCTGGTTATTGGCTTTTGTTTGTTGGTAGGTACACTCGACGTTTGTAAGTTTTTAGGTTTGATGTAAATTTTATGTAGCCGACATAATGGCAACTTGTTACTTTTTAGAGGCACTACATGACCCATACTGCCAGATGTGATTTATGTATGTAAGCAAATATTAGCTAAGTATCGATTCAATCCTTTTTGGGATTATGAGAGTGATTGCATTAGTTTAAATGTGTACGTACGTGAAAAGTTAACCTTCTGCTGTAAATCAATTTTATTACTTTTTTTAAGTCAACTCTACACTACCCTCATATTGTAGATCGCGAGAAACATACTTTTCTCGAACGATGTTTGAACAATAAATCCCTAATAAAGTTTTTCGTAGGACATAAAAACTGCTACAATTGAATGCAATTTGTACAACTTTACTCAGATTTAAACGATCGAGAAATAAACGAGTTTCTTTTACCACCAACCAAGCAAAGAAGCCGTCTCATGTTACGCATCGATAAAATTACCCGAGAACATTAACGAAATAAGATCTTGTAATACAAAGACTTCTACGTGTAATTCCAATTGCCATAATTGCTCAATGGCTCCTTCTTTAATGTGAGAAGGTACTAAGTTTTATGTCAAATAATCAAGACCAAAAGGAACTTATAAAAATCCCAAATTCATAGAAGTTTTACCACGAAAATAATGAAAGCAAAAGTATATTATCACGCACATACTTGCGAATAAGAGCGACCCATATTTGGAGGGAGACAATATCGATTTTCGTTGAGATAATGTCGTTTACAGAACGATTCTGCGAATAATACAGATTAAAACTCCATAAGAGAGGCGAAGGTAGGTGTTTCACGAAACCGTAGCGAACCGGATCCAAATCGCAGGGCGATTCTGTAACTGGAGCAGACTGCCGTTGTCGGATCGAATGTCGCCCCTTACGATAATAAGATTTTCTTTCGGGCAGTTTCTCTTTTTTGTGAATGCACCTGCGATGTAGGGCAATCTCACCTTATTTCGAAACGAGTGATTGACGCTTGTAGACACAAATCATATATTTCTCTCGTCTACAAGCTGCTACACGTAAACGACGGCATTAGTATACAATTTGATTCGATTCAGAGAAGACCTTGTGCATACTCTTGTAAAGATACTTTTTTATTTACAAATTCACAGCTTTATGTCGAAAGTTATGTGATCGAAGGCTGATTCACCAGAGTCGAATTGGCCGTATTGTCGAAATTCCAAAGCATCGATGTACGTAAATACCACAATTTTGACTAGCCGTTAGTTTAAGCGTCCATTTCACCGAAAAGACATTGCAAAATTTGAATAGACGTGCCGAAACCTTATCTATTCTACAAAAATATTCATAATATATATTTTTTAATGTTAATATATTTAATGAATAATATTTAAAATTAAGAATCTTATAATCATCATATCAGCCGAGAGACGTCTACTGTTGGACATAAGCCAATAAGAATATTATAATATTTAGTACAAATTATGTTGTATATATATTTATTTCGAGATTGACTTTTCTGTTACAGTGATGCGCGCGCAACTTAAAATTTGACTTTCATTATTTTTTCATACCGCGCCTAAGCAGCTCTTACTTTTGTCAATATTAGAAGTTGATTAAATAGTTGTGATATATTCTGCTTATATTTTATTTTGTATTGTCACAAAAGGAGAATTCATTCAAAAATATTAAAAAAGAAATTTAGTACTTTTTATAGAACAGGTAAGGTTTCGACATGTCTAAGCGATAGACATTCGAAGGAGATCGTCGCAATGGCTTTTCGGCGAAACGGACGCCCGATCGAACTAATGGTAGAAAATCGATGATGTGGTACAACGATGCTTTGAATTTTCGGTAATCCGGACGTTCGAGAGAATGTCTTCGGTGAATCATGTATCGGCTACATAACAGATTCCTAACCATTTTTACATCTTATCAACTCTAGCAATTATTAATCATTTACAAAATGACGACTTGTTCATCCTTGATCTTATAAGTTAATCTTAAATGTGGATAATAAAAGAACTAACACTTGGAGTATCTTTTAGTTATAGGCAAAGCCGTAAAACACTGACATACTCAGAAATACTAATTAATTTTATGTAAGTCATAAATACACATTTACGAAATCCAAATAACCAATACGAACCTAGACTGTATGAGAAAATGATTCAAACAATTTCGTCAAGATTTATGGCAACCCAACGTAAGAGAGATATGTAGCAATTACATCTCAATTATAAAGCAATTATATTTATACATTATGAAAAAAGTTCTAGGTTACTTATTCGTTTAGGAAGTATTAATCATTTTAATTGAAAGATTTACCATTACAAAAAGAGTAATCTTCAATCAATAACGTTTATAATTAGTCTTGTCAAAGTTTCGCTACTTTCATTATTTTCATCTAACAACCCATTGTGGTTTTATTGGCGTTAGTTATTTTTGTATAATATTGTATGTAATTGGTTAAACGTTAATCTTTTTTTAAAAAAAATAATTGCCTCTTCTATGAATAATTGTAAGCACCACTGGTCCAGTGGTTCATCAACCGGAATTACATCGAGAGATCCCAGGTGACTCTCCTGGGGAGGACAAATTTCTATTTGGTGTTGCTTGTAGTAGGTTATCACCATCTTATTTTTTAATATATTTATTTGGTTTGTCAACAGTTGTTACAATAAAACGTAACAAAAGATCAAAGCCTAGTTAACTTAAAACTGATTGCAAAACTTATTACAGACAAACACAGCATGCAGTTATGTTTTACAGTGATAAAGTAACATCTTAAGATTACTTAAATACCTACTATTACAAATTAACACAACAATATTATGATAGCATTATATATTTAACTGAATTCATACTGATCGAGTTAGAAACATCAATAATGTCAATAAAAGCATTATACAAATCACACAAACGTGGAATCGGTGACTGCCGTCCGAACTAAGTCCTTCTATATGGAAGTGCAAACAATTTATCAATAGTGTTACGTGGATAGCGAAAGAAACTTATTAAAATTTGTCACCATAATATCAATGTTAACAGCGTTATTGTGTGCTGACAATTAATGATAAGATGGCCAGTACCTCTGTAAGTTATAGGTTTTATTTACTATTTTGATATAGGTATTACTTCAATTGCGTACAATAAGTTCGTCTTTATTTGGCACTAAAACTTTACTTTCGCTAAATGTTCAATCTAAACATCTATATAACCAGCTTAGTAAAAAACTACATATCTATTCATTGAACTTTCATGATTGCAAAAAGATAATAACTACATGGTTAAAAGTAATAATTATTTGGAAACAGAAAATTTACTACAATAATAATGTGTAACACAAAACACACACACACCACAAACATTATATGTACTTAGAATTTTGTATACAAATTTAATTTCAAATGTATACATATATTTTGTTAAGTAATCTATATGTAAGAAATTTAGTACGTAAGAGCTAAGACAGAGCGGGGCCTCCTGACACAGGTAATTTTTTTGCCTACTAGGAGGTCCCATCCACTGTAATCACATTGTTACAATTGGATGATGCAATAAACTATTTTTGATTTTGAAAACTGGTTTATATAAAGACGCACATAAACTTGAATGAGTGCGTTAAATACTTATACAAAATTGCAAAGTGCGTGGGAAAATCGGTTGGTCGAACTACGTTTCATGAAGTGGTCCATATTTTACGTCGGAGACGGTGGCAGCGGCACTGGGGCAATCCGCGCTAATGTCACGACTAGATTGTGCATCCTTGCAGCGCTTGCGCGGCTCAACGCTATAAATCAACGCAAGCCCCAACAGATCTGCATTGGCATTTATAATGACCGCATGTAACACTATCTATACTGCATGTTTATTATCTACAGTTAATTATATTGGTCGCGTTTCTCAAAATAATTATGTAAGTACTAAGTTAATTGAATTGCAAATCCTATTGCAGCAATTTCTGGTAATATTAAGTCACCGTATCTGATGTGCTGTCGTAAATTTAATATCTCATCGCATAAACTGTTGGGATTATTAGAAAACTTTGTTGCCGTTTCATAAATGGCTCAGTTCATAAAAACGAAGAAGGTGGTCTTGCGGAGTTGACGCAAGTGCTGTAAGTGAGATGCCCGTCAGTCGTACAAACTGACGCACGTTCAAGAGTCGCGGAACACTGGCAAGTGGAACTTAACGTTTTCAAATCCTATTTGAACCGAGGTCGTTAATTGCATTAACCGCGTGTCACTCTCGGTCCACGGTTACGCGCCGCAATCTAAGCAATGATAATTTCACTTCAACTGCTATCCAGCTTGAATACATAATAATCTAGCATAAAATTGCAACAGCTGAGGTAGATGAGAGATCAAAGGCTGTGCAAGCAAACGGTCATCTTCTTGGAAATGGCAAAGGTCACAGCGCGTTCGTTCGCGATGAATCGGCGCGGCGGGCGGCAAGGCGCACTGCTCCGGTATGCGCCCGCGCTCCCATTACGAACAGCTACTTTTATTTATTGATCTCACGAATAGATCGGTAGCTAATTACTCAGCAAAGGCGAATAACTTTCGCTTTATATACATTCGAAGTGAATCTATGAGGAAAAACTGAATCAAATACTATCTTCTAATGATACTTTTGAATGTTAATTTACATTTTGACATAATTACGCCTATATAAAATAACTTTAGTGTAAAATATACGCGCTAAAAAGGCAAAATGTGGCATAGTGCATATAGCCACGTCACGAATACTTGATCGTGAAGTATCAAATATTCAATACATTGTATACTGCACGATCACATCAATATTAAAGTAAACATTTATTTTTGTTTTGGTGGTCACGTTGTTGTTATTTCTTATTTCATTTTCAGCTGGTTATTATAGCACTAGAAGTAGATTGAGCTATTGCTTAAGTCCTCAAAAATTAGGTTAATGTATAATATAACTAACTATAAAAAAAGTTTTCATTTCATTCATTAGTTGATACTAAAAGATCGAAAACGGGTATAGATCAATAGAAACATCATCAATCTCCGTTCGCTAGTACTCTAGTGCAGCATTTCACTCCGTCAATTAGCTGAGGACGTATTCGATCTAATTGATATATAGAGGCTGTGAGTAGCACACCTGTGCACCGTATACCTTCATTCCCTTTTTCGTCAACAGGCTACCAACGAGACAAACTCGCCGCAACGGCCAATTAAAACCGTCTCATTGTCGCTACTCGCTGTCGCTATCAGAGCCAGAATCACAGACCGCCTGGCTGCTGAAATGCCGAGCTTGCTTGTGATTTATAACAGGGCTGCCACTCGTTCATTTATTAAAAATATAAACTTTAATGACAATGTTAATAAGAATGTTTTATACACAAAACAAGTTTTTAAGAATTCTGGGCATGATACTGCCGTTGATACTACGTAACAAAGAAAATTTCTTTTATTTTTAATTGTTTATTTTTTGTTAATAATAATAATGACAAGACGTTTAAATTAAAACTATAGGCACATAACGCTTCTTTCTACAGTGGTTTAGTCGCATGTAATTTTATATTTTTTTATTACAATGACAGTGAATCTCAAATATTTAAATAAAATTTAAACTAAGTTAAATATTTCAGTATTTAGTGGCGAGCTCCGCAACATTCGAACGTTAATTGTAGATTTATTTTTGTTAACCAACTCGCGCAATTTGTAAGCATTGCTAGATCGTAAGGCTTGATATAGCGAGCATTGAGGTCGTTCGTAGAGCTTAAAGACATAACAATATTGGTTGTCCAACGGAGTTATTACTTAGTGTATAAGTAGCCTGAAGTCTAAACACATTTCTATTACATAATTAACTCAGTAATTCATATAAATACATATGCCATCAAGACGTTGTTGACGACAGACGCAACTGCACTATTTCGGCAGACACGTCACGCGTACGAGTGCGAGAGTCTCAAATTGCTAATCAGATTTTTAATCTAAAACACTTTAATTAATACCACCCATTATACTAAACATTGACGCTAATAATAGTAAAGCAAATTAATTTATCATAATGAACTACGAACAGGTAATTCTTAACAATTACATTTCAGTAGAGATATTGTTTTGGTTTAGTATATTTTTGCTTGTAGCGTCAGAAGATTTAAACAAAAGAGTCAAGTTGTATCGATCCGCTTATCTTGTAATCTGCACGCTGTCTGTGATTTCATTAATTAGAGATCAACGAACTAAATCTGTAACTGACATCTTATCAGCATTAGACATCTCACTGCTACAGTTCTTTTGTAATACCTAGACAACTCTATTACGTTAGTTTTATTTGGTGCAAAACCAAGCAGCGTTTATCAGAAAGTAGTTCACAGAAGACAATTATTTTAAAAAGCAAGTTATTTATTTTAATTTTTTTTATTTATTTATAACCTATAAGTCCACGGACTCGAAGTCAGCGACGCGACGGGCGGGGCGACGGCGTCAGCGGCGTGATACAATGCATAGATTTAAATGGAACAGGCCTCGAAGATAACGGCGCGACGAGAGACGCGCAAGCGACGCGCTCAAGTCAAGCGGTGCCCACGCGTCTGTATTAAGCTAGTGTTGTGCATTTTATTTATTGCTTTTTATCGACCGACGTTTCAAAATGCCGTCGAGGAGCAAATAATTTCAATTATTTTTGATAGGATTCAGACACTAATTTCTCATAACACAACACTACGCCACCCTATAGCGCCGCGTGATCTGCCCGCTGGCTTCGAGGCCGAGGGTGTCGCACTGTCGCCGCCGCCCTCACCGTCGCCTCGCTGACTTAGAGTCCGCAACCTAAGACGCATTCATACTCTAAAGTCATGGCCATTTATTCCAAAAATCCTTACCATACTAGACGCCTTGGAGTCACTACAAACCAGGGTCTAGACGCGCGACCGAATCTTCTATTTCGAGACTTAGGTACTATGCTTATACTGTGCGTCTCTACAACCAATGCAATCGTCCAGGTCTTTGTTACTTTTTTCATGTGTACTATCATCAGTTTCATGGTTAAATCTAGGCTGTTGAAATATTCTACTCCCGTAGTGGTAAAAAATAACCAACCTACCGATAATCGTAATGAAAAAAGAGAATAAGAGAGGGAGAAGGCGAGGGAGGAGGTAGAGATCTTTGAGTTCATCTCACTTGGCATATATAGACATTTGCAGTTCCACGGAGTTACTCCCGCGGGGACAGACTTGCTCCTATTCCCTGCACCCGCAGAAGTCAAAAAATTGCTCCTATCCCTGCATACCGCAGAAGTCAAGAAAGTTTACTAGACTAGTTACTTATGGGTTCTCCTGTAATACTCGTAGTTACTTCTAATTTAAAAAAAGTCGTGTCGATTTCAGTATAATCCTCTTTTTTAACCCTCGACGTAAAAAGAGGGGTGTTATAAGTTTGACCCGTCTGTGTGTCTGTCTGTGGCATCGTAGCTCCTAAACGAATGGATCAATTTTGATTCGGTATTTTTTTGTTTGAAAACTGACTTGATCGAAATGGTTCTTATCTATAAATTTATGTCGGGGGTTACATAAAATTTTCGATTTTGTAGTTTTTATCTTATTCGTTCTCTAAAGTGTTCTTTTATTATATATTTTTTTTAATTTCAATTTTCACTTTTTTATTATTTCCGACAATGTCTAAAATAAAAATCTGTTCATTATACGCTTAATAAAACCGCGAAACATGACAAAAAATAGCTGGTACGTGAGTATCCGTTTTGCTTAGATTAGCATTCCGAAGATAGCCCTCAACATTAAATATTGAAAGGTATCTTTCAATCGTTTCAATCCTTTTTCGCCACGTTTTAGTAATAAATTTCTATAAGCTGCAAGGTACACTTTCGCGACCAGTCTAGTTATTTTATAAACGCTTTCGGGGATCGTCTTTGTTCGCAGGCAATTTAGTTTTGAATGGAAACATGCAATCAAATATGTTATCAAGACCATTTCTAATGATAGTGCGTTATACAATTTAGTTTTTATACTAACTGTGCATTAGAATGATGTAATTTGTTTTTGGGAAAGTAAACTAAGTTAATTATATTGATTGTGTATATTTGTAGATGAGCATTGAGCATATATCTGTTGTAATTACAGATGTCTGTATAAGTATTATATTCTTAATTAATGGCATCGCGATACATAAACGTTACGCATTTTGCCAAAGTCAAGTGAAAATGTGATTAAAGTAACAAAAAATGTTCGGTAGATTTGAGTTAAAATGGAGTCTCTCAACACGTGTTTTTACAACAAGAACTCGAGAGAAACTCGTCTGTATAAGTAAGTTGTCAATGCCATTAACTTTTTTTAGAAGTAAAATTGTTAAGTGACTGATCTTCCCGCTTTAAAATATAAGTGGATAAATTAAAAGCTTCAAATAAAACTTCCACAAACCTAAATTCAATAAAATATCATCTTACTAATTTTACCTCTAATATCATTTCAGTCCTAAAATCATATAAGAGATAAAATTTGTTTCTCAATTGCTAATATTTATCTATATATTGTGAACGTTGGCGGCACTGGCTGCATTTGCATTTAAAAGACACGTCGAATGATAACTTAAAATGCGTTCGGACTATGGTGGGCCATTACACATTTATGTTTACGAGTTCAGTTAAGAATTAGCGTTTCCCACGCGGCTTGGCTTGAATCATACTTGCACCTTACTTCAATATATTACGTTCATTAACCGGCATCGAGTTACTGGTTGCTACAAATCTAATTCCTTTGAACGTTATAAGCCATTATGCAGTTTGGTTGTTTTTGTTTCAAACTGTCGCTTTGTTTTATTTCGGTATAATTATGACAATCAAATCGCGCGATGCAATATGTATTCCATATGATTAGTAAATTTTTTTGTGCACCACTCATTGTAAAAGTGGTCAAGTTTTTATTTCCTGTTTACTAAAATGATACTGTGTGTCAGCACAAAAGTATCCCGACCGATAAAAATGAGCTGGCTATGTGTAACTGTTTAAGGAAAACAATTGAGAAACGCTCGAATTAAAACAAAATATTAGGGTCCTTGTTATGTTTCATATACTTACAAATATTATTCAACACCCGTTATTGAATGGGCCATCAAACACAAGCCCATCAAAATCGTGATATTTCTATTGAACATTATTCACTTTGGTACTTACATTTACAACATATTTAGCAAATACAATTTGCTACGCGATCTCGTAGCAAATTATGTTTGCTAAAAACATACCTAATCTTTAATTACTTGACCAGATAATTATTTAAAACGGTCCTATAAGGCAATTATATAACGGAAAACTACTATGGATAGCCAAAACACTTGTGCGAAGTGCCATTCTTAGTATTATTAACACTTCCCCCATCCCTTATCCTGTAGTAGTCTAATGAACAGCCTAACCTAAATACTGTCGATAAAGGCACCTTCAGTCTGCCGCTTAGAGACTCTCGGTCTCTCGGAGACTCGGTGTAGAAACTCTCCCGCGGGAGAAGCTCGCCGATTAGAAATCCTCTCTTGGCTGTTTCGACTAGAGGACCCACCGAGGTCCTCGCCTTCACCAAAAAAGGTGACGCAGGAAATATCATCAGTGATAATCTGCAGTAGTAAATTCAAAATACTAGAAACAAGCTTCTACGGGAAGTTCATCAGTAGCAGTAAAGACTATCGACCGTCTGTGTCAACAAAGTAAAAAAAAAAGAACGACATAAACAAAACACAATAAAGTGCATATTGCATGGCGAATGCTAAAGTTGTCTGTGTAATTATTTTTTGTTATTTGGTTGTCAGACATGTACCTTTTTTTAACGGGGAGGTCAAGTGCATTTACACATCGTCCCGGCGTGGTTGTGCAAACCTCAGGGGATATGTGGGACTCGAGGTAAAGGCGTTCCCTACATACCCACTAAACATCCTCCCCGGCCTGACGTTCAGTGCGCTATTACGGGACGGCTCGGGATCTGCGCACTTGAGCGCAACTACACCGAGACCGTCCCAACGCTGCCCGTCTAGGCACTCCTTGTGCACCAATTGATTGCCAGCAGCCACTCCTCCACCGACGGCTGCTCGACCTGGCGCGTCCTCCTGACGAGGACACCGGGAGCAGCCATCGGACCGTACCAGGGAGACTTCGGGCGTGGTCGTGGCCCTGAAAAGGGCCGTTCGGAACTAGCCGTGGTGGGAAAACAAAAACAACTCGATGATGCACATGCCATCTTTGAATGCCAAGGGGACACACTTGACACCAAAAGCCACACACCCGCCGAGAAAGTTTCCCCACCACGTTACCAGGGTCCGCCACGTGGAGGCTTCCGGACGTGGACCCCATCAGACATGTACAGTCAACAGCACGTCGGGGTATACAAAACTGTCAAATTTCTCCAAACGATTTTCAACCTAAGGCTATTCAATATAAAGTGCATAATGGATTGGGATAATTTGACAGTTTGTGGTAACCCAACGTGCTGTTGTCTGTACCTGACTGCCTGGTGGCAGGCAGTCACCGTAGCCTATAAAAGCTAGCAACACTGAGGTGACACTCCTTAGTCCCCTACCCTACCTCGTGGAGCTCTGGTAGGCTTACTCACCATAGAAACACCTCACAAAAACGTAGTGTTATTTGACTGGAGCCTTCTGAAATTAGGAGATACTGCCCCAGCTGTGCGATTCTGTGAGGATCTCACTTCTCACCTCACACCTCTTTTCAAATTAAGCTGTAAAATTAAAACTTCAAAACAAGGTTTTTCGGCGCTTGAAAGTCGAGCGGTCAACCACTGTGCCCTACCTCGTCACGAGACATTTTTACTACAGTTCGCTTGTTCTATGTTTTAAATACTTATTTGGTTGCACTTACGTGTCTAATGCAGTGGCCCGTAATGCGCGGCTGCTGCCGGTGCGCGGCGAGATTTCGCAACACACTCGTTAACCCACATGCACACGCGCCGGTTCCAGTAACTTATCAAACTAATAAAAGTCTTTTCCAAAGAATAAGGAATTTAATTATAATCACATGAAGCTAATGCTACAGAGGCACCATCAAAATATACTTATTTTTCTAGTTGGATTGTTTTATACCGTTCTGATACCTACAGATATATTATGTGGAAAATTTCTGGAAAATTCTTTCCACCTTACAGAAGATTGTAATAAAAAAGCACAATTAGTAATGCTATGTAATACGTTTTCATGTCTGTAATGAGCGAAATTTCTGCTTCAGAGTGACACCCTTGTCGTTGTCCGCTTTAATACCAATACGAGTGCTATAAGAAATATTGAAATAAAAGGCGTTTCACAAAAAAATGTCTATAGTGGTTCGCCCATCGGAATGCGATACTTATGGTGTTCAATACAAAGTGCTCGGTTTGATTGGTGGTTGTTTTAAGTCAGCCTGGCTAGCTACCGCCATCTTATATTTATGTCGCTATTAGTGTTAACAGAATTAAGGTCGTACCACATTTATAAGCTAGGAAAGGGAACGCCCCTTTTTAACACGCTTATCTAAGCTTCATCTGTATGTTTGTATGTAACCGACTCCTTGGTACGCAATTTTAACCCACTTTAAACGGTCAAGATTTCATTTAAACTTTACTTATAGACTTATCAAAGACCGATGACATTACAAAAAAGTTATTATTCACTTTTAAGTCAGATTTAACATAAACGCGTGTTTTTTAGCTTTTTTTACTATGAACTCTACGGAACGGCGGCTACGACGGACGCAGCGCATCGCAACGTTTTCATAGTAAAAAGAGGCGACACGCTTCCGAGCAATAGTCAGTCCCTCTGTGGTTGAATAAGGGTTCTGGGTGTATCTTGCTACCACCTACG
Source organism: Elophila nymphaeata (assembly GCA_955850985.1). NCBI lineage: Eukaryota > Metazoa > Arthropoda > Insecta > Lepidoptera > Crambidae > Elophila > Elophila nymphaeata. The sequence continues at coordinate 13,719,742 of OY039069.1, read as the reverse complement.
GTCTATCATCACTTTTTTTGTTGTTTACCGGGGAGGTCAAATGCATTTACGCATCGGATATGTGGGACTCGAGGTAAAGGCGTTCCCTCCATACCCAGTAAACATCCTCCCCGGCCTGTCCTCCAGTGCGCTATTGCGAGACGGCTCGGGATCTGCGCACGTGAGCGCAACTACACCGAGACCGTCCCAACGCTGCCCTTCTAGGCACTCCTTGTGCACCAATTGGTGGCCAGCAGCCCACAGGGGCTATCGACTAACGCCAGCCCTTGTGGGCCGCTGGCCGACGCCGGCCTTATAGGCCGCCTCCTCACCGACGGCTGCTCGACCTGGCGCGTCCTCCTGACGAGGACACTGGGAGCAGCCATCGGACCGCACCCAAGGGACTTCCGGCGCGGTCATGACCCTGAAAAGGGCCGTTCGGAACTAGCCGTGGTGGGAAAACAAAAACAACTCGACGATGGCATGTGACTTCGAATGCCAAAGGGACTTGACATCAAAAGCCACACCCGGCCGAGAAAATTTCCCCACCACGTTACCAGGGTCCGCCACGAGGAGGCTTCCGGACGTGGACCCCTCGGTCTATCATCACTAACTATCAAATATAAAAAAATCAATGACAGTCAGCAATAGCTACGCTTCAATATAATTTTGTTAACAAGCAAAATGTGTAAAAAACACTGTAACCCGACTGCTGAAAAAAAGAATGGAGAGTAATTTGTTAAAATCGGGTGATTCCCACACACGCCGTACGTCTAGCCAGCGTGCGCTAGGTCCTTAAAAGGATTCCCCATCATCAAAAAAAAAAGGTGGAACATACATAAATACGAAAATACATACATAGACTGCTAAAATCATTAACTATTCCTTTTGGCTTTGCCGTAATCGGGTAAAAAAACAAGCATAGAAAGCTATTATTTTGTAAATTAAAGTTCAAAACTGAGATTCATTCAGCAATTGAAGCAAAAAAACGTTATGCTAATGTGACGACCGTCCAAAGTAGTGCCAAGCTACGCAGGCCAGCTTTAAATCTCGCAGCGTTACACGACTAACGGTTATGAATTTATAACAAAGATAAATTATTGTGAGTATTGAGTTAGCGTCTCTAGATATGGTTTATTTATGGTTTATCAACACCGATAAAATACATTATTTCTAAGCTATTCCTTTTGAGTTACTATAATTAAGTAAGCTTGGCAGAGCTCCACGTGTAGACCCGTTACTAATTTTTTAGCGACTTATATGTCGAAAAACCGGCCAAGTGCGAGTCGGACTCGCACACTAAGGGTTCCGCCGTAGAAACGTAGCGGTTTACAATTTATAAACTGCTGTATCTTTTGATCGCGTTAACTTAGAAGTTTGATTTTTTCACTGCTTAAATGGACAATAGACTAAGGTATTTGGTATAAATTTCAATTTGATACCTTTATTCGTTCGTGAGAAATAAGGTAGTAAGTTTCATTTTATTAAAATATTTTTATTATATTATATAACTAAAAAAATGTGATTTTCGCAATTTGTCCTATATTTGCATTATATGACAATGCTTCATGCCAAATTTCAAGATTCTGAGTTTACGGTAAGTATCCTGTAGGTTTTGATTCCTTTGCGTCGGAAATTTGTTGAAAATATCGACATAATCGGCTGTATCTTTTGATTGGCTTGGCTTAGAAGTTTGATATTTTCACAGCTTAAAGGGACAATAGACTTGAGTATTTCATGTGAATTTCAGCTTGATACGTCCACGCGTTCTTGAGATAAAGGGTCTTGACAGACAGACAGACAGACAGACGGACAACAAAGTGATCCTATAAGGGTTCCGTTTTTTTCCTTTTGAGGTACGGAACCCTAAAAAAGAATGAACGTTGAGAAAATATGTGAACGTCGGCAAAACAAATGAACGCCGGGATAGACAGGCCCATAAACATCTGTTTGGCAGCGTAAGTAAGATTATGACACTCACTATGGTGATTGATTACTTAACATTATCCGGAGAATATACCTCCTCGTCCCCTTATACGTTATTTTAGAACACCTTCATCAGGTCACCATAATTTTTAATACAATGCTGGTGATAAGGAGAAGATTATTTATACATTGTTCTTATTAGTAGGTACTGTAAGAATATTGAGTACTCAATGTTGAGGCTGAATTTTAAACTCCCGTGGGGATGTTACTGAATGACTCATTGACTCGAAACTCTTCATTCTGCTGTACAGGTACGTCAGAATGAAAAGTTTCGACTATAAGTTTTTGCGTTTAAAAATCGTAACTATTTTCGTTGTGTTAATAGCTCAATTTGTATAGGAAATGAATAGTGGAAAATAGCGCAAATCATGTTTCCCTTGTAAATTGAGCTCTCAACGCAACGTTTTTTTTTGCTTAGTTTTTTATACGATAAACTTACACTACAGGTACTGATTCAAAAGGGGATTCGCAGCTTTTTGCGATTCAAACTAATTTGTACAGATGAAACCTGATGAAACATCCTCTTTTTATGCAGAAACATAATATTACATAAAACCTCCTGTCGTCCTAGAAGCCAGTTGAAAATCAAAGTGAACAAAAATTGCGTAGTCAAATATTTATTTGCCGCTTTTTTATGAATACATGCCAATCCTTATGTACTTGCTTTCTTATGTACACAGTGCGAGATGAGACACGTGTGGAATGCTAAATTACGCTAAGGCATGTCCGAGAGTAGATCATACATTTTTGCTGACATAATATTGATACTGCTTGGAATACCGCGTTTAGTTTTGCAGACAAAACTAATTAAATGGAAAAAAGGTGTAACAACCAGCTTTTTAAATTTATTACTAGCAATAACTATCTAGAAGTAACAACATAATAACCGGATACAAACGGATTTGAATTATTTATCGTAATTTGTCATTCGTACAATTATAGTAGAAATTCTATAAATCTTATAATTAGCAGCGGGACTAACGATTGCTTAATTATGGTTCTTACGGAATCAATACATTACTTAAGTCATATAAAAAAATCTGATCTCGCAAAAGAAATATCTCCTTTTATTTGCATACAACAGGAAAAACCTACTACATTATTACTATCGTAAAATATTAGTAAGATTTTTGGTACGACATGAAGGCGTGTGAGCTGTGACCGACTGATCTCAATCACTCGATGTGTACGTTTGTTTATTTCTTATGATATGTGCATTAGATACTTTTTTATATAACCACACACGATTTTTTTGGCACTAACGTATTTGGCAACGAACTGAATATTTAAGTAACATTTTTCCTTTTGAGTTCGTTAATAATATTTTACTAAAAATTTTCAAATAGTTATTGTGAAGATATAAAACTCAACGATATTATTATTAAGAAAAAGGTTTCTCAGTTCTCAGATAGTCTGTTTAAAAATAACATTCATGGAAAATACGAACACGAAAACAATTTCTATTATAATTTTTTTTGTATTATTGAAGTTATACTTCTTTAGACGCGTAATGAAAAGATGATGAGAGTGAAATTTTAAGACTGGCTTTTGTAACACAAGAGTCAAAGCTCAACCTGTGACTCTTGTGTTACAAAAGTCAAAATTAAAGTTTAGAGAGCTTTTAAACGCGCTCTGGGCTTAGAATATTTCTCCAAGCTCACGACGATCATCACACGAGTTTGAGGAAATTATTCATGTCTTAGCCAATTAGAATCAACTTAATTCTCTAGTGCACCCGGCGTGCCTGGCAGTTGGAGTTTTCGAGTCCGCTTGGGATATAGAATTTTCTCAAAATTCATTAAGAGTGACTTTCAACTGGCTTTACTAAGCCCAAAAAAGACTAAGAACAATTTGCTCCAAAGTTTAAAATGTGCCAAAAAATCTATGTACAATGTATATTTTCGTTACGGTCCATATAGTCGGCCGCATCAACTTTCACAATTATAATCATCTACGGACTTTAGGAAATTAATTCCCTCTGCTATATGTGTCCGAGCCCGGTGATCTTCGTGTCACCTGGGTCTACTGCCCCAACCCCTTGTACCCCCATTTTTTCATAAGTGCAGCAACAAAAAAATCAAATAAAATTTCTTCACTATGTGCAAAGGAGCATAACTTCTCACGCGTGTACATAAGTACACGCACCCATTTTTTTGTGTGACTTTAGAGTATCAAAAATCTTCTATGTAGCTTAATCATTGGGATAAAATGTAATTTAAAGCTTAAATTTTATCTAACAAAATCTATAAATTTAACAATAGGTTAATTTTAAGTCTATATCGCTGTTATACCGATCTGTGTTACTTTTTACAAATTGGTGATATTTTTAATTGATAATTGTAAATAGAACAAAATATTGCAATAATAATAAAAATGCTTAGGTATATTGAAAATCATGACTTCAGTGGCACAATTGTGTCGTCTTGATAGTAATAAAACTATATTACGCAATAAACTGTACTCGTACATTATTGTACAAATAAATGCACTTCGAAATTACATCACCATCATTAGCCATTAGAAATCTCACAAAGAATGAGAAAAAATATATAATTGACAACTTAAAAGTGGCCTAACTCATCGCAGCTTTTGTGAAAAGTAACCTAGTCTCTATGTCACTAATTTCAGACAAAATGGGCGCTGTCAGAAAAATCAATAATAGTTTGTAATTAATTTTTATATTAATACTTCTTTCTGATGCTTGGCTCTGACATATTAACTTCGCCTTGTGACTTTCTTCTTATCTGTTATTATATTAAATGAAAAATCTTTTAACGGACCATACTGCACGCTGGCTAGGCGTATGGCGTGTGTGGGACTCACCCGGCGCTCTACAACGCTGGTCCCCACTAAAAACCACCGGTACCCTCCTAAGCCCTTATGGAGCCGGGCGACGCGCCACTAGGGGATTGCGCTAGGGTCCTAGGGTAGGCAATCACCAGACGGAGGGACCTATGCACTGCACCAGGACACGAGCCAACCCATGTGCTGATCTCACCGTAGGGTCGGACAAGAGCGGCGGTCATGGTCGCCTGCCTTTTCCGCCCGGTCTAGTTGTAATAACTAGTATTTAAATCACATTATTACTAAAATTTTCTATTTCAGTTGTAATATCTAGTGTTTAAGTCAGATTATTTCCAAAAGTTTCTATAATATATTAGCTACTTCTAATAAATTATAGACAATAAGATTTTTTTAAGAATAAGAAGTGTCGTTGTGGTTTATTGTCATCGAATTTACTTTACATTTCTCGACTTCTGTAACGGAATATTACGAAACAATATCTTTGTCAAAGCTTGTAATAAAATGCAATATAATAGGAGTCTTAAGAGCAGTTAAAATATATCTACAGTATTTATTCATGATGCAATGACTTAAATTACTGATTGAATTTAGAATTTTACGATCTTTGGCTTGAAGCCACTTGCATCAGAAGTTTAACGTATTTATGATAGTCACTGTTAAAATTTACTTAATTTTGTTACTTTGTAACTATGCGACTACGACACTACATAATACTGAGTATAAGGTGAAGTATCAATAAACACGTTCCGTCTTTATATAATACCGAGTTCTATTCTAATGACTGGCAATTCGTTAATTTAAAATTAATAGCATATTAAAAAGAAGACCCTATTCACTAGCGCTTTCCAACAAATCAACTTAATGCACAAATGATCATTCAATCATAAGATGTTTTATTTTAGCAATATATAGGTACATTTTGTTTCATTGTTTGTTGAAGTACGATCCGTCACTTTATATTATCTAACTTAATTAACGGAGATGGATTGTTTTGTGCTACATTCAATGTAATTTTATGAAAATTATAGTAATCCGTCATGCTCATGTGAAGAAACATCAGTTTTGTAAGTAGGTACGAACGCTGGTTCTTAAGTAGTTAATAAGTTTAGTTCCATGCCGGCGCAATAAGAACTTTATTTTACACAGGTGTTAAAAAGTTGCCATAATATTCTTGCAAGATATAATATCACATAAATTATAATAGGATATTCTTTGAAACTACAAATGTATCAAACATAAATATTCAATCATTACGCTGTTTCCGTGTCGTTAATTTGTTTTTATGCTTAAGTAATTTGTGTAAACTCAGTATGGAAAAAAATAATAACTATCTACTTGCGCTTTCGTCGGAAGAGTTTTCGAACAGAGCCTTTTTCTGTTTTCTAAGTTGATGGTTATTTTATTTTTCTCCTAAACATATTAGAGTCCGCTTGACATCTATTTGATACAAATTACCGTAATTACTCTTTATCTACTATTCAATAATATGCTTTATGCAAAGTATATGATGGAATTCGAAGTGGGTACTGTATCACTTTTCACATATGACACCTGTTTTTAGTTAGTTCTGAACTAGTTGCGTATCGTAGGTAAATAATATTTCGTCAAATATCAGACGGGCATTGTATCAGCTGACAGACGAAATGCAACACCGTTTGTTTCGGTCCCGCGCACTGCTCCAAATAGTCGTGTCGTTTTCTTGACAGACCTTTCTCATTTTATATTATATGAATTATGAATTTGATATAAGAGTAATGGAAATAAAATCATATCATATCAAAAAATATCATGTCATGACACTTTTCCTAGAAACAGATTTGAATGGGTACAACTAAGCGTAGTCGAAGTAGTGCGAACTGTATTTTATGTGCGAGCGTGCGGGAGGCTGTGCGGCGCGGGCGCAGCGCCTCGTGATGCCTGATAGGCACGCCGCGTGACTCGCTCGCCCTGGTTTCATACAGGATCTAAAGCACGAACAACGCAGACTTGTTAATTAAACATTCAGTAATAGCCACATTCCCATTTTAAGACGATACATACTTTAGTTGTCTTACAAATTTATCTCAATTTAAAACTACTGTGTTAAATTATAAATTAATAAAAATATTTCATCTGTACTAAAATATTTTTTTCTTTTATTTCAGATCTGCATCAACAACGGAGAGAGAATCATGGCAAATATATTAGAAAACCACATCTTCGTTGCCGTGGGTCAAGCGAACTGAGTTCTTGAGTAGCAGTGATCAGGGTTGGGGTGAATAATGGGAAAAAGGAACGTACGGATCAAGTCAGCACATTGCATTGGTCCGCCGACTGACCCGCGCGCGTCGGGCGCGTCAGAGTAGCACCCCAGCCCGCGCCAGCGCCCGCGCCTGCGCCCGCGCTCCACACGCACTACCAGTTACCGACGCTCTAGAGGCAGCCAATAAAGTACAAGTCATACCGGGTTATAACTCACTTATTTAAATTTAGATGTATTTATTGTAGTACAAAGACAAAGCGAACCGACACGGTGAAAGTTTGCTTATGTAGCAAAGCTGATCGATATAGAAGATCGAACCGGGTAGTCGTCCTCGGTTGAATAATTGAAACGGTAGACATGACGGCCACTGCCCCAGAACTGTCAAAGTCAGATTTCTTTGATTTCGTGACGTCGAATGAAGTTACTGATGCTCAGTATAAACAACAGATGCGTTCTGTGAACGTGTTCATGGAATCACCAGACTCTAGGTCGAATCCATTACTTTCGGAAGAGCCTAAGGAACAGAATAATAATAGTCTTTTAAGTATAACGGGCTCGCAAGGTTCATCTAACACCAGCATGGCAACCGCAACAACTTCCACCACTTTACAAAGTTTTGACTCTATATGGAATGTTGACAGAGATCGAGACCGCTTAGAAACAGCCATGTTAGAAGACCTAAACAAATATTACTGGACACAAGACAGTGAAATTAATGGATCACATCCATGTACTGATACGGCTATTTCAAATAAACTAATAAGTAACACTGATGGTCAAATATACACACTCACTGTTCTCAACCAAGATATCAATGAGCCTAGTGGAAATCGCTATTGGGGAAAAGAAGAAGACGTCTCAATGTCAAGTGCAGCTGATATTGAACAAACAGCTTCTTTAGATCTCGATTCCATTCTAAATATGAATGGTTTTCCAAACGATTTCAATCAAGATTTACCAAAAGTAGAAGGTTTTAATTACGATGAAAGTGAAACAGAAAACCAAACAACAGATATGACCACGAGCAATATAATCAAAGTAGAACCTTATAATTATGAAGACGCGGAGTTTCAAAACAGTGAGAAGAAAGACAGTCCTCATAGTCCACTTGTTGGAACTGCTACTATAATAGAAAATCAAGAATTTCATAATAATAATAACGACTGGAAATTAACAGATCAAAATACAGAAGCTAATGAGTCATTATTAAGAAGCGCACTACAAGGAAAGGCATTCATTAGATATAGTACTATACAAAAAAATACTATAAAGTTGGATGGGAGTACGGAATTAAAAAGGGTGATTATCAATAATAATAATAAAGCAGATGTACCATCCATGTATCAGGACAATAAAGATGCCGATCAAGAACTACTGATGGCTATCGGACCACCAAATGGAAACGTAAACATTTCAATATTGTTAGAAGATCCAAATACAACAGTTATAACGAATGGTGAAAATCCTTCATCGACTCAAAGTGTTGATGACATTCTTTTATCTCATCTGGACGATACATATCCAGAGGACTACGAAAAATTGAAAAGGATAGCAACCGAACTTGGCGAATCTATGCAGCCATTCTGCACAGTAGAGCCAATTGATTCCACAAGAAACGTATACAACATTCATCACGTTAATGGTGAGCTAGTAACCATGATACCCGCTGGAGAAATCCAGCTACCCCAACACCTACAAATAGTGACCACATCACCAACAGTGACTAGCACGAAAAGCACTAGCAAAAAGTATAATAAAAGATTACAGAATAAAAATTCGCCACCAACTGTACAAACGCAATCGGGCACAGCGATTCAGGCGGCAACATCGACGTCAAACAGTGTTAGAAAAGAAAGATCTCTTCATTACTGCTCAATATGTTCGAAAGGGTTTAAGGACAAATACTCAGTGAACGTGCACGTTAGGACCCACACGGGGGAGAAGCCTTTCTCGTGCTCATTGTGCGGCAAGAGCTTCAGACAAAAGGCACATCTCGCAAAACACTACCAGACACACATTGCACAGAAGAGCCCCGCCGCGAACGGCGCGGTGAAACCGAGCAAGAGGTAACGCGTCGGCTGCCGACACCACCCCGTCATTCTCATTGATAGTCAATTGAACTTTGCGCAGTGATAAACAAACGATGTTAATCGAATACCTAAAGGCTGAAATATCACAGAAGAATTTGGTAAGGTGCTAATTAATGTAGTAGTTATAGGAAATAAGGCAGGTGTAAAGAGATTTGAACGGTCACAACGGCCGTTGTCTAATTTGTTAATTCGTGTGTAATTCCGTCCGTTACCGAATACATTTTAGCTTTAGTCAGCTTTAGCTAACAACAGATATGTACTGTTAAGTGTTTTAATTACGAGAGAATGATAAGGTTATCATTCCATATTTATTAGTCATAATCGTAAATAATGTTAGTCTACAGTAAAGTCATACGTCATACACATTTCAAGCATTTTGTACATGTAGTTGACCTTGATTGAATTATTGTTACCGACTCGCACGCCTGTTATCAAACGCTGTCTCAATCTCTGGTTATATCTTTTTAGTTCAACTTTGTCCAGTAATCCTATCAATGGCAAAATGAATCAAGCCATCAGATAACCGCCGCCAACAATGATGAGCAGTACTGGGATTATTGCCCGCCACCGCTGTAATTTCTCCTGCGGAGCGACCGACTAAACTTTCTAAAAAATAAAAAAGCAAAGTAAAAGAACGGGCATTCAGTACCTACCATCTTTCACCGCTCAAATATCGCATCTCCGTAGTGCGCACTACTTAGGCCGCGGCGTAATTTTTTCCTTATACTCAATTCATGACTAGCGTTACTATCGTTTTCGACGGTGGTACTTGCGCGCTAATCGACAGCCTTACATAATGTTCGTTTAAATAATGAGAGTTTGACTTGGCAACGTCTATTTTTAAAAAGTATCATACTATGTTATTATTACGATTCACTTTGTAGAAATTACCCATTTGGAGCCATTATTGACCGAACACATCATCTAAACGGAGAACGGTTTCTTACTCCCAATATTACATCTTTGTTTCAAACATGGACAGCCCTGATTGCTCCCAGATTGCTATAAATTACAAATACAAGTGGTAGTTCAATCATGGTCTTTAAAATTGTGCTCCCTTTCCCGTATAATAAATTGGCCTTTCTTTGTTCATGACCAGCACTCATGATCTGAGCCGCACTTCACATTGTTTACACAGCTCGACTGCAGCCCGGCAATCATTTCCCTGCACCTGTCTGCATCGATAAGCCCGAACATGAAAGCAACTCGAAAGTGCCACTATTAGTGAAAAGCAATTGCCGTACATCGTGAACACCACCCATGATCTGTTTCACCATCGCTTTTGAAATAGATCGTGCTGATAAAACTTACTGATTTTTAAACAATGAGCTTTCACATGGCCGCCCAATCTAAAGATTATTATCGTCTATTAATATTTCCAAGTTTGGGTAATTTGTGCTTAACCACAAACAACTTATTTGGCTCTTTTGAAATTGTCTGTTCGTTAATAGATTACACAGCAGATTATATTAAAAGTAAAATGAATTTGATTTGGTCCGACCTCCAAAGCAGGAAACCAAGTCATTTTAATGAGTATTGAGCTGCTCGTGACGCAGCGTGTTTTTGTGCGGGCGTTAAGTCGCTGCGCTGTCTCCGCTGCGGTTTTTTCCAAAACCATGTATAATTTTATTTAGCACATGGAAATTCGATGAATCATAGTGCAATTTGGTTTTGTTTAACGATATAAAGATCTACGATTTAAAATCGATTATGGAAATCGTTTTTTTTCTAAAAATGCCGTAGCTTTCACAGTGATTAAGTTAAATGTGTCATTATCGTTTTACCGGAATTTATTTAGAACTCTATAAATTAAACTAAACCCTTCTGAACCAACTCAACTTTGGTTAATACTATTTAAAAACTACATCAAGTATTTTAATTGTATTTAAGGCATTTATGACGGCATTGTACAACGTACGGTAGTTTGTTGTAAAATAAAGCTATTATTAATGACTTTTAAAATTGACAGACTGATAACATGTAATTGGATCCAATCATCGAAATTAAATTGGGCTGACTGTAAGGTCGCGTCCACGACGTCGGCCCCCACAAGTCAAAAGCACCAATTCTTCGTTACGCACAATGTCGCGACTTGGCCTAACACGTTTCATTATCAGAAACTATTTCTATTATATTTTAAGGTCAACGTTTTAATAATTTTGATTCCAATCTCAATGCTGTTTCAGATTCTTCTATATTCCTATTTAATTGGGCATTTTTTTTATTGTTGACTGTCATATAGTTCGTTTTTTGGCATATCCAGTCATCACCAGTAGTAAATGTACAGCAAATAAGTTGTCGCTTATTATTTGCCATAGAATGACCTTAATTGGTTCGGAATGGTCAACCATTGTTTAGCGTTATACGGTCAAAGCTGAGTGTAGCCATTTGATTGAGATACCTTTATTGATACAAGGAATGTGCGGTGTCATTTTTTGTAGATACATTATTGTATGATTGCATTACAATTATGTTGATTTGTCAAAGCCAACAGATAGACGAAGTTAATTAAAATGTTGAATGAATAAAATAAAGCCGAAATTATTTATGGAAAACATGTCACGTGATACTTAATGTAATGTTTAATTATATGTATATAATGTCAATAAATTTAGAGTTCTACAAGTAATCTGTATACCTATAATCAGTGTATCTGATATTGGTATAAACAACTGGATACTATATATATGAGTGCTATATTATCGGTTCATGTAAGTACATCTTGCCAATAAGAACTCGTTTACAAATTAATTTAGTAATAATTTAAACAAACACTGCCTCTTAATGCTCCTTTCTGACTGAATTGATAGTTATAAAATGTGACACGGTAATGTGATTTTTTTAATTACCTATTGTAGACACCTTGTGCAGTTTTTATAATGAAAATATAAATTTATATCATCTTAGCTGATATCCCTTAAATCACTTTACACAGTTGTATGATTTGTTATTTTTACTTAAAATAATTTTAATATTCAGATCACATCATCCATTAATAGAGAGCTCTTGTCCGCAGATAGATATTATAACGTCACTATAAGGAAATTAAACTTAGTAGGTAATATAAGTAGTCTCTTAGTTGAGTAGTCTCAGGATGCTGGACCATAGAGTGAGCAAACCTAAAAACGTCTCTAAAGTTTCAGCACTCAAGTACATATCAATGATATAGAAGTCCAGGACGATGAACCTCTTAGTAAAAAGTGTTTTCCCATTTAAGACAAAAATAGAAAGCGAAAAATAATTTTACATCGGTTTTCACATATACGATAAGATCAAACAATACCTACGTAACTAAGCATTCGAGATTTACAGAAGCTTATCATGGCATATTCATCAAAAATTTCTACATTGCATACTCGGATAGATATGTTTTATTTGTTGTGATCAGTTAAAGCTGAACAAAAATACCATCCGTCGGCTTCAATTCACGGGTCATGGTGTTTATGGATCACGGCTCACGATCAAACTTCACTCGAGAGAACATTTGCGTTTCCATAGACTCTTTAGAGAGTGCAATCTCTTGTCGACGCCCGCGCCGATCCAAATGTCAAACTAAATCTCCGATTTGAATCATGAATGACAGACACTTAGCTTTTGACAAAACAACAGGAAAAATGTTGCATTTAAACTTGCTCTTCATATTACAAAAGTGGTTTTATTTCTTTTGTATTTTCGATTAGGACAGATCTGCACAAGGTGTACGTTAGGTAATAGGTATAGATTTCATCGATCAAAATAGAATAATATTTTGTAGGTATTCTCATATTCCTACAATGCTTTCATTCAGCTGTGTGACAATAGCCCAAATATACTACTTGAAGAATACTCATTAATTGTAAATAAATAATGAAGGTTTTAGATGAAACTAATTTGTGAAGTAAATTTATACTCTACCACTCGTATCTCATTAGATGGTATTTTGAAAATTTAGCGAATTTATATAGGTATAGTAAGTTTAATATTAATATGGAACTTTGGGAGATTTTACCAATTTATTTTAAGAAAACTATGGCTACCTTAAATGTTATGCGCGAGCATAGATGGTTGTTAATATATTCATGAAATATATTGAATTATGTATTTCAAAAGGTTTTATTAATAATATTGATCGATTTTTATTGCATTTGTTCCTGAGTTTGATAATTAGATTTTATTAATAATTACGTCTTGTTAATAAGAATTCTACGAATAATTACGTGCATGATTAATTTTATTTTATTTAGTGATCAGAGTAGATTGTAGCTTTAAGGATGAAGCGGACACGAACGTGGAAACGTGTAAGGGCGAACGATATGTTGTAAATATTATTTATTGTGGAAAAACTCTTTGGAAGGTGCAGAGAGGGCACTGAACTGGTTGGCAGACAGGAGCGCGGCTCACTCACGTGCGGGCGCTTGAGGCAGCGACGTCCACCTCATCCTTAAAAGAATACCGTCCTGTACAATATTTTCATTATTTATTTTTAGTATTATGGTTAAGTTGAAAAAGGAAAACAAAAGCATAATTGTATTTTTGATTAACCGGAGCTGTGATTTTTGCTTATCTGTATACCTATCTAATAACAGTGTCACTTTGTCGAAGGACCCAAAAGGTCGACACTTAAGTACTCGTAATCGCTGTAGTCTTCCAAGGTCCAAATCTATGGTCATTGATTTGTTTAGCTCTTTTGAACTAAAACGCCCATTTTGAAAAAAAAATAAGTTTAGATTATGAAGGGACACAAAATATTATTTTCGTGTAAAAAATAAGTAAGAGTGAGTGGGTGTTGGATGCAAAAGAACTGCTCAAATCCTGAGCCCTAGTTGTCTATCAGATTCGATCTGGTCACATATATCAGTATCACGCCGTAAGGTCTGTATAATGTAATAAAATAATTGTAGCTACCATATTTTTACAGATTTACAGTTTTGTATTGATTTTCTTAAATTTTTACTTTCCTACGTTAGTTTGCTAATAAAATGTTTTTATAATAATAAAAGTTTCATTGTTACTCCTCATCATTAATGAAAATTGGAATTATGTATAAGCATAAAAAATAACTTCGTTCTCTTACCCTGTTCCCATTTTATTTGGGGTCGGTTCAGTATTGTCTCCTGCCTGACACCAATCCTCCTTAGGGACGCTGTTATCTTTCGACTTCAGCCGGGACCAACAGCTTAACGTGCCTTCCGAAACAAGGAAGAAAATCAAGTTGGAAAATCATCTGTGAATAATCCGAGCACCAACCGCGCACTTGGTAGCTTGACTTTTGTGATCATTACAAAGAACGCACTGTTAGAGGCATGATATAGAAAGCAGAGAAGATAAAATTTATTTATAACGAACCAAATATACTTACAGCCTCATTTATAAACACCCAATAAACCTATTTTAGTTATTACCTTGTTAAAAAGTGTTTATCTCATTCATCTCATGCCAGAGTGACAGAGACAAACAATTTGTAAATATCTAATAAATTCACTTGTTTTTATGAACAAGAGGGTTAGAGTCACGGGCCGCGCATCCGGGGCGCTTTCTATATCATGTCCCTTAGAAGGCCGACCCGGGGTCCCTTAAAAAAAATCGGGAGTGGTCTCCTCGTACTTTCTCGTATACCGGAAACGACTCAAAGGTTGATAGAAACCTTATATTATGATGTCATACATGCGTGTTAAATTTTGGTCACCTATCCAAGTACCGGCCGCGCACTTGGTTGCTTAACTTTCGTGATCGACGGCTCAAAATTTGATAGAAACCTTATATTTTGATGTCATACACGTATGTTAAATATGGTTGCAATAAGTTAAAGCACGTTCGAGTTATCGTGCTAACGCACAGACACACACAGGGACACACACACAGACATAATTCCAAAAAAAATATTTTGGACTCAGGGAGGTCCAATACGTGTAAATCCGTCGAAATCTCGAGGTCGAATTTTTCGACGATTACAAGACTTCCTTTAGTAAAAACATGTGTGTTTTTTGATGGAAATTGGAATGTAAATACTGAAGAAATGCAGCGTTAACGGAAAACACGAACTAATAAGACTAACTTCATTGTAAATAATTTACGATTAACTCTAGAACTTTGCCCTGACTTCCCGACGGAAGTCAGGTCAAAGTGCAAGTTCGTAAATTATTTACAACAAACTTTAGTGTTAGGCATTTTGTGTTTTTTTTGGATGGAAATTGGAATGGAAAGTCAGAAGAAATGCAGCGTTAACGGAAAAACACGGAGATTATGGTGATTCTTGAGTTAGCATTTATTTACTACACAGTGGATAGGGTTATAACAGCACTACCGTGGCGCCATCGACTTCCTTAGAAAATTGCGTGGTTAGTTAAGATGATGCTAAGCGAGCAAGATATTTTAAGGCGAGAGCAGCTGAATTATACACCTTATAGGTAGGCAGAAAAAATATGTAAAGCTTGTTTTAATTATCAGGCTAGCTACTACCATCTTATCGAAGTCTTATTTTTATTCAAAGCGGTCGGCAAACAACCATATGCATACCCTGGCTCATGGTAAGCAGCACAGATATATCAATCTAAGGAGATCGGTCGAATCGCCGAGTTCATAGGAAGACCGAGTGTCGCGATCAGCGGCCGCACTACATAACATGGTTCTAGTTGAGCATACCGTATTAAACACTATTAAGCACAGCCGCAAAGGAAATGGTCGAATCGCTGAGTTACGTATTCACTTGACTTCATCAGAAGGCGAAGTGGCGGAAATGTATGCCCATAGGGCATACACTTGTCACAAGTTAAACGCCGACTTGGCCTATCTGCTTGTATTATTAAGTCTGTGGTAAGCAGTCACCTACCTTAATGAGTGCGTAGAGATCTAATCTAAAACTGAACTTTAAACTTTATGCTGACGGTACTTTTGTGAGTGATCGAAGCGTGCAACCACGTTCGTGTCTAGCCGTAGCCGGCGACTGAATCAACTGAATGACCAATGACTATAGCAAATTTGAGTGTGTTGCATCTGTACACTGATTGTGCATGTAAGAATAAGTCAATGCAGGGCGTTCAGTTTTAGATTAGATGATCTCTACCCATTGAGGAACCATATTGAAATTATTAGCATTTGAATGTATCAGCCTCTAATAAGACTAGCAACACTAAAGTTTTTGTTCGATTAACTAGTTCAATTGTCGACGGTCGAAAAAATTAGAAAATGATCTCACTAAGCATTTTTTACTCATTTATTCGACCGTCTGGAGAGTATTAAAAGTCCGCGTTGCGAATCCTCACCCTTTAGTGTAACGCATTGAGATCTGGCAATCCTACTCATCGATAGAAAAAAACACCAAAAAATCAAAAGAAATTTAACCGTAAGGTATAAATTATCTAACTATGCTCTACCTCTTAAAAATATGCCTCCAAAAGACGACTATCGTTTCACCTTATCATAACATAAACCGATGGGCATTCGAACAAACAAAATGCAAATATGATTCTCCTATGCCTATTAGTTTCATAACATCCAGCATAAAAAGTAGAACAATGCAAAAACGAATCAACATCTTCCGCCATCATCTGATAAATATTTAAAAAAGAACTCCATGAGCCGTTGCCAGAGGAACTACAAATCTTCGAGGCGAGTCACACATCGTAAGTAACAAGGGAAAAAGTCCGCTAACCAGTTTTCCGGGCTTTTCAATAGAAAATCTTGACAGGTAACACCGCATGGGGCGTGGAGTTAAAAACATTATACAGAATACTAATGTGGAAAGGAATTTATAAGATTATCACGAAAAACATTGCCAATGCAATAACTCTTCTATGGACAAATGTAATATTGTTTCTTTTATGATTGAACAAACATTTTTAAGACAATCTTCACTTATATTATAAAGAGATAAGAATTGTTTCATTGTAATGAATAAGCACAAAAACTACTGAATTGATTTTTAAAAATTCTATTACTTGTACTGTACAACTAGTAGAGTATTTAAAAATATGCAAACTAGTGTTCGCCAGCGGGTTCGCTCGCGTTTATGTTGGTTATTATATAGCCTATAACCTTCCTCGATAAATGGAGTATCCAACAAAAAAAAAACAATTTAAATCAGTAGTTCTTGAGATTAGCGCGTTCAACCAAACAGACAAACAAACTCTTCAGCTTTACAATATTATTAAGTATAGATTAAATACAAAACAAAAGTCAAGAACAAAATTCTGTCATGATCATTAATTTATAATTACTGAAGTTTGTAGATTGGCAATGAATCGACTAGGGCGAGACCAAAAAAATGCACCAATGTGTGATTGAAAAATAGTACTGCAGTCTGACAGTTGCTGTCTTTTTTACGTGACTGACAGGCCGACTTAGGCCGCCTGCGCGTACGTGAAATGGGAGTTTCTCCCGAGTTCTTTAAAAACACGTGTTGAGAGACTCCATTTTTATCCTCAATCTACCGTACAATTGTCTGTTACTTTAAAAGTACATTTTCACTTGACATTGGCGAAATGCGATAAATAACGCGAACGCCATTAATTAAAGAAGAAGAAGAAGTACGTGAAATGGTCTCGTCTATCTATCTTGCTTTAACACACATGTAGTTGTGCTCTTTCTCTTTCACATTGGCGATCTACAGTTTCCTGTATCTATAGTCATGATAAACCCTGAGCCGGGAATCTAACGTTTTTTTCTTATCTTTCGTTTTCTATTTAATTTGGTATAAAATTCAAACAGTTTAAATCATGCCAATAAAATTAGAAATTTAACTGGTAGAACATCATACTCTAGGCTACCTTTAGGTACTATATTATATTTTAACAAGAATTTGCTCTCGGATTGCTAGTGTAGGGTTTTTCAATTAGAGCGAGTAGATGTTGGCGGGGCAGTGGCGTCCAGGTTGTTTGGGCGGTATCTGTCAAATTTGTTGTTTATTGTACAGCGACTGATGTTTAATAAACATGGCAAGTAACTTGATTGAGCTTTATTCAATTTCAAATCAATACTATGAAAGCTGTAAAGATGGATAAACTTGTTGAGTTTCTTGCCAGTTCTTCTCAGAACAAGGCCTCCTGGTAGACTCGTGAACCGATGGCATCAAACTTGACTTTCATAAGTGTACAAATTGTACCTAAATGAATGAAGAAATTTGAGTTTTATTGAGCGGCGCATACAAATGACAAAGTTATTAGAAAAAATAATGTTAATTACGCGGTCACCCTTCACAGTCGAAGCTCCTGAGTTAGGCTTCAGAGCGTTTATCTCGCGCAGAGGTGACTAACTTATTAATTGACCACTAATGTCGTGCGATTTTACCCAGCTAGAGTTTTTATGAGGTTTCATGAAGTCTCAGGTCTATGCCAATAAGCTGCGCAATCGACCAATGGTCATAATTTTGACATAACCATGGCGGACATTTGACCGGTTTTTTATTCCACTAGCACACCGTCCGCAGCTTCGCTCGCATTAAAGTCTAGTCTGTCCAAAAAATACAATGTCCTCGCAGGGTCTCAAAATATATCCAAAACCAAACCAAACATCATAAATTGGTCCAGTAGGTTCGGAGCCTATTCAATGCAAACAAACAATAAATTTTTTCCTCTTTATTATAATATTAGTATAGACACATAATGGCATGACCTTTCAAACAAAAATATACCAAACATCATAAATTGGTCCAGTAGGTTCGGAGCCTATTCAATGCAAACAAACAATAAAATTTTTCCTCTTTAATATAATATTAGTATAGACACATAATGGCATGACCTTTCAAACAAAAATATAATTACAAAAATACCTCACACACAGCTTGTTTTATTCGGCTTCAACATCAAATTCAAGCCCTTGCTGAAAATATTATAAAAATAATAATTTAAATTAATAGTAGTTTGTCCAGCGGGTACCAAATTTGTGTTCGATTTGGTTGCTCGTACGATTTGTCTGTACAGTTTGCCTGGATAATCTTTCTTTCTTTCTCAGTATATGGAGGATTTCTAGTGAAATGCGTTTCCACTATCGCCTTGTTTAAATGGGCCCCATCTTTTTGAAAAAAGTATCTACCAACGAGAAGGCTAGAAAAAGTTCCTGTCGTGATTAAGTGCTAAAATGAGTCGATTCCCGTCATGAACCTATTGGGTGAATTTCTGGTACAATTTTATTCATAGCAAATGCATGCAATGGGTGGAACCGACCCAAAAATAGTCCTTGTGCGATTGACACCTCCCACGGTGTCATCAGCTCGTAGTATCAACCGATGAAAAACCCGTATTCGTGTAAGGTACATGTCGTATTGAGAAAACCGTGTTAGGCAGATTTTCTTTGTTCAAAAAAAGACTTCAAATACTTACACTTTTTTTTCTCAAATTTTCAAAAATAAAACGAAATGAAAAGACAACCGTATTTCCGTTGTAGTTAGGTATGGAACTGGGACTTATTAATGAAAAAACAAAAAAAATCGTTTCTGGCGCTTCGCCGGCCGCTGCCGCAGCACGCTCGATAAGCTCGCTTGGCCTACGGGTAGGTATAGATCGCAATAACATATAGTAACTTAACCTAATGCCGAATTTACATTACTCGTTTCAACCCGCATTTTGGTATTGCTAGCAATGCAACCCGCATGCGGGTACCGTTTACACTAGTCGTTCCAGTAAGCACTACAAAATGGTCGTTTTAAATGGCATTGATTTCATTGACAGTTGTTTGCAGAAGGTGGCACCGACAGCGCGCGCTATCGATCAACAGTTGTTAATGTGTCGTGAAATGCGTGTTCTTTGCGTTTTGATAAAAAAAAGAGATTAATTTCGTCGAAACAAAAGAAAAGGAAACGATTTTGGGAGCGAAATCTTCTTCGAAATAGAAGAAATCACGGTGCAACAAATAAGTTATGTGGCCCGTTAAATTTTTGCCATGTGACTGATCATTACTTTTTTTAAAGAATACCTAATGATTTATTTGATTATCTACTCAATAAAATAAAAATGAAAATTCTCCCCGCATGCTGCGTATTAGCGAGTTATCGACTAAGGAAATTACGGCTTTTGTCCTGCACCCCCTTTGCAACACCCTAATCCATGTCCCTGAGAAGACAAACTATATGGCATCTGTGAAGGCGGCTAGTTTTCATATTCGATTCGTAGATCGCCAAAAAAATTGTATTGCACACAGACTAGAAATTCTCTAGGGAGATTTCAATTAT
Organism: Elophila nymphaeata; assembly: GCA_955850985.1. NCBI lineage: Eukaryota > Metazoa > Arthropoda > Insecta > Lepidoptera > Crambidae > Elophila > Elophila nymphaeata. Next base: position 13,699,497 of record OY039069.1, on the reverse strand, counting down.
AGGCTACCATGCAAGGTCCTCACCTTCTAAAAATTCCGGTGACGCTGAGAAGGCCACAAGCATTACTCAGTAAAAAAAGTCAAATATTTTGTCATCACAGTACCTGGTCCTCGCGTCTGAGTTGCTTCCTATATCAACTCTCTAAATACAACACAATAATCCGTACGGGATTATTGTGTTGTTGTGTTGTGACCTACTATTGGCTACTCTCCATTCACACCGGAACAGCAAACTGTTGAAGTAGAAGTACCCTGCTTCGTTTCTTGTGCACATGTGATTTCGAAATAGATTATTAAAATATAACACGATGGGAGCACAACGGACTAACCTCAGCTCAGAGCAACCCGCCATTGAGAGAGACTAAACGTAGCTCAGAGCAACCCACCATTGAGAGGAAACATTTTGTAGTATTGGTTTACTTTTGTACTGGCGAATAAGCTTTGTAGAACTATATAGTAAGTTATGGAGGTTAAGTATTGCTAACATCTAAAGGCAATGTTAAACGCTTACAAACAGCTTACTTTTGGCCCTTGGTGTTTTATAAGGGCACCCATCTATACTTTCCTTTTTTAAACATTTAAACAAGACATGTCCAATAGGTGCTACGTTTTACGCTTTTTTAGCTAAACAAATGTTAGGCTTACCATCTTCATTACCCGAAATCCCCTAAGTCCGTCCGCAACTGCATAAACCATTGTTTTTCGTTCCGGTGGTCGGTAACGTGCATACCAAAGGTGGTAATTAGTACCATTGTGTTGCGACCACGGCCGATGTTATCGACAAACCAACCACTTCCGATGGGTTTACGTTTAGGACTGCTTTTCACTCGTTGTTTGTTTACTTATTAGAATAGTACACGCATACTTTTTGATTCAATAGCGAAATAAACCCACTCAATGCGCTTTTATATTTTGGTTTCCTATTTCTGGTAATAAATAGGCCCAGATACCGCTTATCAGTCACATATTCGATTCTTAATTAATGACGTCGCGATACATTTACGTTACGCATTTTCCTAATGTCAAATGAAAAAGTAAATATAAAATATAAGTAACTAAAAATTGTACGGTAAAGGGAATTGTTCATTTTCGGCTTTTCGTGAACAAGCATTTTAAGCCAAAGCACCCTAGTAAACTGAACAATTCCCTTTGAGTTAAAAATGTAGTCTCTCAACACGTGTTTTTAAAACAAGATCTCGGGAGAAACTCACCATGTCACAAAGTAACTGATCATTTCTTCGGAAACCCTAAAGTATCATTGTTAAAACACAAGATACTAAAATTCAAAGTACTAAAGTTTTTGTCAAGGAGTTTCTCCCGAGTTCTTGTCATAAGGGCACGTGTTGAGAGACTATTTTTAACCCAAATCAACCGTACAATTTTTAACCGACTTCAAACAAAAAAAGGAGGAGGTTCTCTATTCGACTGTATGTTTTTTTTTTTTTTTTTTGTATGTATGTTCCGCGAGTACTCCGTCATTAATGAATCGATTTTGATGATTTTTTTTCGTTAGGAAGGTCATGGCACCGACTTCACACAGTACAGCAGGTACCTAGCACACATTTTAATAATATGTTATTTTTATGCTTTTTGAAGTCGGTTGGACTTTTTTTTGAAAAGTTGTTTATTGTTACACATTTTTACTTGACATTGGCAAAATGCATACGTTTAATGCGTCGCGACGCCCATTATTAAGAATAGAATAGTTTTTGTCAATCAACCATCAATCAACATACACTATCAATCACGTATCACACAAAGCCATGCAGAGCTATGTTCAGTGTTGTATTTTAGTGTTGCTGTTATGTCAAGAAATGCATGACTATTGAAAAAACACTAAGCAGCAAACGTGTTTTAGATAGTTCTTGGAATTTGGTTATTTACTTATACAATAATTTGATACTGAAAAAGTAAATAGCTTCTATTTGCGTTTCAATTCAAAGATTACATACAACCAAAAATTTCTGTAAACTTGAAAAATAAAGGTAGAATTATCTGTGTATTAGGTGTAAAAGAAAACTTAAGCGCTTCTAATGTATTTAACCCCTTCAGACCTAAATTAGTGTTTCGCCTTAAAAATATATTTCATTTATATTTTTGAATAGGGGGAGGTTATTTATATCATTTTTGATGATTTTTTATATTTTTTTTATTTATTTTTTATTTTTGTAAATTTTATACCTACACATATTTCTTGGCTATTGTTTGATATAAATTCATCTTAAGAATGTACCGAATGTCATAAAAAGTTTATATTTCAACTGTGGTAAGAACCCTTCATAATAAGAGTATTTTTAAACTATGTCTATTGAAATGGACGCCAGGTCCGAAGGGGTTAATGTAAATAGACGTGTGAATATTGCGAGGCACACGAACTTTCTCCATCTGATGGGCCGTCAATCATAATAAATTAGACGCGATTTTCCAGTTATCACTTTAATACGAGATCAAATCCAAAACATAGGTCATGAAATATATTCTGCATACACGTTAGCGCTGAGTGCAGATACGTCAATAGCAATCATCGATTTCATCTTTGATTGATACGAATGTCGTGGCCCTTGTTCAGCTACGAAGCACGAAAGATTTCACCGGTTACAAACACGATCATTAGCAGGTGTCTAATTCGTGTATACAATATTATAACTACACAGCAATTTTTTTTCGTACGTGCTTAAACGATTTTTTATCAAACGATTCTAGCTAGCTTATATTAGAAAATGTGTTACTAACGACACTGCTCACAAAGTTAGGCATCAAGAGCATATTCAACCCGTCACGTAAATCTGTATCTACAAAGCTCGTGATGAATGACAGCTAAAGTGAAAATAAAGACTCGTGCAAGCAGACGTCATTAACGCTGCAGGAAATCGTAAATTATTGTAAGTGAAAACCAGGCATTCTGCATTTTCAATTGAGCAGTGAGGATGGCTGCTCAAGTCACAATTGTGGCATCATTGAACTGTGCTTTATGGCACATAATTGTACGGGTTCTACTCTATAAAGCAGTACTTTACAAAACATCAAAGCGGAAGATAAACAGACATCTTTAATACTGGATTTTGGAAAAGCTAAAGAAATATATCTTTGATATTTTGGCAACTCTATCTATTATCAGATGAGAAGTTAATTTTCAGTCCCATTGTGTTAATTTATTAATTTTCCATGTTGTCTTTTCAATCGTCTGAACTGCTTTTTATGGCTGTCAAAAAGCTTAAAGATCTGCTAGATAAAAAAATAGGTTAATAATTTTTAACTTGTATTTAAATCAGCACCTTCTTTTTCTCCTTTAAATCATTCATACCTTCTGATGAATAAAGCATTTCGGGTATTTTAAAGCATTGTGGCATATTTAAAGAAAGAAAGAAAAAAAAGAAATGTTTATTTGATACACAAAATAATAAATAAATAAAAAACTAATGTTTGTAACTTTTTTACAAATGTAGGTACCTAGTGGCTCTACCAAAGGTGAGTTATGCTCATCAAAAGCGTGCTAATTTTTATGAACAAACGTCCATTTTGCTGAGCATTGTATTAATAATAATAATAATAATAATAAATCTTTATTTTGAAACCATTAACATTATTAAATTACGGTACAGTCAAACGTTAACAACTGCTGTAGTCAGGGACTGTGTCGCAGCTGTTAGCGCCCACCTCCACATTGACAGGCGTTTCAGATAAATACATTAATCTTATACATAAATGAGAAAAGAAAAAAAAAAACAACTATTTAAAAAGTATTAAAAAGTGCCTAATATATGGATGTGTGTGTATGTAGGTATGTGTGTTTGCTTCATTTCAATAGCATTTCAACCTCATCATAATCAAGTCCCAGTAGCCAGTCACTCAAGATGGACCTACACTTATATATGGGTAGAGGGTAAATATTCAATATTTTATTTACTTTATTGTAAAGTAAGGGTGACAAATATTCGTAGTGATGCTTTACTAACTGAATTCTAGATTTCAATGTAGGACATACTTTATGTTTTCTTCTCTTGTCCTTTAAGAAATTAGGATCATACTTAAGAGTGCTGTGTTTGCGTAACACAGCATTCAAGACATACAGTTTCCGAACAGAAAGAATTTCCCAGAAATCAAATATCACTTTAGTTGGATATCTAATAGGCTTAAAAGCCATTACCTTTAATACAGCTCTTTGAGCTCTTTCAAGTTGCAGCATTTTGATTTTGCCAGCGGCACCCCAAGCCGTAATGCAATAGTTTATAATGGACTGTACCAGTGCAAAGTAGACTGTCCTTATGGTAGCCAGATCAGCACTAACCCTTAATTTGCTAAAAACGAATATGAGTTTCCTAATACGCGCTGTAATACCGTTAATATGTTCATTCCAAGACATAAGACTGTCGACCATTATACCCAGATATTTTATGCTATGTGTTCGTGATATGGCCACACAGGAGCATGCTCTGTGGACATCGACACCACATTTATGGGCAAATATTTCAAAATTTGGCTGGGACGATAGCTTAGGAGAAAAAGTGATAAATTTAGTTTTATTTAAGTTTATTGTAAGCAAGTTTTTAGTCAGCCAGAGCATGACTATACGCAACGCCGATTCTGCTTGAGACCGTGCCACTTCCCAATTTTGCCCGTGAGTAATAATCGCGGTATCGTCAGCATAAGCGATAATTTTGCTATTTGGTAGTTTCAGTAGGCATAGGTCATTTAGATAAATTTGAAATAGTGTCGGTCCAAGAACACTGCCCTGTGGCACTCCATACGTAATAGATTCACTTTGACTTATGACACTGCCAATTGAAACACACTGTTTTCGATCGCTAAGATAGCTCCTAAACATTTTGAGTACAATACCTCTTATACCAATTTGATGTAGTTTACATAGCAGAATAGAGACAGACACAGTATCAAATGCCTTTGAGAGGTCAAGAAAAATACACAATGAATTTAATTTATCATTCGTGTTTTTTATTATGGCACTAGTCAAACCCAGAACCGCATCCTCTGTTGACTTTCCTGACCTAAAACCGAATTGGTTCGGCGCAAGCAAATTTTTAGTCTCCAAGTAATTTTTTAATCTTTTATTAAGAATTTTTTCAAATATTTTAGATAAGGTGGGTAAAACAGAGATTGGTCTATAATTATTGATACTGCATCTGTCTCCACTCTTGTAGATTGGATGAACCCTTTATTCCCGTTGTCCCCGTATGCCATATCCCCGTCACGGGGACAGCGAGACGTGATTAAATTTATTTACCGTTGTCCCCATAACGTACATTCGGCTAACGGGGACAACGGGAAGTAAAGTTTTCACGAGTCGTTGTCCTCTTAAATCTGCATTCTGTTTTAAGCTTAGTTTTTAACATGGGAAAAAGAAAGGGAAATAAAATAAAATATATTTGTTTGTTATCGAACTTTAATTTCTTGTAAATAAAAACAAATAATTATTAAATTTACACAAATAACACAACTTGAGCTTTATAAATATAGTAGTAGTAGTAGTATAAAATCAACAAAAATAATACAATCACTTGCCTAAAAATAATAATCATAGTAAATAGCTACATATCTAGATAATTACAAAACGTGTCACAATCACTTGCCTAAAAATAATGATCATAGTAAATAACTACATATGTAATTACAAAAATATCACAATCACTTGCCTTAAAATAATAATCATAGTAAATATACATATAATAACAAAAAATATCACAATCATTTGCCTTAAAATAATCAACATGGTAAGTAGCTACATATATATCTAACTAAAAACAATATCATAATCAGTTGTCTAAAAAATAATCAACATAGTAAATAGCTTCATACCTACAAAATATGTTACAATAATTTATTTATACATATAATCAACATGGTACTTTTAAACAAATAATTAAAGAATTTCTTAGCGCATTTTTTCAAGAAAATGTCCTACAGTAATTTCGCCGTTAATTAATTTCATTCTTCTTTACTTTCTGAAATAACTTACTTTAATCTTTATAGTTCCAGGGCACTTATTTTTCTTCCGCAAGTGACATTCCCACACTTGTCTTCTGCTCCACTTTTACACGTAGACTTTCTTGTATATTGATGTCCAGCATGTAGAAGTATTGTGCCTCCCTTTCTGTGTATGCGTTTTAATTCACTACTTCCTCCTGAAGGACCTGGCTGAGAGTTTTCGGACATTGTTGATCACTATTGGAAAAAACGAAACATTAAATTGATTTTAAATTGACGTCTTCCAAACATTTTTTTCTTTACCCTAATGGTCACTAGCTTTTGTGCAAGTACATAATATGTACTTAATTACTTTTAACATTCTTTAAATGATGTACAGAAAATATTATAGTTTTAATTAGATATTAAAAAGAAACTACTTACATGTGCTCCCATTTACACTTTCACTTACATCACCAGTTCTCAATATCAAGTTCACAAGTTACTACAATAACTAAGTAGATCCCTTTGTCGAATTCTGGAGTGGGATTTTGCATGAGCCAATGAGAGCTCGACAAATACAATGTTATCTGCGCTTTTGTTCCGCGACTGCGCGCGACGCCGGCGCATCCTTTTCAATGGCGTTTATCAAAGTTACTAGAAAACTTAACTTGGAATGTACGATGCATTTAAAATGATAAACATGATAATTAAATTAGTTTAAGATTGTGTACTTACCTATTTTTTTTAGGCAAAATTGAGGACATTATCATTCACAATAATATACTATTTCGATCAAATTCATTATATAATGAAATCCTACTTGAAAACAAGGTCTAAATCCTTTATATTAATCTACCGGGTACCAAGACTAATCTACCAATATTCCATACACTTTGTTTGTTGGGTAAAAGATGCTGACTAACACATAATACTACAGAAAAAAGAAAAAACGGGGACTGTGGGCAATCATTTTAACTTATTTTATTAAACTATATTAACGGGGACAGTGTACGGGGACAACGGGAAGTATTTTTAAATATTTAATAGAAGTACCGCTGTCCCCGCAGGACGAGGACAGTGTATGGGGACAACGGGAATTATTTTTAAATATTTAATTGAAGTACCGCTGTCCCCGCAGGACGGGGACACGGTGTACGGGGACAACGGTAATAAAGGGGATGAACCAGGGCTTTCTTAAATACGGTCGGAAAGGTGCCAGATGCCAAACAGAGGTTAAACACATGCTTTAGAATTGGACATAATACATGTCTCGTTTCTTTAATTAGGGTGGTTGGAATACCATCCCAGCCACTGGCACAATTTTGTTTAAGTCCTAGTATTATTTCGCTTATTTCGTTCTCGTCAGTATCCAATAAAACCATGGAATGCGGGACTGATACATCATTAACTGTACTATGAAGTACCGTAAATGAAGGGCAATTTACAATATCAGAAGCTAATTTCTTTCCGACATCAACGAAAAACTTATTCATTGTATCAACAGCGGTTTGCGGATCAGAATACGCGCTTAGAATTTCTTCAGAAGGTGAAGCCTTCTGTTTCAAATTGGTAACTTTTTTAACTAGATTCCAGAGTTCTTTTGGATTTTTCTTATACTTTTGAAATTCTGAGTATTCATATTCCTTTTTGATTTTCTTCAATAGGTTATTACAAAAATTTCTGTAACGTATATAAGAAATATGTAAAATTTTGTTGTCTATATTTTTTTTTGCTTTGCGGTAAAGTTTGTCCCTGTTTCGTATGCAACGCAGTAATCCCGGCGTAATCCAAGGTTTATAGATGCGTTTCCTACTTGGGACACAAACATTTCGCGTATTGGCTAAGGTTATAGACATTATTTTTTCAACCAAAGAACTTGCCGCATTTTCCGCATCAACACTATTTAAAATATCAGAAAAATCCATTTTTTCGATTTCAAAAATACATGCCTGATGATCAATCTTTTTTGAAGTGCGATTACCAGTGGAGTCACAGACATCTCTTCTAAGTGGATAAAACAATAAAAGCGGAGAGTGATCCGTGATTAATGAATCTAATAACAAAGTAGTTGCAGGCTTATCGCTTTTAAGTATCACGTGATCAATACAATTTTTAATGCGAGTTGGAAGCAGGTGAGCTGGCAACATGGAATGTGATGCCAGCAAGTTCAGATACGTATGAGAATTTTGATCGGTGTTATCGGGAATTATGTTTATATTTAAGTCACCAATAATAACAATTGTTTTAAAAAACCGCAATGAGAGCAACAGAGAATCCAAAGTATCTAAAAAATTTTCAATGTTAGTGTAGGACGGAGAACGGTATATGGCGAGGATCGCTACATTATTTGTGAGTTCTATCATCAAACAGTTTGCATCGGCCAAATCAGGTTCTGTTACTTTGGCTACGATACTTTCTCTTACATATACAACGACTCCGTCGTTTTGGTTAGAGTACTTTGTGGCATGATTTTGAAAACCAGTTAACATCGGGAGATAAGAACACTTCTGTAACCAACACTCTGATAATATTACGAAGTCCAGATCAAGATCAATCCTTTTTAAGAGAATAACAAGATTTTCGAAATTAACTGTGTTGCCTATACTCCTTATGTTCACATGGAGAACCTTAAGGTGCTGTAAGGGGTTCATAACATATGCAGAAGCGTTTTCTGGGGAGCAGATATAAGAATCACTAACAGATACGTTATCTATTTCCGTGGTTAATTTTAGGTGATTATCCATGAATAGCCCGTAAAAGTTACTAGTATACATGAGCAATTATGATTATTACTCTCCGTTAGAAAGTCTCTATAGCACTGGTGACTGGGGTTTGAAAAGATAATAAACAAGAAGGTAAGTATTTCACAGAATGTAAAACTGAAAGTGGCTACAGGAGTGACAGGTTGAGTTATTATTTGTGTTTGATTATAAAGAGGTAAGTACAAAGTTGTGTGAATGTGTGTATCTGTTACAAAAGGCGAACAATATCTAACATTATTAAGAAAAACAAAATTATACTGACAAAAATTAAAACAAAAAAATATAAAACTTAAATAAATGTGAAGTATCAAACTAAAGACGCACATAGAATCTAGTCATTTTGTTTTAACTAATTTCTTCAAGTCAGATTCATCCTTTATTGAGTGCAACGGAGAACCATCCCTTTCACGTATAAATATTTTGCCATTTGTTGTCCAGCAGAATTTATAATCGTTACTACTTGCAAAGACACGAGCATGATAGAATAGTCGTTTCATGCTTGCAGTTAGATTTTCTGAGATGAAAATAGGTTTGGCAGGGCCACTTATCTTTATGCATTCCGTATTGAGTTTATTGTGTCCTTTGTTGAACTTTTTATATGCTCGCAACATGGTGTCTTTTTTTATGACACTGTTTAGATCCACAATTATAGTTTTATTTTCTGGGTTTCTAGTATTTATGCGGAAAACATCCTTGATGTCCTTCATTATTATTTTAATGGTATGCAATAAATTTATTCCTATAATTTTGAATTTCTATATATATCCGGGAACCAGCCATAGACTTAATGCATTAGTTTGTGAGTTTTGGGATAGCTAGTAAGAATGCACTTCTTACAATACACATGATATATCTTACGTAATCAAAACCTGTATTACAACAACTAACCAAAATTACAATAGCGGATGCTGAATCATTTGTAAATTCATTCATAAAATTATAAAGCTTATCTATTTTAGTGCTTCGTAATTATTATCATCTGCCTAAACAAGATGGGTACATGGGGTATAAAAAAAAATTCTACATAAGTACAAATAGTTCGGTAAGACAAACAAAATGTATGGAAAACAACAAAATATTTTTACAATTTTGTATTTTTAATATCACTATATTATTTATATGACTATGTTTAGCATGGGTAGGTGCACGATTGGTACCCCATGTACTACCAAACATTCTGTATAGCACTTGTACGTATATTTTTACTTTCTCGTATACGTAGTTTAAAGGAAGTCTAGTAATCTTACAAAAAAAATCGACCTCGAGATTTCGACGGATTTACACAATATTTTTTTTGGAATTATGTCTGTGTGTGTGTGTCTGTGCGTTAGCACGATAACTAGAGTATGCTTTAACTTATTACAACCTAATTTAACATGCATGTATAACATCCAAATATAAGATTTCTATCAACTTTCGAGACGTCGATCACAAAAGTTAAGCAACCAAGTGCGCGGTCGGTACTCGGATGGGTGACCAAAATTTAACATGCATGTATGACATCAAAATATAAGGTTTTTATCTACTTTTGAGTCGTTTCCGGTATACGAGAAAGTCAAGGGTAGACCACTCCCAATTTTTTTATACAGAATACCAATTTAAGAATAAATTTAAGAAGAAGTAAATGTAAGCAAATAATATAAAATTTGATCGCAATCCGATTACTAGTTTGAAATGTGTCGACAGACAGACATACATGCATGCATCTATAAAAAATATTATATTTTGCAGTTCTAATTATTATTACCTATACAACGTGTTCCTGAGGATATACATTAACTTTGAATAATACTTCTATAGCTCTTGTTAAACATAGCGTACAAAGGAAGTAGTAGTTTAAATAGCATAGTTTTTAAGTTATTGTTACTTTAAGTTTAACCTATTTAATTATGTTGTGCAGTGAGAAAGAGTCTTTATCTCTGAGATGTTGCCACTTTGTGCAACCAAAACAATGACGTAGGAATTCTATTATTCCTTCTGTATTATTCCTACATCATTGAACCAAAACTCTGAATTTCAAGAAAAGAACGTCAAGAAAAGTTTCGAGAAGTTTATGTGGACCAAAGTTTCAAATGCGACGTTGCCAGCTCAGGTAAAGAGTAATTCATATTAGATAAATTAAGCATTTAGTTTGTATGAAAATAAAAAATGTTAAAGAAATTGGAATTCATAAAAGTGTCCATAGTAAAAAAAGTCTGAATAACAGGCCGAAGTTAATGTATAACCTCAGAAACACGGTGTATTGGTATATGTCGAAACGTCAACTTTTTTTATGGATAAAAAGAAACATATGACTGGGGTTACCATTTAAAAATTTTGAAAGTCCTGACAAAAAACCAGACAGTTATAAAGTCCGGCCATTTGTATCAAAAAATGCAAACATAAGGCACGCACTTCGTAAGTTGTATGGACATAGTAAAAATTAACAAAGATTAAATATTCATTGATATTAGGTACTTATGTAAGTTTTATTACTAATATTCCATCTCAAACAAAAAGTCTGGACGTGTAATGGACGACGGATGGTAACCCTACTCATAACCTAAACAGCTTAAGCCTATTTTCCAATTCCCACCAACACTTTCGTCTAAGTTATTAATTAAAATCACATTGACAGGTCAAACTGCACGGCTTTTTGTAGCAAATACAAGCAACCAAGTTTTAGTAAAACGTATAAGTACCTATTTGCAGAGCGATTTTTAATTCTATTACAATGACATAAGGACTACACAAAGACCTAAGCTTAAAGTCTACACTACACGTGCAACGTTATCATTATAGTAATCAATTTAGGTCAATATTATCAAAAAGATCTTAGATCTCTAGTTATCAACGGTAGGTTATTAATCTTTAGACAGGTATTTGTTTTGCATTTTATTTGATAAGAAGCGCATTTATAACTTTCCATTCTCATCTGTGATAATTAGAAAATAAAACTTACTTATGTCCGGTTTGGCAGTGGGGTCATTAACCCTGTATTTATTCAATAATGATGACCGCAAGATTTCCTCTAAAGTTATGCACTTTGCTTTATTAATTTATTTATATTTATGTATGAAATACGTTCATAATTATTTTTCACTTGGTCTCAATAGGCATTTGTTAGAGACAATTTATTATTTTTATAGCTATAATTAATCATGTCTTAAAGTGTAGCGTTATCTCTTTATTCATTATTTTATCTTTCTATCGTTGTTTTTGAAGCCTTTTTAAATTTATTCACGATACATCAATAACGTTCTTTTCACCCGACTTTGGTGAAGCCAAATGGATTGCTAAGAGTTTTCATCTCATTCCGCGTGATCTCCGTTTTTAGTGTTGCTGTAGGACAGGTATACAAACTTGCGAGAATAAAAAATATTAATTTATAGTTATAGATAGACACAAATTTGTTTGTTTTAAATAATAGCAAGTTTACCACCAGTATATTATTTAATATTCTATCTATTAATAATTTATCGTGTCGTGATAATTGATCTATCGCTAACAATAAATTGTACGGTAAATTGAGTCAAAAATTAATCTGTCGACTCGTGTATTACAACAAGAACCCGGGAGAAATACTAATATTATAAAGCTGAAGAGTTTGTTTGTATGTTTGAACGCGCTAATCTCAGGAACTACTAGGTCGAATTGAAAAAATATTTTTGTGTTGGATAGTCCATTTATCAAGAAAGGCTATAGGCTACATAATAACCAACATTAACGCGAGCGAAGTAGCGGGCGACCACTAGTTTAATATTATTGTCGTATGTTTTGAAATTTTGGTGCAGTTGTATTTTACATTTTTATTGCCTTTTTAGATTTGATATTGTATAAATTATTTACAACCAGATATCCCATTTCCAGTATTTAGAAAGTTTTTGAAAACGTCTTTCTTGTTAAAAACAAAATCAAATTTTGTTTTTAACAAGAACACTTTTTACACTTTTCATAGTTTGGATTTATTTAGATTTCGATAAAGGTAAATGGGGATCGGTATTTTGAAAGTTTTCGTAGGTAACTGTTCAAGCGAGGGTCTATGACAATTTTGTTAAATAAAGTAAAATAAAGCTTTTTTAAGTGATTGAAACAAATTCAATGTAACACAGTTTCTTGTCAAATTAAAAGTTTATTAATTTATTAGTCATTTAAAATCCTACTACAGACGAAGTCGCGGTCAGAAGCTAGTAGATTCCAAAGGATTAGATATATATATTTCATTAATTTTATTTTTTTATCAAATTGGCAACCAATTTCTGTTAATTCTTTGTCAGTGTTCGAGTACTTCTTTTATAGTGTTTCAATTGCCTATCATCTTCGTTTTCTAAATGTAAGACCAAGTGCTCAATAGTTGTCATCGTTAAGTTTCTGATTGCCAATTGAATTATATCTACTATTTGATTACTATTTAATACATGTCGAAATGGTCTGTGAATGAATGGCCGAATTTTTATTTTCGAAAGCTCCTTTTTGATTCGTAGATAACTTCTATATAAAATATGTAGTATCTAGAATTTAGTTTTTTATTATTAATAAAGTAGATATGTGTTATTGAGGTGAAACTTATTTAGAATTGTTGTGATTTGAAAATTCGATATTAATTCATGATGATGAAATAATACATCCAATTTTACTCATCTATACTAATATTATAAAGAGGGAAGATTTATATGTTTGTAACGAATAAACTCAAAAACTAGTAGACCGATTTTGATGAAATTTGGTACCTTTCATCTCCTATTTAATTCCCACATGGGTCAAAATTTAAAACAAATATTTATTTATTTTTTATTATAAGTGCCTAAATTCTATGTTTCGTAGTTTTATCTTCACAAATGACGAACTTACATACAAACTTTCATCCCTTAATTCAACCACTTCAAATCTTTTTTCACGATAAATTATGCCTATATCTATCCTTAGCCTTTTTTTGTTGATGGGGAGGTCAAATGCATTTACGCATCGTCCCTGCGGTATGGTGCCAACCGCAGGGGATATGTGGGACTCGAGGTAAAGGTGTTCCCTCAATACCCACTAAACATCCTCCCCGACCTGACCTTCAGTGCACTATTATGTTACGGCTCGGGATCTGCGCACGTGAGCGCAACTACACCGAGACCGTCCCAACGCTGCCAGTCTAGGCACTACTTGCAGCAATTGGTGGCCAGCAGCCACTCCTCCAAAACTTTCAACCAAATCGTTATCGTTTTCATACGTTTTGACAGCTGGCAGCTGTCAAACTGTTGTCAAAATGTATAAGAACAATAATGATTTAGGAGTTTCTCCCGAGTTCTTGTTGTAAAAATACGTGTTGAGAGACTCAATTTTTAACCCAAATCAACCGTACAATTTTTGTTACTTTAGATGCATTTTCACTTGACATTGGCAAAATGCGTACGCTTAGTGCGACGCGACGCCATTAATTAAGAATAGTATAGAATAATAATGATTAAGTTTTATGTAAATACCGCGATAAAGCCCGTCCAGTGGACAATATTAGCAAAAATATTTCTAAAATTATAAGTTATTTCATATAACAAAGACAATATGTTAAAACCTGTCTTATACCTAATTTATACAAATAAAGTGATAATTTTTATCTTTATTAGTATTTGCATTGTTTAAAAAACCTATAGAATTAGTTGTCCAGGGGATAGATTTAACTTATGTCTTAGAAATGTTAGAAAAGATGCTGGGTTCGATTCCCACTTGTGACAGGTTTTTTTTCAGTGTATTTTTTCTAGTATTAAAAATATTTACGCGTTTGCAAACGCAAAAATTAGTCCACAATCATCGGAATGTTTCTTGCTAAGTCATTGTATTCTACGAAAACTGTTCTGCTTTTTGTGGAATCGTAAAATCATCATCATCGTAACATCCTTTATAATTCGACGCACTGCTGGGACACAAGGCCCCTCCTTGTCATCTAAGGAGGTTTAGGCAGTAGTCCACCACGCTTACGCAATGCGGATTGGTGGACGGAGAATAAGGTGAGTAATACCCCTTAACTGATCCATTAGTCGCCTTCTACGACACCGATTGGAGGATATGGGGTGATGCTATTCTACTCCACCGGTATCATACGGCTAGAATCGTAAAATATAATGCATTACAAATAATAATGTGTAAAAAAAATAATCAAACGTAAAATTTTTTTAGCATTGTGGCACAAAAAAGTTGATCGACCCACATACATAAAATTAGGCTTATAATACCAAAAGGATTAACCCCTTTATGAAGAGTTTTAGGTAACATTTGGCTGCACACAGTAATTGCGCCAATAAAGCCACGACCTCGAGGAACACTTCAGTTTTTAGTGGGTATGTCCTGACAGGGTGAGTCCCATATAGGGTTACTATCCGTCCGGATTAGTCCGGACTTATAGAGTTCTGTCTGGACTTTGTCCGGCCCTCTAGTTTGTCCGGATTTTTTGTTTTAAATGGAATACGATTAATAAAACTTACAGTATAATAAACAAGTTATTTAATCTTTATTAATGTCCCACTCATCTAAAAGCGACTGTTAACTACCATGACCATACTACTTTTACGAAGTGCGTACTGAAGTGCTGATGTTTGCATTTTGTGATTAAAATGTCCGGACTTTTTTGAACTGTCAGACATTTTGTCAGGACTTTTCAAATCTAAATGGTAAACCTAGTCCCACATAACTTTGGGGTGGCCCCACCTGCCCCAAAGTATGAGTAAAGCATTTTCTGACGAAAAAAGGTAACATTTGGCTACACAAAAAGCCACATCTGGCATTATGGGCCATACAGTACCTCAAAATAGTGATGAGTTGCCAGCCTGTCACCTACACAAAAGGGGCATCAGACCCAAAAGCATAAACCAACCAAAAAAGCCAGCTACTAGGACATATGTTACACTCTAACTTAGCATTCCTGTATTTTATTTTATTTTATAATATGAGTCAAACATTTAAAATCATGCCCAATTAAAATATAAACAAATACAGTCACCAGCTGATGGGCATGTCGACTGCTGTTTTTTGTAGTTCCGCTGGGAATTCCGCTGCCCAAATAGGTAAAAAACCACAAAATCGGCATGTTTATGATTAGACTATTATGCGATTAGCTATAATTTATTCACATTGTAATTGGTCGCACAATCTGGGAACTAACTTAATAAATATTAATAATAAGAATCAAAATTCACACCCATTATCTAGCTTTTATTGCAAAATAAAAAATATATATTATGTCTATGTGGAATGTGTGCAGTGAAAGTGGTGTTGTTTTGATGCAAAAGCATCCGTGTTGAACTTAGGTGTTGACGAATATATAGACTCATTATAGCAAACTGGAGAATTTTTTATGCCTATCTTGCAGTATTAATTAGCCGCTATCGTTATGGTCCATTGCCATTAATTTCTTGTCACCTTGATGCGATAACATTTGAAACATTTAGATTTTAATGTATGAATTTTAATGTCAGTCTTTCGTGACACTTGCGGAGCTGTGCGATGCATCCATGCCCCGAGCTCGACCTCCGAAAGAACGCTGCGAAGTTTATTGGTGGTCTAGAGAAATTGCTGTTCTCCGCAAGACCTGCACTCTACAAGACGGGCAAGACTTGTTTTAAGCTAACGTGGTAGAATAGCATCACCCCATATCCTCCAATGGGTGTCGTAGAAGGAGACTAATGGATTAGCAAATTGATCACCTTATACTCCTTTGAATGAAAGAAAACGGGATTTATACCATGATTGATTCATCCGTGATCATGGCGCATGTAACTGTGTCGAAATATCGGATTAACCAAAAATCAAAGGTACGTGGTTTAAGTCCCGACACCCATTGGGGGATATGGGGTGATGCTATTCTACTCTGTCCGCATCACATGGCTTATTTCATTTGCATATTGGTATCACATCTTTACTAGACAGGATCAATAGGACAAGGATCCTTTGTCTAAGGATAAATGGCTATATCATATCGTGTTTCGCTGTCTTGGTAGAGTGGTCAGTATAGCTGCTTACACATCAAGCGGTCCGGGTTCGAGTCCTTGTAGCGGCAAATGTTTGTGTGACGAACACGAATATTTGTTGACGAGTCATGTTTGTTTATATATTTATTTATAAAAATATCTAAAAATTATTATATTATAAAAAAAATGTCCGTTATCTAGTATCCATAACACAAGTTCTTAATGATACTTAATTTAAGATAGATAATTGGTGTGAGTGTAGAAATATATTATTATTATTATATCCTTTATTTCATTTAAAACACATACAAAATTATATTTCTAAATATTACATTTTTACAATGTATAACATTAAAAAATATAACCTTTAAAAATATAAAAATGCAGCTCCCCATCGGTAGCAAGATCAGGGTCCCGGCTACCGGTGGTTAAGGATCCAGAGACTTGAACCTCCTCACTATACGGGCCGAGTCTAGAAGTACTGCCTTCTGTATCTGACTCTTGATCCAACCACCTAACGCGAGCCACTTAAGCTGAGGTGTTTATCGAGGCTCTTAGCTATCAAAACCATGGGCAGATATGACTATTGGAACAATAATTGCTGAATCGATGTCCCACATGTCAACAATCTGGTGAGCTAAATCAAGAAATTTGTTTTCTTTATCTTTTTCAGCTTCAACAAGGTTGTCGTCATGGGGAACGGCGACATCAACAATTACTGCGCGGCGTTCGTGTCGATCTATCAATACAATAGCGGGCTTATTAGCTACAATAGTCCTGTCTGCATGGTTATTTTCAAGAACCTGTTCTGGGGCATACCTGTAGTACGGCACGTCGGATTCCACAAGGTTGTATCTCAAAGCAAGTTGTTGGTGTAATATCCTAGCCACTTGGTTATGTCTATGCCATTTGCGAGACGAGAACAACTGGAGATTATATGTCTGAGGGATTCACCCGGACGATGGCACGCTCGGCAAATATCCAATGTGCCATCTCTCAGGATAAACCTCCGGTAGTTATTCGTCATCACAACCGTTTCACCAAAAAGGTCATCGAAACGTAGCAAGTTACTGAGGCTAGTAAATCTACGTCGGGCCCGTGAAGAGCCCGGCAGAATCTGCCATGTATCTCCTTGCTTTGCCATACAACGCTGCGGTCCGAAGTACTATGTACCTCAGGTTTGCACCAGTTTTCTTTTGGTAAAAATAGACGCGTAAGTCTATTGTCAACAGCAACTACATCTCTAGGAATCCCCATATCGACGTGGAGAAATTACTCCCTAAGACTGTCTATCTCGCGGTTATGCATGTCTTAGCGTTTAAGAAGCCACGACCACCGCACTTCCGCGGGATATACAATCTCATGGTCGAGGAACGTGGGTGAGGCATGCGGTGTGCAGTTAACAATGTACGAACTGTTCTATCCAGGGCACCCAGTTCTGTTTGAGTCCATTTAAGTATGCCAAAGGAATACATCAATAGCGGCATGACCCAGCCATTATATGCACGGACCTTGTTTCCGCCTGACAAAAGACTTTTGAAAGGCGTCCCAAGAAACGCTCACGTAACGACTGTTTCATGTCAGCATCGTTGATGCCTAATGCCTGTGACATACGTAAATATTTATAGGTTTCGTTTACGGAGATATATGGATAAGGTGAATAGAATCCGAGAGTTGTATACCCGTGGATTCCACTATCTGACTACGCTTTACATGTCCATTGCCATGCTTCAGTAACCTTCAGCAAATGAGAACTGCTAGGGGCAAAGAGTTTCAGGTCATCCATGTAAAGCAGGCGTGCTCTTGCTTGACCATTTCTTTGTAAACGATAACCTAGTCCTAAACTCTCGAGAAGTGTACTCAGAAGGTTCAAGGCTAGACAAAACTACAATGGACTCAGACCGTCACCCTGGAAGATGCCTCACTCTATTTTTATAGGATCGCCCTGACCTCGACCCGTCGAGATCTCGGATAGAAACGGACGGTAGTGTTCCTTAACGGGTTGCTTGGATAGGATGTTTACAAGTACGGTCTTCTAATAGGCTAACTTTGATACATCTGTATATAACTTTTCTCACATGAGACTGCGGAAGGTCTTATCCTAAAACTACAAATATAGGTAAAATTTCCTTGGGTATTCCAACACTAGTTGGGTCAAAATTAGGCTATTAAAGCGGTTCTACTGTAGTGGGCGGCGGGGGAACGTTTTTTTGCCTCCGAGTCCCACATATACCTACAGTTGCATCGTACTACAGGGGATGATGCGTAAATGCATAAGACCTCACCGGTACAAAAAAAGGAAGGTGTGTTTACAGACCACGGTGTTCGCACTATTAAAACCCGTGTAGAGGCCATCCGTAATATAATTTAAAAAGTGAGAATCACGTGTATGCGTCCATACAAAAATTCCTCTTATTATTACCTACGCTTAAGTTTTCTGGCGATGGATTAAGATAAAATAAAAACAATCCAAGTACGTTGGTACGTTTGGAAACGTTAAATGTATTTTATTACTTATTTTAAACTAATAATACATTATTCTTATTTTAAATAAACCCTATATCTTATTGTTATGACAATTATATGATAGTTTATATTAAAACGGTTTTGGCTTTGATTTTTTACAAAAGAATGTTTTGTAATAACAAAAAAATATAACCGATGTATGAAATGAAATGTTTGATCAACATGGAACTACCTACTTATTTTGGACCTACTAACTTATTTAACTTATTTTGGACCTATCTATGATTATCTAAGTCTTTCGTAGACAAATGTAGACTCTGAGGCCAATTGTTATGACAAACTCATTTGTTAATTTAACAAACTTTTAATTTTTTTTAATTTACTTTGAAACTTTAAAATAGTTACTAGTAGCACAGATAATATAATAATACTTGTAAGCTAAATTAATGCCAAAACTAGACAAATTAAGAATAATAAGTCAACTTCTACAAAACTTAGATTATTACAACTAACAATAAATAAGTAGAAACATACAAAGAACAGATCATTGTTATTTTAGTCTTCATTAACAGCGTTTAATTTAATAACAATCTTGTAATTACAAAAAATGTTACACTTTAAAATCTCTTTCGACAACTTTATGAGAGTCAATCTAATCAAGTTATAGACTAATAGAGCCAGTCTAAAGTGATTACTGAACTCTATTTAATATATTTTTCATATGTCTACTTCTTAGGGTCCCTGTATACACCCATGAAGAGTATGGACCGAGTAGGTCGTTCATAAATCACGTACACAAATGGGAAGTTAGCTACGAAGCGGCTTGGCTCTGCAGGCCGCGACGACCGGAAACCAAAGATAGCTGTTGACGCAGCCGCTACAGTACCTGAAAACAACCGCAAACGCAGAGTAAGTAAAAATAAGCATTCGTAGTAGTAACTGTGGTAGATATATACCACGAAACTGTGGGTATGCACTTGCAATATATGTTTTCACCTCTCCTACACCAAAAAACCTCTTTTCCTTCGTAAAATCTCGGAGCAAAAACGCTCTTTGCTGCGAGCTACGCATAAGACTATTCGTTCAATTTAAGTAGTTGTAGTAATGTTACTTTTAATTTTTATAATTAATTTAAAGATATTAAACATGTATAAAAGTATTATCTTGTGTTTTTCACCTAAAACAATTTTCTCGCTGGAATGTGAAAAGTTGTATGTTTCACGCGAGAGCAAATTTTTTTTTGTCTCGTGCCAAAAACTATCTATCCTAAGGTTGTCAGGAAGTAAGACCGCCCAGTGTACGTTAAAATATTATATTGTTTTACTCTTGGTTCTTTGTTAGGGTGTACAATAAAATTATTCTATACTATTCTTATTAGTTTTATTGTAGTGAATGTATCTACTATTAACTCGTCTTTCTGCCATTTATTTGTGATTAGGGCACGTGCTTAGGATTACAATTTATACTTAAGTATTCCTCTAGGTTTTATTTTATTCTGATATGATTGGTTATATTTTCGACTGTCGATATTAAAAGATAAACAACAATTAATAAAAGTAATATTATTTTTTATTAACGATGTTACTTAACGAGAAAAAAAGTATCACATTAAGTCACAGTGTAACTCAGAGGGAATATTTTTTTCTGGTTCAATCACATTGTTACACGTCCGTGTTATTAGGTGTGACTTATTTGGAAAAAAAGGCGCATTAGGTCACAGTGTTACTCGACAGGAAAATTAATTCCTGAGTTACACTGTTACACATCAGGGTGCGACTGAACGGGAATAAACCGATTGCAAGTCCCCTGCCATAGTCCGGTTCTATTCTGCCACACAAATATCATTTTGCTATCCTATTAAAAATCGACATCAAGGAAAAAAAACACCTGTTTTTACGTTAGCAAATTACTAATCTTATAATGCTTCATGATTTTTTTTTTAAATACTCTATCCATTCTGAAAAATTATTTTATCATCGGAGTCATTTCAAAACATGACACTTCCGACCAAAAAGGTCAAAGCCAAAATGAATACATACCTTCCTCGTCTAACTGTATCTTGGCTTTATGTATGGCGTCGTCAAATTGCACGCCGCCATGCTCTGTCAGTGTTGAGAAATCTGCGCTCGAGTTGAACAAGTCGCCCACGCCCATCACTTCAAGGATCTGAAATGAATATTATCTATTTTAGCCAAGGAGCTTATATTACCTATAGAACTCCTTGATTTTAGCTCTGTTTATTAAACACTCAAATCAGCCACATAAACGTAGTTGACATGACTTTAGAAAAACACTTCACTTATTATTCAATTACACCAAGTTACTACCTTTACTTAAGTTTTACAATTTTGGGTTGTTCCATTTTTAAATGTACGAGTATGTTCTTTGTTTAGGAATTTGTAAAAAGTATAGCTTGGTGCAACCGGTCGTAAATATCTTCACAGTAAACTTTGAGTGAACGGTAATATTTTTTTCTCGACCGCTCAACTACTACATTACTACTAAGTATCTTAAAATATACCTACACAATACATAACTTTTTTTCTCGTAAAAATACTGGTATACATAGAAAGAAAGACACATTCGCAATAAACGCATTTTATTATTATTATTATTATTATTATTATTCGGTTAACAATCAAAATTTTAAAATTGGCACTCATGAAATATCAAACTTCATGAAAAGGATTAAATTAAATACGAGTTATATTGAGGTATATTGTAGCGGACTACCACAAGCTTTCACGGCTGATTTTCAGTACGATGATATAAGGTTTATAATTTAGATAGCACTGGTATTAACGAACATTAGACGGAATATTATTACTCTTTTTGTAAACTTCGGAACACTCTGAATGAAGTACTTGGAAGTACTTAAACATCATCCCTGGAGTAAGATTCAACTGCAAGGATATATAGGACTCAGGGTAAAGGCGTTCTCCACCCACTAACCGTCCTCCGAGCATCCTGCCAAGGCACATGACCCGGGATTCCGCCTGATGCTCAACCATCATCATAATTGACGCCGCTCAATCTAAACACTGCATGTAACTATTTTTTGATTTTAGTTAGGAATGATTTGGTAAATAATTACCAAATCTTTCCTAACTAATCATCATCATCATCAACAGCTCATATAATGTCCCCACCGAGAGGCTCGAGCCTACCCCACATAAGGGGCGATTAGGCCTTAGTCAACCACGCTGGCCATGTGCGGGTTGGTCGACTTCACACTCAACCTAAGAATTTTTTCATAGGTGTGTACAGGTTTCCTCACGATGTTTTCTTTCACCATAAAAGCGTCGATTAAACGTACGTTTAATAACTTATATGAATTCAAAATTTGAAAACACATTGGTACGTGGCGGGGATCGAACCAGTGCCTCCCGGGTGGGAGACGACGCTCTTAAGCACTACGCCACCGCTTCGCTTTCTAAACTAAACCCTTTTTTATATTTTTAATAAGTTCAACTTTTTGAATCTTCTTTAAGATCGCTGTGGATTGAAAAATCATTGAAACGACACTAAAAAGTTTGCGCATCCACTTGAATTCATTCCATACGGATTGGACATTCCGATTCGATACGGATTGGAATAAGCGGACGCGACTTTATAATAGAATATCAATAGGGGTGTAACTTTCGTGAGTTTCGGGGGTTCCAATTCCGATACAACGTCCGTTTCAAAATCCAAAATGGCGAACGGGACTTTTGAAGAAACACTTCTTAAGCACCGCTGTGATTTGAAAATTGGATGTGTTGCTTCTGAAATCACTTTTCCTACTTTTGTGAAGTTTCACTTCTGTGTGAATGGTACACACACACACTTTTTACTTTCTCGTACGTAGTATAGAGGAAGTCTTGTAATCGTAAAAAACGACCTCGAGATTTTAACGGATTTACACGTTTTGGACCTCCCTGAGTCAAAATTTTTTATTTTAGAATTATGTCTGCGTGTGTGTCTGTGTGTGTTTCTGTGCTTTGCTTTAACTTATTGCAACCAAATTTAACATGCGTTTTTGACATCAAAATATAAGGTTTCTATCAACTTTTGAGCTGTCAATCACGAAAGTTATATGCAACCAAGTGCGCGGTCCGTACTCGGATGGGTGACCAAAATTTAACACGCATGTATGACATCAACATATAAGGTTTCTATCAACCTTTGAGTCGTTTCCGGTATACGAGAAAGTCAAGGGGAGACCACTGCCGATTTTTTTAGTAACACATTTACCTCTCTGAGTGGCAAGCTCTTCTCGATGGTAAACTTAGGTATCTCTACAATAACTTCTCGGCCCATGTAGCTCTCCTCAATAACTGCCGCCAGACGTTCAGGTGTTAAGTTTTGAATGATGTTTGTGACTCCTGAAAACATAATTATTTTTTTCATCTTAGGACTACCAACAACTTATACACTCAATATACATGAAAATGGAAAATGGCCAATTAAAAATCCTCACCAAGAGATCTATATATTAGAACTGGTATATAACTCGCAACCTTTGCCATAGTAAAGTGGAGCATCCCGCGGCTGCATGGCACACTCAGAACGACGAACTAAAAAACTATTTATTTTTCTTAACGAGATGCCAATTTTTCTCATGAGAATATTTAAATAATGAAATTATCTACAACCATAGATATAGCAAACTGTAGATGGGCAATGCGAAAGAGAAAGAGCATACTAACGCGTATAATTAGCGCCTTAATTAGTGTGGGTATAATGTATGTATGTTTTGTAATTGTCTAACGGTTAATTAGGTATTAGTACCGAGTATTAGGTATTAAAGTTGTAGTTTATATGTGGTAGCTTGTCAATAGCTCTTAGAATATAATTATTGTTTTTTTTAACATTGTTAGTAAGTAAGCTGTTAGCTATCCGAATAAAATAAAATAAAATAAAATAAATAAAATAAATAACCGAGATAGATAGACGAGATCATTTCACGTACACACAGGCGGCCTAGGTCGGTCTGTCAGTCACTTAAAAAAGACAGCAACTGTCAGACTGCAGGACTATTTTTCACGCACACATTGCGCATTACTCACACATTGGTGCATTTTTTTGGGCTCGCCCTAATCTATTCATGGCTAATCTCTAAACGTTAGTAACTATAAATCTATGTCTACAACATGAAACTAGCTCCAGTAGTTTCCGAACTATGTCACTTTTTTATTCTGGTACCCCAGTGAACGCATATAAAGCATTCACTGTGTAAGACCTATTTTCAAGTTTTTTTTGGGACACAAGGCCTCTCCTCTTCAACGAAGGAGGTATAGGCAGTAGTCCACCACGCTTGCCCAATGCAGATTGGTAGACAGAGTATAAGGTGATCCCCCTTTGCTGGCCTATTAGTCGCCTTCTACGACACCCATTGGAGCATATGGGGTGATGATATTCTACTTTGCCGGCATCACATGGCTATAATATACTAAAATTAACAAATTATAAAATTTTGCAATCTTCAGTAAGACAAGAGGCTATATATTTTACTATGTGGTAGACCCATATGTAGGGTCGTCTGGGTAGGTACCACCGCCTTTCTTATTTCTGCCGTGAAGCAGATCACTGTGCCTCGGATTGAAGGGAAAGGTAGCCAATGTAATTACTGGGCATGGAAGGCATAACATCTTAGTCCCCAGGATGGCAACGCACTTGCAGTGTTAAGTGATTTATCCTTAATATTGCAAGTGTTTATAGGCGACGGCAACCAGGTGGTTCGCAAGCTTGTTTGCCATCTCGTAGTATTAAAAAAATACAAATTCGAGCTAAACATCTGTGCACTACTTTTTCTATGCTCTACAAATGATACTATCGAAATCTAATGGTAATGACCAAATAACCTCCGCTCAGTGACTATCGGTCACTGAGCGGAGGTTATTTGGTCTTTAGTCTCCTAGATAAAGTAAACTTTATTTTCAACAACAATTCTGGTTAACCTTACTACAACAATAGGTTGCACAACTCATTTCGATAAAAGAAAATTAATTTTATGTTGGTGTTCCACTAACCTTCCTTCATAGAGTAAGGTGGCAGAAGGATATACATGCTGATATCATTGCCCTTGTAAGGTAGCTCCAGAATTTGCGCGCCAAGCTCGTCACTGACCACTGCAATAAAAATAGATCGCATTTGAAAAAACAAGAACAGAATAAATCATAAATATTTTAGCAGCAATAAAAACTTATTTTTATTGTCTATTGCTATTCATCGCACATTTTAAAGAGTTAATTATTACGGGTCTTTTGCCTTGAAAGCGTATGCCTAAATGAGAGGATTTTTTTACGATAAGGATTTTTCTACTAAAGGAAGACCTTCTGATGTTTAGTTTGAGCGCTTTCGAATCGAAAAAATGTAGCAACAACCATGACTGATTTAAATAAAAATAATTGAATGATATAATATGATCATAACGCTATAATTACCTTTTTTCGAAGCTAAGCATGCGATTAATCAGCAAGTTAAAAGATAAAAATTCACTCGCGTTCATGAGAAAAACATATTGTCTAGCTGTAGCAAAATCGAATTGCTGGTCTTCTGAATATTTTTTTTACACAATTGTTTATAATTTAATAAGCTGTATTTAGTGTTCCTGTGATTTGATCATAAAATCTTAAAAATGTTACTAAACGTTCGAGTTAAAACATCAAATGATCATGTGAAACCCAAATACAGAGTAGTTTTATTTAATATATCTAGTACTCGCTCAAATCCACTTATTTCCTCTCAAGTACTGATGAAAAATAATATATTTACTTAATACTATTACTAACTGTAATGGAAAGTTCCCTTTTGCTTCATGAAAGGCACAAGAGTCTGACGGGTTTCAGACACGAAAAAGGCTTCTTTCCTTGTTCTCTCGGCGGGGAACTTCGAGGCCCAGACACCTTTGAAGTAGGCAGCGTTAGCCAGCACCAGTTTGGTAGATTCACTAACACCATCCGCGGGTAACAACTCCTTGATATTGTTCTTAGTGACGCGAGCAACCCACTCGTTGATATAATGCCGGGATTCACTGGGACTGTCATGGAAATTCTGTAATACAAACATGATTGTAAGGCGTCGTTAAAAAGTCGAATGGTAGAATTCGGTCAAAATGACTGGTCCGTAGGTTTCATTAACTACTTTCAGCAATCTTACATCACTCAGTCACACTAATTGCTCTCTTTGCATAGGTTCATACAAAAATACAATTAGGGTGTCCAATCCAATTGGTTTACGAACCTAAGGAGAAACCAATACTACCGAATTTAAGAATTGAACTTTATCTAAAAATGATGATCATAGAGATGTTTAAATATAAAATATTCATAAATACAAAGTATCAAAGTTGTTACACGGTACTCAATTGGAGACTGATCGGTATCGTGGTATGTAAATAGATATGCCTAGTGATGTCTATGAGTACATTATTGATGATATTACGATTCATACGTCTTCAAAGACTAGATACATTTTATTTCATGGTAGACATTAGGTACTCGAAAATATTATTACAGTACCCGTAGTGTAAACGTGAATAGCGCCTCTAGCGGATAGAGGCGCAAATCGTGTTTCCCAAATTACGTATTTTATACTAATAAAACTTACGTTACGGGTAATAAAACTTCTAAGCCAAATGATTGTATTAAGGATTGGAATACTGTTTTACGAACAATTTAAGGGCTGTCCGTCCACACATTTCCGTGTCAGGGCTATCCGACTTTTGAGTTGTCCGTTTTAGTGTTCCTGTCAGGGATATGCCATCCAACACTCGTGTTCATATAAATCAGGAAAATCGGTGCCACTGTCGTCTCTTTCCTCAATAATCGCCTTCATTCGAAAAATTATTTTATTAATACAATATAAAACTACGCAATTTGTACGCATCTTGTATCTTCGCAGATGTGTCAAAATCATCATAAACCAGCCCGACTATAGA
This sequence comes from Elophila nymphaeata, assembly GCA_955850985.1. Lineage (NCBI taxonomy): Eukaryota > Metazoa > Arthropoda > Insecta > Lepidoptera > Crambidae > Elophila > Elophila nymphaeata. The sequence goes on along the minus strand of OY039069.1, from coordinate 13,672,496 downwards.
TAAAAAACCGGATAGCACTGACAGATCGGATAGCACTAACAGAGCGTCCGTGCATTCGAGGGTGCTCCGGGATACTGACGACCCAGACCCTCCTAAAACGTAGATGTGTGAACAAGTTCGTACAAATCGTATGTAATTTATTATTTCATCGTCCTTGCAGTGTTCCGTCCGTGACGAGAACTCGGATATGTGAGGAGAGCATCTTAGTTACAAGAAGAAATTTTAGTTCTTATATCGTGTATCTACCTACAAAAAAAACTTCAAGCACTAACTTTAGAGTCGACCACAATTGGATTTGATTTCGGTTAGTTTCTAAAAATGGTCATTAGCCATTCCTTTCACTGTGGTCATGAACTGTATATTCGTGACCAACTGTCGTCATTAGGGCGACCCGGTTATTAAGAACAAATTTAAACGGTCTGACCATCTTGACATCAATTTGGTCATAAATTACTTTAGTGTTAAAAAGCTTCCATGACACGTATTTACGCTTAATATAATTTTTTGTATTTACAATGATCAAGGTTTTTAAATATTTACATTTTTATGCTACCAAGTGGAACACAAACATATAGGCTATTCACTCACTTCCGTATAATCATACTCAACTAAAACGAGTTTTAAGGAATTTCATTACCTTCAAGTGTATTTTGACATATAGCCTGACCCGAAATCCTAACCCGGTTAACGAAACGTAACCCTCTTCCTAACATGACCCGACATATCTATCCCTCGAAGGTTGGCCCCGCTTGGTCACAAAAAGGGATTAATCGCCCTTGCAAACTGTATCACCGTTTATTTGTTATTTTTATGTGTTTAAGTGCAATAAAGAGTTAATTAATTTTAATGCCAACCAAAAAATACTACTCACTAAAATGGATATTGGTTCAACAAATACAACTGTTGATGAGAATTTACACTGTTTTGGTGAGCATTTATCCTCTTTTATAGGTTACGTTAGGTTTGTATGGTGTTAAAAATACAAACCAAAAAAAAATACCCTGAACCTACCGGTCATACAGATATGTAAATTCTAATAAGGTCCGGTAAGTATGAGGGTTATGTTCGGAACAAATATTATAAGTTTTTTCCAAATCCGGCTAGGTTATTATTTAGGGTCAGGTTCAGAACGAACTGTTTTGACACCTAACATAGTGCTCATAGCGTAGTGAAAACTATACTATAATGTTGGTTAGCATTGAATAGGCTCCAAAACTAAGACTGATTATGATGAAATTTGCTATGGAGATATTTGAACACCCTGGTAAGGACATATAATACTTTTTGGCGCGATAACCAACATTAATGTGAGCAAGGACGAGGACGACCGCTTAAAATTCGTAATATAAAAAAAAAAAAAAAAATCTATGTCTGTACGTTTACCTATTTTCAAAATACGACATACATTTAAAGATATTTTGAAAAAACAATTAATTTAGAATAAAGGAAAACGTACAGACTTAGTTTTTTAGTATGTCATAAACATTCTAAAATATCATAAAGATCATTTAAGGATTAGTAGAGAGAGGTAGTACCTAAATCGTTTAATTTGTATGAAGACGGTGCTCGCCGTACTATCCTCTTAAATATTAGAGAAAAACTAATTCTCACCAGCCTCTGAAGTTCTTCGCCGAAAAACTGGAACATGCAGTCGCGGACCATGAGCTCGTCATCAACGAACAACTTGTTGGCACTTGTAAACTCGTAACTACCACTGTTGTTGTTCAACATCCTCGATCGCTTGTCAACCTTGTACGCGGTCATCAAGTTGATTTTATCCTGCAAAAATTTATTAGATAATACAACTACAAATCAAGGAAATAAACAAAAGAATACTGCGATTCTTTTTTAAAACATTTTAGACTCGTAAAAAACCTTAGCATGTAAATAGCCTAATTGATTTTTTTAATTAACTAAAATTCCAGTATTGGTAAAATCTGGGTAGGTACCACGCGCCTTTCTTATTTCTGCCGTGAAGCAGTTCGCTGTGTTTCGGATTGAAGGGAAAGGTAGCTAGTGTAATTACTGGGCATGGAGGACATCTTAGTCCCCAGGATGGCAAACGCACTTGCGGTGTTAAGTGATTTACACTTAATATTGCAAGTGTCTATAGGCGGCGGTGACCACTTAACATCAGGTGGACCGCAAGCTTGTTTGCCATCTCGTAACATTAAAAAAATGATACTAACGGAATAGCGAATAACTTTATGTTTATTAAAACGGACCTTCGTCCAGCAATTGACTGACATAGGCTAATAACGACTACATCGACCTATTTTCTTTAACAACAGCAAACCTATTTATTAAATTTAAACTTCTTTACTGCGTCCGATTTAAATACTCACCAAACTGTCAGCTATTTGTAAGGAGTGCTTCAAGGATTCCTCTGTAGCCCCACCAGTAGAGAAGTAGGCGAGAAGCAACGAATGGTACACGGAGAAGGGCGAGAAGAAAATGTTGTCATCAGGCACCGCTTTATTTATAGCGTTAAACAGATTGAGAGTAAACTCCAACTGGCCTCGATAAAGGTTCGTCCTTGCTTCCGGATCCAACTTCTTTGACGAATCGTCCTTGTAAAAGCATTGTGAATGCACCAACGAAATGGCTGCAATAAATATCGCAGCTATTTTCAACATTGTGTTCCTGTAACAAGGTAATTTTGCACTTTACTATCAGGATAACCTTGTACTTGGCGACATTAACGTAATCGCTAGATAAATCACGGCATTTACGTCGAGGACGCTATTATTTTGCAAAAGCAATAACAATGAATCATTGGTTTTTTCATTTCAACCCGTTTGTTTATCTGATAGTTTTTCCATCATACACAAAAACATTTATAATTGCCGTGAAAAGTATGCTATCTTAACGCATTTTAGTTAACGTCGCATATAATTCAAGCAATTAAATATTCTCATGTTATTTATTTTAAAAGGGTATAGTTATTTCTGTTGTTTTCGTACACGTCCCTAACATCCGTTATTATGGTGTTAAATATTCTAGTGTTCATCCACGGCTTCGCTCGCGTTAATATCGGTTATTTTTAGCTCATAACCTTCCTCGATAAATGGACTATCCAACACATTTTTTTTTATTTGATTCTGTAGTTCCTGAGATTAGCGCGTTCAAACAAACAAACCCGTCAGCTTTATAATATCACAACAATAAAATGTATAGATTTTGATAGATAACTAATATTTTGTGACTCAAGTATACATTTATAAGTAAAACTACCAATTCATCGTACGTGTACGCCGATCTTGATCATATAGCCAACTTTGCGGTAAAAATGGGAATATTATAAAGGAAAGTAACCATTTATGGAATAGTAGATATATAAATATGTTTTTCTCATTTTTACAATTAGATTTATCTGAAATATCATAAAGGTAATGTTTACAAATTGCAAAGGGTTACAAATTAAGATGTAACTATTCTCGTGAAAATACTTATTATTTGGAGACTAAATGTTCGTATCGTATTCTATTTCTTTTTTAATTAAATGGCGTTCGCGATATTGTAACGCATTTCGCCAATGTCAAGTGAAAATGTACTTTAAAGTAGCAGACAATTGTACGGTAGATTGAGGTTAAAAATGGAGTCTCTCAACACGTGTTTTTACAACGAGAACTCGGGAGAAACTCGTATTCTATTTTACAACACGATATTATTTTGTAATGTGTCACTTTTCTCTACAAATAGCAAAACTAATGAACAGAATGTTCATGTCCATAATTTATTAAGTAATACATTTTCTAACTAATAAGACTTTAATTTAAAATTAACTATTATAATGGTACTAAAATTGCAATTAAATAAATCCTACTAATTATAATAAACGTGAAAGTTTGTATGGATGTATAGATGTATGTGTGTTTATTGCTTTTTCACGTAAAAACTACTGAACGGATTTTAATGAAACTTTACAGCTCATACATCAGAATAACATATTATAAGTTATGCGACATTATCGCGAGCGAAGCCGCGAGTGGCCACTAGTAATTCTATAAACTTTCAAACCCTGATTAAATAACCACGATGACGACCTATCAATCAACTATCATTTTAAAAAGGCAATTGTATTCTTTCTCTGAAACGAGTACAGAAATATCGATGTTTTCATTGTGATTTAAAAAACAATGGCCTGGCTCGAATCAAGTCGATCTCCGCTGATGCATTTCACGTCGCTTTCTCTGCGAGGGCGGGGTGAGGCCGCCGACCGTTCGCGGACGGTTAAAAACACAAATTTGGTTTCAATGGATATAGATTCTCTAAACAGTTACATTATTAGTTATATGATGTTTGCTACATGACATAGTCATGTACAGTCAACAGCACGTCGGGCTATACAAAACTGTCAAATTTCTCCAAACGATTTTCAACCTAAGACTATTCAATATAAAGTGCATAATCGATTGGGAAAATTTGACAGCTTGTGGTAACCCAACGTGCTGTTGTCTGTACACAAAAGTACCTATGGAGTTATGAAAAAAATATGAAGTTACTCCCAACGCAGAAATTGGTCAGTTAAAGAAAATTACAACATTTTGCTATTCAGAAGTTTTGACAACTTATTTTTTATTTCTCGTAATTCGAAAGACGCGTTTATAATCTGAGTATTGGGTAGAACACGCTAAATCCCGTCACAGGCCGGCAAAACCCCATAGTAATTCCCTTCCTTCCCGAGAGCGGGAATAAATTTTAAAAATAGAACACACTTTGGTTAGTGAGTATCTCTCTATTTCGGCGCAATGGTTAGCGGTGGTGACGCGGTTTGTTCCATGAATTAACTTGTCCACACAATACTCAGATCAAACAAACGCTACTTTCCGAGTCTGTGAAATGAAAAGTTAATTTCTATTTTATTCCACTGGACTCTACCGTTTTAAATGCCACCAAAACCACCAAATACCTAGGTAATTAAATTTTGTTGGGGTCCACGTCCGGAAGCCTCCTTGTGGCGGACCCTGGTAACGTGGTGGGCAAACTTTCACGGCGGGTGTATGGCTTTTGATGTCAAGTGTGTCGCCTTGGCATTCGAAGTCACATGCCATCGTCGAGTTTTTCTTGTTTTCCCACCACGGCTAGTTCCGGACGGCCCTTTTCAGGGCCACGACCGCGCCCGAAGTCCCCCGGGTGCGGTCCGATGGCTGCTCCCGGTTTCCTCGTCAGGAGGACGCGCCAGGTCGAGCAGCCGTCGGTGAGGAGGCGGCATATAAGGCCGGGGTCGACCAGCAGCCCACAGGGGCTGACGTTAGTCGGTAGCCCCTGTGGGCTACTGGCCACCAATTGGTGCACAAGGAGTGCCTAGACGGGCAGCCGTGGGACGGTCTCAGTGTAGTTGCGCTCACGTGCGCAGATCCCGAGCCGTCCCGCAATAGCGCACTGGAGGTCAGGCCGGGGAGGATGTATAGTGGGTATGGAGGGAACGCCTTTACCTCGAGTCCCACATATCCCCTGCGGTTGGCACCACCCCGCAGGGACGATGTGTAAATGCATTTGACCTCCCTGACAAAAAAAAATTGTTGCTAAGTAATTAAGAACGAGGAAATAACTATAGGTACTTATTCATATATTAAGCCAATTATAGGTAAATTATCCGTCATGAAGGAAGGAGAGACGTCAAAGGAAATACCCAATCGAATGTGCGTAGTAACTCTACATTGAATGGAACGCATGTTCATTGATAAAATATAATGTAATTTCATTTTGTTTATACTAAATACATTATAGTTTTTTTATATCATATGCTATTTACAAAATATTAGTTAATGTATTTTTCCGCTACGGAGAAGCACACTTCACTCTAATTCTGACTATCTTATCTCTAATTACCGGAACATAACAATGAGAATTGTTATTATAATGGCAGTGGTTAAGCATACGGACAAAAAGCAAACCCAATCTACAATTACACCGAGCACAACTTTGTGCAATAGGGATAATGCCTGTCTAGTCAGTTGAGATAGTTTTTGAGAGTTTCTCCTTCGAGAGTTCTTCCTTTCGAGTTCTTGTTGTAAAAACACGTGTTGAGAGACTCCATTTTAACCAAAATCTACCGTACAATTTTTTTTGTAACTATATAATTAAGTTTCCACTTGACATTGCCAAAATGCATAATCTTTAAGATTTGCGAATGCCATTAATTAAAAATAGAATAGAATAGAGATAGTTTTTATTAGCTGTCAAAACATATTTCTCCCTTATATTTTGTATGACATTACGAATGTGTGACGTCAAAAATTCTTATAGTTAACTGACTGAATATTAAATGGTTTTGATAAGCTTAAAAATAAAATTCTGAAGATAATTTGAAACTATTGAGATTTTGTGGTATAAAATGCTATCACCGTTCACGAATTTAGCACCTTGTAATTATTTTTGAAAGGTGTAAACATCCTATCCGAGTGGGGTCCGGTCTACCTAGAGATCATGGATTCGACCCAAGGTTAAAAATGTAATGTCTAAGAAGTGACACAATAAGGTTTTTATTGGATTATTTTCAACCGACTTCAAAAAAGGAGGAGGTTCTCTATTCGACTGTATGTTTTTTTTTTTTTTTTTTTTTTTTTGTATGTATGTTCCGCGATTACTCCGTCAATTATGAATCGATTTTAAAGATTCTTTTTTCGTTAGGAAGGACATACTCCAAAGGTGGTCCCGTATAAATTATACCGAAATTGGTTCAGTACTTTTTTGTTAAAATGATAATTTCATTGGGGATGAAATAATAATATCGTCCACGAACACAAAAATAATGTCATTTTTTTTTTGAACATGCCATTACCTAATATGCAATAGTGAAATTTTGGTTAGTAGGTCCAATAGTCAACACATAAACTATGACAAATTATTTTATGAACTTAAGTTAAATAACTAGGTTCATAGTTCATTAACTTACCATTCATTTTGAATGAATGGCAGGCATTTGTGATGAGCTATAGACGTAGATCTGAGACGTGATATTATTTGTTAACCGACTTAAAAAAAGAGGAAGTTCTCTATCCGACTGTTTTTTTGTGTTTGTTACCTGATTACTTCGTCAATTATGAGTATTACGACTCGATTTTATAATGATTCTTTTTTAGGTACGTCAAGATCAGAGATGGCCCGTATAAATTGTATCGATATAAATTCGACCCTTTTTGGACAAATCAGTAATAACAAAAAAAACGTTTTAGTTAAAGTTTCCATTAAGTTTTAATGAGCGCCTAGTAGGCCTATCCGTTTTCAATAAAATATACTTTATTTCCACTAAAAATAATAAAATAAAATATTTTTAGCAAAAAAATAGGACAACCGACTTCAATGCGTACAAATTTAAACTAAAAAGTAAGAAATAAATAATATTTTTATGAAGTAGTTGAAAAGAGCGTCATAGAAAACCAAGGAAAGTATTGATACACATTTATAATTCTTTATTTATAATTCATACTCCGATATATTTGGAGTCGGTGCCAGCCTAAGCAAAATAAACTTACCTAATAGATACGAACTTGATTAATCCATTAACTCTTAGAATAAGAACATACTAGAAGGATAGTTCCATACAATATGCCGCTTCAAAACTGACGCAAAAAATTTGTTATGTGTGCTAACGCTTACACACAGATACACGCACACTACTAAAAATTGGTGTGGTCACTAGAATCTCGTCACCCCAAAACCAGGTAATTTAAATAAAACATGAATACTACTTCTGATTTTGAAGTGAAACTTCTTTTTATACGATAGGTACATCGTAATTTGTAAATTCGATGAAACGGAAAAGCCACACCAAAGTTTTTGACGGATAGTTTTAAATAGAATATCAGGGTACCATTTTGATGGTTTTTGGAGGTCCCGATTAAAAAAATATATATATTGATTTAAAAATATATAAAGTCACGTCCGCCATCCAAGATGGCGGACGTGACTTTTTAATATAATATCAATATGGGTATCATTTTCGTGGTTTTCGGCGGTCCCGATTCCGAATTCAACATCCATTTTGAGATCCAAGATGGCGGACACAACTTTTTAATAAAATATCAATATGGGTATCATTTTCGTGGTTTTCGGTGGTCCCGATTCCAAATACAACATCCATTTTGAGATCCAAGATGGCGGTCACAACTTTTTAATACAATATCAATATGGGTATCATTTTTGTGGTTTTCGGGGGTCCTGATTACAAATACAACATCTTTTTTGAAATCCAAGATGGCGGACGTGACTTTTTGATATAATATCAATATGGGTATCATTTTCGTGGTTTTCGGAGGTCCCGATTCCAAATAGAACAAACATTTTGAGATCCAAGATGGCGGATGTGACTTTTTAATAAAATATCAATATGGGTATCATTTTCGTGGTTTTCGGGGGTCCCGATTCTGAATTCAACATCCATTTTGAGATCCAAGATGGCGAACAAAACTTTTTAATAAAATATCAATATGGGTATCATTTTCGTGGTTTTCGGCGGCCCAGATTCCAAATACAACATCTATTTTGAGACCCAAGATGGCGGACACGCTTTTTTAATATAATATCAATATGGGTATCATTTTCGTGGTTTTCGGCGGCCCAGATTCCAAATACAACATCTATTTTGAGACCCAAGATGGCGGACACGCTTTTTTAATATAATATCAATATGGGTATCATTTTCGTGGTTTTCGGTGGTCACGATTCCAAATACAACCATGAAATTGATACCCTTATTGATATTTTGTCAAAAAGTCACGTCCGCCATCTTGGATTTCAAAAAAGATGTTGTATTCGTAATCAGGACCCCCGAAAACCACGAAAATGGTACCCATATTGATATTATATCAAAAAGTCACGTCCGCCATGTCGAACTTCCATACAAACTTTCATTCCCTATTACAACCCATTCAACCTTTTATTCGCGATAAAAAGTAGCCTATGTGCCCTCCCCGAGATTTATATTTGTACCAAATTTCATCAAACTGAACCGATCAGTGCTTTAGACGTGAAAGCTTAACAGACAGACAGACAGAGTTACTTTCGCATTTATAATATTAGTAGGGATAAATATTTCTACGCTCACACCAATTATCTAGCCCAAATTAAGTATCATTAAGAACTTGTGTTATTATTTACTTTGAATTCCTTTGCTTCGCTCTTGAATCAAAGTAGCGCCCTCGCCGTAAAAGTAGATTGCATGATAAGGGAGCAAAATAGCTCCCTTATCATACAATCTACTATTCCAAACCGGTCTAGGCGTAGAAACATACATAAGAAAGAAGGTTAAGGCGACTTGAATACCTCCTCCTTTTCTTAAGGCGGTTAAAAATGTCCATACGTTAAGTCAAAACAATCTAATCATCAGAAAATATTTTTTTATGTCCTTAGTATTTTTTTATAAAACAATTAATATGATTAAATTATTGCATTCGACTCAATTCTAAACAACTAAAATAGGTAAAATAATTTCTGTAACTGGCAGCACTCAGTATTTAAAAAATACAAAATAAAATATTTGGTTTTTATTGCTTAAAAAGTGAAAATACAATAAAATATTAAAAACTTACGTGTGAAAAGTAATGTTCTCACTCTTTTTATTTTTTTCAGTTCGATTATTACACCATTTAATAGCACAAATCGTCATTTTTTAATAATTTGTTGGAGATGCGTACGGGGTGCGTTGACCTCGAGGACTACGCATAGAGTTTCCGTATGGTGCCAAATAAGGCCTAATATTGGTTGCACCAAATTGAGTGTCCGGATTCGGTATCTGTATGTTCTTAATCTAAGCCATTAACTATACATAATAATGAATGATGCAGATAAGAAATAATCTGCCGCTCCGTGAAGTTCGAAAATTGCAAACACTATCCTCCTTGGCTAGCTGGCACCGGCTCCAAATATATCGCAGTATGAATTATAAATAAAGAATTATAAATGTGTATCAATACTTTCCTTGGTTTTCTATGACGCTCTTTTCAACTACTTCATAAAAATATTATTTATTTCTTACTTTTTATTTTAAATTTGTACGCATTGAAGTCGGTTGTCCTATTTTTTTGCTAAAAATATTTTATTTTCTTATCTCAATATTGTAACCAAGTATCTAAATATTTAATACCAATCCTAACTATTATTATAAATGCGAAAATAAGTATGTTTGTTTGTTACGCTTTCACGCCTAAACCAATACAACGATTTTAAAAATTCTTTCACCATAATAAAACTACATTATTAGGGAGTAATATAGGTTGTATTTCTTTATTTTTAATTAGATATCTCTACGAAAATTATAATATTGTAGTCATATTTGACGTTCACTGCAAGTGCGCTGCCATTTTGTTAATACCGCTGCTCCGCTGCGGCGCACTATTGTCATTACTATTTTTTTAAGTAACGACAAAGTTAAACTACGTGGGGTGGACTGTCAAGCGATTTGTATGCATCTAAACGTGAGCGTGAAAATTATCCACAGCGTGCGCTGCAGTGGAATAGCGGCGTTGCTTAAAAATGTGGATGACTATGGAGATCCCTTTGCTTTGATACTTGAGCGGTTCCACATCCGGTCCAATATCGCTATCGGAAGCCATGTCAAGACAAAATATGAATGCAGTCCGATATCCGATATCTTGCCGGGCAATATGAAAGGCGGGTACATATTTCATATATCTTAATTGCTCATTATTTCGTATTGGCTGCCAATACCGATATTGGATCGGCTAATGTGGAATCGATCTTAACATTTTAATATTATAAAGAGGAATGTTTGTATATTTCTAACTAATAAACGAATCTAATGAATAGGTAAGATCAAAAACTACTGGACCTTTAAAAAAACCTTTCACCATTAAGTTGCTACCTTATTGACATATGCTATATTTGTCTTTTTTTAAAACTCTACGCGGATGAAGTCGAGGGTGGGGCGCTATTAGGCTATTAAAATTTGCATATTTTAGTGATTTTAGTGAGCCAAACCTAATTACCGCAATCAAGTGCTTACTGCTTATTAATCTTATCCTTCACAACAACTCTACATCTACGGCTTTCTCATAGAGCTCCGATGCCTCCATAGTATTTTATTTTGGCTACTTTTTTAAGGTAGTCACGCGCTCTAAGCTCGACTGCAATTATTGTCAAATGAAGACAAACATAAATAATTGTTTTTGATATTGTTACACCACAGATAGGAACTGTAGGCAAGGCCGTCCTAAAGTTGCACCCAGATTCGTAACATCACGTATTGAAAGACTACATTTTTTTTATTTTTATATAGGGTCATTACGCCTGTTATCGTCCACTTAGTGGAGTTATCAACTTTGAAAATAAAACTAAAATATTTCTTTATTACAATTTTATAAAATAACTACTGAAATGAATTCCTTTATTAGTCTATTTATAATTATTGCGAACGTGTTAGTGGTGACTTTCATGTTGTTTTTAATATTTTAAAATAAGTAATAAAATGCCAATATTACCAGTTTCCGACCGCAAAGTTCAGTTTTCGTCCACCAGTTGTCCTATTTTCGACCGCATCAATTGAGTATGGATTTCATGAATGAAAATATGTTTTAAAATGAAATTGTTAATCAAGATAATAACTGTAGTTTAAAAATCAGTCTTCTTTACAAAAAGTTGTTAATAGTTATCTAATTAAAAAAATACAAGCGATCAGAATTAGTTTTCGTATTAATTAGGCATTTCTCTTAATTTAAATTTTGGTTTTTATATCTTTACTCACACACTCACATGATATGAATTTCATAATACAGAAAAATCAATTAATATTTATAAAACTTATAAAAAGACAACGAATAATATACCAAGACATAGTCTTATTCAACATAAATATCATAATTTTTTACATCACAATCAAGACATTTCTATAAAACATATTTTTAAAATAAATTAATAATAATATGTAATATTTTTGCGTTTGTGTAAAATTTTTTTTAAAACTAGAAAAAATACCCTGAAAAAGATTGACCTTCTAAAATCCGAACGAAATATTGCCGTATATAGAGTAGAGGTAGGGCACAACAGACTAGCCGCTAGAATTTGCAGTCCAAGTTCAGGCTGCAAATTTTAGGTAGTACCTACCTCTCCATTACAAAAGACCACAGTCAAAAAAATTTTTTTGTGGTGTTGTATTTCTGTTGGTAAGTAAGGTCGCTAGAGCTCCACGGGGAAGGGATAAGGGTTGTAAGCATCTAAGGCTACAGTTGCTGATTACCACCAGGCAGGACGTATGCTTGTCTGCCAACCATTTACCATAAGAAATAACACCAATCACTGTCTTGTAGTCCGTTCTGCCTTTTTAACCCATAAAATATGATGTTAAACTTGCATATTTTTTCATTCATCATCATCATATCAGCCGAGAGACTTTAGGACATAGGCCTCCCCCAAGGATCTCCTAACTCCTAACGTCGCCGTCTTGGTGGAGCGGTCAGTATAGCTGGCTACACATCAAGCGGTCTGGGTTCGAGTCCTGGTAGCGACAAATGTTTGTGTGATGAACACGAGTATTTGTTGACGAGTCATGGTTGTTTATATATTTATTTAAGTTTATTTATAAAAATATCTAAAAATATTATGTATATTAAAAAAAAAAAATGTCCGTTATCTAGTATCCATAACACAAGTTCTTAATGATACTTACTTTGGGCTAGATAATTGGTGTGAGCGTGGAAATATATTATTATATTATTATTATAAAAAAAAAAAAAAAACTGGTCGGTGCTGCGCTGACCGCATCCAGCGGCTTCCCGCGACCTTTACTAGATCATCAGTCCACCTTGTGGGGGCCTACCAAAGCTGCGTTTCCCAGTACGTGGTTGCCAGTCGAGGACTTTTCCTTCCACCCCAATGGCCGTCAGTCCTCCTCGCAATGTGCCCTGCCCACTGCCACTTAAGGTTCGCAATTCTTTGGGCTATGTCGGTGACCTTGGTTCTCGTGCGGATCTCATCATTTCTGATATGATCACGCAGAGAAACTCCGAGCGTAGCCCTCTCCATTGCCCTTTGGGTGACCTTGAGCCTTCTTGAGACCCATTGTAAGACATTGTAAGGCCCATTCATTCAACTGTTTGAATATTATTTGAAAAAATAATATTGTAAAATTTTATTACACTATCATAAAATAATCACTTTAATTTATTCTAAAATAACAAAGTATGTCGAAAACTGGGATTTTTTCCTTTATGTCGAATTTTCGACCGCATGACCAATGTCTTACATTTATACTTTATTAATTAAATCTAATAAGCGGACTGAAATTGGCCGTCGTAAATATTTTTTCATTCAATTGTTTTAATATTATTTCATTTAATAATATTGTAACATTTGGTTGCAGGTATCATAAAATAATCACTTTTAGTGTGTTGTAACAGAGTATGTCGAAAACTGGGACGTATTGTACTTTATGCCCGATTTCCGACCATAGGCCATTTCAACGTATTAGGTTTATACTTTATTAAAGCTAATAAGCGGACGAAAATTGGCCATCGCAAATATTTGTACACATAAAGTTCATAGTGCTAAATAAAATTTAGTTTACTTACATGCATTTTCGTATATCACACAGAACCTAATTGACATGGGCGGGCCTGTTATAGACCACCCGGTCGAGATTAGGACTTTCTAATAAAAAGGGCGTACCCTTTCTCGTCCACTTCGTTTTATATATTAATTATTGTAAATTAGAATAATAAACTATTCGTCCACACTATATTTATAGCAAGCTATATGTATAAACAGTAAACAAACCAAGAAACACAATAGAACTATTTTTTATTTACTGCGTAAGTTCCGGCACGTCACTATTTTTTCTGCAATATTCGACACATTTTCACTCTTTCGCCGGGTACCATAAACTGCATAGCTTAATCCTAGTTAATGGCCGCGTTCCAGTGAACTGTGTAGGCATGTACTTACTGTGAAGTTATTCAGGTCGTAATACATAAATATTTTAAGGACCTATGTATAACCGTTTTACTATTTTTTGGCGTTATATCAAGGAGGGCGGTTAAATGGACGAATAGGGGAAGCGGTCGGCAAACAGGCGCAATGACCCTACCATACAAGCTAAAACTTATTGACATTGGCAAAATACACATCTAACAATCATGGAGCCATCAAAGCCTCAATTTTAACTGTGGTCTCGCCATGCTTTGACTATTGCCAAAAAAATTACAAAAGAAAAATAAGTGTTATTAACGAGCCTAAACTTCAAAAGTTATTTTTAAGCTAGATACTCTATTTGTCCCTAGCTTAAAATTATTTCTCAAAGACTTTCAAAAGTTAAAATCAGAACTTAAACTTGCACAAAGGATTTCCCTTGTCAGTTTACGGATTTTGGAGGATTACGGAGGCGGGGAAAGTCAACGAGTACGTCACCGACGATGAGTATCGGTTACACAACTGTCGGACCGGAGAACCGTGTCAGCATGACTAACGCCACGCAACTGGACTAAGTCTGTCGCCTTATGATATAAGACTTTAGAATACAAAAGGTTTTTAATTATTTAGAATTGTTCAATATTCCGCTAATACAGACCGCGCTATTAGGTAGGTTTTTTCTTCTTATTACTATTGCTATTCACCGGTACCGGTATTCTTAAGAAGGCAAAGCTTTGTTGGGTCTTTAGCCTGCAAGGCGAACATCTCCGCGGTTTCGTCTACCGATTTGAGTCTCTAGGGCGTTAGACCTAGAAGGGATTCAAAGAAGAAATTTTAAAAGTTTAGTAACCAAGTAGAAAATTACTAAGTGTGGTGACCCTATATGGTGTGTGCTAGCCCCCCGATCGTGCTATTTACGAACGTTAAACCCAAAATCAAATCGTCATCGTTTTCATACGTTTTGACAGTTGACAGCTGTCAAACTGTTGTCAAAATGTATGAAAACGATAATGATTTGGTTTTAAAAACGTTGTAAATAGCGCGTTAAGGCCCCAGATGATTCTTTTGATAATTATCTACTTTCCAAAAAACGTTATATCGACAATAGTCTTTTGTGGTTGGTAATGCACACATACGAATTCAAATATATTTAAAATAAAATGTAAAATAATATGTCTGTACATTTGCTAGCACGTGTTTTTGGGTTGTATTGACGATATTTTTCTATCTACTTAAAATGAAATTTAAAATAGTTCAACGAAATATTTTAACCGTGTTAACATTAAAAAATCAAATTGTGATATAAACCACCGAGAAAGTACACTAACGTCGTGGGTTTTTTTCAGAAGCGAGAAATTCGTGTCAGTGTCGCGTATTGTTTGGCTACGTGTTCTCTTGCGGGTTTCCCGGTGACATTCAATAAATTAGCTTCATCTCACAACAACCGGATGCTTGCGTTGGCACAGAATACACATACGTGTTGGTCATGCACTCAGATTTCTGTTTGTAAACATTAACATCCATCCTTAAGTGAAAAAAAAACCGAGACCCGTTGGCAGAACAAAGAACCATATTTAAAAAGAATTCTGGTTAAATTTCATATATTTATTTTAAGATCTTTTATTCATTACGCTAGCCGTTTCTCAAAGGTGGTTAAAAGGAGTTTTGTTCTATTTCAATTTGCCACAGCTAAAAATACTGAGGTCATGCCTGCTCCACAAAAGTAGCCTCGCATATGATTTAAACAATTTATGTTAATGTGACCTCTATTACGGTTCTGTAAGGTTTACACTTGTAATACGGCACACTACGTAACTTTTGCATAAGAGCCTCGGAGTGGAACGGCCGGTATGTTAGCTGAATAACAATTTTCTTTTACTAAAGTAAACAATGGTAAAGAACTTCTATTTTTTTTCTTTAAATTCTCTAGGAAAGTGTCTCCCGGCATCAACAGTATAGTTATATAAAAAAATATTAATTTAGATTAAATCAAAAGTTTCAACTATTATTCGTTAGTTATTTCGTTTCATAATCCAAGCAATACCTGATCAGTGACTCTAAATATATAAATTATTAAACTAGTATAATATAGGGTAGCCACCTAAAATAAATGGATTTTATAAACAACTGGTTGACCCACCACACGTTATTGTGGTTAATTTGAAAAAAAAATTGAGAACTATTTATAAAAATAAACACAATCAGTCTAAGTCAGACCAAGCAAAATACATTTTTACAAAATTTATGTTGGGAACACAGCTCTGCGTTCTCGTTGCATAGCAACGGTTGTTTGACACAAACAACATAGACTGATTGAGTCTGATTGTCTTTATTTTTATAAGTAACTAGCTTATGCCCGCGACTTCGTCCGCGTATAATAGTTACTTCGGGCAGCATTTAAATTTTCTTATTATTTCTTCTAACCTAAGCTCCATATACCTACAAAATTTCATGTATTTTACTTAAAAAATGACGGATTTCCATAAAAACCCTCATCCCCTATTTTACCCCCTTAGGGATTGAATTTCCAAAAATCTTAAAATACATCTTTCTTTATTTGTAACTGAAAAGCCATGTACCAATTTTTATGGATTTTACTTTAAAAATGACGGATTTCCATACTAACTTTTCACCCCCTTAGAAGGTGAATTTCCAAAAATCCTTTCTTAGTGCACCCCTGGACCTCATAAGGAACCTACGGACCAAATTTGGAGTCTCCAGACCCAGCGGTTTAGGCTGTGTGTTGATATGTCAGTCAGTCAATCAGTCAGTCAGCATTCATTTTTAAATATATAGATTCTCATTTTTTTTAAATTAACCACAACAACGTGTGATGGGTAATAATTTCGGTAAATTTTTTTCTGCGCATTTTTCTTAATTTTTCATTCCGTAAGAACCTTCTACAAAGTATCAGAAAACTTCATAAAAAAGATGATTCAAATAGTAAAAGTCTCAGGGTAAAGTAGTTATGAAGTTATGCCGTAACCAAGGGGAACAGAGATTCATTTTTATATTTCATACTTGTACATATAGATTTATATTGTCATCTATACTTTATATTTTCGTCAAGTGTTTGCTAAAGGTTTTCAAGTCTACAACATTTAACCTGTTGCAAGGCATTGAATTCCATAAGTTAACAATTCTTAAACATGCCTAGACAGGCATGTTTTTGCGAATTTATTAGAAAATTAATTCGATACTTATAATTATGAAAAAAAAATTAAAAGTTTTATGTCTGGGGACAGACTTTTTTTCTACCAAATAATGTAAAATAAAAGTAGAGATATTAAAGTAATATTTAACGGTTAAAGCCATTTACGGGAAAGTTTATACTTTCCCGTAAATGGCTTTTTCGTTTAAGGATTTAATGATCTTGAAAAACATCAACATGCCCATGTCCATTCGAGATTAGTAGAAATTGTAATGTCGAAACGAACATCGAAACATCGACTAAATCTCTCTTTACACATTATTTTTGTTCTACACGTCGTAAAATTTCCCTATTCCATCTAGTTAAAGAAGATAACGCAACTATATTTTCATTTGTTCCTAACAACCATTATTTACCTCACGTTTCAACTATTCACACTATAAGTAAAAAAAATGGAAACAATGATTGAAGTGAAAAAAATGAAAACAGTAAAAGCAATTTCTAAGTATCTCAAAACCGCATACAGAAATGAAGTTCCTGCTTTGTGCAAATTTAGCACACTTTCACATTTGCGAAACTGAAAATTAATTCCAACGTTGTGTTTTTTACAATAGAATATGGAGCGTGCTTTGTCCCAAGCTGTGAGAGAAACTAACAATGCACAATGGGATTTACATAGGCTTGACAGATTAATAAGCTGCAACTTTTATATAATTATTGTCTTTGTATACGGGCAACAACGGTCACCTCTGAACGTAACAGAAAAGCTGTTGAAAATTGTTATAAAGGCATTTATAAACCTCTATCCCATATGTGTGACTTCTGGAAGATATTTTCATAGATATAATATATTTTTCAAAATAAAATAAAGAATAGGCTCTTTTCTTAGAGGTTTCTAATCGTATCGTAAGTTTCATTTAGTGTGAGAAATTATCGAAATAATATAGGCATGTATGTAGCACGGTGAGTTCAAGTAAGATATGTACTTATTCTTATTTCTCTAAAATAAAACTTGCGTTAGCAATTTTTTAACAACATGAAAGGCATGAAGCTAACATCTGTGCGTGCCCTTGAATATTATACATACCTACTATATCCCTCATCAATAGTAAAAAGGGATAAATACTAATCTACAAAGATATCTTAGGCTATAGGGATAGGCTCGAAGGACCAAAGTTTTATTTGTTTCTTTTACGAAGGTATCCGGCTCGAAGAACCAAAGTTATTGTGTATATTTTTTTTCTTTACTGTTGTTACGGCTATATGGACTAGATTTATGGGGCTTACCAGCTATAGCGGTTGCAAAATACGAATTTGTGCACAATATCCAACTAACTATCCCTGGTTTGTAACTAACAAAGAGATCCATTGTAAGTCCTAAATGTTCCCGTTGTCAAACGAGAGACTGAAAATGTTACCTATTCTAAAAATCCCTACTAAGAAACACAGGTCCTCATCAATATGCGGGAAGTCTGGTTCATTTCAAAAAAAAATCAATGGCGCATGAATATTAAATCTGTGCTTGAAATTCACTACGGACGAGATAATAAAGACTTACAGGATACTTTAGGACCAAATGCTCTATCGTATTCCACAGCTGCACGTAGGTGCGCCTATTTTAAACGTGGAAGAACATCTACATAAGACAACCCTCGCTCGGGACACAACGGTAGTAAAGGGGTGTTCCTGAGGGAATATCTCGGTCATGCAGCTACTATTACAAGCTCTTTTTATGCAGAACAAATAAAAAATTGTGTGACTAAATACGCCAGAAACGGCGAAGCAAACCAGCAAAAAATGTTTTGTTCCATCAAGATAATGCCCCGGTCACAGATCCGCCGTTGCTATGGCTGCAATTCGAAATGCTGGCTTCGAAATACTTGTCTATAATTATTCACCCTACCTTACCAGTAGTTATTCCTATCTATTTCTAAGGTCGATGTCGAAAATGATGAAGCACTAGTCAGTACAGGAATTTTTTACGGCAATTTGCCTTTCAAGATCATTATGCTGTAGTTTTCATTGAATTCTAATTATAAAGTCCATACCAAGCGTTTGTTTAGAGAATAGTAATAATAATAATAGATACATACATAACAATGCCACGCATAATTCTAAAATTGAAAAGACCTTTGGGTTACATTTGGTTACCAATAAAGCCACATCTGGCAGTATGGGCCGTACAGTGCCTCAAAATAGTAACAGGTTGATGTCTACATAAAAGGGGCATAAAAGCCAGAAATTGACAAAACCTGTAGTGAACCACTAAACAAAATGCGACCCAAGCAGGAAAGATTACTTAAAAATACCTCAGAAATCCGTGCATTTAATAGTAATATGAGTTTATAATATTATCTGTGGTAATATGTAATTATACCATTGTTTACATTATGTATACGGTAAACCCCACCTGTGGAATTAGGTGCAACGAATTAAAGCGGCATGGTCGTTTGTGCTGGGGCTACAGTTGCGAAAATTCGTCATAGTGAATTAGAAAGCGTGCATGATAATCGCCTGTCGGAGTTCGTTTGTTACACACGCGATATTAAACTTAGACTTAAATCATTTAAAACGTTAAGAAACCATCAATCCCTCCGATAATTAAATGTGGGAAAACTTGCTTCGTAGAAAAACAAAATAATTGAATAATTTATTGTAATTAAATTAGCTACCGTGAGTGGTGGTTGATTATTTTGGATCACTGCGTGAATAGAAAAAGAAATGAATGCTTATGTGTAATACATTACAATTTATCAAGAAATTTCTTATTAAATACTTATTAATACTAACTAAGAGTAAATATAAAAATAAAATTCAATTTCCCATTTCTAAATGATTCCGAATTTGTAAAATAGATATGCCAGAACATTAAAAACATAAATCGTAAGACTTTCAAAGGCTTTGTAGGGACAAGTGTTGAATACTTTTGTTGAGAGCTTAGCAGAACACTTTATAAAAGAAAAACAAACAACCAACTCACCTGGTGTCCTCACAGTCAATTATTGTGTTGAAAACTACGACCTGATCGCGATAAATCCTATTTTCTCAATGTTTAATTTATTATTCAGTTCATAAGTTGTTTCCTTTTGTTTATATAATACAGGCTACGTTGATGTGGTATTTGAAATCGAAAACGTAAAACGTAGTGCCGTTGCGAGGCTCCGAGACAGACTGACTCGATGAGAGTTGGACGCCATCCTCTTTTATGTTTAGTGTAAACTGGTATGCGCTCGCGCACCGATGTCAGCACCATCAGGTAAAATCAAAAGAATACTTTTAATGCCCCGCCCACGCAGTAGGTAGCCATGTCCGAAGCGTGCTAACTAAGATATAATCTGAAAATAATTAATTGCAAAACAGTTACCGTTACCTTTGTTGGCCGTATAACTGTTTGTACCATCGTAATTGACAGTAAAATTGGAAACGGGCCGCTCGTAATGAGGTCGAAACTGCAGAACTTTCTGCAGGCCAAACTGTAACATCTGATAGGTGATAAATCATTTTGTGACATGTACTTGTGATAAATGATTGACCGTGTACGGATGCAAACAATATGAGGTTTTACGGAAAGTGAAAACAATTACACGTTATAGAATCAATACGCAAACTAAAATAACACACACATGATGGTACAAATAGAGAAAAAACTTTTTTAGGATTTTTTTCTACCCTAACCCCCTCCGCTGCTTCCCCTTTCCTTTCCCCACAAGGAGGAGCAAAAGACAGAGCAGCGAAAAGAGTTAAAAGAACCTTCCGGACCCTGGGGGAATGAGGGGTGAATCCTCATGGATACCCTAAGGGCGGCCCTAGGGTTATGTCAGACTCTTACCTCATACCGACTAAATTGCGTAGTGCCCAAGTGACTATAAGACTATCAGAAGCAGGAGAGGAGGAGGTGCACACGCTGCCCTAGACATATAGACTAGGGCATAAGCGTTGAAGGCGATCGGTCACCATAGCGGGGCCAAAATGTGTGCGAGGGGTCTATTCGAGCAGTGTCGGAAAGCCACGCGACAAACCTGGGCTGCCAGAAGGGCAGAGAAATTAATCTGAGCAGACGCTTGAAGATTTTTTATTGTATTCGTATATTGTTCATGTGCAAAGGAACGGAAGGAAGCCGCCATAAATAATCTTTCTATAGGAATATAATGGTAAGAAACTAAATAAACAGTAAGAATGGGATGGATATAAGAAATATATATATTATCTGGAGTGGAAGTGCGAGAAGTAAAAATGGGAGAATTATTGACGCAGTGTCGTAGAGTTTTATAAAAAAATTGATTGCTTGTTTTGATAATTCGTTAATTTCTTATTCGCAATGTTTATGGGATTCTCCGACAATGCTAATACGAGGACTAGTAGGTAAATAATAATTACTCCGATTACCTATGTATTAGGTACCTACTGTAGTCATTACTGAAAAACCGTCATACCGGAAATTACCGATATTAAATAGTTCGTACAAAATATATAGGTATATATCTATTAAATTTCATCATGATTTTTCCTTATTTCAACTTAAAATCATGCGTTTACATTCCATATCGTGACCAATTAAACCTTCAGGATTTTCCTATTGAAATACCCTATCAAATGGCTAATGTGAATTAAATACGGTTATTTTGCATCAACGCGGAGAAGACAACCCTAGCTACAGACATATAGGTAGATAAATAATCTATGTATAATAATACGTGTAAAAGAAACTTTGTAGGTAGGTCTCATTTTTTGCTTATTTTTTTTCTATTTATAGCTATTACACTACGCCCCCAACTACATTTGTCGGGCCTTTGATATTCTAACCTTTCATACCAGTTCTCGCATATTTGCTTCTCACACTTTCATTCTTCACTGTATCTTTCTTTCATCCACCTCTTTCTTGCTTTTATACAGTGTGAGTCTTCATAAAGTACACGTATATTGATTTTGGGGACACTATGCTTAATTTTATCGACGGAAAAAATGATAAAAAAATTAAAAAAATGTTCTTGATCGTTTTCGATCACGATAAAATAAACTTATTAGTAATTGGAAAAAACAGGGCATTCTCATAAAATTAAAGTTGAGGACAAAATGCCCTCAATTGACAGTTTAGCGGTTATTTTTTTTAAGAAAATCTTTTTTTTTTCATAAATTTTCACAGTAATTTTTAAATACTACTAACACTTTTTTACTTTTTTTATTTTTTTATAATTTTTTCCGTCGATAATATTAAGCATAGTATCCCTAATTTCAATATGTGCACTTTATGAAGACTCACACTGTATTTGTTTGCTACCATCTTCCTAGTCTAGTTTTTATTACAGGTATGGGTATAGGTGTAAGAACTTTACTGCGGCGGTGTTATTTATTTTCTAAACTATTAAATGCATATACCAATTATTTTTACAATGTTTTGCTTCTTACTTAACCTACATTATTCTTTATTACATTTTATGTTTTACATTATAATTTTAACTAGCTTATTAATTCTAAGTTCACAGTCTCTGTGTCTTTTACTTATGGTTACTTTACAGGCTATAAATTTTTTAGCATATTGCACGCAAGGAGGAGTGTAAGATTTGACTCAAAGTTCGTATATTTATTTATACGAAAACAGAAAAATAAAATTGATGTAAGTATAATATGTGCAACAATAAATATCTATACTAAAAATAACGCTGAAGAGTTTGTTTGGTTGAACCCTAAGATCTCAGCAACTACTGATTCAAATTGAAAAATTCTTTATGCGTTGGATAGTCCATTTATCGAGGAAGGCTATGGGCTACATTAAATCACGCTACATCCAATAGGAGCTGAGCATCAATGAAAAATGTTGCAAAAATGGCAGAAAAATATTTCTTTTCAAAGCTTTCACTGCGTGCGCTGCGTTAAAATTACGGAAAAACCATGTATGACGGAATTGTTCTCCTTTAAAATTTCTAAAAAAAAGTTTATGTCTATCTTTTAAAGTTGGCTCACTATAAACTTTCTTTTTTGGTAATCAAATTTGTTCTAAAATAATGCATTATCTGCGATGGTATTTTTGTAAACTTAATATTATTCCTTATCAAAATTAATACATTATTCATCACAAGTATTTAATAAGGTTACTTTACAGGCTATACATTTTTTAGCATATTGCACGCAAGGAGGAGTGTAAGATTTGACTCAAAGTTCGTATATTTATTTATACGAAAACAGAAAAATAAAATTGATGTAAGTATAATAAGTGCAACAATAAATATCTATACTGATCTATACTAAAAATAACGCTGAAGAGTTTGTTTGTTTGTTTGGTTGAACCCTAAGATCTCAACAACTACTGATTCAAATTGAAAAATTATTTTTGTGTTGGATAGTCCATTCATCGAGGGAGGCTACATGCTATACAACATCACGGTACGTCCAATAGGAGCTGAGCATCAATGAAAAATGTTGCAAAAACCGGAGAAAAATATTTATTTTCATAGCTTTCACTGCGTGCGCTGCGTTAAAATTACGGAAAAACCATGTATGACGGAATTGTTCTCCTTTGAAATTTCTAAAAAAAAGTTTATGTCTATCTTTTAAAGTTGGCTCACTATAACCTTTCTTTTTTGGTAATCAAATTTGTTCTAAAATAATGCATTATCTGCGATGGTATTTTTGTAAACCTAATATTATTCCTTATCAAAATTAATACATTATTCATCACAAGTATTTAATTTTGTACAAAATTGTTCGTGACATCATTAGATTTCAATGAATATCTTCAGAGATATCATAGTTTTAATATAACTCCGCAGCAAAATAATGATCACGTACTACGCACGCATCTGTACTGAGAAGTTGTTTTTTTTTTGTTTGGTTGAACGCGCTTATCTCAGCAACTACTGATCCCGTCACATTCGGACGCCTTAGACACTCTAATAGGGTTAGAGACTCCTCCGAGGGAGATGCTCACCGGTCAGGAATCCCCTCTGGAGTGATGCGACCTTAAAAGCCTGAGGCCTTGAGGACCCACCTTATATTATTCACTTTTTTGGATTTATTTTTGCGTTAGCGAACGCTCAAATATTTTTAAAATTAGAAAATAGACTAAAAATGGTACCATTAAAACATAAGTACCAAGCACTGTCAAATTTCGACGGCGAAAGCACTGTCCCGGTAGCGTAGTGGTTGACGCAGCCACCCGGATTGCGGAAGATGCTGGGTTTGATTCCCGTCCTGGACCGTCAATTTTTTTCAGAGTATTTCCTAATTTTAAAAACATAGCTTCTCAAAACCGGGCATAAGTTTTGAACTCGCGACTTTCATCCCTTTCTCTACATTTATTCTCGCTCGACTACCACACATAGCTATCTAGACAGCCATTCCTTGTGGATCGTCTCTCGATGCCCCTGGGATAATGCCGCGACACCCCAGGGCGACGCGACGCAAAGTTTGGGAAACCCCTTATATAGGCTATACCTCCATGACATCACGCTTTGACTAATAGTACTAGACTAATAGTTGAGCATCAATGAAAAATGTTGCAAAACTGGGAAATCACGCGAACGGAGTCGCGGGTATAGATAGTTAATTATAAAGTTACGAAGCTTTCAGAACTTCTAATGGAGAATAATTCCATCATACATTATTTTTGCGTAACTTTAACCGTATTTTCCCATGCAATACTTAAAAACCCACCTTCTCCAAGAGGCAAAAGCGGACTGGCAAAGAACGCCTGGGTTAACACACTCAAAAGCACTAATCAAACCATACTCTCGCAAGCGCACTGACGAGCTACTGAAGCTTGGAAAAACAGGGGCAACCTGAGCGTGTTGATTAGGGCTTTGACTGGCCACTGCAAGCTAAACAGACATCTCTACAATATGAGACTAAAAGATACTGATGCATGCAGATTCTGTGAACAGGAGCGTGAAACACCAGTACACCTCCTTTGCTCTTGTGAATGTCTCATTCACAAAAGAAGCCAACATTTGGGAAGACACATTCTTGACCCAGACGATATCAAAACAATCCGAGCTAGGAATATCTTATCATTTTTAGAAAGTGCCCAGCTAAAGGAGTACATGTAAGGCCTCAATAGGACTTACTTGGAGGCTAGTCACAATAGATCTTTATAGGTCGCAGTGACGCAAAAAGCCCCGAATTGTCTAAATAATAATAATAATAACCGTATTTTCAGAGATCTCTGAAAATCTAAATTTATTATTTCTGTTTATTTCAAACTATGATATCTCTTAAGATATTCATTGAAATCAAATGAAGTCATGAACAATTTTGTTCAAATTAAATACTTGTGAAAAATAATGTATTTATTTTGATAAGGAATGATAATTATCATGCATACAAAAACACCATCGCAGATAATGCATTATTTTAGAATAAATTTGATCGCCAAAAAGAAAGGTTATAGTGAGCCAACCTTAAAAGACTATATGCTGTCCCGGATTGTTTTAGAAATTTTAATGGAGAAAAATTCTGTCATACATGATTTTTTCGTAACTTTAACCGTTTACGCAGCGCACGCAGTGAAAGCTATGAAAATAAATATTTTTCTCCGGTTTTTGCAACATTTTTCATTGATGCTCAGCTCCTATTGGACGTACCGTGATGTTGTATAGCATGTAGCCTCCCTCGATGAATGGACTATCCAACACAAAAATAATTTTTCAATTTGAATCAGTAGTTGCTGAGATCTTAGGGTTCAACCAAACAAACAAACTCTTCAGCTTTATTATTAGTATTAGTATAGATGAATTTGACAATATTTTTATAAGCTGTTATCGACAGCCCTAGTGCCAGTAATACCTTGTTTGATATCATTAGCCGATTGGACACAATGCGACCCATTGTGCAGACTGAATCAAATGTAGGTAACGTTTGGAACACCCACTTTCTCGAATAATGGCAAATAATATTCTCAAATAGACGACTCGTTTTTTAATCTTAATAAGTAAGTCCAATAGTTAATAATAATATCTATAGGTAGAAATGTACAAACTTCAGATACATTGACCACTTATGAATTCTTATAGTAGCAATGAAATCAGTTTCAAAATAATAGTTCGTGCGATATAGTAGTCTGTAACTGCACTGGTTTTATTAGGGTGAAAAAATATTTTTGAAAAATATTCTTTATGTGAAATGAAAAATTTATAATTTCTCTGGAGTTGGGATCTTGAAATCTATCCACTGAATTAGCGAGCCGATTGGTTAGATAGCCGAGCATTGGTGAAATAAACTAATCATTCCAACCACTACTGGATCCAAGATGTATCGTACGAAAACAAAGACAATAAATGGGGGCAGATGGTAAAACAGGGATTCGGGATCGGGATTCGGGGTTCTTAAAGGCTTAATTTATTGCTTTTCGCAACTAATATTAGTTACTCAGATATCTTATTTTAATTTAATCGTACAATAATATTTAAACTGGACTAGTACATACAAATCACAAAATATTACAATTCAAGACGACTATTTATAGCTGGTTTGTAGAATTCAAGCGCGGGTGTGTCAATCTCAGTGATGATTCTCGCAATGGTCACCCGTCCACCGCTGTGAACAACAAAAACATCGATGCTGTGCGCCGTATAATTGCAACAGACAGGCATGTGACCTACCATGAGATTCGCGCATCCTTACATAGGCATGAGTCAAATACAATCAATCCTACACAAACATTTGGGTGTGAGAAAGCTGTGCTCGCGGTGTATCCCACACAATTTGACCGAGGCTCAAAAAACAGACCGCGTCACTTGGTGCAGTGCCATGCTTACCAGATTCAACGAAGGTGCGTCAAATTTTGTGTGGGACATAGTAACAGGTGACGAAACATGGATTTCTTGATACCATCCCAAAACAAAGCAGCAATCGAGCGTATGGGTCTTTCAAGGTGAGCCGAAACCAACTAAAGCAGCGCGCGTGAAAAGTGCATCTAAGCGGATGATTGCTTCTTTTTTTTTAATAAAATTGGACACGTGGCTACTGTTGGTTAAGAGAATCCTCGCACCGTGAATAGTGATAGGTACACGACCATTTGTTTGCTGGAAATTATTGACGAACTCCGTAAAAATAACCGTAAACGCCGTATCATCGTGCACCACGACAATGATAGTTCCCACACGGCCAGACAGACAACCGAATTTTTGAAGGTGAAAAACGTATAACTTATGAGCCATCCCGCATACAGTCCCGACCTGGCACCTTTTGACTTTTTTCTGTTCCCAAAAATTAAGAATTAATTACGCGGTCAACGTTTTTCATTACAAGAAGTTGTCAAAAAAACACGTTTCTAAGGTCACCACGGAATAGTGGCACAACAGTTTTTAAAATTGTTTAATCGAATTAAAAAGTGCATTTACGCAAAGGGAGAATGTTTGGAGAAACAAAAAATTAACTTTTGACCTTTAATAGTATTTTTTTCTTATTCCTCCCGGAAACTTTTAGTGCGCCCCACGTATAACAACGCGTTCAGGATTTTGTAGGTGTTGCCACGATTCTGTAGTGCATTGGGGATGTTCGCGGAACACCTTGTAGACTGTTTTTATGTTACATTGACTATAAGGTGTGCATCCCTGGTAAGCAGAGTACGAGACAGTGCCAACAAAATCCTGAACTTTTCGCTAGCAGGCTGGACTGCGTGTTCACGGGCCACTGTTGCGCAATCTCACATGGGGTGCGCAGCAGTGACTTACAATAATCATTAAGATTATGATTTCTACATTTTGTTTTATAACTATATTATTACTAACACTAAGAATTACTGTTACTAAGTTACTAAGATAAATTAAGAGCCTGAAATAAAATTATTATTATTAATTATAAACCTGTTTTTACACCTATCATTTACCTAGCTGTAGTGAGGTGAAATATTGTGTTATGTTATAAAAATTCAAATATAATCCTCAAAACATAATTTTGTAGATGACCCATTAAAGGACTGGGTATATGGACTTTTTATTGCATTACGAGTTTTATCGAGCCCTGCCGAACGGGGTCGATAAAACGCGTAATGCAATAAAAATAATCACTTCAGTCAGCACGTCTAGACGACTGTCTAGAGTCTAGACCACAGATATATCAATCTAAGGAGATCGGTCGAATCGCCGAGTTCATTTTAAGACCGAGTGTCGCGATCAGCCTCCGTACTACATAACATGGTTCTAGTTGAGCATGCCGTAATATAAACTATTCATTGCGCGCGTCATAAGGACTGCGAAGCAATGAAAGTTAAGCACAGCCGCAAAGGAGATCGGTCAAATCGCTGAGTTCATAGGAAGTCCGAGCCGTGTCCGAGTGACGCGATCACCGGCCGTACTACATAAAATGGTTCTAGTATAGCATGTCGTAATGTACACTATTGATTGCGCGCGTATTAAGGACTGCGAAGCAATGAAAGTTAAGCACAGCCGCAATATAATACAATTTGTAAGATAGTAACGCATGATTTAAAGCGATTGTGTTTTTATGAATAAAAGTCGGACTATTTGTTTAAATATAGTTTTTTAAATATAAATAGTTATAAGTTTTTCGGTTCTTACGTGTGAAAAGTTATTCCATTACTTGATAAATAACTGCTTTACTGCAATGATTGCATGTTACAGTGGAACAGGACGGCATTTTCAAAGAAAAACGGATATTTCGTTCTGACATACCTACGTATCCACTCGACATTATCGGACAGCGAACTGGCGGCAATATATGCGCACTGGGCATACACTTGCCACAAGTTAAACTCCGGCTCGGCCTATCTCCTTGTATTATTAAATCTGTGGTCCAGACAGTGAACCGCGCGAACCCCTCACGATTGCTTTGTCTAGACTGTATCTATACAAAGTATTCGTGAGGGGTTCGTGGGGCGAGAGGGGCGCGGTAGCGAGCCCGAGCTGCCACGATCCACACTTGCTCGGGACGGACGGGTCAAGGGTGACGCATTACATTATTGGTACGAGTATTGTTACTTTACAAAAATGGTTAACGCTAAATGTGCTGTGAGAGATTGCTTATCATCATCTACTCTAAATAAAAATCTGAAATTTCATCAGTTTCCACGCACAGAAGAAAGGTTAGTAAGTATAATAACATTTTATTTATACGTTGATGTTGTAAATATATAAAATGGCGGACGTTCGCAATGAGATTTGAAATAATTAAGTATATTTGTCTATCACGCTTATTATCCGATATATTTTTTCTATATTTTATTCCATGATGGCGGACGCGACTTTTTAATTTTATATCAATATGGGTATCATCTTCGTGGTTTTCGGAGGTTCCGACTCGGAATAGAACATCTATTTTGAGATCCAAGATGGCGAACGCGACTTTTTATTAGAACATCAAAATGGGTGTCATTTTCGTGGGTTTCGAGGTCCCGTTTCCCAACAGAAAATCTATTTCAAGATCCAAGATGGCGGACTTTTTAATGTGATATCAATATGGGTATCATTTTCGTGGTTTTTGGGGGTCCGCATTACGAATAAAACATCTGTATCGAGATCCAAGATGGCGGACGTGACTTTTTCACAAAATGTCAATATGGGTATCATTTTCGTGGTTTTCGGAGGTCCCGATTCCGAATTCGACATCTATTTCGAGATCCAAGATGGCGGTTGCGACTTTTTAATATAAAATAGATATGGCTATCATTTTCGTGGTTTTCGGAGGTCCCAATTCCTAATACACCATCCATTTTGAGATCCAAGATGGCGGAGGCGACTTTTTAACATAATGTCAATATGAGTACCGTTTTCGTGGTTTTTGGGGGTCCGGATTACGAATAAAACATCTATTACGAGATTCAAGATGGTGGACGTGATTTTTTATGCAATATTATTATGGGCATCATTTTCGTTGTTTTCGAGGGCCGCGAATACAATTTTTTTTTCGGACACAAAATCCATCTCGGCATCCAAGGTAGTTGGCAGACAAACATATGGCCTGCCTGATGGTAAGCAGCCACCGTAGCCTATAGAGGCTTGCAATACTGCCGTAACACTTGTACGCTGTCAACCCTAATCCATGTCCCTACCCCGTGGAGCTCTAGCGACCTTACTCACCAACAGACACACTACACCACAAAATGTGGTGTACGTAATAGCCATCAATATGGCTTAGTATCGTTTTCGATGTTTTCGGAGGTCAAAATTCCGAATGCATAATCTATTTCGAGATCCAAGATGGCGGACGTGACTTTTTAATAATATCAATATGGGTATAATTTTCGTGGTTTAGAGGTCCTAATTCCGAATACTTATAACATTTATATCGAGATCCTAGATGGCGGACGTGACTTTTTGAATAGGTAAATCATATTAATTTCACTATTCTGATAATATCTCTGTAAGACCTGTACCCGTAGTGTAAGTTTTTTCTTTTGAAATACTTGCGTAACTATTGTAGTTGCGTTAAGCCCAATTTGTATGGGAAACACGATTTACGCTTCTTTCCGCTAGGGGCGCTATTCACGTTTACTATACAAATCGAGCTCTTAACGCAACTAAAATAGTTACGTATTTCAAACGAAAAAACTTACACTACAGGTACTGATTCTAGTACAAAGAAAACTAACTGTGTACATTATTTTTTAATAATAAATTTCAGATGCAAGGCGTGGATTGAGGCAAGTAGAAGACCCGACTTGATAGGGAGAACTTGTGATAGCTTGAAATACACGTATGTTTGCAGCCTACATTTTGAAGAATATATGTATGGCAAGAATTCTTTGAAGAAAACCGCAATGCCAGTTAAATTTTTGCCTGTTAAAGACACACGTTCAGTTCAAACACAAGCAGATCTAAACCCTAAAAACAACCTTTATACGTTCAGTAATGTGGATTTTTGGCAAAAACGTTCCATAGCCTGTAATACTGTCGGTAATCCCTCAAAAATCTCAAGAATGATGGAACCAATAAAAGGTGTAGATAGTTCTCAGAGTAATGCCAAGTTAACTGATTACACACATTCAATTTATAAAAGCAAAAAGTTAATATTACCAGACGAAGAATTTAAAGACATCACTAAAAAACAATTTTTGGCAGGATGTGATAAATTTTTATCTCCCCAGTTAGGTGCAATAGTAAAAGCTCAAGTGCATTTAAAACCACATAATAGAAATAATAAGTACACCAGAGAGTTTAAATTGTTTTGTTTGAATTTATATTATGCAAGTCCACTTTCATATAAACTGCTATCAAAGGCACTTAGTATGCCTTCAAAATTTACTCTTGCTAACATGTATATCCCCATGTCTACTAAAATTAACGACCAAATGTGGGATGTTTTAACTGCATCAGTGAGAGGAATGTCGCCCTCTGATAGACATTGTGTTATATGTATGGATAAAATGAGCCTTAAGAGCTCATTGTTTTATGAGAGCAAACAAGATAAAGTAATAGGTTTGCATGAAATTAATAACGAACAACAACCCTACGCCGCCGGATATGCTTTCGTAATAATGCTACGAGGCATAGTATCCAACTGGGAACAGCCTATTGGTTTTGCATTCTTATCATCTAGTCAAATCGAAGACCAATTACACAGGTGGATTGTCAATACAGTAAAGAAACTATTTCTTTTAGGATTTAATGTGAGGGCTTTTGTATCTGATTTAGGCTCTGATTTTTTGCATTTTTCTAAATCATTGGGAATTAATAAAGGTTCATCTAGTTTTCTAATTGATGAAAAGAAACTTTATTATATATTTGATGTTCCTCACTTAATTATATGTGTCCGGAACAATTTGTTAAATAATAATTACGAATTTGAAAATAAGACAGTTAAGTGGGATGATATTCAAAATCTGTTTGATTTAGATAAGACTAAAGACATTCGATGTGCACCTAGACTGACAGATGCTCACTTAATGCCCAATGCGTTTCAAAAGCAGAAAATTCGATTCGCATCTCAAGTGTTTAGCAACACGGTTAAAGAAGCACTAGAAACTTATGTTGCTTCTGGCTCTCTGGATGTAGCTGACGGAACCATTGAATTTATTACTTTCATGAATGATTTGTTCGATTTATTGAACTCAAGTAATGTTTATTCTCCGAAGTCGTTTAACAAGGCATACAGAGGCGATGGTTATCAAAAGGATCTACTGAATAGGGCCTGTGAGATATTTAATAATATGTCTATTAAAAATAAAACAACTGGCCGTGATGTCACGAATAAAACGAAATTTCTGGATGCATTTCTAGTAACGATTAATTCAATTTGCCAATTGCTCTCAGATATGAAACGCGAAAATTTTGATTACCTTCTCACGAGAAGACTGAATATTAACCACATTAAAAACTTTTTTGGCATTATCAGGCAAGCAGGTGGTAATTGCGGCAAGCCTACTTGCATTCAGTTTACAAGAGCCTTTCGAAAATCATTTTTATGGCAACTAATGAAACTGTCTAATGAAACATATTGTACTAAAGATTTCGATAATATTTTAATAAAATATCATGTTTTTTTAAAAAACCATCATGTTTTTGCTACTTTACCAACTACTGTGTCACATAAGATACGTCCTAATTACGATTTGTCTGAGGAAAACGCATTTTTGTACATATGTGGATACGTTCTCAGAAGATGTATTGAAACGCATAAATGTATTGCAATGATAGAGTACGCTTCTTCATACGGCATCCATTCCACATCCAAAAATTTATATAAACGCCGAAAAAGTTATACCACAATAAATGATCCGTTCGGTGGGCTGCAAGTTCTTCCAGCCGATTTTATACAGTATTGCCAAAAATTAGAAGATTGTTTAAAGGAAACTTTTACTACGTTTGTTGGTAATAATATTAGGAGTCAATTATATCACCAACTGAGTAAAATAAATTTCGAAACAAAGCCATGCTCATGCTTTCCAACCAAATTTTTTATAACAAAGTTTCTACGTATGAGAATTTGTTATATCATCAAATTTAATAACAGAAATCTCAAAACAAATAAATCCAAATGTCGAAAATACCTTTCAGTTTCGCATCTATTGATTTTATAAGTACCTAAGTAAGTATGTTTGTAATGGCAGTTTTTTGTAAAAATATTTTTCCAGCGTCACGTAAGCGTCACGTTAGCTTAGGTATTGATACCAAATATACAAAGAACTAAAAGAGAAATTAAAAAGGCGCCTCAACCTGATACAAAGGAAAAATATTGTTAGGCACTCAGTAGGCACTACCTAGTGACAGATACAGAGATATCATTGTATTTTTGTGATTTATATTCTTATGGCGACCCGCCCCAGCTTCGCACGGGTGCAATGCAATGTAGATCTAACGAATTATAAATGTTTAATTTTAATTATTTTATTTCATTATTATGATTAATTATTAGTGTATAGGAGATACAAACTTGTTACGTTTCTTAGCGATTCTTCTCAGAGGAAGGCCTCCCTAGTACACTCGTGAACCGATGGCATAAAATTTGATTTCCATAAATGCTTAGAATAACAATATAAGTGTAGGTACCTACAAATTGTAAATAAAGTACCTAATTTTCAGTTTGAGTTTTGAGTTTAATTCCACATAAGTACCTCCTACCCTGCATACACGATACACCAATCACCATCAAATTTGGGATAAATGTCTAGGTCTCTCCTAATGTCTAGACATAAGAGGCATCTATCGTCTAGCGCAACTTCAAAGGCCGTGGCTATGTCAGGATTCACACGCGTAGGTGAGAAAACACTAGTAGGGGAGCCCGAGAGAGGGCATTATGGAGTTTACCTACTCCAGCGCGTCAGATATAATACACTCATCATCAATTAGTACGTGGCGGGGTTCGAACCGGTGCCTCCCGGGTGGAAGAGAACGCTCTTACGCACTACGCCACCGACGCTTTTTCCGCATTCATGGACCGCACGCTCCATGTTTGTATCACTCACCGGCACGGAATTTGGTTCGTGTTTATTAAATTGTTAGTCACTTATATTAATGTAAACATGTTCAATATGTGTTATACTTAATGTTTAAAGATGGTTTCTAAGGCCTCCTATACAGTTTTTGTAGGTAAAATAATGATAATTCAAAATCACTCATTTACATGAAATTGAACACTGTTATCTATCACACACAGTAAGTATGTAAGTCTTTCTGATTTTTTTGTCATTTATGCTTTTTAATTTATCGGATGTTTCTTCCTTGTGATAACAGCCTGCATGTGATCTAGTATGCCCTGGATCCAACGCACTTCGGAGCTCGTTAAATGTTTGCGGCGGGTTAAGAGAAGAATTTATTGTCTTTTTTTGAAATGTCACGGATGTCCTCGATGGGATTTAAAATACAAGCTTCTTGATGGGATTTAAATCTGGGCATCGACCAGGCCACTACAATTTTTTAATGGCAGGCCACTACAATGGTTCTGTTCGTGTCGCAATATATTCTATTTAAGCACATGTTCTCGAATGATATCTCCGATGTACCGAATTACTGTTAATTGATTGTCAACGACAACCAACTGTACGAGCATCCGAACTTATTCCTCCCTACACCACTATGGACCTTCCATGGAAACTTTCAGTTTCTGTTGTAGTGATAGGTAGGAAATGCTCTCTTTTTCCCTACACAAGTTCTCGACCATCTGGTCCATCTAGGGATACCACTCCCGATTTTTCATAGTAAAAAGAGGCGATACAGTTGTATGCTACGACCTCTAGGTAACCTCGCCAGTACCTACTGAAGTCTTTGAGTAAGATTACTCAAGAACAAATGGGGGGCTGTAACAAATTAAATGTAATAGAATTATTATTGACCGCGTAATGCCGGCAAAATAGAATAGCATCACCCCATATCCTCCAATGGGTGTAGAAGGCGACTAATGGTTGGTTCAGCAAAGGGGTATTGATCACCTAATACTCCGTTCGCCAATCCCCATTAGGCAAGCGTGGTGGACTACCGCCTAAACCTCCTTCGATAGCATGAAGAGGCCTTGTGTCCCAGCAATGGTTTGAATTATACCTAAAGGCTGTTGTGATGATGAGAATTATTAGATGAGAAAGAATTTTCTAATAATTGATCTTAATTGATCAATTATTTTTTTATTTATATTTTCTTATTTGAAATTTTATTTTTATTTAGAAAAAAATCTGTTGACCAGTCTCTAGTCCCTAAAGAGTTTAGTTACAAATAAGATCTTCAAATGGTTTGAAGGTTGTTGGTGTAACAAATTACCCTGTATAATTTCTTTGCATTGAAATAAAAGTAGAGAATTTCCAGTAAAATAATGTACTCTTTGGTAGAGAAATCTTTCCCACAAAAAATACTTATCTCAAAAACAGATTAATTCTCGTTCCCAATTATCTATTTTTCAATAATAATTGCCCTTTAAAGATTACATGACTTTAATATTTTCGTAATAAAGGTAAACATATCGCAGAATGTATCACACAAACAGTGTCGTCTACTACGTAGAGCTAAGAATTAGGATGTCGTAAAAGTAATCTCAGAATGCTAATATCATGTGGGCACTTGAGTTTGATCTTCTTGCCTCACAAATGTTGGTAAAGGTGGTAGCGAATAAAATAT
Source organism: Elophila nymphaeata (assembly GCA_955850985.1). Lineage (NCBI taxonomy): Eukaryota > Metazoa > Arthropoda > Insecta > Lepidoptera > Crambidae > Elophila > Elophila nymphaeata. The sequence continues at coordinate 13,636,985 of OY039069.1, read as the reverse complement.
TAAAACTCAACATAAAAACGGTAAAGTAAGTTTATTGCAAAATATAAACTTGTATAAAAATACTAAGAATATAATAAAGAAAAAACACATTTCTAAAACAACAATTATTTGGAAATGCTTTCTTGTAAATAATACATTAATGAAAAACAAATAAGGCACTGATCTCCACTAAAGTCAAACGTTACGCTATTATGCATTGAGCCATAGAAAAATTATTGTAAGTTAATAATAAAAATTGTACTTTGACATAGGAATGTATCAATGCCAATTTATTACAGCTAAAATGTACTCGTACACGTTAAACTTATTATAACGCATTATATGTATGCTTTTGGATATGTTGGCTTATCCGCGTTTTATAATATGCGAACTAAACAACGTTTGAGTCTTCGACATTTCTTCATTTGGACAGTTTGCTCACTTCGTACAAGTATGCAGCAAATAATTTTATCTGAAAATAAAGGAAACATATTTAATATTTAAATACATGATATATGGAAACGGAAGTGGTTAAACCGTGTCCGGGGTTTTTTTTTACAGAAAGATAACGCTAATTTGTCGGAATGGCCCACGGGCGAGATGTCTACTTTTGTGAATTTTTATGTTGTCCAATTACAAAACTATTAGGGAATATTTTTAAATTTTTCCTCAGTTCTCTTGAGACTGTAATAAACCTGTACTGTGGAAACTGTAGATTGGCAATGTGAAAGAGAAACAGCATATTAACACATATATTAGAACGAGATAGATAGGTCGGCCTAAGTCGGCCTGTAAGTCGTGCGTTGAAAAACCGACAATCGGCGGGAAACTCCGCACGCGAATGCTGTACAGTGTGCGGACACATTAAAATGTATGGAAAATGTTGCATTGCATGTTATGTTTGCAAATAATGTGGGCCACCCTTTAGCTAACTAGTTAATCAAAATGATTTAAGTGAATACCCATGAAAATAAGTGACTTGCAACCTCAGCCGCCCGCCTAGCCTAACCACAGAAACAAGATATATGATAAAGCCATTTATCACTTTAATCGAGCGTCGGTGCATAAGGGCTTCCACCCGGGGGGCACCGGTTCGAACCCCACCACGTACCAATGTGTTTTCATATTTTGAATTCATATGTACGTTTAATCGACGTTTTTACGGTACACAAAAATATCGTGAGGGAACCTGCACACTCCTATGAAGAAATTCTTAGGTTGCGTGTGAAGTCGACCAACCTGCACTTGGCCAGCGTCGTTGACTAAAGCCTAATCGCCCCTAATGTGTGGTAGGCTCGAGCACCTCGGTGGGGATATTATATGAGCTGTTGATGATGATGATGATTATCACTTTGAACTGTCAAAAATGATTGGATAAAACCGCCATCTTGAAATGTTTTTCGAAACTGCGAACATGTTTAAGCTGATATCACAGTTCCGATAAAATTTCAAGATGGCGGTTTTATCCAATGATTTTTGACAGTTCAAAGCGAAAAATGGCTATATCATATCGCGTTTCGGTGGTCATACTAGGCGGGCTGGTCAGCCATCAGAGCCTGGGGCCGTTTTCCTTGTTCTCCTTTCAAATGTCCGGCCATATTCGGAGTCAGAAATTGGCACAAAGGCACTGTTAATCCGATCCCCTCTATACTCTATAAGGGAGGGGGCATTAGAGGTGAATCTAGACCAAATAGAATAGATGATGATAGTTTTTCCCGAGTTCTTGTGGTGACTCCATTTTTAACCAAAAACTACCGTATTATTATTTGGTAAATATAATTAAGTTTTCACTTGACATTGGCAAAATGCAAAATCTTGAAGATTTGCGAATGCCATTAATTAGGAATAGATGATAATGAAGTACAAACCCCCTCAATATAGTTGCGAACGTTGATCTTCTCGTTCTGGGAATGCGCCATATCGTCCCCGGCGCCCATTGGCAATAGTAGCACGTTCTTCCCGCTCGCCTCCTGGAGTGTGATGGTCACTGGGATAGATCCGCCCTCGCGAGACATGTCCGGGTCAGTCTGACAAGAAAAATAATGTCTCGTTACAAACTTTTGTTGTATGGTATGTATGGTATGGTGCTTTTGTTGTACGTCATATAAATACTTTAAAAAAATATTTTGAAATAAAAACAACCGCCTTCAAAACTAAAAACGGAAAAATAAAAATTCTGTTTATAAAAATCAAAATGTTTTTTTGAGGTCTGTCCCAAATACAAGTGACAACGTTTATTCCAAATATTGAGGTAGGCACCGGTTCTTTTTATTTAAAAATAATTTTATTTTTTGCTTTTTAGTGTTTTAAGCATATACATTTTCAGGAAAATATCTCGAGATCTTTTAGACACACAAGTGATAAGATTACGATATCATCAATGTCAATTAAATCGGCATTATTAGGTATAACTCAAAAACTACTTATCAGATGTCGATTCAATTTAAATGGGACCATATGACAAGCACCAGCTTGCAAAGGTCGAAAGAATCTTCAAAATCGGTACACCTAGTAAAGAGTTATGAGGTAACAAATATAAAAAAAAACATACAATCGAATTGATAACCTCCTTCTTTTTGAAGTCGGTTGAAAAGGCAGGGAAGTGGGTTATTTTCTGATATATTAGCCTTTAGAAGTTAGAATGCCTTTTCGCGGGAAATATCTCCCACCTTACAGAACATACACTCATAGTCCCAAAAAGGGTTGAGGTGAGCTGTATTTTGATTACACACATGGACATAAGGGATGTGCAGGGTCACTCCTCTAGGGAGGAGGTCGCTGACGCCGCGATTGTGCGTTCTTAGTAACGATCACGAAAGTTAAGCAATCAAGTGCGCGGTCGGTACTCGGATGGGTGACCGAAAAATTTTCAATACAATTTTCCTCCGGAAGGCACGTTAAGCTGGTGGTCCCGGCTGCTGTTGAAAGATAGCAGCCGTTCCCAAGGAGGGTTAGTGTCAGGCACACGGCCGTAAAAATCTAATGCCAAATCCTAAGCAGTATTGCCGATCATGGTATACTGCACCGACCCCAAATAAATTGGGAGCAGGGTAGGAAAATGACGATGATGAAAGACGTGTACGTAAATATGTAGGTACCCTAAATTAAAGCTGTATGAACCCAAATAACTACTACAAAATGCTAACAAAGTCATTTGATGACCTATTGGCTCTCATAAAGATTAATATTTCAGAAAAAACTAGGTGATAGACCCATATGTAGGGTTGTCTGGTAAGGTACCACCGCCTTTCTTATTTCTGCCGTTAAGAAGTTCGCTATGTTTCGGATTGAAGGGAAAGGTAGCCAGTGTAATTACTGGGCATGGAGGGCATATCATCTTAGTCCCCAGGATGGCAAACGCACTTGCGGTATTAAGTGATTTACACTTAATATTGCAACTGTCTATAGGCAGCGGTGACCACTTTACATCAGGTGTGCCGCAAGCTTGTTAGCCATCTCGTACCATAAAAAAAATGCTAAGTCATTTGATGACCGATTGGCTCTCATAAAAGATTAATATTTTAGAGAAAAAAAAATCAAAAAACTTCTCCACTTCGAAAGAAATCGTATAACATCTGACCAAGTCTATTCGCATCAAAAGCGCGAGCTTTCTGTAGGAATTATGATGACTGGAGTGAACCAGCCCCACACCCTCCCGACGCAAAACAGTAGCCGATTTACGAAGACCGCCCGTTAGAAAAAAAAGACATGCGCAAATTAGCCTAACGTTGAACGCTTGTTATGTTAACGGGGCCTCACGCGTTTATAGATTACTATCTCACCTAGCAAACGTTGTTTTGCCTTATAAATAAAAATAAAAAAATTAAGGGTGGACAACCCTTATCACTAAGGGGTATGAAAAATAGATGTTAGCCGATTCTCAGACCTACTCAATATGCTCACAAAATTTAATGAGAATCGGTCAAGCCCTTTCGGAGGAGCACGGGTACGAACATTGTGACACGAGAATTTTATATATAAGACAATGACTGCTCATATATGAGGCAGATCATATTCTTATTTTTCACCCTTATTAATAAATAAATAATGAAATCAAATCAAATTTATTTGCCATAAATAGGGTGAATACAATGGCGTTTATAAGCGGTAGTAACAAATATATGCAATTTCCATTTTGAATCCGTATCTGTCGCTAAGCGGACCTCGTAAAAATTATTGTTTCCTTGTAAACGAGGAGCAGAAACATTAAAGTTATCCTAAAAAGAAGTTGCTTATCTCACGGAAGTAATTTTCTATTCAAATAAACTACTGGTTCACATAACAATACAATTATTCATCTACAAATTTTGCGACAGAAACAACGATATTACAACGTTAGGCGATATGGTGGTACGCGGGTTAGCCGAGCCCACGAGTGTGCGTTAGTAATAGCGATTAAAATTTTTGCAACAGTGTGCACGAGTGAGTAAATATGTGCTTTACGTGTTTACCTCACCGCCCGCGAAAAACGGTAGAATGTTTTCAGTACTAAATCAAAAACGGATAAAAACAAGTTAAATTGTCTTAAGTTCTGATCAAATCATTTGATTGGAAAAGTTTTAAAATTCATTTAGCAATTTCATGTCTATGTTAATATGCGTAGATGCCCACTTATACGATGTACCAAACACCCTGTATAAACATACCTGGTAAATAAGTTTGGTGGCTCTTGCCGCCGCTTGGTAGTGAGGATGGTCGGGGTTCTCGGTCCACGAGCGCCCGCTCTGAGCTGTGATGCGCATTTTGTTCGGAGATCCTCGTTCTGCCCACTGTTATAAACAGAAACAGGAGTAAAACAACTGTTATCTTGTACTCTGTTTGTGAAAATGAATCATATGGTGTTATTTTCTTGCACAAGCATGCATGTTGATGAATAATTTATGAGGAGTCGAGTGCGAGACGGACGCTTCAATTAAAGTTGGCGGAGTTGAACTCGCAAATTACTTCTAGAGTGGTATATTTATTTGTTTAGCGTGTTGACATTATTTAATATAGATCAATTATTTAATTAACCATTTGATGGTGGCAGAGTAGAATAGCATTTCACACCAATATCCTACAATGGGTGTCGTAGAAGGCGACTAGACAAAGGAGTATTGATCAACTTATACTCCGTCCTCCAACCCGCATTGAGATGACAACTGCCTCCATCTCCTTTGAGGCCTTGGATCCCAGCAGTGGGTCGAATTATAATGGCTGTTATGATTGAAGTTATTGAATTATTTTTTTCATGGTTGGTTGGGCTTGGAAACTTTTTTTGACAGTTGAAAGTGATGATCACTGAGTGAATTATATATCCATTGCTGTTTTCACATGACAAGTGCCATAATAGCGTGTCGTGTAAAACGGCAATTGATATGTAAATCACTCAGTGATCATCACTTTCATCTGGCAAAAAAAGTTAGCGCATAGGCCTACAGATCAGCCGCTCGCACCTTGCAGAAGATCGCTGACATACAACTTCACATTTACGTAATGCGCTGCATTTTTGTGGGTGAGTAAGATTACGCGAGCCAGCCAACTGGGTAGATATGGGTTGAGATGAGAGTTGACAGCATGGGAGTCACACAATGGTACTTTATTTTTATTATTACTACTTTTTTATTTTCCAGCTAACAAAAACAACCAGCTTTAAACAAAATATACTACTTTGAAGTGGGTGGTAGTAATTGTCAATGTAAATATACAAGCTACGACTTATCATATTTAATATGTCAGCCATAACATATTATGACCAAGCATCTAATCTTACATGCAGACTTGACAATGTTTATATTACTAAATGAGTCATAATTTTATGCATTCTCAATTTGCATTGTTATGCAGTATTCAATCAACAAAACATTCGTTTCTCTTGATGAAGTTCTTGAACAAAGCATAATAACCGTAAACAATAGCAGGGAGTGAATCATTTAAAATTAGTAAATAAAATTTAGATAACAAACAAACATTGCTGTTGGCAATTGAATAATGAGTCAGTGATAATTGATAAATACTATCAAAGGCAGAGTAAAAACAACATTGAAGTAATTTTAAATTTGATACAATAACAGCTCTGTTTTTATATTGTGATATAGTTTTGGCCAGAGAAAATAATTAGTTTTATGTATATTAAACAAAAGATGGCTCTCATTAGCACACTGGTTATATGGCGCCATACTTTGACAATGCCGAAAACCGGATAATACGGAAAAGTTAGTTACCTACCTTTTTGTGAACATAATCAAACACTAATTTTTCCACTTCCTGCGGCTCTTGGTTGGGTACAAGCCTAATGGAAAACTTTCCTATTACTTTCCCAGGTATAACGGTCTTTGCGCCAGGTTGGAATGCAGCACCTGAAAGTAATTTTATAAAAGATTTTTAAAAGGAGAGAGGTATGTCATAGTAGGACAGTTAATCAAATTTGTGAGAGTGTGAGTAAGATTTCTAAATTTCCGAAGGGTAAGGGATAGACTTTGAGTTACAATTACTCAACTAACACCCTAGTCCGCCATACTATTAAGCTGTATGCTTGAATATTCCTTCTTTGGTATACAAAAAAAACTTTGAAAAACAAATAAGATTTAGATCCAATAAAAGGGTCAAAATCTTATTTGTTTTTAATGCTGTTATCATATGATTGCCTCATTAACGTTTAGTTACTATGTGTAACAAAATCAATCAATTACTGATAATCTCAACAATGAATATTATTATATAATCTGCATAACAATGTTGCTATGTAATAATGATGATAATAAAATAAGTAGGAAAATATGATATGTATGTAGGTATTAAAGCATATGTAAGTATTAAATATCAAAATATACCTTCAATGCCATGGAGAGATAGACTGGGATACCTCCAACGATGCATCAATAACTGTTCCTTTACTCCATTGTGTGCTAATTGGTGGGCTTCAATAGACTTCCTGCAAAAAAATATACATTCAGGTCCATTTTGTATGTTTTTTTTATATAGATGAAATTAATAACCAATAAAAATGCTAAATAAACTCTATAAAATCAAAAGTTTTAATCATTACACACAAACTCCCCATACATCCTGAAATCTGTACAGTGAACTTATGTATCATTAAGTTTAAATCAAACACAATGACATACCAAAATAACATAATTTTATTTTACCTATATGCTTCAGGATCAAAGTCTATGTTTGTGTACAAACTCTTCTCACTCTCTGTCAATGGGGCAACAGATTTATAGACGTCGGTAACTAAAATCTTGCCATTCTTATCTACCAGCTGGTCCATTAAATAAATCAAATCAGACATGGCTGTAAATAATAATAAAATGTAACTAATAAAATATAATATTGAGATTTCATAGCCAGTAATTTTGGTCTAATTCACATCATATAAAAAGACTAGTATTTAATAAAAAGTATTTAAAATTCTACTAAAGGTAATTTTTACACCCAGTATGTACTGTATTTGTTTATAATTTCAATATTGTATATTAGATACAGTTGCTAAGTTGATAATATATGAACAAAGTCCTTTGTATAATGATATGCTATCAAATAAATCTAAGTTTATCATAGCAGCCTTTATAATTCCACCCACTGCTGTCACACAAGGCCTATCCTTGTCAACATAGGAGGTTTAGGAAGTAGTCCACCACACTTGCCCAATGCAGATGGAGTATAAGGAGATAAATACCCCTTTGGTGATACATTAGTTGCCTTCTACGACACCCATTGGAGGATATGGTGTGATGCTATTCTATTTTGCCCGCATCACGGGGCTTCTAAAGTTTATACTTTGATATAACTATAAAGATTACTGAACACCTACATAAAGAAAGCAAATTTTTTGTTTATCAATATGTAGCAACATGTTTGATATGAAAGATATATACAAGGTCAAGTTATGCTTTGTAACAACATTGTTATTGAAGAATGTCAAATTCAATTTGTATGAGTAAATGAGTATGTTACAGTCAAAAATCCTTTGACTGCAAAAATTGGTCACATGTAATTTTCCTTAAGGTCACTAATTTATTGTTGGTGTTATGGGTAGTTCATAGTTTTTTTTCTCTACACAGTCCTTTGTATTAGAGTTTAATCAATAAAATTACTACTTTTATACCTACATAACCTATTTATAAAATAAGTTAGTAAGTTATTAGTCTAAAATATATTTTGCCAAAATGTTTTGTCAAAACTGTGACTGGTTATGAGTTTTGATATTTATTATTACATAACTAGTTCAGTAAACTTACCTTCATGGACAGTGCCACCATAGACTCCACTATGTAAATCCATCTTAGCACACTCAACTTCTAAGAAGTAATAACTGATGCCTCTTAAGCCATATGTGATGCAAGGCTTTGTAGTCCCGAGCCAGTAATTATCCGAAATGCACACATAATCTACTGAATCAAAGAAACCCTCTGGTTTTAGCTTTTCCATCAGCAGAGCATCAAGACCCTCTGAGCCCGACTCTTCCATGCATTCAAAGACAAATTTCAAATTAACTGGAAGCTAAAAATTTTCAGACTCATAAATAGACTGTAAAAACCTATATTTAATTAAAATAAATTTAGGGAAAAAAATGGAACTAATGACTTACCTCTTCACCCACTGCCTTGTAAGCATTGATAGCATGAAGCCAGCCAAGAACAGGTCCTTTATCATCAGTAGACCCTCTGCCATATAGTTTGTCATTGCGTTCTTGCAAATCAAATGGTTCAGTTTCCCAACCATCTGATTTGAGAGCAGGCTGTACATCTAAGTGGCCATAAATGCATATTGTGTTCTTTTTGGGATCCTACATGAATAGAATTGCAGCTGTTACATATAAAATAGATTTTAATCTACCCAATAATTTTATAATTATTACTAGGTCAATTTTCAAATAATTTCATAATTAAAATAAAATTAGAGAATGGCATCTTGTAGGCAGTACTAAGCAAACATACTCTTAGAGCTAGTTTTAATGGGAACTATCAAATAAATACCGTCCCACTATTTGAGAAACAAAAAAAATACTTATTATGTTTATTTTCGTGTAAAAATTAACAAATGGAAACTTGATTTGGGTACTTACATTTCCTAAAACACCGACTAAAACTGGAGGTAATTTATACTCTTTTCCATCAACGGTTTGGAAACCGACATCCCTCAGTTCTGTGCTGGCGCCTACTTCCTTTAATTTATCCTGCATCCAGTGCACCATACGTACACATTCGTCCCTGTATTTCACATCGCAAGAAACTGACGGAATAGCAACAGCTTCCTTCAAAAGTTTCTTATACGAATCTACATTTTGATCGACAAACTTAAAAATTTGAGGCAACAACTTCTCAGCGGCCATTTTAATTGGATTTTCTTTATTTGGTAGTGAATAAAAGCGACTGTGTGGCGAGCAACGATTGCAAGCTACTGACGAGACTCTAGTCGCCGATAATCTGAAACCATTACAAACACGTAATGCATTTATTACAAAAGAAGTCATTTTTTACAGAATAAAAACTTACCGTCATACGCCGGTCAACTCAGCAGTTTTGTGACAGTTTTATGACATTGACAGTGACAGTGACAAACCCTGCGGTCCAATATGCGCAAACACTACGAGCGTTACCAACAGTGCAAACGCCATGGACCGAATTGAATACGGTGCTATGTGCACTATTTGCGTGCAATCAATTTGATCCACGCTTTGTGTGTAAATCTCAAACGTCCAATAAGAGGTTATGTAAAAACTATTATTTAAACACTACAATAGCACTCCAGGGTTATTAAAAGAGTAAAAGAAAATTATTGTAGTAAATAAAGTAGCTATAATGAGTCTTTATTAATTCAAAACTCAAATGGTTACTCTAATAATTCACACACTTAAACGTCAAATTCGAGTTTGACATTTGCGCACACACTGCACTACCTCTTTTTCGTGTGCACCGTTAGCACTGCTTAATGACGTCACTCATGACGTCACATATTTTCGTTAGTGCGAATACCAAGGCGAATACGTTTAATTTGATTCACTCCGTGTGCGTGCTATCGGTGCCAATAGCGCACATATGCGCAATTCGGACCGCGGTGAAATTGTGACCTTTTCTCTTTATTGGATAAGGCAATAGGATCGAGTCCATACAGCCATGTCTTCAGTCTCTATCTTCTTTCTTGATGTACGCATTAAAATGTGGTCGCTCGCGGCTTCGCTCGCATCAATGTCGGTTCAATTATAGCCCATATGTTATTCCGATGTATGAGCTATATTGCTGTAAAGTTTCATTAAAATCCGTTCAGTAGTTTTTGCGTGAAAGACATCCATTGCGACGTCACGACGTTTGGGAAACCCTGAGAAATTCCTAGCAACAAACCTCATGATGGCGAAAGATAAGGTGGATATCCTATGTAAAATATTAAAATAAAACAGGAGCAAATTAAATAGTCACTTAGGCTAAGTAGTTATCAGTGAAAACTACTTAGGCTAAGTGATTATTTACTCCTGTTTTATATTATACGCAGAAGCTGTTTGTTTTCCAAATAAAATAAAATAAAATTCCCAACGTCATACACACCTTAAAACACTCTCGAAGTCTCGACTCTAAAAAATCCTTTGCCCCGCCGCCGTGCCATGCTGTAAACATGCTATGCCGTTTTTTTTACTATAACTGCAGGTTGTCGCTGATGACATTCTCTACGTCACCGGGTTTTTAAGAATGCGAAGACCTTGGGTGTCCTCAAGTCTGTAGGTCAGACGTTCCTAGGGTATTACTGGGCGATCGAGCATCTCCCTCTTGGGAAGTCTCTCGAACGCCTAGCGTCGCTAGGACCTTAGAGCATTCCGGATCGAAAGGGAAGCTATGCCGTCAGTGTGTGCCAGCCCTAAGGCTTCCTTACTCGTAAAATAAAACCTTGAAAGAGGATTAATGTTAGCCAGATGAAAAGTAACAAAGAAAGTCTACAACGGACACTTCACAAGTGACATTCAAATCATTGGTTCCTTAGATTGGTTCAAACTCAGACCAGTCTGAGGGTTCAAATCTTTAATTTCATAAAAAATCAAACATGTAAAATTTAATCAAGTTGATAATATATTGGTGGAGTGTTAAGCCGAGTTTGATTTGCCCATTAAAAATTGGGCACTAAGGCGACCTAAGTAGGTATTAGGTACGGACTGTACCTACCTACGTAAACGTCTATAGGTATGAATGTACATACTTAGCAGCTCATATTACTCTTCCTATATTCAGTAATAGCGACCCGCGCTTGTTCCCAACAAGTCGGGAACAAGCGGCGACCCGCCCCGGCTTCGCACGGAATTTCTCGTCTTTTCTCTACTTTTATGCATGTATTATCATCGTTCCGTCGTGCATTCTACTCGACGATAAACGTACTGCAGTGGCGGCTTTAATGTAGCCAGCACGCGTATTATGCTTGCATAAAAATCAGTTATTAATGAAACAAGGGCGATGTAGTAACGAGCCGTGTGTAGAGCTCGGGCGTCGCGTAATCGTCTCGTATTACAAGATGCATGCCACATGGTGTGCAAGAGTATCAGGTACTTACGCTGACGTGACAAGCCATGTGCATAGGCTCTTAGATACGTTGCAGTCTTGACAATGTCATGCCTCACCTGCGTTCGTGAGACAAAAAAAAAACAACGTATTCCATACATCCCTGGTATATTCCGCACCAAACTGTTAGTTACTTTTTTTTCATAAGTAGGTTCATGGTTATTTCATCATGGTATATCAATATGGTTTATGAGACAGGGAGAAAAACTGTACAAGGAACCATTTAAATTATGCATAAATTGTTATAATACATTAAAATGCTCGATTTATTAAGCTTTCAGTGTGATCACTTCGACACTCGATATTTCGTTCTCGAATCAAATACCTTTATAATACGTGCTTTGTAGTTAAGTGGCCCTAATAATTTAATTTATTTACAGGTAAACTAGACTATTGACACTTCACCAATAAAATATTCACAACCATGCAAGAAAAGCCGAGGATTGAGTTAAACGAAAAGGTCACTTTGAAAAAGAATCATTTAGAAAACATACTTGGAAGCGAAATGTTTTCAGGTTCCATATACAGTGATCTAAATTTTCTTACTAACTTAGACCAGTCTAGCAAATATTCTAGCCCTGATGTCATACAAGGACAATTTTTAAAAACAGACTACAGTGCGCAAACTGATGATATAGATATGAATAAAGTTATTGTACACAATACTCACAAGTCGTCCTTAAATCCCAAATCGGGATATAAAAAATGCTTTAAAAAAGTCTGGTCCAAAACAAACCAATTGCAAATTCAAAAAAATAAGAGAAATAAAATATTGTTCAACAACTGCTTGACTTTAAGGGAACAATGGTGTAACTGCTACGGAATAAATAATATGATGATATTCTTTCTATTTGCTAAGTTAATGTACGAAACATCACAAAGACTTCAATACATAACGCAAAGTACAAAATACGTTTTAAGAGGAAATATGCAATCGAATTTTTTCATTATATCAGTTGAAATGTCGCATTTACAAAAGCTTCTCAATCCACCAGAATGTTTACCAATTCAAGAACAGACTCATAAAAATCTGATTCTCCATGAAGAACGCATATTTGACATTAAAAATAAACCGTTTACTCTTACTCAAGAAAGTAGCTTTATGGGTTTTAATATTGCTATAGAAAAACAAAATATGAAATTCAATATAGCGATATCCAAATTTGAATCTATGTCTACAAAATTCCTTCAAACGGTTGAAGCATTTTTCTCCGTGGCGAAAACAATAGCGGGTAACTACAAAGCGAATAATGTTCCGTCTCTTTGTGTCAAAAACTGGTGTTTCCATAACATGATCCAAGGGTACATAATGGCAATACTGCTGAAGAAATCTAACATAAATACGCTCAATATAATGCGTAACTTATATTTCATTATTATTACTAGTTCAACGCCCAACCTGATTATAGAAATTAACATTAGGCTGAAAAATGGGGTGTTCATGGTTTATGACAATGACTTTTATCAAGACATTAATCTTTTCAAAAGTAACCAGTACCACCAGAAATCTGTTTCAACAGCCACACTCGAAAACTTAATTAAAAAGAGATTCAATAAAATTTATCAACAGGAGAAACATTTTAAAGCAATCACCTACATAAATTCGTATCATAGCGAGTTAAACATTTGTGAAAAGTTCAATTGTATTAGCCAAGCTGAGAGCAACGAAGATATTTACGATGGTAAAATTTGCTTCGATTGTGAGTCCTTGGAAACAAAACTTTCTCGAAGTAGTACGTTTTCGCTGCATAAAATAGATGGTGTAACCACATTGGTCATCGAGAACATAGATATAGATAGAAGCGATTTAAAGTCACAAGTAAACGGGGACACAATAATCAACAATATATTTGAAGACAATCATACAATTTACAAAGCTGATTATTTACATAGCAAGCAATGGCTAACTAAAATTTTTAAAGCTAAGAAAGAAATTACAGCGAATAACAAAGAGAATATTTATAATTATCAATCATTGAAAGAAGCTCTTTGTGATGCCAATATGATACAGAAATATTTGCAATCAATAGTCGATTTGTATTGGAAGCATGTAACCTCTCAAACATTCTACACGTTTATTTTAAAATCACTGCGTCAATCTGTTACTAATATTATTTTCAGTTCAGTTGTTTAAAATAAAAGCACTTTTTTATTAAGTCATTAGTTTTATTAATAACAAAAATAATATACTTAAAATTACACTATGTGATCCTTTAGAAGTTGCGAAACTTTAAGTAGGTAATGAAATATCGGACGACCAAACAAGCAACAGGCGGCCTAAGAAACTGTTTTTATTTAATAATGCTACCAAATTTTTTATTTGTGACGATATTATGATAGTCTAAAATTAATTATCAGCAAAATATAATACTTATTGTTATCATGAAAGTTACAATAACGCCCACCTGATCCCAACAATTCCAGAATAATTGTCACTAATGTGTTTTACTTGCATTTATTTTCTAAAAATACAGCTGTGGCATGTAATTACTGGGCAGTAACAAAAAAGTCGCATTTGTAAAAATATTTTGTCCATTGGAGAGGAGCGCGTTAAGAAATTCAAATAGTACCCATCGTGTAACTATTTAGTGGAGCGAATAGGATCAAACGGTCAAAGGAGACAGGGACCTTGGCGAGTTCTCTAAATTTTGATTCAAACCACTATAGGAGAGTTTGTAATGGGATTGCCGAAAGTGAGCGGCAGTACCGAGCGAGGGTTCCTTTTAGGGCTCAGACCTGGGTTCAGCGGAGTGTCATGGGGAAATATGGAAGAGAAGAGTGCAACAGAGTCCAGATGAGGCGTGGAGAAACAACGTATAACATTTTCTGAACCTGCTAGATGGTATTGTGGTCGTGCCTTAGGATGGTAATCCGATTTTTGGTCTATGGTACTGGAAATTGCTTCAAGCAACCAAAACTTTTTACTTGGCGTATTATAATATAGTTAATTATTTTACAGAATTATTTTGTAGTGTGTTGTAATAAAGTTATTTAGATTTATTTCCAGTCAATACATAGTTTTAGACGAATTAATCTAAAATAAGTTAAAGTCATTTGGAACTAGTCGAACCTTATAACATTGCCTAGAAAGAGTAAAAACTTACTAATATCGCGCTATTTTCATTAATAAATTAATGAATACATGGTACACTTTTTGAGTTTTCTAATGTTATCAGTTCTTTCGGAATGTTTATCACGTTAACTTGTCGCACAGCCAGTCTTAATAAGTTCTGTCTTGTCGATCCTTAGCAGTTCACTGTTCTTAATATCCTGTAAAAACAAAATTTTTAGTTCATTATAAAGCTACTTACTTCAGACGAAACGGCAGAATAATTTGTATACCTTTACAATGTCTGTAATCTATGATAACGTATATTTTAATTAGCTCGAGATATTGTGGTTCATATTTTAGTTATATTTATACAGAATGTAAAAAGACCTAAGACAAAGTCTAAATCCTAATAGGAATCCGTTGCATAGTTTAAAAGTTCCAAGCGCACATACAAAAATCGGGAGTGGTCTCCCCTTGACTTTCTCGTATACCGGAAACGACTCAAAAGTTGATAGAAACCTTATATTTAGATGTCATACATGCATGTTAAATTTTGGTCACCCATACGAGTACCGACCGCGCACTTGGTTGCTTAACTTTCGTGATCGACGTCTCAAAAGTTGATAGAAACCTTATATTTTGATGTTATACATGCATGTAAAATTTGGTTGCAATAAGTTAAAGCATACTCGAGTTATCATGCTAACGCACAGACACAGACAAACACACAGCTACACACATAGACATGATTCCAAAAACGGTATTTTTGGACTCAGGGAGGTCCAAAACGTGTAAATCCGTCAAAATCTCGAAGTCGAATTTTTTGACGATTACAAGACTTCCTCTATACTACGCATACGAGAAAGTAAAAAGAGCGACTTCATTTTATACTACGTATAGACAATATTAGTACAGATTGAAATCTTACCCAGTGGTTGCGTCATTAGCCACGATCGAAGTTGGGGCGTCAACGAAGATCCTGCTCGCATTCCTCTGGATCCAGTAGGTGAGGAAAGCCACGAGTAGAGTGGCCACTACCCCAGATATAACTGCCGCTCGAGCGCCGCCCCCGCTAGCAGATACGAATACACGCGCCCACATCGAGTGCCACACTGACTCCGTCCATGTCGAGTACACGCCAGATGTGAAATCGTAATCTACGGAACGATTTTTAAAGTTTACTGTCAAATTTTTATTATGTCGTGTGGTATCGGCAGTCAAGAATACTATTACCTACTACCAAAACTACTCATGGGTGTCGTATAGACTGGGCACGCGTGTGGCCGGTGGCAGCCACTACAAAATATATGTAAAACGTTTGCACTGCTAGTGGCGAGTCACCGGTGGCTATTATCGGTGACCCGTTGGCGCAGAGCCTAAGAGAACTTTGACCTGACGTAACACCATCTGTCGTCATAGGTCACTCCGATTGTGTAAACGTAAATGATTCCGCGCTGTTCAGACGTCGGAGGAACGCACACGCCACACGAAAGGTAAGTGGGTTCATGGCATAATTATGTCAAGTGAAAGTATTGACCGAAATATTGATATAACTTCGAGCTAAAACAACAATGTTCAAACCAAATAAACATAATTTAAATTCGCAAAAGTATAGTTTTATTTAGTTTTGATAATAAACACATAGGTAAATGAGCCGGCTTAACCATTACGGTGTATGGCTCAATAAAAATAAAAATAAAACATACCAACCGAATTGAGAACCTCCTGCTTTTTGAAGTTGGTTAAAAAAACGTATGTATGATTTGATGTTGAGCTTATGGTAAGCTTTATGCTCTTCTTTGGAATAGCAAAAAATAGCCCAGAAAGCAAAAGGGTCGACTTTCATCTCATAAGATGAATCATGGTATTTTAAGCATCTATATGAATGAACTTACTCTCAATTGAAAATGCTGGACTAATAGCTTGGCTAAAATTCATTGTGGTTTCAATGCAAACTCCACTGTGGTTCCATCCTTTTAGCCAGTAATATGAGTAATTCTGAAAATAAAAAGTACAAAAATATATAGGCGTTATCAAATATGTAAGATACAAAGATATACTTTAAACTAGAAGAAGGAATAATTATATCTTGCAGACCATAGATTTATAGTCACTGACGTTTATAGATTGGCAACGAATCCACTAGCTATCGAATGTGTGAATAAATGAAAAATAGTACTGCAGTCTGACAGTTGCTGTCTTTTCTATGTGACTGACAGGCCTCCTTAGGCGGCCTGCGTGTACGTGAAATGGTCTCGTCTATCTATCTCGCTCTAATATACGTGTTAGTATGCTCTTTCTCTTTTACATTACCGATCTACAGTTTCCTATATATCTATGTTGGAGACTTAAAAACATATTTTTAAAAATAGAATATATTAGAGGCAATACTTTATTTCTAACGTTACTTACAAAATTATCCGTATTTTCACATTGGGTCTTGTTTTTGTTCATATGGTTCCCAGTCAATAAGGCCAACAGATGGCCAGCAAACACCGGAGCAGTACCTAACCACGTACTCACGCCCACATAAAGAGGCGCGGGCTTCTCGGGTAAATTCTCTTCACCTCCGCCGCTGTGGGCATAATCTGCTGCTATTAATAAACGACACGCTTGGCTCTTCAGGAAACAGTATAGCATCTCATCTACCTGCAAACCGATCAAAGCAAGCTTAGAAGTTTGAAACACTTACTTAATATAAAGGGTATCTCCACGTTTATTAACGCGGAATCGGCTTCAGACGGTCAGAAAAATCTTCCTATCTACAAAATAAGGGTGTTTCTATTTCCAGTGCCATTCATCCAAAGTATCCGAACACCTGACTCGGTGTGTTTAAGTTTCCAACGGCAGCCGAACGATGTCGGGGACGGCCGAACAGCGTTGGACAGCAGTGAATGAACTGTTCGCATGCTTTCGTCTACGATGGCACCGGACTGCGCCAGCAAGACCGAATACGATGGTAGTGGGTCATAATTAGTCACCACAAGTTATTTACGTAAATTTCGAAAAACTTAACGTAATCATAAGTTATTTCGATGGCGTAACTGTTATAAATTTAGAGAGACTTAATCGACTAACAAACCCAAGCGGTCACGACGGGCTTTTGAAGGAGTCAACTGCAGATCGCATGTAAACAGCCATCAAAACAGCTGATCAGCGTTAGGCGAGTGCTGTGGTCTAACTTAGGCCGATGCCGCGTTGATAAATATAAGGAGACCCAAAGACACTGTAAAGTACCTAATGCACGAAATCATAACTTACCAGATGAGCCGACGCTGACAAATTTCCTGTATATGGTACACCTGCAACCTTTTTGTACAATGTTCGAGCTATTGCTGAGGCCAGTAAAGCAATTTTCACTTGTGGTTCTGTCCTCTTCATAGTGCCATTTGCTATTAGATCATCCGTAGTTATAACTGGAAAAATGCAACTTTAAAATTAATATTATTATAGAATAGTTTATTTCTGTTGCATTTCAGTTATTATAAGCCACGCGAGAACAATTTGTTTGGTTTTTCGGGATGGCTTGAGTATGCATTTTTGTGAATTTGTCACATCCATTAGGATGTTCAAAAGGGATCATTGACACATAAACTGAAGTTTCAGAATACCGAGTATTGTGCCGAATACAGTGTTACTATATCTGCATAGCACCTAAATGGTTCAGTTCAGAACAAAATTAAACTTAAATCTAAAAAGCGTTCTTAATCTCTGATCATCACTAGTTTTTTCATGTCACCTTTTGGTTTTATTGAGCAACCATTCAAATAAGAAGTCTTCAGGAATCGATAAAGTAGTTTGTTTAGTTTGCCCTACTGTTTAAGGCTATGTGTAAAGCTTCGTGTTTGCCAATCATTTGTGAAACCTAATTATAACGCTATAAACTCATATTAGTATAATGAGAACAGTAAAATCAAGAAAACTTACATGACCCATCATTTCCAATGGTGATATTGTGGTACTGGAATCCAATTTTACCATAGTCATCCAACGCAGAGTTATAAAACATGTTAGTGAACTGTTCATTGTGATCTGCAATCAGCAGCTCTGTCAACGCTCCTGAATCTGTGACGTTCTTTAAGATCCGCCGGAATGAGTGGAGAGAAGATGGGGGCAGATTGTTGGTTGGAGTCAACAACAGACTCATGTTGTACTCATTGATGTGGGATGTGAGATCGTTTACGATCTCGGATACCTGCAATCAGCAATAAATCTTGGAAATTCGTAGATAATATAATTATTATGAGAATTATCTTTTAGAAAGTTGTCCAGACGTAACTACGTAATTTATCATTGAATACATTCATAAAATAATAAAGGTGTTTTGCAGTGGCTAAAAGTATTAATTATACAAAAGACAATGCTCCATCCATTAGTATGTATATAATCTCACCTTATCCAAGTTATTTGAGTTGACTGGCGCGAACAAGTTCAATGGCCAGGAGTCAGTATCCTGGTGAGACAAAAGTGCTCCCCCGATCTGTCCTATCTCAAGGTGTAACGGTATATCTGTGGGAGCTAAGGGCGCGCCGGGAGGCCACGCACCATTGCTTAAGTCATATGCCACTTTCTGAGATCCAATGTAGTCAAATGCCTCTCCATTGAAAAGTGTCCATAAAACGTTGTAATCTAGACAAAGAGCAATGTTTAATCATTGCAAGACTAAACACACGTAATTATAAGTTCAGTAACAGATTTGGTAGGCCCCCACAAGGTGGACCAACAATCTGGTAAAAGTAGCAGGAAGCTGCTGGATGCGGGTAGCGCTAGACCCAGTTGCAGATTGTTGGGGGCTATGTCCAACAGTGGGTGTCTCTCGGCTCAAATGATTAAAGTGTATGGCAAAGTTGGGTTTTAGTACTGACAGAATTTGGGATATAGATTCTACAGCTTAAAGTAGATAAGATCACTTACTAGGCGACTGCGGTTTTGCTAGTGTAATCATTTTGGAGAGAACAGTTGCTGCAGATATTAATGTCACCATTCCGACTGTAGAGCTGGAGGCTCCAGGAGATAAACCTGTTAACGTTAAACATAAAAAAAATATAGGAAGAAAAATAAGGGATGAAAATTTGTATGGGATTCCTCATTATCGAAGATAAAACCATGAAAATTATACTCGAATTACATTTTTCACTTCTTTTTTATCTTTATGACTCTTTATGTAATCAATAGACCCGGCACCCGCATCCATAGAATGCTAAGAGCTTGTCTCTGGTACAATTTACATTGATTCTTTGCATAGAATTGATGTAAAAAATAAAATTCTAGTGAAACTAAGGTAACACAATAGGAGTTACACAAGGTTCAATTCTTGGTCAATATCTGTTAATCTATCTCTGAGACCCAATCTATTAATCAAAGGTCTAAAATCATTGTATTTGTTGATACATCTAAATTCGAAGAAGCTGTAAAATTAAATGAAGTTAACAAACCACAATAAAATCCTGACTTTACATAGAAACAATTACAGAGTTAATAAAGAATTCTCATCATAATTGATACATTTTGGATAGCAGTTTCTTATCAACATTCATTTAAATTATGGTGTTCATTCATAAAAGACAGTTGTTTGAGTACCTACCTCCTATTTCTCTTAACTATCGGAATAGACAGAGAGTGGGAGTGAGGAGACTTACCATCAAACAAAGATGCAGAGTCTATTCTTGCTGTAACAAAGATGACTGGTTTTTTTGATGTATCAGTTACCTAAAAAAGTTTTAAACAGTGTTTTTTTTATATATAAAAATAACAGGAAGAATAAACAAAATGAGGACATCACTTCAAAATGAAGCACTCATAAACAAATACATTAACTAATTGTTATTCTGTATAGGAACAGTGAATCCTATGATAACACTAAATCAGTAAAAAAAAATCTAAGTTCAGCAATCAAATTACTGATAAGTGACAACAAACCTTAACTCGTGGAAAGAGTGAATAATAGACATTATTATCTCCAAGTGGATCACAAACTTTTGCTGATGTTAAAAGAGCGGAACTGGCTGATCTAAAAAACAAAACATGCAGTTGTATGTAGAATCAATTGCAATATCATAAATGTCATATATGTATCTATTAAAAACATACAAACCTTCTTAAGCACACTATACTGTCTACTGCAGCAAACATGAAGGAGTGCAACTGGACCGAGCATAGTGGATTTCCTTTCTGATTTTCTTTATCTGTATTATATCTGTGTAAAATATGAGAAACATTATGTTTATAGTGAGAGCACTAGAATCTAAAATAATTACTAAAGTATAGTAAGTTTACCCGAGTTCAAAGACAATGAGACAAGATAAATATTGTAAACAAAGATTTAGACAATTAAATATTTTTTTATCAACATAGAAATAATATATTTATTCATATTACAGGACTTAATATAATATGTTAAATCCAATGATGATATAAAGGTGACATGGCTGTAACTTTCCTCACTTATTGTATGTGATAGAAAAGGGCAGAAATAAGTATTACTTGATATCACTGGCCAGGCCACTTTGCCATCTCCCTCTCTTTAAATTCTTTATCTTATTTATTTATTTATTTTATTTTATTCGGATAGCTAACAGCTTACTTACTAACAATGTTAAAAAAAAAAAACAATAATGATATTCTAAGAGCTATTGACAAGCTCCTTAGCTCTTAGCCTTACTTTATATATGCATTTTACAAGTACCAAATATAATTACTTTTTATAACATTCTTCAATTTTTGTAATTTCTTCATATCTTGACTCCGGAAGGAAAAATATTGGAAATGGAATATCTCTTCTAATTAGATCCATGCCTCTCTTGTTCCATACAACATCATCAGATTGAGATGATGAACATGTACTGCCTGGAGCTGATGAGAACTCATTTGGACACTTTGAATCTTGGGAAAATGCACTGACACTGCAAAGTAAACCATACTGTTTTAATAATAATAGAATTAATGTGACCAATTTAAATGGTAGCATTTCGTTAGAACTTACCCTAAAGTGGCATTATCAAACACAATTACTCCCGCTATGTTTTCTGGATGGTTTATAAATATATCTGCAATATTATTGAACACCAGTGTGCTTACAACAGCAACATAAGGTCCTGCAGTTGCATTTTGTGTTAGCCAATGTGCTTCATTAACTTCTGTAACTATATGTACCACCCCCACAGTACCTTTGTTTGAGGCTAAAAAATATGAAAAATCAATAAAAATACAAATATTAAGTACCTACTATTACATTATGAAACTATAATAGTCCTATCCAACTAATATTATAAATGGGAAAAGTTTGTATGGAGGTATAGATGTAGGTATGTGTGTTTGTTGCTCTTCACGCAAAAATTACTAAACGGATTTTAATGAAACTTTACAATAATATAGCTCATACATCAGAATAACATATAGGCTATAATTTAACCGACATTGACACGAGCGAAGCCGTGGACGACCACTAGTATGTCATAACTTACAAGAACATCCCATTTGATGAGTACCATTTAGTCTTCTGAAACATGGTGCACTTCCTTCTATTGATGAATATATCTGTTCATGAAGCCTTTCACCACATGAGACTGCAACATACAAACAAATCCCTCATAAGTTACATTCTCGGGAATAAAAATTGGTAATGAAATAAACTACCGTCCTTGAGATACACTGATTTGAGTTTACACTGCTAATAATTATAATAAAAGTCTAAATCTTACATTTTATTAAAATAAATGAATATATCACAGTCACATAGAAATGCATATTTGACTATGATATTATTGAAGCATCTTAAACTGTTGAAGTGAAAAGGAAATTTTGATTTATTTGCAAGTCACTTTTATTAGAATTAAAAATATTTATTTATCAAAATTGATTGAGAAATGAGAAACAAGAACATGAATCAACTCAAACCAAACTCAAACAACCAAGATACCAGAAATGTCATTGTCAAATGACATTTGTCATTTGACGTAGTGCGTCAAAGTCAACTTTTTTTTATTGCATGGAATTCTAGTTTATACAGCAATTTTAACGTGTATGTCTTGTAGTTTCTAGATTAAAGTAAGATTGTCACACATTTTGATGCACCCTAGGGGGAAGTTTTCAAAGAGAAATGTATAACATTATTACATTTTAACCTCTGACAGTGGTGAAAAACTATATTTTTGAATTTGACACACATAAAGGTGGGTCCACATAACATAACATGTGGCATTATAGTGTAACATGGCCTGTTGCGTGACTATGTCAGCAATGCGGGTCTATCAAGGAGCTTATATATAAGCTCCTTGGGGTCTATTGGGGTCTATATTGTGTTGATGTCATAGACATAGAATATACTAGCGTATGTATGTCTCTGGTTGTAGCGTATATTTGTCATGAAAACAAAAGTCACGAGAGCGATCCACCCCGAAGTTTCGAAACGTTGATAACGCATTTACACTCGCGGACGAGTCGCGAGGCGATGTACGAGACGAGAGTGTGAATAGACGCTCGCGGCGCGCCTCGCACCTTCTCATGCAACTCGCAGCGCTCGCGTCCGGAGCGTTTTTTTGGGCACGAGTCAAAGGCCCTCGCGAGGAACGCGAGCGTGGTGTTTACATTCGTGCTCTCACTCATTCGTGTTTCAACGTTGTGCCGCGCAGGTTGTTGTTTTTCGTTCCAAAGACAGTATACTCATTTTGCAAGCTAAACTTTATAAGGCACTTGTTCGTTTCCAATTAGACATGGGCTGGATTAGGTAAATTCCGTACATAATCCACCTGTTCCTTATATTTAAAAATACTTAATCCAAATACCTGTTCCTAATATTTATTGAATACTTATCTAACCACCTGAGCTAACCACATATTTATTATTCGGAATGTGGAAGGTATTTTCATTAGTAAGTATCGATATTAGGTAATAGGATCCTACTGCATATTCAGAATGATTGCTCGCAAATATTAAGTTAATGAATAATTTAATAAATATGCTACTCATAAGTGTTAATTAGGTATGAACGTAAATCCTAAAAAAATGCTACTGGGAATATTTCTTTATTCAATACTAATGTTCGCCCAGGCCTGCTCGCGTGTATATCAGTTATTGTGCCAAAAAGTACTTTATTTGTCCTTTCGCATGATATCAAAATTCACCACACCAAATTTTATCAAAACATTTTCAATGGTTTAGGCGTGAAACGGTAACAGACAAACAAATAGTTTTTTACATTCGCAATAATGTCTAATATTAACACCTTAACACCTAACAATAATAATAGGGGTTAAATAATGAAATTGCCGATTTTTTACTCATTCTTCATTAGCGTATGATTCCTTTAATACAAATAGCTATCTCCATTTTTCTTTTTTTATTTTAAACTTCATTACAAGGACTTATACTTATGTATAAAATACTTAAACCTATATATAATATTATTCATTCAAGTAAAATATTCGGAACGATCACCCCATCTGAATACGCAGTACCCAAGCAGTACCTAATATCGTACGTAATGAAATACATTCCTTATTCTGAATATTTATTACGAAAAATACTTAATCCAAACACCTGTTCCTAATATTTATTGAATACGTTCAATAAATATTAGGAACAGGTGTTTTGGATTAGGTATTTTTAAATGTTAACGAAACTAAACACTATGTCCAATGCTTATGATTCAAATTCATTAGAGAGCATTCAAACGCCATCTAGGATCGAATATTTTTCATCGAATCTTTTTACAAAATAACGTTATTGGAACTTTTCTTTTAAGTGACTTTAGATGGCAAAAAAGTATTTTCTATAAGTAAAAAATTATCACATATTTTAGGAATTGTTTATTGTTAAAAATAAGTAAAGTGGTACCGAAGTAAGGTAGAGTAATATAAATAAATTAAAGAATTAAAAATTCGTTATAGGTTTTATTTTAAATTGACTTTATTATCATAAAGAACAGAAATAATAAATAATTTTTAATCAATTCCTAAAATATTTCTTATTTTCGGAATTAATTAAAATTTACCAAAAGAATATGAAATGCAGTTCAGCGCCATCTATTAACTTAAGGTTGAATTGTCATCACAAAAAAAGTTCCCACAACGTTACATTCAAGGAGCTTATACTAAAGAATAGGTAATATAAGCTCCTTGGTTACATTAAGCCTGGAATACATGTTGGTCGAGCTTAGGCCAACGCGAGCGTAGGCAAACTAATACAAGGCAAGTGCTACTGCCTACACGTTCGGCAAGTCTCTCAAAAACCAATGCAAATGGCCAATATAGACGAATAATGAAAAGATGCCCACACGTTGGGCTCCGTCAGTATGTATTGTGAATTGAAACAAGATGGATGACGGCGTAGAAGTTATTACAGCTGCTGCTATTTATACAACATGTAAACTAAATAACCAACACCCTGAATACAGGTGGTTTGGGATGGAAAAAAAAAGTGCCCAAAAAATATTGTATGTACAACATTTTATGGGAACTTTTTGTTTTTTTTTTTTTTCAAAAATCGTTTTTTTTTTTAAAAAAATAGTGATATCAACTCTGAAGCCGATCCCAAACCACCTGTATTCAGGGTGTTGGTTATTTAGTTTACATGTTGTATAATGAGGGTTTAGTCGCAGAATACCAGATTCTCAAAATAACAGTTTCCCTAAATAACAGATTCACATTTTACCAGTAGTTCAGTTAAAAACAAAATCCTTGAATCTTTCAAATAAAAGTTACTATATTTTCTATAGTATAAAACGTCTCGTACGTCGTTATGGTTAGCGATTTTGAACATTTTAATAGTCTTGTTTTTAGGGTTTCAGATAACCTCTTAATTCTGGTAAAATTCCAAAAATTTGAAAACATCGTCGTTTGTTGAGAGTGACATTTTGTACGCGTACAGACGACCAACGCCTACCAACGCCAACCGCGTAATGACGCGTTTGCCAAACATGTGGACACTATTGACGAGTGCGCGCGAGTGCCTTTGATTTGTGCAGAAAAACCGACAGCGCTCCGAAGTGCGGCAAGTGGACGCGAGCGACCGCAAGTTGTGGCAAGCTACGCCAAATGACCTCTATACACGTTGGCGCTTGCCTTCACTCGGCTAACTAGGCGAGCGACACCGAGCGATGGCAAGACAATGCAAATATACTGTCTACACGTTGGTATTGGCGTTCACTCGGCGAGGCGAGGCGAACATGTATTGCAGGCTTTAGATAATAGTTAAGACATTTGATCCTAGATGGGGTGTGAATGTTCCCATATGAATTTGAATCTTAAATAATGACCCATAAAGTGTAGTTTCGTTTATAATCGATAAATATTTTATGCATATTCTTAGAATACGAAAATACCTGTTCCTCGGTAACATGGATAAGGTACGTACTGGTATCGAAAAATACGTAATCCAATATTTATGCCTAAAGCCTATTCCCAATTAGAATACGCCATACCGATTCGGAACCCAATTTATTTCTAATATATGTATAGACAAATTGGAGACAATTCAACGTAAGTATTTAAAATACACTAATTTTAAACATCATCGCATTCGTCAGTCATATTATAGACGCATACTTATTAGCACCATGCCATGACACTTTATAAACTTTGTACTACTTTAAACAATGAGTTATGCTATTTGGTCCCACACAGCGTGCACAGGCGCGGGTTGCGCGTACCCCGTGTGTTCCACGTACCGACAAGTCGTACGAACGCCGGTGCGCACGCGCCTCTTTGCCGGATCGCTGACACTTTTAACAAATTATTTTCTAACTTGTATATATATTTTCAGAATCTGAGTCAAAAAAAGACATTTTTTTACAGGTTCAACATATTGAGATCTCAGATGGATAAATGATCATTGTTCACTCCGTACAGGGAAAATAACGTAGTTATTAAGTTACAATTCAACAACCTTATTTGAATATGTATTACCATTGTGCAATTTAATTATTTTTTTCTGTTTGTCGTCTCTGGCTGCCGTGCATGTGGATGACGATTATCTACATTAATGAAACAACCAACGTCACTTTTACTTCATTAATTTCATTAGCTATTCACTTATATCAACATTATGTTGATTGTTGTATTTGCTTGCTTGGCGGTAGGAGCAGCTTCTATCTATTTATCGTTACCTTTTTCTAATTTCCGACCACGTTAGTTTTATATTGAATAACACATTATACCAATCCTTGGATAACGGTGTGGGCTTCACAATAAATAACATTAATGTACCAATATTTGTAACTGTAGTAATTTGGTACTTTGTAATAGTTCAATTTATGTGTGATTGTGAAAGCTGTTTGTTATTCCTAATAAATAAATAAATAAATAGGCGGGTTCACTGAGCAATAGATTGGTCGCAAGACGAGACGTTTCGGTTTATAGAATTATTTCAAAAGGAACCGATAATTTGGAATCCCAAGCATAAATTTCACAAGAACAGACAAAAAGTGCATGATGCATGGGCGAGATTTTATATTTACCAAGAAGGTTGTACTATAAGCTCCTTGCTCATAACTGTTCGTCAACATGGATGCTTAATTAAGCAACGAAACGACATTACTTTCACTGCACAAAATCAAGGAGCTTTTCTTAATTCTATCTTCATGGCACAAAATCCACTCCGAAGCATATTCGAATTATCGAAATAAAGATCGACATCCGGAAAAAATGTATGGGATTGACATAAGCAATCGATCACTTTTCGATTGCTTATGTCAATCCCATACATTTTTTTACTTAGCGACAGCGAGAGCGATTGTCGAAATGCATGTTGTCTAAAGCCTCAGACGCCATGGTTTCCCGCCAAACCACAGATTAGAGAGTATATGGCGCCAAACACTCCGTTGGGACTCGCAAATATTTTTACTATAAAGTGATGAGATTAATTTATTTTGATGTTATAATAAAATTGATTAATGTTACTGTTAAGGGGTCATCCATAAATTACGTCACACGTTAAAGGGGGGGGAGGGTATCACCAGAATGTGACATTGTGTGACACGGGGCAGGGGGGGGTCAAAAGCTTTGTGACGTTACATGTTAAAATTTAAAGTACTAAAACGCGAAATTTATATGTGAATAAAAAATCTAAAAATTTTCGAAATCGATGTGTATTTTTAATACTTTAGCACTCTCGCTATGAGATTATCTCTCTTGCAATAACAATCAACTTCTAGAGCGGCGTTGTAATGCAAGTTAGGCACAAAATTCACGAGAGTTCTGGTAAGGGTTTGAGTAGGTTTAAGAAAAAAAAAGAAAAAATTAAAATAACTGTTTTCTTTTGATTATTTCTAAATACATGCATAAAATTAAAAAATGTGTGACGTCACATCAGGGGGGAGGGGTTCTAAAAATGTGACAACCTGTGACAAGGACGGGGGGAGGGGTTAAAAAGTCCTAAAATTCGTGTGACGTAATTTATGGATGGCCCCTAATAGATTTTTTTTATTGAAACAATTTAAGTTTATTTAACACAATAGCCGAATTTAACACTTAGGGAAATAATCTACAAACTGTTTATTTTTGAGGATTATTATGCAGCAGGGCAGCAGGTGCGTTTACAAATTGCTTAGCAACACGTAGAAGCGTACCAGATATCAGTACCAGTACCACAGCCAGCTAGTACAATAGTACAACCAAGATTCCAGGTACATCTCTATTGTGCGACGCCATTTGTAGAAGCGACAGCTGTGCCTGAATTTTTGTTCATTCATTTCGTTTTTGAAAATACACCAATGGTACAAATAAAATCCTGACTTTAATTCCTTAATAATTGGCAACGAATAATAAGGATGGCGGAGAAAGCAGCGTTAAAGGTAGGAAAAAAATTATATAGAACGCCTTTTCTTAAATTTTCCATTTCATTGTTCAACCTTGTCCGTTGGTCGATATTTTATTTTACGCGTGTACAGTTTTTTATTTTACTTTATTGGTATATAGTTTTGAATTTTAAGCGTAATAATCACTTCGTATCGTATGGAAAATGTTTAACAAAATGGTGTCAAGTTGATTGGACCCGAAATATTTAAATCTACCTTCCAATTTAATTACTCCTGCTTACGGTTAACATTTTTGTACCAATATATTTTATTTTAGAAGAGTACGATACAGCAAAATATGATACGGCTGCCAAGACAAAGTTTCTAACGGCCTCATATAGAACCGAATGGTAAAAGTGTACCCTGAGTTTCAAAAACAATATTCCCATTGGCTACTATTTAGAAAGTAGGATTTTTTTCTACGCTTAATTAATATTTATTTATTTATGCTATATTTATTCAGTTGTCCAATTACATGTTATAAATTCCCTAAAAAAAGCAAGGCAGGTCCCCAAAACTTATACTGTCATATAAATATATAACCTCCATAGTACTCTTGTAACATCTGTTAACTAACATAAATAGATAACAAACATAGTTTTGGCAAGATTGTAAAAATTCGAAGTCTCATAGCAATATCTGCCATATGACGTGTTTTAAAATTTATGCATTAATGAATAATAATAATCAAAAGTGCTATATTAAATGCTCACATATAGTGTATTTGTAACTATCACAAAAATAAATTATAGATGAATTTGTTTTTATAGCATAAATAAGGCAGTTAGAAATAAACTCAATTGCACATCAACACAAATTAAAGATTACAGTATTAAACATTTACAGTAAAATGCAAAATGGGCGGCCTTATCGCTAAGAGAGATCTTTTCCAGGTAACTTTTGTTGGACATAGCCTCCCCCAAGTATCTCCCACCCCAATCGATCTTGCACTTTCTTAGACCAGCGGTTTCCTGCCACCTTTTTATTATACCTACCATATTTGTGTTGATGTACAGTAAAGTTTAATTCTATTCTATTTTCCACTTTATAATACTTTCAGACGTCATATTTCTATTGATAATCAATATGTTAATTTCTAATACCATATGGCTAAAATATGTATGTAAATAGTGTATGACATAAAATTTCCATAATTATTAACAGGTAGTTCTTATACTTGTAATACTTCTCATTAAACAAAATGGACTTAAAACCCTAAAGCAGCTTGTATTTATAAAATTCATTACAAAGTTCAGAAAATAAGATGTTTAGTTTTAAATATTTATTAAACTGTTATTTATTTCTGTTTTTTACATTCTCGTATACATAGTATAGAAGTCTTGTAATCATCAAAAAATTGGACCTTGAGATTTTTACAGATTCACACATTTTGGACCTCCCTGAGTCCAAAAATGCCGTTTTAGGAATTATGTCTGTGTGTCCGTATGTCTGAGCGTTAGCATGATAACTCCAGCATGCTTTAACTTATTGCAACCAAATTTAACATGTGTGTATGACATCAAAATATAAGGTTTCTATCAACTTTTGAGTGGTTGATCACGAAAGTTACGCAACCAAGTGCGTGGTCAGTGCTCTGATGGGTGACCAAAATTTAACATGCATGTGTGACATCAAAATATTCAATCCACTTTTGAGTCATTTCTAGTATACGAGAAAGTCAAGGGAGACAACTCCCGATTTTTTTTTATCAAGTTATGTGGAGAATATTTGATTATTATTAAAGTAAGTGTAAAGGTATAAGTCTGAGATGAGCTGCAGACTGCAATTGCAAATGACACTGCGTTTAAGGGCTGCAGTTGACCACCTCTATTCCAAAGTCAGCGTCATGTGTCTCAGTGGCTGCATAATGCATGGAATAATGGTTATTCTCATACCTTCACATGAGGCACCATGCACACCACAGGACAACTGTACAAGTAGTCTACTAATGTGTTTTTTGTTACAAAAGGAAGTATGCATACTTGTATGTGTGAACTCTTTGCGGTTATGTCACTAGCAGCTTGCGGTCTGTGGACTTCTTAGATTAAGTTGTTAAAGTAGCAAATCACATGCAGTAAAGATTGTTACGATTCTGGTCTCTGTAAAAAAAACGACTAACACTTGCCCTAATTCGTAACACTCATACTCGCTACCGGGTCTATTGGACCCAGTAAAATATCGCAATTTTATTATAAATATGCATTATAAGAGTATATATTTACTTTCGAAATATTATTAACATTATATTATAAGAAATATAATATAGCATAAAAAATATTTTAAAGATATTTATTTATTAAAAAGGCATTACAAAAATATACAAAATATCTCCTCAGTTTTATGGTAAAATGGAGGGTAATCGTTTTATTTGCTATAATAACATATTTAATGGATTTTTTTAATATTTCTTTAAAGCAACATAGTAAACCTATCTAAATATAATAACAATGAAAGATCAATTATCATAAAAACAAATAACATAAATCATCTTTGAACAGTACAAAAAAATATAACATTTGTAATACATATTAACCATGATTATACAAAAAGAAATAAAACATTCCAAACCTATACTTCACAGGCAGTCCTAAAATCAAAACTTTGCACTTTATGCAAAAAATATGTTTTTTCTATCGTTTTCTATTCACATAGACCAAAACATAAATTTCGTCCCCTATTAGAGAACCCACTACAAAAATTATTATAACTTTGAGTTTCAAAGCAGTTCCTTCAGTTTATTCAAATACTTACCTTTCAAAAGCTTATTAGTGGCTATTTCTGATAAAAAAAACAATAATAAAGTAATTAAACAGCAACGAAAGCATAAAAAAATCAGTTACATAGTTAGTCGCTACCGGGTCCAGCGGACCCGTAATTACCTTTTATGACCGTAGTTGGCAACCAATGACATAATTTGCTGTGTTAAACTATCGTTGAAAGGTACTAAGGTCGGCAAATGTGTAAAAATCGAATTCAAAAAGTTATAAAGCCAAATACAAAGGACTGGGTCCATTGGACCCAGTAGCGAGTCCAAGTGTTAAAGTGACTTCTATTCTCCATTATTGTTCTAATAATGTCTCTGTTATGTCTGTGATACACACAGAAATAATAACAAAGAGGATAGAAGTGCCTTATTCGCGTGACCTTGGTGCCGCACTTGTGTCTCTTTAGGACACTAGCGGCTCAGTGCTGTTCGAACCGGTCGAAAGTCAAAAAGTCGGTGTGATAAAAATGGCATAAAATGGTGTTTTGAGGCATTGGTAATTGCGGAAACTCATCCAGAGTGTGTAATTACACTAATAAAGGATTTCAGTACGGTTTCGTTCTTTTGAGTGCGTGCATTAATAGTAAGTAGAGGGGATAAAGCGGCGACATTGTTTCCAGTAGTAAATGCGAACCGAAGTTCTATTTTTGGTTCTTTTAATGAAGTTAAAAGGCTGACAGATTTTGTCTGATGATGTCTGGGGTTATTTGAAATGAAATGAAATGAAAAAGCTCTTTATTTAAATGGACTTTGCTAAGTACTTTTAAATCGTCAAAAGCCCTACCACCATTTCGACGAAATAATTATTTTTCTTAAATAATTATTAGTATGCTGAGACGGAGAAGAAATGGCGAAAGAAACTCCGCAGCTTACAATTTCGTAATGATTTCAAAACATCATTACATGTCCATAGATATATCAATATGAATGAATAAATTACAATTTTAAATGCGTAAATTTGGGCAGATTTTACTCCCACGCATTTGGATCATTTAAATAATCATTTAACTTGTAATAAGCTTTTTTATATAATTTAGATTTTACAGTTTTTTTAAATTTATTAATAGGCAAGTCTCTAATATTCTTCGGAAGCTTATTGTAAAAACGTATACATTGGCCCATAAAGGAATTGCTTACTCTGTGGAGACGAGTTTTATATACAACCAAATCGTGTTTCTTCCTAGTATTTACATTGTGCGTATGACATTTCTCGGAAAAATTCATAATATTTTTCTTTACATATAGTAAGTTTTCCAGTATATATTGTGATGACACAGTCAGAATATTTATCTCCTTGAACTTTTCTCTGAGGGAGTCACGCGGACCCAGTTGATAAATTGCTCTAACAGCCCGTTTTTGCAGCACAAAGATGGTATTAATATCTGCAGCACTCCCCCAGAGAAGAATTCCATATGACATTATGCTGTGAAAATAACTAAAATAAACTATTCTAGCGGTATCTACATCGGTAAGCCGCCTAATAGTTTTAACTGCGTATGCCGCAGAACTTAGTTTACCCAAAAGTTTTACAATATGTGGACCCCATTGTAGTTTGGACTCTAACATTACTCCTAAGAAAGTTGTTGTTTCCACAGGTTTCAATTCAACTCCATTTATTTGTACATTAGTTTCTACACGTCTCACATTCGGCGTAGTAAACTTAACTACTTTGGTTTTTTTTTCATTAAGCAACAAGTTATTAACATTAAACCAATAAACTACTTTTGCAAGTGCATTGTTAACTTCGTCATAATTATCTAATTTTCTATTTATTTTGAAAATCAAAGATGTGTCATCCGCAAACAATACAATATCATGATTGTCCCTTATGTAGTAAGGCAAGTCATTTATGTACACTAGAAAAAGAAATGGACCAAGAATTGAGCCCTGCGGAACACCTATTGTGACTAGAGAACCTGGAGATCTTTTACCATTTATGTCAACTTTCTGTATTCTATTGCTCAGGTATGAAGTCATAAGGTTGAGAGCCTTGTTCCTAATGCCGTAATGGTGTAATTTCCTGACCAGAGTATCATGATTAACACAGTCGAAAGCTTTAGATAAATCACAGAAAACACCATGAGCGTCACGTGATACTTCCCAAGCAGCAAATACCTCATTTAACAAAATTTAAAAGTGTTAATTTTATTTCACTCTTTTTAAATTACTCATGGACCAGAATTGCAATAGATAGTATTACATTTTTCTTGATCAAGCAAGAGAGAGCTGATGACCTCGAAACACCAGAACAGATTTTATTGAATTGTAACTAAGAACCATCTTTCTAACAATAAAAACCGCATCAAAAGACCTACAACCCCCTCCAAGCTCCCTTTTTTTTGACGGGGAGGTCAAATGCATTTACTCGTCGTCACTGCGGGGTGGTGCCAACCGCAGGGGATATGTGGGACTCGAGGTAAAGGTATTCCCTCCATACCCACTAAACATCCTCCCCGGCCTGATCTCCAGTGCGCAATAGCTCTCGAGCCGTTCCGCTAGCTATCCGCAATAGCGGAACGGCTCGAGATCTGCGCACGTGAGCGCAACTACACCGATACCGTCCCAACGCTGCTAGTCTAGGCACTCCTTGTGCATCAATTGATGGCCAGCAGCCGACAGGGGCTACCGACTAACGCCAGCCTTATAGGCCGCCTCCTCACCGACGGCTGCTCAACCTGGCGCGTCCTCCTGACGAGGACACCGGGAGCAGCCATCGGACCGCACCCGGGGGAATTCAGGCGCGGTCGTGGCCCTGACAAGGGCCGTCTGGAACTAGCCGTGGTGGGAAAACAAAAACAACTCTAAGATGGCATGTGACTTCGAATGCCAAGGGACACTTGACATCAAAAGCCACACACCCGCCGAGAAAGTTTCCTCACCACGTTACCAGGGTCCCCACGAGGAGGCTTCCGGACGTGGACCCCAACCATGAATCGGACCAATGTTACCTTGTTCTTAAGTTTCTAAAATGTTGGGGTGCTTTCCCGACCCCAGTCTGATCTGGCCGTTTGTGCAGCGGTTGTTTATAGTGGAAATAAACACTAGGTTCATTTTTGAACTAAAAAGCAGTTGTGTCCTGGCAAACGACGAGTGCGCACCTTATGCAAAGATTATGTAACTATGTATGAATTTTCATTGCGATTTCTTGAACACATTGCATGCGCAATGCGGGATTTTGTAAGAGCAGCGTAAATACAATTTCAAAATGTATAAAAGTAAGCACACATTTAATTTCTTAGTACCTACATAATCGGCGTTCATCTAAATTCTAAAAGCCCCCGTTAACACTAATGTTACCTTTGTTAGAGCTCATTAAACTTCTTATTTGCTCTTGGTAAAGAACGTCGAGATTCAAATATACCATATAGTGTGTGGACCACTCCAGGCTTTCTATGCTGCTGCACTTGAAGCAAAAAGCAAATATTCTTCCGGCTTTCAGTCAAAGATATAGAATATATTATTGCTATATTGGTAAAGCGTCCATAAAAAATGTGTTTGAATTCCGATTATTACTACATGTTTAGTGGTGGGTGGTTAATATTTTTTCTTTTATGTGTGACTAGTTGCGAAATTGTCCTGCATTTCAAGTCGTTCATAGTTCCGGTGCTACCTATGAAGAGTTTGATGCCCAAGGATTTACGACAGATCCCATTTTATTTGGTATCTTTTACTGAACTAGGTGTGCTTCAATGCCTATAGCTGATAAAGTTTTTACGATAATGAAAGTTTCAGCAAGCAAAGAAAAGATTTACATGATAGACTGTTAAAATCCAATTTAACGAGTCGTCTACTTTCTTTACAGCCAGACGCGCTGCCAGATCTGGATGATCTGCTCCAGTGTCCTGTGTGCTACGAGATCCCCTCGGGTCAGATCTTCCAGTGCAATGAAGGACACCATGTCTGTGGCCGCTGCAAAATGCGTCTCGACATGTGCCCAGTTTGCCGTGCCTTATTTTTTGGCACCCGTAATTACGCCATGGAGGAGCTCATAGCCAATGTCAGAAAACTTCGAGCTTTTGTAAGTGCCAAAATTTTTTTTTAATTATAATAATTACTTGAAAGCAGGGTCCAAATTCGAAAATTTTATCATTTCTTTTATAAATAATCTTCTTTCTCGTTAAAAATTTACGACTACGTGTGTCGCACTAAGTGTAAAATCGTACCTCAGTTGGATTTGATAAAAAGTTCAATGAACTGACATGTTTGAAGAATCCACAGCTAATTAAATAATTTAAAATTGCAATAACACTTTACATTTATGTTCTAGAAATTAGGCGGAAAAATAACGACAGGCACTGACGGTGCCGAGACTAGTGCACCAGCTGTTGTCACGCCAACAGAACCAGAAAGTGAAACTACTGAAGAAGAGGAGAGTAATCTTGAGTTATCTAACGTAAGTATTACACTAATACAAAACCAATTTTTCATTGTCAAATATAATTAATAACTTCACCGTAGAAGCGTCGGTGGTGTAGTGCGTAAGGGCGTTGTCTCCCACCCGGGAGACACCGGTTCGATCCCCGCCACGTACCAATGTGTTTTCAAATTTTGAATTCATATGTACCCTTAATCGACGCTTTTACGTTGAAGGTAAACATCGTGAGGGAACCTGCACATACTATGAAGAAATTCTGGTTGTGTTTGAAGTCGACCAACCCGCACTTGGCCAGCGTGGTTGACTAAGGCCTAATCGCCCCTAATGTGGGGTAGGGTCGAGCCCTTCGGTGGGCTGGGGACATATTATGAGCTGTTAATGATGATAATGAATAACTTGCAAATGTATTTTAAAAAGCATATGAAAATAGTATCTTAACTGAAATGCAAAGTTTTTTATATAATATGTGAATCATAAATCGCTTCATCGATTTATAGGCGGCTTTTCACATAAACTTAAATCTACATAATCGTAAGCGAAGCAGTAGGCAAAAGCTAGCTCACTGACTTGGCCAGCACTGTCCCCAAATCTGTGATAAAATCGGCCCAGTCGTCAATTTTACAAAATAAACGGTTGTCCTTGTTTTGTATAAAAGGAATAAAATCAGGAAAAAGAAGAAACTTGTTTGTTTAACTAGGTACTGTAAAACACACGGAGAAACGCATATCTACACAGACAATCGTGGCTCACGCGCGTTCGCGTTATTTTAATAAATTAGTTTTTTACTAGAAAAAGATTTTTCAGTGCATTTTTCTAGTATTAATATTTACGCGTTTGTAAACGCAAAAATAAAAATTATTCCATAATTAGTTTTTTCTTGTTGATAAAGCCGTAGTAGCTTCTATCAATATTAGTCTGTATAATCGTATGGAGATATCGCTTATTATTGGTCGGTTCAGGTTATTTTTTTATGAGCAAGCGGAGTGGAATTATTGTCACTCATTGGCGCGGCGGATTGCAGTGTGTGAGAGTGTCACACACTGCAATCCGCGCGTATCGTAATACGGCGTCTTAAACGATGCGCCTGCAACATCTTCACAGTCGCCCAGTAGATAATCTAAGCACTCAATACGGTTCATGTACTTCTAGAGTTGCACTTTCCCACTAATTATCGATTGCTTTCCAGCGTTCTTCTCTGACAGCACCTCCGTCATGTAAAGGCCTATTCCGTTGCCTGTGTTGCAAAAATGGGAACGGTGAGCGTCTACCGTTGGCGCGTCTGCTCAATCACTTGCGTTACTTCCACGCTCCTGAACTTATTGAGGTAACTTTTAAATTGAATTGAATTTTCTATGGGATATAAAAACAAATGTTATCAAGGTAACTAAAAGGGACTATACAGGGTGTAAAAGACATGAACAGTCAAACGAGAACCATGTATTCTGCTCACCACCATAACATTTTTTTTCCTTCAGACTATACCTGGGAAATTGATAGTTACGATTTTATTGAAGGTCAAAGTTATAATTTTTTTTTTTAATTTTTTATGAAAACGTATTCTATACGTTATTTCTAAATAATTGTCCAAAGAAACATTATCATTTTTTTTTGTATTTTATAACAAAAAATGGCTTCAAAACGTTAGCGTTCAATGTAGCTCACTCGATGCGCACGGACACTACGAACGGGGCCGCCGTCTGGCAAAATCATCGCGGTTTTGCGAGTTGCGTGCGAGTTCAGCCCTTTACATTGCGCGGTACAATTTGCAATTTTTTTTAAGACCAAAAAATAAAAATCATTTCCCAGCAATATTTTTTTTTAAATATGTCTTATTTTGATGTATAGAATACATGGTTCTCGTT
The DNA here is from genome assembly GCA_955850985.1 of Elophila nymphaeata. Lineage (NCBI taxonomy): Eukaryota > Metazoa > Arthropoda > Insecta > Lepidoptera > Crambidae > Elophila > Elophila nymphaeata. Next base: position 13,599,633 of record OY039069.1, on the reverse strand, counting down.
TGACTGTTCATGTTATTAACACCCAGTATACAATCTAGTTACACCCGGGAGTTGCCCACGTGTTCTTGTTGTAATAACACCTGTTGAGAGACTCCATTTTTAACCCAATCTACCGTATAATTTATTGTTACTTTAGATGCATTTTCACTTGACATTGCTTTAATGCGTAAAAATTAACGAAGAGTTTCTCCCGAGTTCTTGTTGTAAAAACACGTGTTGAGAGACTCCATTTTTAACTCAAATCAACCGTACAATTTTTCTTACTTTAGTTACAATTTCACTTGACATTGGCAAAACGCGTACGTTTAATGTATCGCGACGCCATTATTTAAGAATAGAATAGAAAAATTAACGAAGCCATTACGAATAGAATGAGTTTCACCAGAGTTCGTGTTGTAATAATGTGTCACGAGACTCCATTATTAACTCAAGAAGCTACTGTACAATTTATTGTTATAGTGAAATACTACTTTCACTTGACATTGGCAAAATGCGAAATTACCACGAAGCCATTAAATAACAGAAGAAGAATTGCTATGTTTCGACAGCAGCCGGGACGATAAGCTTAACATGCCTTCAGAAGCAGGAAGGAAAATCTATTCGAAAAGGGGAAAATCAATGCTAACAATATACTTCTTCTCCTTGAAATCAGAAAATTTAAAAATGCTTTTTGGTTTCAGGGTCAATCTGAACAAGGAGAATATATCCAAGCTTGGCAATTTTCTACCGTACCTGGTAGGATTGTCACCGCAGTTAGGGTGTCCGATATGGGAATATTCTTTTTAATAATTGAAATTAGCAGTATGTATAAAATACTTTCACAGATATTAAAATTTCATGTGAGATTCAAAGTATATTTAAACTACTTTTTATTTCAGTGGACTCCATTTGTTCTTGGCTTTCCATGGCTGCGGCGCCGTGGGTAGCCCATGAGTTTAGTTATACCGTCACCATTTCTGGAAACGATCGTGAGGCTATCTTCTCTGATTGTGTATGTATATTTATGGCATTTTTAATTACCAATAGCAAATCTTGTACTAATTTTAAGATTTTTTTACATACATTATTGTACATAAAATCTGTCTTCTCAGTCTGTTATATATGATATGGGAAACACAAGCATTATATTCAAGTATTTATTTTATTTAAGTAAGTTTATTAATTTAGTCACAGCCAAACTAATCCCCAAAAAGTAGTAGTAGTAAGGGCGCATTCATACAGCGGTCCATTTCACAGGTTCGTTTTATCGTATACGTTTATTTGGCGATGGTATATGTAGTGTTAAGAGCGAGTTCACACACATCACTGTATTCCAGATTAGTAAAAAATACCGATCTGACAAAATTAACAGCGGTCCGTTTTAACTTAAACGGTTTAATTACGCGATGGCGTATGTAGTTGTTCGAGTGAGTTAACACACATGACTGTATTCGAGGTCGGTGTGGTGCGGTATAAACATTACCTTACGTAACCATTAAAAACGATCCTGTAAACAGTGTGAACGCGCCCTTAGTACTAAAATAAACCTAGTAATTAAAAAATATATCCACAGGTGTGGTCCGTAAGATCATGCGAGGGATCCCTAAAGAAGCGCGGTCACTGCCTCGTGGTTAACGGGTTAGATGCGCGTGCGCTGATCGCACCGACAGCTCTCAACGGCAAGCTGACAGTACGGCGTACGCCTCCCGAACAACTGGTCCATCAGCCGCAACCCCGCGCAGTCCTCCGCGTCGCCAGTCGCGGCAACACTCTCGACAACAATCGCCCCGCGGTCTCGCAGGACCTGGAACCATTCCTCCAAGACCTGCAGAATGACGTAGCCAGGCTATCCCGCGCCTTCGCCACGCTCGGCCGCGAAGCAGACATCCTTGTGCGCTCCGAAGCGGAAATGCGCGCCAGGATCGAAAACAACCCAAGAACCATAACGTCCGCTCCGGATCGTGTGCCAGCAGCCGCGGAACCTCAACCAATCGCGAATAATGACGAGAACGGTGATCGCTCACATTTGTCGCGTAGCGCTCGTAGACGTCTCAGACAAAGATTGCGAGCGGCACTTAACGCCTCCCAGTCACCGTTGCGGGCTGCCCCAGTGCCCGCTCCTGCTCCCGCTCCTGCCCCCGTGCGTGCTCCTCCTGCCGCCCCCGTACGGGCTCCCCCTGCCGCCCCCGTACGGGCTCCCGCTTCCGCCCCCGTCCGTGCTCCCGCCCCCGCCCCATCTTCCGCTCAGCGCATCAATGGGCACGCTCCCTCCCAGAACCATAACGGTCACGTGCATACCGTGTTCACCGGGTTCGCTGTCCTCAACCAACCCCCCGTTCCCCCACCCCCGGTGCCACCGCCGCAATCTGCAAGCGGATCCAATGGACCCTCGCAGAATGGGAATCACGTCCGCACAAATAAGAAACGCCGTCGCCAACGTAGATAAAATGTTATCTAGTTTAAGAGTTTAGATAAAGGGAAATAAGGTATTAATGCCGATTGTTATTGACAACTCTGTTTAGAGTCTCATCAACGCTCTGGGGATACTTCTTATGGACTTGTTGTAAATAAGTATTTTCGTCTTTTGACAAACGCAATTTTACAAGTGCTGTGATATGACTACTGCATAGTGTTTCCATGTTAAATGTAAATGGAATACTACTTAATTGATTACTTAAAAGCACCCCAGAGTGATTAAGTGAATATTTTGTGAATGTACCAGATTCGTAAAATAATTGTTATGATTATAACTTTATACATTTAAAATTCAGTTGATGAAAATGCATTTTGTGAAATATTTTTGATTATGATATTGACTTTATTAATACCAATTGACTAGTATATAGCATTGATGAATGTGCTTGTTTTATCCTTGTAATCGTGAATTCTGTTGTAGAATTAATATGTACTATGTTTAACAATAAGATACCTGTTAATCGTTCTTGACAGAAGATTAATAATAATTATAAGAAATCTCAAAATCTTGTTTTCTTTCTTGGGTTAAAACTAATTGTAATAATGGATGTTGTTAATTTATGTAAATTAATAGCCATGGCGGTCCCACCGTACCACCCTGGGGTATGGTCAGTGGTACGGTGGGTCCGCCAAGGTAGGTAACCAAATTGAAAAAGCATTGGCCAGACAACTGAGTCTTCCCCAGAAAATAATTAAAACTAAGGATCGCTCTGTCAAGAAAAAGGAACAGCTGGTCCAAAGACACAGTTACCAATTAAAAACTGATAACGAAGTTCGTTAAGAACAAAATTTATGGGATTGGACACTGTCGTGGTGGAGTGGTCAGTATACTTAGCTGCCTACACATCAAGCGGCAAATATTTGTGACGAACACTAATATTTGTTTGCGAGTAGTCATGGTTGTTTATTTATTTGTTTATTAAAAATGAAATATAATAGGGGTTAAAGTATGAAATTGCCGATTTTTTCCTCATTATTTATTAGTGTATAATTCCTTTAATACAATAGCTATGTCTATTATTCTTTTTAAATTTTAAACTTCATTACAAGGACTTATATTTATGTATAAAATTTTATTCTTATTTTTATTTTTTTTACTAGAAATACATCTTCAAAAACTGCTCGTCCTAAGAAGTGTCCGTCTCCGTTATAAAAATGTGAATATTTTTTTACAGGTATCAATTTTAAAATTTTTGCTCTAAGTATCGTATAGCTTAATTTTGTCTAAATATATCCACAAAATTTAGAATTGTGGTTCCTTAAAAAATCGCAAATATATTTGTATGGGAAAATAAATTTTCGTTAAATTCTCCATATAAAACGGTAATTTCATACTTAAACCCCTAATATTGACTTAAGCTGCAGAGGATGCAAAAATAACTTGTTTTTAAAATAAATAAGGACTAAGGAAAAAAGTTCGAATTCGGTCACTAAAAGTTTTAAGAAAATTAAATATCAAGTCTTCATTTAAGTAGATTTATAAAATTAAATTTTCTTAAAACTTTAATTGTATACTAGTAGTATAGTACTGTGGTACTATCTACAAGTTGTCTACAAGCTTAGATTATATTTATACTGGGTGTAAAAGACATGAACAGTCAAACGAGAACCATGTATTCTATACATCAAAATAAGACATTTAAAAAAAAATATTGCTGGGAAATGATTTTTATTTTTTGGTGTTAAAAAAAATTGCAAATTGTACCGCGCAATGTAAAGGGCTCAACTCGCACGCAACTCGGAAAACCGCGATAATTTTGCCAGACGGCTGCCCCGTTCGTTAGTGTCCGTGCGCATCGAGTGAGCTACATTGAACGCTAACGTTTTGAAGCCATTTTTTGTTATGAAATACTAAAAAAAATTATAATGTTTCTTTGGACCATAATTAAGAAATAACGTATAGAATACGTTTTCATAAAAAAATGAAAAAAAAATTATGCCTTTGACCGTCAATAAAATCGTAACTATCAATTTCCCAGGTATAGTCTAAAAGAAAAAAAATGTTATGATGGTGAGCAGAATACATGGTTCTCGTCTGACTGTTCATGTCTTTTACATCCTGTATACCTGTCTACAAGGCATAGCGGGTGTTTGGCGAGAAACCATGGCGTCTGGATGTCGATCTTTATTTGGATAATTCAAAATTGCTTCAGAGTGGATTTTGTGCAGTAAAAGTGGTGTCGTTTCGTTGCTTAAGCATCTGTGTTGACGAACAGTTATGAGGAATCATTGAAATAAAAGTTTTTTGTAAATGACGTTAAGAATTGTATAGTGGGTGGAAATCCCACTATGCAATTCTCATCAGTCACTATCGTGAGGTCTGTTTCCATGCATTTCTTTCCAAGCACTCCCTAGATGCATTAAAATGTGTGACGCCCATAATATTATAATGCAAACATCAAGAAAATGAAGATATGGTTTAAAGGTCTTAGATACCACGCCAAAAACCGTACAAAATAAGGGCATAGCTGAATAGTTTCAGCTTATTGTTTACTAGATGGCGCTGCTTTACTAAATAGTTTCGGCTGTGAACTAGATGGCGCTGCTTTATTTGCTTGTGTCGTCCTTCATGTTTATCTCCAAGTACCTACCTACCACCGGGTGCGCATTTTCTATACACGATAAAACGCCATCTATTGACATCTTCAAAGACTAATTGTCTTATTCATAATTAATGGCGTCGCGATACAGAAACGTACGCATTTTGCCAATGTCAAGTGAAAAAGAGAAATCAAAATTGTACGGTTGATTGGAGTCTACACGTATTTTTTCAACAAAGACTCGGGACTCGGGACAAACTCCAGACTACTTGCCACATCAAATTCTGTAATCTAGCGTGTCTATGTGACAGTTTCAAAAAATACGCTAGCCCTCTAGCGTAGAGTAGAATGAAGTAGAGATAAAATCTTCTAGAACTTTCGAAATCTTATGTCCAGCAATTAGGGCGATCGACACCCAATCTATGATCTGAATTTTATAGTAAAGACGACCAAGTTGTATAATGATTATCCACAGGAGCCATTCTATTATTCATAGGTCTGTACTTAAAATAAAATATTATCATTGTTATGAATGAATACAATTGTATTTAGTTGTAAACAAAATCAAATACAAAAGGCTACAAGTAACATTCCATGAAAAAACGCCATCTATTGACATCTTCGAAGACTACTTGGCCCATCAAATTCTATAACTGCCATCTAGTGACTAATGTTTAAAAAACTAAATTAAAAATTATTCTACTCTACGCTAGAGGGAGTAGAGATAAAATCTTCTAGAACATTCGAAATCTTTCTTTTGCCTCTTGTCCACAGCACGGTTAGGTTATCTTTCAAAAGTAGGCAAATACATCCGTGATGGCGCCAGCCTACGTTAGTGTAGTGTAATCAAAATGCAATATTCGACAAACAGCAGATTCTACAAATGACAGATTCTAGAAACGCTACATCCTGAATTTCTGATAATGCCAAATTCTATAAATGCCAGATTCTACTGATCTATGACTTGGACAGTGTGATAGATATTAAACGTCAGTAATAATAAATCTATGGGCAGTGTGCTTTCGTTGACAGTTGCGCACTTGCCGAGATGTGGTTTTGTAAAGAAAAGCAGTACGTGAGTCGAGGGCCCTCCCTCGACTCACGCACGTACTGCCTTTCTTTAGGACAACAGGAGAGGCCAGATGGAGCACTTTATTCTCGGACGCAACCTCCCTATGCATAATGTTCCTGACTAACCACCCACCTTCAGCGGACCGAATGGATCGTCTAATGTGGATCTCACGCTTTCGACTTTATAGGTATTACCATACGCAACTGGACCGTGCACGAGGGCGCCAGCCTGAGCGACCATCAGCTGATTACTTTCGAGATGTACTACGAGATTTAGATCGTCACGCTTGGGAGAGAGAGAAATAAGGAATTTAATGCACTGTTTCGGGTGAAAGGCATGAATGAGGGCAGGAACATATGGTTTTGTGTTCCGATCTCTGCGTACACGGAGGGTTTATAATTTTTTTCAAGTAGGTATAGACATGTCCACTTAAAATATGACATTAATTTTTTTTTTCTGTAGCACTGCACTGCACATGGCTTCACAATATTTTTTTAAAGATTTGTAAAAATATCCGCGTGCTAAATTTAAAAAGAGACCCTGCAGCTGAACCGCATACAGAGGACTGAACCTGGCTACATTTTCAAGAGGACCTCACCAGCAGCCACAATAACGGCGCAAGTCACGTAACTGTATAATTCCAGCTCCAGAAGGACAATGACGAAGAGTATAAATATCTATACTATATAATTTGTTATATAACGTTATAAAACTTTGTAAGCATGATAACATTTTATAATAGTGTGTAAAATTTTGCTATAACATGTTATATATAGTGGTTATATCGTATTGTAATAAAACACTCCAGATCCTCTTCATTACATCTTTATTCTTATAAACTTGTTGGTAACGAAAAACAGTTTTCCACTTAGAAAGTAACATCAAATAACAATTTTACACTGCAGGACACGTCCGGCCTAGACGGCGGCTCCAAACCGAATGCCCTTCACAGTGCCTTCCGCACTTTAAATATCGAACGCTATGGCGGGAAAACTGAGCTTTCTGATTGGCTCACGCAATTAGATGACATTGCTGTCATCGCCCAATCGTTGAGCGACGCATTTTCCCCGCCAAACCGAATAGCCAAAGCATTTTAGTGTTGCCATCTTTAAATTATGATTTCAATTATGTCATTGCAATAGAAATAAAAATATATTTAAATAAAAATTACTTAAAAAAATAACGAAACCTAACAATATGTAGGTAGGTATATATTGTTATGTATAAGTTTACGTAGCTATCTTCCCTAAAGTTGAGTATCTTATATTCCTGTTCATCCTAAGGTTACCGGGAAGAGATCGCTTTTAGCGATAAGGACGCCCTTTGTGCAATTAGTTTTAAGATTCTTTTTTATATTATGTTTAAACTGGTTGATGTTGTACAATAGAAAAGAAATATTCTATTCTATTGTATGTTATATTATAACCGCTCCCAAACTGATTCTACTCGTTGTACAACATCGTATAAAATTCCTCGTTACCCGTTGACAAGCGAGCAAACTCGTCCTCGCGCCCTTCAGCTAACGTCTCGCTGTCACTTGGATGATGTTATACAACAAAAGTTAGGCCCGGACTCCACCAAAGTGGAGATGTGCGGAGATGTTCGAAGCGGAGACGAGAAGAGATGTTTTTCAACAAGGTGTATCCACCAAAGCTGAGCGGAGATGCGTACTGACGAGAATGTAGCAGAGATGTGTGCGGTGTTTTTCAAGATTGCAGTTTAGTTCAATCTGACACGAAAGCCGCCGCTAGCGGCGCCGCTCACGCTGCGTCGTCTCCGTTGCGTTCAGTTGGCCGGCGCCAGCTCAGCTTGCTAGGCACAGCTCACATCTCCGCTAGCTCGATCGCGCCAAACAAATATGATTCATCTCCGCTCGGTGGTATCTACTGAAGCTGAGCGGAGACGAGATGTATGAATAACGATTTTCTATTGGTTGTTTAAAACACAGCTTCTCTCTTCTCGTCTAGTCTCCGCTTTGGTGGAGTCTGGGCCTTATAATTTGTTAAGTATATCTTGTTATAATTAATTAGTTTTATAACATATTTTTACATGAAGTTGTATAACAATAATGTATAATAATTTATAACTTTTGTTACAATTTTTGTTATATAATATTAAAAAACGTTATAATAGGTTGGGGAAAAAGTTTCTTCGCATTTTTTAAGAAAATTCAAAACATTTTTTTAATATAGTTTATTTACATTTGACTAAAGTATGTAGGTACTATTTTGTTCGATAACTTTTTGCCATCTTGTAGGTAGGGACATGATCCCATTGCTATAGAAATTTTGGGACTTCTGTTCAAAACACCGCGACAAGTGGTTTTGGCAGTCCTCTCGTGATGTTAACCTGACACTGCCTAAAGAATTCTGAAGAGACCGAAACAGGTGGAAATCTGAAGGTGCAAGGTCAGGACTATACGGCGGATGCATTAACACCTCCCAGCCAAACTCTCTTAATTTTTGCTGAGTGGCTATAGATGTGTGAGGTCTAGCGTTATCATGATGAAAAACCACACCCCTTCTGTTGATTAATTCCGGCCGCTTTCTCTCAACTTCTTGCTTTAATCTCATCAGTTGTTCGCAGTAGAGTTCAGAATCGATGGTCCTGCCTGGTGGTAACAGCTCATAATGAATAATGGCCTTCCAATCCCACCACACACACAGCATCACCTTGTTGCGAGTTAACCCGGGTTTCGCCACAGTCGTTGAAGCCTGACCGGCCTTTGACCACGACCTTTTTCGCACGTTCTTGTCGTACGTGATCCACTTTTCATCACAAGTTATCAGCTTCTTCAAAAATGGTTCGATTTCATTACGTCGTAATAAAGAATCACAAATGAGTACACGGTTCATTTCAGTGAGGTTTCTTTCAGTGAGCTCGTGAGGTACCCAAAAGTCGAGCTTTTTTGTGTACCCAGTCTTTTTCAAATGCGCCAAAACTGTTTTGTAGTCAATTCCCAATTCTTCAGCTACGTCGTAACTACTGACATGCCGATCTTGCTCCACTTTTTCAAATATGGCATCCATTTTATCTGTAATAGGGCGACCAGAGCGACGTGCATCTTTGACATCAAAATTTCCGGATTGAAAACACTTAAACCAAATTTGTGCTACTCTCACAGACACTGCACTAGGTCCATAAACATCGCAATTTTTTTTCGCGGCTTGCGTTGCATTTTTACCTTTTTTGTAGTAAAATTTTAAAATGTATCGAATTTCTTCATTAGATTCACTCATCTTGGCGGTACGAAAAACAAATGAAAATCACACATTTTCCTAATTTGAATTTGGAATTATGTTCTTTAAAATTTAAACTTTCAATGATACCAAAACCAGCCAGATACAAATAGTATAGCCAAAGAGATTTTATTACAAGTTTATACATACTATAATGCGAAAAGACTTTTTTCCCAACCTAATATAACTGCTGTATCAGAGCTCCTGGCTATTTCGATGAAATCACAGATACATCAATCTAACGAGAACGGTCAAATAAATAGCTGAGTTTATAGGAAGACCGAGTGTCGCGATCAGCGTCCGTACTACATACCATGGTTCTAGTTGAGCATGCCGTAATATACACTATTCATTGCGCGCGTCTTAAGGACTGCGAAGCAATGAAAGTTAAGCACAGCCGCAAAGGAGATCGGTCAAATCGCTGAGTTCATAGGAAGTCCCTATATAATCCCTTTCTTATGATCACGTTTGCACAAGATTCCCAAATCCGGAGTATATTTCAAGTATCTAAATACTCTCTTCACTCTTAAAAAATCAACTGTAGCGGGTTTCTCTAAATTCCGTGATGCCACACTTACAGCATATGCTAGATCGGGTCTTGTACCAACCATTAGATCGGCAAGGCTTCCGACTGTCGGCCTGTAGTTATCAATAAAGTTTAAATCCACTTTATCTAACTTCGATAGAACGTCTTCCTTCACTATTGGAGTAGTAACTGGTCGGCAGTCTTCCATTTCAAATCTGTGCAATATCTTTTGTGGATACGACTTCTGGTGCACTAGTAATTAAAGTATGTAGCCGGCTTTGTAGTTATCTTAAACCTTGTTCTAACTTGTTCAAGAAACTCGTCTATAGCCTTCTGGTTAGATCCCGCTATCAATCCATCATCTACATATAGTGCTACGATGATCTTTCCACCTGCATTGCTGCGCTGGAACAGACAGGGATCAGCCTCGCTAACTTTAAAGCCTATTTTCTTGAAGAAATCAAGAATTGTTGCATTCCAACACCTTGGTGCCTGTTTCAATCCATACAGACTTTTCCTTAAGAGGCACACTCGTCCAGAGCCGTGGTCAAAACCTTCGGGCTGTCTCATATACAACATGTAAATTAAATAACCAACACCCTGAATACAGGTGGTTTGGGATCGGCTCCTGAGTTGATTTCAAAATTTAAAAAAAAAACTTTTTTTTGGAGGATGGTGCGATCGCGCAAAACCCTGTCAAGTGCCAATCTTTCAGGTTCAACATCAGCCTAGCCTTCTTCACCTCCATCAATCCCTGAAGTGTCGTCGCAATTAGTGTCTTCGACCACCTCATTCTCCTCCCTTGATTCAATAGGTTGTTCAGCAGAAGACATTTCATCAACAAACTCAAAGTCATCACAACCTTCATCATGCCTGACTGGGGACGTATCTTCTCTAATTTGAGACTCGTATGAAGGTTCTTTGAATGTCACTTCAATTTCTGTGATATCATTAGAATCTTCTCTAAATTTTGACACAATTGGCTTTTCATCAAATACAACATCCCTAGATCTCACTATGGTATTTGACTCCTTGTGCCAAAGCCGATATCCGTAATCGTGATCATATCCGATAAGTATGCACTTCTTAGCTTTCTTGTGCAGTTTCTTCCTCTGTAGTTTAGAAACATGCGCAAAGCTCACTGAACCAATGATCCTCAAATGTTTAAGCTGTGGTTTCTTCCTTTGCCAAAGCTCATACGGGGTTTTAGGGTCTACAAAGGTTGGTCTTGTCCTATTATATATATATGATAGGACAGGACCAACCTGTAGTTTGTACCAACTCTGCCCATAAATACTGAGGCAATTTTATTCCTCGTGTGCATGCATCATCGCTCTTGCTGACTCCACGATTGTACGGTTATCCCGTTCGCTACGCCCATTCTGTTCAGTACCCCTAGTATGAGTTTGTTAGTTTTCGAGCTCGATTAAGCGTATCGTCTCTTCTCATACATTGTCCACTAGCGCCTCTAGCGTAAACTATCAGAAACAGTGGGCAATCTATGAAATGGGACGATACGTTTGATCAAAACTCATACTAAGGGTACAGGTGTAAATGGCATAATCATTCTCTGTCGTATTCCGTATTTGACTAAAACTTTTTGAACTTCACTGCTATCGAACACGTTGCCATTATCGCTCAAAAACCCCTTGATAGCATGTCCTGTTGCTTTCGCTTCAGCCAACATTTGTTTGAGTTTACTTGCTACTTCAGACTTGTGTTTTTGAAATAAACATAGCGAAATCGGCAGAACTCGTTCTTGAAAAGTGCAAAATACAGGAATTTAGAGTTAGAAAGGGAAACGGACCGCAAACATCCAAATTTATGCGTTCACCTGGCATTACAGCTTTGTCTCTAACGCCAAACTTTTTCCGATGTGTTTTTCCGAAAGCACATCCTTCGCATAAGTCGCTACTGTATTTGGTTTCTATACCTAACTCCCGTTGAATGAGACTTTTGACATGCCTTTTGTTCGGGAACAAACCAAACATCTTGAAGAAGAAACTCATCACCAGCATTGGCCTTCATTCTAATTGAACCTTTACCTATGGCTTCAATTACCTTGACATCAGCTGTTGTTACTGTGCGACGTTCTTTAAACTCCTGGATACTTATCAAAATAATCTCCACGCATCGTGACATGGTGAGTAGCTCCGTTATCTAAGTACCAAGACTCACAATCAACGTCACCAACAGTTGAATAGACTCCGAGAACAATGTTGGTGCTTGTTGTGCCTCTCTCCGAGTTACCAGTACCACCATCTTTATCTTTCTTCTTCGTGCAATTCTTCTTGGGATGTCCCACTTCTTTACAAATAAAGCATCTGCTCTTAGATCCTTTTTGTAATGTTCGTTCCTCTTTGATATGGTTCTTTGCCTTTACTACGAGCTCTTCACTAGGTCAGCCGTCTTCGTCACTTGCTAGAGCTTTCTCATAGGCACAAAGTTGACTCGTGATATTCTCAATAGTCCCATCCTTTTTAGCCATCAACTTCCAACTCGACTTGAAGGAAAAATATTCTTCTGGAAGTGCATTAAGAATTTTACAAATTAAGAGCAGTTCTGGAAGATCTTTGGTGCTGTCTTCTTTAGATAACTCTGTCGTTAATCTGTGCCACAAATTTTTCAATTTTGCTATGTGCGATATGATGTCATCAGACGTATCTTTGCGAAATTGGAAGAACTGCATGCAGACTTCATATAATTTACTGTCGTTGACACAATCATACAGTCGATGCAGCTCATCTCATATATCTTTAGAATTTGAGAATCTCATTACCTTATCTAGCGTCTTGTCAGAAATATTTGTAGTGATCAGGAGCAAAACAGTACATTCCATCTTCCTGTACTCTGCTTGAGCAATTTCAAATTCATTCAAAACCAATAATCCACCTGCATAATCTCCAGTAACTGCTGGTCTCATAGGCGCTTTTGATTAACCTTGAACAATCTCCATCATACCCAATGAACGTAAGTAGTAGTGTTTCAATTCAGTATTTCCAATGAATCCAACTATTCCCGTCAAGTTTCGTAATTTGAATTTTACTCAGCTCCATTTTATTCTGGGCCCATAACCTGTTAGATTGCTTAGAAGAGGTGCAGTTTACCTATCACTACCTAATGTCAATATTTCCGATTTAAATAATAAACCATATTTCAAAAGCAAACAAAACAAAAAGTATATTTCTAAAGTCACTGACAATAATTCAAACTAAAAAAAATTGACATATCTTGCTTGAGCCATAGACTTATACAAAGGAGATTAGTTACTCAATTAACCTTAACAGTTCTTACACGTTCAACCTGGCGAATACGTGGCGTTTTTTGCGTTTGTGTTGTTTCGAGCACCACTTGCGTATCACATCGGAATTAGATTTTTGAATTTTAAACTAATTCGCAAACCATTGATAGCTAACGAGACAACTGTCGTGAAGTAATCATTATTTGTTGTTTTTGTAATAAAATCCCATAAACGACTCCATCATGGCTATTTTCACAAAGCGACACTGGAAAATTCTCTACGCTCCGCTCCGCAGAATGTGCGCTGAGGCCTTAGTATGAGTTTTGATAGTTTTCGAGCTCGATCAAACGTATCGTCTTTCTTCATACATTGGCCACTGTCTCTGATAGTTTACGCTAGGGGCGCTAGTGGGCAATGTATGAAAAGAGACGATACGTTTGATCGAGCTCGAAAACTATCAAACTCGTACTAAGGCCTCTGGTCCTAATACATAATTCTCTTCACTATTTCGTGTAGACAAGTTCGGTTTGGTTTGTTTTGTTTGTAGTGTATCTACTCAACACTAGATGGCGTCTTCAGTAAAGAGGATTGTAATAAGCAGTTTAGCTATTATCTAACAGATGGCAGGAATCTAATGAATGTGAATGAATGAGTGGAATTGATAATTGAATGAGAGCACTGCAAGAGTGAATGAAGTGAGAAGATTTTGTCCTTCCTTTCTTTCATTATTCGTTAAGAAAATTATTAACATGTATTTTAAACAAATTCAGATTAGTATGTGCAACGTTACTTCACCCACACTTGAGTGCATATTAGTATAGCTAGGGTGAAAAATTATAATATATTTATTGCTACCTACTTTCTCTTCAATGTCTAAGATAATAGCCATGGCAATGGCAGGTAAGCTTTGTGGTATATTATCATAAAATAAATAGGTATATAATCAATTTATAAAGGTAAGTATTCTTTCTCATACAATGGGTCTAGACTTTACCCAAGTTTATAGCGGGAAATTTGATTCGTCTAACCTCAAAGAATTCAGTCGCCCAAACAAGTGAAGTAGAGTTGAACCTAAATAAATAATGTTTTGATTTAAATTTTATTACAGATAACAGCGGACATTTGATAAAGGTAGACCCTAATGTCTACATAAAGTGTCGACTTTGCGTAGAAAATACAGGCAGATATCAAATTATGCCTGCTGTGCAAAAACAAATACAATATTGTTTTGATATAAATGTAAGTATATTTTGTGCTCTAGTGTTATAGATAAACGTGATTTTTTTTTGACAAAATATTTTTTTAACAATTTTTAGTCTTTAATGATAATATTTTAGAACACTTAGAGTGCGTTCCAAAACCAGGTGAAGCCAAGTAGACAGCGTAAGATAGCTTTCTAATTGGTGAAAATTAACTATAGTTTAACAAAACTAACCAATGTTGAAAGAGCTTCTTAATAACGACCAATAGTGAGCTACCATTTACTCTACCCCGAGTAAATTGAGATCGTTTCGGAACGCACTCCTATTTGCAATATTTTCTTCATTTATTATACTTGAAGAAGTTGCTATGTTTAGTTATATTTTACTCGTTTACTGATCCTAAGGTTGAATGACACTTCTGCTTGATTTAAAATTTTTGTGAAGTAAATGTTTCAGTTAAAATTAATATTCTCTGGTTACAAAAACAATATTGTAAATGTTTTGAATTTGGCAACTGTTACGGTAAGCTTAGACTACAACAGAAATTCTGACGATAAGTGTGTGTGTGTGTGTGTGTGACAAGAGTTTGTGTCTGAGTAGTGTCCTATTTGTAATTTTTGTGTCTTAAGTATTTGGGTACACCAGTGGATTCAAAAAAGGCAAGAATTCGGAGGTTACCAGTTTAAATCTACATCACTTCAATGTCCACTATTTTCTTTTCTTATTATTCTTAGTTCATTCTTGAGTTGTGCCCTAAGTTATAAATTTCTCTGCTTATTTCTACTGAGGTAATTGTAAACTCTTCTGCTAAGCTTTCCAGCACCACCTGCTTAGTCTATTATAATAATCACTCCATAAAACATTCCAAAGCTGTCGTAGCCCTTCTACTAAAATGATAAGGCTCTTAGTTGATTCCTTACTACAAATAAAACCTATTTTGTGCACTCAAATGCGGTGCAGTGAATTGAAAATTTCAAACCCGATTGAAAACTTTTCAACTACACTAGACACTTGAACACAATTTATTCACACAGTGGCTGATGCAACACTAATTACTGTGTCGTAATTAATTTCGCAATTGTGTTGATACAGACACACTATGTATACACTCAGTGTACCGTGTATAGTGTCTTAGTCTAAACTTAACATTAAACTAATGATAAAATTGCTATGCAATATTTTCATTGTATAGGATACATCACAGTGTGGTTGTAATATAATCCTACAATCACATGATCCACCTAGCTACGAGTAGCTAGTAGCTGTGTTAATCATTCTGGCTCGGCCACCACCACGGATTTGAATTCTGATCACACAAAATTTTAGACTCTTAGTCAAAATTTCTCACCCAAGAAATAATTTAAGAACAAAAATCAAGAAAAGAAAGCCTTAATTCTTAGTAGAACTGGAGTTATTACAGTTTTTTTAAAATTCGAACCATAAAAAACCCTTGCCTGTGACGTGGCTGAAATCCGCCATCACAGTTGACATCAATCACTCATCTGACAGTTCAAAAATCTTCCACAGTCGAAAGGATAATTTCTCAAAATCTTTTCCCAAATATGATATTTTCCAAGGCCCTAGTTTAAAAGTTGATAAAGGTGCATAGGTGGCCACCTCAATATCTGGAAAACGATAGCACCTAGCATCGAACTGTTTTGTCTCAGTTTTAGTCAATAATTTCTCAAAATGTCCTGTCAAATATCAGATTTTTTCAAACCATGATTTAGGAAATATAACACATTAAACAATATCAGAGCTAGTCCTAGAGCTAAAAAACAAATTTCGCTTAAAACTAGATGAGGGGCCATTGATTTACGACTTTGGGGGGGAGCGGGGTCGACCATACATATGCATTACTTTTCATTATAAAAGGGTTTTTTTCTTATATAATTTTTTTACTATAGGAGGAGGGGAGGTCTAAAACTAGCAATAATCGCCTTACGTAATAAATGAATTGCACCTAAGAAGTAATTTTTATACAATTTCTTTATCTAGTGATAAAAGCATAGTTTTGCCACTTGTACGACTAAGTTTGACCAGGAGGAGATCGTGGAGGTCGCCACGAAATCCTCCAACATCAAGGGCACCCTTCAAAAGGCCCTCAAGTGCCGGGCCGCGAGCATGCGCGGCATCATCCACGAGCTCGTGCAGCGCACGGCCACGGATGAAGTGAGGCAGCTGCAGGCGAGGACCGATCGCATACAGAATGAGGTGAGCGAGCTTCATAAGAAGCTCGCGGAGGCGACGGCTCGGCCTGCCCAAGCCCCACCACCAGCTGTGGTGGTGCCCCAAACCCCTCCCAACCTTGAGGTTATAATCCGAAAGGTTGTGATGGAGGAGAGGGCTTTCACCAGAGCCTGCTTCGCGGGCATTGAGGACCGGCTCTTGCCGGAGAAGAGCCTGCAGCCACCGCTCTCTGCCGACAAGACCACCCCGGACCTGGCCCCGGCCCCGGCCCCAGCCCCGCGGCGGCGAACATGATGGCACCTCCCCCACCCCCGAAACCCTCTAAGGGCAAGGGTAAGGGGAAGAAGTTGGCGGTGACTTCACCGGCCACCAGCTCGGGAGGAGAGGCAGTGGCGCCTCCACCCCAAGAGCCCCAGCGGAAAGACGCCTTCCTTCCCTCCACCACCCAGACCAATGAGTCCTGGACTGAGGTGGTCAGGAGGAAGAAGAAGGGCGCCAAAAAGACAGCGCCGGCTGCCGTGCTCATGACAAAGCCCCTCCCGGCCCGTCCAAAGTGACGGGCTAGGGAAAGGGGCAGAGCAAGGAGCAGAAGGCAGCCCCCAAGCCAGTCGGGAGGAAGCTAGTTCCTCCTAAAACTGCAGCCGTCGTGGTGACACTCACCACGGAAGCTGCAGAGCGGGGCGAGACATACCGAGTACGTATTGAAGCGGGCTCGTACGAACGCCAACCCCGCCACACTCGGGGTGGGCCCGGTCACGTGCCGCCGGACCCAAACGGGAGCTCGGCTCTTCGAGTTCCCAGGGGCCCAGGGTGGCGCAAACGCTGAACTCTTCGCAGCAAACCTGCAAGAAGTCATAGCGGACGCGGCGAAGGTGGCCAGGCCCACCAAACGCGTTCCTCTGGAGGTGACCGGTCTGGATGACTCGGTCACGGCAGAGGAGGTGGTGGAGGCAGTCGCTGTCGTCGGAATCTGCCAAACGGCAGACATACAAGGCAGGGCCATAAGGCAGGGTCGCGGCGGTTTGGGTACTATGCGCCTGGAGTGCCCAGTCGCTGCGGCAAAGGCCGTCTTGGCCAAGATGAGATGAGATAGCCCTTGTGGGGGTTTATTTCTCCCCCAATCGACTACTCCGGGACTTCGAAGCGTTCCTCGAAGTCCTCTCGGCAGTGGCCGGCAGGCTGGCGCCCCGTCAGATCTCCATCCTGGGTGACCTGAACGCCAAGTCGGTGGTGTGGGTCAATAGTGGACCTCACTTTTGCCACCCCCGCACTAGCCGCACGCGTCAGCAACGGGCGGGTGGACATGAGCGAGACATACTCGGACGAAGGTGCGGTTCGAAGTCTCCACCCAGAGCCCTCGGGGAACAGCCCTCACGGGCCGATCCCCAATCCCCCGGTGGGCTCTTGTCCACCTGGACAGGGAGGCAGCCAAGGAGGCGGCCTTCGTCCAGGACTGGCTTTCGCCGCCTGTGGATGAACTGGACGTGGACGCCTCGGCGATGCAAATGAGGGGTTCACTGACCGAGGTATGCAACTCCAGCATGCCTCGATCCTGCCACCCGCCTCCCCGACGTGCCGTTTACTGGTGGTCGGAGGAGCTGACTGGGTTCCGGGCTGCCTGCGTGGCGGCCCGGAGGCAATATTTATATAGGCAATATAGTACGTAGAGGCAAAAAATGTCCTCAGGTCTGCCATCTTCGCCGCCCAGGACACGACCCGCGCCGAGCTGCTGGAGGGTCTGGATAGCGACCCATTCGCGGCATATATGGCGGCACGCAACAAGCTGGGGGACCAAAGGGGCGTGGTCCCCCGGTGTCCCAGACCCTCGAGCCAACATTGCTGGACGGGGTGGTCCGGTCCCTGTTCCCTAGCAGGGCCATCTTCACCCCGCCAGCAATGGAAGCTCCAAGGGGGACCGCGCCGGAGGAGGACGAGGGTGTCCCTCCCCCCGTCACTGAGGCGGAGTTTCACGCGGCGGCGCTCCGCCTCCGCGCAAAAACGGCTCCAGGGCCAGACGGCATCCCCGCGAGAGTGGTGGCAATAGCCGCCACCCAAATATGCGAGAGGCTTCGGGATCTCTTCAGCTCGTGTTTTGCGACTGGAAGATTCCCGAAGCCTTGGAAGGAGGGGCAACTTTGCCTCCTCCGAAAGGAAGGGCGCCCGGCGGATTCCCCCTCGGCATACCGACCAATCGTTCTGCTCGACGAGGTCGGTAAGATGTTCGAGGGATCATCGCCGCACTCTTGAACGACCACCTGCGGGTGGTCGGGCCGTACTTGACGCCCTGGCCCTTCTCAAGGGTCAGGTGAGGGAGGCTGTGGATGACAGGGACGGATTGTTGGCTGCATCGTTTGACATAGCCAACGCCTTCATGGAGTGCCTCAATACCTGAGGGGCCTCCTGGCCAGCTACCTGGAGGACCGAACGGTCCTTCTCGTAAACAAAGCTGGCCAGGTCCGGCGGTACGCCGTGGAGTCCGGTGTTCCACAGGGGTCGGTCCTGGGACCATTGCTGTGGAACATCGGATTCGACTGGCTGCTGAGGGGCACCCTCCTCCGGGGCACGAGTGTCATCTGCTATCCTCACAGCCCGAGGAGTATGTTTAAGGGGGGCGGCCAATCTGGCCTCGGCGGGCGGATCCGCCGCTTGGGGCTAAGGGTGGCGTTGGAGAAGACCGAGGCCGTGTTCTTCCACGGGCCTCGGCAGCGCCCCCCGCCTGATGCCCACATTTTTGTGGCGGGCGTCAGAATAGAGGTGAAGGCCCAGATGAAATATCAGATGAAATATCTGGGCCTTACTGGGACTTATAGCGTGGGTGCTCCCCAGAGAGTACGAGTGGACGGCGGGGCGAAGGGCGCTCGGGGAGCACCCTGCCCCCGAAGAGAAGGAGGCCGTCAGGCGGGAGGCGAGGGAGGCCATCATCCATCACTGGACGGTGGACCTCGCCACCGCTTTTTATGGCCGCCGAACCCTAGACGCGCTCGGGCTGGTCCTGCAGGACTGGCTCGAGCGGCCACACGGCTTACTCTCGTTCCGACTGGTGCAGGTGCTGTCCGGGCATGGTTGCTTCGGATCGTACCTGCACCGGATCGGACGAGAGGAGAGCCCGGTGTGCCAGGACTGCGGCGCTGCGGAAGACACGGCCCAGCACACCCTTGAGGTGTGCCCGGCGTGGTCTGAGCGGCGTCGTAGTCTTATCACGGCGGTCAGGCCGGACCTCTCGCTTCCCAGTGTGGTAAATGCCATGCTGGGGAGCGAGGGGGCTTGGGCGGCGTTCGCCTCCTTCTGCGAGAACGTCATCTCGCAAAAGGAGGAACGGAGTGCGCGCGGGAGGATGATCCTGACGCACCAGCGCTCCGCCGGCGGAGGAGGGGCAGGAGGAGGCGGAATCGCCCTTCCTCCCCCTCACGGTGATGAGCAGCGGACGACAGGCGCGGGGGCGCCTCCGTCCGCATTGCACTGCTCATCACCCCGTCGTAGGGGGTGACCGATCACTCATGGTCACTCCCTGGCCCCTCCCCGATAGAGGGGACGAAGGCTTGAGGGGCCCGCCGCGTGGGCGGGCAATCGCCAGTGGGGATTGGAAGTAAGGGCTCTGCCGGTTTCCCAATCCTCCACTATTTATGGCGAAGAGGGAGTGCCGCTGGGTTGTTTTAGTGGGTAGACCCGGGGTTCAGCCCCGGGGAGTCCCACATACCCCTCCCGTCCCCCGACGGGAGGGCATGCGTAATGAATTTTTACCCAGCGAAAAAAAAAAGTGGACCTAATTGGTCTTAAATAAATACAAAGGAGTGAGAAGTGAAAACGTACGGTTGTGGATAGCCAAGCATCAAGACTGTGGGGATGGATTTGTCGTCGCGAGGAACGATGGCGGAATGCAGCAGCTGGTATAAGTGCGAGCAACTCCTCAGAACACTCCCCTTGATACAGGCGATAAAAATGCATAGTGATGCCACATCTCTACTTAATGCCAAAGTGTCAAGCAGATCAGAAAGGGCAGGTTCGTCGAAAATTTGAGCTGCTCTTTTTTTTATGCGGTCTAAGGGAAGAAGTTGATACTGGGGTTCGTCGCACGCCCACAGATGAGAGCAGTATTCCATGTGGGGTCTAATTTGCGCCTCATAGTTGTAGGCGATGGGCCGGCTTGAAACACCGCTTCGATCTGTTGAGTACACCAAGTTTTATGGAAGCCAACTTAGCCTTACTCTGTTTTGGAACTGTGGGGATACGACAAAAGGTTTTTTTTTGCGGTAAACGCTAATCCATCGCCGTAGGCGACACATTCACTTATGCAAATCTTTCGCCGGGCCTTCTATACACCCATTCCCGTCCATCGTTGCCATGTAAACAGATCCTGCATTCGTCTGAGAATAAAACGCAACTCCACTGATCAAATGTCCAATTTAGGTGTTCTCTGGCGAAACGTAGGTGAGCTTGCCGGTGTGCTGCGGTCAGTTTTGGACCAGTTGCAGGCTTGTGTGCAGTAAGGCCACCTGCTGTCAGTCTTCTCCGACCTGTCCAACGACTTACACTGACATTACGTGCTCGTTGGAGCTGTGGGCCCAATTGAACTGCATTCAGGTGTTGATTTCTCAGTAACGCCATGAAGAGAAAACATCTGTAGGCTTAGACCATTGTAGGTAAAGGGTTATGGATAATTGTTTAAAAACATAAATGATTTATTTATTTCCATTTTTATTATAAACTAGCTGTGCCCGCGACTTCGTCCGCGTGGATTTCCCATTTTTGCAACATTTTTCATTGATGCTCAATTCCTATAAGTCGTAGAGTGATGCTATGGAGGTATATAGGCCTATATCAGGGTTTCCCATACTGCGCGTCGCGATGCCCTGGCATCCCAGGGTTCGCGGTTCTATCCCGGGGGCGGGCGTAGTGAGACGATCCACACAGAATGGCTGTCTAGCTGCTATGCGAGCTAGTAGAACGAAAATAAATGTAGAGAAAGAAATGAAAGTCGCGATTTCAAAACTTGAGCCCGGATCGACTGTCTAGGGCGAGCGAAAAAATCGAACACAGCATCTTTCGCAATCCGGGCGGCTGCGTCCGTTTTTTTTTTGTTTTTGTAGGTATGTACTTAACTTTGCTGTTACTATAACGGGGGGTGGGCTCGTAAAAATTGGAAAAATCCTAAGGGCGTCACTATGAAAATAAGTTTGGGAAGTCCTGGCCTATAGTCTTCCTCGATAAATAGACAATCAAAGAATTTTTCAATTTGAATCAGTAGTTCCCCTTTTTAGGGTTCTGTACCCAAAGGGTAAAACGGGATCCTATTACTAAGACTCCGCCGTCCGTCTGTCCATCTGACACCAGGCTGTATATCATTAACCATTATAGTTAGACAGTTGAAATTTTCTCAGATGACGTAGTTCTGGTGCCGCTATAACAACAAATACTAATAAATAGAATAAAATAAATATTGAAGCTGTTCCCATAAAATAAACGTGACTTTTTTTGGTCGATTTTGATAACGGCAACAGATAGACGCTTGAAATATTCACAGAATATTTAGTTATATTATTCACTTTAAAAACTTTAAAAATAAATAATTAAATTAAAATTAAATTAATATTTAAGGGGGCTCAACAACAAACGTGATTTATTTCTCGGTTTCAATAACGATAACAGGTAGAAACTTGAAATGTTAACAAAATATTTAATTTAAAATTCAAATAATTTTCGGACAGTTTTGATAAAATCTATGGCACGGAACCCTTCGTTCACGCGTCCGACTCCTTCTAGGCAGTTTTTTTTTTGACTATTTTTACAGGATGTCTCTGATGACTTTCTTTGAGTCACCAGGGGTTTTAGTAAAGGAGAGGACCTCGGTGGGTCCTCAAGCTTTAAGGACGAATCACTCCAGAGAGAATTCCTGACCGGTGAGCATCTCCCTCGGAGGAGTCTCTGAACCTATTAGTCTCTAAGGCGTCTGAATCTGACGGGATCAGTAGTTCCTAAGATAAGCGCGATCAACCAAAAAAAAACAACTCAGTATAGATGCGTGCGTAGTACTTGATCATTATTTAGCTGCGGAGTTATGTTAAAACTGTGATATCTCTGAAGATATTCATTGAAATCTAATGATGTAAAGAACAATTTTGTACAAAATTAAATACTTGTGATGAATAATGTATTCATTTTGATAAGGAATAATATCATGTTTAAAAAAATACCTTCGCATCTTAAGCATTATTTTAGAACAAAATTTATTAACAAAAATAGGTTATAGCGAGTCAACCTTAAGAGATAGATAAATGCTGTCTGTAACTTGTTTTTAGAACTTTTAAAGGAGAATAATTCCGTCATACATAATTTTTGTGTAACTTTAACCGTTTACGCAGCGCACGCAAAGAAATCTCTGAAAATCAAAATTTATTATTTTCCGTTTATTTCAAACTATGATATTTCTTAAGATATTCATTGAAATCAAATGAAGTCGTGAACTATTTTGTGCAAAATTAAATGCTTGTCATAAATAACGTATTTATTTTGATAAGGAATAATATCATGTATACAAAAACACCATCGCAGATAACGCATTATTTTAAAACAAATTTGATTACCAAAAAGAAAGGTTATAGTGGAGCCAACCATAAAAGATAGACATATGCTGTCGCGGACTTTTTTTTAGAAAATTTAATGGAGAACAATTCCGTCGTACATGATTTTTACGTAACTTTAACCGTTTACGCAGCGCACGCAGTGAAAGCTTTGAAAAGATATATTTTTCTCCAGTTTTTGCAACATTCTTCATTGATGCTCAGCTCCTATTGAACGTATCGTGATGTTATATAGCCTATAGCCTTTCTAAACAAATGGACTATCCAACGAAAAAAGAATTTTTCAATTTGAGCCAGTAGTTGCTGAGATCTTAGGGTTCAACCAAACAAACAAACAAACTCTTCAGCTTTATTATTAGTATATAGATTGTTCCAATAAATAAATTAATTAAATTACGAATTTTCTTAGATTTTTTAATAGTATTATGTTATGATTTTTACATTTGACTTAGTTATTTAAGTATAGTATACAAATTGTGACAGAAATAGACCCTCTAGAGTGGTTTGCTTGTAACCGACTTCTGAATAGATACAATGAAAAAATATATTTCAATTAGACAAAAAAAAAATCCCTAAAATAGTTAAAATATCCCTCCCTATGTAGTTAGGTGACAATCGAGAAAAATGTTCTTTGTCATAGGTACTGGTGTGATAATCTGATGTACTACGAGTTCACCAACACGTAAAATAAGCGAATAGCAATTAACCGTCGATTTTTGACATTTCTACCTTAAAATATATGACCGGTTAAATAATAATCTACTCATTACATTTAGTTACACAAAAGGCCATATTTGGCAGTTATAGGTGGAGCATGTAGTGCATGCAATAATAAAATCGTTGTATTCTTAATAATAAAATTTTATTTTGGTAATATTCGTGTATAATTATCACGTACACGTACACAGATGCACAACCAATTACTTAGATACACACAAACTTTTTTGTCCCGGGCGGCGGCTAAAATGAGTAATTTTTTTTTCGAATAACACGACATTATCTCAGTGACAAAATAAGTTATTATGACGTCGAACGTTAAAAATAGAACTAAAAACAATTTTCAACTCGCCTGTAGCAATGTATGGAGAAATATTGATTCTTCGTTATCTTTTAAATTACTTGCTGAGAAAGTCTGATATTTGACGGGGCATTTTGAGAAATTATTGACTAAAACTGAGAGGAAACAAATCGACGCTAGGATCTATCATTTTCGAGATATTGAGGTGGCCGAGCCAGGACGCATGTGTCCCAGCTCGGTCACCAATGCACCCTTATAACTTTTAAACCCTTGACTGGAGAAAATCTGACGTTAGGTGAGAAATTTTGACTAAAAAGAGTCTAAAATTTTGTGTAGTCAGAATTCAAATCCGTGATGGTGGCCGAACCAGAACAATTGACACCTAGTAGAGGTCAGCAACATTGTTTACCCATCAAGCAATCCAGGTTCGAATCCTAGTAGGGACAAATGTTTGTGTGATGATAACTTTTTATCGCCGTATTTTAACTTCCCAAATGTGACATTACGGAACGATTCCTAAGCCCTGCTATTTACAATTCATCAACAGCTCATATAAAGTCCCCACCGAGGGGCTCGAGTCTACCCCACATTAGGGGCGATTAGGCTTTAGTCAACCACGCTGGCCAAGTGCGGGCTGGTCGACTTAACACAAAACCATAAGAATTTCTTCATAGGCCTGTGCAGGTTTCCTCACGATATTTTCCTTCACCGTAAAAGCGTCGAATAAACGTACATATGAATTCAAAATTTTAAAACATATTGGTACGTGGCGGGGTTCGAACTGGTTCCTCCCGGGTGGGAGACAACGCCCTTAAGCACTACGCCACTGACGCTAGTCTCTAATATAATTAATTTAATAAAAGTTTTTTCACCGTATTTTGTAATTAATTCCACCATTTTGTTTCAGGTTGATCATTTTGATGGCTTACCTCAGTTATTATGTGAAACTTGTAAACTTCTACTTGATGATTACACTGCACATAAAAAAAAGTTTATTGAGAAACAGGAGAATTTATTAGCTAGATTTAAACCCAATAATGTAAGTACACTATCATAAAAAAATCTCTTACCAGCGCAGTGCTATAAAAAATGGACAAACTTAGAAAATGCTTAGTTTTGTATTCACTTAACATTTACGTGTAAATAGGATAGGTAAGTCGTTTACAGTACATCATTTTTGTTTTGGATGAACCGTCTAATTCCGCCTTTACCTAGAGGATCACTAATAAACGATTGATAGTATGGTTTAATTACGCATGTCTGGGATGAAGCTATTGACAAGCTAAGCGGGCGAGTCATTGGCTGTTATCCTTGACATCGCCAAAGCTTTTGACAGGGTCTATCTGGCACAAAAGTCTTCTCTCCAAGCTTCCGGCGCATGGTCTGCCTGTTCGGCTCTGTGCCTGGGTTGATGACCATACCATGACTTCCTGCATGAGCGTAGTATTCGTGTCCTCTCTGACGGATGTAGTTCCCAGTTTATGTGAGTGAATGCCTGTGTTCCCCAGGGCTCCATTATAGCCCCTACTCTGTTTCTTCTTCATATAAATTATATGATTCCTCTTGGGGACATTCATTGCTATGCAATCGACAGTACAGTACAGGCACGCCTCTAGCAAGGGTAGCTAGTGTGAGGCTTTATCTCTCGCACTAGCTCATGTCATAGTCATGAGGTGTAGGTAATGAGGTCATTTGCTTAAGCTTTTTAAATAAAAATTTTGCTTGCGCGTAGTAACGCTATCTGCGTATTACAGTACAATACTTCGACATGTAGCGAACTTGGGAGTCTAGTGTTTTATACACTTAAATGGCTGAGTGATGGGTAGGTTAGGGTTATTTTTTTATGACCAGGCCGAGTGCAATGTTTTTGGGAGAGTCATCATCATCAACAGCTCATAATTAATGTCCCCACCGAAGGGCTCGAGCCTACCCACATTAGGAGCGATTAGGCCTTAGTCAACCACGCTGGCCAAGTGCGGGTTGGTCGATTTCACACACAACCTAAGAATTTCTTCATAGGTGTGTGCAGGTTTCCTCACAATGTTGTCATTCACCGTAAAAGTGTCGATTAAACGTACATATGAACTCAAAATTTGAAAACAACCGATGCTCGCGGGTGGAAGGCAACGCTCTTACGCACTACGCACCGACGCTTTCTTTTCGCTTTTTTTTTTGGGAGACGACGAATAATAGTCAGTGGTGGTGGGCTACATATAGTACCGACGCATTTTATGGATTAATGAGCACTTGGCGCAACTAGCAAAAATAAATAAGGCACATTCTAGAGCAATGCAAAGTCCAAATACAAGAATAGTACACTGTTACCTTTAATCTACACTACATGATTTAAAGAAAGGAGACCAGATATCCCTGATAATGGAGTTAGTTTCCTTCAAAACTTAAGTCATTTGTGGCAATGTCCTTAAAATCATGAAGACTTGCCATAGTGTAGAGTCTACGTCATTCATCGCGATTTACCGTCTACACTAGACGATAAATCACACTGAATGACGTAACGCATTATGTTGCGTTACTCACTCGGTGATCATCACTTTCAACTGTCAAAAAAAGATAGCGAATAGCCCCCCAGGACATTCCGATTCCGAGTTTCCGTGAACCAGTTTTATCATGCATTCGTTGTACTTCGTACGCCCTACCGTGCATGGTAATAGGTATTGCTCTGTAGCGCCAAGGTTGTGTCATGATAATAAAATAGTACGGAGCTCTGAGGTTATACAGTGTGTCACTGACACGAACTTCATCCATGCGAAATCCTTACGCAAGAAGTCAAGAAACTAACTACAGAGTTGAACAGGTGTACTGTATTTTGCAAGCTTGGAGAAAATACCTTTATCCTGTCAAAAAGCTTCTATAAACTTGGTGATACTTTACCCTAATGTGTCTCGTATGCTAAAAGATCACCTGTCGATCTTTATGTCTAATTCGGCACTGACGATTAGATGATCTGATATTAAGAATATGGATCATGCTTGTGTAGGGACTTTTCTATGACTTTACATAGTATTGCAGGGACAAGCCGGTCGGGCCAGGTCTAAATTGTCCTTTTGGATATTGGCTTCACATTAGCCTTTTCCTAAGACTTGCAGATATCGAATGATTGCAATTCCGCACGAACATCATATTGCCTAATTTTAAAATGGGCATCATGAAGCCAATCGGTTTGGGATTTCGCCGCAAAGCGTCTTACCAGAAAATCGTCTTCCTCCTGCGGCTTCTGAGCTAGATTCTATTCTAAGTCAAAGTAATTTAATTTACAGACGTTTAGTTACTGGACAGTGTTTTTGAATATATTCATATTTATTTTTCAGGATGACAATGCACCACCACAAGAGCCACCAACAGATAAACAGTCAGAAAATGAACGTGAAAAAATAAGCACCTCAGAAAATCTCAATACAGAGTCTTTAAATTCTGCTACAATTAAAAGAACTATCAGAAATAGGCTCATTTCTGATAGTTCAAATGAAAGTAGAGAGTGTACAAAAAATAAGAAAAGACGTAAAAGTCAAGTAAATAAGGGTTGGAAAAAAAAATATATCACCTATTTCGTTTGCAATTTGTGTTCTAATAAATATAAAAAAAGGAAACAACTGCTTGTGCACTTGTATAATATACATTCTAATTTACAAGCAAAACATCATAAATTACTTAATAAAATATGTTCAGTAAAATTAAATAAAGTGGACAGTAAAATTAATGAAACAGGAAACACTAATACGGTTATGTTTAATCACGACAAAATAATACAAATTAGTAAAAATCCTATGTACCATGTTTTGTATGTTTCTCAAAATAAAAAGCTCAATTCTAATTCTTCAGATATATCTTTAAAAGAATCTTTAAAACGTATATGTTCTGAGAGTTCCGATGACAACTTTTATGCAAATAAAAAAACTCGAATATCGAAACCACTATCAAGAAGTTCTTCCAACGAGACCGTCCTAATTGAAGGACATAATAATAAAGTCCCAAATGTTGAAATTGGAAAACCAGAAAGCAGTGAAACCAACCCAAAGAAAGCAAGTAATGCAATTGATATGAAAGATATGCCGCGAAATAATGATACAGAATGTATAAACATTGACGACTCATCAGAAAGTGATATAGACTTAAATACGGACAAGCGTTCTCATACTGCTAGTAATAAAATTGAATGCAAGACAATAGACAACATTATTTCAGTATGCAAAACAAAGTATATTAGAAAAATTGAATCTAAGGTAACCAATCAATCAGAATCGTTACTCAAACATAAAATTTTAAGCATTGGAAGAAAAATCATAAACAACCACGCTAAATTTAACTGTGCTGGCATTTTAAGATACATGCTTCACAAAAATCTTGATATTGCATGGCTACCGAAACGACATACAAAAACATATGGTGAAGGTTTAATTCGGATTATGACTAGATTAAAATTCAATGAAGCTAATAATGATAATTCTGGGTGGTCTTATTTGGTAGAAAAGATTAACCACATTGAACCTCAAATAAGCAATAGTGCCTCTAAGGTATCAGCAATAACAACATCTAATCCGTCAAATAACACATCAATTTCTCAGTTTATATTTCCAGCACCCGTTAGTACTTATCAAGGCCCCTTTCTGGCTATTCAAGGCCTTAACACTTGTTCGGTTGTACCTAGTCCTGAAAACACTGTCGAAATAGAAACATCCAAGAAAATTTTAAATGAAACACCCGTGGCAAATCCAAAACCAGCCCCAAAAAAGATGACCTCAAGTGAAGTAAAATTGAGTGATAATAAAACTCCTGTTTTTCTACAAGTAGTTGAAGAAAAAAGTGAAAGTAGACCTCCCGTTTTTGTACAACTAGTTGAAGACAAGAATGACCAACCCGACCCATGTATGCCGGTCATAACCTCGACTACTTCTTTAGCACCGATGAAAAATCAAGACACAAAACCGGATTCCACAAAAGAAGTTGAAAAGAATGTACCTAGAATTAAAGTCAAATCAGCTTATGAACTTTTGAAACCCTCAAATTTATTTTCAACGAATGACGCTTGGCCTGGGAATGCTGTTGAAAATATGGTCACGACACCGTTACCTGATGGAGTTAGGGGAAGTTTCATCACGACGGGAAATTACATAATTCCGCAATTTCAAAATGTTGAAAATCCACCACCCGATTCTACGCATAACAATATTGTAGATCATATTATTTTGGATACCATAGAGTTTCCTAATACGAAAACGCATTCGCCTTTTAAATATTTAAAGTCGTTATTAGGTCTCCATAATATAAATTTATTAGAACCTAATGCGCCAATGGCGAATGAATCTGTTTGCCTGTTAAAAATTAAAGTTCACTTCAAGCAAGAAAATAAGTCCAAAGTGGTTATGCTCTGCCTATCGATATTCTGTTATGATGGTGTGTTTTGCATACGTATTAGGGATTCAAATCAGGTTAGCATACAAATGACTAAAATATCAGCAAATTGGCAATGGGAAATTTTGAAAATATTTCAAGGTGAGGTTTCAAACAAAATTTTACAAAATGCCGAAAAAGCCGGTCCAATTGTACATTCAAAGACAAAAACTTTCATAACTCTGCTGAAATCGATCAATTGTAAATCATTATAGCATAGATTAGTTAATTACATTGTAAATTTTAGTGCAGTACCTTTTTAACGTGGTCGAATCAATCATATATTTATAATTACTGACGTTTATAGATTGGCCGACGTTCTAGTAAAGGTCGCGGGAAGCCGCTGGATGCGGGCAGCGCAGGACCGACCGGTTTGGAGATCCTTGGGGGAGGCCTATGTCCAACAGTGGGCGTCTCGGCTGAAATGATGATAGATTGGCATTGATAAGACTAGGGCGAGACCAAATAAATGCACCAATGTGGGAGTAATGCGCATGTGTGCGTCAAAAATAGTACTGCAGTCTGACAGTTGCTGTTTTTTCTACGTGACTGACAGGTCGACCTAGGCCTGCGTGTACGTGAAATGGTCCCATCTATCTACCTCGCTCTAATATATGCGTTAGTATGCTCTTTCTCTTTCATATTGCCGTTTCCTATATCTATGGTATCAATACTTCACTTAACTTTAACTTTTGTGTATGGAACGCCTTCAGAGTATTTATAAGTTTTGACAAGGGCTATAATTTTCAAAAGTCAACCAGCCTTGATTTTTTTTTAAATTATAATTTACACTTGTACACAACTACCCCTTTATCGCGCTATTTACAACGTTTTTACCAAAACCAAATCGTTATCGTTTTCACACGATTTGACAGCTGGCAGGTGTCAGAATGTATGAAAACGATTTTAACGTTCGTATTAGCGCGATTGGGGGGCTGTTTAAAACTACTCTTTCTTTCTTTTTTTTATAATTTACTACATAGACAATAGATAAATGTTTCTCCCAGTGTTTCTCGCTATAATGCAAACACGAGTTCATCACAAAAAAATCATATTATATTTAATAAAGAAAAACTATATTTCTCCATGTAACGCTATGAAAGGATGCCTTATAATATAATGGCATATTTGTACCATAATTTCAATATACACGGTAACTTTTCATAAGTTTCGAGCCGAAGCTCCTGCATAACAAGCGTAGTACAGCCGTTTTATTAGGTTAATTTTGACACATCTGCAAAGATATAACTTTTGAGGTGCGTACAAATTGCGATGTTTTGTATTCTACTAATGTGCAAACAAAAAAAAAACAAAATTTCAACAAAATTATTTTTAAATGAAGGCAATTACTATGACTTTGATAACCTGTAAAATATTCCACGAATTAAAAACAACATTTGTTTAACCGTCTTCCAGTAAGTGATAGAGATGTGTACCCTTCGATACTACTTTATGTACCTACTTCTTTGTAAGCGTGTGTATGTACTATCACGGACACACGTGCTTGAGCACCCATAAGATCAAAATCGCTTGCGCACTGGTAGCAAAAAGCAGTCAAATACCATAGTAAATCAGTTTATGCGTCAAAGGAATCTCGTTTGAATTGCTTAAGCATGGAAGTCCGCCACCGTACGTGCCGTGCAAATAAGCTTATCAACAAATTATACCTTCGCAATAGTTTTATTATATTCCTTGAAAATAACATTTATTTGTAAAAAAAATATGAAAATTGTTATTCTCTATTGTGCACTTCTATTTTACCACGTTTCACTGCTTTAGTTTTTATGTAAAACTCTTTATTATTTTAATATTTTTAACCGGCTAGTAAACTTAGTTGATTTACAACGTCAATCCTTGTTGGTCATCAATTCTTTATTTTGTAGATATAGATAATCATGAACTATTTATTACAAAAATTTTAATATAACATCTGTGAAGGTTGCTTTCTGGAACTTTTTTCTGGTTTAATTAATTTATATGAATTTGGATGATCGAGATATTTTGTGGAAGGTCTGTCTGTTCCTAAAACTCTATTATTCTAGGTAAAATCGTCAAACCCCAACACTGGTTGTATCAAAATATCAGGTGTCAAAATTGGGCTATTAGAACTGTCCTCCTAACACGTTAAAGCGTTACACATTAAATAATCATAATCATGGATAAAAGAGCATTTTTTTTCTAAAAAAAAGCGCATTCGAAAATGTAAAAGCCAATAACCGGAGACAGCCAGATTTGGTAAACACTTGTGTATTAACTTAGACTTTTTCATCTACGTCGAAATAAGCAAGTCACCGTGAGATAGAGCGATTCATACTGTGTTGTGTATTGCCTTAATCTTGATGAATAACTTATACATTAACGGCCGGTTTCAATATTCTATCAGCTAATTAATGGTTAACTGTTAAATTACTAACAGCTGTCACTTCGCAACCAAATTCTGGTTGGGCGATCTCTAATTGAGAATTGAATATTAATCTTTGGCTCCAAAACTGTGTATTTTGTAATAATGCATATTTTGTTACAATTAGGTATTGCAGATTTTGTGCATAATCATGTTCGTTTGCAGTTGGGGTTAACGTTCTTGAATCAAAGTTGGCGCCTAACTAACCTACTCAGGGCGTCATTTAAAAAGGAACACCGTTGCCCGCAGTACGGTTACCGCGACCCACTTACGTAGCGCTGCTATAAAAATTTGAATGAAAATGCACGCCATATTTTATTAAACTTGTTGGTATAGGTTTTTAATGTTATGTTTTAAGTAGGTAGTAAGATTGAAATGATCGTTTGACAGTGATGTTGAAATATTTTGTTTTGTAATGGAAAAAGGAATAAGAATGGTCCAAGAAATATTGTTTACGCATCACTAGTTCAAGTTGTATTACTTGGCTGTATTCGTATGGTAGACATTGTAGATGGGTCAGCTCTATAGTCGATATGTTTATGTTTATGTTTAATATTATGATTATGTTTAATATAGGTGATTAGTCGGCAATAAAAGCTAGCTAGTTTTCTTATTTATTCAATCGTATTTATTGTTATATTCCGAGAAGTAATATCGGGAGGGTAACTCACAGTGAAAAGTAAGCTTCAGCCAAATTCCACCAAAAGCAATGATCTTTTTGCCCGTTCTGACTAGATTTTTGCACCTGGCTAGTGTGTTTTCCCGTACTGTTGTATTTTTGTTTGACACACAGTTTTCGACTCGTTTGACTTCATCAGTTTAAAGTTAAGGGAAGGTTGTGGTGTTGTGTTTCTGATGGTGACGATCTTTACGGGGTAGGGGAGGTAGACTAGGGCTGGC
The DNA here is from genome assembly GCA_955850985.1 of Elophila nymphaeata. Classification (NCBI taxonomy): domain Eukaryota; kingdom Metazoa; phylum Arthropoda; class Insecta; order Lepidoptera; family Crambidae; genus Elophila; species Elophila nymphaeata. Next base: position 13,566,863 of record OY039069.1, on the reverse strand, counting down.
AGCGCACGAGTGTCACGTCAATGTTGCAAGCGTCTATAGGCTACGGTGGCTTACCACCAGGCAGCCCCTATGCTTCTCTTAACCACTTAATATAAAAAAAAATTTACATGTTGTCAAACTCAATGGCCTACCTTATGGAACATCCATACTGAAGTTCGTTTTTGTTTAGAATAATTGAACAAATATAATGTATTTGTAACCGACTATTTTTGATATGATTTTTCATTTCTTGTCATGGACACTAAAAACATGCTTATAAGGTATGGAACGGTTTCACATGTTCTTATTAACTTTTTTGACAGTTGAAAGTGATGATCACCGAGTGAATTACATATCCATTGCTCTTTTTACACGAGTGCCATAATAGCGTGTTGTGAAAAACAGCAATGGATATGTAATTCACTGTGAGGACCACTTTCATCTGTCAAAAAAGTTAGCCAACTGATTAGGAGATAAATTTATAGTTTTTTATGGACTTTCTGCCAAGAAAACGCCCATGGGATCTTACTTGGAATTTTTGAAGCAGGTACTAAAAGTTAAATATTGGAATACTATTAAAAAGGCTACCTACTGCGGTATGCGTGCACTATGCATGATTCAAATGAGTAAACTAAAGGCCCCCGCCTTTAGTTTACTTTTTTTTATCACGCTTCCCCAAGCGTGATAAAAAAAAGTAAGAACAGACCCGTACTGGGTATCTTACGTCATGATATTAAGCGATGCGTGTATGTATTCGTCCGCAAATTATTAGATGTCGTCATGTCTTTTATGGTAGGTACCGGGACGTCACTGGATGAGACGATGAGTATTTAACATTTCGATTCAGACAACTAAATTAAACGATTAAATTTTGATGTTTTAAAAATAAATGTTTTAACGAACCTTTGAAATTACATAGGTACTTACATACAGGATCTGAGATTTGATTTGAAAAACAATTTGTTATGTAAAGATTTTAATCTTATATTCTCTATGACAGTTATTCTTTTTTCTGTCGTTATGAAGTTTTTTTATGAATGTTATTGTTTTACTCTTTCAGACCTGATTTTATTTTGTTTTTAAGAGTATGTATGTAATTGTTTATTGTTCTCTAATTAACCTAATTAGAAAAATACTCCTAATTGAGTGTGGAATTTGTAAAAAACGAAGAAATAATGGGTGTTAATAGATTATTTTCTGAGGAAATATTTTATTTAATTTTTTTCTTAAGTTAAGTATTTCATTTTACTAGGTACGGTAGTTAACAAAGTATTTTATATTCTCAATCGTGCACGCCAGGTCTGAAAGAGTCGAGTAGAAACCTAAGTACCTACCTATTATGAAGATTATTTTTGTTGTAAAAGGCTGGTAAGTAATAGTTATTTTTTATTTTATTTAAGAATTTATTATATTAAACCTGCCTTGACATTTGGTAACAAATTTGTATAGTTAGATACTATGTAAGTACTGTACATCCATATAATACGTTTGTAGATAAGGTGCATCATACAAATATGCGTATGTTTAACAAATTATTTTGTGTTAAGTGAATTCCTTTTACGATGTCTAGTTTTGTAATTTACCTACCTAATTTTTTTTATTAATTAGTAGCTAGGTGTTATAAGAAATATTGTTAAGAATTATCATATGCTTAATAATTAAAATAAATATTACTTTGAACAAGTTTTATTTAGTTATTATTTCTCTTTTATACTATTAAACTATTGTTATATCACAGCAAATGTTATCCAAGTGTCCATATAGAGTCCACATCTGATAGCACGTCTTCCGATGGAGAATGCTTGTGGAACATGAAGTAGCCTTGTATTTGAGCTGGACTGACCAATTTTTTCTTCTCCAAAACCCTGGAAAGAAATTCAACATTTGTTATATATATTTTATTAAAATTGGATACAGTTTTTTTCGTTGCATTGGTTTATCTATCCCATTCCACAACTTGGTGAGATTTAAATTTAAAACTTAACCCTTTAACCCGCAAAGTCGGATTAATCCGACGAATATTTTCGTGCCCATTCCGCCAAAGTCGTACTATATTTACGACCAAATACCACAACCCATAATCTGATTTTTTTGTTTTAATAACACTGTATTATATTAAAATGTTAAATAGTTAACGAAGTAATCATTACAATTGATTATACTTTCGTTTCTTAATTAAAATAGCTAAAAATATCTATCGTAACCCTATTTGTTGTACAAGGTATAAATGTTTAGATTTATTGTGCCTGGCGCTGAGGGCACGACGTGTTGAGTCCTGGCTAAAGAGAGAAAGAAAGAAAAATTGTTTATTCAGTGTCACAATATCTAGGTAATACATTGATATATACATTATACAAGTGCGTACAATACTGAAGACACCGAAAAGGCGTTTACTCAGCATAAAATGTCAAGCATGTAGGATACACACTCGACGCTGGTCTTCCGTAAATACCCTAGTGGGGAGGGACTGCGGGCAAAATATATACTAATAGATTATATAACATAAATAATGATAATAATAAAATAAATAAACAAACTTTTAAAAAACATATCAATACATAATGGCCTCAATAATAATAAGAAACAGGCAATACATATATTCGAACACAAAACAACACACATACATTCGGCTAAACGTCGTGCAGGGTTGACTTTAGAAAGCAAATGTGATGTAATTACGGACGTATTTTTTGTTGTAATAAAAGATACTTTTTATAGTTGATGAGTTGGCTAAAGGGCACTTTAACCGCCAATCTCCTTTTAAGGTGAATGCACATTTGTCAGCATCGTACGCGCTGTACCTTTGTAGTGTTTTGAAAACCAGCCAGCACGCAGTGTACGCGCCGCATTACTGAATAAAGCTTGCTGATATGATAACATCAAAAAATTACTTTGACAAGTGAAAATTAAACCATGTAAATACATGCCTTTCTTTTCACACGTGTCGACAACCGGGTAACCGGCGCCTGGTACCCGGCGGCGAAGTATTAGCTACCTATTATTATGAGCTTTCACACGTAGGTACCGGTATAATTTGGGTACACCGGGTACCCGGCACCGACTACCCGGTTGCCGGTACGTGTGAAAGCTCATACACACAGGTATCCAAACACTTCACCCACTCGGTTCGAGCCATAGATTTATTATTACCGACGTTTATAGATTGGCAATGAATCGACTAGAGTGAGACCAAAAAAATACACCGACGTGTGCGTAATGCGCATGTGTGCATGAAAAATGGTACTTCAGTCTAACAGTTGCTGTCTTTTCTACGTGACTGACAGGCCTCCTTAGGCCCTCTGCGTGTACGTGAAATGGTCCCGTCTATCTAACTCGCACTAATATACGTGTTAGTATGCTCTTTCTCTTTTACATTGCTGATCTACAGTTTCCTATATCTATGGTTCGAGCTGACTCATATCGTGTCAACGGCTAACAGCCGTCATGCTGTGTATGAAAACATTTTAATCTCAGAGGGCCTAGACTGCGCAAGCGATTGCGTTGAACGCTTAACGAAAATGATATAATGTATGACACTGTCATAATACTGAGAAAAAACTATGGCGACTGTCGTGTCAAATGTTGTAGAATCGATTTGTATCGTTTGCCATATGTCTAGGGGCCTGAAGGCCTAGACAAGATGCACACGCTTCAAAGCGAACCGATTTTTCTAATCGCCAACGCTTTAGCGATATCGATTATCGTTTGGTAGCCAAAGTGACAGACATTTAGCGATCGTTTAGTCGAGACGTCTCGTATCGATAACCAAGAAATTCATAGGTAAAACTGGAAGCCACAAATCGAAGACAAAAAATTTGATCTTGAAACTTCTTATTTCCTATTTGTCTCTTTCTAACCACTAGAGCACGTCACGTGACCGTCTAACACGTCATACGTACGTACGTCATCATATTACTTGTGGAGTGAGTTAGTAAAAATAACTAGAAAAAAATATTTCTAAAAAAGCTTTTATTTTAAATTAAATGCACTAAAATGATAAAAATAAACTTTAAATAGCAATAAAAACTTGTCGCGGGATTTACTTGTGATTAAAATAAACGATAGATCGAAGTAAATCTAGCGACAAGCTTTTATTGCTATTTAGAGTTTATTTTTATCATTTTAGTGCATTTAATTTAAAATAAAAGCTTTTTAAGATTTTTTTTCTAGTTCATTTATTTTTACTTTTTAGTCAATATTCGTATTCTTTTCAGTAAACCCTTTCATTTGATACCCATTTGTAGAAATGCATTAAAAATAACTATTCCGCCATCTTTGATTTGAAATGACGTCACACAGCTTATTGTGTATTGTCATCCAAACTAAACGTGTATACAAAATATCAGCTCAATCGGTTGAAGATATCTGTTTCAAAATGGAGTTGCAAGATTCCACCCGAACAAACATACCTTCATTGCAAGTTAAATAAAAGCTTTAAAAAGACAGGTAGGAAACGGAAACATTCAAGGTTATTTGGGGTAAAAAAAGTTGTCTACTTTTTACTTTCTCGTAAGTACGTACATACTACGTAAGTACTTTAGAGGAAGTCTTGTAATCGTCAAAAAAATCGACCTCGAGATTTTGACGGATTTACGTTTTGGACCTGCCTGAGCCCAAAAATATTTTTTTTGGAATTATGTCTGTGTGTCTGTGCGTTAGCACGATAACTCGAGTATGCTTTAACTTATTGCAACCAAATGAAACATGCAGGTATGACTTCAAAATATAAGGTTTCTATAAACTTTTGAGTCGTCGATCACGAAAGTTAAGCAACCAAGTGCCTGGTGGATACTTGGATGGGTGACCAAAACTTAACATGTATGTATGACATCAAAATATAAGGTTTCTTTCAACTGTGAGTCGTTTCCGATGTACGAGAAAGTCACGGGGAGACCACTCCCGATTTTTTATTGGTTGGTCCAGTTTTACCTATTTTCTTGTCGATAACACAAAAATGTTGTCTATACTTAGCGAGAGAAGAAATGTCAATATGACAAAATTACCTAGTCACTCGTTTAGGTACCTACGTCAGGGGTCGGCAACCTTTTGCTATAGCAGGGCCACAAATGTTGTCAGAGTATCAGTGCGGGCCGCACGTATTTTTTTATATGTACGGACAATATTTGAAATAAAACACATATCTACGTACTTAAATTGAATTACTATCATCACGAAACACGGCCTCAATCCTTGGGGAGTTAATTCCACATGGATTATGGACATAGGGGGAGGCGTATGTCCAGCAGTGGAATTACTATACTTACTAACATAAAAGTAAGAACTAGTGAGATTTTTGCGGCTGCATTTGACTTGCAAGTTTTTGAACGTCTGTTTTCATTTTAGTCGTAGACGCGCACACTATCGCGTCTAAATGTTCATCCGTTAACCGCAAACAATTCTTATTTATGTAGTTATTTTGCTACCAAACATAGTGATTATCTGTTGAGATTTTACATTTATAATTTAATAGAGCAAATCTTTATTTTCGGTAGAAATAATACATAACATCACAGCACAGTCTTGATAAACAGTTCTTAAAAAAATAAATAGGTACAATTTTTGTTACTCCGCGTGGGAGCGAGCTTTGGCCCAGCAGCATGCACTTTGTCACTTAAAAGAATAAGCGGTATTTTTTTCTTGGAGATCTCAGGCTTGCGGGCCGTACCGACACTGAACACGGGCCGCTTGCGACCCGCGGGCCGCCGGTTGCCGATCCCTGACCTACGTTATGCTATGCTGTTCTGAGGCTTTAGACAACATGCATTTCGACAATCGCTCGAGAGCGATTGTCGAAATGCATGTTGTCTAAAGCCTCTGACCGGTCTATTATGACGGGCATAAGTCGCTCGTTTGCGCCGGTCTTTAGAGATAATGAAGGTACTAAGTCTGGGATATTAATGAACTTACTTTTCAGCAAAAATACGCGCGTGTTCTGCAGCCAATTCTCCCTTGTAGAACCTCAAGAACATAAGCTCCACTTGCTCTTGGTCACAATATCCTACAAATTCTTTCATATCAACTCGTCCTGGTCTAATCAGGGCTGGGTCTAACCTGGTAAACAAAAATAAAATTTAAAGCCTGGATTCCCAATCTCTAAAGAAATATGCGCTTTCGCTAAATTAACGCGTAGGTATTAAAACTTCGACGATGATTGATTGGTACGAACTAGATTTCTAGTGGGGAATACATTCCAATGACTGTAGATTGTTTTACACTTGCATGACTAGCATTCTAAAAACTGCGTTTATGTCACAATCAATCTTTTTTTATAATGTCATGTTAAATGGTGTGAGTCGGGAAGTTTTGTGAAGGTATTTTACAAACCTCTCTAAATAATTGGTAGTCATAAAGACTATTCTAGCTTCGGTTGAAGCTACACCGTCCAGGCAATTCAGTAAGCCACTGAATGTGACCCTGTTGAGGCCTTCAAAGGCAGCCTTTTGCGTTGGCGTATCTTCGCGGGATGCAAAAGCCGCATCAATATCTTCTAGCAGAATTATCGATTGTTGCGGCGCTACGCTGTAATTAACATGTATCGATATCAAATTATGGAGATCCTTCCTAAAATGGGGAACTCACGATCCTTTCATTTCAATTATTTTAATATAGGTACCTATAGTCGTCACTCCATTCAAGCCACGTGAGATTCCGAACACACAGAACGATTTTGGCTTATTTTGGAGTGATGGCTTGGCGTGATGTGTGAGCGATCGTGAGTTTCCCACCTAAAATATAGGGTCAAACAATAATCCTAAAAAAATTGTGTATTCATAAAGTATTAAACAAGTACAGTCAACAGCACGTCGGGCTATACAAAACTTTCAAATTTCTCCAAGCGATTTTCAATCTAAAGCTATTCTAATATAAAGTGCATAATCAATTGAGAAAATTTGACAGTTTGTGGTAACCCAACGTGCTGTTGTCTGTACAATATTTTTTTACCTGTCGTGTATTACATAAGGAGCATAATGTAACTTACTGATTATGATCAAATAATAAATTATTAAAACCAATGTATAAAACTTTTCACCAGGCCAGTTCAAGGTAGTGATTTGAAATTGAATTTATTAAGCTGAGCGACTTACTTTGTCGATATTAATTAGCCGTATATTTGGTTTAAATGATTAACTGATATAATCATGAATATTTAGCAATAATGTACGAATAACATAATACAATGGAATAGGCAATATGGGATTGCGGAAGATGCTGGGTTCGATTCCCGCCTGCGCCTCGTATTTTTTTTCAGTGTATTTTTTCTAACAGAATATTATATTTCCTTATTACCAGGCTGGGAAGTTCTGTAATGTAGATTAAAAATAGAAATGGACCAAGAATTGATCCCTGCGGAACTCCCATAATCCAATACTATTTACAGTATTTACCTACTATTTGAGTTATAATACACAAAGAAGTCCGAAGGTGGACAACATTGTTCCTAATATACCATTGTAGCATTAGGAACAATGTTGTCTTGCAATTCGGTGACGAGTACGAGTATATCATGTGTTACATAATCAATAGCTCTAAATAAATCACAATTCATTCTTAAGGCATTTAGTGAATTATTTTAAGTTGCAATGTTGTCTACGTTTGTAATTTATGAAAAAGGTTGCCCCTTATTTGCCTGTTTATCGTGCTAGATGGACTAGCATAATAAACAGGCTGATAACGGGCTCAATGGAGTTTCTCCCGAGTTCTTGTTGTAAAAATACTCATTCTACCGTACGATTGTTTGATACTTTACGTACATTTTCACTTGACATTGACAAAATGCGTAATGTTTATGTGTTGCGAAAGCCATTATTTTAAAGAAGAAACGGGCTCAATTTTAGTATTTCATTGGAATCATTAGCGGAGACAGAATGCAGCCGGTTTTACTTTATAATAATAAGCTAGTCTGATATAAGAAGAACTACTTGCCTAAGTAGATGATTCAGTCTGTCATCCGTGAGTCCTCTCTCAGACAGATTTAGAACACAGATGTTGTATTCCAATTCACCTGCTAAAGCCATAATGAAAGACGATTTACCACAACCAGGGGGGCCGAACAGCAAATATCCTGTAAGAACAAAAAGAAACTTTAAAAAAGGCTCTTGTGTTGGTAGTTATAATAGCATATAATTGTAAACAAAATGTAATTTTCTTGTCGCTGATGTTTTGACTGACATATTGCAATCTTTGTATTTTAAAACACGGCGCCGCCATCTACGTTTTCAAAGAGCAGAAATCATAATTTGTTCATTAACAATCTTTATTTCTATCAAATACATACTGGGTGTAAAAGACACGAACAGTCAAACGAGATGTATTCTGCTTACCATCATAACATTTATTTCCCTTTAGACTATACCTGGGAAATTGATAGTTACGATTTTATTGAAAGTCAGTCATAATTTTTTTTTTTTTTATGATAACATTATTTGAAAAATGCACTGAAAAAAATCGACTTGCCTCAGGCGGGACTCGAACCGGATTGTGGAAGGTGCGGGTTCGAGTCCCGCCTGAGGCAAGTCGATTTTTTTCAGTGCATTTTTCTAGTATTATATTTACGCGTTTGTAAGCAAAAATAAAATTATTCCATAACATTATTTCTTAATTATTGTCCAAAGAAACATTATAATTTTTTTTAGTATTTCATAACAAAAAATGGCTTTAAAACGTTAGCGTTCAATGTAGCTCACTCGATGCGCACGGACACAAACTAACGGGGCCGCCGTCTGGAAAAATTATCGCGGTTTTGCGAGTTGCGTGCGAGTTGAGCGCCTTACATTGCGCGGTACAATTTGCAATTTTTTTTAACACCCAAAAATAAAAATCATTTCACAGCAATTATTTTTTGAAATATTTCTTATTTTGATGTATAGAATACATGGTTCTCGTTTGACTGTTCATGTCTTTTACACCCGATATATCCAATAATATTTTGTCAACGGAGATTCATTTTTTGCACTAATAAAAATAAATTATCTACCTACAGTCAACAGCACGTCAGGTTATCACAAAATGGCAAATTTTGTTTGTACTTTATATATAAAACATTTAGGTTGAACATCGCCCTGCTGTTGTCTGTACCTAGGGCAAAAAAATATCTCCGTCTGTGGATATATTGGTTACTAAACAAGTTATCACCAATATTGTAGTATACTACCAGGGATAAACACCCCAATACAATATGGAAACAATTGTCAGGTTTAGTTACTAGGTAATTTTTTGTAAGGCTTAGTTCCTGCTCCTTTCTGAAAAACACAATTAAAGCTGCATCGAGATATCAAGCATACTGTTAGTTCAGAATGAATAAAAGGCGCCAAGTTTTAGCACAGTCAAAGACAGTTTGTTATAAGGAAAAAAGAGAAACACAATTTCTCTAAAACGAAAACCAACTTTCATAGAATAATAAGAGCTTATTATTTGTGTGTACATAAACCTGTTGATGTTAAAATATACCTCTTCGATATGGAATTCCACGGTCAGTATACCATTGAGGGCTATTGATGAAGTCTAAGCAGTCGGCTAATATTTTATCTCCCAATCCGGCACGAAGGACCACGCTGTGTAGAGGGCGTCTACGTCGCGGGTGCCCGAATGGACGCCACTCGGAGCCCATTGCTGTGTACATGACAGTCATGCCCTCATGTTGTTTTAAGGCCATTGTTCTAGCTGGAATTAGTAGAAATAAAATTATGTACAGATAATAACTGCAGGTCAGGTTACCACATACCTACTATTGAATACAAGTGCAAAACCGATTGGGAAAATTTGATGTTTGAAGTCCAATGTGCGGTTGTCTGTACCTTAAGTAACATCACAGATAATATAATATTATACTATATAGTAGTAACATAAAGTTACACGTTCATGTCTACCTGACAGGTTTACCTGTTCAGGTAAAATTGTCATGTAAACCTGAGCTGCATAGTGACCATACACGTCACGGTAAACCTGAACAAACTCTCAGTTGAAACCATACCAGCGCTTTATCTCGATACCGACACACCTGAACACATTTTGGGAATATTTTGATAAACACAAAAATGATTCCATAATATTTATTTTATTTATTTATTTAATAGTTTATTGTACACGAGAATTACAGAAAAGGAACACATTAGATTATAAAAGGTACAAAAGGTGTGGCTTATTTCTAAAAGAAATCTCTTCCAACCCACCTGTGATAGGAAACACGTTTTAGAAACGTGGATGTCGCGTGTACTAATATATATGTACTAATATACTTACATAAGTATTATTACTTAAACTATAAATATATACTTTTATATTATACACTATTATATACTTTATTATATACTAATATATACTATATTGTATGGATGTCTACATATAAAGTAATAGGAGAACACATATTTATGAAAAGGAAAGATAGTGCTCCTTTACTTTCTTCTTAAACAGTCCGAGTGAACGAATTTCACGTATCGCCGGCGGCAGAGCATTCCATAATTTGACCGCATGAACAGTAAACGAGTCAATAAAAAAGTTAGTTCGGAAGGTACTGGAAGGAAGTTTAAGAAGGGTACGGAGGTGCGATCTGCAAGTTACCTCGGGAGGATGCGCAAAATTAAAACGCTCGCGAAGATACATAGGATATGTTGGGTTAAACAAAATATTGAAAAGAAGAAAAAGGATGCGCGAATGTCGGCGAAGACGGATAGGGAGCCATTTTAATTGTGATCGAAACTGTGAGACATGGTCATATTTGCGTAACCCAAAAATGAAACGTATACACAAATTTTGCAGTCGCTCGAGCTTGCTAAGAAGCTCCTCCGTGAGATCAAGATAACAAGCGTCAGCGTAATCCAAAATAGGGAGTATCAGTGATTGTGCCAAGGAAATTCTGGTCTCGAGAGGTAAAAAGTATTGGAGGGATTTCAGGGTGTGGAAAGAGCAAAAAATTTTGCGACTGATTTCGTTCACGTGGGCCTTCCAGTTTAAATTGCTGTCAAAAATGACTCCCAGATTTCTGGCAGATGTACAGAATGGTATTATAGCACCATCTAAGGTCAAAGGTGACAGCTCATTTAAATCCAGTTGCCTTGTTAAATACTGACTACCAATGAGTAAAACTTTAGATTTCGATGGATTAATACTAATTCCAAAAGATTTAGCCCAATCACTGACCCTCTCCAGATCCATGTTTAGTGCCGCAGTCGCATCGTCGATATCAGAGATGGAGAAGTGTCGATATAGCTGCAAGTCGTCGGCATAGAGATGGAAGTTGGAAGAGATTACGTTGGCGACTGTGTTTATAAAGCAAGAGAAAAGAAGGGGATACCTCCCTGAGGAACCCCCGTTAACAAATTACACCAGCTGGAAAGTTTGTCATTTAGTCGAATGCATTGGGAACGGTCACGGAGATAGGAATCAAACCAGGAGACAGCATCAGGGGAAACATTGAGCGAACCAAGGATCCCTAGGAGTACGTCAAAATCAACTGCATTAAAGGCATTACTGAAGTCAAGGAGCAAAAGACAGGTGAGCAGTTTATTCTCCATAGCAAACCTTATGTCATCAGTCACCTTGATGAGAGCACTGACTGTGCTGTGTCCTGGCCTGAAACCGGATTGGAAAGGGCTGAGTAGATTGTTTGATGACAAATAGAAGGAAAGTTGGCTATGGGATAGGTGTTCGAGGACTTTAGAGAGAAAGGGTAAAATGGAGATCGGTCGATAGTCGGACAGAGCGTGAGGATTTGTGACTTTAGGTAAAGGGATGATGTGAGCTTGTTTCCAAGCTGAAGGAAATATGAGGAATATGAGGTAGTTTCATCTTGACTGGATGTCAAATATTTGTTCGGATATATTTCGTGAGGATCTTAGAAGTGCAAATTTCCAAGATTTGATGAAACAATGTTTACAATAAAAACATAAGCACCAAGCACTGACAAATTTCGAGGGCGAAAGCAGTGTCCCTGTAGCTTAGTGGTTGACGCAACCGCCCGGATTGCGGAAGATGCTGGTTTAGATTCCCGCCTGGGGCAGGTCGATTTTCTCAGCGTATTTCCTAATTTTTATGCGTTTGTAAACGCCAAAATAATTCCAAATTTAAAGTATGTAATGAGGAGTAAATACCATATGAAATTATAGAATATTTTAGAGATGAAAATCTCACTCTGGGTTAATAATTAATAAAATTAATGGTGTGGGCAATCATGTTACTACAAGAAACTGTTTTATTCTCAACTACATTTAAGAAGAGTTCTAATTGCCTTTGTTTATATGTGCCACAGAAAAAAATATGATATAAGTACCTTCTTCAAGAATGTCATAATACAGTTGTTTGTTGCTACCAAAAGATGTTAATGTGACAGTTTCCCATGGTATACCCATATGCAAGTCAAGGGTTTGTTGTTCTCGTGTTCGGTCAACACGGATCCAAGCACCACGATATCTGAAATTAACATTATAAGTAGTATATTTTATAATAATTTCTAAGAAATACTTCCATTACTTTTTGTAGTGTATGATTTGATTATTCATAATTTTCCACATTAGCACCTCTACTGATACAATGAAAATATTATTGAATAGGTAATCATATTAAATAAGACATGTGTTAGCAGTATTTTGAAGACATATCATTAATTTTATGTTTAATATAATTATAGCCAGTATTTCTACAGTAGGTACCAAAACTAATAACAAAAAATATTGTGCAATCAATAAAGTTTGATGTTCATCATTGAGTAAATTGAATTACAGTGAATTTGAACACATGAAATAAGACAATATAGTCGATGTTGTACGTTCATACGTACCTAAAAAAATGTTGTCCTACACTAGGTATGAAGTCATATTTAGTTTTTATCTGTCCTGAATCTTTTTGTAAGAAGGAAGTCTCTACACTCAAATGTTGAGTTTTTTTAGCACCTTTCTGTGTAATCCACTGTAACAACCACTGATATGACTTGTCTCTACATGGGACTTCCAAAGTAATCATACAGTGCCTCCTGAATAATAACATAGAAGTTTGAAATCCTTTGCGTAATATTGCTGCACTGGCCCCTACCCCGAATAAACCGAAACCTGCCCCGAAATAGGGATTTTGTGATAAAGAAGCCACATATTCAGCAATTGTCATTTTGTTTATGTAATGTTATTCGAAAATACTGCAATATCATTAAAATAAATTGAAATTGAACATGATTTGCTTCGGCATCTTCAACAAACAACTTCAACTAATTTGACACTGACAGTGGACACCTACCTCACTGACAGTGACAATCAGCTGATTGTTTTTTTTTTTTTTTTGTTAAATTTTCCCTGTTACGGGACGGCAAAGGGATCTAGCCCATACAGCCAAGTCTTTAGTTTCATCTTCTTTCTTGATTTTTGCATTAAAATGTGGGTGCCACACTTTTTAATGCATCTAGGGAGTGCTTGGCGAGAAATGCATGGTACAGACCTCATGATGGTGACTGATGAGAATTGTATAGTGGGATTTCCAACCACTATACAATTCTCAACGCCACATACACAAAACCTTTATTTCAATGATTCCTTATAACTGTTCGTCAACACGGATGCTTATGCAACAAAACGACACCACTTTCACTGCACAAAATCCACTCCGAAGCAATTTTGAATTATCGAAATAAAGATCGACATCCAGACGCCATGATTACCCGCCAAACACTCTTGTTTTTTTTTTTGGTAAAATTTTCCCTGTTACGGGACGGCAAAGGGATCTAGCCCATACAGCCAAGTCTTCAGTTTCATCTTCTTTGTTGATTTTTGCATTAAAATGTGGGCGCCACACTTTTTAATGCATCTAGGGAGTGCTTGGCGAGAAATGCATGGTACAGACCTCATGATGGTGACTGATGAGAATTGTATAGTGGGATTTCCAACCACTATACAATTCTCAACGCCACATACACAAAACCTTTATTTCAATGATTCCTCATAACTGTTCGTCAACACGGATGCTTATGCAACAAAACGACACCACTTTCACTGCACAAAATCCACTCCGAAGCAATTTTGAATTATCGAAATAAAGATCGACATCCAGACGCCATGATTTCCCGCCAAACACTCCGTTTTTTTTTTGTTTTATCGGGACGGGCAAAGGATATCAAGTCCATACAACACTGTCTGTATTTATGTCTTCTTTCTTGATGTTTGCATTAAAATATGCGACGCCCGTCGCACATTTTAATGCATCTAGGGAGTGCTTGGAAAGAAATGCATGGCAACAGACCTCATGACTGTGACTGATGAGAATTGTATAGTGGGATTTCCAACCACTATACAATTCTCAACGCCACATACACAAAACCTTTATTTCAATGATTCCTCATAACTGTTCGTCAACACGGATGCTTATGCAACGAAACAACACCACTTTCTAAACACCACTCTTCACAACACCCCCTAAAATCTGCCGGCCTAGGCTCCAGCCTACTGGTAAATCCGCCACTGATGATGGTGGTACCTATGTGGAAATAGTGCACAGCGGTGAGCTGCAGAAGAGTAGCGACACGAGCGAGAAATTATTTCTCTAATCTGAGCACCAGAGCCCCGTGGTGTAAGTTTTTTTTTGTATAAAAAATTCAATTTGTATAGGAAACGTGAATAGCGCCCCTAGCGGGAAGAAGCGCAAATCATGTTCCCAATAAAATAGTTAAAAATAAAGTATATATAGCAAGTTGCGAGATTTAGGTAGGTACTTGTGATTAAGATAAACGATACATCGAAGTAAATCATACGCGACAAGCTTTTATAGCCATTTAAAGTTTATTTTTATCATTTAGTGCATTTAATTTAAAATAAAAGCTTTTTAAGAAATAGTTTTTTTCTGGTTAATTTATTTTTTACTTTTAAGTCAATATTCGTATTCTCCTCAGTAAACCCTTTCATTTGATACCCATATTGTAGAAATGCAAGAAGCTTATATTTTACTTAATCTATCTTCGTGTAGAAATGCATTAAAAATGACTGTTCCGCCATCTTGGATGGTCCGCCATATTGGATTTGGAATGACGTCAGCTTATTGTGTATTGTCATCCAAATTAAACGTGTATACAAAATATCAGCTCAATCGGTTGAAGAAATCTGCTTCAAAATCGAGTTGCAAGATTCCACCCGAACAAACAGGTAAATTGCCAGTTAAATAAAAGCTTTTAATCTTACACTACGGTTACTCAGCTTTTTCAAATAAATAGTGTTGATATAAACCACACACAAGAAAATTTTAACCCATAATAAAATTTAGATGCAGGACAAATGAAATACTAATTTCCCTCACGACTTGTACCCTTGCGTTTTGTAGTTTCAATAAAAAGCTTGATGCGGTGCGGGTCACGCGACCCCTATCATGGGACGGGACGGACGTCACGCTACTCTCATTGTTTAATATCCTAGTAGGTAAGGTACCTACTCTAACTCTATACATAATAATATAAGCGGTGCTTGTGTAAATATAGTAGAATATAAAAATAAAAAATCGGGAGTGGTCTCCCATTGACTTTCTCGTATACCGGAAACGACTCAAAAGTTGATAGAAACCTTATATTTTGATGTCACACCTGCATGTTAAATTTTGGTCACCCATCCGAGTATCGACGGCGTACTTGGCTGCTTAACTTTCGTGATCGACGACTCAAAAGTTGATAGAAACTTTATATTTTGATGTCATACATGCATGTTAAATTTGGTTGCAATAAGTTAAAGCATACTCGAGTTATCGTGCTAACGCACAGACACACACACAGACATAATTCCAAAAACGGTATTTTTGGACTCAGGGAGGTCCAAAAACTTGTAAGTCCGTCAAAATCTCAAGGTCGAATTTGTTGACGATTAGAAGACTTCCTCTATACTACGTACTGTAATGACCTATTTGGTTGTAGGAACTTTATGGTAGTTTTTATGAGTAATGTGTTTAAAAAAGATATATGACAATGGATTGACAAAAAGATTTGTTTAGAATAGGATATTTTATAGAAGCCAAAAAATATAGTTTTGTTATAAATTGTATAAAGTTACCTGAGATTAAAGGTAATATAAGTAAGAAGGAGTTTTTTTATAATTCGATCCCAACAAATGGTGGAGGCGCCGGGTATGTCATTTTAGAAGATTTATGCAGAAAAGATGTCGATCAAGACGTCGACAAAATTTAATGGTCTGGATGGAGATGTAAATGATTTTATTTTAGAATTTGACGTATTGGCATCGATAAGCAAATGGGACGCGGGACAAAAGAGGCTTATCATTGCTGGATATTTAGAGGGAGCGGCTAGATATTTCTATAACGACGTGAAGGATGACTGCGATTCATATGACGATTTAGTTCGGAAGCTGGTGGAGGAGTTCCCACCCACCACAGATTATCTGTCACTTTTTTTTAGCAAAAGGCAACAGGACGAAGAATTGCTAGAATATTATTATGCGTTAGGCGAAATTGCAAAGAAAGCGAAAATAGTTGATGATGTAATTTTTATTAAAAGGTTCCTGAAGTCCATCCGGGAGTCTGACAGGTGCAAGTTATGCACAAAGGTGTATGTAAATAGAAATGATTTGAAAAATACATTGGTGCAATTAAATAGGATATACGGAGAACAGTGTGCAACGTTAAATCTTGAGACGGATAGATGTTATGCGCCGTCACAAGTGCAACCACCAAGGGCTGTAACAGGAGATGCTGGTTCCGGGTTTGACGGGAAGTTTACAAGGGATAGACGTCTCAACAACACGGCTTACGCGCGTCAAGGAGAGCAGCATCCAAACGAGTACGGACGACCGATGAGGCAATGGGGAAAGCAAAGCATTGTACCGGATTGTTTGAGCAGAAATCCTTTAAATGAGGATGTTCCTATAAAGGATGGTCGGCATGTCTATAGTATTAGGAGGGGTTCAGTGTTGCAGGAGCAGGGGTCAGATGAGTTTTCCCGAGCAGATCTTACGTTTGAACGCGTTGATATGTTGAATGGTTTAAATCGTAGGGAAAGTACAAGTATTCACCGCTCGCAAGGGAGGCATAAAGTACGTCATATCAGAAAAGTGGATGTTAGGGCCTACAATATGGTGGATTTAGATGGTGTTCATGTAACTAAGAAACTCATAAAGAGATCTGTGAAAATATTATTAAATTTTTATCCCCTGGTTTGTCACAATACTATTAATACAGTTTGTAGGTTAAGATATAAAAAGAGTATGTTTGTAGTTAATGTCAGGCAAAGAAAAAAAATGTATTTACGTATTGTGTAGAGCTTTTATAGGGTGTTATTTTGTTTGTTTGTTTTATTAATTACTTTAATGTTATATGTTTGTTAAAATATAGGTATTGTTTTCTTGTTAATTTTGTCAGAGTTAGTTAAGTTTTTAGAGTAGGTAAGTTGGTAAAGTTAATTGTTGGTGTTGATTTTAAGTTTTTATTTGAATTGTGAATAAAATTTCGTTTTTGTTTTTAGGGCTAACTGAAATTTTATTTTGTTAAAGGGGGGAAGTATTGTAATGACCTATTTGGTTGTAGGAACTTTATGGTAGTTTTTATGAGTAATGTGTTTAAAAAAGATATATGACAATGGATTGACAAAAAGATTTGTTTAGAATAGGATATTTTATAGAAGCCAAAAAATATAGTTTTGTTATAAATTGTATAAAGTTACCTGAGATTAAAGGTAATATAAGTAAGAAGGAGTTTTTTTATAATTCGATCCCAACAGTACCTATACGAGAAAGTAAAAAAGCGTAAAGAAGTTTTACTTCAATAATATTTTGTTCCAGGCGAACATGTGACGAACCACAATTATTCATATCTGGTAATTTTATCTCCATAGAAAAAAACAATTTTGTATGTTGATGCGTACACATTCGTTCAGCTTTCCGCAGCTTAGTAGCATGCAAAAGCTGGTTTCATCATGATCATCATCATGACGGCTGAGAGGCGTCTACTGTTGGACGAGACATAGACCTACCCCAACAACAATTAACAATTAGTAACAGTACAAAAATACTTCAAATATCAAGAGGATAAGGAAGGATACCTCGTGAAATCAGTAATAACTTGGCTCCGCTCAATTACCCGGCGCCCCTCTGCAAAAAAACTAAAAACTCAAACTTACTTTACATATGAATTTACTAGGTACTAATAGAATTTACTTCTAATAACTGCTATTGGCCGATCTGAGCGTTCCCCTTTTTGGGTACTGGCTGCACATTATTCTCTCCAAGCTTCCGGCACATGTCCAGAAAAGTATGAGAGCTGGTATAGGCGCGGGTCTAGGTAGAAATAACCCCCGGGATGCCATCAGGTCCGCTAGCTTTCCGGACATCAAATGATTGGAGTTTCGTATGAAATTCACGCTGCCTAATTTTAATATCAGGCATTGTGGAGAAACTATGAGGTAGGGACGGTGACGGTGGCTGTGCGTTGCAATCATTGATTTGGGAATTATAGCCGCACAGAGTCTTGCCAGATGATCGGCTTTCTGCTGCTGCGGCTTTTGAGTTGGCGAAAATTACTATGCATGGCTTTGAGCAGACGCCATTACCTACGGGAGCCAAGAGGATGCGCTATCAATTTGTGGCCAATGCGTGTGACGGGCTGTGCATCCGCTCTTATGTAAGCATTCTTACAGGACTTGGAAACGTTATTGTAAGCTGCTTTCAGTATCTCGATATCAGGAGCTTTAAGAAGCCGACCTCTGACCCAAGCGCGAGACGGCGCCTGTTTATGTGAAACAACACAATCACGGTTGAACCAGAGCTTACGTCTGCCCTTACCGATGAAATCGAAATGTGGAATGTAAAATATTCCTGGTCCAGGATGCAGCACAGCAGACAACTACAGTAACTAGTCTTACCGATGAAATCGAAATGTGGAATGTAACATATTCCTGGTCCAGGATGCAGCACAGCAGACAACTACAGTAACTAGTCTTACCGATGAAATCGAAATGTGGAATGTAACATATTCCTGGTCCAGGATGCAGCACAGCAGACAACTACAGTAACTAGTCTTACCGATGAAATCGAAATGTGGAATGTAACATATTCCTGGTCCAGGATGCAGCACAGCAGACAACTACAGTAACTAGTCCATTGAATAAAATATAAATTGACTTAAATAATTTATTCAATAGCTTGAACGGCTTATTCCAAAAATCCTCTGTAACAAATTCCCACTAGACTTTTAGTTCCTATTTTTCACGAGAAGCATCAGTAGATAATTGATTATTTTTGAAATGACTAAGCGGAGAGTCGAATATTTCAAGTGACTAGAACCTACCCTTGAACCTACTTATGCTACTCATGAATAAAATAACTAAAAGTTTGTTGGTGATTCTTGTAATAATCCGGTTGAGCGTCAGTATAATTTAAAGTCTACATGTAGTTAGCTAAAAAAAAGTAATCAAATCTACGTGGTTACGGATAAGTAATAATGCGACACATAAAACTATTAATAATATCATTATTGTATTTGAAAGAAGTAGGTCAGGCGATAACAGTACGCAAGTTTGTTTACCAGAAGGACATGTCGGAACACTGCCGTCGGCGCGTGGTACCCTCCATTTTCCTTGCGAGACACGTTGCAGAGGCGCAGTCTCATATACTCCATTTTTCTAGAATGGACCTGCCTTACAGTTGCTTTATTAGTGTTAGGTATGTGCTGAACCTTAAATGTTTATAAACAAATATTTGTCTCTACCAGCTGCCAGGATACAAATCTGTAGGCCTATTTCCTACCTTTTTTTGACATTGAAAGTGATCATCATTGAGTGAATTACATATCCATTGCTGTTTTATACGACACGCTATTATGGCAGTTGTCGTGTAAAAACAGCAATGCATATGTAATTCACTCGGTGATCATCACTTTCAACTGTCAAAAAAAGTTAGCGAATAGCCCCCCTGGACTGCTTGATGTGTAGGCAGCATTTCTGACCACCCTACCATAACGGCGTCATACTTCTGTTCGACGAGAAATCCATAATCACATAATAGTTCGTTTTTTTATTGTATAAAATTAGGCGTAATAATAAATTTAGAAATTAAGTAAGTAAATCTCACGCTTCTTTTTGAATGACCAAGCGGGATGCACTCCGTTTGGCCAATAAAAAAGAAGCCAAAAAAGAAAGCTAAGTGTTTGAAACCAATTAATAAACTAGTCGGCGAATAATACTTAGTAGATAACAGGTTCAGTAAACTATCCTCATTATTTTTGTAGAGGAGAATCCGGAAGTAACATTATATTAGTCGTTCAATTGTTATCGGGCAAGAGTCTAATGAGGGCATGCGCCGAGAGCCCCAACCAACTGCTTGTGTACGAAATGGGTGAGACGTTCGGCGGGTACTGGGGACATGTTCCAGAAACCATGATGAATCCAGCACCTTCTCCGGTAAAGTCCAATGTGTACAGGCTAAGAGCTGAGGAGCCAACTGAGACTACATCCAGGTAATTCACTTACATAGTACCGGTTAAATGTAATCGCCGAGCTGTAGATATTAAGATTAAGTCGATTTTTTATGAGATTAAATGTAGCAAAAAAAAATCGGAGTGGGTCTCCCCTTGACTTTCTCGTATACCAGAAGCGACTCAAAAGCTGATAGAAAGCTTATATTTTGATGTCATACATGCAAAGTATGGATCGTAGCAAGTCGAAAGAAGTTGCATAGCGGTACATAACAAGTTCAATAGCAAAAGAGCACATATTTTGGTCAGGTTATAACGTCTAAAAAAAATTGTATTACGACATGGCAGTCAAGCTTGTGGCCCACCTGGTGTTAAGTGGTTACAATTACCTATAGACACTTGCAATATTGAGGGTAAATCACTTAACACTGCAAGTGCATTGTCATCCTGGGGACTAAGATGACATGCCTTCCATGCCCAGTAATTACACTGGCTGCGAACTGCTTCACGGCAGAAAGAAGAAAGGCGGTGGTACCTACATATGGGTCTACAAATATAACATACATACCTTCATACAATCATGCTCGTAATCCCATTAGGGGTTGAGCAGAGCCTTAATTAGGTAACATTTTGTTAAACGTAAAGCCACTTCTGGCAGTATGGGATAAGAGAAAATATTGATTAGAATAAATTCCTTCGGTTCTCACAATTTCAAGCTTACTTCGAAGATTCGTCGTTTGATTGAAGTTCATTTCTTTACAGTACTCCCACGATTACAGAAGATGTCACAACTAATGATGATAACATCCAAAAATCATCTACTGTGACGTCAGAACCTTCGGAGATGGAAGACTTCTTCACGTTGGAAGTGCCAATTGTAAACGTGTCAAGGGGACTGCTCGTTGATTCTGATGAAAAACCTGCAAAAGCATTCGACGTGGACGAGACTTTCGACATGCTTTATGACGTCACTCCTCAGTACGGTGTAACAGTTTGTGCGGATACTTTAATTATAGAAACGCAGTACGTAGCCATGTGATGCCGGCAGAGTAGAATAGCATCACCACATATCCTCCAATGGGTGTCGTAGAAGGCGACTAATGGATCAGCAAAGGGGTATTGATCAATTTATACTCCGTCTACCAATCCGCATTGGGCAAGCGTGGTAGACTACTGTCTTAATCTCCTTCGATGACAAGGAGAGGCCTTGTGTCCCAGCAGTGGGTCGAATTATAAAAGCTATTATAATGACGTTACTATTGGGTACAGTAATCATTATCTTATACATTCACTGCTGGGAACTGGTTAACTCTGATATACACAGATGGCAGGTCGGGTATAACATCACTCCACCTACATGAAAGACTACACAGACAGACTGCCAGCGGCCAGCGTGCGCGGATCCCGCGCATGACCGCATTCCATCGTATGGTAAGCAGAAGTGGAGTCCACATGGGAAGATACCTAGTGTAAGCGCAACTATCATACCGGAAAGGAAGAAGGAAAATGTGACATCAAGGTGAACTTCTGCGTCTTAATAAAAAGAAATGTTACTTACATATCAAAGTAATGTCACTTTATATTTAATACTAGAAAAAATACAGTGAAAAAAAAGACCTGCCTCAGGCGGGAAACGAACCCAGCATCTTCCGCAATCCGGGCAATTTTTTTTCAGTGTATTTTTTCTAGTATTAAAAATATTTATGAATTTGTAAACGCAAAATTAATCCATAATGTAACGTAGTTTCATCTTAACTGGGCGTCAAATATTTCGTTCGGATCTTAGAAGTGCACAAAGATTTGATGAAACAATGTTTACCATAAAAACATAAGCACCAAGCACTGACAAATTTCGACAGCGAAAGCAGAGCCTCGGTGGCGTAGTGGTTAACCACTACGCCATCGAGGCTCTGCAGCCGCCCGGATTGCGGAAGATGCTGGGTTCGATTCCCGCCTGAGGCAGGTCGATTTATTTCAGTGTATTTTTTCTAGTATTAAAAATATTAACGCGTTTGTAAATGCAAAAATTATGTTTGTTAATTGCTTAGACAAAGGATTGGATCCTTTGTCTAAGGTTAATTATGAACTGTGCAGTGCAAAACATACTTACATTGGGGCTCAACTTTAAGTGTTGATTTAGGGAATTTAGTGAGAAAATCGTCTTAATTAACAGGTCCAATGAGGAATACGACACCAGCATGTTACCTGTAGTTCAGTTTTCAATAAACGAGCAGCCAAACAGTCGTCGTGGTGGATCTGAACCACGATATCAACTTCAATACGATTTTGGCATATTTACGCCGGATATGAGGTGCGTGTTTTCTTTGGGCAATATGCATACATTATCATGTCGTACGGTTAGCGTCAGACGTAATTTTTTTAGTCCTAGTCCCCTTTCCTACCCCATGGAGTTATTTGACTATGGTCTTCAGTAAGATTAATATTTTAGTACAGTCAGCACGTCGGGCTTTACAAAACTGTCAAATTTCTCCAAACGATTTTCAACCTAAGGCTATTCAATATAAAGTGCATAATCGATTGGGAAATTTTGACAGTTTGTGGTAACCCAACGTGCTGTTGTCTGTACCTTGTCATGCTAATCATTTCCTGTTTACTCTGAGTAATCATTCAATACTTGTTGGTGACAACAATTACTAAGCAAACGCTGGCGTTGCTACGACATGGTACTAAAGTGTTAACCTACTTTTGATGCTGACTGTACCACTTAGTTTAGTCTAAGGTATTAATTAAAACAAATAGGAGAATGTTTTAAATATTTTATTAATTAAATATACATGATCGATTGATCTTCATATTTGGCTTCATAATAGTCTTTAGCATAGATAGCGGTAACAATGTTGATGGTTCTAAGTTTGTTGTAATAGAAGCGGATTTTAATCTTATTATGTTTGACTATAATTAAATACATATTTTAACAGGTTGTCATTTCCACAATTTTCAACAAAAACGACATCAAAAAAGAAATTATCAAGGATAACAAACGCAAACAAATTATTGCATTTTACGAAAAACAAGACGGCACGCCGTTCTTATGCCAGGCAGACCTTTTTAAGGTAATTTATAATATGAACCACGGCCATTATTCGGTATTCGGCCTATTCGGTCACTTTTTTTAATATTCGGTATTCGGCACAATACTGGATACTATTCGGCCGAATAGCGAATAATAAATTATGGAAAATAAAACCACATATTATTCAAAAATGCGATATTTTGTCTACCAATGGTAAGTTGTGATGATTAAAAAGAAAATCAGCATTTGTTAACAGTAAACGGTTACGCTTTTCTTCATAAATAATATCCGCTTCTGAAAAAATCTTTGCTATGTGCAAAAAAGTGTACTTCTCACGCGTATAGGTATTGTAAGTCTGATGTTACTGGATGTTACCTACTCGTAGTTAAGGGAAATGATATCTAGTTCTAAACTAAATTTAAATCAGAGTTGCTCAGCTGAAATTTAAATTACTTATTAGAAAACGAATGACAAATATTTCTTAATCACATTACTTACATCAATTATTCTATCATATACACAAAAAATTAAACGAATATTTGATCATTAATTTAGTTCGCAATTTTATTTTACATAAGGTATATTAAGTTACTTATAATAACAATCTTATTACTTATTATATTACAGAAAAACATTAAGTAGATCGTCAGAATTATTAGATTCCAATAAGAAATCTGATTTAATACAAAACTTTACTAAATCGCAATTAATAGATAAGACTTCAAGTGTTACTAACATTCAAAATTGGAGAGAAATTGAAGATTTATTATCAAAGGTAAAAGGAAGCAGTATTATTGACAGCAAGAGAGTAACAGAAAATATACATATAAAGGAGTTATTAAAAGCAATATCTAATCGCATTTACAATTACAGTGGTGAGATATTTTTATTTTATAATATTAATTGCCTGTATATTTCAGCCTCAAAACCCCTAAATGTTATAAACTAAACTAACTGAAACGAGACTCTAAAAAAGTAAAAGTAACAATTATTATAATTGTCTTCGGTATATGTTCCAATTATTATTTATATTTCTTCGGTAAAGTTCCACAAACTTATTTGTAGCGTTCGATTCTATCTAACCACTATACATTTGTAATTAAATCATAAAAAATATAGTCTTTATTTACAGTACTTAATCAATCATTGAGGTTTGCCTTTATCTCGGGAACGCGTGTTGAAATTAAAACCATATACTCAAGTCTACAGTCTCTTAAAGCTGTGAAAAAATCAAACTTCTAACTACATTACATCATTCTTCAATCAATTCAAGAATATCTATTAATTTATTAATTTACTTTTTCAGTGTACTTACATCCAAATTTAGATGCCTTTACGGATTTTGTTTATGACCAAGCAAATACTTCAGAAAGCAGTTTTGGTTTGTTCACTACAAGAACAATGTAAGAATTCTCGCAATTATGGAAAATCAAATATAAAATCACAGTAGACTCTATTGTAATTAATTTAAAAGAGATTTTAAAATATTTTCAGCACAAGATATAATGAAAAATTTGTACAGTCGAGTAATTTTAACATGACTAGTAGTACTATTTTCACTACAAAGTTAATCGACTTTGAAAATAACACCGACGGAAATACTAGAGAACCTAATAACTATACTGAAATTATAACAGAGGCAACAAGTAATCAAGATTCAACAACTGTCAAAGGTAAGTCATATTGAATGCAGTTTTACGATAACTAAGTCACTATTAAAATAAAGTTAGCAAAATGAAATAAACAACAGAACAATATAAAAGTTATGAACAGAAATACACCACAAAGGGTGAATTTTTCAGGCAACTGAGATAGTAAAAAAATATTTTGGAGACAAGGTATATCTAGAGAGAGATGGTGCTAACTAAAGCAACTTATAAATAAATCACTTATGTCTTGATCAAACAATGCATCTTGATAAACATCACGGAAAGAAATATATGTACATACATAAAATATATTCATAAAATTTCAGTGTCGGAGCTAAACCAACATGGAATGAATGAAAATAGTACATACAATTTTTCAAACTTCACCACAATTTCAGAAGAAATTATAGTTGAAAATATTAAAACTGTATCTGGGTAAATATGGTTTAAATATTCTATTATTTTTAAAATTAATTATAGAGAGGATTTATACTCTCTTGTATATTGCAAAGAAAAAAAATACGTATGTAACTGAAGTTCGATATCTATAATAGGCATAGTTTTATTGAATGATCTTGATTATAGCTAAAAATATGAAAATCATAGCATAACAAAGAGGACTCGAGCAAAATAATTATTGGATTATGAAATCATTTTAATAAATTTAAAGTAAGTAACTTCGCTTGCAACGATTGAGTTATTACTTTGATTGATGATGTTCGCATTATCCATAAGATAAAGCCCCGTATATACTTTTATTGTTATTGGATTACAGACTGTGATATCAGATGCAGTAAGTGAAGGTTCCTAATAGAATAACGAACCGTATTACCAGTAAGCGAAAAGACAAAACGAATTTAGTCAGATCATTTCTTCATTACCTACTCCTTATCCGAAATAAACTACAAATAATACTAGATATAGAAAGTTATAAATGAGCTAATTTTTAGGAACAAGTTCTCAATTCGATTGTTTTCTTTGTGTTTGTTACTCCGCCACGTAAGAATTTACTTTGATGAATAAAATTAAAAGTAGAATGCTTAACACGGGTAAAAGGAATCAATTCTTACTCAGACTATAGCCGCCCTTGCTGTGGGAATTCATTCCATTCCACCCATGTTAAATAATCTAGTGTTTAGTTTATCGTTCCCTTCAAGTTTCAATGACTACTTTAAATTTTTGTTTTAATATTTTATTTATTTAATAATTTTAAGAATACCTCCTACTTGTTCGAAAAATATGAAACTGTGTCATTTCTGTTAAAGCTTTCTCATCGTGCGGTCGGTTTAAAAGCTTTTTTTTTAATTTAATTTTAAATTCAAAACATAAATCACACTTAGCTATACAAATTAGCTAAACTGATTAGGTATTCCGTGAAATGTGATTGTATGGAATCCCATTATAACTTTTTTCATAATTCTTGCGCTCAGTAAACAACGCATAACGTACCTAAAATAAATTAAATAACACATTAGTTATTGAAACACTGCGTTTCTAACGTTTTATTGTATAGAAAGAAGTTTAACGTAAGTATCTAAAAGTTGACTGTTTTATCGAAAGTTCAGTTAATATTGTTCATGTTTTAAAAAGTATGATTGATTATGTCACTATTAAATTTGAAGTGTTTTTGTTTTGAGAAGGCACCAGTCCCCAATTAATATCAAGGTTCCTGACGTAAGAAGATGTAATTTAATTCAGGAAAGACAACGAAGATGATTTACGTGTATTGTATAACATGACCAAAAGAATTGGGTCCAACTTGTGGCGGACTGTGTTGGGTTAGCTCTTTAAGGCAACATTGGACTTTCTGTGCGATCAAGTCCTCGATGATCTTTATTACTAAGCCCGTAAAGTTGAACTTGTCCGCTTATAAAAATGACACGACCATATTCTCTTACTGATAAAGATCATGCCATGGACTGGAACAGACAAAAAGTCCGTCATCTGCGCTGAGTATCAGCAAAGTGTGGCACCAGAAAAATAAGTTGGTATATATTATAACAATAATTTATTTCGAAAAATTAAATGAGAGATTGGTACTGTAATGAAAGAAAAGTAAACTACGCACAATTACAAACTATCCGGCTTTTGCTGTAGCATTAATTAACTATTACAAGCACAGATTATTACAAGTTACAGTTAAAATTAGACGAAATTAATTTTGGTTAAATTGATAATAATACTCAAAGATCCAGTGAGTTGTGTGGAACGACCATATTCCTCTTTCAAATATTGGACTATAACTTTAGTTGGCTAGTGTGCACTTTGTTAGAATTACAATTATTTTAATCTAATGACAAACGTTTTTTATAAGTAATGTTAAAAAAAACAACAGTTAGAGAATGAATAAATGTCTGAATTAGATATTCGCAATCTCAAGATAAGATTTTGTTTTAAAAATTATCATACTTTTTTAAAATGTGCTGTGCACAGCCATTACGTCTTTAGTACACGCTACAGTGCATGTTGAAATATAAATAGGTAAAAAATAATATTGGTGATTCCTTTGAATTTTTGTAATTATTTGGCGGAGACAACTTATTTTAGATTAAAATGAAGAACAAACCATATAAGCAACAAAACTTAAGTAATAATAAAATGTGTTTTACATAGAGTACCCTCGACTGGGTCAATGGTTGGTCGAGAATCGTGGGAAAACGTAGTACAAGCAGCACCTGTGATGGCGGAGCTTCTTAACCAGACTGTCTCTGTGATGAGCGCTGGGAAGACCACAATGAGTCTATCAGGAAGTCTGATAAAGGAACCGTAAGTATTAACATGATTTAAACAAATCCAGAAATATTAGTCGAGTAGTTCTCAGCGGACTAGCCACTCGAACATGGAGCAGGCAGGGTTGCCAGGTGTTTTCCAAAAAATGCCGAACAGTGACCAAAGAAAAAATCTCATTACTTGTCTTACTTGTCGTATTGCCGATCCTTTCACTCGCGCACAAAAAACCGACGAAACCGAAAACCGCTGGGCAGCATGACGAGCCAGTAAGGTTGCCATACTACGTCTCTGCCTCCTTTCTCGTCTATACTCTCGTCTTCTTCACTCGTGGAGTGTGCAACATCGATGCCGATTGCGTAAAATTTAACAGTCGATTCGTATATTAGGGAGTAAAATTAATCAGAAAAAATACCTCGGTATTTTTTTCATACCGAACACGGTGCTAAAATACCGAACAGTTCGGTAAAATACCGAACACCTGGCAACCCTGGGAGCAGCCTGAATTGGGGTAGTAGCTTCACCTAACAGAAGACCGCAGTCAAATACCACTATATTTTTGTGGTGTTGTGTTTCTGTTGGTGAGTAAGGTTGCCTTGACTAGAGTTGGCAGCGGGTGAGTGTTACGTCAGTGGTACAAGCGTCTATAGGCTACGGTGGCTGCTTAACACCAGGCAGGCCGTGTACATCTGCCATCTTTTTAACATAAAAAAAGGAAAAGACTGGATGGACTGGAAATTGTCCAGTGTTGAAAAACGAAAGAATTAAATTTTAAGCAACCCCCGACATACATTTATACCTAAAACCTCACGATAAAAACCATCTCGATCTTGTTAGCTTTCAAACAAAAAAAAGCGTATCAAAATCGATCCATTCGAACACAGACGCGTCTAACTGATAACTCGCCTGTCTTTGCGTCCGGGATCAATTAATTTTCCGAGCATGCAATTGTTAAAATGTATTCTATATAAAGTAGCAAGTGTACGTTCCTTTGTTTTAATGTTATGTTTGGCAGACAAAAAGGTGGTAAAGGCTACCGTAGCTTATAGGCGCGTGCTGTCAAACCATATCCTATCCCGTAGAACTTAACAGAGTTCTACTGGGTACTTTATCCATCGATTGAAACACAAAGCTTCAAAAATATAGGTAGTTTTTTTGACTGCAGTTTTGTGGAGTAGTGTTGGTAGTTAGTGGAGGTACCAAAATCCTATCAAGAGTACCGTAGTTAGAATTTTGGACCGCACGGGTTGAAAAAAAATGATCGTTTTTTCTCTGTCGAGTATTTTATTTCTTTTGCATTCACTGGGTGATTTTAGTATTATAAAATTTTATACGTAATCAAGAGCCAGACGTTCAAAATTCTTCTAATTCATGCAATTCAATGAGCCTAAAATCGTTCAGTAGTATTTCTATCTTATAGCAGTAACGTCAGGAATCTGTTCTGAATTGTTATTAATTGTTTGGAGCTGGGTGATTTTTAAAGCAAGATCAATTTAAATGCCTGCCGAATCGTAGGCTGTGATTAATTACTTGATTTTTAAGTGTAAGATGGTCTTAAATATTCCTATATTTTGAATGTATCAAACAATTACCTGTACGTTCTTAATATGATATAATCCCTGTCAAAAGTAAACGTTTTGGATTCGGTTCTTCTTCTTCTTCGAGTGGTTATCCTAGTACAGGTTAGCCTGGTATCAGAGTTTCGCAAGTCGCCATTTCTGGATTAATCTGACGTGACTTGCTTACGACTGCTGTCTTTCCACAGCAGCTGGGACCACCAGTTTAATGTGCCTACCAACGCACGGAGGAAAATAGAGTCGAAAATTTTCGGTCACTCATCTGTGTTCCTGCCGCGTACTTGGTAGACGATGGAGGTTTTGTGATTGTTGCGGAGAACGCATTCGGCCTTCTCGGGTTCGGTTGATACGCGATAAATAGCGCGGCAAGGCCACTATTGATTTCCTCAAGACCTGTTTCCTTCTAATTCAAATTTCTTTCAGGATAGTACGAAAAAAACGCGAATTAAGGCCGATACCAATAGAGATAGCGCGGCCTCATAATATGACAACGAGGAAGACTATCGTTACAGCAAGTATGCGATCGTTTGACATTTCCGACATGCAAGACTTCGTGCAACTGGTCGAGTTGCAGGACGACGAGGTTTAACACAGTATATTATTTTTATCTCATATTTACGCGAAACCAAAAGGAAGGGTTATGATTTTAGCAGTCTAATTGTGTACTCGTATGTAACGTGGGAGGAACATACGTAAATACCAAGAGTATTTATGTAGGTATGTTGCTTCGTAGCGCCTAAGTTATGCATCCGATTTTGATAAATAAGGTATCAATCGATTCGTTATTATGGCTAACATAGTAACGGTAATGGTAACATAGTACGGGTAACATAGGCTACATTTCAACCGACTTTAACAAAAGGAGGAGTCAATTTTATCTATTAAACTAAAATTTTAACTGAATTCCTTTCTTTTTTCCGTATTCGGGTTAGTGTTATACAGTTTTTGCTTGTATTTATTGTGTAAGCAAAATCAGTCATTTGTCTGCCTTGCTTCCATTTTTATCATGGGTCAGCTTAATATATGTTTACTTTTCCAACTTCTTTTTCCAGTCATCATCGAAATACGCACTTCTTTGTCATTCTATACCCCATGCTCCTTGCAATCAAAAACATAATTAAGGAAAATTTGGCTGATAGTTTTACGATCGGTATTCGTCGTTTTTTTATATAAAAAACTTATATTTGTATAGGAAACTTGAATAGCGCCCCGCGGAAAGAAACGCATATTTCCAATACAAAATAAAATATATATTTTTTTCAATAAATATTCAACCTTTTTCACATCTATATAGTTTATTGTGTATTGTGTGTTATAGTGCTATTAGTAATCTGGACAAATTCAAATAAATTTTCAATGTTCTAAAATTCTATTGAATTGAATCAAAGCTGTTAAAGAAAGTCAACATCATATTCTTTCTAATGTGTGGTACTACATCTTGAAATACAGTACTGAATATAGTTAAAAAAAAAAAGTTAACAACTGTATTCATTATTTTACTATACATACCGTATAACATAATTATAAGTCGTTATAAGATATGTTCTTATTGAGATTTTTTTTGAAGAAATATTTGTTTTGCATGCATTAATTTATTCTCCATGTTGTAGCTACACGACCGCGTGGCCTTAAGATACTTGCGCCAGTACGTCGGCCCTACATTGTTTAACATTTGCGACTACAAAGAACCTAAGGCTCGTCACGTTTTCCTGTTCAATTCTTCCAGAATAGTGTTTGCAATTAGCAATTTTACGGTTAGTGACATTTGAGAGACGAATACCCTGTATTCCTTGAATTCACCGTGGGTACTGGGGCTATCGCGTTGGACAGGGGAGCCAGTAGCAGTGCCTGGGTCAAATGACTCCATTCCACCGGATGGTAAGCAGAAGTGGAGTCCAAATGCGAAGATAGCTAGTGCGAGAGATAAACCGCTGCGCTATATAGCCACCCTCGCCTTGCCAACCTGCAAGGTGCTTCTTCACGCCTCTTTAGAATGAAGAAGGATTGTAGGAAGGAGGGAACACGTGTGCTGGCAGTGAATCCCTTTTCTTGATTGTGGGACAAAGAAACGAGTTGCCAAATTTCTTAGTTCGCGTTGGAATGTTAGCCACAGTTTGTCGGTGACAACGTAGACGAGCACGCGTAGTCCTTAAAAGGAAGGGAGATTGTGCGATTAGGGAAAAAAGATCCTCAGAGCAGTAGCTGTGGTTCGGACGGTAGAACGCGCTCAATGATGTAACATCGCGACGCAATTGGAGAGGCTCAAGATGTTTGGTTATCTCTTCGTTACCGATGATGCGGCTTAAAATGCAGTTCCACTACCGTACAGTTTCCGCCTCCGTGTGTGGAGCGCTTTATACTCTGACTATGTTTAAGTTTGCATTGCTCTGTAACTCTATTTTCTTAATAACAGTTGGAAAGGATGACGATGATAGTGACACCAGCTCGAACGCTCCTCACCAGCAATTCTAGGTGCTCTGTTGCGAGCTTGGAGTGTCAGGTGTACGGGACCAGAGTCTGTATTGATAACGTCAATGCCTGTGATGGCGTGCCTAACTGTGGAGCCTATGGTATATATTATTTTTAACAATAAGTACCTAGCCTAGCACCTAAGATTCATATTGATGAATAGTTTTCTGACGCTGTCTTCGTGGAATGGTCAGTTACGCTGCATGCACATAGACCCGGGTTTGAATCCTGGTAGGTACACCTTTTTGTGTATGAATGAACTAAAAACCAGATTAAATGCAATAAAAAAGTCCAAATATTCAAGAAAAATTGCTAAAATATGCAACATGAAATAATAAAAAAGTCGCATATTAAAATACAAAAAATGTATACGACAAAGTCTATACTGCAAATTCGATCCCATGTGTGTAAATATGCATATGCAATAAATATGCATGATTTAAAAAAAAATTGCTAAAATATGCAACTAACGCTGAAAAGGGGTTCAATATGCAAATGATGCATATGCAATATGCATTTGGATATAATCCGGTCTTTATATTTTGGCATAGATGATTGGTGTGGGTGTGGAAACATTTATTAAGTATATTGAAAAGGTTTGCTAGTGTATCAAGCCAGTTTGGAAAACTATTGTCTAAAGTTTTGAAAATTTCACAGATGTCTATGATGAAGATCGTTTGATGTGCGGCGTCGTTGTTGGTCTACAGCATAGTGTATACTTGGCCGCAATAACTTCCATCGCTGTCTTATTAACATTGATCTACACCATACACTATTGGCTTAAACGATGTGTACCCAGAGTCTCCGAAGCCTTCTTTATCTACACTGACGATGCCGAAAATATGTAAGCACATAATTAATATCTACAATGATTTTAAATTAAAAAATCGGGAATGGTCTCCCCTTGACTTTCCGTCTCCCGACTCCCCTTGACCGCGGAAACGACTCAAAAGTTGATAGAAACCTTATATTTTGATGTCATACATTCATGTTAAATTTAGTTGCAATAATTTAAAGCATACTCGAGTTATCGTGCTAACGCACAGACATAAACACAGACATAATTCCAAAAACGGTATTTTTTACTCAGGGAGGTCCAAAATGTGTAAATCCGTCAAAATCTCG
Source organism: Elophila nymphaeata (assembly GCA_955850985.1). Taxonomy (NCBI): domain Eukaryota; kingdom Metazoa; phylum Arthropoda; class Insecta; order Lepidoptera; family Crambidae; genus Elophila; species Elophila nymphaeata. The sequence continues at coordinate 13,533,930 of OY039069.1, read as the reverse complement.
AGTTCGAACTTTTTAACGATTACAAGACTTCCTCAATACTACGTATACGAGAAAGTAAATATATATGATATTTTTAGGAGTTAGTAATCTTTAATATTGATTTAATTTCTTTGCAGACTTTATTTAGAGACAATTATGCGATCCCCTTTTGACATAGATAGTGATTCGAAAGCGATATATCCCGGAAGTTTATTTGATAACAGTGATAAATACAATGCCAATAAAGTCAAACGCCCGAATATATTCTCTAGAACATGCGAAGCATGTTGTAATTTTTTCACATGCAAACTGAAACGAAATAAGGACGTGTGTTCGTTAGAAGCTGACATACCAAAAGATTTTCGCGAAGCTAAGAAAACTTTTTCATTCACTGAATTTGAGTTAAGCAAAATTACAAGTAAAGCGGGCAAAGATGTGTCCGTGCAAACCGGAGAAAGTTTAGAAATTTCAAAGGAAAACGAAGAAAGCACTGTGAAACCTCCAAAGTTTATAACACGTAACAAAGAGTACAGTAGCACTCGGCGAGTAGCTCAACACTGTATACCCAGTTCTACAAAAGATACAGTGAAAAAATATGTCGACGAGCTAAATGTTCTAAAGTTTTTAAAAGATTCCAAGTCAAATTCTATAGAATCTAACTCGTATGCAACTTCTCGTGTTGCTGTTGATCCAGTAGAAAAATGTAGTGATGAAGAAGAGGAAGAGGAAATTAAAATGCATTTATATGATATTCACGATGATGATAAGGGAAGAAAACGAAAACAGAAATCTTCTAAGCATGAAGCAAAAGCAATTGCAACTATTTTTGAGGATCAGCCTATCACGAGCATTAAATGTGAATCAACAAATCGACTAGCAAAACATTTAAGATTTGAAGAAGAAACGGTTACTATTCCAAATTATGGAGATGAGAAAAACATACCATTAACATCGGATGTTAAAGAAAGATTGCATGCCAGTGAAGATAATATGGATACCGATGAAATGCGAGTAAAAACAAGTAGAGATTTCAAAAGATTCTGGGGAGGGAAAAGCAAGAAAACGAAAAAGAAATCACAAGTTTTATTGCACTGAATGTATCTTTGCACCAGTATCAATAAAGCTCAGTAAAAATTAAATATAACTTTTATAACTCCGGTACACGACAAAGATGGCTACCGCTGGTCCCGAGCAGCTATTTCCTAATTAAGACCAATTGTGCACCGGATGGACACGTGCCAAAATGTAGCATGTCTTTTTAAACACATTCCGTCATTGTGTACGATTTGGATATTTTCCGTATCATTCTAATCATAAAATTATCATTCCACATTATCAGAATAACAAGTTCATAGTTATGTTAAAATATAAATACCTAGGTATACTCATTTTTCTTTTTTCTTATTTATTGATTTTCGAAATTGTGTTTTCGATTCGAGTAGGTAGATCATCATTTTTCAACAATTTTAGCAAGAATTGCTATTAATTCTACAGAATATTAATAGCCAATTAGATTTTTTTAAAGTGACTAAATTCTCTAAAGAAATTTCCAAATTGTTAGTCGATAAAACGTTGCAAAACAAATCGTCAAACTTTCAATCAGCAATCATTTGAAGTGTAACTAGTTGTGTGCACGAGCATTCTTAACAACGGGTAGTTTTATTGGCTTCAATGATATTTATCTTTGCTTTTATGTCAGCTCCAAAAAAGATAGATGTAAAAGTGTCAGACTAGAGTCGGGAGCCGGTGCGCGAGGTCATTTCAATTGAAATCAATTAAAGCAATTGAGTTCAATTGAGCCAGCGGCAGATTCTGCGTCGCGCCCGTCGTCAGAGAGATTTTATGTGAAGCGCCTACGCTTGTCACATGAGTTGACTCATGTACATTATGTACGTATCTACTGAAAAACACATAGCTCCGGCTAGGTACTTCGTCGAAAGTTTAGATGACTTCCCTGTTTTGTAATCGTAATCGTAAAATTTATGTTATCTCCAACTGTGGGTATATCATGTGGTTAAATGATTCATAATGAAAACGCTTTGTTTATAACGATAACTCTAACTTTGTTTTTTATATAAATAGTAGGAATGAAACTCTTTATAGTAAGTTTAAGATAAACTGTCTACAATTTGTTTTTGTATTCTTATTTTTGAATGAAACGCATAAAAGAGGATATAAAGCACTCTTCCCTTATGCAAAATTCATTAAATACTTAAGTCAAATAATATTCGTTAATCACTTTTAAACAACTTTTTATATAATATATTTGCCAATGATTTATTAATTAGGTTTCAGATTTTAGTTTGGTTGATGGTAGGACTTGTTTTAATTTCGCCTGGCTAGGTAGCATCATCTTATCAACTGACTATTCCAATAGCCAGTACCTAAGTGGTTGGGGTTCCGGGTGAAGATCGCTTGTACCTTAGGCTTGATCCCTGTTCTTAGCTTCCCCGTCAAGCACAAAAAAATAGCAAAAAGGCTTACCAATAACAAGTTTTTTCTCTTTTAATAAAACTTGTTATTGAAAGAGATAAAACTTGTTATTGAAAGCATAGGTAGGTACAGTTAACGGCAGAAGTAGATGAAAACAAAATTCATCAAAAAGAAAAATGTTTGCACATATGAATAGTATGTACACAAGTAAAATGACGCTAATATATTTAAAGCGCGTAATCATTGGTGTAATTCAAACCTAATTTTAATATATATCTATGATGTTTAGTTTTCATTCTGACCATCTACCTTTGTTCTTGCTCGTAGGAGTCACTGGACTGTAAGCGCGTTAACTTTTAGCCCACGCAGATTTTCTGGTGCACTTGTAAGCGATTCACATAGGTAAGTAAAGAGGAGGTAGAAACAAAGTAACTTCACAACAAAGCAAAATAAAATAATTAAACTAAAACCAATTACAATAAAGAGATCATCTTTCTCATGTCGTAATCTTACGAATGGTGCCAAATGCGAATGATAAATAATTATTATCGATAAATGCATATACATAAGTTTTGTATTAGAACATCATTACTGTGGTGTAGTTAACTAAAAAAAATCTAACCTATACCACAGTGGTGCGGTTTTGTGGTGTCGTTGACAATGCATGGAACTTTAGGTAGTTTTTTATCGGACATCTCTTGTTCAAAGCAAATAAGTGAAATGAAGAATAACTATAGCATTGCATTGGTTACGCAATGTGATATGTGTCCTACTTAATCTTTATTGTTTAAAGATTTATTGCTGTACCGAAGCTAGAACGGCAATTCTTCAAATTGAGCGTCTAAAGTGAATGTTTAGAAGAATTTTGAGAAACTGGATTTTTTTATATCACAATATTAAAAATTTTCAATTTGTCCATAGTACACATATAAGACCAAGGTAATACAAAAGATAGTGTACGATTATAAATAATTTACTGGATATAAAAATCCAGTAGGCCACTTTAAGGCCACGATTTGTAATAGAAGAAATTTGAACTCGATTTTCCTTTGTGCTTCGGATCCCGGCTGCTGCCGAAAGTTAGCCGTCGTACCCAAGGAGTATTGGTGTTGGGCAAGCGACTGGTTGTAAAAATCTAATGCCAAATCCTATAGCAATTTGTCGATAGCAAGACATACAGCATCAATCCCAAATAAATTGGAAGCAATGTAGGAAAAAGCAGAAAAATATCCAAGTTGGTACCAACTTGGATATTTTTCTGCTTTTTCCTACATTGCTTTACCTACTAAATTAAACTTTAAAACCACGATTTGTAATAGAAGAAATTATCTTCTATATACTAATACTAGCTGTCCCGGCCACGCGTTGCTGTGGTAATTTCATACTACGGACCTGTAACATTGTTTCTGCAGTAAAAAAATATGACTACTTATCAAGATAAAAACTATCCTATCTCTCAAGTTGGATCAAACTGCACAGTTGCACACGTAGTACAAATTTGATTAAAATCGGTTAAGTAGTTTAGGAGTCCATCGCGGACAAACAATCGTGACACGTAATTTATACAGGGTGGAATTTCGTAATGCCACCTGAAGGGAAAGTACTCTTAATACTGTAGATAGAAAATTTTACTCAAAGGAAACATTCCTTTATTTTTGAAAAGAAAGAAAACTGCTTTCAAAGGTTTTCGAAACTTCGCTTGCCACACACACACATGGCTTTCCTTTCCTTCCAATTATCAAGTTTGTTGGAGAGATTTCGTCTTTATAAATGATCCTAACGATCGATGCAATAAAAGTACATAGTGTAATTTTTACAGATTTTAGTTGGTTCGATTTTCGGGTGTGGCAAACGAATTTTCAAAATTTTTTGAATGCAGTTTTCTTTCTTTTCAAAAATAAAGGAATGTTTCCTTTGAGTAAAATTTTCTTCTCTATTCGGTTCTCCTGGAACCCTCAACCACATACGGACTGCCTATCTTCATCATCAACAGCTATATAATGTCCCCACCGAGGGGCTCGAGCCTACCCCACATTAGGGGCGATTAGGCCTTTGTCAACCACGCTGGCCAAGTGCGGGTTGGTCGACTTCACACACAACCTAAGAATTTCTTCATAGGTATGTGCAGGTTTCCTCAAGATGTTTTCCTTGACCGTAAAAGCGTCGATTAAACGTACATATGAATTCAAAATTTGAAAACATATAGGTACGTGGCTGGGTTCGAACCAGTGCCTCCCGGGTCTGCTTATCTTGTGGGAACACAAATCTTGTTTTAAAAGATTATTATTATCGCCAGATTATGATAAAACTATGATTTCCTGTCTATATGTCTGAGACTGTGCGCTGAAGAAGTCGATAGCGCCGCGGTCATGCATTCTTCGTAACGATCACGAAAGCTAAGCTACGAAGCGGCTAGCCGTAAAAATCAAACAGTATTGTCATACTGCACCGACCACAAATTTATTGGGAGCAGGGTAAGAAATAAAGAGATGTCTGAGACGGCTGCGCTCCGTATTCCGTCGTTACTATCATTCTGTCGGAAATTCAACGAGTTCCCACGACAGCTACGCTCTGCGAGCTACGTGCTGAGCTTACAGCGCTGACGATCAGCGGTGGTCTTAGGCAATTCAAAAACAGTTTCCTTTCAAAGCGTAAAATTCAATCGACGTCTACTTGGGGGCCGTCCGTTAATCATGTGATGTTTTTTAGCATTTTTAAGCCCCCCCCCCCCCCCCCTTGGTGATACGTGGTGAGGTTTAAGACTACCCCCCCCCCCCCCCCCCTTAAAACACGTGTATTTTTAGTGCACAAAGAATCTTATTTTTAGTATATCTAATTTTATTCTTGGAAAATTAAGGTTGTTTTTTACTGGCATAAAAAAAATAAAATGACTGGTGAAAAACATATTATTATGCGCAACATACATGCGCGTTTGACGAATAAATTAATACACGTGATATTTTACTACACTCCCCTACCCCCTTGTGATATTTTGTGATTTTTGCCGAACTCCTCCCCCCCTTTCTGAGCTTCACGTGATTAATGGACGACCCCTTATCACTGATTGACTATGAGCGATTTATTTAATACTTGTCACCTTTGCATTGCGCTAATAGTCGACGCGTTTGTGTGAAAAACGTTCCTAAGCGATTTTGGCCTTATGGGTCACCCGCTCGACCGCTCAAGCAAAACGTAGATATTATCACAGGCTACGTATAGTACCTACGTCTAAAATAAGTACCTATATACCGAAATTGTCCATAAAATTTAGAATTATAAAATTAACAAAATTCCTGTCGTGATCAAGTCATGAGATGGGAGTCAAAACTGTGACTTGAATCGAATCTTAATTTCTAAAACAAATATAAATTTTGTATCTATTTCAAATTATCCTGTCATGTATAAATGTGATTTTTTTTAGATTTTTAATGATTTTATTATCTACGCTTTCACAATTACAAATCACACTATTCAACAGATTATCATAAAATAATCCTTGAACATACATTGCTAGGGGCACAGAAAAGGACACGGCAACGGGATCTACCTTGATCAAGAAAATAGAACCGTTTGTGAGAGATAGATACCTAAATACCGTTTTGAAAAAATCTTTGTACATATGTAAACATGAGCCAAGCTGAGGGCAAATACTAGTTAGCTTGCATTCAGCATATTATGCCGCTTATTACATGCCCAGGCATGAACCTATGCATATACATTACATTAAGTCTTTTTATATCGCGTAATATCTAAGAAAACTACTTCATATAGATTAGGTACCTATATTTTTTACGAAACTTACCCAAGACCGGATTTACAACAGACACAACTTCTATATACATTACAACACACTTATAAATAAGTGACACGCTATTATATTCGGGCAGTTGCTATTATCGTCGGCAAGTCTCACGCACACAGCATACGTTGGGTTGAAAGCATCGGACGCACCACACGTATTCATCACTCGATAGCAAACTTCAAAAATCACTGCACTCCACTTAGGTTTATCATTCACTTCGATTGGTAGTTAAACACTATTCAACTGTCGAAATTCGCTGACCGTGACCCAATTCCAATGTGTCGAACTGCAAATGCGAGAAGTGCATCACAGAGTGCAATTCGTGCTGTCTGAAAGTCTCCAATAAGCCCAATGAAGCAGAGATCCCGCTGGCGAGCGCCAGCACCAACCTAAATAGACTCTGATCATCTAAATTGACTTCAATTAAATAACAACCGAAATTGTTGAAATGCGCCATTACTCCCTCGACGCTAATCTAAGTGCCAATAGTCAGGGCGAATGTTTTATTAATAATCCCGGGCAATAACTGTTAATTAATAATTAAGCGATCGTGCGTCGATCAGCTGCATCAGTGCGCGTGCGCCGCTCGGGCCGCGCCTGCCGCCCGCCAGTAGCTCGCTGCCTTGTTCTTCGTAGCTAAAGGTGCTGCTCTACCACTTATTTTAGTGTTTTGGAGATAATGTTGGCCTTATACTTACTATTCATTTTTGAAATTATAATACTAGTACATTTTCAGTTCTGTGAAAAGTTTTCATTTTAGTAAAATTTAATTTGGTGTAAAATCTTTTTGATTTTGTTAATACAGTATATGTTTAAAAGTTAAGATGTAATAAGTGAAAATATAAGTTTTCGCATTCAATCTGATCACTTTCCCACGGCTATAAATCATTGTGGAGACATGTGAGTATTGTTGATACGGATTTACAATGAAACGTTATGGACTTTCAAAATAATGATGTGGGCGTTCGCGCCCTAATACCATCTATCGAAACAAACAAAATATCGGGTGAGTTTGTGGGAATCCCGCATGGTGTCGGAGAAACGGCGCGAGGCCCGCAGCTCGCCGCTTTGCTCCGCAGCGCGCCGCGGGGTGCCAACGGGGGAGGGGCTGCGCTCGCTTCGCATTGGCTCGCGAAGGCCCCGACTCGACAGGCGTAAGCGCCGTCCCCTCGTGATGCAATCTCTCACCTCCTACCGCACGCTACAGCCCAAAATACAACTCCGTACTCGGCTCCCGACTGCCTCGCACGCACTACTCATTGGCTCCGATCCTACGTCGAGAGACGTATTATGGTAATATAAATTGACCAACCGTAGAGCAAATTCGGTTAGTTCGTTAAAGTTGATTAAAGCCATTTAACCGGTAGACGAGGCTACGAACGGCGCGAGCGTTCGTCGATCCCGAGGGCTCGATTAAATGAAGTTAAATTGTTTAATATCGGAGTCGGGTGATCGGTCGTGAGGAGCTGTGCAGCGAGGCCGTCGCGACGGAGTCTAGTGAGGTGGGCGCCGAGGTTGCGGGCCCGCACCCGCCGGCCGACGGCTACATGTACGTGTGCGGGGACGGCTCGGCGGCTGGCGCGCGCTATGAGTGCGCCTTCGAGCCTGCCGCTGCCATCGACCAGCCCACCTTTGAAGACCACATGTTCGGGGAGTTCGGCAAGGAGCGCCACGTCCAGGTGGTGGTTGGCGCCGGAGGGGAGCTCTACCGCGATGACATGCCCGTGTTCGCGGCCGACCAGAAGCGGAAGGAGGAACCGCTGATGCTACAACCAGTAGAGTCAACGGCAGCACAGCATCCGCCGCCGCCTCCACCACCAACGACAACAAAGAAAAGTGACAAGAAGAAGAACGACAACAATGGAATAAAGAAGAAGAAAACGAGGTAAGCGATTTTCTTTGCTCGCAAGTTAAGTCTGTAACTCCGTAGCTAAGATGCAGCTACACGCGTAGTCAAGACTACGAAGAAACTCTACGAAGATTCTCGTAGCTACAATGCACTGTAGCAAGATGTAGCACGCTACAAAATGAAAAGCTTATCATGTAAGTAAAGTATGTAGGTGTTATGTTTTTAATTTTTTGTTTTATACCTAGCCCTTTATATTGAGTAAATAACATAATATTATTTTTTGTAGCAGAAATAGTGTCTTCTTTGTTACTCAAAATAACATAAACAAGGGTCTCGTTGAGGGTGAAATGTATTATCATTAAGTAGGTTTATGATAAAACAAAAAAGATCTATATATTTCTCTTTTTAGCTAAAGCGATATTTCGAATTTATTGTAATAGTTATTGACCTTGCCAATTATAAAGGCGTTCCGTTTGTATTATATTATTTGAGTTTTTTTTTTTGCAAGGTGGCTATGAAGTAGTGCTGCCAGGCCTGTCGACTTTATCCACAATTTCGTGGAGACCCGAAAACCTTACCTATTCACGATTACACTACAAAAAGTTAGTGTCACACCATTCTGGTTAATAGTAAAAGTGGTATAGGATTTGCGAATCACAGAAGTCGACGTTTTTGTACCTATGTTTTCGATTTCCCATTATGTTACTCGCCCAAATTAAATTTTAGCGAAATATTAATAATATATTTAATATATTAATAAAAATATTTTTAAATGAAAAGGTCTACTGTGTGATCCTATCCCATATCATCAGCGGAAATGGAGTCCAAATGTGAAGATAGTCAACTAGTGCAAAATAAAATATACCTACGCACCACAACACTCGCCTCGGCGACCTTCTTCGTGCTTTTTTTGAAGGGACCAGGATTGCAAGAAGAGAAAACGCGCGACATAGAGTTGTCAAATTTTTTTATTCAGATGGCAGTTGCACAGTTTGTCGTACATTTGATTATTCACTCTACTACTCGTAGATGATTAAGTAGTACCTAATTATTAAACAACAACAGCGGCAAATGCCGTATCTGACGGATGCGATCATAACAGAATTTTGACGCTGCACAGTATCACTGACTTCCATGACACTATCCTCCTTCCCATGGACTTCTGGAAACCTCACTTACTGACAAAGTGTTATTTCAAAGTACAGACAACAGCACGTTGGGTTACCACAAACTGTCAAATTTGCCCAATCGATTATGCACTTTATATTGAAGAAGAAATTTTACAGTTTTGTATAGCCCGACGTGCTGTTGACTGTACAATCCCCGAAGTCGCAAGTCTCTCCATATTCGTGCTGTTAATCAGTCTCCTGTCTCCTACCATCATTGTAGTATGTACATTCGGTCTAAGCTGTAAGAGCTAATCAAAAATACGTTTTTTATGATAATAATATGATTAATGTTTTTCGTCAAATAAAGTTCAAATACAAACTTTATTGTACTAAGCACGTGTCGTTTGAGCTCGGCACGCGACTATTTTCAGCACAGGTGTTACGCACCCCATTCCGATGGACGATCGCCGCTCATCCGCTCATGCACCCCTGTTTGACATTTGCATTACTAATTCGATGATTTTCAAAATGCGATAACAACATATGGTTGGATTCTTTGAGGGCTTTTATTTAAATAAGCAATTGAGATGGGTAACATATTATATTTGGAGATTTATTAAAACAATAAAGAGTAATTTCTGCTAATATAAAAGTGTGGATGGCGACAGATAATACATATCATATTATCTTTAAGTATCTACTAATTGGAGAACAAATAATTTTCACAAACAGATAATTATAATGGTATTTATTTAATTTTTAATTAAATAATATTTATTTATTTAATTAAAAAAATTATGCCGGTAGCATAATACGTTGGCAGCTACAGTGAAGGATAATAAGTAGAATGTAGCAGCTTGATAATCAGCTGTAAGCTTTGATTTATTTTAAACTGACAATGGTGCCAATTCCGTTGTGCCACTCTCTAAACTAAACTAACCTAAAAAATTTCTAATTTTAATTTAGTTCTAATCATTTTCTATTCTGTTGTCACGTCTAACCTAATTTAATCTTTCTTTTTTGACAGGACTAGCGCGTCTTAGTTGAATTGAACAGTGTTACCCGCTAAAGTAGATTGATAAAAATAAAGAACGAATGGAGAATGAATGAAAGGGGTATTTTTAAGAAAATTTATAATAATAAACTTTTTAAAATTAATTTGAAAGTAGTTAAAGGTATTAACCAACGTATGTGAGTTAAACGAAAGCATAAAAACTATTATTTTAATTTTTTTTTAATATATTTGAATTAAAACTTTGGAAATGTTTAGCGGAAAATACTGACATCAAAATATGGATTTTTGTTTCGATAATTCAAAATTGCATTGGAGTGGATTTTGTGCAGGAAAGCGGTGTTATTTTTATTCATAAATTATATCCGTGTTGACGAGCAGTTACCCGTTAAGGAGAGATAGAAGAGGACAATTAGTATTGTCCTCTTCTATCTCTCCTTAACGGGTCTGCCACTAATTATCAGTCACTCTGTATATAGAAACAGAAAACACATGCAACGTTCACGTACACGTCTATGTGCATACGATATGAATGCAACAGTCCCGAGGGCCTTTTTTTGTTTTGTTGACGGGTTGGTCAAATGCATTTACGCATCGTCCCTGCGGGGTGGTGCCAACCGCAGGGGATATGTGACACTCGAGGTAAAGGCGTTCCCTCCATACCCACTAAACATCCTCCCCGGCCTGACCTCCAGTGCGCTATTACGGGATGGCTCGTGATCTGCGCACGTGAGCACAACTACACCGAGGCCGTCCCAATGCTGCCTGTCTAGGCACTCCTTGTACTAATTGGTGGCCAGCAGCCACTCCTCCACCGACGGCTGCTCGGCTTGGTGCGTCCTCCTGACGAGAATACAGGGAGCAGCCATCGGACCGCACCCGCGGGACTTCAGGCGCGGTCGTGACCCTGAAAAGGGCCGTCCGGAAGTAGCCGTGGTGGGAAAACAAAAACCAACTCGACGATGGCATGTGACTTTGAATATCAAGGGGACACACTTGACATCAAAAGCCACACACCCGCCGAGAAAGTTTCCCCACCACGTTACCATGGTCCGTCACGAGGAGGCTTCCGAACGGTCCAGAGGGCCTAGACAACATGCGTTTCCACATTCGCTCTTGCTAAATCAAAAAATGGATGGGATTGACATAGGCAATCGAAGTGACTTTTCGATCGCTCATGTCAATCCCATTCATTTTTTGATTTAGCGATAGCGAGAGCGAGTGTCGAAATGCATGTTGTCGAGGCCCTCAGTAATGCTTTGCATCGTGTTATCAAATGTTTCTTTCTCGCTTGAAGATATGGCTGTATGGGCTATATCCCTTTCCCATCCCGTGATAGGGAAAACAAAAAACAAGTGGATAGTTTTTCTACTTATAAAAAAAGCCTGTCTACCTCCATATACCTCTCTACGGAACATAACAAACCTGCTAATACAAAATTCTCCATCTTTCATACGGCTACCCTACTACTTATTTTCGAAATCTAATTAATCCCACTAGAGCTGATTCTCTGATTATGCGTGATGAACACAGATCACTTAGTTAATAATAATAATAATATATTTCTACGCTCACACCAATTATCTAGCCCAAATTAAGTATCTTTAAGAACTTATGTTATGGATACCTACTAGTTAGCGGACAAATATACTTACTTAATAATCTACATATTTTTATAATTAAACTTCAATTAATATATAAACAACCATGACTCATGAACAAATGCTCGTGTTCATCACACATTTGCCTCTACCAGGACTCGAACCCGGGCCGCCCGATGTGTAGGCAGCGTTACTGACCACTCCACCACGGCGGCGTCAAAGTTGGTGATGAACTATTCATGTGTTCTCAAAAACTAATTTTAATCGACATCAATTTACACGTAGTCTAAATTTAGTTTGACATTTCTAAATTTAGAGATATTTTGACATAAAACTTAGACAACAGAATAGCGAATAGCTAAATTGAGTAACTAAATCAACTTTAATCCTGTCAGATTAAAATTTAGTTTATTTCTGTCATTTTAGTCCGTTACAGAATAGGAATCGCAATCTGACAGCACTAAACCTAATTTTAGTTAAGTTTAGTCTAGTTTGTGCCAACGGAATCGGCACCATTGGTGCCAATTCCGTTGTGCCACTCTCTAAACTAAACTAACCTAAAAAATTTCTAATTTTAATTTAGTTTTAATCATTTGCTATTCTGTTGTCACGTCTAACGTAATTTCTTTCTTTTTGACAGGACTAGCGCGTCTTAGTTGAATTGAACAGTGTTACCCGCTTAGTAGATTGATAAAAATAAAGAACGAATGGAGAATGAATGAAAGAGGTATTTTTAAGAAAATTTATAATAATAAACTTTTTAAAATTAATTTGAAAGTAGTTAAAGGTCCTAACGAACGTATGTGAGTTAAACGTAAGCATAAAAACTATTATTTTAATTTTTTTCTAATATATTTGAATTAAAACTTTGGAAGTGTTTAGCGGAAAATACTGACATCAAAATATGGATTTTTGTTTCGATAATTCAAAATTGCATTGGAGTGGATTTTGTGCAGGAAAGCGGTGTTATTTTTATTCACAAATTATATCCGTGTCAGTGCATTAGCAGTCACTCTGTATATAGAAACAGAAAACACATGCAACGTTCACGTACACGTCTATGTGCATACGATACGAATGCAACGGTCCCGAGGGCCTTTTTTTGTTTTGTTGACGGGTTGGTCAAATGCATTTACGCATCGTCCCTGCGGGATGGTGCCAACCGCAGGGGATATGTGGGACTCGAGGTAAAGGCGTTCCCTCCATACCCACTAAACATCCTCCCCGGCCTGACCTACAGTGCGCTATTACGGGATGGCTCGGGATCTGCGCACGTGAGCACAACTACAACGAGGCCGTCCCAATGCTGCCTGTCTAGGCACTCCTTGTACTAATTGGTGGCCAGCAGCCACTCCTCCACCGACAGCTGCTCGGCCTGGTGCGTCCTCCTGACGAGAATACAGGGAGCAGCCATCGGACCGCACCCGCGGGACTTTAGGCGCGGTCGTGACCCTGAAAAGGGCCGTCCGGAAGTAGCCGTGGTGGGAAAACAAAAACCAACTCGACGATGGCATGTGACTTTGAATATCAAGGGGACACACTTGACATCAAAAGCCACACACCCGCCGAGAAAGTTTCACCATCACGTTACCAGGGTCCGCCACGAGGAGGCTTCCGGACGGTCCAGAGGGCCTAGACAACATGCATGTCCACATTCGCTCTTGCTAAATCAAAAAAATGGATGGGATTGACATAGGCAATCGAAGTGACTTTTCGATCGCTCATGTCAATCCCATACATTTTTTGATTTAGCGATAGCGAGAACGAGTGTCGAAATGCATGTTGTCGAGGCCCTCAGTAATGCTTTGCATCGTGTTATCAAATGTTTCTTTCTCGCTTGAAGATATGGCTGTATGGGCTATATCCCTTTTCCATCCCGTGATAGGGAAAACAAAAAACACGTGGATAGTTTTTCTACTTATAAAAAAAAGCCTGTCTACCTACATATACCTCTCTGCGGAACATAACAAACCTGCTAATACAAAATTCTCCATCTTTCATACGGCTACCCTACTACTTATTTTCGAAATCTAATTAATCCTACTAGAGCTGATTCTCTGATTATGCGTGATGAACACAGATCACTTAGTTAATAATAATAATAATATATTTCTACGCTCACACCAATTATCTAGCCCAAATTAAGTATCTTTAAGAACTTGTGTTATGGATACCTACTAGTTAGCGGACAAATATACTTACTTAATAATCTACATATTTTTATAAATAAACTTCAATAAATATATAAACAACCATGACTCATGAACAAATGCTCGTGTTCATCACACATTTGCCTCTACAACGACTCGAACCCGGACCGCCCGATGTGTAGGCAGCGTTACTGACCACTCCACCACGGCGGCGTCAAAGTTGGTGATGAACTATTCATGTGTTCTCAAAAACTAATTTTAATCGACATCAATTACACGTAGTCTAAATTTAGCTTGACATTTCTAAATTTAGAGATATTTTGACATAAAACTTAGACAACAGAATAGCGAATAGCTAAATTGAGTAACTAAATCAACTTTAATCCTGTCAGATTAAAATTTAGTTTATTTCTGTCATTTTAGTCCGTTACAGAATAGGAATCGCAATCTGACAGCACTTAACCTAATTTTAGTTAAGTTTAGTCTAGTTTGTGCCAACGGAATCGGCACCATTGATTCCTAAAAACAGTGCACTTGGTCATAACCTACCAATCACAGAAACAAATATTGTAGTTTGGTAATCAATTACTTTACTTGTATGGAATCCTAGTTGCCAATAATACAATGTTTGTTTTCCCACAGTTAATATTATAGTCGCCTTGTCATTATTTATAGTAGTACCTCGGGAATAATTTCATTGTCACTGTTTAATATTTTTGTTACCTTAAAGTAGCCATTATTTAGTTTTTATAAATCCTTGCATTTGGAAACTCATGTAATAGAATTATTGTTAAAATATTTAATCGCTGCCAAGTTATTTTTAGTACCAAAATAGATAGACGCCTTTTAAGTTGTTAGTCGCTTCGAAAATAATTAGCCAATTATAACTAATTCTTTCACAAAATCGTGATAAACTTCAAGGGAGTTATTGTCGTGATACCTATAACAATTGATTATGACCAAAGCAAGCTCTTTATTATTATTTCTGTGATTGGTCCCCAATCGCCTATGAAGGAACGGTCTTTTAAGATAATCATAAATATCAGGTCATAAATATTAGGTATTTCCTAAGTCGAACGTGTGAAACTGGACCTGCAGTACGTTACTTACCTTGCCATACGTTAAAAAAAGAGTAAAATCATATAACCATAAGCAATAACCAAACCATTAGGTAGAAGGGGTAACCTGAGTTAAAAGTCAGTTCATAAAAAAAATTGTTAGTACCCTGTAATCTGATATCGCTTTTACCATATCAAGACTAAACAAAAACCGGTGTACCCCGCACAGTAAATTTTCAACTTGAATACACCCGTTTCGAAGCAAGTTTATTATACAAAATATATCTTATGTAATCTTAATAATACGGTACTTGATGCAGGCGCCGTCACTTCCCGGTAGCGACATAAAGTCGGCGACACTTTCAGAGCGGTTTAATTACCCGTATGACGGCGGGGAGCCAATTGCCTTATCGCATCATCTCGTCTCCGGATCACGACGGGTCGCCACACCATCTCTAACGACGAAACGCTAGTACGAATTATATATTCATTAATGAAATCGTCATTTGTTTTCATGAATGAAAGCTGAGTCTCGCGTGACTAACGATGGTTGCAGTCAAGTTGCAGTGTTTAGATGATGTTTCTTGGAGGGGTTATGTAGGTACCTATTAGAGAAGTAAATAGAGCTCACTTCTATACTAAAGAATTAAATTTAGCTACGTTTTTGAAGTCGTACATACTTTCGAAATAAAAACGTAGGTATGAGTGGACGAATGAAGACTAGTATGAAGACCACTTATAGGAGAAAAAAGCGTGCGAGGTAGGGATTTAAATCTCTTAAGATAATAGATCGCTTCAAGTAACAATTTACCTACGTAGGTACTCTTAAAATAGGTGTATGGTACAGGCAACAGCAGATTAGACTAACCAAATCTGTAAATGTTTACAAAAAATTTGAATCTTAATATTCCACGATCACAGAGCTCAAATTCAATCGATGACATTTGACAGTTTGGTAGCTTGATCTGCCGTCATCTGTAATTTACATTGCGCATAGGAACTGTTCAAAATATTTAAGTAAGGTCCAAAAGTGACCTTCCGATATCTTCTATCCTTATTAACTTACTTACGTCATTGTGAATAAATGTTCCCTAAAAATTCAACTTCCTAAACGCGAAGCAATGCTTTATATAAACATACGAATATTTATATAGGTATACTAGCTGACCCGACAGATTTCGTCCTGTCATAAAGAAATTATTCGAATTTTTCTCGCGGTAAAAACCTTCCTTGAACTCCAACGAACATTTTAAAAAAAGAATTGGCCAAATTGGTCTAGGCGTTGTTGAGTTATTTATATTATTATATATATGGTAGGATGATTTGTCGTATGTATGTGACGACACCTAAGTATGTCAGGAAAGAAGAGTACAAAAATGATTAATGGCAAATAAAATGTGGTGAAACAATTAATAAAACGCCGCTATAAAGTGTGGAGTCAATTGGCAGGCAATTAAGGTGGTGGCGCAACAGGGGTGAATTTCGTTTCACGCTCAATCAATTTCTGCGCGGGCGCGTGTGCCCGCAGCCATATTGCACGCGTCAGATGGTAGATGTGTTGAACGATAAGATAATTTATTTGTGAATTTGTAATCGACAATCCCCATAATAATACTGATGTTGAATATAGAACACGTTTGATAAGTGCTTATTATAATTTTTAGTGACAATATTTTTTTATCTTGTATTTTTCAGAACTACTTTTACGGCGTATCAGCTCGAAGAGCTGGAGAGAGCTTTTGAACGAGCACCTTACCCTGACGTGTTTGCGAGAGAAGAATTGGCTCTAAAACTGAACTTGTCTGAATCAAGAGTTCAGGTGATTATTTTTATTTATATTATTCATATTTGAGAACATGCAGTAACATACATCTGCTATTATATGCGTCTAAAATTATTTAGAAGAAAATAATTTAATACTAGACAATTTCTCATTATAGGTATGGTTCCAAAATAGAAGAGCGAAATGGCGGAAACGTGAACCTCCTAGGAAAACGGGATACATAGGCTCTAGCTCACCGAGTTCAACGACACTGGGCGGCGGCTTCACCAGCATCGGAGGGAACCTACCAGCCTTCCCGCAGAACGGACTTCCTGCACCAGCTGACTCCTGGTCCTACCAACATTCTTATGAACTATCTTCCCACCACTTATTGTCGTCAGGTAGCAGCGGCTATCCTGCCTTTAATACCCAGCCTGCGGCTTACTCCTACACAACAGTCTTAAACGGTCACGATGGACAGATGTTCGCACCTCGACATTCCTACGAGTATGGGGAAGGTAGCCCTCCTCCGTTAGGAGTACGGGACTATCCTATGATGGCAGCGCATTCTCCGCAGATGGAACCACACGGCCATGAGGATAAGCTGGATTACCGTGGTCATGAGCATGAGGATAAATATGCAGCTTGCGCAATGCAGGAGGAGCCTCCTCGCTACGCGCCGCCGCCGGAAGACTACGACAAATGTGGCATGGTGCCCCACGAGAAACACTACGACATGGAGAGACATGGCGAGCTTAGTCAGCCGGTGGTTGTCAAGATGGAACCCACATCAGGCCAGGCGTATACTGCACTGCCCCCTTTTTTGAACTGAAATACTCCTTTTCGAAATTATCTTGGCGGTAAGAATAATTTCGAAAGGGAGTATTCTTCGATTTCATCGCGTTCCCTCAAAGTGATTTTAAAAAGTCACGCATTTATGACTTCGATTGTGTGTTTTTTTTTCTCGAAAATATTCATTGGATGTAAGTAATATTATGATTTCGACATCGGCAGAAATAAAAATGACAATTAATTTAAGTTCAACATTAGAATAAAAAGAATGCAATAATAGATAAGTAAATGAATCTATGAATTTATTTACTAACATTATTTAAAATTATTTCGAGTAGTAGTACCTAAGAGTTAAATGTAGCTAGCTGTACGAAATTATTAGGTATTATAAGTTTTTAGTGCCAAACAGCGTTCTTAAATAAATGTAAATTATTTATTAGTTTAAAATAGTTTTACATTCTGTAATTATGTAGAGACTTCGCTTCTCGTGCATTCCTTGTGCCTTATTAAAATATACTACTAAAGGAGTATGTGTAGATAAGTTTTCATTTAGTTATCAATTTGAAGAAAATATATACATATATTTTTTTAACTCTACTGAGAGGCATATTATCTAGAATATAAAATTCTTCTTTCCAAGGGTTTTTTTATTATACTGTCTTTTTTTCTTCGAGTGTTAGTGCCTTAAAATCTTTATGTCTCTGAATATTTTTAATTCACTTAAAAAGTAAAGTTGTTACTTAACCCAACATCTACTAATATTCTAGAAGTACCTACATACAAACTTGGTGTGCTTCCAAATCTACAGCTAGAAAAATCAAAGGTTATGTAATATACGAAGGTATTTTTTTTATATAGTACAACCTTCGTTGCTATTTCAAAAAAGTTCGATAATGATAATAATGATTAATATTGTATTATTTAGGTTTAATTTACAGTTTGTAAATATACGAAAATATTTCACGTGAATGAGTAGTGCCAAATAATACTTTTATTATTAGTACGATGTGTAGATTATATTTTACTATATTTAATTTAAGACCAAAAACCTTATAAAGGTCGCTTCATTATTGAAATAGTTTAAATCTTGTATTTCTTTATTGTTTGATCTGTTAGGAATAATAATGTTAAGTTACGATAAAAAAAGATACATTTTACATAACCATAATAAAATACATATCTAAGGATAATAAATAGGTTTGCTAAAATAAAATTTAACATCATCCAAACATTATTATATTTTCTGATCTCCTTTAAATAACTACACGAATTTATCAGAATATACCCGTAACCAATAATAAGTAACCCGTAACTAATGATACTGTCTTTTATAATAATAATATTCTGAGGAGCAGGGTTGAAGAGTGTAAATCATGTCTTATTTTTAATTAAGTTCAAGAGGTTTTACGTTAAGTCATAAAAAGCAATAAGCTTAAATATTTTATAAAATTAAAAACGAGAAAAATAATAATATACCAATGTGCTTATTTACAGTGTTTTATTTAATTATGACAACATTTAAAATCCTACTAAACATAAATAATTATTTACATATGGCAACATTACAACTTAATTCAAATTAAACACGGAAGTGTCAGAAACTTTTCGACTCTATTCGAAGTCCGTCCTTTGCCCATATGCCGTCACCGCTGAAGTGATACTTTTTCTCTATTTCGTATAATACTAAACTAAGTATTTGGTCGTCAGTCAGTTGCTCATACTTTAGATTGTTGTAACTCGGATCCAGATTAATGTTGCCATGCCCCATTACATTACTTTCACCATTTCGTCGCTTCAATAAATAATTTAGGTAGTACTCTATTTCAGAACTGAAAAAGAAATTATGATTAAGTTAAAAGTAGGTAGGTATACAGGGTGTAAAAGACATGAACAGTCAAACGAGAACCATGTATTCTGCTCACCATCATAACATTTTTTTTCCTCTAGACTATACCTGGGAAATTGATAGTTACGATTTTATTGAAGGTCAAAGTCATAAATTTAATTTTCATTTTTTTATGAAAACGTATTCTATACGTTATTTCTTAATTATTGTCCAAAGAAACATTATAAGTTTTTTAATATTTCATAACAAAAAATGGCTTCAAAACGTTAGCGTTCAATGTAGCTCACTCGATGCGCACGAACACTAACGAACGGGGCCGCCGTCTGGCAAAATTATTGCGGTTTTGCGAGTTGCGTGCGAGTTGAGCCCTTTACATTGCGCGGTACAATTTGCAATTTTTTTTAACACCAAAAAATAAAAATCATTTCCCAGCAATATTTTTTTTGAAATAATGTCTTATTTTGATGTATAGAATACATGGTTCTCGTTTGACTGTTCATGTCTTTTACACCCAGTATTTTGTAATGCGAGTTTAGTGAGGCCCGAGAATCAAGAAGCTTATGAACAAAAATTTTAAGGAAATGGCTGGTAATTAGTACTTTAAATAATTTTAATAAGGTTACCCAAAGAAAGATCAATTAATGATCTTTCTTTGGGTAACCTTATTAAAATAACTTTTTGTAGATAAATGGAACACTACCCTTCCAAAGAAAGAAACTAAATTATGCTTATTTAATTTCAACCAGTACTAAGAATTATTTTGCATTTATTTAAAATTATAGGTACGGAATCACTTACATTGGATACAAAAGCAGTTGGCAGTGATTTAAAATTAGTTCATTATCAAATTTCATCTTCAAATATTGGATATTTTCGTTAACAACGTCCAAAGCCGCGTGGAGCCAATATTTATGCTTTTTCAACCGTTTTAAAACGGCTCTAGTTACTTCAGCGTTGTGTGTTTTTGTGCCTCGGTTTTCGACATCCACAGAAGAACTTATTAATATAGCTATGTCTCTGCCACATATCTTATTACCGAAACCGTTGATATAGCTAGAAAATTACACAATATATTTTATATACTTAGGTAGGCTATTCTTTAAAGTTCTATTTGTTTTCTAGGAGAAAACTAGTGATATTTTATAAGCTTTAAAATTCGTAGCAAAAATATGTATTCAAACGAATCCACGATAATATTTCATTATGCTATGACCACTAACTCGATTTATCTATGGGAAATTAGAGCATTGATCTGTATGTTGCCAGTAATAACCCCGGGTACTGAAATATGGTATATTTATTATGGAATTATTGGTTAAACTGTAATTAAGAACAGAACGGATATGTGGGTTAAAAGTCTCTGCAAAATAAAAGAAAAATGAGAAAGGCGGTCACTAAAAACAGCAAGTTGAAATGTCATAGAATTGCAGAAATGGGTGTTGCATGTCAAGTAACTTTTATTAGTGTTGTTAAAAGATAGTTAAAACATAATTTTCGAGTTTCTCCCCAGTTTTTTTTGTAATAACACGTGTTGTGATACTCCATTTTAAACTCGATCAACCCTACAATGTATGGTCACTTAGTTCTATTTTCACTTAACATTGGCAAAATGGGTGATCTTTTAGTGAAGGACCAGTGGATTATTGCCGACAACAAAAAGTCACTTTATGTTTAAAAATAAGAAAATTCGGATGGATTAGCCGCTTGACTGGCGCTGGAGCGTTCTTGCACTGACGCACATAGAGACAAGTATACTTTTATTTACGTACAACCATCGAGCGTACAACACACAGCCATGGATGGCGTTTTTTTTTTTTTTTTTTTATATTACGATATGGCAACCAAGCTTGCGGCCCACCTGATGTTAAGTGGTGACCGCCGCCTATAGACACTTGCAATATTAGGTGTAAATCACTTAACACCGCAAGTGCGTTTGCCATCCTGGGGACTAAGATGATATGCCCTCCATGCCCAGTAATTACACTGGCTACCTTTCCCTTCAATCCGAAACACAGCTAACTGCTTCACGGCAGAAATAAGAAAGGCGGTGGTACCTACCCAGACGACCCTACATATGGGTCTACCACCTAGTAAAAGCGTTCTTGATATAAAAATAATATAACACTAGTTTAATATTTAATATTAGCCGAGGTAGGGCACAGCGGAATAGCCGCTCGTATTAGGAGTGCTCGAAGTAGTACCTCCACCTTACAGAAGACCACAATCAAATAACAGTACATTTTTGTAGTGTTGTGTCTCTGTTGGTGAGTAAGATTGTCAGAGCTCCACGGGACTTTTTTTTTTGTCGGGGAGGTCAAATGCATTTACGCATCGTCCCTGCGGGATGGTGCCAACCCCAGGGGATATGTGGGACTCGAGGTAAAGGCGTTCCCTCCATACCCACTAAACATCCTCCCCGGCCTGACCTCCAGTGCGCTATCCGGCTTCCGGACGTGGACCCCAGGGAAGGGAACTAGTGTTGGTAGCGGGTGAGTGTTATGTCAGTAGTACAAGCGTCAATAGGCTACGAAGGCTGATTACCACTAGTATACTTGCCTGTCAACCACTTGACATAAAAAAAATAAGTATAGAATCATCGCCATCAAGCCGAGAGACGTCCACTGTTGGACATAAACTTCCCCAAGGATCTCCAAACCGAACGGTCCTGCGCTGCCCGCATCCAACGGCTTCCTGCGACCTTTATCAGATCGTCGGTCAACCTTTCCGCCCAACGGCCGTCAGTTCTCCTAGCAATGTGCCCCGCCCACTGCCACTTAAGGTTCGCAATTCTTTGGCTTATGTCGGTGACCTTGGTTCTCTTGCGGATCTCATCATTTCTGATATGATCACGCAGAGAAACTCCGAGCATAGCCCTCTCCATTGCCCTTTGAGTGACCTTGAGCCTTCTATGAGGCCCATTGTAAGCGGCCACGTTTCGGTTCCGTAGGTCATCACTGGCAACACACACGTATTAAAAACTTTCGTGTTAAGACACTGCGGTAGATGGGTCGAGAATATGCAAAGTATAGAATAGAAAAACATAATTCTTCCATAACTTTTTTCACATTAAGGACAAATCACGTTTTAAGTAGGTACTCATGATTGAATATTAAATGATTTTGATACGCTTAAAAATCAAAGTACACGAAGTTTACACTAGACATGAATAAACATCGATAGAATTTCGATACACTTACTTGTTGAAAACTTTGCTGGATGCAACGAGGTTATTGAGGCTGAAGCACTGTTTTCTTGCGTCTTGGATTTTCGTTAAGCGCGTCGTGACTTTATTTTTATGGACTACCATCCAGAGAGCCTGTAATGAAAAAGAAATATACAATTTCAAATGCAAAGTGCCTTCAATTTAGGCGCTTCGTGCCGTGCGGCAGCAGAGCGGTGCTGATGTAGTGACCTATCGATGGAACGTTTCCGATACATCGACCGTCGATGTAGTGACTATGGACCCGGTATAAAAATCGAGCGTCTACTCAAGCCAACTTAGTCATAATTATAAATATTATGCCGTTATTAAAATATCTATTTAAAATACATACATGAAATCACGCTCATAATCTCAAAAGGGGTCGCGTAGACCTTCAGGTAACACTCGGTTACACACAAAACCACATCTGGCAGTATGTGCCATACTATTGGTATGGAGAATCTTGAAATGTATTTTACAATTTAGATTTTTTGATAAAACCATGGTAATTGTATCTGTTGGACTTAAAACTCTGTTGAATCATAGAAAACGAAACATTATACAGTGCATTAAAATGCCGTGTGACGTCACGCAAAAAAGTGACATAACAAGCCCCCCCTCCTTACTTAATATGCTCTACGTATTTTTGAAAGTTTTTATTTAACTTGTTATGTTTGTATGCATTTATATTTGTGTGTATGTATGTTCGGGTCGAATCTTACAACTGAATTTTAAAGCAGTCATCCTGAATCGATTAATATTTATTTGATAAATGGTCTAAATCTGAGCTCGCAGCCATTTTTCGATCGTACACCCCGGGTCCTCCCAGCTAGTGGACCTATCAATGTCTATGTGGGCATGGGGTCACATGACATGTGTATCAAACAACAATACTTCAGGAAAAAATATTATTGGTATTTCGATGAATGCACGCCAGTACTACGATACGAGTACATAATAATTATATCAAAACTTACCCTAGGATTTGTGCACAGCAGTTGATATTCTTTAAGGTTTTTCAGTTCTTCTAGTCGTTTGCGTACTGTCTGTGGTTTCATACAGAATACTCTTAGACAATTTCTTTGTGCCACTTCTGGGATCTGATATTCCTATGAATAAAGAAGATTATAATATTAAGTTACAATAGTACTTAGGGTATACAGTGTAATTTCTAATTCAAAGCAGTTCAAGACTATTAAGAATGTCAGATTTTTTTATGATTTTATGTTCACACAGGTGACAGGCTGGCAACCTGTCATGATTTTGTTTGAGGCAATGCATGGCTCATACTCCTAGATGTGGCTTTATGTAGCCAAGAGTTACCTAAGACTACAGATAATATAATACTATACTAATACTAAGGCTTTACTCAACCCCATTTGTGATTATGAGTGTTTTTTTTTTTATATATAAAAAGGTCTAGCAAAGGTCTCCTATGAGTGTGATTGTATATATGATTATGAGACAAGAGAAGTTATTGGAATTATTTTTTTCATACTTTTAATTACATATTTAATAATAATAAAAACAACTAAAATTAAGATGTTTTTATCAAACTCGTAAGTGACGAATTGTAAAAAGAAAAAAAAATCACCAAGAATATACGAGAATCAAAATTAAGATTATGGCAGGCAAATGATAGAGGTTTCACACTAAATTATCCAGAATTTAGTGTAAAGAATTAGTTAGAATAAGTATAGAAAATATGTTTCTTACATTTAATATGCTCTGAATTTGCAACAATGATGCGTCATTGTTTTTTAGTATAGCTGGCTCTGCCCTAATTATTTCTCTAATATCCATACCAGCCAGGGTTTTCACATTTTCCAATATCATCTTTGTTTTAACTGGATCAGAAGAAATTATAAACCCATTTCTTCTTATGCAGTCAACATTAAATTTTATATTATTTTGCGCTATATCCAAGGCTTCTTGAATGTCAGTCATTGGCTTATGTTTCAATGGTAAATAATGTTGGCAATACTTTTGAAATTCTTCAAGAGGCACTGACAATCTCCAATATAGGTACTTCTGTAATACGCTCATTCGAACTGTTACTGAAAACAAAGAGATTATTTAAAATATTAATGCTTCACCAAACAGAATGCGTAATTATTGCGCGTCAAAGCGCGTCGCGTCAGGGAATTGCATGCTGCTAACGCCAACGCTCTTCTTCATTTCCTTACGGGACGTTTCCGCAACACGGTGACTTTGCTCCTGAGTTACGTCGGAGGGTGAGAGGCTGGATCACACCAGCCAGCCCAACTCATCCAGGAGTCTCCCTAACGCCTTTCATCATGGCAATTTTAACAAACACCTTTTCACCCTAGATATAACAGACTACATAGAAGATGCATGGAGGCAGAAGAAACAGCCGCTCATGTCCTGATGGAATGCAACGCAGTGGCGGCACACCGGGCCCGCTACCTGGGTCATCCTGGTAGACTCTAGGATGTCTCCAGAGTGGTCAAAGTGCTGGGAGACTTCTTGGAAGAGTTGGGCTGGCTGGAGTGATCCGGCCTCTCACCCACCGACGCAAAACAGGCGCATAGTCGTCGAGTTGCGGAAACAGCCCATATGACGAAGAAGAAGTATAGAACAACGACTTTTAACGTTCGAAGACATCCTAGAGTCTATAAATACCCGGATGGTTCAGGTAGTGAGTTCGGTGTGTTGCCCAGTGCGATGCTCAGTGACTATCTGTTAGACAGTTTAATACTGCCATAGTATAACACAATTCACTTCCGCAGTGTGGCGTCAGGCTAAGCCGCTGGCCAGACAGAAAAGACGTAAGTCGAGGACGTGTCGCGGACGGGGCGTAGACGGATGCGACTTTTGAAATTATATAGAAGAAAAGCGTAGCAGACGCGACGCAGTCTTGCCATAGGTCTCGCCCTCGGAACTATGCTCTGTTGCTGGGTAGGCATGGCAACCCGCTGTCGTCCCCTGCCCCGTCGCACCCGCGACGCTTCTCTCCTGTTTCTGTGTTTTTAACAAAGGGCGCAGACGTCTTATAATTTCGTCCGCACCCTTTCTCTTCTGTATCTGTATGTTTTGCATCGCGACGCTTTTATACGTTTTGTATGAAAGCGTCTAAAGGGACGCCGAGTCTGCGCCCCGTCCTCATTTTAGACCTTGTCCAGAAGAGCGAATTCACCGCGAATCTCTACGCGCGAACACACAAAGCGCGTTAGCGAGGTATTGGGACTCAATACATTGCGTCCACAAGCTTCGCGCGAGTTTCAAATTCGCGCGTTGAGCCTCAGTACGTGTTCGCGCGTAAAGATTCGCGGCGAATTCGTTCTTCTGGACAAGGTCTTACGTCTCTTCTGTCAGGCCTGCGCCTATCGCTCTGACGCGACCTGAGTATGCTTTCTGGTTTTTTTTCTCTTTATTTAGGTTTCAAACAGTTACACATTTTGTATTAATGCTAATTTTACATGAACTTATAACTGATTTACTAAAAAAATACTTATATGTGGTAAAGTCACCCTGATGCCAAATGCCTTGCATCAGTTAGAAACGACAGTTAAATTGACTATACTAACTAATAAATAAACTGGTGACAAAATTACTTTGAGTACAATGCAATAAGTGTAGTTATAACATACCTACAGTTGGCCAAAAGTCATGATTATAATTATGATTATTAGATATGTAATTTGATGAATTTAGATGTATTTAAATATTTCTTTTCAGTATCTACCTCAACTAGTATTGAATAAATCTATAATTCATTGTATGTCTCTACTATCTTGTACATAGGTGAGAGTTTGTCAGTGTTAGTGTGGCATATAATACCATTCAAAAAAAAAAATCCCTGTAGTAGTATATGTCTATCTTTAAGATTAATTTAAATTATATTTATCAAGTAACAACTTGTATGACAGTTTACTTCTATCACACCTATAATTAACAGCTTGTAAGATTTTTTTGTACTGGCAAATCATTTAGTCCTATGTTTAGCAGTGGGCTTTTCTCAGCTTAATGATTAGTACTAATTAATGCTGTTTTGATATCCTTATGGTGGAGTAGTCAATGCTGCCTACTCATTAAGGGGTCTGGGTTTGGTTCCAGGTAGGGAGGAATGTTTGTGTGATGAACACAAATATTTCTTCAAAAGTCATGGTTATTGATATTATTATGTAGGGTTATATTTGTTGTATATCTACGATTCATAACACTGAATGATACTTAATTTGCGCAAATTGGCTCGGGTTACAAATAATATTTTTTATTGATAAAATAAAGTTAAAAATGTTTCTATCGGGTGTTTCATCTTTGTAATTATTATCAAATAATGTAACTTACAAATTGAAGTTTGAGAGTCTTGGAATTTTGATAAAGATTTACAATCAGACGGCCATTCTGGAAAACAATTTTGAAGAACTTCTTCTAAAACCAAATCATGTAAAATAAGTCCATTCTTCTTTAAATATTCTATGGTTTTACTTCTGACTAGCGTGTGATACCTGCAATTTTGTTAATTATAATATGTAAAGTAATGTAACCAAAAATGAGTGATGCAAATAAAAAAATTACAGACTACTTGTTACCTAATTATGTGTTGAGGAAGAATATTTAAAAATGCACACTCCTTTAAAATTTCTCCATAGTTGTCCATAGTAATAGGGTTCATCGAAAATACATGTGGATTTTGACAAGCTTCATATGCTGTAATTCCAAATTTTTTTAGTAATTGTAGAGTACACTGTAAGTGGTTATGTGTTAGTGTATCAATATTTGGATGTTTCTTTTTAAGTGCAGGTAAACTACTTTCTGGAATATTTTCACCTGAAAAGTAAATATCATTTGCTTTAGAATATAACTTTGAAAACAAAAATTTAAGCATTGTAATACTACTAGAATTTGTATTCAAAATAAGTTTGGTGTTATGAGAAATTCAAATTCATGATAAGATATTCGCCAACTAATGTTGGCATAATTAGAACAATACAAGCAATAGCCAAGAGTTACTAGTGTATTGTAGTGATTGTGTCCAAATTTAACAAATGCTTACCCACTGTTCTTTTGTAAAGATCTAGAAATGGTATCTTGTGATAGTATTTTTTGTATGAGAAGAAAATAACGGAGGTAAAGTTTATTTTTTTCAAGACACATCTTACTCCAATACAAGAATCCATGCCTTTTTTTTAAATTATGTGGTGGGTGATAAAACACAATAAAAAGAAATTGAATAGTTTATTTAAGAAAACCGTAGACAGATCAAAACAATAACATAACCTAGAAATATTTGACACGAAAGAACTATTTTTAATTCTCACTGTTAAGGGATGGCAAAGGGATCCAGCCCATACAGCTATTCTTTCAGTTTTCTGTCCTCTTGATTTTCGCATTAAAATGTATGACACCCACATTTTAAGGCATCCAGGGAGTGCTCGGCGAGAAATACACGGCAAAAGACCTAATGAGGGCGACTGATGAGTTGTAGGCGTATTCGCTAACTTTTTGATGATCACCGAGTGAATTTAATTTTATACGACAAGTGGCTTAATAGCGTGTCGTGTAAATGAATGAACGTCATTCCCACCCTCATTGCATGGCTTTAGACCTCGCGATGGCGACTGATGAGGTGGAAATCCACTAGAAAAGTCTCAAGGTCTTCAACACCACAAAACTTTTTCAAACTTTCCTAACTGCATAATAACACCACTCCCAAGCAATTTTGATTTATCAAAACAAAGATAGTCGTATCCATTGAGATATAATGCATACTAAGTCGTATCCAATAATATTTTTAAAAAAACTTTCAGTTTTGTAATTTCTAACATTGTAGAGTAGAATTAATTTTAACATCTGAAAAAAAAATAACATGATTATTAATATTATAGGTAAAATTGGAAGGAACAAATCAAATAATAAGTGAAGACAAAAGATTTGACCTTGAAACTTCTTTTTATCCATTTTTCTCTTTCTAATTCTAACCCTAACCACTAAATCGAAAAAAAAAGAGTGTTTGGCGGGAAATCATGGCGTCTGGATGTCGATCTTTATTTCGATAATTCAAAATTGCTTCGGAGTGGATTTTGTGCAGTGAAAGTGGTGTCGTTTTGTTGCATAAGCATCCGTGTTGACGAACAGTTATGAGGAATCATTGAAATAAAGGTTTTGTGTATGTGGCGTTGAGAATTGTATAGTGGTTGGAAATCTCACTATACAATTCTCGTCAGTCACAATCATGAGGTCTGTACCATACATTTCTCGGCAATCACTCCCTAGATGCATTAAAAAGTGAGGCACCCACATTTTAATGCAAAAATCAAGAAAAAATATGAAACTAAAGACTTGGCTGTATGGGCTAGATCCCTTTGCCGTCCCGTAACAGGGAAAAATTAACCAAAAAAAAAAATTTTTTTTTTTTTTTTTTTTTTTATGGGGTGTTTGGCGGGTAATCATGGCGTCTGGATGTCGATCTTTATTTCGATAATTCAAAATTGCTTCGGAGTGGATTTTGTGCAGTGAAAGTGGTGTCGTTTTGTTGCATAAGCATCCGTGTTGACGAACAGTTATGAGGAATCATTGAAATAAAGGTTTTGTGTATGTGGCGTTGAGAATTGTATAGTGGTTGGAAATCCCATTATACAATTCTCATCAGTCACCATAATGAGATCTGTACCATGCATTTCTCGCCAAGCACTCCCTAGATGCATTAAAAAGTGTGGCACCCACATTTTAATGCAAAAATCAAGAAAGAAGATGAAACTAAAGACTTGGCTGTATGGGCTAGATCCCTTTGCCGTCCCGTAACAGGGAAAATTTAACCAAAAAAAAAAAAAAAAAGGGGGTGTTTGGCGGGAAATCATGGCGTCTGGATGTCGATCTTTATTTCGATAATTCAAAATTGCTTCGGAGTGGATTTTGTGCAGTGAAAGTGGTGTCGTTTTGTTGCATAAGCATCCGTGTTGACGAACAGTTATAAGGAATCATTGAAATAAAGGTTTTGTGTATGTGGCGTTGAGAATTGTATAGTGGTTGGAAATCCCACTATACAATTCTCATCAGTCACCATCATGAGGTCTGTACCATGCATTTTTCGCCAAGCACTCCCTAGATGCATTAAAATGTGTGGCACCCACATTTTAATGCAAAAATCAAGCAAGAAGATGAAACTGAAGACTTGGCTGTATGGGCTAGATCCCTTTGCCGTCTCGTAACAGGGAAAATGTAACCAAAAAAAAAAAAAAAAAAAAAAAAAAAAAAAAAAAAAAAAAAAAAAATTTTTGACATTACACATTTTGACATGATATTGGATAAGGGCAGTTTTTTGTTGTTTATTTATTTATTTGTCATCTCATCTCTTGGTAAGTTCTTTATGGCCCCTCTTCACATTCGGCCAAGACGGCCGAAGACAGGCAAGCACGATAGTGTGGACGGCGTATTTGTCTATGAGTCACCATATTCGCCTGTACTCGTGAGTAATCCGCCGCTTGTCGGTACATCAAAGGAAATCGTGCCGATGTTCGTGCTCGCGTCCACACCATCGCCCGTCATTCAGTCGCTCGGAAGAGGTCGAGGATGATACATGTGTGTGGAACAAAGTGTTGTGTGACTTATATGGCGGTACTTGTGTTACTTTTTCGTGTGCTTAATTATGTTCTTTTATATTCTATTGTTTACGTTGCGATGAACGCAAAAAAATGGCCCGGTGGATGCACAGAAACTTTTAAGCTCTATCAAAATGAGGCATGCAATTTTGAACCCAAAAAATAAAAATCACAAAGATTTTCCTCCATCTATTATTTTAACCCCCGATGCAAAAAGAGAGGTGTTATAAGTTTGACGTGCCTGTGAGTCAGTGTGTCTTTCTGTGGCACCGTAGCTCCTAAATGAATGGTCCGATTTTGATGCGATTTTTTTATTCGAAAGGTGACGTGATCGAGATGGTTCTTAGCTACAGTTCATGAAAATCTGTTCAGGTGTCTCAAAGTTATCAGCTCTTTATTGAACAATACTCAAGAAAATTTAATTTAGGTACCTAGCTATCTATCGGAATTAGGGTCCACAAGTAATTTAAAAAGATGGAAATAAAAATAAGAAAATTAAGGAATTTCCGACACATAAAAAATTGGTTTGATGTTAAAAGGCCGAGAGAAAAAAAATATATATATATATATATATTTTATTTTTCCACGCTCACGCCAATTATCTAGCCCGAAGAAGGTATCATTAAGAACTTGTGTTACGGATACCAGATAAAGGATAATTTATTTTTAATATACATAATAATTCTAGATATTTTTATAAATAAATATATAAACAACCATGACTCGCAAAAAAACATTCGTGTTCGTCACACAAACATTTGCCGCTACCTAGGATTCGAACCCGGACTGCTTGATGTGTAGCCAGCTATACTGACCACTCCACCACGACGGCGTCAAGTATTTTTTTTGTGTCGGGGTTAAGTACTTAATTAAATTTTTTAATTTTACATTTTTACAACTATTTTTTTATGCATATTCTTATAATGATTAAATATACTGAGCAAATAGATAGCAGCAGCCGCTACGACTTCGACGTCCATCTTGAACGGACGACAGTGACGGGAATGAACACTCACGATTGTGTGGAGAGTAAGCCAAGATCGGGGCGAATATGCCCGAACATTTATTGGCCCGTCCTGGCCGAATGTGAAGAGGGGCCTTTAGATTTTTCATCTTCATGCACTACCATGAACGATCCACCTGACCCAGGTGGAACAGTTCCTTCTGTTGGGTTAAATGTGACTGTTACAAGCCATGAAGATACCAGTCTTGATATAGATCACAATGATGATGAGTTTGAGTGGTCAACTTGCCAAAAAAGGAAAAGGACTAAGTTAAGTTCTTGCAAACACTGTAAGAACAAAATGGCGGGTAAAAGCACAGGTTGTGCTTGTAATAACTCGGAAAATAGTAATGGTAATAATAGCAATGAAGTCAATAAACAAGATGCACGCCCTGTCTTTTTACCACCAGAACCTGCAAAACAAAGTGATTTATCTCATTCACAATCTACCACAAATCTTTCTGGACGAGTATTTTACAGTGCTAAGGATTTACCACCTTTTGTTGTTCATGTTCAACGCGAACAAACTTCATTTAACGATGCTACAACACTTCATCCAGTACATTTTGGCAGCTTTCTTAAAAGAAATAACTTTTACAATATATTAGACGGAAGTGTAAAGAAAATCGGTAGGAATAGAATTAGCCTTTCTTTTTCTAAATTCGAAGCCGCCAATAATTTTATAAAAGATAAGAAATTGTCAGAAAACCAGTACAAAGCATTTATACCCACCTTTAATATAACACGCATGGGTCTTATACGTGGTGTTCCCCAAGATTGGACTCCCGATGAAATTAAAGAAAGAATGTCTCTTCCAGATGGTTGTGGTGAAATTCTTAAAATTAGGCGTCTTAATTATAAAGTTATTGTTGACAATACTGCTACATGGAAGCCAACACAATCGATAGTTGTTACTTTTGATGGCCAGATGCTCCCATCGAGGGTGTTCTTATGCTATAATTCTTTGATAGTTGACTGCTATATTTATCCTACAGTACAGTGTTATAATTGTTGCCGCTTTGGTCACACAAAGCTTCAATGTCGAGCAAAGCCACGATGCTATAAGTGTGGTCAGGACCACTCTGGTGATAGTTGTTCTGTGGAGGAAGAGAGTGCTAGTTGTTGTAACTGTAATGGCCACCATTTTGCTATAAAGCGCACTTGCCCTGAATATGAAAGACAAAGGAGCATTAAAATTTCTATGGCAAATAATAACATTTCATATTTTGAGGCAGCTAAATTACATCCGGCAGTTGGTAGGTCATTATCTGATGTGTTATTATCACAACCATCAAAACCAAGTATAAATTTTATAACTTCACCATCAAAACAATTTTCACAGAATAATAACCATTCTTACAAAAAAACTGTTTATAACAAACCAAAGGATTTTTCACATAGAGTTTTGAATAAAGGATACAATAAAATTGAACACAATAATATAATTAGGGATTATGACATGCCTAGTGGTAGTGGCAATGGTACTATCATTAATCATAATCAGGACAATTCTCAAAATACTACAATTACTGACATTATTATTAATCTTATTAATTACATAACATATAATAACAATTCTATACCGTCCGACGTTGCCCCTTTGCTTAAAGCTATTCAAACATACTCTCACCACAATGGACCAGTTGGCCAAAGTGGTTCAATGGAACTGTAGAAGTATCACCAACAAGAAATCAGATCTTATTCATTTAATTAACAAATACAACCCATTTATTATATCTCTTTCAGAAACCTGGCTTAAGCCAGGTTTTAATTTTAAGATTTCTGGATATTTTTGTTTGAGACAAGACCGCTCAGATGGTCATGGTGGCGTGGCCCTCTTAATCAAAAATACATATCAATACAAAAGTTTATCATTGCCTTCAAGTGATGATTATTGTATTGTAGGAGCTATAATAAACAACATTTCTTTTGTATCAATTTACTTACCACACCCCTCCATATCAATACTTAATGACATAAACAATGTTTTATGTCAACTTCCTAAACCATTTTTAGTTCTTGGGGATTTTAACTGTCACCATCAGTCTTGGGGTAGTTCTTTTACAAATGGCTATGGGGAACATTTATTAGATATTTTAGACAGAAATAACTTATGTACTTTAAACTCTGTCATTGCTATGGCACCCACTCACTTCCACTTATGGGAGTGACCATTATCCGTTAGTAATAACATTTCCATATATAACAAAAAACAATTTAAAGCAAAAGCCTAATTTAAAATACAAATTACAAAATGCCAAGTGGGAACTATATAAAAAGAAGTTGGAGGAAAAATTTTATTCCCTACCTAATATTAGATTAGGTAATGAAGATCAATGCTCTGATGCGTTAGCCAAGTGCATGATCATTATAGCTGATGAAGTTTTCCCAGTTAAGAAACCTGGAGGATATTTAATTCCCTCTCCTCCATGGTGGGATGAAGAGTGTACTGCAGAGATAAGGCGAAGAAAGAATGCTGAACGGCTATATCGTGAGCATATGAGTTTAGCAAACTTTAATGAACTCACAAGAATCATGGCTGATGTGAAAAAATTTTTGAAGAAAAAAAAATATGATGCCTGGAAAAAATTTTGTTCATCGGTTTCTCCTGACACGCACCCTTCAATAGTATGGAATAATATCCGCAGATTCCGATCAGCCTTCGTTCAACCTTCTTTTTCTACTCTTTCTTTAGATATGGCTCGACAATTTATGGACAATTTGGTTCCGCCATCGGCAGCAGAGTTAACTCTACTTTCACCATACCCAGACCATAATTCGGGATTGAACTCTCCTTTTTCATTATCTGAAATAAAAGGAATCCTAGGTAATTTAAAAGATTCAGCTCCAGGAGCTGATGGCATACCATATTCTTTTATAGTCAACCTCGGGGATAAAGTTATAAGTTATTATTTACATGTTATAAACAATGTCATGCTGACAGGTAACATTCCGTCGGCATGGAGACAGCAAGTTGTGTTGCCATTTCTAAAACCGAATAAATCGTCTTCCGAAGTCTCGTCCTATAGACCCATTATTCTTTCTAGCGTTTTAGTGAAAATTGCTGAACATTTAATTAAAAATAGATTAGAATGGTATGTTGAAAATAAAGGCCTACTTTCTAATAGTCAATTTGGGTTTAGACGTGGGAAAAGTACCTATGATTGCATTTCTATATTAATTTCTGATATTCGTTTAGCATTTTCTGATAACGCATCCGTTGGTGCCGTTTTTATTGATATAAAATCTGCGTATGACAATGTTAACATATCGTTATTGCATAAAAAGTTAAACATTCTTAAAATTCCCATTAGACTATGTAACTTTATAATTAATTTATTTTCTGAAAGATATCTGACACTTTCTATTGGTGATACTGTAATACAAAGACGTGTATCTAAGGGTTTGCCTCAAGGTTCGGTACTTAGTCCATTACTGTATAATTTATATACTTACGATCTTGAAGGTTCACTAGACAAGTCGTGTGCTGTAATACAATATGCCGACGATGTTGTATTGTATTGTCTAAACAGCTCCATATCCCAAATTTCAATCAACCTAAACAAATCTATATTTCTTTTCAAATCCTGGCTAGATCTAAATGGTTTCAACCTTTCACTTTCTAAAACTTCAGTTGTGTTATTCACAAGAATGCGTTCTCAGACTATGTTAAACATTAATTTTAGTAATCAATGTCTTCCCCAAAAGCATGAGGCTAAATACTTAGGTATACTTCTTGACTCTAAACTTACAGGAACTTCTCATTGTGAATATATACTTTCAAAATGTGAGCGTAATCTTAATATTTTAAGATGTCTTGCTGGAGTTTGGTGGGGTAGTCATCCGGTTTCTTTGCGGTTGCTTTACATTGCTCTGGTAAGAAGTGTTTTGGATTACGGGACCTTTTTGCTTGAGCCTTGTAACGTAACTAACTACAAGAAGCTGGATAAGATACAAGCAAAGGCCTTAAGACTTATTAGCGGAGCTATGAAATCAAGCCCAATATGTGCATTGCAAGTTGAGTGCAATGATCCTCCTCTATACTTACGTCGTCAACTCCTAGCAGACAGATTTTTGTATAAATCAATTCAATTAAATAATAATAATACAGTTGTACAGAAAATTGAACTACTAACTAACAAAATAGCATCATCCGGATACTGGAACCACAAATCATTGCCCCCATTGGTTAAAAGTTTTAAAAAATATTTAAATATCAATTCGGCAACATATTCAAGTCCTATCCTTCCAATATTTGCCTCCGAATATGATTCTTTAACAATGATTCCTAATATTAATTTTAACCTAAAAATCGAGAAATCAAATGCCAATACCTATTTTAATGTGGCTGTTGATGTATATTGGTATGGTTGGCACAAAATATTTACAGATGCATCTAAAACTGACTTGCGAGACGTTGGTGTCGGTGTTTACCATAGCAATTACAAAATACAACAAAAAATTCGACTTCCTCCGCAGACTTCCGTTTTTACTGGAGAGTGTCTGGGCCTTTACAAAGCTGTTGAGTATATACTTTTAGCAAAGTTAAAGAAAACTGTCATTTTTTCTGATTCTTTAAGTGCCTTACAAGCGTTACAAAAATTTCCTTTTAAAGTTAAAATGTATCCGTTAATTTTCAAAATACGTGATTCGCTTTTAGAATGTTCAGCTAAAAGTTATTCGGTATCTTTCGCCTGGATACCTAGCCATTGTGGCATAACCGGCAACGAGTTTGCGGATCATATAGCTCGCGACGCCATACGGTGTGGTGATATGGACTCTTACAAAAACTACAGTCTTGATTTAGTTAGCTTATCCAACGTTGACCTTCAATTATCCTGGACAAAGTTGTGGACAGAAGGTGGTATTACAATAGCTAAATATTATAGAAATATCCAACCTACTGTTCCTGTTAAGCCTTGGTTTACCAAATTGAGGTTTAATAAGACAGTGACTTCAATTTTAATTCGAATGCGTCTTGGTCATGTTTGTACACCTGAACGTTTAGCCAGATTTGGCATTATCAACGATGCGACATGTGAATGTGGTGAGATTGAGAGCGATATAAATCATATTTTTCTTGCTTGTCCACGATTTGACAGTTTCTTTTATAGAATCTCTATTAAATCTTGATATTCCTTTACCTACTTCCATTCCCATCCTATTATATGGCAATAATCCAAATATTTATAAACTTTTAGCCTTATTTATTAGAAAAAATGACATAAAAATTTAATTTATCCCATCTTTCCATTTTTATGCCTATTTACTAATATTATCATCCTCATCCCTATTCACTTATTCTTTCATTTCATGCATTTATATCCTTAGAACCTATTCACCTGGTTCCCTAACCTATTTCCTCTCCGATACCCTAACTAATTTAAAATACGATTCGGTTTCCTGCCTTTTATTGAATATCGAAAATCGTCATTGAATACTATCAAACTCGTATATGGCAAATGGCAACATTAGCCTAAATGCCAATATCAAGAAGAAGAAGAAGACATGATATTGACAATTGACATTATTTTAAAAGTCAATCGCCTCTGTGAATTGATTTGCAACAAAAAATTTAATTTCTTACATTTTTAAAGTTTATAACTATAAATTAGATTACGTAAACTAAACATTAATAAATTTATCAATAAAATAAATGCCAAAAAATGGTAAAAAATACTTTTTATAGACTAGGAAGTAGGTAGATACTGGTAGTTCGGATCCGGAATGTTTATTGATATTAAAATGTTAATTTCAGATGGATTGGGCAATGGTTAGGAATCATTTTAAACAGACTTGGCTGACGACACTTCTTAGTCTTATTCTGTTTGTTGGAGTAACCTATTTTCTGATATGGGCTGAAGTTCGTATATATTTACAACTACTATTATTAATTGATATACCTTTTCCTCTTACCAGAAATCTTTTTATTTTAGACTCAAACTATTCAAAGTAACTTAACGCTGGAAGAGCTGGTTGCCGGAGCTGAGAGTATAGATGTCCACACAGGTGATGAACAGGCAAGGTATGAAGGTAGGATAGTGCATATCGTTGGGCCCTTGCGAATTTTGGAGCCGATTTCTGAACCAGACTACAATATTCAAGTTCAAGCTGTGAAGCTGAGGAAAAGGGTTCAGATGTATCAGTGGATTGAAGAGACAACGTAAGTCACAGTAAAGTTAATGTCTTTACCATTACATATAGACACGGGAGTACCTTCTTATGATAAATGATGTAAAGCTTAGTTACTTAACTATAAAAAGGAGGTATCTACTGAATCTAAATGTCCATTGTCTGTGCATGTTCTTGCACAGAAGATGGACATTTAGATTCAGTTACAGTTTCAGACATTTAGGTTTAGATTCATTTAGATTCAACTTCAAAACATGGAATGTCTATTAATTCCTATGTATTCAAGAAGAGGTGCCACACATCTTATGTTGTTTAGCTATTAAACATCATCATTTTTTCCATTCTGCTTCCAATTTATTTGGGATCAGTGCAGTATGCCTTGATATCGACAATACTGCTTAAGGAATTGATATTACACCAACCCCCCTTGGGATGTATTGCTATCTTTTGATAGCACCCGGGACC
The DNA here is from genome assembly GCA_955850985.1 of Elophila nymphaeata. Lineage (NCBI taxonomy): Eukaryota > Metazoa > Arthropoda > Insecta > Lepidoptera > Crambidae > Elophila > Elophila nymphaeata. Next base: position 13,496,170 of record OY039069.1, on the reverse strand, counting down.
ACCAGCTTCATGTGTCTTCCGAAGCATGAAGGAAACGCTTTTGGGTGCTTAACTTTTGTGATTGCTACTAAGAAATTTAGCTATTATACATCATACTGTTTTACAAAATGCACTGATCTGTCTGATCAAACCTAAAATTCTTTTAATATCATTCAACCTTGTATTAGATATAAAGTTCAAATACACAAGCTTACTTACAGTATTTTCTGAACTGTTCTTTCCATCAAAAATATTATAACACTATTAAACCTTGTTTAAACTAAAACTAAACATTAGCATTGTGTATGATTTCAATATTTTCTTTCTTCAAGAAATGCAATAATTGGAACTATGATTTGAATAGTTGCATTGCAAACAACACTTAACTGGTATATTTACTGTTGTTCTGAAATGGAACATTCTATGCGTTGAACTGTAATTTACTTCCTATTAGTTATAATGTAATATCAGACAGAGTGAAAGCAAAGTGTCGCTAGTATTACCTAAATATGTTTGTTGTGAATCCAACTTTTACAGGAACAATGTACTCTGTCTTCCCATATTGAACATGAACAATATTTTTAATGTTTTAGAAAATATATATAATAAGACCATTTACGCTGAAGTTTCATATTGTAATTGTTAAAGAAACAAGAATAACATAAGTTAAATTATTATCTCTTCATTTAGAGATCAAGAAAACTTCCTCACAGAGCCTGGAGATGAATCACAGAAAACATATTGGTATCACAAAGACTGGAGAGATTATGTGGTGGACTCTTCTCTATTTTATATAAGACCTGGACATCACAACCCAAATTCTATGCCTATGTTTAGTGAGACACATATTGCAGAAAATGTCAAAATTGGGTGGTTGTATTTAGGTAAGGCAATTATGACAATTTATGATGACTTAAGTATTTGGAAAAACAAAAACAGTAATGTAATTTGATTTTGGTGTAAATAAATTTAAAAATAAATAATATCAAAGGATCAAATTAAAAATATCAAATAACTATCAAAAATAAATTTATTTCCTTCTAGGTTTGGATGTAAAACGCAAGGTAAATGATTACTATGAGATATGGTCAGACTCAAGGCCTGAGCGAAGTGATATTAAATTACATTCTGGATTTTATTATCATGGAGACAGTGCTCTGGAACATCAAATCGGTGACTTGCGTATTCATTTTTCATATGCTGGCCGTGAGGATGATATTGTAAGTAATGAAAACTAGCCAACATATACAATACATAGTGTTTAGTAAATGACATACCTGACAAGTGGGCCGATCATACCATAGTCATTTAATACTATGGTGCAGCAAAAATTTTGAATTATACAATATTTTTTTTATATTATTTTCTCGGAAGACTTTCATCCAAAAGATCAGGGTTAATTCCCCAGAAGGTACAAATGTTTCGTTGGTTTGGTTGCTGGTATGGATTCTTTTCAGTTCAACTTGCCAGCTAATCCAGCTATCACCATCTTAAATAACTCTTTTGCCTGGGCGAGGTGGGGCTAAAACACCAGCAGTGCGAGCATGGAACTCATTTAATACCCAAACTAAATTCGTAGAATTCGACAATCTTTTCATTGACCTTATGAAGAGTTTATGCAATTAATTACACCTCAGGTTTGTAGGTCACTCCCTGAAACTATGTGATTCTATGTATGTATGTATGTATATGTCACAAGAAAATAACAAGAACCGTAAATAAGGAAAATTTCTAGGAAATTTATAAACTTTCGTAGGATTCTAGACGAGAGACAAATTGTATTATTTTACGCCCACATTTTCGCAAATTGATAAACTTACCGAACTCAAGCGTAAATTAATAAGTAAGCAATAACCAAACGTCATGTGCGCTCTGATTGGTTGAATAAGTCACTTGTTCCTTCTCCTTCCTCTCTACCGCCATTGTTCACTACGGAACATAAACAAACCGGTAGATTGTGTGTTTTTGTACAGTTTTATGTACTGATATACAAAAAATATTTTATCTATTCCAGTATACAGCTGTTGGAGTGGTGGAAAGTGGCATTCTCCAAGCGTACAGTGCATTAAACTTTCCAACAGCCGATCCGATAGCTTTGCTCAGAAAAGGTTCTTACAGTTTGAAGCAACTACACGATTTAGAACGACGAGATGCCAACATTCACACCTGGAAATATAGGCTGCTTGGTTTTGTTCAAGTTTTTGCGTCAGCTATGACGCTGCATCCTGATTGGATTACTATACGTAAGATGACTTTGTTAACTATGTTTTATCTTTGGTTATGCTGTAAAAGACATCTGTGGCCAATACTGTAGACAGTATAGAGGTTTGAAAGCTGCCTTTCCACTGGAGCAGAGTGAGGGGCAGTGCCGATATTAACCAATAGGATTGTTTAAATTCTCCGCTCCTCTGCAGGAATATTGGCACGGCTTCGTTCCACTCCAGTGGATATAGTCTTAGTGATCTTTGGTGTCTAGCTAGAGTAGTTACAAATTTTTCCTTATAAAAACTATATGTCTCCGAGCAGTTATTTTTTGGGGAATCAAACTATGACATCGATTGGACGTTTCCGAAATATAATTAAGTGATTCCACTCCTCATTGAAACGACAAAATATCAATGAAAAATTAAATTATAAATATTTTTAAGCCAATGTAAAGTTTTGTTTAATCGTATTTCAACTTATCATATCGTATTTCAATTTATACCCGGACTGCTCTACACCTTTTCAGTTCTACAATGTCAATGGATATCAAGCAGTTTAAGAAGATGCACGAGGGTGTGGGTCAATTTAGTGTTGTCATTCTCATACACTCTGTTAGTGATATCAGCTCCTTGGTGAGTACATTGAAATAGCGTAGGAACATTGTCGTTTATAATCTTCTAAAATTAAGTCCTGACTGAGATATCAACGCACAGCCCAAACCGCTGAACCTAGAGACTTGAAATTATGCACATAGATACCTTACCTATACAGTGTAGACAGCCAGGCATCCTAGGCATAAGAAAGGATTTTTGGAAATTCCACCTCTAAGGGGTAAAATGTCCACCAATGTAGTAATAATATATGTAGAATTCAATATACCTACAGTCACGACCGCCGTAGATGATAGCAGTGTGGCTTAAATTAAAGTACGACGCATCGACGTTCCTCCCCCCCTCTCCCCCTCCCACCTAAGTCGTCATACGTAATAAATTAATGGCCCCTAAGATTCAATCGATTCGTCGTCGGTCGGTCGTTTAATGTGTCAAATGCATAGCACGTCACTGGTGGAAAAGTCGGTTAAGGGTCTAAGTAGGTTCTGATTAGGAGGCACTTGGCCGTTAAATTGACAGTTTTGTATAGACTATCTGTCAATTAGGCGACACTTAAAACTTACTTGAAACAGTTGAATCAGGTCCTAAATAAAATATTTGATTCGACAGGATGCTCCATAAACCAACATTCGGTGCCATGGTGCTAGGCGGAGCGTTACTACCGCTGTTGCACTATTCAACGCTGCTCACGAGGCGCGAGAACACGCCCGAGCCCCCGCCTTACACGCGATGGAACGACAACATGCGTTGAGACTCTTCGGACATATTGCTTGAAAAGTACCCTCCCCAATAAGTACACAAAGAGAAGTTTGTGCCAATTATGTTCCTGCGTGACTGGTGGTATGTAATAGATGTTGTATGGAATACAGAATCGAATTCCAATGAGTGAGTTTTTATAAACATTTTTTGTATACATATTTACTTTGCTATATTCAGACCTTTTATTTTATTAGATCCACTGAGTATGTACCCGATAGAGGCGTGAATTATAGGTATTTTGTCAGGTCAATTAGTAAATCCACGTATAAAATTATGTCCAATGGTATTGCTGCCCAGAAATTGGAGGTTTGTGTAAATACTGGATAATATCTACGACTATTTGCCTATGTTAGATTATAGTCCGCGATCCAGCAACAGATCTTCATTCTTCATGACCAAGTTTCTGTCGGGCGATAACTTGTAAAATGCTTCAGAGAGTTGATAGTTCCCTTCCTTCTTACACGAACGTCAGCTGCGTTTGGGTGATAGGTTTAAGCAGCTGTAGCCTCTCACGCACGTTCTCATATTTCATAAAAAAACTTTTTTTTGGTCACCACTCAGCTTTATGCCGCGACATTAAAATGCCTCGGCGCTGATTTTCAGTGGGACCATAAAAAAAGAGAAAGGACGCTACTTACGGACACAGATAAATAGAAAATAATAGAATAACTATGTAATATTACTACGATACGAAATAAATAATAATATATAAAAATAATTGTACATACAAACTTTACTTTCAACATAGACCTACATTATTAATTATTAAACTACATAATAACAAGAAAAAAACATTAAATAAAAATTAAATTCAAAGTAATTGTTGGATATTTAGATTTGTAATTCAAAAATAAATTTTCGTAGTTGATTTTTAAACGAAATAATGTTATTACAATTCCGAATACTTGATTGTTATTTTATTATTACTTTTACCCGGATAAGATTGTTACTTTATTATTACTTTTACCTGGACTGCTGAGATGATTTTGAGTGTAACATCTGTCGTTTGTTTGTTTACTGAAGGATTGTTACTTTTTGGGTTAAGTGCTCCTTTTATGTAGGCGACAGGCTGGTAACCTGTCACTATTTGGAAGCACTGCATGCGTTACCCAAACTGCCAGATGTGGCATTATGTGTAACGAACCTAAGGCTCTGCTAAACTCCTTTTGGGACTATTTGGAATTTTAAGAATAATAATACATTCATACGATCACGCATGAATGTATTATTATTCTTAAAATTCTCAGCAGTTCGGTTAACTCAAAACTGAACACCAAAAAATGTCTCTATTGGGACCATACGCGATCGACGAGAAATGCAAAATTAACAAATAAAATATAAGAATTTAAGAATCCTATTAAATTAAGAATTAAAGTAATAAATGGATCCTGAAAAACCTAAAAACCTCATTAAAGTGCAATAGCTCATCATAGTAATTAGTTAGATACAAAAAAGTAGACTTGGATATTTCGAAATAGACTTAGTTAAGATGTAATTTTTTAATTGAAAGATGAATTTGTTTTTAGTGTTTCTTATTACGTCACAAGGAAATGTGTGAGCGTTTCCAAATTATTCGACTCGATATCGGTATCGGAATACGATATCGGGGGCAAGTAAAATGTATGAAACTGTAATAACCTTAAACATGTCCGGCCCGATATTGGATATCAGATCGGAATATTTCATTTCATTTTGGTTGCTCTGATATCGTATCGGCTTCCGACACCGATACCGGATCGGATACTGTGAAACCGCTCTGACTTTCCGAATCGGAATCTGGAAAGTCACATACAGACAGGCGACACAAATTGTTGGTTTTCGATGGACAAAAACTGAACAAAGTAGAATGAGTGTCGTTAGTCCCTTAATAGTATTTGCCATTGCACTGCTTGTATTTTTTCTTGAAGTGTGTAATGAGTCTGCTTTCATTTAATATAAGGGGTGTAAAATGACCCATGACAAAGCCGAGAACTATGTATTTCGCTTATCACTAGGACCATTTTTTCTTCTGGACTATCACTGCGGTCCACAATGCGCAAACACTACGAACGTTACCAACAGTGCAAACGCCTTGGACCGAATTGAATACGGTGCTATGTGCACTATTTGCGTGCAATCAATTTGATCTACGCTTTGTGTGTAAATGTCAAACGTCAAGAAGAGGTTATGTAAAAACCATTTAAAAACTAAAATAGCACTCTAGGATTATTAATAGCGTAAAATAAAATTATTGTAGTAAATAAAGTAGCTATAACGAGTCTTTATTAATTCAAAACTCAAACGTTTGCTCTAATAATTCACACACTTAAACGTCAAATTCGAGTTTGACATTTGCGCACACACTGCACTACCTATTTTTCGTGTGCACCGTTAGCACTGCTTAATGACGTCACTCATGACGTCACATATTTTCGTTGGTACGAATACGTTCAATTTGATTCACTCCGTGTGCGCGCTATCGGTGCCGATAACGTACATTTGCGCAATTTGGACCGCGGTGTATATCTGGGAAATTTATAATTAGTAAGTTGTTGAAGGTCAAAGTTAGAAATGTTTTTTTCCAAGATTTTTATAAACAAATTAAAAAAATAACGTCAACGCTCAATGTAACCACTCGATATGTCAATGTTTGTATTAGCAACGTCTCCAAGTTGCTAATACATTGCGCAGTATTTTTTAGAGTTTTTTTGCTTAGATGTATAGAATACGTAGACTTCGGCTTTGACACTCTGTATAGGTAGGTATATTATAGGGAAGGAATTTTATTAGCGAAATAATTAATCTTAGTTCTTATTTCTTAACTCACGAACCCGGGTGAGTTATGGCTTTGTGTAGATATATAATGCCCGTAAGTTTGTCATTGCGTACTCAGTTATAGGCATTGAGTACTCAGTTATGTGTCACCCGCGTACGTGAGATAAAAATACCCCATATCTTCAAACGAACCAATTATATGTAAGTCACCTAGCTTTGTAAGTAGTTCTACCTAACCCGTTGTGATAATAGGTTTAATATACTTCTAGTGATGAAATATTAAGTAATATTTCCAATTACAGGCTTTTTTATTTTTTTATATTATTTTCAAGTAAGTTTTATTGATAAGTAAGGTTGTGATTTCAGTTCAGCACCGCACTGTATTAATTTAGACGCTTTTATAAGGAGTTGATTTGAAATAAATATATTATTTCATTACGGAGTTTTATTGAGTACAAATCGACCCACTTTCCTTTATATCAAAGAAAAACAGTAGTCTATCTAAGTACTAAGAAAGTATAAAATTAATTTCTCGTATCCTATACGTACGTAGTATAGAGGAAATCTTGGTACTCGTCAAAAAATTCGACCTCGAAATTTTGACGGATTTACACGTTTTAGACCTCCCAGAGTCCAAACTTACCGTTTTTGGAATTATGTCTGTGCGTAAGCACAATAACTCGAGTTTGCTTTAACTTAGTGGTCGGCAAACTTATTAGCCAAAGAGCACTATGAACTATGAACATTACAACAATTAAAAACCGATTTTGTGTTGATTAGACGTTAGGATAAGACATAGGCTACCTTTACCTAATAAGGGATGAAAGTTTGTATGGAAGTCCGTGATTTGTAAGATAAAACCATGATACTTAGAATTTGACCAGTGTGGGGATGAAATAGGGGATGAAAGGTAGCCTATGTGATTTTCCCAACATCTAATTTGTACCAGAATTTCATCAAAATCGGTCTGGTAGTTTTTGAGTTTATTCGTTGCAAACATACAAATTTTTCCTCTTTATAATATTAGTATAGAGTTAAGAAGTATAAATATAGATGGTATAGAAAATATAGTCTCTCTTTTTAGTAATCTCTTTTTACTATTGCATTTTAATGTACGAATATTAAGAGTTATTCATATTACATGTTGATAGGTAAATGGACTTTGAATGAGTTGGCTACGTGACATTTTTACGTAGCGTTCGCTTACTGTTATATGTAGGTACCTATAAAAAGAAAAGTTCTGACTAACTTATCAATGTTAAGGCCCTTGAACCTTTTTACTTGACTACTTTTGAAAATTCACAAAATAACAATTATTGTTAATGTTAATACATAAATGGATAGACTACTGTTACCAGAGATGTACAAAATACTTTTAAAAATGTATTTAAATACAAAATGCAAATACTTTTCTAATTTAGTATTTCAAATGCAAAATACAAAATACTTTTACTTATTGTATTTAAATACTAAATACAAAATAGGTATTTTCAAAATACTTTATTCAAATAAAATACTTTCATATGAAATGATAATAATAAAAATTTCACTGTTGGACATAGGCCTCCCCCAAGGATCTCCAAACCGGTCGGTCCTGAGCTGACCGCATCCAGCGGCTTCCCGCGACCTTTACCATTCGTCAGTCCACCTTGTGGGGGGCAATCAACGCTGCGTTTTCCAGTACGTGGTCGCCACTTAAGGACCTTTCCGCCTCCGTACTCCTCGCAATGTGCCCTGCCCACTGCCACTTAAGGTTCGCAATTCTTTGGGCTATGTCGGTGATCTTGGTTTTCCTGCGAATCTCAACATTTCTGATATGATCACGCAGAGAAACTCCGAGCATAGCTCTCTCCACTGCCCTTTGGGTGACCTTGAGCCTTCTTACGAGGCTTATTGTAAGCGGCCACATTTCGGTTCCATAGGCCATCACTGGAAACACACACGAATTAAAGACTTTAGTCTTGAGACACTGCGGTAGATGGGCCGAGAATATGCCACGTAGCTTCCCGAACGCTGCCCAGCCGAGTTGGATTCGTCGATTGACCTCTTTCTGGCCCAGGTCTCGACAGAATCGAAGGCTTTCTCATAGTCCCCAAACGCTAAGCATAATGGCAGATTACACTCTTCGGTCTTCTGTTTAATTTGGCTCTTGAAAAAACAAGGAACAGGTGTGGTTGATGTCACGTAAAGCTGTACATAAACGTTTTCAATCGCGGCCAAAAGCTTAGGTTACGATAAAACGATTCTGCCGTCCTCTGTCTTCAGCTTCGTCAGCAAGCTCTCTCCACGAGCCAGATCTGTAACAAACACTTTGGAGCCTTTGTTCTGCTCGAAGACCTCTTTAATACGATCCGTATTAAATTGGCGTATGTCGAGAGTTAGGAACTTGAAGATCTGTTTAGTGAGCTGCCGGCGGCGACGAGCGTCTTCAGAGCACTGCAGAACCATTTCACGTCTTTCCTCCATCAGCATTAACGTAAGCTCTGAGATTATTTGTTTTTTTTTGGCACAGCGGGGATTAAAGATCTTTGAACCCACCGTAAGGCCAGCTTCTACGCACTTGTCATTGCATGTGTCCACATCTATGCAGTCCTCCAGGCATTCGAAACAATTTTGTAGTTCGAGTTGAAAGTGTTCGGGGTTTGGGACCTTTCGGATTTGACCTTAAGAATTGCGATCGGGTAGCGATCACCGATTGGTAAGAGGCACATTGAAATGTGCCTCTTACCAATCGGTGATCGCTTCCCGTGCTTAAACTTAGCAGTGCTGCAGTACCTACTTTAAGTAAAAAAGTATTTTGTATTTTACACTGTACTTATTTTACAAATACAAAATGCATCTCGTATAGTATTTCAAATAAAATACAAAATACTTTTTTAAAAAAGTATTTTAGTACAAAATACAAAATACGTATTTTGTATTTGGTATTTGTATTTTAAATACAAGTATTTCAATGTGGCTCAGGCTGTCTGGACAAATCTTCAAAATAGCTTACATTTAAGTAGGTCAATAGGGCATTTTATGTGACGGCTAACCACCCTTACTTCAGAAGTGGTGACGCTACAGAATCTTAGATAATCGATCGAAACCGTGTCCAGCCAGCTTGAAAAACCACTTTTCGCTGGTCTCTCAATCTCGGTAACGGAAGTGGTTTTGAAGACTTTTTGCATATCAACGGGCGTCACATAAATTTGTGACGGGCATCGAGCTAAAAGTTTTATGATACGTACAGCGGTTTATTAGAAAAATGCAAAAATCTGTGTCCAGCCAGCTTGAATTTACGTATAAAACTTCTGGCTGGCACTTCTGAATCTCGATAACGGGAGCGTTTTCGAATATGGTTCCTCTACTAACTAAATGTGACGCAAGTTGTGACGGTAATAACGTTTGATTTATGGCGTCACGTGTAATGGTTTACGAGAAATCAATTAAAAACTGGTGTCCAGCCAGCTTGAAGTTCAAGCTGGCTGGACACACATATCTCCGCTGCCTGATGGTCTACGGCCTTCGTAATATGTTAAAGTTTTTGTGACGGGGACGATAATGATAATCTGATGTTGTGACGGAGAAAGTTTACGTAGTTTTAAAGATATTGATCATTTAATTTTTTCCATACAAACATCTATTAATAATGTTAGGTGACCATAATTTTACACAAATAAAGGATTTCTTTTTAATCGACTTATCGGCCGGTTGTGGCCACACCTGCATTGTATTTGATTTTTTCCGTGAGAATAGGTTTTCCCGCAGTAAAAAAAAATTAAATAAAAAAAACCGCCTTCAAAACTAAAAACGGGAGAAATAAAAGTTTTGTTTATAAAAATCTAAATGTTTTTAGAGGTCGGTCCTGAATACAAGTGACAACGTTTATTACAAATATTGAGGTTGGCACCGACCTCAAAAAAAAATAGATTTTTATAAACAAAATTTTTATTTTTCCCGTTTTTAGTTTTGAAGGCGGTTTTTTCCTCCATTTTGTGTTTTAAGTATAGAAATTTTCAGGAAACTACTTCAAGATCTTACCTACTACCTACGAACTACCTCAAGACACACAAGTGATAAAATTATGATATCATCAATGTCAATTAAATAGGCATTATTAGGGATAACTCAAAAACTATTTGTCAGATGTCGATAAAATTTAAATGGGACCCCATGACAAGCACTAGCTTCCAAAGGTCAAAAGAATCTTCAAAATCGGTCCACTCAGTAACGAGTTATGAGGTAAGAAACACTAAAAAAACATACAGTCGAATTAATAACCTCCTCCTTTTTTGAATTCGGTTAAAAAAGCGTAAATAAGTGTTAATTCAAAATAATAATTGACTACCAGCGCTGCCTAAAAAGAGCCCCCACTTATTATTTTGTGTTACTTTTTGCCCATCATTAGTTTTTACGAGTTGAATAGTCAGATTGTCAGAATAGTTTTCTTTCCTAATTAAGTCCACCATTTGTATATCTACTGGTAAGAATTTCGAAATAAGTCTCCTTTTTTGGAGGTAGAGGAGGGTGGGGGGAAGGAAGGGAGGGGGTGGAAGTCGCCCCCCGTAAATTTCGAATGCCGGAAATGCTTACTTTTTTTTATAAAAAATTTACCTCAAAATATATGAAAAACCCTAACCTACCTATCACCCAGCCATGTAGGTGCATAAAACACTAGACACGAAAACTCGAAAGCAACCAACGGAATGACGCAATTTAACGCTGTCAGAAATGTCAAAACTATTATCAAAATAGTGGATTGGCGTTTCGTTTCACGCGTTTTATTACTTCAAACTAACTTCAAAAGTTTTAAAATCTTATCATAACCTAAAAAAGTATAAAAATTACGTTTTGTTTCACGCAATCACAATACAATAAATACGAATTTTAAATATTTAAAGGCAACTCCGGCAGCCGAAATTGTTTTAGGGTGATCTTACGGAGCTTCCTTGAGCCCCCTACACATTCAGTTTCCTCAGATTCAGGCGACTCGTTTCGAAGTCCGACCCTATCTACTTACTCTCCGATTAGGGGCCAGGCTTCCAAGTGAAAGCTTTCGAAATGCAACTGGGATATTCGCTAGGATGAAGATTTGTACCCACATCTACTATTTTTTGTGCAATAAAGAATAAATAAGGTACCTAATTAAAATAAATGCTTTACCGTCGTTAATTTGTTTTCTTTTTTCCCACCTCAATGAGAAAATATTAACTATCATTTTTTTTGAGAAAACCCAGAGTAAGTACCTAGTCGTAGGGCGCGCCATAATCGGTATAGCATGCGGGTGATGAAAGAGTCTGATTCAGAGGAAGAGAACATAATTATGATTCGAACAGTTGTCCTAGTAGTACCAACTTTAAGCAACAGATGGCGACACCAACATCAACTACCTACCTATTGAACCCAAGTCGGTCTGCGGCAGCGTATGAGCACGTTCAGAAATTGTTCAGTATCTTTTCGTGACCAAGATATTTCCTAAAAAATATTTTTACAGTAAAATATAACTAAATATACTTAAAATATTTTTGACTCTCTTTGCCGGAAAGTATTTACTTTTAATAGAATTTTTAGAAGGAAAAAGAAACCATTGTATCCTGTGTTGCTATAGCATTATTTATGCAATAGCATTAATTATTTATGCTTACCATGAAAAACACCAATACTTACCCACTAAAAAGAGTAGTTATCTGCACGTAAATAATCAATTACGCAAAAAATTACCCCCTTTCAACACCTCTACGCTTTTGTCTTCTATCAATTAAAATATCTAGGTACTGTAAATGTAGGTTAGTAGGTAGGTATTAATATCACCAATACACGTATTTTCGTTCATTAAAGCCTTAAAATAATATACTTGTTTCTACATAAAACCTACAATATTGGTAACCCTACTGCAGTGTTTGTATGAAAATAATTTAATGATCAATATCTTTGAAACTACGTAAACTTTCTCCGTCACAACATCAGATTATCATTATCGTCCCCGTCACAAAAACTTGAACATATTTCGAAGGCCGTAGACCATCAGGCAGCGGAGATATGTGTGTCCAGCCAGCTTGAACTTCAAGCTGGCTGGACACCAGTTTTTAATTGATTTCTCGTAAACCATTACACGTGACGCCATAAATCAAACGTTATTACCGTCACAACTTGCGTCACATTTAGTTAGTAGAGGAACCATATTCGAAAACGCTCCCGTTATTGAGATTCAGAAGTGCCAGCCAGAAGTTTTATACGTAAATTCAAGCTGGCTGGACACAGATTTTTGCATTTTTCTAATAAACCGCTGTACGTATCACGAAACTTTTAGCTCGATGCCCGTCACAAATTTATGTGACGCCCGTTGACATGCAAAAAGTCGTCAAAACCACTTGCGTTACCGAGATTGAGAGACCAGCGAAAAGTGGTTTTTCAAGCTGGCTGGACACGGTTTCGATCGATTATCTAAGATTCTGTAGCGTCACCACTTCTGAAGTAAGGGTGGTTAGCCGTCACATAAAATGCCCTATTGACCTACTTAAATGTAAGCTATTTTGAAGATTTGTCCAGACAGCCTGAGCCACATGTATTTCAAATAAGTCACAACTCTGACTGTTACCTACTAAAAATTAGCTGTAACGAGAACAACTTGCGCATTGAATAAATGGCTAAGATTCCGCAAGATATAAGCAATTTGCATCAAAATTAATATTTACCTACCTAATAGCTTCTAAGCGTAAGTTCCTATTTGCGTTTAAATTATTTCTCCTGTGAAGAATTTATTAGCACTGTTACAGAACGATCGGCTCTGTAGTTCTGCAGTGTTTGCGTCAATCACGCAGGCGCAGTAGGTACCGTCATATTAGCTGCATGGTACCGTCTGTCACGTCCAAATCAGCTGTTCGCACTCCACCCTATTTTATCTTTTACGTGTTTCCTCAATGAAAGCTAAAGGCTTTGTTGATAGAATACATGGTTGTGATTTTATAATGTTAACAAACTGTGTTCATTTAGGTAGGTCTTAAAAGTGAAATTGTGGTTGCAATCCAGCGTTAATATTAGCTATAAAATAAGATTTACACGATGAAAGCAGCGGCGATGTCTGTTTGGGTTTTTATAAACCTTTTATGCTTTGGAATGTGCGGATATTTGTATCTTATATGGTCTCAATATTGGATGTACATTGAAAGGCAGAGGCTGTTCAATAAAACGCCGGATACTCCTCAACGAACGAGTGCAGGAATAAACGGTCAAGAGCTCTACATAGACAAGTTTAGTTTAAAGACTTTAAATTATTCGAATTCTGATATAAAGCCAGTTAGCAAAAACCGCAGATCAGCTATTGGTGTGTTATGGAGTAATTCGTTATCGGCTCAGCCTTCAAAATTACCTGCAAGACAGGCCAATAACGTTGTCCGGAAAAGCCAAGGGAGTCCTAGATTTCCTAACATCCACAAACCTATTCTAGAATTCGACAGCGATAAATATATGTGTGACGATTATTTGACACCAGATTGCGAGTCGCTCACCACCGAATTTAAAGAACTTCTTTTAAAGGAATTTCACAGGGTGCTCATGAGTGAAAGTAAAGTGTTCAAATCGGGATTGGAATCTCAGAATACTTACGATGTTAAATACGATAATGTGAACAGACGACAACGTTCTAGAGAAGAATTGTTGTGCCAGTTGAAGAAAATATCAGTGCAGACAGTGCGCTCTTATGACGAGCCGTTTTCCCGGCTTGGCTTCCGTATACCTGATGCTGCTCTGCAGGAGGGGCGAGTCTTCAACATGTGTGCTGTTGTCACTAATGCGGGCTCCTTATTAGGATCACGTATGGGAGAGTTTATAGGTAAGAGAAAATCTGTTTACTTATATTGTAGTGAACGCATATGTCGTTACATAATTATAACATTGACGTTTTGGACGTACATTTTTTTAAGAAATCTTATTTTATTTTTTTCATTATATTTCTTAGTGACGCCAAGCGCTACCAACGGGAAAGAATCCGCAAACCACTTAGGTATACCTAGGTACCTATTAATTAAAGCTGTCAATTAAGCTAACAAAAAAGTACAGTTTTTTCAAAGTTTGAAATGAAATTTAATTATTATAGGTAAATATTTTTTTACTACAGCTAAACGACTACTAAAAACGAAATTGAAATTGCAAAATTTATCGAATCATGGAAATTATTAACTAAAAGTGAGCAAAGGACGGCTGCACGGAATTTTCAATAAATTCATTCAATATGCATTCAAGGAATAATCTTACGTAAAGATCGATCGATATCAATATAAGTAGCTGGTACCTATATCAATAACAATTCAATTAAACGCCTATCTATCGATTAAATAAGACGTGTTTATTGATATTTGCTTATTACTCAAGTAATTATAGGAGATACGTATCACACCGTTTATTCTGAATTACATACCAACATTAACGGATTACGTAAGAGTATAATCTATAGAATCACGAGTCAGGACGATTTATGTCAGGTAAACAATTTATCCAGTGGAATAATAATTAAACATTGCAATTGCAATAGTTGATACTAGATTGAATTACAACAGCTTATTTACACGACATACAATAGTAAGAGCTTTTCCAGAAACGATTACAGTAACAATAGTTGGAACCAATTGAGTCACCACGACGTGAGTCGGCCAGTGAGTGTTCCACCTCGTAAGTTACTGGTGCCATTAGGTATAGGTATTGGTTGCCACTGTTTACAGTTATCGACCTCAATGTGCTTTAGTGTCACTAAGCTTACCAAGGACCCAGTTTAAATATTTCGTGTCAAACAACAAAAACAAAATGAGCGCGCTTTGCGAGTAAGATTGTACGGAATGTAGAGCGGAAATATTATAATATTTTAGATGATGTGTTAGGTACTAAATAAACATGACAGTGCATTTCGTAGTCTAACGATTCCAAAGCCGAAAACTTTTCTGTAATAGATACCTAAATTACAATAATATATTAGGGGTTTAAGTATGAAATTGCCGTTTTGTATGGAGAATTTAACGATTTTTTTCCATACACAAATATATTAGCGATTTTTTAAGGAACCATAATTCTAAATTTTGTGTAATTTTGTAATATTAAGACAATATTAAGCTATAGGATACGTAGAGAAAAAAATTAAGATTGATACCTGTAAAGAAATATTCATATTTTTATAACGGAGACGGGCACCTCTTAGGACGAGCTGTTTTTGAAGATGTATTTCTAGTGAAAAAAATTAAAACTAAAATAAAATGTTATACATAAATATAAGTCTTTGTAATGAAGTTAAAATAAAAAAAGAATAATGGACATAGCTCTTGTATTAAAGGAATTATACACTAATGAATAATGAGGAAAAAATCAGCAATTTCATACTTTAACCCCTATTATTAGGAAAAGATACTTAGTAGCGAAGAATGGAATAGAATATTCTTTGTACACAAAATAGTTCATAACATTAAAACAAAATGTACAAAGGGCGGTCTTATAAAAGCACATAGCAGCGACAATTGCAATATTATCTTAATATATATAAATTACGTGTCACGTTGTTTGTCCGCGATGGACTCCTAAACTACTTAACCGATTTTAATCAAATTTGTACACCGTCTGCAGTTTGATCCAACTTGAGATATAGGATAGTTTTTATCTTGATTAGTAGTCATATTTTTTTACTGCAGATTCAATGTTATAGGTCAGTAGTTAGTATGAAATTACCACAGCAACGCGTGGCCGGGACAGCTAGTTTAATAAAAATATTTCATAGCATTTGAAAACACATAATGACTTACAAAACTGTACCTAAGTAAGGTACAGTCGACCAAATTGAATCATTGACCCACCTTAAGATCATTTTCCTACATTCAATCAATACAAAGTAGATTGAAATTCGCTTGAACATACATTTCTTAAGTAACGAACCTATTAACAATTTATTAGACACTGACAGTGTCTAATAAATATGGCCTTTTAAATTTTTTTCAACTACTACTTGACATCTGACACATAACGTAATTTTATTTTTAAAAATGTAATAGTTATTCGTTTTTCTCAGTAGTGAAAAGAGTTTAGATTATGAACGGCATCTTATTTGAAATTCCAATTGAGACTTTAGTGCAGTGATAACAAAGAGTAAAATTGCATAGATCGCTGACCCGTAATGACACATTTTTATTCATATTTAAAACGTACTAAGTGCAACACGCATGATAGCGAAGGAAACCTAACTAAATTTATGATTGTAAAGGAATGATCGGCCAAGTGGGTTATGATTCAGTTGGTTCGACTGTACCTATTGACATAGTTTGTAAGAGAAGTCTAGAGAGCAATGTTTTAGTAAAAAAAATCTGTCATTACTCAATAAGTTGTTAGACATAGGTATTACTTCACATTCTTACTTATTTTTATTTATCTACAACTAGGGGCCGATGTTCCGATGACAGGTGATCGACCGAACATTGTGCAGCGTTATCGCATTGGATCACCGCTTTGTGAACGCCGACGACGGTCGCACATTGTCATGCGCAGGCGCAACTCTTCGCCGAACGACCCAAATCGTATGCGAATTACTCGAATATTAAAAGCGGGGTTTATTCCCGATGCTAGATTGGAAAGATATTACTATTAGTAACAATGGTTGATTGCTCACATTCGTTCGTGGTTAGTTTTCCAGGAAGTGTTCACTTCCTATTCTTTCAATCAATCATAAACCTTACTTAACGCTTAGGTAAGTTATCTACTTGTTTGTCTATTGTTGACAAGTTTTCTGATTGTACTTCTTTTCTATGATTACTCACTTAGATATGTTTTTATAACTCTGAAGGTTATAGTCAAGAACAAGTATATGGGTTTAGTTTGATAATAGCTCTTTCTTAGCAACTATTGAATTATGAAATACGAAATAACGGAAGTGTCGTTTTCTGCATCTTTAAATGCATTTAAACTTACTATTTTCTACACAAGAAGCAGAAAATATACAGGATACGTAATTTTTCTCTAATTGCCAAATTTAAAACGGCTGCTGCTGTTTATATGTAAGTTAAGGCTAATGGTTTTGTAAGTAATAGAAATATATCTATAGGATAACAGGGGATACTCTCCTGCATTAGCAATTTTCACATTTGACCGCCTAGCATGACCACCGAAACACGATATGATATTACGATTTATCGCTTTGAACCACGAAGATAGAATTAAGAAAAATATAAGCTCCTTGCTTTGAACTGATAAAACCGCCATCTTGAAATTTTATCCAAACTGCGAACAAGTATATCAGCCTATACATGTTTGCAGTTTCGATAAAATTTGTTATGCTAGGCGGGTTGAGCTCCCAGGTGCTTAGCCTTGTTACATAAAAAAATCCACAACCCGCTATCAATACTTCTACAGTAATCGAAAATGTTACAGATGGGAGAACAACGAAACACGCCAACTCAAGTCTTTTTAAAATGACCAATTTTTATTTTAGTTTTATACCTACCTATTATTAATATTAATAGCCGTGAGATGCCGGCAGTGTAGAATAGCATCACCCCATATCTTTCAGTGGGTGTCGTAGAAGGCGACAAATGGATCGGCAAAGGGGTATTGATCACCTTATACTCCGTCCACCAATCCGCATTGGCAAGCCTAAACCTCCATCGATAACAAGGAGAGGCCTTGTGTCCCAGCAGTGGGTCGAATTAAAAAGGCTGTTGTGATGATGATTATTATTAAGCCTTTATTGCTGAAATGGTACATGCTATAACATTTTAAAAAAATTATAAGCGTGTCTTGTGACACATAAGGCTCTTTCAGCTTTTTCCAATTTGCCCTATCTTTTGCTGTTCTTGGACATATAAGGCACTTGTTGTTTTTGTTATATCATCTGTCGGGATATTGATCTCCCTCGTTTTCTTTTTCCATCCCGTGGTTGCCATTCTGTTAGGATTCTTGACCATTTAGCCTTACTTCTCTCTTGTCATATGTCCTGTCCATCGTGCCACTTGAGTTGTTTTACATTTCTTAGTACGTATTCCACTTTGGTAGTATTTTTAAACCCATTTGATACCTATAGGTACTTCATAAAAAATACACAGATAAAAAAGTATAAAAACATAAATATTTTCACGGAGTTTTCCACAATCATCATAAGAGTTTGCCAATACTGGCGTTTGAAAGTAACGTGTGTCATAAACAGAAGTAGGCCGAAACATGCCCACTCCATCAAGACTTTTTTTTTCATCACTGACGGAATAGTACATTTATTAACTAGGGCGGTAAAACAAAGAATATCTCAGATCGTAGCTATTTGATGGCTGAGCTGAAGGCGAGGGCGATTAATATGCGATCGCTTTATCGATTAATCGCCCTCGCTATGTGACGTTTTCTTTTTTATAGTTTGAGGCACCTAAGTACAAAATTTTATGTCCCCAGACCAGCGAGTGGGAATTTCCATACGCGTGGCGGGCGGAAAATGTCACTTTTTGGTCACTGATGGAAAATGATAATGCCTTAGATGGAAAACGAGTTTCACACGGAACCGCTAAGTACTGCTAAGTACTGAAAACTGATAATGATGTTACCACTATTTTTATGGTGACACACTTTGTTAAGGTGGTGGTAGCTAACCAGGCAGGCATAAAACAAGCCTTGCCACCTGGGAATCGAACTCGTGACCTCTGGATCTAATTGCAATGGGCAGCCCCACTGAGGCGGTTATTATGGTAATACGTAGCAAATATGTTGCTAATGGGTTTTGCTTAATTCATGTGGAGGTCTAGGTTTACGTAGAATCGCAGTTTGTTATGCTGATAGGGCTCCGATATGACCCAACACAGGCACAGCACATAGAGGAATGCGCGGGCGCTGATATTCGAACTCCTTTTCTGTAAACCTATCGCGTATGCATCGGAAAATCCGGCTTTCGATCTATGCTAATACGACACTTGATAGCCTTATCGCTCGATTATTGAAATGTTCTCACTGTTTGTTTTTTTCATGTAAGATTTATACATAATGCTAACTATCATAAGATTTTTTAAATATTGAATATAGTACCTACTCTAATCAAAATTAAACGAAACAAGATGAAAACTCTGCATTCCATGGCTCATAGACCATTGCATTGCAGAAAGAGTAGGTAATAACGAAGTACTTCCTCAGTAATAATGAAAGTGTATGCATAGTTTGTATGTGCAATTCACACGCGTCAGAAGTATCATTCCTAGTTCCTAATTCGTTGGTCAGAAGTGAAACTTCTGAAAAGTAGCAAAAGTCATTTCAGAAGCAACAATCTCTATGCGTCAAAAACATAATGGTGTCGTTTTTTTGTTTCATGGAATTTTCAAATCACAGTGGTTCTAACGAAGTTTCAGTTCAAAAATAAAAATAATTTCGAAGCAAAAATTAGTTCTAAATCAATCCAATCAAGCGTAGAAGTTGGGTATAGAAAAAATCGGTATTATTAGATTCAGACATAAAAAAAATTGGACTTTAGTTAAACGCGTGAATTAGTGAAAAAAAATACTGTAACAAACAATGAACGTAATTCTTAATGTATTCACCTGTACTTTTTATCTTTGATAGGGATCCTTAAATTGACTTGATTGTAAGTAAATGATAATAAGGCTGAGATGATTGAGCACCTTGTACCCCTGGGCATCGAACTCGGGACCTATATTCTAATTCCGTTGAGAGAGAGATAGGCGCTTCTTTTAGATTTTTCGATTTCGTCAGTGAACATTTATTTAGTTCTTCGTCCCCAGGATGGCAACGCACTTGCACTGTTAAGTGATTTACCCGATGTTGTTGAGAAGCTGGTACCTATAGCCTAACTTACAAAAACTGCAATTTTGACAAAATTACATACGGGTCGAATTTTTAAAAAAGAAAACATTCCTAGCTAAGATACTTATCTGATGGGATAGGGCCCGTCATTCGCATTGCACGTCTTGAAGCTGATAGAACATCCCATTTCGTTACTCCGTTAGGGGTCTGATGAGGCTGGCCGCAGGTATTTGCGGAAGTAAACAGGATTCTACGTGAGGCACATCGATATGCGGAGCAAAGAGAACTTCGACAGTTTTTAGTGCGTAGGTTTTTAGTGGGTAGGCTGGAAGAGAATCCCAAACCAGTCTAGCACCTTATTAGGGTAGATAAAATAGTTTCCGTCGCAAAAAAAAAAGGTAAGATATCTGTAACCTCTGTGCCTTGAGCAGCTGTTAAATAACTATCAATTTAGGTACATACTTACTTGTAAAATAAATAAACCGGCTTAGTAATTAGCCTCGATTGCTGCAGATGACTCAGTTTAGGCGCATGCGTACCGTTTATTATTAAATAAAATCGGATTAGTCATCATAACCGCAGGATCCTTTCTCAAAATGTTTTATAGTGTAGACGTGGGGCAGACCTCGCGGGTACATTGACATGTCATCAGCCTACAGGTTTATAAATAAAAAGTTAATGTTGATTTATAACCATGTGGTCCCGTAGATTTTTTTAAAATAATTGTTGATAAATTAGGGAAAGAATTGTTTGAGACACATAACTATTGTTTTTTATAGTTTTTATTGGTATCATTGCAGCACGATATAATGTTAAGATCAAAGACCGAAATTGCTCATTAAACAAATAACATCCATATCGCGAATATTGGTGTTATGGCTATTATGAAAACGTTCACAACGCGTTGCGGAAATCATAGAAAGATTTATTGTTGTTTATTAAAACATCTCTCTACTTAACCTGTCTCCTTTCTGATGGCAGAAACTGGACCTAAGTCTAAATATGATTAGAGGACTAAAATTGCAATTTAGACAATTTGGTCGCTAGAAGCGAGTTTGCGTGCTGCGAGGTGAGAATGTGAAGCGAAAGGGACAGCTTTTTCTCTGCGATTACGAGCGATTTAGAATCGCTTGTCACTTTCTATCAAGCATAAAGTGATAGAGACACACGACGCTCAATACGGCGTTGATGTTTGAGACTCATTCCATAATACGTGCCTCAGTCGGCGGTGTCACAAAGTGTCTGGCAAATTTTGACGGTGCGATAAGTATTGGAGAGACTTTTGGCCAACAGCATAAACAAAACAGCGATCAATTAATATGTGCATCCTCGTGTCACGGTGTTTGTGGTAGCACTTTTCCGAAACGACTCGAGCGATTTTAGTGTTTTTTTTTGTGTGTATTTGGTAGGTATGAGAAATATATTTCATACCATGTTGACACCGCCATCCATGTAGAAACAGCGAGTATCGACATCGAGGTATCGAGATATCGACCGCGACCGCGAGCAGCTTCGGCATGTTCCTACTATAACACCGTTGTGATTTGAAAATTCGATGAAACGAAAAAGCGACACAAAAAGTTTTGACGCATAGTGGTTTGAAGGTCAACATTTTGACAACCAATATAAACAGCTGTGTGTGTGCTTCTAAAATCACTTTTAGGTAGGTACTAGTTTTCTGAAATTTCATTTCTGGCGTGTGTGAATTGCACACACACACACGTTTTATTTATCTGACTGACTATTGCTGTTGACCGCAGATGGTTTTCACAGCATAACCGGGGTCTTTAAGAAAGGACGATGGTGAGTCCTCTAACCTGTAAGACGAACCTCTCAAATGATTTCTAGTCGGCGAGAATCTCCCGCGAGGGACACTACAGATTAGAGTCTCTATGGTGTTCGAGCCAGAAGGAACTAGAAGGGACGCCAAAGTCCAGGACTAAGAAATGTAAGACATCGGTTGGTGCTCTTCTATCAATTGTTTATTTACTCAACGGTATATCTATGTAAATGTGTATAAATATGTTAAATAAAATAAATAGACAAGCGAATGAGATTAGAATTAGTATTGGTTCCGGGTGTACGTTACACGCATTCTTTGCCTTGAAATAAGAAGAGAATAAATTGTAGGTGGTGGCTTGATCAGGAAGTAACAGTAACTGAAAGTTCTTTATTTCAGGGTATAGTTGGTTTTGTACAATCAGCCACTTTTATCCTCGTGGTAATGGTATTTTTTGTTTAGTTATATTTTTATAAAATATATATGTAGATTAGGATTTAAGGTTAACGACATAGGGTTGATTTTATTTTGGATTGCAAAACTTGATGTGACTGAGTAACAAACATTTAGTGGTGTGTCCACACATGCGCCGAGTCAGCGGCCTTCCTGCCGGCTCATACTACGTGCTCTAGCGAGTTTTATTTAAAAAAAAAATATCAAACAAATGACTCCATTCCACTTGATGGTAAGCAGAAGTGGCGTCCAAATGTGAAAATAGCTAGCGCGAGAGATAAAGGCTTTGCTTGTGGTCAGACCGTCCGGCTTATGCCAACTGGCTGTGTGGATGCACCATTAGTGCAGATTTAGGAAACACCTGGATTTAGGATACTAATGGATACTAATGTTTATTAGTTTTTAATAATGACATGTCATTAGGTGTTATATATTAAGTATAAACTAATTAAAAATCCAGAAAGTCTTCTACTTCTTCTCCGGTGAAAGTATGGAAGAAAATTCAAGAGACATGAGAACCAACAAAAGTTACTATAGAGTTAAAAATACTGTGATATGATTTTTTTTTAAGTATATGATAATGATCTTCCTTTAATACATATATTTCACTTTTTAGCTATATTTTACATGTTAGCACTTCGAAGTTTTTAACATACAACAATAAAAAGTAGAAGACCATGTGAGAATTTAAGCAAGAACCCTAAAATGATAACCACGTGCGCTGGTTCTAGGCAGAGCTTAGTAATTTGTTTTTTTTTTATCGGCAGGCAGGAAGCGCCACTATGACTCAAGATGTATCATCTCATTAGGTATAAATAATGACAAACTCATTGGATTTACTTTCAAATATTTTTTATTTTGAATAGCTTTTTAAGAGATAGGCACTTACTTGGTTATTTTAATATTTTTGACTTTATGGAAAATTAAAGCCTTGTATATCCACCTGATGGTACCTAAGTCATGGTAAGGCACCAGGCAGGCCGTATCTTTGCCTACCAACCCCTTGACATAAAAAAAAATAAAAAAGAACTTCACCCGGAACTGGCTATTAACACAATACTTTTTTTTTTTTACATAGAATGGGTTCACTCTTGGCAACACTCTGTGCAGGAGAGCTAAGAGAAAGCCGCAGATGGAGCGAGTTTACCCAGAAGATGCCTATTCACTCTAACCTTAAATAGAGCAGGGTTATAACTATTTGGGAATATGGAGGCCGGCAGGGAATTCCACTCTTTAGCGGTGCGCATAATAAATGATGTTGAAAACCGCTTAGTACGCATAGGCGGAATTTGTACGAGGTAGGGATGGTAACCTGAAGTCCGTCTAGACTCCCGATGGTAAAAAGGAGATGGTGGAATAAGCTCATGCAGCTCAAGAGCACACTCGCCAAAGTACAATCTATAAAACACCGACAGGCAGGCCACTCTGCGACGATGTGCCAAACTTTGCAGATTAGCATGCACCAGCCTATCATCACCTATAAGTTTCCTGGTTACCTATAAGTTGATATTTTGCTGAACCGTCCCAAAGATGGCTACAATACTCCATGCAGGATCGAACCTGAGCCTTATATAAGGTCAAAAGTTGTTGCGGCGTGAAGCATCCAAAAAACGGCCAAAGAAGCGGCCAAAAAGCTGGGTATTGTTAACAAGGTTAAAACCTTGTTAAGAATACCCAGTTTTTTGGCCGCAGTTTGAGCTTTTGAAAAGATGGTTTCGCCGAAGTTGAGGTTAGCTGTGAACTTCATGCCAAGGAGCTCAAGGGTGTCGGAAACTGGAATAGATGTACCTCGGAAAGTAGGAGTCAGATTAAAAGGACTCTTTTTTGCGGAGAACAGACACGCCTGTGTTTTGGCAGCATTAAAATTAACCAGATTTCGGTCACCCCACTGGGATACACGACACAAACTTAAGTCAGTCTGCTCCACCATAGTCCCACGTAAGGAACGCACTTCCTCTCCGCCGACCCCTGCGCCAGACATATATTTCTGTATGACAGTGCTGTCATCTGCATAACCAACAACACCGGGCATAAGCAGATCGTTGATGTGTAACAAGAAAAGCGTCGCAGAGAGGACTGATCCCTGAGGAACTCCAGCATCAATAGCAACGAGATCAGAACTACAGCCATCAATCAATACTCTGATCGAGCGCTCACTCAGGGAGTCAGATATCCAGCTACATAAATCAGCGGAGATGCCATATGATGGTAACTTACTCAACAAACCTGCGTGCCATACCCGGTCAAATGCTCGAGATGTCAAGTGATACGGCCAATGCCTCACCATGTTTTTCAATAGCTTCGCCCCAGCAATGCGTAACATATACTAGAAGATGTTAATGTCCCCATGCTGTTAACACTAAAATTGTGACATGGTCATCCGTTTTGAAAGTTAATTAGGTTATTGTATCCATGGTACCTACATGGGTGGTTGAAGCGTCAGGGCGTAGGAAGCGTCGGTGGCGTAGATCGTAAGAGCGTCGTCTCCCACCCGGGAGGCACTGGGTTCGATCCCCGCCACGTACCAATGTGTTTTCAAATTTTTAATTCATATGTACGTTTAATCGACGCCTTTACGGTGAAGGAAAACATCGTGTTGAAACCTGCACACACCTATGAAGAAATTCTTTGGTTGTGTGTGAAGTCGACCAACCCGCACTTGGCCAGCGTGGTTGACTAAGGCCTAATCGCCCCTAATGTGGGTAGGCTCGAGCCCCTAGGTGGGGACATTATATGAGCTGTTGATGATGATGATGATCCATGGTACAAGCTCTTAATTATGATTAGTTTGAGTAGGTACTTAAGCTTAGTGAGCGTCATTGACTCAAATATTATGCCAATCCTTATGGGCCAACCTTGGTAAAGGTACAAACCTAATGGTTTTATTTATTGATGAATAGTGTGAAGCGAGAATGTTTTTTTATTATTTTTTAGACATATATCAGAAAAACGTTGAGGCATGTCTTCCATATTTATGTAGGCACAGAACAAGCGTTCAAGTGCAAGGCAGTGTCATCAACCGAACATGTGCAGCCTGCATAATTCATGCCTGGAGGGCCCGCTATTGTGCGCTGACCGATACCTACTATGACCCAGGCCAAACACGCTACAATGTCGCGTATTCAAATTTTATGCCTACACTTTACGAGTTTTAAAACCGCAATTATTATCCATAAGACCACCCATGTGATGTTTTCTGGTATTAGTTACTAGTCTTATCGATGCATATTCGCTTGACAATACCTATATTGTCAACAGCATTTGAGTTCCGACAGTAAGGGTTCCAGGTGGAGCGCACTTCCACCTTTCATATCGTCACCTACCATGACGTAGGGCACAGCGGACTCGGAGGTCCATGTCCGGAAGCCTCCGCGTGGTGGACTCTGGTAATGTGGTGAGGAAACTTTCTCGGCGGGTGTGTGGCTTTTGATGTCAAGTGTGTCCCCTTGGCATTCGAAGTCACATGCCATCGTCGAGTTGTTTTTGTTTTCCCACCACGGCTAGTTCCAGACGGCCCTTTTCAGGGCCACGATCGCGCCCGAAGTTCCCCGGGTGCGTTCCGATGGCAGCTCCCGCTGTCCTCGTCAGGAGGACGCGCCAGGTCGAGCAGCCGTCGGTGGAGGAGTGGCTGCTGGCCACCTATTAGTGCAAGGAGTGCCTAGACGGACAGCGTTGGGACGGTCTCGGTGTAGTTGCGCTCACGTGCGCAGATCCCGACCCGTCCCGTAATAGCGCACTGGAGGTCAGGCCGGGGAGGATGTCAGTGGGTATGGAGGGAA
This sequence comes from Elophila nymphaeata, assembly GCA_955850985.1. NCBI lineage: Eukaryota > Metazoa > Arthropoda > Insecta > Lepidoptera > Crambidae > Elophila > Elophila nymphaeata. The sequence goes on along the minus strand of OY039069.1, from coordinate 13,470,110 downwards.
CGCCTTTATCTCGAGTCCCACATATCCCCTGCGGTTGGCACCACCCCGCAGGGACGATACGTAAATGCATTTGACCTCCCCGTCAACAAAAAAAAAAAGAAAAAGAAGGGCACAGCGGACTAGCCGCTTGAATTTGGAGCACCCCGAACTGCAGAACCTTCACCTTATAGAAGACCACAGTCAAAAACGTAACATTACATCTGTGTGGTGCTGCGTTTCTTTTCGTGACCAACGTTGCTAGAGCTCCACGGGGTAGAGCAGGGTACTAACTAGGGTTGGCTGCGTGCGAGTTTCACGTCATTGATGCAAGCGTTAAGTCTATAGTGACTGTTTATCACCAGGCATGCCATATGCTAGTGGGCCAACCATTTGTACACATATACATAATCACGCTCATGATCCCCAAAGGGGGTTGAACCAGGATTGAACAGAGCTTTAGGTAATATATGGTAAAACATAAGTCACATCTGGAAGTATTGGCCGTATAGTACCCCAAACTAGAACAACTAGTCTGCCAACGAAATAACATAAAAAAGATGAAGGCCAACAGGTCAAGATCTTTTCCGTAAACAAGAAAGGCACATGTCTCATCCGCGATTGGGCGACTAATTATATGGCTATAGACTAATTATTTATCGGTATAGAAAGGTTTAACTATGACCCCATCATACCATTTGAAGTTAACGAAGTGAGTTCTTTATAGAATAGCACGGCGTGTCTCTAAAAAGCTGAAGAAAAGTTGTTTCCGTTCCTACGTAACCGTACCCATAGGTTCTATTAAAAGGATTCCAAAATAATCGCATTCCTTCTGTAGATTTAGTAATATTCTTTTAGGCTGTCTGTCTATCTGAAAATCATTCATTCAGAAATACCTTTCCAATTATCCGAAACATAATATCTCTCTTGTAATTTCTTGAATATTTGGAGCGCCTAGAGCAATCAGAGCCGTATATCAGGCACTCCGCACTGATCATACCAAATTTTGAATCTAATAGATCTCTGATAAATTACTCAGATCTCTACACCAACTATGAAAGAGCATGATTTTTAAACGTCTTAATAGACATTTTTTAGGGAATTATTTTTGCATTGACAAACGCGTAAACATTTTTAAAACGAGAAAATGCACTGAAAAAATCTAAATCGACGACTGCGTTAACGCAGCCGCCCGGGTTGCGGATGATGCTGGGTTCGACTCCGCCTGGGGCAGATCGATTTTGTTCAGTGTAGTTTCTAGTTTGGAAGATATTTTTTAGTCATTACTAAGAACACTTCCTAATAATTTACCCCTCAAACAAACTAAATCAAAATCGGATCATCCGTCTGGAAGCCACGATGCCACAAACAGACACACAGATACACACGTCAAATCTTTTTGTGTCAGGGGTTAAAATGGGAGTTTTCATTAGCATGGCCAACGGCAACAAATAAATTATAATCATATCTTAAAAGCTCTCCAAGTTTAATGGCGTTCTACGTTATGACTCCCATAAGTTAAGATAGTTAATAATGGTATAAGAAAAAAGTGGCAGTTAAAGAGGTTAGTAGGTAATTATCCTCTGATGCGGTTAATCATGTTGTTTACTTCTATTGTTCGCTTTCTTACGTGTGTATAGCATGTACTTGGGGATTGCTAATTGTGACGAGTGCGACTAGGGCCGCTATTAATCCGAATAGATTACCTACAGAAATGGAAAAAATAAGCAATAAGGCGACGATGAAGTGCTGGTGACCTTGATGTAGTGAGCGGAGGATCCCGCGCCTACATAGCACACTCAGAAAATACTCGTACCTAAAACTAGAAAACCATTGATATTTCATATGAGAAAAATATTTTACTTTTCCGTTATTTTTTCTCCAATGAATATTAAAAATACCTGCGAACAAGAGGATTACTAAAAGGCTGGATTTTTAAGAATTGATTGAAGAAAAAGGTAGTCTCATGCTACTGTTTCATTTCCCACAAAATAATTGAATAAAAATGACGCTAATTCTCATTTAGGTGGCAAATCTCCGAAAGTTCATTAATTACTTTCTATGTTTTCTAAAGAACTTTATGAGACTCAGACGACGATGGTTTGGCACTGTCTGTATAAAACTGTACTTATATACTTACTTAAAAAAAATTAGATGACAAAATATTTGTTGTTGTACCTACGTATCAAAAAGATAAATTATGACATAACAAAAATAAATAATTTCATTGATCAACTAGAAATCTGATATGATTATATTAATTTATTTTAAATAATATTTATTACTTAAATGTGGCCAAAATTCTCGCATGAAATTACCTGTATACATACCTAATTTAGAAGTCTTTCAATGTGAAGGATTGGTGTGCATTTTCATAGAATTCTATTGAACCCGTTCAATTATTATAATTAAGCAACAATAACGCAGCATAATATTACGTTCTATTGTGGATAACAATAGGTTTCTCCAATTTCCCTCGGCATATTTCCAAATCCCTCAAGTGGAGCGGAAACCGCCGAACTGATTTCAAGGTCTTTATTAATACTTAGAAGAGTTATAGTTGTCTCTGACAGGAATCGGAGGTTGCTCTTTCAAATTAGTATTTTTTTATATAGTAGCTTAGGACCTTGACCGAACTCTATTATTATTAAATTAAATACAAATTTGTTCCACACGACTTTATAACTATTCAATGTCATCTATTTTTTTAGTTTATTTTCATAGAAATTGATAACATCAAATTGATCATGAATATTATGTATGATATTTTCACGGAAATTTTGCTGTTATCTTAGGGAAACTATTATTCTATAGGTAGTTAGAGAAATTCTTTCGTTGCTGGGTTACACCAGTTAAACTGTAAAACTCTAGTGGTTTTTTCAGGAATGAAAAGAATAGAGTGAAAATTTCGTGGCTAGCTAAATTTGTTGCTACATTTTTCTATAAGTTTTACTTTGTAAAGTAGTTGTGATGTCGGGTCATCACTGCATATTCATCCAAGTTTGTTTCAATGATAGCAGGATACAATAATTTTATGTATATCGACAGATTCCCACGATTTGGTCGTCAGATTCAACAATGCACCCACAATAAATTACACAGAGGACGTTGGCTACAAAACTACTTTTCGAATACTAAACTCTCAAGTAAGTTTTGTTTATTAATATAAAAATAGTAATTTAGATTTTTTTGCACAAGTAACCTTAGTAAGCCATGATTGTGTGTGTGTATGTGTGCAGCCAGTCATAGCGACTGAGCCGCGTTCATGAGATAAAAATATTAAAAGCATAATAAGGTAATGTTTCTCAACATTATGTTTTTATTTTTATTTTTTTATTTCTAGCTCATCTTTAACTTAAAATCTGCACAGTCTATTTATCTAGTAAATTAGATCTGCATGATTTCAGGTAGTAACGAAGCCGGAATTCAATTTTCTCAACAATTCGATGTTCAAAGGAATTTCCATACTAATCTGGGACCCAGCGAACTTTTCGTCGACATTGGAGGACTGGTACCATCACCCCGACTTCCCTTTATTTCCTGTCTATAAGAAGTAAGTGACCATGAACATTCTTAGGTATAATAGTTTGTACGATGGTTTGAATTGTCTTTCTCTAGACACAGTTCATGAGTAATCTAATTTTATGAGGAAATACTAGGTAAAGTAAACAGCAGATGAAGATGAACAAAAAGAATTTCACATGCTTATAGTGAGGATTTCAGTACCTGAAATCAGCTGTTCTGAAATTCATACATTTTGATGTTGAATATTACCTACTGAATGCAAAGTACAGAAACACGATTAGAAATAATTTACTCGCTGATAAAAAAACAAAGGTTTTTAATTTAAAAATTGAAAACCCCGATTTGTAATAGAATAAACAATCAAAAGATAAAGTTTATCAAAATATTTTCGCGCTATTCTGAAGTGCTTGGGACACGAAGAACATATTATATTATTTTTATATAATTTATGAAGGTTTTGTAGTTTTGAGCAATTAATATTCTTATACTTGCCTATTTATATTTAGCATGATTTAAACATTTTGTAAAATGTACCTATGTGTGAAATGTGTTTATTAATTATTAGAGAATTATTAGATAATTAATAAACACATTTCACACATAGGTACATTTTACAAAATGTTTAAATCATGCTAAATATAAATAGGCAAGTATAAGAATATTAATTGCTCAAAACTACAAAACTTTTAAGGTCTTGATTATGCAGCTCAAAGAGTTCCGGTTGTTAATTATATTTTATTTAATTGTTAGTTACAGTGTTATAGTCGATGGCATTGTCCAAAGAGGATAGTACGGTGAGCACATCGGAGAAAAGTACAACCCCTATATTTTATCCGATTAGAATGTTATTTTGGAATGTTTTTAACATAAAGAAAAATCTATGTCTGTACGTTTTCCTTTTTTCGAAATACCTGCCTTTTTTCAAAATTCTTTTTTTTTTCAAAATATCTTTAAACGTATTTCGAATTTCGAAAAAAGGAAAACGTACAGACATAGTTTTTTTTATGTTAAAAACATTCCAAAATATCATACAGATATAAGAAATAGGTGTAGTGAAACATTTTCCCCGTTTGTATACAGACGGTGCTCGCCGTGCTATCCTCTTCATTTTAATAAGTATTTCATCAATCCATTCAGGTTACTTGACAAAAATCCAGAGTCAGACGTCCATTTGCTGCAGCCTAAAGTACTATGGGACCTATGGGCTGTGCTTCAAGACTCATCTCCTTACAGGCTGAGAAGAAATCCGCCGTCATCAGGCTTCATTGGTATGTAGAGTTGTAATAACCAATTATGTACTGACTCCTAAATTTTACAATTAGGGTACCTAATAAAAGTTTCATCACCTTAAAGTCGGCATTTAGTTATATTTAATTTCAAACCAATTATTAAGTCGAGTCTTCTAACTTCCGTTTTTTCCATCAAGTCGCCTGTGATTTCGCTCGCGTTAATGTCGGTTAACGCGCCTAAAAGTATCCTATGTCCTTCTAAGGGCCTCAAAATATATCCATGCCAAATTTCATCAAAATTGGATCAGTGGCTTAGGCGTGAAAGCGTAACAAACACACTTTTGCATTTATAATATTAGGTAGGATTTATTTATTACAATAAATTTATTTATTACGTAACCTTCTACCATCTTTCTGGCTTTATCAATTTCTTTATTGTAAAATGCGGTTGGTTTGGACTGGAAGAAGAGTTCGACAGCCTGCCTAACTTGCTCTTCAGAATTGAAGGTTTTTCCATTCAAAAAATTTTGTAAGGAACAGAAAAAGCAGGCGGATGTAGTAAAACAGACATCCAAGCTCAAGATCTTTTCCTTGAATCATCCTTTCTGTACGTGGTTCCGAATTGTCGTGTAAAAGAATCAGGTTTTTTGCGATTGTCAGTGCAGGACGATTTTCATGGAGTTTGTCTTGCACTCTTTGCAACTGCTGCACGTCTATCTGTAGTAAACGTTAAATTTTACTTCAACTACTTAACTGGTGGTGAATACACACAATACAAACTTTTTGCCACAGATGTTTGTTTCAGATTTGGTAGGGGTGTTTTTAGGGTTCCGTACCTCAAAAGTAAAAAAACGGAACCCTTACAGGATCACTTTGTTGTCCGTCTGCCTGTCTGTCAAGACCCTTTATCTCGGGAACAAATGCAGTATCGAGTTGTAATTAAAACCATTTACCTTGAAGATGTCAAAAAAAAAAATCTTCTTAACTTAAAAAAAGATACGGCCGTTTATGTCGCAAAAAACGCATATTTCGACACTCTCAAGAGAATTAAAATTCATAGGGTACTTCCCGTTGACCTAAAACTATGAAATTTGGCAAGTAATATCGTCTTATACCACAGGTACAGGACAAACTTTGAACTTACATTTGTAATTAAATCATAAAAAAATATAGTCTTTATTAAAGTACGTTATCAGTCATCGAGGTTTGCCTTTATCTCGGGAAGGCGTGGAGGCATCGTGTTCAAATTAAAACCATATACTTAAGTCTACAGTCCCTTGAAGCTGTGACAAAATCAAACTTCTAAGTTAACGCAAAAAAAAGATTCAGCCGTTTATGCCGCAAAAGAATACAAATTTGGACGGAAACTTCGGCGGGCGAGTCAGAGTCGTACTTGTCCGGTTTTTTTAATGTAATAGGGAGACAAACGGGCATAAGGGTCACCTGATGTTAAGTGATCATCGTCGCCCATTATCAACCACAACACTGTATCAATTGCGGTTGCGTTGTCTGCCTTTAAGAAAGGAATAGGCTCTTTTCTTGAAGGTCCCTAAATCGTACCCCCTCGTAAAGACTGTTGGTCCTAGCTGATTCCACAAGTTCGTTGTGTGACTGGGTGGTTAATCCTTAACAAGCCACTGTCTTTCGTCATCACCTGTTAGTATCCTGTTTAAAAAGGCTCAATTTTTACCAGTGAGAGCAAACTTGTGGTAATTGACTCTACTTAGCTGCATTGGAAGTTACTTTTGACTCGACCTAAATAAAAAAATATTTTTGAATAAAAAAACCGCCTTCAAAATTAAAAAAGGGAAATGAAAATTTTGTTTATAAAAATCTAATAGTTATTTTGAGGTCGGTCCCAATTAATTATCGATTATTCCAAATATTAAGGTTGGCACCGACCTCAAAAAAACATTAGCTATCGCAACTGCTTGCATCCCGATCAATATTAGTTATACATACATACATTATCTCGATTTTTCATGTCCTAGGGGTTTGGTTCGCGCTTCAAAGATGCAACAGGGTGCGTGTCTTCGAGTACGTCCCATCTGCGCGTGCGACGCGCCGATGTCACTACTACTCGAACTTTGAAGATGCAGCGTGTACCCTAGGTGCTTGGCACCCATTGGCCCAAGAAAAAGCCCTAGCTGAAAAAATACGTGATAATTCCGACCTAGACGTGTTCCAAAGAGGTTTTATTGATGTACCAGGATTAAGAAATGTAGTTTGTTAATTGAAATCACAGTAAATTAAGAAATAACTACTCCTGAATGAAATTATACGAGTAAGAACCGAATTAATTCAATTGACAGCGATATTAGTGGCTGTGTGATTCTGTTTGTTTCACAATTTAATATATTTATATAACTACCATAAGTTTTATTTAAGGTCTAAAACATAAATAGGCATAGAAAATATACTGGGAAAAACTGGGCGTCAAATACTATTTGCAAAAATATTTCGTTCGGATCTTAGAAGTGCAAATTTCAAAGAATTGATGAAACAATGTTTACCTTAAAACATAAGCACCAAGCACTGACAAATTTCGACAGCGAAAGCAGAGCCTCGGTGGCGTAGTGGTTAATGCAGCCGCCCGGATTGCGGAAGATGCTGGGTTCAATCCCCGCCTGAGGCAGGTCGATTTTTTTAGTGTATTTTTTCTAGTATTAAAAATATTTACGCGTTTGTAAACGAAAAAGTATTCCATAAATAGGCATGTCTTAATTTTAAATAATGGCTTCGCTATAATATTTACAACAATAAACAATTTTATTGTTGATTAGATTGAGTCAAATTCAACTCTCGCAAACACGTAGATAATGCATACTTATAAATATTTTTAGTTTTGTTCCGGAGAACGTCGGCAGCAAGTAAGTGTAGTCGTGGTTTAAGTCTAAGCGAGTGTCAGTGTGAAGTTAGTTGAAAGTAAAGCGAATTGTTAAAAGTGTGTAAGTGTTATACAATGATTTATACTTAGATCCTAAACTAAAATATAACAGTGTTCAATTGTTAAGTTATTGTACAATTAGTAAGCATAAAAACTTTTTTGTTGACAGGACGGTTAGGCTAGCCACCACCTTCTTATTAGAGCCAATAAAAGTTCTTATGAATTTACGCTGTGGTTTCTGACGATCTGGTAAAGGTCGCGGTAAGCCGCTGGATGCGGGCAGCGCAGGACCGACCGGTTTGGAGATCCTTGGGGGAGGCCTATGTCCAACAGCAGGCGTCTTTCAGCTAAAATGATGATTATGATTAGTAAAATGTAGGTATTCTGTTCCAACAGTAATTAATAAAAAGATAGCAAGTTCCTCGATGGTTGGCGATTCCGAGTTAAGCTCGCTAGATCGTCCTTGTTTATCGTTACTTAGGTGAGATGAAAGCCAATAACTTGTCAAAAATAGTAAAATATATATTTCATAATAAAAGAAATCGTGAAGGAGACATAATCTTATTTTATAAAATGACAATAATATTAATAATAGTCATATATTAATAATAAATCCTTGGAAACATAATGTAGCTAATACGTATTGTAATACTAACGGCTTTTTTGTGGAAACACAGCTTATTTTTGGATGATGTCCAACGAAATCTGGTTAATATGCCGTACATGGAAGCGAGTTACATGTTTATATGCTGATTCGGAGCAATTATATGCACCTAAATTATTCTATGCGTTTGAATTCAAATGAATCGTTCGAATTCGAGCAAAAAACGAATGTGAAGTTCGGAACAAAAGTAGTAATTTTTGAACATTATTGAAAATGTTTGAATATATTTTACGCATTACGAGCAAAACCTGAGTCGGTTCTTAAGTAGGTACACGGTTAAAATCTGGTTAAATGCCCTTGCAAGCGCTGCAAAAAAAGGAGAGAAAGAGGGAGTGAGAGAGCAGGATTTTTATTGACATTGTTGTGCCAATCAGCAACCACAACTATTTCGTCAGAAGTGTAAAAAAAGTCTTGTTGTAGGTAAGATTTGGCATATTATTGTACTTTAAATAACTATTTTTTTTTCAATAATTTTGTATTTCGTTTATTTAATGTAAATCTAGACGTCTTGAATCCTACACCCTAAGAGGTCCGGATTCGAATCTTATTAGAAACAAATTGATAAAAACGAACTTTTTTTTCACGTTATTGTAGTTTTATCTATTTCCTTAAGTTTACTGTACTATTTTTCGACTTATTATTTGTTAAAGGGGAAAATTAAATGAAAAAAACTTCATTGAACGCTATTATCACGAATCAGCCTGCGTAATTAGCAAGCATTCATGTTTCTCCTAAACGACGACATACAAGCAATTTTTAATTCAAATTTTTTTTCTCAGCTAATTTAGTACTCACATTTATTTTCATTGCGTATTATTAAATAAACACTATTACTGTTATTAATTTGTATAAAAAAGCTGTTTATTTTTTAATTAGTAAGGAACTATAGTATAAAAATAGACTTAATTTGAGTTATATAACGGCTATGTTTGTACGCATATCATTTAAATACTGTGTACATCTTCCTTATATTAATGCCAAAGCAATGTCTTCCTATAAAGTTAATGTATATGTAATAAATACGCATCAATCTTAATAAATTTTTACTAAAAATAACTATTGTGTTTTCTTTTAACATATGTACCTACATACGATTTAAGTTCTTGGTAATTGTGATGCTACAAAAAGGTAAGTATGCGAATAAGTAACATATGCCATGTCTTTGGTAGTGCTAATTTGACTGAACTATCTGTATCCTAAAATAGCACTTAAGTTACACTAGAAATTGCATGTAATTTGGCATACATCGATTCGGGGATACTTCTTCAAATTATCTGATCACATAGTTAATTTTCAGTGTATTTTAAATTGCGTGCTATTTGTTGGCAAGACTAAGTGTACCAAATAATTTGGGAGCAAGGAGGTAAGAGAAAGAGATTTGAACTGAGACAGATTTTCAAAAGATCGTAGCTAGTCAGGTGGTCTTAAATTGAGACAAACCACCAACCTGACCGACCCGGGAAACAGAGTATTTCCCTTGGGCATAGATTCGATCTGGGATCGTCAACGCCTCCCGTAGTGGAGCGTTGCCCAATTCATCTCGGCGAGCATCTGCATCAGTGATCTTATAGACTCCCTCTTCTCTTCACCCTTCTGCTATGATGCTGACCTAGGAGGCACAGGCACAGGGAAGTAGGGAAAGGGCGGAAAAATTGGTGGCGGGTGTTTCTTGACGATTTGTTTGTTTGGTTTTGGTTTTCAAGTGGGTGAACTATTCGACCACAAAGGCGGGAAAAAAGAATAAGAGCTTTACTACATAGCACCTCAATATGTTATTACCCACCTACCTTCCCTGTTCCAGTTTTATTTGGGGTTGGTGTATTAAGTTTTTACGCTATTACTTTCCATCTATACCTACTCTCCATGCCAATATTCTGATTACAGTTTATTTTAAAGCAGAGTCATCATCATCAACAGGGGTCTGCTTACCACCAGGCACGCCGTATGCTTAACTGATGTCTGCCAACCAAAAAAATAAAATAAAAAAAGATGTGAACTACGATGAAATAGGTATACTTACTCATTTGATACTCACGTACAAATAGTCTATTAATTAAAGGCTATTTGTACGTGAGTGTATATCATCAATAGCCTAGAAGGCACCCATGTTATAACTTTCAGGTAACACATCAGCAGTCAATAAGTGGCACTCGTGATTACCATTAATAAAACGTACGCTTTACTAAGAACCATTTGTTTACTATATCCAGTATAGTCAAACAGTTATAAAAAAGGGCTTTAGATTTAATTACGATTATGGCGTGTTATCTAAGAAGCGTAAGAAGTATCCATAATTTATGGTCCCGGAAGAATCACTTTATGTGGTTCAGGTAAATCCTTAATGGCCATGAAACACAGGTGGTTATATTTTTAGCGTAATGCTAGCGTGGGTGTGTCGTGTGAATACTGATACGTGCGAATACAAAGCACATTAGTGATTCTGCGCGGGCGCACGGAATTAGTGCTACATCCGAGGTGTCAAGCACATGGTGTTAATTCTAGGGTTGACCGTTGGAATAATCAAGTATTTACTCTTTTAGGTGTCTATTATATGAAATAAGGTATACCTCCCTTCTGGCTCCACCAAGGGCCTCGCTTTCTAATAAACCCAGTGACGAAGCCGCCAAAAACCATAGTCAATAAAAAATGGCTACCTACAAAAAGACATAACTTACATCTTTAGTCTACCCGTGACTATAAACACTGAAGTGTTAAGAAAATTCGTTGGCTTAAAATACAAAAATAAAAACTTAAAATACACGTGGGTTAAATCAATAAAAAATGATTTACTTAAAATTTATATAAATCGAGGGCGCAGTGGATTAGCCGCTCGAATTTAGAGCAGCCTGAACAGGAGTATTACCTCCGCCTTACAGAAGACCACACTCAAATAGACAACACTATATTTTTGTAGTGTTGTGACTACGGTGACCGCTTACCACCAGGCAAGCCGTATGTTTGTCTGCCAACCAACTGAGATATTAAAATATTTTTTTTTACCTATTTTTTAAGTAAAAAAAATAGGAAATTAACAAAGTCGAAACTGAAATCGACACTTAAATGCAAACTTCAAGAAGATTTTCTTCCAGTATTTACTGGACATGGCTGTATGGGCTAGCTAGATCCTTTTGCCTTCCCATGTTAGGAAAACCCAACGATAGTTTTTGTTTTCATCAAAATCGAACTCGCGACTCCTTTGAGCATTTTTCGATATTCCTTATAAGTAGTTTAGGATTTCGCCTTGAAGGCCCACTTGAAAAATTTATCCTGTATATATATTTTCACGCTCACACCAATTATCTAGAAGTAAGTATCATTAAGAACTTGTGTTACGGATACTAGATAACGGACTTTTTATACATAATATTTTAAAGATATTTTTATAAATAAACTTAAATAAATATATAAACAACCATGACTCGCAAACAAATATTCGAGTTCGTCACACAAATATTTGCCGCTACCAGGATTCGAACCCGGACCGCTTGATGTGTACGCAGCTATGCTGACCACTCCACCACGACGGCGTCAATTGCCTATAAGAAGGAGTCTGTAACAATAGGCCATGCACCATGAGGTTACTCGGGCGGTGGCGAGTAAACTTTCAACAACATTTCCAAGGAGTCGATTTCAGACAGGTGCCCAGCCATAAAACATAAAACTATGCCATAATCCATACCTATTAATATGGTAATATATTGCGTCGATTCGAAATATGCCTAATTGAGATAATTGAGTACCTATAGGAAGAAGACTTCGTATTCGTAAAAGACAAATACTCAAAAAAAACTATTGTTACAACTTAAGAAATAATAATAAATTAGCATTACTCAATGTTCGTTTAAAAAAGTGCAAAAACAAGGTTTATTTAATAAAATAAGTTTGTATAATAAATTACCGATGACGATTGCCAATTTAGACACGCATGAAATTTTTCTTTGAAAAAAAAAGCATTTTATAACATCCAAGAATATATTGACAATGGCTTTATCTGAATCTTTATTTTGGGATGAATGAAAAATATTGTATGACCATAGTATCACTTGACTGTATTGTAACTACTATATTTTATATATTTAAATTGACTTTTAATTTATTTTATTTTAATTAAGTATATTATTATTATTAAGACGATTTAGAGAAGTTTACGAGATTAGAGAAGAGGTCACTAAACACCTTGAGCCTCTCCAACTGCGTCGCAATGTTGCGTCATTGAACGCTTTCTACCGTCTGTACCATGGCGAGTGCTCTGAGGAACTTTTTTCCCTAATCCCACCATCTCCCTTCCTTTTAAGGACTACGCGTCTAAAAAAGACAATTGTAAAATGACTTGCCTAATGTAACATACCCTGTTATAAGGTTAATAAATGATTTGATTTAGGTACAATGATCCCAGTAGGTATATTTGAGTAGAAGAAGTGTAGTAACACCAGTCTTATTTAATTAAATCCATGGTTTCATTTAATAATAGTAGTCGTATTTCATAGTTTACGTGTACAACGCACGTGGATAGGTACGCCTTGATTATTAAATGCTATACCGGAAATGATACTATTATAAAATGGTCCAAATTAGATTTTAAACGGTAAACATAATTATTTTATAGTAAACACATCATTAGCTTTATCTATCTGTTACTTTTATCCCTAAATGAAGTACCTACTCGTGTCTTATCTCATAACCCTAATTTACTGGACATCTTGAGTACCTGTTGTGGCCCAAACTTCCTCCTTCACTCTAGTTTGTAAACAACTCATTGCCGATTTACGAATTTAAATTCCTCCCAATATTTAGATATAGGTAATTCGTATTCGACTCGAAGACTCACTATACAATACACTGTGACTATTTTGTTATATGTATTTGGAAAATGATTCTAAAAATAAGAACACCTCAATTCTGCACATAACGTTCGTCATAATAATGAAGAAAAAAAAACATGTATGATATAAAGGGCAACCGTTACTGAATGATACAAACCAGATGACTTTATAGACCTTATTCCCGCCAACATCGTGAAACTCACACAAAATGGTTTTCGATGTTGGCGGGGATGGGTGATAAGGAAAGGGGAAGCACAAAAGATCCCATAGGGTCGGTGCTCTGAGACGTGGCCTCAGCCCCTTGCATAAGAATAAGAATCAATACTGAATGATATATTAAAGATAGACACACAGCCCAAACAACTGCGTAGATTGCGCTGAAAGGCACGCAGATAGTTAAGAAATTCACCCCCTAAGGCGAAGCTGCGGATAAAATCTAGTATCTTTCATGCGAAGCTGAAAGACAAAAGCTCATATTTTATATGCCAGTGTCAGCCAAAACAATTTTATATGTTTCCCATTTGCCGGGTCGCAACATTCCCGAATTTGCTGGTTGGTTTTTCAAAACTAGTTTACCTTAAAAATAAATATAGAAACTGACATGAAGTGGAACCACCTTAGGATAAAACTTTCGTCATTTAATGCCGCGAACTTGGATTCTTTAGTAAAAAATAACCAGCAGTTCCATACTTCGCACTAAAATTTAGTTACTAAATAGGCGATACCAAAGTATGTGGTATTAATAAAACATTTTACTATTAACTGTGTATTGTTTTACCTAATGGAACTTGGGGTTAAAAAAAGGTTAAAAGTACTAAGTGGGTCACGAAGGTACTGTGTGAAAATTATCTGGCCACGGCAGAACAATGTTTAGGAAACACTGTTATATGCGAATCCGAGAGGTCCCGAAATCAAATCTAGAGTGTAAGTTCGTAGTACTGTAAAAGAATTGTTGCACTCAGTGATATGATAGCCAGGCAAAGTGGTTCTTAGTGAAGTTCTATTACTATCACTAGCTCCATCGCTTTTATCATAACTCACAATCAGTTAAGATGAAGGCCAAAAGCTTCTCTGTGAAAAAATCTAAGATATATTCCTTAGTAACCTAGCCAAGGTTCATTACTAGGAAGTATTGGATGATTGCCTATTGTGTCCAGGTACTGGCGATCGTCCAGCGATGATAAATAGATTAACTGTACTTATCGATTATATGCAAAGGGCGTTGTCTAATAACAATGCTTATATGCATACTTTATAAGGCTTTTAAGCGATATTTACAATTTAAAAAGTTTTTAGTTCGTTATAAGTATCCATGGTTATAAATCGCTAGATAAATGGCCATTTTTTTAGCTTATGGGGGGAAAGGAAGGAACTCGGAAGCCTCATCCACTCTGACAACTGGTTATCTTATCATTAACTATCAGAACACAAAGTTCTTTTAGTCTAGACAGAATTGTGAGGGCTTTGCGGGACGAGAGACGCGCGGTAACGATACCGAACTGCCATACACTAGTTCGGGAGAACCTGTAGTACATGTGCTGTGAGAGACTACATGTCGTCATCTTGTATAAATAAAAAAATTACCAACATCTTAGTCAGGTACCTATATAATCTAAGATCTTAGTTTTTTGGAGATCCAAGGGTGGAATATACTAAACAAAAAATGTGACAACCCTAGACGTCTTGACAAAAGCGACATTTTTCTCTGAGTTTTCCTCTATTTCAAAGGCGTCGAACCACTGTAAGTTTTTACGCTGTCATAAAACTGTTAATGGGTTTACTTCAATTTGTAACTTCCAAATGAAAACAATTTTGAAAAATCAACATATGACCATGGTTTTTTAAAATTTGAAAAAAAATTAAATAATGAGTGTCTTGTGAGTGTGAGTGTCCTTCACTTACTATTACTTTTAATTGTTCCTTGGCTACTTTTGTCTTGAACTCATTTTAAAACGTAATGGAAGAACGAAAATGAGTTTACAGTCATTCGATATTATTAGACGTGTTTTATGTGATTGTAGCCTGAACTTTGGCTCAGGTTAGTTATGTACCTACTGTTGTATGGTCAATGGAAAAAGATGCAAAATAAGGCTAGATATCGAAGTTAAGTCTCGCTATTGTAGGTATCATTTCGCCAGACGTGATAACAAGTCATAACGACCAACACCAATCGCTACGAATAGTAATTTGTTACTAAATAATTATGAATAATTTGGGTTACTCATTGTCAATACCAGTCAATATAATGTATCTATTTGGGAAAATTAAAAATATTTCCTTCACTTAAAATAGTTATTAAAGGGGATTAATTGTGACAACTGCTTTTCAATAGGCCAGGCCTTTAGGGCCTTTTTTATCGGAGTGTAGTCCGCTGATGGACGATACCCTAAGCCGCTGGCTAGTGGACCAGCGGACCGTTGGCTAGACGTGGGCCTGTGCAGGGGTCGCCCAGCACCTGATCACCACGGCACTGGGAATACCTGCTAAACCACTCCGGTTTCCCCCATGCCCTTACTGGAGATGATCCGGGGTTTGCCGAAGCATTTCACCGAGCCACCTCCGGGCAGGCCTTTAGGGCCTAGACAAGTTGCCAATCGATTGCGTTGAACGTTTATTAAAAAGGATAACGATCGTTAAAGGCAAAACAAAATCGTTAACGCCATAACGCTCCCATATGTTATGACAACGAGTATTGTCAAGCTGTTGTCAAAATTTATGAAATTGGAAGCATTTTGGATTTGGATAATACGCGATAGAAAACGCGGAATCCTGTAGTTGGTTACTACTCAGAAGTCAAAAAAGAAAGCCTCAGATCGCATATTCGGGCGTCAAATATATGCCCTAGTTAACAAATGTACTATTTTTTATATTCTTACATTGACAGGTCTGATTTATTTTAAGATTGAGGAAGACACTAGTTAATAATATTGTTTAAATGACTAATTCCGAGATTATCCACTCTTTTATATTCTTAAGCAACATACCTTTTTAATTGCAGTACATAATTATATTTGCTATTACTTTGCTCTTATAATTACGTTTCCCATAACATACACCGTTACTTTTTTATCAACCCGGATATTTAAGGGACGCTTCCTTTTTTGCGACTTTTTTGGACATTTTGATTGCGTAGGAGTTGCACTTTTTTATGGAACAGCTGATATTTTCGCGATTTCGATGTTGGTTCCATAGCAAATGTTGTTTGTATGTAATGTAGGAAGCTTCCCTTATATTATCCGGGGTTATAAAGAAGTAACTGTGTATAAGAGTACCGAAATGAGAGTAAAAGACTTTTTACAACATGAATCACCGCACGTGTGTACAAAATATTGGGTGTTTGTATGCACTTCCTAGAAACAACAGTGGATATGAAGAGGCAATGGTCAACAGTTCTGATGAATGACTCAGGCTCAATTGTTCTGAATCACTTACGAACTTTTTCTTTGCCATTGACGCACGAAGAACACCGGTTGCTCATTATGCTGCGTGGGAGATATGTAGGGCACTGGAGCTTCGAGGTTGTAATAATAATTGTTTCCTCTTTATTTTTCTTTTAAAATTTTCGATGATTAATGAACTAAACGTCAGTTGTAGTTGCTAATTTAATTACAGGAAAAGTTATATTCAAACAGTGAGGAAATTCTGACTTTTTTTTTGTTAAATTTCTATGCTGTAGTTCTAGAAATTATTTATTGTCCAGGAAAATAATTCATTGAAGAAATTTTTTAGACATAAATAATAATAGGTATACAGGGAGTTTAATGACATGGTCTAGTCATTCATATAATAACGTCATTCTGTTGTATGTTTCAGAAGAAATTTGTCGTCACTGTCGTGCTAAAAAACTACAAATATGGGTTTATGAAAGAAAGTCGTAAAAAGTTACAAGGTCAACGCACCTGCCCCTCTCCTAACACCCCCCCTTCCCTCATGGTCCGGAAGGTTTTTTATTTTCGATTCTCTCCATTTCGCTTCTCTCTGAGGGGGAAGGTAAGGAAAATGAATTCAAGGGGCACAAGGGAAACCAGTGACCACTTACCAACAGACAGACCATATGATTGCAACAAATGTGGTATAAATAAGGCATATACGCAATGTTTTCTTTGTTAAAGTTTTATTGTTGATCATTAAATTTATTTTTTTGTTGTAAGGTAAGCCTTAGGCACGTTCGAAGTATAACTCCTTTTACGTTTGTGTCAGGTAGATATTACTATAAGCTCATTAAATTTTAACCACTCGTCCTATTTTGTTATACCAAACATTGCACATTCATTCTATACTTAAGACATGTACTCACCATATTTTTTAACTAGTGTCTGTGTTATATTAGCGGAAGCTACGTTCATAGATTGTAGAGTCTAACACTTTATTCCCTTGTGTCAAGTCGCCATTGTAGAAATTGCACGATAAAGAGGCAAACATGTAATAAAAAATAGACGAAAAGTTTCTTGTAAAAAAATATTACCATTCTCAAAAATTCTAACAGTCCTTCTGAGTATTCCCGAGGCCGGTTGCCATAAAACATTTTGACACTAAATAGTAAGGATATCTCGCCTCCTACAACGGTGATTCATCTCCAATTGAGATTGTAGCTCGAAAGCGATCAAAAGTTAGTCATGACTCACTTACGACCACAGAGTTAAATCGTTTGATCTGACATCTCCGTTGTCTAGTGGTGCGCCAACGGGAATAAGATACGGAGACTGAACTTTTAATTTGTTAGTTATGGTTAGTGTTAAGATCTGCTTAGTCAGATGTTGCTAGCCATTTTATGAAAGGCTGTCGCCCTAATACTAGTGTAGATGTAAACAGCATTGTTATGTTAAGAAAGTTATAGATATGTCCATTGATGGTTGCTCCGGGTGAACTCATCTCTATCTTCGGTCTGATCATAATTTAGTCAGATGAGATGAAGACCAAGAGCTTCTCTGTCAAATGATAGAAAAATATTCACGAAAAGTGAGGATCAAGAAAAGTTTTACTATTTTCATACATTGTTTTTATAAAAATCTGAATGTTAAATATTTTGGAAATGGTTACTGAAACTTACAAACTAATAAATTAGAGATAAAAGACTTCGCCTAGGTCCTCTGAAACATGAAGTATACCAATAACACTGGCTGCATTCCTCGTTGAAGCGCGAGACTAAGTTTTTGCGCGAAATATAAACCAGCCTTCTTTTTATTACGAGTATATAATTGGTATCTATTATTAATTTATATTGTAAAACGAAAATTTCTGGAAACAGAATCTTTTTTTTTACAATCGATACGAAAATTACAATCTTGGCAAAGAGTTATATTACCTCAACCGACTTCAACAAGTCGACATAACTATCTAGTCTCGAATATTAGCACAAAAAAACTCTACGTTTGACGAGTTAAGACTAGACTAGATATTTTTTTACTACTCCTTGCCGGCGAGAAAATAATTTCCCTTTCTCGAGCTCGAGAAAGCCCACAGAGTAGAGAGGTAGATACATCTATCTATACTATATAACAGTTTCCTTTGGTAATAATAAGCAATACTGATTAATGTTATTGAAACCCAATATTAATCTGTGCTTGAATTAATCGATATACCCGACTTAAGTCCCGTGCCTTGTGCTGCTGTGCTGGAGTATGCACATCGAGCGATTTAAGTCCTTGGTCACGATGTGTGTTTTGTTTGATTTTAATAGCTTCGTGTTCACAGGGAAAATTATTTCAGCATGACGATGCGTCAATTCATGTCAAATCTTAAAAGGGCCTCGAATTTGGTTCGCACTTAATATGATGAAGATAATTGCTTTTAATACATTGAATTGATTTCACCATCTTGATATGTATGATATTAAACTATTAGGTTGGGGAAAAAGTCTTTTCGCATTATAGTATGTATAAACTTGTAATAAAATCTCTTTGGCTATACTACTATATATCTGGCTGGTTTTGGTATCATTGAAAGTTTAAATTTTAAAGAAAATAATTCCCAATTCAAATTAGGAAAATGTGTGATTTTCATTTGTTTTTCGTACCGCCAAGATGAGTGAATCTAATGAAGAAATTCGATACATTTTAAAATTTTACTACAAAAAAGGTAAAAATGCAACGCAAGCCGCGAAAAAAATTTGCGATGTTTATGGACCTAGTGCAGTGTCTGTGAGAGTAGCACAAATTTGGTTTAAGCGTTTTCAATCCGGAAATTTTGATGTCAAAGATGCACGTCGCTCTGGTCGCCCTATTACAGATAAAATGGATGCCATTTTTGAAAAAGTGGAGCAAGATCGGCATGTCAGTAGTTACGACGTAGCTGAAGAACTGGGAATTGACCACAAAACAGTTTTGGCGCATTTGAAAAAAACTGGGTACACAAAAAAGCTCGACATTTGGGTACCTCACGAGCTCACTGAAGGAAACCTAATGAACCGTGTACTCATTTGTGATTCTTTATTACGACGTAATGAAACCGAACCATTTTTGAAGAAGCTGATAACTGGTGATGAAAAGTGGATCACGTACGACAAGAACGTGCGAAAAAGGTCGTGGTCAAAGGCCGGTCAGGCTTCACAGACTGGCGAAACCCAGGTTAACTCGCAACAAGGTGATGCTGTGTGTGTGGTGGGATTGGAAGGGCATTATTCATTATGAGCTGTTACCACCAGGCAGGACCATCGATTCTGAACTCTACTGCGAACAACTGATGAGATTAAAGCAAGAAGTTGAGAGAAAGCGGCCGGAATTAATCAACAGAAGGGGTGTGGTTTTTCATCATGATAACGCTAGACCTCACACATATTTAGCCACTCAGCAAAAATTAAGAGAGTTTGGCTGGGAGGTGTTAATGCATCCGCCGTATAGTCCTGACCTTGCACCTTCAGATTTCCACTTCACAAAATTTCTATAGCAATGGGATCATGTCCCTACCTACAAGATGGCAAAAAGTTATCGAACAAAATGGTACCTACATACTTTAGTTAAATGTAAATAAACTATATTAAAAAATGTTTTGAATTTTCTTAAAAAATGCGAAGAAACTTTTTCCCCAACCTATTATAATGTAGTGAAGAGTTTGCATCTTTTCAATCATAAAAAAACCTTTTATAATTAAAACCTTTTAGATTATGAAGATGCAAACTCTTTTTGATTTTTATGATGATTTTATAGCATTTTTTTAAATGATTATTTTGACTTCGTTATTTTTCTGTTTTAGAGTTTCGATTCAAATTGTGGTTTAGTGAGCGCGGGGAATTTCTACAATCAAAAAAAAAAAATCGGGAGTAGTCTCCTCTTGACTTTCTCGTATACCGGAAACGACTCGAAATTGTATAGCAAATAGCGCCCTTAGCAAATCACGTTTCCCACCAAATTGAGCTTTTGACGCAACTGCAATAGTTAGGTTTTTTATACTAAAAAACTTACACTACGGGTATTGTTCGCGATCTCGGATCACCGTATCACAATATTACACAGTCAATCTTGATTTTTTGCCATGAATTTACATAAAGTTAAAGCTGCAGTGTCCCTTGTTTTGGCCTTAACTTTGAAGAAAAGAATTCGAAAAATGGCGCTGGGTTAAACAGTGTTTTCTCAAAAGAGAATTGTACTAAATATTCTAAATTCGTACGGGATTTTGTCAAAGTGCAATTTCAGTAGTAGATATTTTGATGGCAATTTGATGACATTTTTTATGTTACTTGATTGCGTTTGCGGACTGAATTACGAAAGTACAATACCTCGACACGTAGCGAACTTGGGAGTCTAGTGTTTTATACACCTACATGGCTGAGTGATGGGTAGGTTAGGTTATTCTTTTTTATGACCAGGCGGAGTGCAATTTTCTTGGGAGAGTACAGATACAAAAACATGTCGAAGTATTGTACTGTCGAATTTCAGTCCGCAAGTCGTTTCAGTTTTGTAAATTGAATGTGTAGAATTAATTTTAAAATCTAAAAAAAATGATGCCTATTCCCGATTGCTGTTTCGTTCTCTGCCTTTAAGAAAGGAATAGACTCTTGAATGCCCCTAAATCATACCTCCTCGAAAATACTGTTAGTACAAGATGGTTCCACAACTTGGCTGTGT
Source organism: Elophila nymphaeata (assembly GCA_955850985.1). Classification (NCBI taxonomy): domain Eukaryota; kingdom Metazoa; phylum Arthropoda; class Insecta; order Lepidoptera; family Crambidae; genus Elophila; species Elophila nymphaeata. The sequence continues at coordinate 13,448,943 of OY039069.1, read as the reverse complement.
CGGACAGAAAGTAGCATGAGAAACTCAGATTTGCGGACTGAAATTCGACAGAACAATACTTCGAGAATTTTAGAATAATATTGATGAAACCTGACTTATTATTATTCTTTATTATTCTTATGTAAGGGGCTGAGGCTGTCTCAGAGCACTTCGACCCTATGGGATCTTTTGTGCTTCCCCTTTCCTTATCACCCATCCCCGCCAACATCGAAAACACCTTGTATGAGTTTTACGATGTTGGCGGGAATAAGGTCTATAATGTCCTCTGGTTTAGGGTAACCTAGACCCAGGATCCTTAGTCGCCTATTGGCTAGTGCATGACAGTCACATAGTATGTGCTCCATGCTTTCTTCCTCCTCGCCACACATTCTACATATGGGGTCTTCAGTTTTGCCTATGTGAAACCTGACTTACAACCACATAAAGTTGCTAGTTAGACAAGGAGATCCGAAAAAGACTGACGTTACGTTACACGCCCGTCATAGGTACATATTTCATATAAAAAGTTGTTTTAGAAAGACACAGGTATACTGCAATTTCTAATTCAAATATCTCCGGTATTTTTTGACTAAAATTAAAACTGTTTTGACTATCAGCAGTATAATTTTACGTATTTTTTATAAATGCATTAAACCAGTACATTTTTATTCATGCATATACTGGTTGATCATGGACGACGTTGATCATTTCGTATTAGGTGACTCTCCTATAACGTTAAAAAACGGAATCGAAAAACTAATTACATAACAATCGGAACTAGATTTACCGGTCCAAAATCCGTATTACAATGAAAGAAAGTGTTAATGTTACAGTAAATCGAGCACAATCGGGCAAAATTTTCCGATGCATGCCCCAAAAACGAGTAACGGAGACCAAGTGAGTAAACGGGCTTCTCTCCGATTCTATTATATAGCTCTTTATGTAACTAAAAGTGTTACAAAATATACAGTTACTGCTGAAAGCGTAATAAGAGCGTACTCTATTGTTTTTAGCACACATAACTGAAAGAACGATGCAAAAATCCTATTGTGAATTTTTCGAGGTCATGTTTGGGTTAAAAACGTATATACTTAACACTGAAAGTGGCTTGTATGCAGTTTTTAAGTAATAAATATGAGGAACACAATTTCGACGAAACTGCTGAGATGATTTTGAGTGTAACATCTGTGGTCGGTAGGCCTTTGTTTTTTGGGTTTGATGTATCATTTATAGGTACTGTATGGCTCATACTGCCAGATGTATGGCTTTATGTGAAACAAGAGCAAATAAGTAGTACAGTTGTCCTACTTATTAACTCTTCTTTGTTGATGGTTTGTTGGTTGGAAGTTTTAGCTACTTATGGATTTGATGCCCCGTTATGTAGGAGACCTGTGACTATTTTGAGAGACGGCATAGCCCTTAAAGCCAGATGTGTCTTTGTGTGTAACCAAATCTTATTTAACCTTTTGATCCCCGCTCGATAGATACCTATATACCGCGAGACATTTGGATGGATTTTATTAATGATCGACAGATTACAGCACTGCTCAACCCAATTTATGATCATGACCGTGAGGAAATAACACACGCGTTACCATTCAGCATTTCGTAGAAGTCTTTTCATATACCCAAAGACTATTTTAGAACTCCGTGCATATACCCAACCTATGCGTGCCTGTATTTTCGTAAGCTTTTTTCAAAATAGTATTAAGTTCGTTTTGTTTGTGTTTTTCTTTGGTGTGCAATAAAGATTCTAACTATCTAAAGCATATTTTCTCTTTATTATATAGTAATAATTATTTTGTAATAATTACCTATTACACAAAAAAACTTTTTATATTATTCTTGTAAATTTTCCGGTATTCTTTCAAGAAATGAACTGACGCAGAAGCATGTGGATTACAGATACTTTATGTCACAAAATAAAGACAATACAGAAAGTTTACTTCATACGCAAAAAATAATCTCATTGCGGGTTTCAATAAACATGACTACCAAGAGATTCCCTTGGTAACGGTAGAACTATATTTTGTAAAGGGTATCCGTCAAAATCCTATGCCTAGTAAGCAAAAGTGAAGACAGATAAGTTATTGAAACCCAATATTAGTGATTAAATGTACGGTGGGGTTTCATCTCGTTATTTACGATCATAGAAACCGAAAACAAATCGTTCTTCACTTCTTCTTTAGATAAATGGCGTTCGCGATATATAACGCATTTCGCCAATGTCAAGTAAAAATGTACCACATAAAGTAAACAGACAATTGTACGGTAGATTGAGGGTAAAAATGGAGTCCTCAACACGTGTTTTTACAACAAGAACTCGGGAGAAACTCCATCAAATCGTTATCGGAACCTAAATGTTTGACACCTGTCAGCTTTCAAGCTGTGGAATAATTTTTTTTATATAAAAGATGGCAAACAAGTTTGCGGCGTAAGTGGTTACCATCGCCTATAGACACTTGCAATATTAAGGATAAATGAAGGAGTTTCTCCCGAGTTCTTGTTGCAAGAACACGTGTTGAGAGACTCCATTTTAAACTCAATCTACCGTACAATTGTCGGATTGTTTAATTACATTTCCACTTGATATTGGCGCAATGCGTAATCTTTATGTGTCGCGATCGCTTTGTGAGCGCGAGAGGCTGCCGTAAATAAGAGTTTAGTACAATGCCCTAAAGTAGATATTAAATTGAAGTTTAGACAAAAAGTGACTTTCTGAGGTGTCTTTATTTTGTGAGTAGTGCACCGCATGGCGTAGTGCGTAATTGAGATGCGGTTGGCCGAATTTACTCAAGTGTCCTGATTTGATTTATTTACAGTTAGTCAGATGGTGACGGTGACTCATCTGTGAGTCTATGAGCTTTTCCTCAATGAATTTTGAATGATATTCAATTAAAATTACGAACCTAGTATAATTTTCCAGTCAATTAAAAAAATAGATTATTCGTTTACCACAATTAGTCAGACGGTTTTGTTGAGTCATCCGGGAGTGCCTCGTGAGCCTTTCAATGATATTTTTTTTTGATATAGCTAATTTTAAATAGTGTAATTTGTTGTGAATAAAAACGAAAAAGCTAGAAAAAACAAAGAGAACTCCCTGAATGTCTAACGACATTTTATTTAGTCATGCTTATTATACTAGTTTGTCAATGATGCTAGCCTTTCTATTTTCGACTCGTATGTTTATAGCGTAAAGTCAATATCAAAAGTGGTTTTTAAGTAAGTACCATGTCATATCAACGACAGTGCTGCAGTAATAGTTGCAACCATTGTGTATCTTTTTTACTGGCTATTGCTGTTGGGCACAGTATTACAGCGTCACTGAGTTTTTAAAAAGGCAAGGACCTTGGTGGGTTGGACTTGTCACTCTACCCGTATTTTATTAATGAATGAATGATGAAATGAAAATATAATTCAATTGTATTATAAATTTTTCCTGTTCTTTCACCGCGACCCAAGGAAAGTGTTTTCACTTATGCTTATACAAACAACTTTGTCTGTGGAAGCAAAACTGCTTAATAGTTATTTGTTCAACCAGTGAGCAAAGTTATTTTTTTGCTGCGAGTGCCGATATTAAATCACGAACCAGCGAAGTAGTCTAGAATTGATTCATAAATAATAATAATAATAATTTTATTTCTCACCATACAAAAAAGGATGCAATATTACGATTAATGATTATATGACGTTTATGGTAGGTTGATGTCCGAACTAGGTATAACCTGTGTCTCGGTCCATCAACCCTCCACCCTTTTTAGGTTCTACGATGGCTGAATGCCAATCCATCAATTAATGATAAAACTTATTAAGTATACTTAAACTTAACTTTACAATACATAAAAAAATGTTTAGTAACAATGTGTATGTGTACACTCACACATAGTGAGTGCGAGTGTGTGTGTTGTGTGGGTGTGTATGTGTGTGTGTCTGCACGAAAATAAATAGATTATAGACTGAGCACAGTGAATGATAAGGCATAAGCCAAAAAAAAAGTTCTCTGTGAAACATAGATACAACTTTTCACCTATCCAGCGAGAAAATTGTTATAGGTGAGAAAAACAAGGCAATACTTTAATAAATGTTATACATGTTTATTATCTAAAAAACGTTAAAAATTAAAAGTAAGATTATAAAAAAATAATTTAGAATTTTAGATCGAACGTCTTGTTCAAAGCTCGCAACAAAAAGCGTTTTTCCTTCGAGATTTTAAGAAGCAAAAGGTTTTTTGGTGCTGGAGAGATGCAAATATTTTTTGCAATTTCAGAGTTGCCTCCACTGATATATCAATCTTGTATTATTAAATGTGTGGTTGCCTCCATAGAAAAAGTTGTTTGTATTGATGAGACCTTCAAATGGTTTGGAGGTTGTTGATTACAAATATCTCTGTACATCGTGCATGAGTTTCGGCCACAGAACACATACCTCTTTCTGTGTTCTGCGATTTCGGCAATCTATCTTACTCATTGAATTCAATGGTACTCAATAATGAACAGGTACTTTAATAACATGCTAATTAAGCAGGAATTATCTTTTTTTTAATTCATCATTGTTTTATGTTAATAAATGATTTGTCTTTGTACACACTTGGGTAAAGTGAGAAAAACAATTAAGTTTTTGAAGCTTTTATCTGGATTATTTCGCTGTCATCACTTCGGACAGGTGAAAAGAGTGAAACCGCAGAAAGATAATGGAAATGACACAACATATCTCTTGGCATCTCGGTGACGTCGCCATTGTTTTGTTAAACTCTAGTTTGTAATCAAGAAGCTTATATTATTGTCTTAATGTATCTTCGTGTTTGTAATATACTTTTATAACATTTTCCTTCAATGATTTCACTGTAGCCATTTAGCACAGTGGCGCCAAATGGATTAATTTAAGGGTCCATTTACCCGAGAAATCTTTAATGCAATGCAACTAAGCGTTTTCAATTTATAAGACGATTACAAATAGTTACGCGATTTATTCAACCGCCTACAAGATTTATGGGCAATGTTATAACAGTTTGATATACAAGCTGCGCTTAAATATGGAGTCGGTTCATGCATTCCCCGCACACGTCCGATTTCTTATTGAAATTCGCATCGTCTTTGAATTTACCACAATCACGGCGTTTACGAGTGTATCACAAATTCGCTTTGTTTCAGGGATGTCAAAAGATACCAGATAATGATATTGTAAGCTGTCTGTTTAACTGCCCCCATGGTCCAGTGGTCGTCCAGCGGAATTTGAACCAGAGGTTTTGATCCTCAGAGTATTACAAATATTTGAAAGGTTTGGTTGGTGGTAAGACTTTTTCAGCGTCAATCAGCGTCGGTAGCGTAAGGACGTTGTCTCCCACCTGGGAGGCACCCGTTCGAACCCGGCTACGCAGAGTTCGCGCCAAAATTCTAATTAGCTCTAAAGTTTTTTCCGCTTCGTTCGCACAGCTTTACCACCTACCAACAAGGTTCAATTTTGTACTGCTTGGTAATCGTCTCGAGTTCATAGCGAACTAGAAGTTTGACGCGACCTCTACAGATGTGTTTTCAAATTTCGAATTAGGTACGTTTAATCGACGCTTTTACGGTGAAGGAAATCATCGTGAGGAAACCTGCACACACCTAAGAAGAAATTCTTAGGTTGTGTGTGAAGTCAACCAACCCGCACTTGGCCAGCGTGGTTGACTAAGACCTAATCGCCCCTAATGTTGGGTAGGCTCGAGCCCCTCGGTGGGGACATTATATGAGCTGTTGATGATGATGAAGACTTTTTTCTAGTCTTCCTGGCTAGCTACCACCATCGTAGCAAAGTCTGTGAGCATAATATCAAATTGATGATTAGATATCCAGACTCTCTATGGTGGAACATTCCAGATGAAGCTCTATTTTATCTTCGCCCTTATCAGTACTTAATATCAGGAGAGATGAAGCTTCGCTGAACAAGAATACATAGAACAATAATGTATTTCTATAAGTGTTCAACGTCAAGGTTGATTACCACAGAAGTTATATCTCTGATTATGGGTATAATCAGAGATATAACTTCTGTGGTAATCAACCTAAAGTTAGAATTGCAACGTCATTACGTCACCCATATTCAAAAACTATATGTTTAACCCCCCTGCCCATAATCAACCTAAAGCTATATGAATTGCTTTGCAATATCTGCCATATGAAAGGGAAAGTGTTTTTGAAGGTCCTTAAATCGTACATCCTCGGAAAGAACACACTGGATATTTACAGAGTACTTATAAAAGGAAGATCCCTCTTACATTCCAAGACCAATCAATTTAAAAACTGTAGGTAGTACTTACACGTAGTCACTGTTAATGATTGTTGAGTATTTTTTTATTAGCTATTTTTCATTGTTGTTGAAGTATCAATGGCACTGTTTGGTATTGCCAATGCAGAATAAGTCTTTTAGTAGAAAACAGAGGGGTGGTAGTTACTCGCCTCTATTTTTCAAATATAAGACATTCCTTCGATGTCGATATATATTTAATCAAAGGTTATCTTTGTATGTCTATCTACAAAGAGAAGAAAAACTGGTTTTCTTGTAAGGGTTTTTGGTACTTACCTAACCAGTAGGTACTCTCGTATAAAGGACCGCATAAAAAAGTGTAAATCCAAAGGTGATTCAACCCTAATTACGCGCATTGTGGTGTTGTTGTTGACTTAAGTGCAGTCACATTTGAAAAACTGCTGGAATGCTGGCGAGTACGTGAGTTTCTTCTATTGCGGCACGTGATACGTACATCTTTTATAACGTACACTTTTAAAATAGGTACTTAAAACAATAGGATTTTTTTCTTCTTCAATTCTATGTATAAAAGATTTTTGAACTTTTATACTAAGACTTACATCAGTTTTAACGTGTTGTAGAAACAAAAATGTTGAACTTTAAAATTTTGATGTCATGGCATTACTTTCATGGCAACTTTGTATTGCACCTTTATTTTACATGTTGTACTGTACACATATTGTAAGAGGTAGGTCTACAAAAAGAGTACCTACTTTTCATCGAGAATCAATCGAGAATAAAGACTGTTAGTATTTAGGCGATTAGGATAAAAAGATATCTGTTTATCTAAATCTATATTAACGCCGATTATCTTTTTATATTTACCTTTTTTTATTTACTACTGCATTTTTTCTGTCGATGAGAAACATACGTGTGTGTGGGACTCACCGGCGTGGAACACCGCCTCGGTCCTACTCCGCTTAAACCCACCGCCGGTAACCGCTGGTGAAGTTACTGAAAATCCATGCAGAATGAGTGACCTTATCGCTAGCGTAATTTCCACTCGGCGTCAATCTACGCTCCGTTATATATAAATAAATATGAAAACTTTACCTATGTCCCCTATTTCTCCGTAAATAAGAGGCCCTCTTACCCCTTTATTTTTTTTTTGTTTTTCTTAATTCCTCTAACTAAGCTAATGCTAGGAGTGGGTTCACGTCGGTAGTCTAACGGCGGCTGAGGATTGATCTCCGTTCATACAGAAACCGCATTTACTGACAATCTTCGGCCTGTCAGAACTGTGACTTCTATCTCTTATGACGCTTGAAAGCGTTCCGCCAAAGGCAAAAGCTCACGTGTGGCCTTTCCCCTCACAAATGAGACCTTACTAAGACGACTCCTGCTGCATACGGATGCGGTAGAGTGCTTACGTTCGTTTTCGCACGATCGTGACACCTTTTGCAGAATACACTCAAAGTTCTAAGTTTTACAGAAAAACATAGAGCTCTTTTTTCTTTTCTCTGTCTTTTTATGTCTGTTGTGTACTTATGTATATTCCTTCACGCATTTTTCTGAACTAGTTATCGGATTATCATTATTCCTTTATTAACTACTTCAACATACGGAAGTAAAGTTTTCCTCAATATATTACACTAACTTTCATGATATAGAATAATTATGTAATGGTCTGACTTTTCAGCGTCAAAGGGAACACTATTATTAGAATACTATTATCGTAAATAGGTATTTCAAAATCTTGATCGCGTGTAAGTTCAATTTGCTCGAAAATGTGTTCTTTGATTTTACTGGATGAATAATTTCTATAGAAAGCCACTTGCTTGTTTTAAAATAACAATGACAAATTATCTTAAACCACAAAGAACAATTTTTATATTGCGCACAACTTGATAAACTTGATAAAAATATTTTGTAGGCCCGCCTAATGACAGCGTGTGACGATTCAGAGTTTAAAAACCTTAACTCGTGCAAGAATTCGAAGTCGTTTTGTTCCTGATTGACAGATGACGGCCGAAGAACTAATGCTTGGGGACTTCTATTGTTTTCATGTGATTCACCCGCTCGCCGGCGGCAGAGAAAAAGGGCAGTAGTATAAAAAATATTTTTATTCAACATTTCAAACGGGGAATTACTTAATAAAGTATTCGAAATGGTAAGATAAATATTATAAAGTAAAATTAGTTTTTGATATTCATCGTATCAAGTGGCATCAACGTAAGAATAAAAATGCCAAATCATACGGAGGTCTGTGTTAAGGCTTACTTAAGTGCGCGCGCGATCTTGTGAGTGGAAAGAGTATATAAGACGGATAATGTTTTGGCAGATATAGAAAATAATTTTATTTTATTTTTTTACAATGTTTTGGAAAACATACAGTTGATTAAGTATCTATATTAAGAGCACATAATTAATTAAAACTAATTGCAAGTTTTCACATATAGGCTTAAAGAGACAAGGTCCACAATTAATAGGTACATATACAATACGTGGTACCCATGGGGTTAGGGTTCGCAGCTATTTAATAATAATAATAACCGTATAGCACAAAAATTAACCTCTCGGGTCCTTCCATGGAATTTCTTCAATGCAAACAGCATTGCTCCCCTGGGAAGTGGACTTGTGGTCTGAGTTTGATTAACTAACCACAAAGGATAGAAGTGACTTTAATATTTATATAAGAAATAATACATTAGTGATAAACTCTCAAAAACTTTTAAATTATCTGTAGTTAACGGTGTTGGTGTTGCAATCATCAAAATATGTATTAGGTACTACTGTATTATATATATTATATGTATAAATGTTTGTTGACCCAAGTAACCTAAAAAACGAGTGTGCTTTAGACCACACGATTGAAGTAAAACTTCCTTTCCCTTCCTTTCTTCTGAAATATAAATAGTATAAAAAGTATCTCAACTACTTGACAGGTAACACCTGGTCAGCGACCGTGACGGGATGTGTTCCAAATTTAAAAAAAGTACTTCCGTTCGGGAGTTTCTTCGAGTTCTTCTCTAATCTGTGGTTCTTGCTGTAAAACACGTGTTGAGAGACTCCATTCCAATCTACCGTACAATTGTCTTTTACTTAAAAGTTCATTTTCACTTGACATTGGCGAAATGCGTTACATATCGCGAACGCCATTTAATTAAAGAAAAAGAAGATGAAACTTTCCTTCGCCTCGCCCGACCAAACTTTTCCTAACGCATTCACCATCTTGCCTACCCCCCAAGAGAAGCGCACGTAAAGAAGTTTTACTTCAAAAAAGAATACATATAACCCTATAACCTTTCTCAGAAACATGGTGAACGCTTGCAAGTTGTCTCTCAGGAAATGTTCTATACTCGCAGTCTTTTTTTCCATACATTTACATGCATTAGCAAGCTTTTAACAGTAGTATTGTTTTGTTTGCAGTTGACACGTGGTACCTCAGTTCCTTTGTTATGGACACGCCTTATTCTTCGAACTTGGCTGTTCGAGATTTATGAACTATTTGTATGCAGAGGCTTTTTTGTCAGGTATTTTTACAAAAATTAAATATTTTGACTAATGAGAAAAAGTAAGGGAGTTAAAGAAGTACCTATAGTAAATTCGCTGCATTAGTTATTTACCTGAATATTGCGGTTAGTTGCAGATGGTCATGATGTTATTCAACATCTATTTACAAGCTTCAACAGGCGCCGAGCGGCAGCAGGGTCGACCGCGGCGAAAGATGGAGGAGGCCTTTGTCCAAAATTGGACAGCCCAATAATAAAATATAGTTTGATATGTAATAAAAAAGTGCATGCAAATAATAATAAAATACTAACAAAAAAATTAAACATTAATAATAATAAAAAGTAAATAATTAAATTATATAAAAATCATAATAAAGGGAATATGGCTATTATAATAGTAATAATCTATAAGCTTTCTCCTACTCAGCTCCCAATTTATTTGGGGTCGGTGCAGTGTTGTTATTGACCATACTGCTATAAGTTTTGGCAACAAGAATTCGGGAGAAACTCCCTGTCGAACATTTGATGTTCGTCCCGTCGTTCAGAAATCGATTTCGTTCATCTGTCATTACAGCCACAAATTAAGTGAGTGGGAAATTTCTTTATTTACTTTTGGCTAATTAATCCAGTACTAATCACGACAATGTGTGGTCAGCTAGTATTCAATTGATTCAATATCCATAAGCGTTGTAAGATATTATTATTTTATCATCCATAAAGACAACGCTTCTTGCTTTTTAATATTAAACAGCGTGTACGTTAACATCTTTATTATTTTTCTCTCGTAGGAAATGTCACTTTCCATCAGTATTCAAGGATATCTTATCATGCAGCAATGATTACGTCCGGTTGTAGGATTAAGTGAAATATACAAAGGAGAATTTAAAGTATTTTATCTAAATACCTAGAATAAAATCATCTTGTTCTTGTTTTAATGTAATCATGTATCAATCTGTTCACGTATCAAAATGTTGCGTAAGTATTTTGGGTAATAAAATATGTGTAAAGAATACCTAAATTTGAGTGCGTAACGTAAATAACAAATGATATACGTCTAAAGTCCGGACTACTGGTAGAGTATCTATCGGGCTACTGTTACTTCGAGGTAGGGTATAGTGGACTAGTCGCTGGAATTCGGAGCAACCCGAAGTGGATTAGTGCCTCAACCACAGATATATCAATCTAAGGAGATCGGTCGAATCGCCGAGTTCATAGGAAGACCGAGTGTCGCGATCAGCGGCCGTACTACATAACATGGTTCTAGCTGAGCATGCCGTAATATACACTATTCATTGCGCGCGTCATAAGGACTGCGAAGCAATGAAAGTTAGGCACAGCCACAAACGAGATCGGTCAAATCGCTGAGTTCATAGGAAGTCCGAGTGACGCGGACGGCGAAGTGGCGGTAATGTATGCCCACTGGGCATACACTTGTCACAAGTTAAACGCCGGCTTGGCCTATCTCCTTGTGTTATTAAATCTGTGGACTCAACCTTACAGAAGACTATAGTCAAATAACATAACATTTTTGTGGTGTTGTGGTTCCGTTGGTGAGTAAGGTCGCCAACGGGATAGGGAAGGGGACTAGAGTTTGGCAGGGCGCGAGTGTGACGTCAGTGATGCAAGCGTATATATTATCCTACAGCCAGGACAGATGTCACACACAAAATAAAGTCAACAGTCCGGGTCCCAAGAAATATTAAGAAGTTAAAATGAACTGTGACAATTAGTAATGGCACACGGTTCCGACATTTTCTAAACACCGCTAATAAACTATGGCCGGTAATGACCTGTTGGTCAAAGATGATCCATGTCGCAATCTCTGAGGGGCAAATACACCGGCTCGGCATAGAGGTCGCTCACCTATATTGCGATGCCAATATTGTAAATGTAAATGAATCGGTTTAGTTCCGCAAATCAATTTGATTGAAAGGCAATCTGTTGCGATATTATTTGGCCATCTCGAAATGATTTGCGGTTAGTACATGTTTGTTTTTGATATTATGGCATAGAAAGAATGGCGCTGGAAGCATTGTCAGAGGATGTTGATTGAAAATAGTTTCGTAATTAGAGTTTTAAATTAGTAGTTATATATATTTATTTGTGGTAGCAGTTTAGATAGCTGACTGTATGGTATGTTATTAGACAAAATGCCTAAATAAAATTAAAATAAAAGAAATTTCTCTATGCTGTTTTTTTCCATTAATTACAGACGACATCCGAAAATCTCCCATGTAGGTTCCGCAATTTTTCGAAAGCTAAATAGTTATCTTAGAATGTGAAAACCTGTTATTTAAATCTATTTATCAGTTGTAAATAAAGCGTATTAAGCATTTACACAACCAAATCTAAAAAAAATCATCACTATTTAGACAAACCTGTACATTAATCTTTACTAATATTTTAAAGTGAAAAGATTTGTATGTTTGTAATGAATGTGCTCAAAAACTAACAGACCAATATTAAAAATTATTTCACTCTTAAATTTCTTCTTTTTCACTAAGTAACATAAGCTATATTTTATTGCAAAAAAACGAAATGGAGAATTATGATATTATGTGAAATAGTTATAGTCATTGATGCCGGCAGAGTAGAATAGCATCACCCCATATCCTACAATGGGTGTCGTAGAAGGCGACTACTGGATCAGCAAAGAGCTATTGATCACCTTATACTTCGTCCATCAATCCGCATTGAGCAAGCGTGGTGGACTACTGCCTAAACATCCTTCCATGACAAGGAGAGGCCTTGGGTCCCAGCAGTGGGTCGAATTTTAAAGGCTGTTATGGTGTTATTTTTTTGATAACTAAAAAGCGAGAAGGCAAAACTACATGAAACTATGTCTAAAGCAAATTCGAACTCGTGAGTTCATTATTCAGTTGCCGATGAAAAATTACTTTAAAAATACATTGTTTTTAAAAAATAAACCGCTTGAAAAATTATTGTCCTACAAACCAGCCTCGTGACAATTAAGATGTCGGAAAAAACTTACCGTAACCTGACATCATTATTTCAAATAAACGCGTCTTGTTTGAATGACAAAGACTATAAAAAATAACAGAAAGGTGTTATTAAGTGTTTTGAATCAATTACGTCGTCAATTAGCGGGCGGGCGCTGCAACCGGCCTGTGACATGCGGTCTTCAAGATAGAGCGACACGCGACTTTGATCCTGAGCCGATAGATAAACACAATGTGTAGTAATCTGAAAAAAAAAACCGGTATTTCGTAACAAGGAAAACCTAATAATAGCTAAAATATTATTTTTATTGTATCTGAATGAAAATTTCTAAAACATACCTACTCGTAACTAACGTAAATAGATATCCTTTCGCGGCACGCGGTTTTTTAACACGTTGCTGACTAAACTTGTCTAAAATATTTAAAAAATACATATAAATAATCACGCTCACAATCCCAGAAGGGGTCAAGCAGAGCTTCAGTTAACCACCGGTTACACACAAAGCCCCATCTGGCCATATAAAACCCCCAAAATGGGCCATATAAAACCCCCAAAATGGGACAGGTTGCCAGCCTGTTGATTATGAAGAAAATGCATTCGTTTATATCATTGTTTTAAATCCCATTTGTATATCTAAAGAAGTATCGTAACATTTTAATATTTTGGCACTATTTTAATTTTTTTAAGTGCCGGACATTTCGTCCCGACGCGGAATAATTATTCTGTTCGTGCCGGGTCGAAATGACGGGCATACACCTAAGTACGCGTAAATCATACTTTAAGGATGAATACGTCTATAAGTAATAATATACGGCGCTAACAGGCATCGTAAATTTGGGTCTGCTGTGCCGGCCATTTTGATCTCCTATGGGTAAATGAGGTACCGGTCATTTTGGCCTACCGCGAGGTTTCAGGTCGGGCACGAGTTGCGGACGAGTATTTCCTTCTCGGAAGAGGTTTGAATGAGTTTTTATCCAGATGATTCTGATCGCAAAGAGCTACTGCAGACTCTAGACGCTTGTATCAGTCGCGATCTCCGTGCACTTATAGAAAAATTACCTTTACCAAATTATATTTGGTACAAATATAGATTAGATGCTCGGAATCCATGTAGGCTGTCTTTCATCCCCTAGAGGAAAGATACGCTACCAAGACCTCAGTGTTGAGGATTAATTACCATGAGGTGAAATGGAAAGGCCAAAAGCCAAATAATAAAAAACAAACACTTCATAATTCCAATTATTTACCTAATTAAAATATTACACCAATTATTTTTGGATTGGTCATTACTGCGTGCGTAAGATGTGGTTGCCGACCACAGTGCTATATAGTTTGGAATTTGGTCATAGAAATTATTGAATACTATTCAATCATATAATATAATCGATTGACTGATAGAGAATGCTGTATATGATGAAGTTCGCCCTTTGTACTGTCTTTGTGCAATAAGGTTTTCAAATAAATGAATTTATAAAAAGAACTAGCTGTCCCGGCCACGCGTTGCTGTGGTAATTTCATACTACTGACCTATAACATTGTATCTGCAGTAAAAAAAATATGACTACTTATCAAGATAAAAAGTAACCTATCTCTCAAGTTGGATCAAACTGCACACGCTGTACAAATTTGATTAAAATCGGTTTAGTAGTTTAGGAGTCTATCGCGGACAAACAACGTGACACGTAATTTATATATATGTATTAAAGATTATCCAAACTCATGATAGTGAATCCACATTATCTAAAAACCGTTCGTAAATCCCGTTCCATCTCCTCTGGAATAGGTATATATTTATTTTTACGGTATCTATTCAAGCAACCTGAGGAACTGATTTAGTACAACATTGTTAGCATTAAATACAACACTATAAAACATGCGAATTGCAGTACGGTGTAGTCTTTAGCCCTGAGACGCATGCAGGCCCCAAAACATTAGAGCAGACTATGTGAATAGTAGCTTAAGTTCTACACAACACAAAAACATAAAAAAAACAATACTAACTCAAAGAAAAGGTATCTATTTACTTATTTAATATATGTACACGGTCTGATTACACAAAGCACAATTATTAAAGATTTAAAACGATTGACAAAGTTTACTGTTTTAGTAACTACTGTAACGATTTCAGGCTGAACAAATCCTATTGTGGTGAAAACGAGCATTTTCTCAGGCCATGATTGTTTATAAAGCTATTTCTATAGGTTGTTTATTTCAAATAAAATTTAAAATCAGGTATAAAGTTTATTGTATCCGTAGCAAACGGACCAGTGGTCATCTCATGTTTTCTTAAAATCATTAATTTTTATTTAATTTAAATGTAGATAGTTGTTGTTTATTCTTAGATGGATAATTGTATGACGTATGCAATTAATATGATAATTTTGTCTGAGTAAATTTTTTTTTTTTTTTTTTTTTTTTTTTTATAAAAAGATCAAGCAAATGACGATGTGGAAAATACTTATAAACGGGATATTTTACGAAAATAAAATTAACCAATTTTTATAGACATTCGGTGGTGTATATTTTTTATGACAGTGACAAAACGAGAAAAAACATAAAATTAAAACCATACAGTTCAGATAATGAGGTTTTAACATCCTCCACACGCAACTAAAAGTAACGAAACATTAAATCTACGATTAAACGTGATAAAATGGCACACAAAATCCTTGAATAAGAAACTCAGAACAGCCCGTATGACAAAATTAATAAAAAATACAAACTGAAAAACTGTTTTAACATCCTCCGACCGCAAGAAGTTTTCAGCACATCACAACATAAACTTACATTATACAATAACATACAATTAACTATGACATGTTAATACGGTCAGGTGATTTAACAATTCGGCCAGCTCGAGTTACATAATCATCAGCCCGACTAAGTTCTAAAGAGTACAGCTTCTGAATCGGCCTGGTGATACTACCACTACTTGTCTTAACTATAGCCGCTCTTCTTACTTTGTCAACACTCTTTACAATGATTACTATTCCTGTCCCAAACTCTCTCATTAATACCTTCGGTTTATCTTTAAATACATTATCGTATCTCGTTAAATGACGTGTACTTTTAAACTTTTTTCTGGTACATATGAGTCCCTTATAGGTAAGTTCTTTATTATGCCCAGGCACCATTTCAGGGAAACCTTCCCTCCAAGGTAAATGCACCCCGTAACGACCATCTACATCGCTTGAAAGCGTGTCTCTGAAAAATTTAAGGGTTTCATGTTCGCATTTATTTGTGGGTGTTACTTCATAAGGATCCCTAATACCTAATAAATCAAAGTCACATAAGTCGGATGGTGAACAATTCATTAAACACGATACTGCACTGGAATTATTCACTACTACATTACAACTTTGACCTTGTAGAGTCCAACCTAATTTTGTGTCTATCGCTACGAGACTGTCTTCAATATGGACTATATGCCCTAACAATAAAAGACCAGATATATCAGCTCCTATTAGCAGTCCTACCTCTGATATGTCTACCCGTGAATCATTGATAGTTATATTGAAACTGTTTAACTTATCTATCAACGACTTATCTAAGAGGCGTGGCAAGGCACCGCAAATTTTCTTTTGACACAAAGCCCTTATATTCAAACTGAATTGACCATCTAAATTTTGTATTTTAAAATCATAAATATCATGATACCCTTTTGTTTGAAAACCGCCAAATAAACAGTGTGTTACCGTTTCCTTACCAGACGCCTTCATGCCTAATTTATTAGCAATATCATCTGTAATATATGACCTCTGAGCGCCGCTGTCAAATAAAGCTCTAGTAATTACAGTTTTACCATTATAAACAATCTTAACAATAACAGTTTGTAAAAATGTAGTTTTAGGCTTACGTAAACACAACATAGCTTCTACGTTACTCTGCGGTGTACCTTCCTCTGATTTTTGCGATCGTATATCATCTAAGCGAGGACACATAGCCACAAAATGTCGTCGGTCGCAAATCATGCATTTTGGAAAACTTCGACATGTCTTCGTACCGTGACCAATTCTAAAACATATGAAACACGCCTTCTTTTCTTTAAGTAACTCCCGTTTTCCATCAAGTGTCAATTTTGACAACTTAGAGCACTCTGTAGAAGGATGACCTTTCTGGCAAAATATGCACTCTGATTTAGAGCCCTTCTCCTCTCTCGCCTTTGGGTGTGCTACTATGCAAGCGGCTGTTGGTTGCTTCGATGTTCCGGCTTGTTGATCAAATCCTTGCCTGGCCGCGCAAATACGTTCTTCACTCTCAACTTCTGATTTGATGTACGATAGCAACTGGTTTAGATCTGGTCTACTACTTTTATCTCGACTACGCTCCCATGCCTTGAGAATATCTAAAGGAATTGCAGACTCAACCATCGGAAGTAGCATTGCCGCATACTTGTCGGTAGTAACGCCCAGGGATTCTAGTGCATGAAGATGTGAAGATAATGTGTCGTATAACTCACTTAAGGAGATATCATCTTTTGGACGAATAACTAATTTCAATAGATCTCTGATATAACTTTCTATAAGTAGATCGTCCCGCGCAAACCTCTCTTTAAGTTCATGAAACGCACGGCTATAATTCTCTCCACTTGGTGGAAAACTCTCGATGAACTGTCTAGCCTTTGAATACGGCTCTGTGGACTGAACCAAATAGCGAAATTTATCGAAGTCATCTATACGATTGTCATCATGAATTCTTTTAAATTGACCCCAGAAAGTAATCCAATTCATGGGTTGACCATCAAACTTCTTCAACTCTAGTACCGGTAACTTAAATGTTCTTACATTGTCAGTACGTTTGACTGTGCCACTGACATTGTCGAAACCCTCAGCATCTACCGATGGCACTGGATGATTACTTTCTGTACATAATTTCGCACGTACCTTGTGATAGCGACGTTTGTACTGCTCTGCTGACTCCAATTCGGAAAAAATGTTCTCTTCATCCGCGTCACTTTGGAAAAGCAGATCCTTTATTTTTTGGTCAATATCAAACATATCTTCCGCCTTATCTTCAAAATACTTTATTAAGGCAGGAAGGTCTGTCTCGTTGTCACCGAATGCAACTAAAACATCTTTTTCGGCAATCGTAAAAAATCTCCGCGCTACGGTTCGTTTTTTTATTAATTCTTCCATTTCAACGGTCGCCAGATGTGGAAAATACTTATAAACGGGATATTTTACGAAAATAAAATTAACCAATTTTTATAGACATTCGGTGGTGTATATTTTTTATGACAGTGACAAAACGAGAAAAAACATAAAATTAAAACCATACAGTTCAGATAATGAGGTTTTAACATGACTCTATTCCACCTGATGGTAAGCAGAAGTAGAGTCCAAATGCGAAGATAGCTAGCGCGAGAGATAAACTGCCGCGCTAGCCACCCACGCCTTGCTGACCTGCAAGGTGCTTCTTCACGCCTCTTTTGAATGACCCAGGATTATAGGAAGGAGGGAACACGTGTGCTGGCAGTGAATTCCATTTCTTGATTGTGCGACAAAGAAACGAGTTGCCAAATTTCTTAGTTCGCGTTGGAATGGTAGCCACAGTTTGTCGGTGACAACGTAGACCAGCACGCGTAGTCCTCAAAAGGAAGGGAGATGGTGGGATTAGGGAAAAAAGTTCCTCAGAGCACTCGCCGTGGTACAGACGGTAGAAAGCGCTCAATGACGCAACATTGCGACGCAATTGGAGAGGCTCAAGGTGTTTAGTCACCTCTTCGTCGCCGATGATGCGGGCCGCGCGACGCTGCAACCTATCCAAAGCATCGAGTAAGTACTTGGCAGAGCCATCCCACAGGTGCGAGCAATACTCCACGCAGGACCGTACTTGCGTCTTGTATAGCAAGCAAAGTTGATTTGGCGTGAAGAAACGCCGCACCTTGTTCAGGACTCCGAGTTTCCGTGAAGCTGTTTTTATCACGCTTTCGATGTAGTCCTTCGGATTCAAGTCGCTGCGAACCTCCATACCGAGCAAGGTGATACTGCTCTGTAGCGTAAGTGTTGTGCTCTGGAGAGAGGGAAGGGAAAGGAATGGCGACGTTTTAGCCGTAAACGCGCACACCTGAGTTTTCTTGGCATTGAACTCAACCAGATTTGCTGTACCCCATTGAGAAACAAGGTCGAGCTCTCGGTTGAGTTCAATGACAAGATTCTCACGACTCTCCACGGTTTCTGCTCGTCCAGCCCTTGCGTGTCCGAAGTAGCCCGCATGCACTGTACTGTCGTCTGCATAGCAATGGATGTTCCCAAGAGGAATCATATCATTGATATGCAGAAGAAACAGTGTAGGGGATAAAACGGAACCCTGGGGAACACCGGCATTCACTGACATGAACCGCGAACTGCATCCGTCGGAGAGGACACGAATTCTTCGCTCATGCAGGAAGCCGGCCACCCAGGTACAGAGCTGAGCAGGCAGACCATACGTCGGAAGCTTGGAGAGAAGACTTTTGTGCCAGACCCTATCAAAAGCTTTGGCGATATCAAGGCTGACAGCCAATGACTCGCCACGTTTGTCCATGGCTTCACCCCAGACATGCGTCATGTACGCTAGAAGGTCACCCGTCGATCGTTTCGGCCTAAAGCCGTACTGTCGATCGTTGATCAGAGAGTGACCCTCTAGGTAACGGACCAGGTGGTTGTTGAGGATCCTTTCCATAACTTTGCAAAGTACCGAGGTGACTGCTATTGGCCGATAGTTGGCCGGGTCTGAGCGGTCCCCTTTTTTGGGAACAGGCTGCACATTAGCCTCTCTCCAAGCTTCCGGCACATGTCCAGAAGAGTAAGAGAGCTGGTATAGGCGCGTGAGTACGGGAGACAACTCCGCTGCACATTTCTTAAGTACAACGCCCGGGATGCCATCGGGTCCACTAGCTTTCCGGACATCGAGTGATTGCAGTTCCGCACGAACATCACGGTGCCTGATTTTAATGTCAGGCATCGTGGTGCCACAATGAGGTAGTGACGGTGGCTGTGCATTGCAATCATCGACTTGGGAATTAGCCGCAAAGAGTCTTGCCAGAAGATCGGCTTTCTCCTGCGGCTTATGAGCTAAAGACCCATCCGGACATCTCAGGGGTGGCAGCGAGGGCTGGCAGAAGTTGCTTTGCACGGCTTTGGCCAGACGCCAGTAACTACGGGAGCCCGTAGGATGCGTTACCAATTCGTGGCCAATGCGTGCGACGCGCTGGGCATCCGCTCTTATGTAAGCCTTCTTACAGGACTTGGAAGCATTGTTGTAGGCTGCTTTCAGTGACTCGATATCAGGGGCTTTAAGAGCCCGACCCCTGATCCAAGCGCGATACGCCGCCTGTTTCTGTGAAACAGCAACAGCACAATCGCGGTTGAACCAGAGGTTACGTCTGCCCTTACTGATGAGATCGGAATGTGGAATGTAATATTCCATACCCAATACAATCTCCTCAGTAATGGCAGCGGCGAAAGCTGATGTATCGTTATCACTGAAGCAGCGTTGCTTCCAAGGGATGGACGCAAAGTAGTCGCGCATACCATCCCAATCTGCAGACCCATAATGCCAGAGCCGGCGTTTAGCAACCGCCAGTTGCGGAAGCTTGGCCTGCGGCACTTTGGAGGATATCAGGCAGTGGTCAGATGAGCCTAGAGGGGCTCGGACCTCTACCTGATATCCCTCAGGATGGGTCGTGAGCAGAAGGTCCAGTAAAGAAGGCGCTTGACTTGCAATGTCTGGGATCCTGGTGGGCTGATCAACCAGTTGTGACAAGTCGTGCGTGAGAGCGAATGCATGAGCAGAGATCCCTGCATGGTCAGTTTTGGAGGAACTTAACCACAAACTGTGGTGAGCATTGAAGTCCCCCAAAAACACCAGTTCTGCATTGGGATACTGCTCCTGCGCGTCATCTGCCGCCCGACTCAGATGTTCAAAAAGTCGAGTTGTCTCAGCGTCTCCGGTGTGGGATCTGTAAAGACACACGTAGACTCTAGCCGAGGGGCCAGAGTCGACGTGTACCCCTAGCATGGAGAAGGATGGGTCTTCCAGGCAGCTCAAACGGCGACAGCAAACATCCGCCCGAACATACAAGCATACTCCGGCTTTCGCTTTGAAGGACTCTTCAAGCATGTAGCCGGGATAATTCAAGTAGCTTGTGTCAGCGGGCGGCAATATTTGCGTCTCCGTCAGAAACAACAATGCAGGTCGTGCTGACTCAAGGTGTTGGTGGACAGCATTGAGGTTACTGTGGAGTCCGCGTATGTTGCAGAACTCAACCTCAAACGGTGTAGAGGGAGTGGGGTTGTGCACCGCTGTAAAACCTGATTGTTTTTTGTTGGCTGCCATGGGAAAAGGAAAAAGAGACGTGAATCGAGTGGGCGTTACCGCGACAGTTCCGGACAAAGTGGGGAGGCTGGTTTCACCGTGGAACTGCCTAAAAAGGATATTCATCGATCCGCCGGACGGAAGGGCCCCCGTACCCCCCCGGGAGTGGCCGCCGGGACCCCACATCCCGGTCACCAACCGGCACGACGGTCCACCCCGAGATTATGCGTGGCATGATAGGGCAGCCTCGCGAGCTGGTTAGGCACGCTTGGGCCCCTGCACTGTGCCACGGGCGGCCAGCGGGATAACCGTTTCTACGGGTCTCCCTGGCCGGCGGATCGACGCATTCCCCCCGGCATCGGCTCGACCAATGTCGCCCCTGGACCGAACTTTGTCGCGGTAACGCCAACTCAAGCTCTGGTTGTACGCTGGCTGATCCCGAAACGCGCTCAATGAGCACTTCACGGGTTTTACACCACGCGTACGGTGGTAACTAACCAGGCGGGCGTCAGGCCCTACCACCAGTTGAGCGGATGGTCGCTAATAAATCCCTTAGTCGCCTCCTACGACACCCAGGGGAAAGAGAAGGGGCAGTGACAAAGGTATTCTTATAGACCGTCACTGCACGGTCAACTGAGAAAAATTATGCATTATTCGATTTTTTTAAGCCACATATTGTATTCTTATACAATTGCTAAGCGGAGGATCATAAATGTATGCTTAGTGCCTAAATTGAAAGTAATGTATCTGAAAATAACACAAAATGGACATCAAAAGTTAAATTAGGTACTTAGTTCATTAATGTTGTTAATTTAATTATATAGAAAAACATTTTACAAGATAAATGGTTATATAAATGGTCCAAATGCGTGGAAGAATTAACTGCCCAAAATTTGCGCATGTAAAACTGTAATTTGAATTGTACTGTTATTATCTACTGATGATGTTTTGAAATAATGACGATACTGTAAGCTGTGGAGTTTCTTCCGCCATTTCATCGCCATCTCAGCATAATAATAATAATTTTAGTAAAATAATTATTTCGTCCCAAAATGGTGGTAGGGCATTTCACGATTTAAAAGTGCTTAGCGAATTTAAATAAAAGAGCATTTACATTTTCATAAGTTCTTAATTATACTAGGTAACTTGTGTCAGATGACCGTGACAGACGAAAACTCTTACGGTCAGTTGCACCAAGTTTTACGCTTTACAATTTTGCAAAAAGTAACATAACAAGAAAAAGTTTAAACCGACTTACGGAAAAAAGGAAGGAACGAAATCGGTTAAAATCGGGTTTACAAGGTAAAAATGGCCCCTCCTATTGTTAAAGTCGGTTTAAACGTAGCGTGTTACCCGGACCATAATAACACAATATAGAGAACGATACAGTACTTTGATTCCATATATACTCTATATTGTGATAATAACGAATCGATTGACACCTTTTTCATCCAAATCGGATGAATAGTTTAGGCGTTGTGAAGATATACGTAAATACAATATATAATACATACACAGATTGCTAAAATCATAACCCTCCCTTTTGGCTTCGCCGTAGTCAAGTGAAAAAAATTAAATTCATAGAAATGTGTTGTTCCATTTTCAAATACAATGTAATTTTTTTATGAAATTGTTAAAGTATAACTCAGTGCAACCAGTCGATAGTATTTCATAGATGATGAACAACTATCGATTTCAGTCCTTAGCTTATTCGTCATAACAGCCTTTATAATTCGACCCACGGCTGGGACACAAGGCCTCTCCGTGTTATCAAAGGAGGCTTAGGCAGCAGTCCACCACGCTTGCCCAATGCAGATTGGTGGACGGAGTATAAGGTGATCAATACTCCTTTACTGATCCATTAGTCAACTTCTACGACACCCATTGGAGGATATGGGGTGATGCTATTCTACTCAGCTGGCATCACACGGCTAGTTTAGCTTATTGCCAACATAAAAACAACCCATGTTCTAATAACCATTATAGCATCCAAATGGATGATATAATGTTGTACTAAATTTTATAATAGCACTCCTTCGCTTTTTCGATCCCTTCCGCGCAAACTATGAAAAAGAGGCGATGCGCTACCGTCCGTAGCTGTTTCATAGCAATTTTTCCGTAGCGTTCATGTTAAAAAAGAGGCGTTTCCTTTCCGGCTGATAAGTGTGTTACGACCTTAAGGGCCCTTATGATGCATCAACACTCACCTCAACTAACTTGGTTTTTCGTCGCACTTCTTCCAGCTTCTTCTCTTTCTTCCACCCATATAAGCTAAGATTCTGCGAGAGCCCCTTTAGATACGCGTTCCACAGAACATCTATATGGGATTTTTACTACGAGATGGCAAACAATCTTGCAGCCCACCTGGTGTAAAGTGGTAGCCGTCGCCTATAGACTCTTGCAATGTTAAGGGTAAATAACTTAACACTGCAAGTGCGTTGCCATCCTAGGGACTAAGAAGATATGCCTTCCATGCCCAGTAATTACACTGGCTACCTTTCCCTTCAATCCGAAACACAGCGAACTGCTTCACGGCAGAAATAAGAAAGGCGGTGGTACCTATCCAGACACGGACGTAGCTATAGCTTTGACAATCGCAGTGCACAAATCACTCAATGAACTGAATGAATAACGTTTCACGCATAAGTAGGTACACCAAAAAGTAATATTTTCAAAAAGATTCCTATTAGAAAATATTATTCGGACATTTTGAGTGAACGAAACAAAAAATACGCTGACGCTACTTTGTAATGTAGTAACGTCTCGATACTCGCTGACTCGCTCGCGCTTTCGTAGTAAGTGATCACTGTATCTCGCTTTCTCGATCGGCACTATTCGGCACCTTAACGATGCTGTACGTAACCTTCATTGTCAGAGTGTGAGTGATAGTGTCTATGTGGTTGACGACGCCAATTTTTTGATAAATGCGATAAGGAGGATGCCATATCTTCCCTTTTTTGCTTTAATCTAAGGCTCTAAAACTATCATTTACAATATTGCGGCGCGGTGCATGTAATTCTTTTCTGATGGACAAATAAGATGGATATGAATTGTCCGGAATTACCTACTGACGATGTAGCTAATTTCGATAATTGGTTTGTTATAGCTAAGTATTTACTGGTTTAGAATGGTCACGAAAAAACAATAAATGCTGCAAATTAAGTAAGCTCTTAAACTTTGATTTATTTGTCCTCAAAGTTTTTAAAATTTATAGTTATAATTTATGAATAATTTTCGTTATTGAAAATTATTCATAAATTATTACTATAAATTTATAAAACGCTTGTTGCTTTCACAATTCTCCTAATTGCCCTTTGTCGCATTCGAATTATGTTCAAACAGCAATTCGATATGATTGCGTAGTAAAATATTAACTCGGAATGTTATGGTGGTGAGTCGGTTTGAATCAGCGGCCTTCACCTGACCTCGAGGTCAAAGTGTATCAGACTCGGAACTGGCTTTTTTCGCGGTAATCAATTGAACTGTTTCCAAATTTCTACAAAACGCAGTCGTTAATTCCTTATCGGCTTATTTCAACGAACCGTGAAAGGTGAAGTAATATTCTAATGTATTTTGGAACAAAATATCGATAGCTTCTGTTTTTTGGATGACAAACCATAGTCTAGTAGCTTTATGTATTGAATTATATAAAAACTTGAATTTGGAATATTTCGCAGTTTCGCACCCTCAAAACGAGAGTGACATTTAAGATAAATGTATTTTAAAACCTTTTCAAACATGCCCAATTAAAGTTTATGGTTCTGCGGCCAACTGCAAATAAGCTGAAAAGGAAAAGCTTAATTGAAACTTTAGTAGTATAGGTGTAAATAACATTTCCATGTTTACGTTTTTCCATTTATCTTATGTACGTAACCGCAATGTGTATTTTACACGCTGTACTTCGGTTAATTTTCATGTCAATGAATCATCGAGGAAAAGTTTAAGGACATGAACGAATAAATAGTCAGTACCTATTGCAATTGTCGCTTTTGGTTATTCTAAGAATAATTTAATGAGTAATTAACTGGTCAATTCCACGGCAAAATATTACTTACTAATTAATAACTGTCTTCTTCCGGTATTCAGGTTCAATGCAGTATTCCCCACACTGCTATAAGTATACCCAGACTGCTCAGATAATTTTGCGTGTAACATCTGTCCTCGTCGTTGGTTTTTAAAACGCTTATATTAGAAAAATGCACTGAAAAAAAAAACGCTTATATTAGTTTCACCTGTATGTATGTAACTGACTCGTTTGGACTCGATTTTGACCCACTTTAAACGGTCGGATTTCATTTAAACTTTATAGACTTATCAAAGACCGATGACATTACAATAATTAGAAAAGAATATCCCATTATCCTGATTAGAATAAGTTATTTAGTTTCTATACTAAAAAGTTATTTTTGAACATTTAAAAGCATGTTTTTTTAAACTATTATTTTTATTTGTTAGTTCACGGAAGGTAGAGTTGATTTTGAGTTTGGTGCCCCTTTTTGTAGGCAACAGGCTGGCAACCTGCCACTGTTTAGGGGGGTGCTTTAAAGCCCATACTGCCAGATGTGGCTTTGTGTGTCACCAAATGTTACCTAAAGCTCTGCTCAATCCCTCCTTATTTGAGCTATAAATATACTAGTTAATAAGATTTAGTCCACATTTATAAATAAAAGACAAAAAATTATAATACCAGTAACATTAATAAATGTAAGTTTATTATTAATGTTAAGTGTCAAAGGGGTCTCCATAGTAACCTCAATTTTCTAACAAATCATAAATATAAGCTTGTTGTCATAAAATAGCAGCTTACGTCAAATAATGACTACATTATTGTAATTTTGTAGGGAATTTTTAATTTAAAAAAATACAGCCTATGTTACTTGCTGATAATGTAGCTTTCTTTTAATGAAATCTTTTTTAAAGTCGGTTTAGTGGTTTAGGCGTGAAAGCGTAACAAACATAAAAGCTCACTTTCACATTTATAGTAATTGTTAGGATAATAATGATGAATTTAATAGAGTTAATAAAAATAATTTGATAAATCAAAATCTGACGCATGAAGTTTCTATTAATTTAATAAATAAAACTAATAACGTACAAACAATGTTGCTAGAAATGTAAGAATTAAAAGAAAAAGCCGCCATTAGAATCTACGCATCACATGCGCTTGCGCATAGTTGAAACACTACGCATTCCGATGATAGGGATACCTACACTCTACTTCCATATGAATAGAATGTCGTTACGAGTGTTGCATAACTAAATAAATTTAATAGACTTGCTATTATACTAATGCGTAACAATTTTGTCACGTATTAGTATCATCGTACAAGTTTATCTAGCATAAAAGGTAGTGTTATATAACACAATAGACAAATTTTATTTGACTAACATGCTGTTCTTAAGTGTAAAAACCAAATGCCAAAATCAATAGCATTAAGTCGATACGACAGCAACACATACTGCACAGACTCCAAATTGAGAGGATAGTAGGAAAAAGAGTAACTTGCTGTTGGCAGCAGATGACTTTTTTGTTTTAAATAAAATATTGTTGAGCTGTTAATGTGTTTGTGCTAGGGGTGGGTTCACGTTGGTAGTCTTACGCGATGGGGAATCGATCTCCGTACACACCGAGTCCACCAGTCTGCGCGTTCGGTTACCGACGCTTTGCCAAGGACTTAAAACTTAAAACAGTGCAAAATTGTACGTACATTTCTAGTGATAATGAAATGTACAATGTTTGGTTTATGGTAATATTATGGAAATTTGAATATAGAAACTAATCTTTCGACTATAATATGTGATAATATTATGAAATTATTATTTTGAAGTTGGTATCAATAACTAATATGCACTTGAAATTATGCATCTATACATTTTCCTCTAGAAGATTCCACGTGTTGTTAACGTTTACTATCATTAGGTTAATTTGTAAACAGCTTCTGTTATTATATCTTATTTATGTTGTTTGTTTACACGTGGTAAGTTCATCTATATACAAGTCGTGTCATATGCCAGGAAGTACTGTACGCTTTTTTATAGTAATAAAACAATGCCGCGCCGAGTAAAACATGCAATGGATGTTGCCTATTAAGTATTTAAGTTTATATAAGAAATTGTAAAGGAATAGTTTGTTTTACCGAAACAAAATTATTATTATCATGTTTTGGAGGCAGTGTTTGATGAACTTACAATGGATGTGATGTCACGGTCTTTCCAGCCTTTCCGGTCGTCGTGGCTACACTCCGGAGTGTATGCTACCGATTCTCATGCATAATGCGATGAGGCCTTCTTCCATTTTCGCCAGCTATCGCTAATCCTTCGCTACTGTCGCTACCTTTTGTGCGCGATCCCCGAACTAGGGGATCCTATCTACGGGCAGCCGCCTACTCTGCTGCTCCGTTGCTGTGCTTCGTGCCACCCTACCGGCCGAAGCTGAACCCACGTCAACCACGCTGGCAGTTGACGTGTCGTGTTCCTGTCGCTTCCTGCGCTAACCGCCGAAGCTAAGTCCTTCTTTTTTATATTGAAGACCCACCGAGTAGGACCTACCCACGCCTTGAGCAATAGTGTTAAACTTAACCACTCTTGTATTTCTCTTTTTTCTGCACATCTAGCCGTGCTGCCCACGGCCAGAGCGTGGCAGTGTGGTTAAAGATATTGTAAAAAGTTTTATATTGAGAAAATTTTCTACTTTCTTACTTACATCATTGGACATTGAGTGAATACTCCAAGTAACTATAACCTTTAATTGTAGAAAAGGAACACAATGCATAGAATAAATTATAAAATAAGTACATAACTATTGTAAAACTGAATTAGTAATAAACGGACAGTCTTCAGTTGTATTATTATATATCCCACCTTATGACGCGGCGAAAAAAGTTCAAAAGAGGTCCGTTCGAATCCTAGTAGTTACAAATGTTTGTAGTAATGTTATTTGACTGCGATCTACTTTACTTCATCAGCCGTGCAATGTGGGGACCGGGACTGCACAATTAATAGACAAAACAAGTGTTCACTTTGATGTCTGATTTATTACTATATGCTTAGCCTAACTTATGGTTAGTAGGAGACTCCCACTGTAGGACATAGGCCTCCTCCAAGGACCTCTAACCTGATCGGTCCTGCGCTGCCTTGCATCCAGCGGCTTCCTGGAACCTTTACCAGATCGTCGGTCCACCTTATGGGGGGCTTACAATTCTACTTACACGTACATACCTTTGATGCCATGGCAAGTAATAGTTAAGCGGAGATACCTGTTGGAGTTTCTCCCGAGTTCTTGTTGTAAAAACACGTGTTGAGAGATTCCATTTTTAACCCAAAGATCCTCTATACAGTGTGTCTGGTCATGGACTAGCGATAATTTAGGGGCGTCAAATTTACCTAATATTATCGACAAAAACACCCATAAGGGTGGTCAATCCCCCTCTTTTTGGAATAGCGGCCATTTTAGTTAAAAAAAATACTTACGTTAATGTGCTAGTTTTAATGGTATGGTAGAATAATTGTAAAAAACCGTATTTTTTTTGCCTATAAACAGTAATAAACATTTTTTTTGCACGTTTTGTAGTTCAAAGTTTAAACATAGATCTTTTTTACTTAAAATACGGTATTGTTACCTTACTAACGCATTTTTTTAAATGTCTGTAGTACCTTTGTGTCCAGAGAAATCGATATTTTTAAGAAAGACGAAACTAAAAAAAAAAAAAAAAAAGGCCGCTGTTCCAAAAAGAGGGGGGTTGACCACCCTTATGGGTGTTTTTATCGATAATATTAGGTAAATTTGACGCCCCTAAATTATCGCTAGTCCATGACCAGACACACTGTATAGTGGTTTGAATTAGAGGCTAGATAACCCACCAAGGTCCTCGCCTTCTTTAAAAACCCCGGTGACTCTGAGAAGGTCATCTGCGACCACCAGTATAAAAGAAATTGCTGCAGCGCAGTCTGGACAGAACTACCTTTTTTATTTGGTCTGAGAACTATAAGTACATCGCCATGTGATGCCGGCAGAGTAGAATAGCATCACCTCATATCCTTCAATAGGAGTCGACCACAGAAATATTATTTCTGTGAAGGCGACTACTGGATCAGCAAAGGGGTATTGTTCACCTTATACTCCGTCCACCAATCCGCAATGCGTGGTGGACTACTGCCTAAACCTCCTTCGAATATAAGGAGAGGCCGTGTCCCAGCTGTGGGTTGAATTATAAAGGCTGCTGATGATATTATGAGAACTATACAAAGAAATGCATCTTTTCCTCCTCTAAAATTTTATTGCCTATGAAACCAACAAACAATACTTAACACCGAAGGAATTTCACGTAAAGCTCGTTAAAATTCATAATCCTTCATAATAAAGTGTAGCCTTTGTTTACCTTGCATGTACCTTATGGGCCATTGGCTGACACGGTGGCATGCATCGCCTCGACTCACACCGACCTTGACCTCGGTTGACCTCACCACTAGCTTGGTTCAGGGAAGCAGCCACCCTAGTTTAGTCATCGCAGACAATGGCTTTGTCATACAGGTGCCCACGAAGGTTAGGCACACTCACCGCCGACAAAAGGGTGGTATAGCGGTGTAAACCACAGCGATGTTAATCATTGAATTTTGGTTTATTCTTTGTACATTTTTTTGGTAATCTACCTATTATGAAAGCGTCGATGAATAGCTTGTTACGCCTACATTGGTGTTTTTCGAATCAATTTCATTTTTATGGTGCCTG
Source organism: Elophila nymphaeata (assembly GCA_955850985.1). Classification (NCBI taxonomy): domain Eukaryota; kingdom Metazoa; phylum Arthropoda; class Insecta; order Lepidoptera; family Crambidae; genus Elophila; species Elophila nymphaeata. The sequence goes on along the minus strand of OY039069.1, from coordinate 13,419,240 downwards.
TTATGACATTAATTTGTATTGTTGAATTTCTTTATCGACATATTTATTATCAAAAAAGTTTAATGTTTGTTGTTGGGTCAAAAGGTCAAAATGACAGAATAAAAAATGCCCTCCCTCAACCTCTAACCGGAGGAGTTAGAAGTTGAAGGAGGTCATTTAATGGTTTTTTTTATGTTGTTTTTCTTTTCTTCTTTCTGTTTTACGCATTTCATATGATTTTAATAATCCTGGTTTACTGATAGTTTAGTAACTTTTGGGTTTGGTACCCATTTTATTTAGGTGACATGCTGCGAACTTGTCACTACTTGATCTATAAATACTGATAGATGTGGCTTTAAGTGTGAGATAATTTACTAGGCGGTAGACCTAATATGTAGGGTTATCTGAGTAGGTACCACCGCCTTTCTTATTTCTGTCGTGAAGCACTTCACTGTTTCGGATTGAAGGGAAAGGTAGCCAGTGTAATTACATGTATGGTAGGCATATCATCTTAGTCCTCAGGATGGCAACGTACTTGTAGTGTTAAGTGATTTACCCTTAATATTACAAGTGTCTATAGGCGACGGTGACCACTTAACACCAGGTGTACCGCCAGCTTGTTTGCCATCTTGTCATATAGAAAAAAGATAACAATTATGATACTTAAAGCTCTCCCAACCCCTTTTAGGATTATGAGAATGATCATATGAAGGTATGTATGTATGTATATTACGTCTATACAGTATTGCTATGAATTTTATTTTTTATTGCGGCAAGTCTGAAAATCACATAATAAAGGTAAGAACATTTTTTGAATCCAAAGCAGAGCGAAGGGTTCTAGAGTAGCGAGGGATTCTAAAGTAGAATGCTGAGCGCAGAGCTGGGATTCAAAGTACGTCGCTCTAGCTTTAAAATAGTGTTGCTCCCGAGGTGGACACTTTACTTTAGATCACCCTTATGAGAAAATAAGTAAATGCAACCATGAATAAGTAAATTTAAGAATGTAAGAAAAGTACTGGTACCGGGAAGTCCGAAAAACACATTTTCTGAAATGGATTTTCCATTAAAACGCTATTTTAGTCCTTATAATGTAGAACAAATTAGCTCTTTTCGAATAGACGTGGTAAAATAGTAAAATGTTTACTATAGGAGTAACGAACTTTTTTAGAGATGGAGCGTTTTTGAATCTGAGCGCCGCGAGAACGTCGCTTGAGCTTTCAAACAGTGTTGCTACCGAGATGGACTCTCTTAACTCTCTAGTTTTTATCACTCTCTATGAGAAAATAAGTAAATAAAACTTTTACTTTTTTAGCGATTTTATCGGCATGCGGTTAGTTTTTATACAACCATTGACTTGTTCATAAAATATTTGTGATTGGTCTCTTTGATGATCGCAACTTTTACTAACAATATCCACATTCCTCATTCAAATCACTTTTAGTCACTAGGGATTAAAACACTATATAAGTCCCTGTTAACGTAGAACAAACTAGTACATAAGTAACAACGCAGCGGGCGAGGGTGATGAGCGCAGGTGAATAGAAATGGCAAAGAATGCTTTGTTGCAATTGCACAGAATTTGGGCACATAGAAGTATTTCAATAAAAACGAAGTCCAAGTTAGTGACCTCTCTAGTATTTTCTAGACTAAAACATTTAAGAAAGCCAATCGCACACGTATTAACGTCTTTGAAATGTTATGCTTAACTATACAAAACTGTCATATACCTGCATATTGAAGCATAAAATTTCGAAAATTTGGAATTTAAAACCTTTTCAATGTTATATAGCCTCTATCGTCCATTCAAATTCTATTATGGAGAGACTTTCATAAGATGGTGATTAGGCGGGCTTAACAAACCTCCACCACAGACTAAATAGCAGAGCACGTATAAGAAAGTGCTTGGTATACCATCATTCCTATTATTATATTCCAGCAATGAAATCGAGTCAGTTCAAGAAATACAATGAAAATCTTAATACCAGTATTCCTTTGCGATCGAACTCTGGACCTTTAGATTCAAATACAGACGAACCACTAGGCCATGAAGTAGTTAAATTTATACCTTATCATCAACAGCTCATATAATGTCCTCACCGAGGGGCTTGAGCCTACCTCACATTAGGGGCGATTAGGCTTTAGTCAACCACGCCAAGTGCGGGTTGGCCGTCTGCACACACAACATAAGAATTTCTTCATAGGTGTGTGCATGTTTTCTCACGATGCTTTCCTTCATCGTAAAAGAGTCGATTAAACGTACATATGAATTCAAAATTTGAAAACACATTGGTACGTAGCGGGGTTTGAACCGGTACCTCCCGGAGGAGATAACGCCCTGAAGCACTACGCCACCGACGCATAAGCCTATGTAGTATTAAAAAATGGGCTATCGTGTTAGCTGCAGTCTACCATGTGGAAAGGCCTGTCCCTGAAGAAGAAAAAATGTTCTCCCTCAACCTCTCTGAAATGAAATGAATGACGAATGAAAATAAAATGATGAAAAGGAAAATTTGTACACTTAATTACAACGCGGAAATATTTCGTTTACGTCAGGCATCTGTTTATTGTAATTTAACACACCCGTAACAGGATAAGAGTACAAAAGTACCTAATATCCAGAAATAAATGACGTAGGTATTAAGTACAATTTTCAGTTTAAATTAGATGTTGCGGAAATAATGAAAGATAATTTTGGGTAAATCGGGAAACACATTTATTGTATCTTATAAGTAATACCAGTATTATGTTATCTGTGGCAATACGATGTATTATGTGTTTTACGCGTCGCTGTAATAATAATACTTACCTACATTACTTGGAAGGGCATATTCCTTAATAACTTACAGCGTATTGGTTGATGCGTCAAAGAACAACGCCATGATTTATTATGATTAGATATAATTACGTCTATGAATTCGTTTTATATAGACTAGCGAGATAATTATTTTAGACTGAATAGAGAGTGTAACACTGCCTTAATAGTCACCTTTTGTTTATTGGTTCAATGAAGCTTTATTGGGTTTGATATCCTTTGTGTGAAGGCGACATGCTGGCAACCTGCATGACCCATACTGCCAGATGGGGCTTTATTTTCAACCAAATGCTACCTCTAAGGTCTAAGGCTCTGCTCAACGCTTAATTATAAACGTGACAGTATTAATGTAATTGTTTTTTTTTGATTATATTTGTATTTGGAATCCACTTAAACTTTGATAGAGTCATTTGCTAGATCTTTTTATAAAAAATAAAACAAATATTGCATTTACTATAAAAATCTTAACGGAAAATGGCTATTTTTCATAGGTAAAGGTGGGTACATTAAATTGCATTTAATATAATGTTATTAGTGTTATGGTAACCCATTATTATCGCGTACTTATCGTTTGTTCTGCGAAGCGATTGATAAAGAAAATGCGTCAAAAGTGCTTTGTGTCCATGATTAATGACATACATTATGGCTTCAAGCTATATTATTAGGGAAACTTTTAAGAAATATTCAATATTTTCCATAATACAGGAAAGTTTCTTACAATTCATAAAATACGTTTGCTCGTAATCTAGAACTTTATCCCAATTTATATGGGACCGGTCCATTAATATGTCACAATACTGTTTTAGTTTTATTAGTATTATTTTTTATTCGGTTAAGTTCTATAAATCTAAAGGAGGATGGTTGGTGTCAGTGCCAACCCTCCTTAGAAATCCTAGTATTTCATATACTTAAATGGCCTTAAGAGGTCGCGTGATGCCGGCAGAGTAAAAATGAAAATGAAAGTGCCTTTATTGCAACAATCACCAATGTACATGTTTAGTGTAGCCCTGACTTCTGAAAAAAGTAATCTTGTCGTACAGAAGCCAGTTCCTTCCAAATTAATATGACAAAACATGGGTAGAATAGCATCACCCTATATCCTCCAATGGGTGTCGTAGAAGGCGACTAATGGATCAGCAAAGGGGCATTGATCACCTTATACTCCATCCACCGATCCGCATTGGGCAAGAGTGGCGGACTACTGTAAACCCCCTTCGATGACAAGGAGAGGCCTTGTGTCCCAGCAGTGGGTCGAATTATAAAGGCTGTGAGGATGATATACTTAAATATAAACTTCATTCTCCCAGAATTATGAGAATATAATTATATAATTATTGTTCAATAACACAGTTTACTTTTAATAGTCTGTTGGACTTTGTAGTCTTCAAGAACCAGGTCTAAGAAAACCCAGTTTTCCTACTTTTTGTTTGACGAATACAACCCGCAATATTACGCTTTAGACTTTGTGCTGAGTAAGGAAATGGGACTTTTTGTTATCAAGGCGAAGAAAAACGAATGAAGACACGAAGTCACGGTTACTCATCAAGTCTTTGAAAATGGATGGATGTCCCTCTAATCTAGTTGAAGTGGTTGAGTTTTTTTTTACTTTGCGAAGGAATACGCTAAATTCATTTCTCCAGAATATCACCTCTCCATTTAGTTGCCATAGAATACACACTTCATCAACGTATTATTATCATCATATACAAATAAAGCTATCTCTTTTCTTCTAGAACAAATTCCCATTCATGAGAACTTCGTCCAAAGTTGCTACAGAATAAGCACTTCCTATAACTTATTTTTGGTATTTGGTCTTATCGCGTTATTGATGACCATAGAAGAGACAAGGAGAAAGACCATAAAAACCAAAACCAAATCGTTAACGTTTCCATGTGTTGACCTTTGACCATCATGTTTTGACATTTGATATTTGTCAAACTGTTGTACAAATGTTTGAAAGCGAAAGCGTTTTGGATTTGGATAATACGTAATTAACAGCATGATAGCCCCTGAAGTACTAGCAGTTAGCACCATAGACAAATGTATATGTTACGCTCAAAGAGCGATAACACTGATTGAACGAAAACATAGCCACATGAGTAGATAAATTACTCATGTGACATAGCTCACAACGCGCTGTGGTCACAAAAAAAGTACACTCCGCCTGGTCATAAAAAAATTACCTGCTGATCACTCAGCCAAGTAGGTGCATAAAACACTACTCTCCCAAAAACATTGCACTCTGCCTGGTCATTAAAAAAATTAACCCTAACCTACCCATCACTCAGCCAAAGGGTTTGAAACGATAATTATCAATAACAGATGTGGATGTTTTACTGTGACCACAACGCATTGTGAGCGTTTTCGGGCTTTGAGCGTAACATATATAATATGTTTGTCCGGGATCATCCGGGATGAACTCCGAAACTAACAATCCAATTGTAGCTTTCTTTTAAATGTGTGTTTTGTTCCAACTTGAGAGATAGAATAGTTTTTATCTTGATAAGTGGACTACTTATCAAGATAAAAACTATTCTCATTTTTTTTACTGCAAATTTAATGTTATAGAACAGTAGTATGAATTTACCACGGCAACGCGTGTCCGCGATAGCTCGTATAACTATAAAATTTGTTCTAGAAAAATGCACTGAAAAAAATCGACTTGCCTCAGGCGGGACTCGAACCCGCTTCTTCCACAATCCGGGCGGATGCGTTGACCAATTACGCCACTGAGACACTGCTTTTCGCTGTCGAAATTTGTCAGTGCTTTGGTGCTTATGTTTTTATGGTAAACATCGTTTCATCAAATCTTTGAAATTTGCACTTCCAAGACCCGAACGAAATATTTTTGCAAATATTTGACGCCCAGCTAAGATGAAACTACCTTAAAAACAAACGCGTAAATAAAATTATTCCATAATATAAAATTTGTTCCTGAACAAAATCCCCTTTATTATAGAGGAAGGACCTATCGTGTTTAAAATTAACGCGATACAACACCCTTTCAATCTGCCCACTGTCAGCCCTCGACGCTTCACATCATTTTTATGACTAGCCGACTGTTAGCAAGTGTGACACTTGAGGAAGTAAGCAATGATAAGGTACAAGATGACTGCAACCACTGAGACATGATTTTTTTAAGGAAAATAATCTTAATATAAAAAGAAAAGTCCTGACTGACTAACTGGTCAACGCCCAGCCCATACCCTTGGACGTAGATAGCTGAAATTTTGTACAGAGGTTCCATCAATGATGTAGACGAGGATAAGGGCCAAAATTTTCGAAATTTAAGTAGTAAAATAGGGGATGAAAGTTTGTATGGGAACAAGATTAGCTAGACTATTTTATTCGAAACTTCACAGAAGTACTCCTATTGATAAATGAGTAAACACGTTTTTCAAGTTTTTCAATAATCGATCCCTTAAAGGGGGAAATGGGGTGACAAAGTCTGAAAATCAATATGGGAATTTTGTCGTCATTATCAAAGATAAAACTTTGAATTAAGTCACTTGATAAGAAATAAATAAAATAAACACCCTAAAAAATTAAAAAGGTAAAAAAAGGAAAGGTGTAATTACTGGGCATCATCTTAGTCCCCAGGTCAACGCACTTACAGTGTTAAGTGATTTACCCTTAATATTGCAAGTGATTGCAAGGCGACGCGGACGGTAACCACTTAACGCCAGGTGGGCCGCAGGCTTGTTTGCCATCTCGTAATATAAACAATATATAAACATTAACAAATATATTCTATTCTATTCTATTCTTAATTAATGGCATCGCGTCGCATTAAACGTACGCATTTTGCCAATGTCAAGTGAAAATGTAACTAAAGTATCAAAAATTGTACGGTTGATTGAGGCCAAAAATGGAGTTTCTCAACACGTGCCTCTACGACAAGAACTCGGGAGAAACTCCAACAAATATATTGACAGAAAGTGAGATAATGACAGATGCGTCACTCGATATTATGTCCAACGAAAACTTCATGCCTACACTGCTGGTGTCAAGTTAAGATGACACCAAAGTTCTCAAGAGACCGAGGAACTGCTGGTTCATCTCTAAATTTCGGAGCACACCAATTGGAATTGTTGTTTAGTCGAGGCTTAGTTGATGTTAGCTAGGTGTGCAGACTTAAAATAAGCCAAGCCACTAACAAAATAGAGTTTGTTGGAGAGTGTAAAACTTCATCGAAAGAACACACTAAGTTAATTAATGTTACTTGGTTGCAGTCTTCTGTAAGGTGGAATTTCCTTTGGCTTATCCCCTGTGTCTTGCTTCTATTTGCACGTAGCTGTACTATTCCATCCACCGAAAGTCATCCTTAATTGAATAATGTGGGATTATAATGTAATTGCAAGCAGCGGGAGTGTGGCAAATTGTTGTATAACTCGATCGTCGCATGCGCCCCGTAATTACCTCCGCGACATTTTTCACTCAGCATTGTAGACAATTGCAGAGTAATTGCTAATTGATTGCTTCATTTCAAATAAATTATTCGCTGTGTTTCAGGCTTAGGTACCACAGAGTTTGTAATCAATGATTAATTTTAAGATGATAGTGATGAGTATTTACATTCACGAAAAAATATATGTACAGTCGACATCAGATATATCGTACCACTATTGACAGTTAATCATATTTATTACAAGGTAATAAGGGTCACGAGCTGCCGAATGTGGATAAATTTATTATTTCTTGTGACTGTACTGATGTTCAATATTAAAAAGAAAAAGTTGAGTAGCGTAGTTTTTTTTATGAAGAATGAATCTCTACTAGGTAACTATAATGATATAAAAGTATGTTATAGCGGCAACAGTAAAGCTATGTGAAGGGTGCATAATAATTGGCGCAAGGAAGGGATAACTGTTTCATAAGTCCTGTATTGTTTTAAAGAGCAGTAAGGTTTCAGTTATTTTATTGGTTTTCAAGTGTATAGATTAATAATGTAAAACAGTAGTCTAATCTAAAAGCTATTGACAAGCTATCTAACTACTTAGTCAAGCCTAGCCAGACAAAATTAGCATGCTACTCGTATTACTTGAATTGAACATTAACAACAAAAATCTCAAACATAATATAGGCGACAGGCTGGTAACCTGTCACTACTATTACCTGTCACGAGGTGCTGCGTGGCCCATACTACCGGGTGTGGCTTTATGTCTAACGAAGTGTTACATTAGGTTCTGCTTAACCCTTCGTCTGTATGTATAATATATTGATTTTCTTATCTTACTGGAACCATGAAAGGTATACTAGCATTATTAATTGCTAGTAAATTCTCCAATAGAGAAGCAATTTATTTTGGAGTGTTAGTAATGTTACTTTCACATTCACTTAAAAGCAAAAGTGATGGTCAATTAATTTAATTTAATTAAGCTCTCGATCGTCTTTGACAACATAAGGAACACTCTCTGGTGCAGTTTGGTAAAGGAAAAGTGTTTTTTTTTTATCTTATTTTTGAATTGTCTTCCAGTAATGCCATTATTATCTATCGTAGTATGAACTTTCCGATTGAACCAAAAGTTGGCAAACTCAAGAGTTCCTGCAAGGGCTGATATTGATGCGTTTATATTATATTTTTTATTTATTTTAGAAATATTGTAAGTAATATAAATATATATGTTTTGTTTGTTAATTGATTTATATTAATTAATACTTAAGCGAAACAATACGTTTCGTGGTCATCGCTTCCGACCTTAATACAGCTGCTGTTTGGGATAAAACATTGTCTGAATGTAAATTTAAACATGTTTCAAGTAAGAGCAGATAGTTTTCAGGATGCGCCAAAAGCACGGTAAGCTCGCACAGCTATGGTTAGGGGTGGAGAAGGCTCGCGCGGTGCGGGCGGCGCGCGTGTGTTATAAGCGTGAAGCGGGCGCGCGCCGCTCACTCGCTCACAAGCGCGGACTGCGGTAGGTCGTGCCAACAGGCGCAACGATCGCAGTCGAACACGAACCGCGAACGCACACATTTTCTTTGAAATTTCGTGCAATTGCAAAGAAAACAGTGAACGGGACCTGTGACCAAGTGTGCTGTGATACATGTTACCCCATAGACTCTATTTTTGTATTAGCCCAACGGTAAAGGAAGTAGAGCTACGGACGTGATCGCACTAGTGGAACTTCGTTTCAAGTAGTGAGGATTTCGTGAACCACAAACGGGACCAAAAGGACAGGTAAGCTCATAAATATCCTGTGAAACACTTGCGTCTACCATGAAAAAGTTTTTACGTAACTCAGGCTCCAATGCAAACAAAACGCAAAGTTAGCAGGAAGTTTGTTTAAGTTGGAAACTTTTTAATGAACGAATGTGCTGTAAGTTGACTGAAAAAATTTAGACGAACGGTTCAAAGAAAACTTTTTCACTGTAGTAAGCTCACAAAACTTTTGCTAACATATTTAAAGAAAAATTAGAGATTAAAAGGCTAGCTAATTTATACTAAATAGATAACAATATTATGTGAGCTAACTTTTTCAAGTAATTATAAGAAATTAAAAATGTTAACAGTACAAAGAATTTATAACTTATTGCTACATTAGTATTGTAAGCTACTATTCGGTACTATATTACCATCTTTTTTGGAAAGTAATTCGAAAGCGTTTATATTCGTAGATATATAATAATAATAATATGGACTTATATGCAATGTATACATTTTTTAATAAATTTATACAAAATAGACGTGAGAGTAAGGAAAAAATCAGTGACTTGAACGATTAAACAGTGAAGTATTATATAATTTATATTTGGACTCTAGGACCTAGAAGATGCAACTAATTGCAATTTATGACTAATATGTGCTACATAGATAAGCATAAAAAAGGCTAAAATCAATGGCTAAAATGATAATCTATCTTCGGACCTTACACAGAAGCTGTAACTAATGTTCGAAACAATGAAAAATTATATCCCTTTAATGTGACAACACTCTGCAATAGCTGTTGCCATGAATGATTGTCGTATTATTTTTATAGCAGACATGATTTCGTGTGTCTGATTGATAAGGCTTTGGTTTTCCTGTCTATTGTGACTAAGTAAATGGCATGCAGTGATGATCATCGAGATTATCCGCGTAAAAAATTGTCATTACATTGATGTTGATGTACTTATTTCTTATTAACAGCGGAATACACTCGTGACAATAGAAAATGTAAAGATTTTTTTCTTTTGCGATGCTGTTGGCCTTCATCTCACCTGATGCTGATGAAGCTACCTCAATTACTGATGAAACACAATAATACTGTTAACACTGTTAGTATAACAAATTTTGATAACTTTGTGGTAGCCAGATAGACATATGACATATAATAATTGAACTAAATCTACCTATGTATCTAATTTCGGTTAGTGACTACTGGACCACGGGGCCAGTCAATAGATATATCAATGAAATCACTGAGATTACGGAAATATCATACGTACAAATAGAAAAAATCGGGAGTGGTCTCCCCTTGACTTTCTCGTACACCGGAAACAACTCAAAAGTCGATTGAAACCTTACATTTTGATGCATGCATGTTAAATTTTCGACACCCATCCGAATACCGATCGCGAACTTTTGAGTCGACGACTCAAAAGTTGATAGAAACCTTATACTTTGATGTCATACATGCATGTTAAATTTGGTTGCAATAAGTTAAAGCATACTTGAGTTATCGTGCTAGCGCACAGACACACAGACAGACAATTCCAAAAACGGTATTTTCGAACTCAGGGAGGTCCAAAACGTGTAAATCCGTCAAAATCTCGAGGTCGAATTTTTTGACGATTACAAGGCTTCCTCTATACTACGTATACGAGAAAGTAAAAATCTTTCGTAAACAAAATCTTGTCCAGTTTACTAAATAGGTAGTAGCGAAATAACTTCGAAGCCCACAATATCAGGTTATTAAGTTGTATTTGTACAATCATAAACTGTTAACATTCCTCAATAGATTTTAAACTTTATATCTACAAAACAAATATGAAGATTGAATTCGATAGTTTTAGATAACGCGTAGTTTTTGTATCGGTTTACGCAATTAAAACGAGATAAAGTGTGATTAACACTCCGACCAAATAGTTGATCAATCTAAGAATGTGGATTGACGGAATCAACAATTATTCTCATAAAATATTATTTTGTAAATATCTTATGTACTGCCGAGATTAAATAAAATCTGGTTGTGAATTCCGGTTTGCTAAAGACGAAAAACAAGATGAGTTTTATTTACATGGGAAGATTAACGTCAGTATTGATAAAGCATGACGTGTTTTATCTCATACTCCGCTGTAGGAACTCCTTACTTGTAGTGTCAGATTAGCCCAAGAAACAAAACATCCTTATGATAGGGGTAAAGTTTTCCGCAATTAATCCTATTAATGATACCGGAAAATTTTAAGCTCATACGTGCTTGTATGTAACAATATCCACGAATTATAAAAACTAGGCTTATATTTTTAAAATTAATACTTCATCAATGGACATTTTAAGGGACTCTCTTGCCTAGTGTTTTGCTCCACGCTCGATTCACAGGGAATAAAAAAATTGGCTCCGTTTTTTTGATAGTATGGTTGTTTTAAGTTTACCTAGCTAGCAATCACCGTGTTATCTAAGTAAGCCTACAAACAATTCAAAATGTAGTCTTCTGGGAGATGTAACATAATTCTTAGTACCTTAATTTGTTGAGCTTTCCGGATGAACAACGCTTCCAAGTTTTCAGCCTAATCTTAACTTGATGCCAAGTGCGATGAAGGCCAAGAATGACCAAGAGTGGAAAAAAGACGAAGGAATGAAAGAACAATACATCATAAAACATAGAGAGAGAAAGAGATGAAATATATCAAGTACAGAAGTACATAAAGACCTTTATATTTATTTGTACTAGTTTACGAAATCGTTTATAGTTTACGAATAATGAAAAGTGTTGTAACACACACTGACGACGTTATCAGATAACTGAAGGATAAGGACGTTATATTATCTAGCTGATAATAGCGAACAACTCACTTGTTCTGCCATTTGTTCAAAGTGGGCACATTCTTTGGATTGATAAAATGTCGATTGTCCTAAATAGCTCATTCGTGGAAACATCGCTTTTTATTTGAAATATCGTTAAAAAGTATATTTGAACAGTGCCATAGTGTCGTTGAATCTATTAAGTGTTACAATTGTGTGCGGAACAAATTAGTGTTAAGTTTTTCAGTGAATATTACTATGGGTTAAATACATTTTCAAACTTCGTAAGTCAATAATGGATAGTACGCAGCCTACCTCGTTAGTATTATACGTCTTGTCCTCATGTTTATCTATTAAACATATTTTTACGAAGTTATCCTCTTTTGCGTATCGATTTACATTTCAAATGCTAATTTTATATGATAATGAGACTTTAAATTCCCTGATTTCGAGTAACCGCAATGTTGACTCTCTGACTCAAGTACTATCAAACGTAATCTTGGTAACTGTTTGCAAAGGTCATGTTTTGAGAATTTCAATATTGTTTCCGAGAAGCGTAAAAGCGTGCATCACAAATTTGTTGGATTAAGTTAGTATTTATTACTTTGCAAGAATGGTAGCCACAATACTAGTTAAGTCTAAATGATTGTCTCTGGTGAGATACTGATATTAAATATTCGAGAAGTAATAATAATGAAGTCACTCTAAAATGCATAGAATTTTACGTTATTATTGAAAATTTGGAGCAAACTTGTGGTCAAACGCCCAGCCTAGAGAACATAAATAAAACAAAATGTGTTTCATAAAATAAACTTCTCTTAAAATAAAATGTTGTGTAAAGATTTGAAGTCCATCCATCAATTACTCCGAGATTTTCCGATGCAAACTTATTTAAACTGAATTTTTATTTATAAAATAGAGTTAAATAGATATAGAATGCAAATTCACTCTTTTTAAACGTTTCCACGCAGGATTAATTTCATTCTAAACAACAACTCGGCTTTTCGATTATTCTGACGCTCAAGTAGAGGTAATAATTTGATATAATGGTGACTTGGCGTTACTGATGATTCACAAAACCAATAAGAACAGGCAGTGACACAATACTTATTACTATATGAGAGGTCCCCATTAAACATATTAACTTACTGTATTATGATTCAGGAAAATGTAAATAAAAAGTTACCGTCAGTTCCTCTTTTATTCATCTTTTAAACTATGTTTAAATACTGCGACGATATATTTTGGTTTAAGTGACTCAAGTTGACGACATTGACAGTCAATATATTTAAATAAATGACTAGTTTGATTACTGATTTTAATGTAATTTGTTAGGAATACTCATGACTTTGATTGTGTGTCTTGTATAACAATGTCGCATAAATGTAAGCGTTGCAATCATTATATTGAACACTGATTGATGTTATTAGTATTGTCGCCGAATATCCGGAAGCAGGAAGGTGATCGAAGGCCTCCTGCGCACGAGTCATCTCGAGAGAGCTGCTAACCGTTGTCCCTTTGAATGCAAAGCAGATTGCATGCGCCTGACATGGGTAATCTGACGGCATCGTCGCGTAAACTTAGGTGTTATGTGTCAAATCTTCCTTATAAGGACATATATTGCAGAGCGTGTCTTGTATTATAAGTCATACTTACCCACATACACCGATTCTTGGAAGATCTACTTATTGGAATGGAAAATCTTGAGATTAGATAAAAGTACTCATCTCATCTTTGATAACTTTCGCTACGTTTCACGCTCTGGTTTTGATTTAAAAAGCAACTTCACCTAAGGTAAGATGAGTCATTAAATTGTATTCTCTAGCTCCCACGTACTTCTGAAGGCCCGTTAAATCGTTGGTTCTTATTGTTAGGTACTATACATTCTGAGTGACACAAATCATTGGGCCAACATGATGCTGTGACAGCATTGAAGCTCCCCATGTGGCTCTAATATACACGTAAGAAGACATGCCCAGCAGTCTCCTTCAATAAAATTGCAACCTAATCTCATAGCCGTATAATTCAATGTATGTTGGGTAAATTTGACAGTCTCTGGTTAGTTATTGTAGTGTTTATAGATATTCTGATATTGTAGTGTTTGTAGATATTCTGATGATGATGTTATTGTTTCTTTGATGATTATTGCATACTGATAAATATGTGTTGGCCTTTTTATCGGAATGCAATAAGCTTACTTATGAATAGATAAAAGTACACTTATTGACAAATTGTCGTTATGTTTTTTTACTACTTATCAATGCGTAATATTGATAGTATAATATAGTTTCCATTGACGATATTACTCACATAAAAACAGCAAGATGTATAAAATAAACAAAGAAAGAAATGAGTCATCACGAGTTTAATATAAGTGTCATAAAAAAAATAACAAAATGCTCATATTTTAAGTTTTATCATCGCGTTAGATAAAATCAGAGGCAACTTTGAAGGTCAATGTTACAAGAAGGATCAAGAAGAAATTGATAGACTTTAACGGCGAGATATAAGAGAATTCTGGCTTTTTATGTCGGAATCGTGTTTAAGCGGTAGTCAGACATAATGAAAATCGTTAAAAGCAGCTCAATTTCCCTAAAACTGTTGCAGCTATTTTAAAAGAAAAATTTAAGCAAGAAAAACTTAAATTTAGTTGAAATTGAAAAAGGTGCGGTGTGAATTATGCCAAAATTCAGATATCGACAAAAATATTTTTTAAACTTGAGTAGCTATTGGGATTTTCAAACATATTTCAAAGACGACACTTTACTGTGTATAAATTAAATATCAAAATTACTTAGGACTAACGACCGTCGTGCATGTTATCGTTCGATTTGCAGAGATATAATTTCTTAATTTTTGTGTTTGATAATAATTGATCGATAACTCAAGAAAGTGACTTTTAAACGGATAATGCAAATAACAACAGAATGTCACTAACAATAAATCGGTCCTGAATAAATAACAAAATGTTCACGTTGACCGCCAAATCCACTAGTCGATTGAACATTAATTGATTTCATGCAAAACTAGTTTTATGCCAAAATTTTCATCGCAATCCGTGGTCGAGCCCTATAGGAAAAAAAATGTTTGGGTAAATGGAATTGGGTATTACCTAACTAAGAGTCCAATGTCGGTGAAACCGTCACAGCGTCACGCTCCGGTGAGCGGAACGTTGTTGGCGACACTTCAACTTGCGCTTTCGGATTCGGCAAAATTGATAATGTATAGATAAATTGATAATTTATTGCAATCCTTAAGGGTCTTTAATTGGTATATTGTATTGGTATTAGTCTAGTGGTGTGTCAATCGGAATTGGATCGATCGAAGAAAGGATAACGAGCGCAAATTCACTCCTGCTTGGAGTACTGTTGTCACCTTTGGGACGGATCTGCTCGATATCAGTTAGACGCATTGGACTCGATGAAGCACCGTGCGAAGAGACTAATAAGAGACTGAGTAATGAAGCACTCGTTGAGGCAAATCTCCAGAGCCTTGAGCATCGAAGGCGTGTGGCTAGCCTCTCGGTCTTTTATCGGTTACATTTCAGAGAGTGCGCGGAACTTTTACGTAATTTGATCCCCCCCTGCCCTTTTCCACCACCGGACGACCAGGCACAGCAAGGGCTTTCACCCTTATGTTGTCGAAATTCCTCCAATTCGCACGAAGCGATTTGCTTCCGCTTGCATTTTGCGAACAGTTAAGGAGTGGAACTCCTTACCGAGATCTGTTTTCCCTGATCAGTATAATCTGGATATCTTTAAGGTCAGAGTGAACAAGCATCTTCTAGGAGAGCGTGTGCCACCTTAAGCTCATCATCGCTTTCCATCAGGCGTGATTGTAGTCAAATGCACAGCCTATTTAACGTAAAAAGAAGTTAGACAGCGAATATATCACATAACAAAATATTTAAATCTCTGTCCCTATAGGTTTTAATTATAAAGAGTTTATACAACAGTCTGTCGCCATAATAATAGTGTTTAACAGCATTATTGAGTTCCGACAGTTTATGATATGATAGCCAGACCCTGGTTGAGGGTTCGAGATGAAGCTTGCTTCCATCTCCGGTCTTATCGTCACTTACCATCAGGTAGGATGAAGGCCAGGAGCTTCCCAGTCACGAATAAACGCCGGTGACTAATGACTGTTTGTGTAGATATAGATGCAGAATGTCTATGTGTGCATCAGTGTGGACTCTGAGCGCAGCATTGACGCACCTAGAGACAAAGTGTATGTATGGTATATTTACACACATATGGCTCGTCCGCAAATTTTTATATATTAATATTGTAGTACGTAACACATAGTTTGCAAGAAAAGCAGTTTCCTATCGAGATAACGTACGAACTGCATTTGCATTTGGCAAAGAATTTCGTTTGAGTTCATAGACCACGCATGGGTTCAGTACAAAGTTAACGTTGAGCTATTTTATCTTTCGTGATAACAGAGTTTGCTGTGAAGCCTGCAAGTCTGTCATATGTAGGTCGTTAAAACCTATCGCCACGAAATGATAACAATTTGCATATGTATTTAAATTATTAGATTTTTAAATATGCGATAAACACAGAATTTTAATTGTTTTTTTATAATGTTTTTATGATTTAAGTGCATTAGTCACCACTGTGAGTAATACCACCGATAATATAATACTATATACTAATAGATCATGACCCCTGAGTCTGAAGATATCTGCCTAAAAGATAAATGTATTTACTTTAAATTTCTTTGTTTCAGATCGTGGTTCGAAGCATAACCGAAGCAATAAATGTACAATTTTGGATGTCTGTAACCGTTTTTGGTTAAGAGATATTTTGTAAATGACAAGACCGTCCGCTTAGAGAAGATATTTTTATAGATTTGTAATTAGCAATAATTGATAGGAAGCAATATGTCGAGCAATATGGCGTTTAGCAGAAGCAATTGTTTGAGGATTATGTGGACGATGACGGTGGCGCTGGTCTTCTTTACAAGGAGTAGTGCTGCACCGACATTTGGAGGCACAGACAAGGCAATGGTGAGTACCAGAAACTTTTAAAATAATCATCATACATGCATCATTCAGATTTTACATCAAATCAAACATTACACCAGGTTTCTTTAACAAAATATTTAAATCTAGTAGGTACATAATTTTGTTTATTGTCTAAACGGCAGGCGTATTTTATACACTTTTACGGTTTCTTCAATAAAAGTAATTGTATGACGTCATTGTTTATTCAACGCTTATCGCAAGTCGCTATCAAACGATCGTAGGTATCATTCATCGACCATTAAATCAGAGACGGAATCGGAAATGACTGTCCACGAGATGGGGCAGGTAGCTGACTCAATATTTCTTAGAACACCGGGTGCCTAAAATAATTAAATTGAACGCGGCCACTTGTAGTACGAGTAAGATAATATTCATTCATAACAACCGGATTACCCAGCCAAGATACGTAGCCCACTTTCAATAGGTGCTCAAGAACGTAACTCAACCTTCTCTCTCTGCTAGGTTAATACGTGAATCATTCTTGCTATTGAGCACATGTAGAACTTTGTCAATGGGTTTGCGTCATTGTAGTATTTGTAAATTACGATAAGCTGTTAATGTTTTATGAATCAATCGTTCGTAAATCAATTTAACAGGATTCTTGTATATGATTATGTCGGAAATGTACCTTTATGACTAAGTCTTCAAAATAAACAAAAAAGTTTTATTTAAGCAGCAATAAGGTTTTAAAGCGATCTTAAAATGTCAATTAAATATTTACTTACATAATTGGTTGTTGTTATGAGCATATTACATAAAGCCAATTAGTTTTGAGTGACATATGTGAGTCAGACACAGGCACGGAAATCTAGATTCTAAAGGAAACTATAATATATACAGAGTATTTCTCAGAAACTGCCAGCGTTCGGTGACTCATAAACGGCCCCTGCAAGTTCTAGGTCAAAAGGCACGGACCACATATCTCCGACATAGCAATGAATGTCTTGATGTGTTATGTTATTCTCAGTACCTTGTCTTTCCTTGATTTAAATGTCATACTTCTGGTCTTGACGACTAGTTTCTGCAACATTAGTAAATTTGTTTTATGCAATTGTAATTTTATTGATTTCTATTTTGAATTTTACTCTATACATTACACTAATTCAAGGGTTCCACCAAATTTGAACCGTTTTGTCGTAAATTGAATCGGCCCGTTCTTTTTTGCAAGATGTCAAGGGGAAAACTTGATCCATTGACCTGTTTTGCGTCAATGCTAGTACAGAGTTTAACGATTAACAAAGTGTTTTAAGGTATACATTTCTTACCCATACACATTATTGTAGCATTAATAAGTAATACGGTGATATCCGTTATGAAACTGCGTTTTGGTTTAGTCTTTTCTTTTGATAGATTTAGGTAGATATATATGAAGTATGTTTTGAGAATACGATTATTTGGAGTTATATATTGAAAGTATTATTATACTTGTAAATTTTGCATCCAAGCAATCAAAGTTTCGAAATCATGCGGAATTAAAGCCATTTCGAGTATTACTTCAACATTCCTAAGTCTGCTGTTCTGTCCCAAAGATTGAAAAAATATTTCAAAGTCTGCGGTTATTAGTATCTCCAAATATGTTCAAAGCTTTGTCACTATTGTCGCTAAGCGAGCAATCATACCTATTTGTCTTTATTATACTATATAGAACTAAAGGTTTTAGTACGATTTCTATTTGCCTTCATCTAATCTAAAGACCGGCTATTATCTTGTTATTAACAATTTCTGTGTGGCTGTAATTAAGGTCGTGATGGAAAATACGCGTCAATTGACGGAAAAACATCTATGTTTTATATGAGTTCACTGATTGTACCGTGTTTAATTCATTACTAGTTTCCCAAGAAGATGAGTTGGCTCATTTTACAATGACACCGCCCATGAAAACTGAATAAGCTGTAGTTTGATTGAAGAAGTATTGAAATGCAGGAGGCGTTACTAGGATACGGCGCGATGCAAGCGGTGTCGTGCGTAGAGCAGTGGCAACAGTCACGAAGATATGACGATAAACCGCTTGATATTAGTATCTATGGGCTGTTCCAAAAGTTTATGGGCCAAGAAACCAATACATCATCTGATGACACTGACTGTCTGAAGGACATTGTATGGTTAGAGTATTTCCTGCCAAATGTTTTGTCCATCGCGTCCTTATTAAGAAAGTCATTATTCCTACGGCACTCTTTCAGCGAACAATGTACAAGCCAGAAAGTGCCAAGAACCGGGCAGCTCGTTGTTTTCATCATTCCTGCATGGCTCGATTAATGCGATATAAAAATTCGACGCATGTTCCTCTGGGCGGACATTTCGCGTAAAATTTCCTATAGCGATGTTTAGAAGAACGATGAACCCGAGAGGTAGGCACGTGGCTTTGCTTATTCGGACTTGAACTTGAGGTTATGCTTGAAAGTCGAGGCTATTACTCATATGTTAGTAAATTTTGGTGCGTCCTGAGGCGTGGTGATAATCGTGGGCCGACACGTGGAATGCATACCTAACGGTTAAGCTGGTGTCAGTCCCCTCTGTGTTATGCGTTTCGGGAAGTGTACATCTTAGTATCTCACGATCAAGAGTTCGTCGCCTGTGGAGATGAACGTGATGAAAACATAATAATTTTAGCACACAATGCGAGCCGGTCGAGTCTTTAACCCTAGTCACGGCTTAAGATCCTGAGAAATATTTTTTTCAGATTTCGTAGAAAATTACGTTTTGTGAGATATTTTCAAATGCCATTGCAAGTTCCGAGATTTAAGGAGGAAAACAAGCACTTGCAGTTTAATGGATTCGCTTGTTCTTTATCGCGGTCAGTTAATGCGATTGTATCGTAACACTCGGAAACAGGCTACCTAAAATCTGTGGAACAAAAAGCAACCTGGTCACCTCACAAATACCGTAATCTGAAGGCTTCTCAAAACTAACGGCCCCTTTCAGTCTAATGTAAGTATTAGGTAAGCGCGTATTGAAAAACAAAAAAGTTAATGGTGCCAAACACCGTCACCATTTGACGCGGTTAGTTGGTGTTCATTGGTCTGTTTAAAATTCAGAATCATGCTTTGATTTGAGGTATGGGAACTTTTGTGATTGGTGCTGATTGACTGGATGTGGCCTTTTTGTTGATGATTAGAATAATAATAATAATTCATTACATCATCTGTTACGAATAACGTCTTGCCTTTACATTTTTCCGCATACCATAGCTTCTTGTGTAGATCTTGAATTCTTTTAACTTCTTAATTGTCTCTTGTAGGTTAAAGCCTCATGTTGTCGTTGACTTCAAATTTATTGGCGATACTATCATAGTAGTTTGGCTATTGTTATTGTAGTTCTTCACATAACCTTAACAAATCCCAATAGTATTATACCACGATAGGAAGGTACTGGCTTCTGTAACATAGGTTATCCTATCTCAGAAGCCAGAGCTACATTAATCTTTGTATTGGTGATTGTTACAAATAAACATTTTTTCACTTTCACTTGGTTCGGAATGGTTAGGAACGATACCTACCCACCAAGTGGCCCAGTGTCTAATCCTGGTATTGGCAAATGTTAGTGTTGTGATGAACACTAACGTTTGTTCACGAGTCGTAGTAGACATAGGTATTTAGTTAAGTTAAAATTATATGATTGGGGTGAACTGGGAAATAACTTCAATAAATCTTGTAGATAAGGTACCGCAGACAATTTGATTTGTATACAGGGTTGCTTAAGATGATTTTTGCGTGTGATGTCGCCGAGGGCTAGAGCGTAGTGGTCTCATGCTTGTCACGCACGCAGGAAGCGACTGCGACCTTCGGCGCGCGCATCACGGCCACCGTCCTCCGTGGCCGACGCTCATTGTTCGATACTCGCTCGGACTGACATGACCGGTGAATGACACTCTCGATTTGGGAGTAACAGCTGCTCGTCCAAAAGTTCTCGTCTCGACTATGACGTAGGCTTAGCAGCTATAAATCATATTTACGCGGAATAATTTGGGTTCAGCATTGGATAGGGTGTAATCTCTTTTTGCCGTATTAGTTCTAACTTTTTATTCTTAGTTAAACTTATTGGTGTTTTCCTATTTATAGTATTTGACTTAATTACTGGCGTGACAATTTCAATTTTATTGAATCCCATCAAGTTTTCACCCTTTTAGTCATTACAACTCGAATACGGTGCGTGAGAAAATACGTCATTTTAGATTTTTTTTTTATTTATGTATAGGACTTAAAAGTCATATTCGATGCTATCTTTACTAATCCGTCGTAATAAGATCACATAAGGAATTGAAATTGACCATCAAAGATGTTCAATATTACTATGATGTCTGGTACACGTGTGGAATGAGATCGGCAGATGATTGGTAGGCAATGATTGGCTCGATCGGTGGACAATGTACATGAAAGAACACGTGACAAACGTGATTCAGGACAAAGGCTGCGCGGGCGCGACTCTCGACACGGTAAAAAAATAATTTTCTACATTCTACTGCGGAAAAGTGGTGGTTCACACGCGATAAATTCTATTTTAATCTTTTGACAATCACAATATAATTGAAACTAATTGCGCGCGCGCAATTATCTGTTGCTCGTGCGGATGAATAAGCGCGGTGGCGAGCGTTTTCAAAATCTAAGGTGTATCATGTTTTTATCTTAACATTAAATTAACTTTATTTTCCTATTTGTCATAAAAACATAGAAACTCCATCGAAAAGTCGAGTTTAGCGGTTAAGATCTTTTTTTAGGATAACAGTTTTTTCTAGTTTAATAAAAAATCCACTATGAAGTATTGCGTGCCCACATTATTTTTCTAATATTTCACTCTGCTGTTCGAGAAATTGTATGTTTTACATTTTATATTTATCAATAGTCGTACTATTTTTAAAACCGACCTCAAAATAAAAAATGGAGGTTATCAATTTGACCTGTACTTACCTATGTATGTAATATTGTCAGATTTGAACAGTTTTTGTATATGTTAGTCTATACCAGCTTGTAAGCACGAGTGCCAAATTTCAAGAGTGTATGTATTTCTATATGTTTGTATCTTTGTCCACGCATAGCTCTAAAACTATAAGTCAGATTGCAAAAATTTTTTTTTAGTTAGACTAGGTTTAGTCCAACTTATCCGTGCAAGTTTCATCAAAATCGGTTCAGTGGTTTTTAACATAGAGAAAGGCGCTAAGAAAACGAGTACAGTGGAAACTTATCTGGCCTGTTGGTGGTCTCCTTAGTGGTGAAATGCCAAAAGCAAAATCAATGGGTAAATTGTGGTTATCATTTTTGCCGCGTGTTGATTGCATTACAACAGAATTAAAAAAAAATGGAGTCATAAAAAAATAAACAGACTTCAAAAGAAAAGGAAGAAATAAAAGTTTTATGCGATCTAAAAGTCAAATGATGACTATTTTGTGAGGTTGGCCTTAGTTTAAAAAATATATGAATAAAGCTACTGTATAAAGTAGGTATGACAATAAAAAGAAATCTGGAATACCATGAGGCTAGCACCGACCTCAAAAAATAGTTATCATATTGACGTTTAAGATCGCTTTGAATGTAAAACTTTTATTGCCTTTTGAAGTCGGTTTAATTTCTTTAAATTGTTTTTCTTACATTAATTTTTATATATTATTTTAAAATGAAGAATGGCAGAGATTGCGATTGAACAATACTTATTACATAGTGACGTTTCGCCTTCTATTATTTCTATAATCAGTCATTAATAATTATGCGACGTAACGTAACGAGGATGATATCTTGCATTTCAATATGATTGTTAACATAACATAAAGATGACAAAAAAATGTCTACTTCCATTTAAATATTCATGAACGGTTGGAATAGTGCTCGTTAATCTTTTAATATGTTTTATATCGGAAGATCCGTGTCATTCTGGTTTATGGCCCTCTACGTCTACATTCCTGAAACGGCTCACGTTCTTGGTTATATATAAATAAATTAAAGGAGCATCACAACATACTTAAGGTTACAAAGAAACCGCCCTATTATCATTCTCATGCATATAGTAAAAACAAATCATCGGTCAGATATACGATAAACACGTGAAGAGTAGTGTAAAAACAGAGCATCTAAGTAATAAATATTTAAAGGAATAAATAAATCCACGCTCGTCTTACATTGTCTATAACAATCAATAAGCGTCGATTGTAAGTAGTTTATTGCAGAATGAGGTCGTATACATAATGCATCAATATAAAAAAGCATTCGTAAAAAAGTCACAAAGTTTTGCAAGGATCCGTATTTTAAATAAACAATTTATTGTTTGTTGTTGCAAGCACAGGTTGCAAGCCTCTATAGAGAATAAGATAAAAAAAAATATAAAAAGTCATTCCACCTGATAGTGGAAGTGGAGTCAAAAATAGATAGTGCCAGAGATAATTAGAGAGTTCTTCTTGCTTCTTTTGAATGACGTCTATGAATTCAATAATTCGGAAGGTCTTCTTGCAAGTACTTATTTGATAAATGCGATTATTTTAAGCTAATTAATCTACTTCATCACACTTCTCAAGAGGCGTTGTGTGATGAAGTACCTTGCATGCCGGCAAGATGAGTGTGATCAACATAATTATCTACCGCAAATAGAAAATCTTAAGATATTTGCTATAACTTGTTTATAAAATATAAGCAACATTGTATTTAATCGTATTTCAATTATGAAAAAAATTGCATATATTACATCGATATACGCAGTAATTTTCACAATAACACTACTAATAATAAATTGTCAAACCACATGTGATCTGATTATGCCACACTTGATGCAACTAATGTAATCCACGAGTTAGCTTTGCGCAGCTTCGAAATTGTAGTCACTGTATCGGTATGTACCCATGTGCGCCGTATGTTATTATAATTTGTGGACTGGATTGTTAACTACGTGATATTGGTTTTAATTTATGAAAAATAATCGCTAAGGATCAACTGATGCGTAGGTAGGTGCACATGCAACTTATAGGTACTATTACATAAGACTTCGCCTTGTTGATTTTCATATTATTTTGCAGCAAAATTTTAAAATAATAAGAAGTATTAATGGTTGCAATAGGTGCCTAATTTATTTTGATAGGTACTTCGTTTGCTTTTTTTTGAAAAAATTTTAAGTAAATAAAATGAAATAATTTATTAATTATTTTATAGAAAGTCCAAAAGGCAATTTAGGCTCTTTTTAAACAAAAAAAACTTTATAGTTTTACCTTTATAGATACGAGTAACATTATAAAGCCATTGAATATCATCAGATAGACCTATTGTATTCTATTCAAGGGCATTCAAATGTAATAACCAACAATTTTCAATTTGATTAACAACGAGCAGTTGTGCTAGAAGGACAAGTTCGTTTTTGTTGAGTCCATGTGATTTTACATTTGACACAAAACTCACATCAGGATATTTCTCTTGGTGGGGTTTCTGGGAACTAGGTACGTTATTTTGCTTAATTATAGATCACAGGCGGTGTGTATTACGATAAATTCGTAACAGAACTTTGTTGTTTTTCTATAACAATTATACTCAATCCTTAAGTATTTTTATTTTAATAAAATACATAATTATAGACATTATTAAGAACTTGTGAAATAGATATGTTAAGTTTTTTATTTGCCTTGTTAAGTGTGTGTATAATGGAATCATAATTGCAGATAAACTTATTAGAAGATTCTTGTTGCGTGGGCGCCTGCGGTCATTAGCATTGTTACCGACTTAATGCAGTTTGTTATTTATTATACTATACAGATAAGTTGATAAGAGGATCGCTGAATAAAAAATAGATCGACCACTTTGAGACAAAGCAGTTAGTGACAAACGGTCCTGATTAAATCCTATTTTTGAATTTAAATAATTTTCTTTACCAATTTGATGACTATTTATATTTCTAATCCCTATTAAATGACTTAATAATATTGTTAAACAAAACGCAGTAAACTCCTCCTCACTAAGTTTTTCGATGCCTATTAAGAAAGTTAAAGTCTATGTGTAGAGTTTGTAGGGATGGGTCTACACAGTATTACGAGTACCCTGTAGAATTTTGTTAAGTTTATAATATATGATTAATTCATTAGTTACTCTTATGATTATTGATAGAAAATGTTTATAAATCATGCTTTTGTCATCTTTAGATTTTTCAACTATTTTTATACAACGTATGTAATGTTATGTACATTACATACGTTGTATAAAAATAATTTTTTGTAATATATTTTTTCTCTTTATCACCATTTTCCGACGCTGATTCATGATACTGAAATAAATAATGAAAAAAAAAAACACAGTCGAATAGACAACCTCCTCCTTTTTTGAAGTCGGTTGAAAATGGCTAGATATTGACCATCAGGACAATCTTTTCCGTTCTAATTTAAAACTGTCCAAGTTTCATAACATTCTTTTTTTAAAATTAAAAGTTTGCGATAGTAAGATACGAATTTTGCCAGTGTTATGTTTATTCAAAAATGGAATCTCAGAACACGATTTCTTATTTACCGTCTTTACCTCATAACGTTATTAATATCTGCGTTGATTGACATCATAACGATCACAGATTATTGTCATACACACATAATAATAATAGAATTCGAGAGAATATTGGTTACATGACGTTAATTGACTGTTTATGACAGAGTTACACGTGTTGCTCCCGGTGTTCTTGGTAACCTTTTAAGCTTATCACTAAAAAGCAGATGCTGTTCTCAGAACAATGGTGCATGACATTCAATAATCGGAGAATAACAACTCAAATTAAAATTACTTAGAGACAGGCCCATAACAAAATATACCTAAGTTATGCATTTCTTTCCAAATCGATTTAGACCAAAATTCTATGAATAGAGTGTTATTATTTTTCGTTTTAACCACTAAAAATGCGTGTATCTGAGCTGATTTTTTGCAGTGTAGTTTTTATATGACGTGGAATTGTTTGTTTTATTGCTTTAAAAGTTTATAAAAGGAATTGCAGCTTTCCTAACTCATCAGTTGCTATGAAGTCCCCATACACATCTTCTTTAGGTGCGTTAAAGGTTATAGCGTGATAAAATATAAAATGTCTGATTTACACTCCTACGTCAGACACGTTTGTATGCGTTAGGTCCCTTTGCCGATGTGGCTAATATGGAAAAGTCTTCTTTGTCTTTTGTTACGTAAAAAAATAGTGAAAAAGCAAAAAAGGTTCATTGCCTTCAACTGAATATCAACATTCATTGTTGTGTTAGGGATTTACCGATTTACCTTAAAAAGGTTACACCGGCTTTGCGTTTCCTGTTTTTTAACGCAATGTATTATCAATAGCATAGTCATGAAAATTTGTTGTAGATAAAATTGTTGAACACATATAATATCTGTATCTAGCAAAATTAATACAAGTCTGTTGCTAACCTTGTGCAAGGATGATTCCATGGCTCTTTGTGCCTATTGCAAAACTACTTATTAGGTAGGATATCAACAACAATTATCTGATTGTCCACGATAAAATACATATGTAAAACGTATCTAACCTTATGTTAGGTACAGTTAGCGACATCTATAAGACAAACCATTTTTTTTTTCTTAAATTTAGGTCGCGGAAAATGACAAAAATAATAGCATTATTAAAATGTAGTGTAATTCAAGTATAGATAGTTACATAATTATTTAAGTATAAAACCTAATGAAAAGAGGTTAAATTACAATACTTGGGTTTGTAATCCTTAAGAAAAAAAAACCCATCGTAAAACGAAGGCGAAGGATACATTTTCTGTATATATAAAAACCATGTTTTTATTACATTTACTACATTATCTCTCATTCTCAAACTTTCATTCTCTATAATACGATAGAAATGCAGCACATACATTTGACTAATATGGACAAGTGAAGTATCAGCCTTACATACTATACGACCTTCCATAGATTGTCCTCTAGCTCTTATTTTTTAATATCACTGTGTGCTCGTGGCG
Organism: Elophila nymphaeata; assembly: GCA_955850985.1. Lineage (NCBI taxonomy): Eukaryota > Metazoa > Arthropoda > Insecta > Lepidoptera > Crambidae > Elophila > Elophila nymphaeata. Next base: position 13,392,566 of record OY039069.1, on the reverse strand, counting down.
ATCGTAATATAATGCATACGTACAATAAATGGACGCAATAATAAGCGAGGTGCTATTAAGTGCCCGCATGTTACCGCTTATGGAGATAATCGTCTGTGACGTTAGGCACACTATGGGTTTGCATCATAGTATTTTTACATCATAATGCTAGCAGCAATTTAGAAACGCTATTAGTTATTTAAGGTTTAAGGGCAAATACAGGTACTTAGCTTTTAATAAAAGTCATTTATGTTTATTAAAAGCTATATAAATAGTTTGCAAAACGAATGCATATAAAGGATTCGAATCGTATCTCAGCATTTGATTGTTTTATAGTATTTTTGTTGAATTTTTCAAGCTGATTAAATATTTCCGTTTCTAGAGTAAATAAAAAAAAAACAAAATTGAAGAAGAATTTTTAGTTGATCTCAGGCATGAAAATGGCAGTAAATTTTACTATTTGTATTATCAAATAGCTAATTAGTAAACCTTAAATGCTCCAAAGTTTCCGTTTTTAACCGACTTAAAGGGGAGGATAAGTTTATTTTGCCATGACTAATAAGTTTAAAACAATAGTTTGTTATAATAAACCTTTTTAGGTCAGAAATATTACGCAGACACGTTTGTTAATAATACAACTAAAATTATTAATTAGGACTACGTTTTATTCAATATTACGCCAGGATGTGCTGTAGTAAAACTATGGCTAAATGATTCATTCTTTGTGGGCTTGGTTACTTTGTGACCTAGGAACAGATTGTAGTAAGTTAGTGAATCAACACTTACGCACTGTTTACACAGCCGTGGGTACCTTCAGTTTGTAAAGCCTAATCACGAATGTAAACTAATTGATTGAATATCACACAAATATGAGTGTTTAACGTAAAACGCGTAAGACTTTTATGAGCTTCTGATAAGTTTTGAAATTTTTATTCGTTTTTGTAGGTATAGGAGGTATCTAATTTATAAAGTTGAAGTCAAATAATAGCTTAGACGTTTGTAAAGATAGTAAATTATATTATATAATTATAAACACATTTTGGATCACAACACCCAGACTCCTGGCTCCCCTTTCGGCAATGTTATGGACCCGGTACTTATCCGCATGGTGACTCTATGAAATGCTTATAGTTTTCATCTCGAGGAAAAACGAAAAACATCTTACCGTCGGCGTGAGAAATAGATTAACACATTAGTATCATGCTATAGCAACGCCAGCGCTTATACATAATAGCATCTAAAACATAGTAGTGTCTGGTTATGGAGGTTGTATGCACGCCAGACAACATCCATAGCCAGACACTCTTCGTAAGTTGAAATGTATTATTAAGCTTACATTGTATTATAGGATTTTAGGGCCCAAAACAAGTTACTTTCGTCGGTGCTAAAATCACTTTCCAATGAACAAAGGAGTACACGAAGGTACTTACATTATTAAAAATTTCTCCGAAGCCAAGCCATACATCATTTCTTCCAATTAGTGTTGCCGGAGTTGATTATCTTTAGTATGTCCCGAGGCGTTGAAATTTGCATGTTTTAAGAAGTGGGTATTGCGGCCGAGTTCGCTTATACTCCGTTATGGGGCACACTGACCCCGATGTCCGTCTTTTGTTATACAACTGTCAACTGTATTAAGCGATTAATACAGATGGCGTCGAGTTGGCGTCGAGCGATCTATCGCGATGAAAGTGACGTTTTTAAAAATAAGTCGTTGGTAATAAGGTCGAATTTCATTTAATATTTTCGTCACCTAATTCCATACTTTACATAACTGGTTACGGGCTAGTTAAAATATTAGTGTTTCTTTTATAAATAATTCGAAAAAAGAAGACATTTACTTACTAACTTATTCTGTTGGCAATTTGTTGTGCTATTGGTAATATATACACAACGGAAATACTTACTTAAAGAAACCTTTTGTTTTGGGCGGGTTTCGAACTAGCGCCACACGGTTTTGCAGTCTATAACTCAGTTCTGTACTCATACCAATGGGCTGTCCAGTCTGAGTAGGTACGGACTGCAAAAACGACTGCTGGACTAAAAATAAATCCTACAATGGTTAGTCGGATGGAACAATAATTTATAGGAATGATGTGACGAAAGCAATAGAAACAATGTAGCTAATGTTACTGGTAGAGTAATAATGCTAATTATCATAAATAGCTTCAAACAGAAAAATGTTGTGCAATTCATTCGTCGCATAATAAAAAACGCTTTGTTGTTGAAAGTCATCTAATTGGAAATTGCTTCTTAATAAGTATTTGTAATGCGTACTTCTATGGAGTTTCCATGAAATTTTATTCAGAGCTCGCCGCCTTATTGTCATGTCGAGCCGAACCTTGGGTAGGCTTTTGTCAATTGCATGTCATTTTTCACAATTTGCCGATGTCCACCGCTTTCGTTGGTTTAAGTAATTTGCAACCAAACTGTAGGACGTAAACTGGTTGCAACCTTTTTATTATACACCGGCAAGTGATAATCGTTAAAAGTGCAAGTAGATTTTACAACTCATGTCGAAGTGTACGTGGTCAGTCACGAGGGAAAACATGTAAACATATTTTACAGCTCTTAAAGCGAAGGTAATAAGGTACTGAACTCTCAAAAGTGGGTACATATTATTGCTCGTAACTGTACACACGTGTCACTTTTATTATATTTAAGCTATTATTGTTCCCCACGTGACCTTGTGCCAATGAGTGTGCATACGAGTTTCACGACCATACTACAAACAAAGCCTCAGCCGGATGTCAATGACCTCATCATAAATTCAAATGCACTCAAAACTGAGTTGTTTGACAAATCTTTATTTATATTCAAGTGTGATAAGCGAATCTGTGCGGAATATTTTCTGTTTGGATAGCTTCATGCGAATTCAAATTTTGAACTCGATGACACATATTATCACGCCAGTAATCCCAAGAGGGTTGGGCACTGGGCAGCGATTTAGTAAAATTTGGTTTGATATAAGTCACATCTGGCAGTAGTAAAAATAGTCACAGTTTGTCAGTATTAGAAACTTTCGATTATTTAAGTAATAAATAAGTACTAAAAATTGGATTCAAAGTAATTTGTTATCATTACTCTCATAGATTGACACAGGTCTTTCTAAACGATAAAAAACACGGGAAGCTTGAAGGCGAAAGAACACAGCTTCTCCAAGCTGATGATAGATGCCCTAAGTGACTGGTGAGAAAGAATGGTGTATTATCGTGACCATCAATTCCACGTGCGGGATGTGCCTTGAGTAGAAGGGAGGAATCTCAGAGAAAAAACCCGTCCAGGATAGTCTATAGCCAATTGCTTAGTATTTGAAATCGGAACCAGAGCGTGCAGCTGCATATTTAGCCATTGCCCAATATTATGCCAATTCCACCAATCAAGGAGTATCTACCGGGCGTCTTATGTTCTCTACAGGCATGTGAACCGTTCAAATCGACTGGCATACTTCGATGTCAAGCTCTACGTCACATAATTGTTATACCGAGAAAAAAATCGCCCCTAATTTTGGTGTTAATGTAAGTCCCAATCAACATGACTCACTCCAACACTAAGGAAACAACTGCATCGTAATGTGTATCTTTACACGAGTTAATGATATACAGCAGTCGTGTGTAGTGGTTAGCAATAAAAAAGGACGTCTTATTGTCCCTTAATGTTGCAGTGATGATGTTGTCAAAATTTGTTAGCATTCACCCGGCGTTGAGGAAACTATAGCGAAGATGGACTTGAGGGTATTGACCGAGGTTTTTTATAATGCTTTAAGCAAATACGACGCACTTGACTGAAAGGTGCAAGCGTAGTTTACAAATCCTATTAAATATAAAGAAATTGATTACTGTACTCAGAAAAAGAAGTAGAAAGAAAAAAATCATGCGTCAAATATAATGGTGACCGTTTACGATGCGTTCACTGCGTTCAAATAACAAGTGTGCGTGTGTGGAAAAAAGTAGGTATGTGTTATTTTTCCGTACCTCTTTTTTTGTTAGGGCAGTATCTATTTTTCCCCTTATTAATTGATTCTCCCCGAGACAAAGACGAGTGCCGGGTGACAACGCATATGCACGCATTGGGATTCGGCGCACGCGACTTCGCCTCGCAAGTTTGCACAAGGCCGTCTATGTGTTCAGTCCTGATCGCTGCTTTGTGGCTACACCTGAATCACCCCTCACTTTATTAGGTGTAAAAACAAAGGCTTTGTTTATCTTATTTATTGATATACAAAGGTTACTGTCATAGTCACTTAGTAGAACGAGTAATAAAATTTATAATCAAAATTTTGCTATTATTGAAGTGTAGAGCTATACTACAAACAGCAACGAATTGACTGATATACTTAATGTATACATATAAATAAAATTTAGCGTTCTTCTGTGATTTTGAAATAAATACTTTTTTTCTAAACTCTCACAATTATTCGCATGTTACCAAAATCTAAAAACGATTTTTTAACTTAAAATACTAAACCGATTTTAATGAAATGCTGTAAATGTATTTTGATTGGTTCAACTTAGATTATAGGATAGTTTTGATCTGGTTGAGTAGTTCTCATTTTTTTTAGCTAATTAACCACGACAACGTGTAGTGGGTCAGCTTTTAAATAATATCAGAAAAACTGATTTCAATAAATATTACTTTATAACGATATATTATTATAATTGGCCGCTACTCATAACGCATTCAGACGAGTCATTATTTTAAATTGCAAACACCTTAAGATTGAGTTTTTCAATATTTATTGCACATTACTCTGCATTTTCAATGAGGAGCCAAATAACAAAAATAACCCCGAATCCTATGTTTACAAAAATCGCTTTGGTTATTATAATGGAAAAGAATAGATCCCTAGGAAATCCACGCTTTATTTTCTAGAAAACTTTAACAATTGTTACTGCGTAAATAAGTAAATAAATATAAAAATAACCTTTATTTGCATATCGTTTATAGCATTTATTAAGCGTTTGACTCATAGTGTGGTCACACACAAGAAGCCGCAAACAATTATTCTAATCGGTATGTGTAATTGGAACTACTGGGTAAAACAAATTATCACTAGTCGTGTTATAGGTTTTATAGTAATTATCTTAGTTTTATTGTTAGAATTGGAAGAAACCTGGTGTTTGTTATAGTTATTTCTGTTCCTGCTTTGAATATGACTAAACCATCACGCATGCATTTTCATTTTAACTATCACTCACTTTTCATTTTGAGCGGCGATCATAAAGCAGGTAGAACTAAGTAATCTTTTAAATAAAACAAGCAGCTTTGCTGTTGTCAGCAAATTTCGGAAAGTTGTTGATGGGATGACTCAAAATCATTCGACAACATTGCATTTCAACATAATAGTGCTATTATTTACTTTTTACTCCGAAGCTGCAATATAAACGGAAAATTCTATTGGATAATGTTTTCTCGATAAATATAGATCACTATCACTTACTGACTCCTCTAATTTTGAAATCTGAATTAAACTCAGCCCAGTCTGGTTGAGGTTAACAAGTTTGAAAACAAAATATTACATTTATTTTCGCCGAGCAAAATTTTACTAACACCATCTCATCCCATAAAATAACAGAAGCCCTTATCCGTACTGGATACGGCAGTTTGACGACGACTACTACTTCCAGATGTACCTGGCACAATATGGTTACTTAAGCCCGTCTGTGAGGAACCCTTCAAGTGGGCACATCATGGATGAAAGCTCATGGAAGAAGGCTATTGCAGAATTCCAAAGCTTCGCTGGATTGAATGCGACAGGTGAGTCTCAAAATAAATAAATCTGTTGCTTTCCTTCGTACCAGATTATCCAGATTGCTGAGATGATTGAGAATGTAACATCTGTCTTGGATTTTGGCGCACTGAATGTTAGTTACTTTTTGATACTAAAAAAATGTACTGAAAAAAATCGACTTGCCTCGGGCGGGATTTTTTTCAGTGCATTTTTTCTAGTATTAAAAAAAATATTTACGCGTTTGTAAACGCAAAAATAAAAATATTCCATAGTTACTTTTTGGGTCTGAAGACCCTTTTGTAGGCGTTGGGCCAGCCAGATGTGGCTTTATGTCTAACCGAGTGTTATCTAACTCTCTAACTTGAGTGTTATCTCTCTGGTTCTGCTGACCACATTTTGGGATTATGAGCGTCATTGTATATATCTCTCCAGTTTTAGATCCCTAACTGTCGGCGGAACTCCGTCTCATTTGATTAGGAATCCTGTCGTGATGTTTCACTTTGAAGGCCAGAAGGCTCAATAAGGTCTTGCCCTTCCTAAACAAACAATGACACAGTAAGAGCCATAATATGGCTATGAGACTACCATTAGTAATCCTGTAGTGATGTTTCACTTTGAAGGCCAGAAGGCTCAATAAGGTCTTAGCCCTTCCTATACAATGACACAGTAACAACCATAATATCGCTATCCGACTATCAAAAATAGTGAACGAATTGTACATTTTATCAAAGGCTATCGCCATGACAATAGTTTTAACAGCATTCTTGTGTTTCCACCGTTAGTGATAAGATACTCATAACTACTCCCTCCGCGTCTGAAGGTCTTTATCATCACTGACCTTTGAATAAGATAGCAACCACGGCAACCAAAAAAAATCATTACTTTATATCCAACCACAATTCGTGAATGCGTTGATGTAAATATTTAGATAAAGTAGAATAAGAAGTTGAAATTTCTGACCATTCATCTGAAATTTGTTTGTTGGTGTCAGTTATATTTTATACTTATTTAACATTATATAAAAAATTAATGATACTCTATTCAACTTTTTGGGTTTTGGTTAGATTTATAGTCATAAATATAATTTACGAAAAATGTATTAGAGTCGTGAGTATACTGTATAAACAATTTTATTAGTAGATAAAGTATTCATCGCCTTAGAAGGAAATATGTAAAGTTAAATTGCTTTAAAGGGCTTTTATCTTTTTTGGAAAGAAAAGGGTAGTTATTAAGGTTTAAAATCAAGCCTGTTGTTAATTAACCTTAAATAAGGAACAAAGTCCTTAGATGCGTAGTCGTGGTAGGTTTTCTGATAACATGTAGGTAGATGTCAGCATAAAAGGAAATAGTATAATGTAATTATCATTAATAACTACGTGTAAGGTAAAGTCTTAGAGGAAATCTGTAATTAAATTATTATTTAGTACACGCACATCTACGATGTTACATCTACTTATAGAACGTAGTTGAATAGAAATCGAATTCATAATAAATTACTATGCCTAGGTTGTCGTCAATTTTGGCAGATATAAAAAGTGTCGCTACCATTTTCGTATTTAAGACGCAATTTATATAATATATACAAGAGTATAAAAAAAATGCAGATGTATATCCTGAAATAAGTTTAATGAGATGAGAAATTTGAAATAATTTATTCGCCAAATAAATTAATGGCTGCAATTTTTAACGAAATGGGAAAATAATGAATGATACTGATTTACAAATTCTTGTATTGATTTAAAACAGTGATAATATTTTTGATTGGATTTCTACGTTTCGCGGTAAGAAAAAGATCTTAAGTATTTATTAATAATAATTTTTTCCCTTTCTTTATGTATTATAAAGTAATGAAACCAGGTGGCAATGCAAATTATCTTACGCGTAGCGGAAATACCAGCAGTGGTAAATGACCACAAATCGCATTATAATATAATACAATTTTATGTAGGTAGGTAAATCGGAATAAAATTTCAATTTGATTGTCATAATTTTAATCAATTCATGAAGGTAATTTAGGCAGTTATTGTGTCCAGAATATGAATGAGTTGACTGTTAAGTGATTTCTTTGCATATAGTTAATAATACCTCCTCCTTGCTACTTAAAAGGTGTCTTTAAGTTGTGTCTAATATTTACAAAAATGCGTTATTATTCTTCCTTTTCTGACAACGTAATGAGAGAAGTTGTCTGGTAAAGTTACTTAGAAAGTTAACAGCATCCTCAACTTGAATTAAAGATTAGTGTGCTTATAGTTTCATTATTCTATCTTTATAAATAAATTTCGTCTGTTCGTGTGTCATTGAACTACTCCAAAACGGCTGAAACAATTTTGAGGAATTTTTTGTATGTTTTCAATCAGATCCAAGAACGGTTTAGATTCACAATCCGATTAATAAACAATATTTAATTCTATCATTTATTACGTCACATTACAATATACATTCTTAAAGATCTTCTTAGGTACTCTATTTTTATTAGTTGAAAATCGAAGAACGACTTAACCAAAATGCTTTAAGTCATAATGCTATTAGCAAATCTTCACGTAATAGAATTTATGTAATTTTCCTCACATCCGCAACCCCTTGGCCTTGCACATCAGTCGTGAATGCCAGATGGTGACCAGTAGTTACCAGTACTGTAATTGCGCGACCGTGACATCCACAGTAATACAGCAACTGTGTCAAATGACAGGCAGTATTTGATAACATTGTTTAAGATGCAATTGACGTAATGATGGCAACTGATGAAGTGGTAAAAAACATTGTAATATTGATCATACATACAAATTAATCCCAAAAGAAAGCTTTAGGTGTCAGTGTAGGTGTAGTGTCACATAAAAGTGAGAAGATGGCACACACGTCATCAATTTATTATTTCAACGACACCTGATCGTCAGTATGGATGTTTATACAGTCAACATCAGGTTACCACAAACTGTTCAAAAATTTTCTCATTCGATTTTGTGCTTTATATTATAGGTACATGTTTAGATTGGAAATTTATTGGAGAAATTCTAAAATTTTGTACCTTGAGTGGTTTTATTTTTTCCGTAAATCATAATTAAACCAGATTTACTGCACAAAATCTACTTAGAAGCTCTTCTCGTTCTTAGTTACCTGGTCGTAATTTATTTGGGGCCCAGATTTGGGGTCACTGCAATACTGTTATAATTTTTGGCATAGTCTGTGGTTAACATAGTTTGTGGTATTGTGGGGAGTTAACTCGCCACCGCGTTGGTGCGAAGGTCTGCTGGGGTTCAGAATCTTCCTAAGTCGTCTTTTACGACCGCCACGATATGAAAAGGGGTAGTACGATTCGCGACTGGGGACTACACATTTATCTATTAAATTTGAGAAAACGGGATTTATAACACGTATATCTGATTTGTGAACTATCCGACATTTCCTCCATGACCATGGCGCATACAACTGAGCCGAAATATCGGATGATTCACAAATCAGAGTTACGGGGTATAAATCCTGTCTTTTTTTAAATAACTGATAGTGACAACTTCACATTTATTAATTATTTAAAAACTTTATTGCACAAAAGAAAGTACCTATAAAAGGTGGACTTATTGATACACAACATTCTCTACAAGTCAACCAGAGAGGTGCGTGAGAAAGTTGTTGTTTTTTTTGTTTGTTGAAAAATGTGAATAAATACAGGAGATTATACAGTACAGACATATACCTATCCATCTGTCCACTCAGAAAAAAAAATATTAATGCAATTAATAAATCTGACTGACGCCATGAAAGTGCACTGAACTTGTGGAGTGTTTAGCGCACGAATAGTTGTAATAGTTTAGTGATACCATACTTTCGGATAAAAATATTAATAATTTTATAAAAGATGTCAATCGATCAATTTTGATTTTTGCTATTAATTACCTCTACTAAAGGCTTAGATTAATCTAAAAAATTAATAAGAATGGACTTTTCCCTGTTTTACTAAAGATTACGTCAATCGAACCGAATGTATATGTATGAGATAATAACATTCGTTATCACGTCTGAAGGACATTAAAATTTGTATTCTACGTGCTCATGAGTTACTGGCTCTAAAATTTACATGGATATCTAATTTAGATCGAGATTAAGACCGTCCATATAAGTCTGCGATTGCTTTTATAAAGAATTTGCTTAGGAAGTTATTGGCCGCATTGATTGATAGACAGATTTTAGGAAAGATACACGTGGCTTGTAGGCTCCTTAAGACTTCGTGATAAGAGATAAATTTCAACTGACATGACAGATAAGTCACCAATGCCATATATTACATATCAAATATATTCCTCAGCATTAACCTTATTAGGTACCTTCAGAAGTCTTCTTGTTCAATAAAAGCATTTTTTCTAAACTTGAAGTTTACTTAACTCCCGCTCCGCGTCAAAGTGCGAGCTTTAACTATCTTTTAGAATAGGCGCCTGTATCTACGTCAGACAAAAAGAAATTATTGTAATTTGTCCGGTAGTACCTATCTACTAAAACGCAATGTTCATCCGTGATCATGGCGCATGTAACTGCGCCGAAATATCGGATTAACCAAAAATCAAAGGTACGTGGTTTAAATCCCATTTTCTTTCATTCAAATGATAGTGACCACGTTAGCTTAAAACAATACAACGCAAGGTCTATTTTCAATTGGGTGCATCTTCAACATTACGGAGTAAAAGTTACTTAGTACCTACGGTAGGTTAATTATAGTTAGAGTCGCGTAGGTAACAATACGTGCCTTGACACAAGAAGTAGTATATTGGTCTTGACAATTCACGCTATTATGTAAGCAAATAACGAAGCGGACAAACGTATACATAATTCAACAGCGGTCACTGCACGAGATCCAGTATTGTTACGAGCTTATAAGGATTAATGGCTTATTACAAGATGTTGCTGATGGTATTAATATTACGAGGCTTAAATTGGTTTAATAATAACTGCTAATGCTAAGACTACAATCTGGGATTGGTTATAGTTAGTTCTGAAAAGCAATGACCGATTTTGACAACGTGGAGAGAGGGAGCAGTAAGAAAGTGATGCTACTGACTCTATCTTCAACCCCCATTGAACCCTGAAATCTTCATTCAAGTCATTCGGTATCTCAAGACAACGTAAGAGCGAGACAGATAGTATTGTTTTCCACTCTTTAGATGACGGGCGCACTTACCTTAGAGTAATACCACAGATACTACTACTATGTAATACAAAACTAAGACAGTGTAGTTTGTCTGTACCTTTTTGTAACGTGCGGGCACTTTCCTATAACGGGCGTCACATCTTTTATGAGATAAGCTTTATTTTAACACGCAAATACAGTAATACATAGCATTTTTTGTTCTCTTACGAGACACTTTTCCTAACTGTAAAAGTCGTAAAGTTGCTGTATCTATGATTTGATTTGACTACATTGGTCATGATTTAAATTTCACCTTGTTGAATTATGAACATTTCATTCATTCAGATGAATTTGATATGTCAAATCGATTTTATCTAAAGCACGATCGATCTACACGCGTTCTTAATCATTATATTTACAAGAAAAATATGAGCAATACATAGTTTATGCTATGTAATAGAAACGTATGTAATTAGAATGATAACAATAACATAGCATAACCTCTGTATTGATCGGTAAACTACAATAGTAGTTTACAAATCTCAGTGCAAAAGCTCAGTGCGTCATCTTTTTTCAGAGGAAAACTATTTCACTCCTCTTGACTTTCTCGTATACCGGAAACGACTCAAAAGTAGATAGAAACCTTATATTTTGATATCATGCATCATGGTAAATTTTGGTCACCCATCCGAGTACCGACCGCGCACTTGGTTGCTTAACTTTCGTGATCGACGACTCAAAAGTTGATATAAACCTTATATTTTGATATCATACACGCATGTTCAATTTGGTTGCAAAAAGTTAAAGCATACTCGAGTTATCGTGCTAACGCACAGACACACACACAGAATTAATTCCAAAAACGGTATTTTTGGACTCAGGCAGGTCCAAAACGTGTAAATCCGTCAAAATCTCGAGATCGAATTTTTTGACGATTACAAGACTTCCTCTATACTACGTAAACGAGAAAGTAAAAATGACATTTCGTTCGATAGAAACGTTGAATCGTTTGTCACTTGGCTAGACCCTCTGTGTACTACAACCTTAATAATCCACTTGTAAAATCTGATATATTCGATAGAGTAGTTACGTTTAGTGATGAAAAGATTGTTAATAAATTCAATTTATTCACAAGACAAACAATCAAAGGCTGATTTAAAGAGTCTAACGCAGAATTCTATGTAAACATTAGTATAATAAGGTGTGGTTGAGGCAAAATTGTATGCTCGTACATTGTTCTTGTTTATTCTTTTCCGCATGCGGCCTGCCCGATGTGATTGTGTAATTACTTCCTTGTCATCTGCCAGCGCAAAAACTCGGCTTTGTCATTGATTTGTTCGGGTGCGAAATTTTTTGCTTTTCACAAAACCGCAATTGTAATAATAATTAGGGGTATATTATTTTGTGGTTTGAAGTTTATACAACAAAATTCAAAATTAACCTTGTAAAAAATTTGGATTATTTAAAGTTTGCGTTCATGTTATCATTTACCTGTTCTTAATTTAATTTGACGTCGGCGTAATATGTTTTTTTCTCTTCTCTTTTTGATCAGCGGTTATCTCAACCTAAACTCCCTTCTTTGCCATATCTTCTTTCACATAGTCTATCCTTCTTTTCTTCAGTCTTTCTCTTCAGTCTATATCCATCCAAATTTATTCTCATCATTGTCTTTATAACGTGTTCATCATCTCTTCTTATTTCATGGCCATCACAATCTGTGCTACTTTCAAAATTCTTCTGATACTCATTCCTGACTTTGTCCATTCTTGTTACTCCACACATACATCGTAGCATTGTTTTTTTTTTACTAATTTTGCCAAAGGGGTTTTTTTGGTGAAAGCGAGGAGCTACGTGGCCTCTAGCGTGTAAATCGAATCATTCTGGGAAGATTTTAGTGAGAGGATTCCTGACCGGTGAGCATCTCCCTCGGGGGACTCTCTGCACCGATTAGGGTCTCAAAGGCGTTCGTTCGTAGCTTTGTTATTTCGTTATCATTGTTCTAATTAATGTATTTGTTTGAAATTTCCAGGTGAACTCGACGAAGAAACGACGAAGGTTATGTCCCTGCCCAGGTGTGGTGTCCGGGACAAAGTGGGCTTTGGGGAGAGCCGTGCCAAACGATACGCTTTACAAGGTAAACTGGGTTGCTAAGTTATTTATAATGTTTAGTTTGAACTCAAAACCGCCATAGCGTTTATGAACGTGGAAATACTTTAAGAAAAAACGTAATCGCAATGTAAAATTAGAACATTAAAGAGTTAGCAGAGGTCGTAAGATCAGAAAAGAAATGTAGCGGAAGATTTAGCTTAAATACAGTCGCGGATCGCGGTTAAAAATGTTTGTACTTGAAGGTTTATATCATAATTGCGTGCATTAGCATATGACATCTCACGATCAATATTATATGTTTATTTTTTATTATAATCAAAATTGGTCACTCAAGCAGGTGATTGACTTTAGCTTAATGCCCTTTAAATGTTAATGAGTAAACTTCTAATATGAGTTTCATTTTCAAAAAGTAATTAAAAGTATTGTTACAATCAATGACAACAAAATTAAAATGCTTCGTATATTAAGAGCTTACTGCACAAAATGTGATAAAGAGACTTGTTTGGGAAACAACAGTTTCAGATTGCGCCGGTATTAAAAAAATCTAAATCTGAAGTTCACTACTTTTTGGTAACATTTTAATTCTTTAAAAATAGCTAAACGACCAGCTCAACTTCTCTTTGTCATCGAACCAATCGAAAGTATTTTATATTTGAAATTTGTAATATATGCGGGCACGTATATATAAACTTTTTTGGTACGCAAGTACAAACTTTACGCTACCTCTATTCTTCTTTACCTTTTTTTTATATTTTTAAAATGTTATTTCTCATTATAGTTCTAGTTGTCCCGTCAGTCTTTTTTTAATAATCTAGCATTGTTGTGCTAATCTACTTTATTTCGTCTGATTTAAGTACACTCGTCCTTGAATAATGAATCAACTTATCAAGTAGAGATCTAGAAAAACCTTGTCAAACTAACCTTTGGTACACGTCATGCATAGTGACCTTCAGCAACTAAATAAATACAGACATGTATTTTCAACTATTTACTACTTTCTTATGTTAACGAGGAACATTGTTTCACACCTCCTATGCATATGTTAGTTTATATTAAAGAAATATTTGTTTGTTTTCAACACGTATATTATAAAAAGAAAATACTTGTATATTTGTAATGAGTTCGTTCGAAAAGTATTTGACCAATTTTTTAATTTCTTTGTATGTATATTTTTAAAAATTTTATAAAAAAATTAAATAATTTCCACATGCAGGAAACTCTTACCTAACTAATCAGGGATTTATAAACGAATATATTAGAATTATGTTTGATTATATTTATATTAAATTATTAAATATTAGATTATATTAGAATATGAGATTAGAACTTTTGGGACCTGATTTACAAGTTCCAAGCAAGATCCAATTAGCATTTATTTGACCGATGTTACCTATAGCAGGGTGTCATGTCATGTTATGAGTGTATTAATTACTTCCATTTAATTGGTGAATCCAACGTGTTTGAATTTGTGTAGGTCATGACTAAATAAATGAAACAACCGTCTTCTACGGCGCCAGTGGCGTAACTGTTTATTGGAAGTAATTAATACACTCATAACTTGACATGACAGCCTACATAAACAAAAGTGTTAATTTAATTGCGAGATATCTTTTAATCAGTAAACCACCTGTGACACTGTCCCTTACTGTTACGGAATAACATTATTAATATTGTTTCGTTCCGACTAGTTCTTTATCTAGTAGAAAATAAAGCAAAGCGTTTATATAAAGAAAAATTAAAATAAGGAAGCTCCATGTCACAAATCACGAAAATCTTTCTTAATGACATATTATTTTAGGGTCAAGATGGCGTGTGAAGAACCTTACCTACAAGATATCAAAGTACCCCAGCAAGCTGAATCACGCTGAAGTGGACGCCGAGTTGGCTAAAGCCTTCAACGTGTGGTCTGATTACACTGACCTCACTTTCACCCAGAAGAGGACCGGTCAAGTGCACATTGAGATTCGGTGAGTTACGCCCTTTTATCTACAATATCACCACTTCCCCAAACACCTGAAACCAGTCAAGTTGTATTTTTGAGTATGAAAATTATAATTTTATGTTGACTTAACATAGCAGGACTTTTTGAAATAGTCATATTATTTATTGCCACATGTTGGTATAACAGATGTTACATAAAAGGAATGTCCCATAAATATGACCCTGTAAGGGTATCGCAATACAAACAAATTAATAGTATTATGTATGTACTAAAAACTCTAAAAAAATAATCATATTAAACTTCAAACATCGAAAAATCCTTTTAATGGATAATAAAAAAAATCTATTAAATATTCTTTTAACTTATTAATAAACTGTGTATCTTTCTGTAATTTTTGGATATCTTTAGATATCTCTTTAGGTTTTCTCTTGGATTTCAGGATTCTTGTCTTCATTTTGTATTTAATTTGGTAGGCATACATATCAAAAATTTCATAATAAGCTAAATAAAATTAGTAACAAAATTAAACAAACAGATTTTAGAATAGGCACAGGCTGTAAATTTTTTCCTAATCGGTTTTTCGTATTGTAATACACATTTCCATTCGGAGTTTCTTCATAGTTCTTGTCGTAAAAACACGTGTTGTGAGACTCCATTTTTAACTCAATCTACCGTACAATTGTTTGTTACTAAGTACATTTTCACTCGACATTGGCAAAATGCGTAATCTTTATGTGTCGCGAACGCCATTATTTTAAAAGAAGAAGAAAATATTTCCATTCTAATATTATAATTATGAAAGTAATCCTGTATGTCTCTGTGTCTGCTACGGTTTCTCTTCTAAACCTTATTTTTCTTCTGAATAAGTTAAATATTCAGATGAAGGCGCATGTGGCCACTAATAATGAAATAATACCATTAGTTTAACCTGTAACTTTTTCAAAAGTTTGAAATTTATACCAAATTAAAAAGGAAACGAGAGACAGATGATCTAGGCTTCATCATGAGAAATTATATCATGATAAAGCCTAGATGTACTGTAACTTTTTTGAGTTTGTAGATCGAATTGAAAAGGGGCATCAAAATGTCCTTTTAAGTAAGTGAAAGGCTGGCACTGTTACTTGTTGTTATTATTTTTAGGCACTGTATGACCAGATTTGACTTTATGTGTGACCAAATGTTTCATATGGCTCTGCTCAACCCCTTTTAAGGTCGTTGCACACTTATCAGCTCCGAAAAGGAACGCCTCTTTTTTACTATGAAAGCTACAAGACGAACGTCAGTTTTTTTTATTTTATTCAAGAACCTATTTTACGCACGTATGTTTGACGTATATTCAATTCAAAATAAGTCTAGTTAGCCTATGGCTAAATAAGGCCTTGAATGTTTGTATAAACTACCTTTAAGTAGAACTGATAGGCTAAAATATTGTTATAACTTTTCAAAGATTAGTCACTTGCATATTAGTAGGTCGTCTTGACTCAGCTATAGCCTTAGCAAACGTTTGTCAAAATTTGTATTTTTTGTAAAGATTAGATAAGATAAACCAGCGTCTAATAATGTTTGCTATTTGATACTAATATTTACTGTGATAGAAGATCCTTGGATAAGTAGACTCTTAAAACTATTGTTATATTTTAATCGGATGTAACGGCTTAATTAATTAATGCAGAACCATGTCTTTGCAAATGTTATTGTTAACTTAAAAGATACAGTGTTTTACGACACGTATTGTCTATGTCAATACTGAGCCGACCCCAAATAAATTAGAATCAGGAAAATGATGATGATGAAGACTGGTATAGGTTTTTGCATAGTTTTATCACCAGCCTACCCGACACTTAGTTTGCCAACCACATAGTATAAAAAAGATATTTAAAACGTAGTATTTCGCGTATTCCATCTCTATTGTGCTTAATAACGATAGCGTTTCAATTCGTAATAATACGTTTTTCGTCACAATCCCAGTAATCTGTGTTGCGTAACGAACACAAACGGTTGTCATTGAACACGTTAATACTTTGACCACATCAGCGATCACATAACTACATGCAATCTTTTGTTATGCCCATGATAGTATACGAGTTCTAATAACGCGGACTTCTAGAAACAGGCTCATCGTATTATCATCATACGTTTCAGTGCTTTGACATTCCAAGAAAGGGCTAATTTCATGAAATGTCTTTTGTAATCTTATTTATTTAGAATCTTTTACTGCGCTGGGTATAACAGCTCCATGGTATTCTGAATTAAGATACCTTGCGTCCAATACAAAGATACCGCTCTTGAAATTATTCTCTAGTTTAGTTTTATAATATCCTTTGAAACTATTATCTTCATACCTATCTAAATATTTTTGCTTCTAACTTAGCGTATAAATTAAGTATAAAAAACACACTTTTTGATTCTATCCATCCTCATTCAAAAGTGATTGTTGTAATTACAAGAGAGAAGAAATCTAAATATATATAACTCAAAGGTGACTGACTGACTAACTGACTGACATAGTGATCTGTCAACGCACAGCCCAAACCACTGGACGGATCGGGCTGAAATTTGGCATGCAGGTAGATGTTATGACGTAGGCATCCGCTAAGAAAGGATTTTTGGAAATTCCCTAAGGGGATAAAATGTCCACGCGGACGAAGTGGAGGGCGGAAGCTAGTAATCTATAAAATTAATGTGAAAATCTCTTTTTAGGTTTGAAAAGGGAGAACACGGTGATGGCGATCCATTCGACGGACCCGGTGGCACCCTCGCCCACGCTTATTTCCCTGTAAGTGGTATAAATAATTTGCTTTTTAAGCTAAGATAAAATATAGCTTATTACTTTAAAACAAAAGTTATCTTTATTTTTGTGTTAAGTTTATGTTTGGCAAGCCGTTTTATTGAGTAACCTGACTGGATATTTAAAAATTTTAATTTAGGTCTCGTTGATTTTTCAATTCAATATAACTTTAAGGAAATGATAATAGAGTAACCAAATTAGACGAAATATGCAATGAAGGATAATCATACATGTTCGTCGCTAATCAACATTTGCCTGTTGTGATTCCTATTATATTTGAATGTCTAAATACTGCATATAATATTAAGATCTATACAACATTTTATTTTGTTATTTGCCTTATTCTGAAAAGCATTTACAATAATAAACACATAAGGAAGATACTAACGTAGATTACATTGAATTATTACTGTTAACATAGTCGTAACTTTGTATTGCATTCTAAACTTCATAAACACGCAAACATTTTTTTTTATAATATTACAATAATTTATTGACAAAACGGCGGATGTCACACGTAATTTAAAATGGTGAAAGTTGGTTAAAGTTAAATGTTCATAACATTCTATTGTGGCAGACAGATAGCGTAATGTGTTGCAAAATTTACAACAATTTTACCTTTATAAGCACCTTGACTTCGCGTGATTGTTGGCACAATAACCCAATTCTTCGTTGTTCTACTACAGTTCAAGAACTGTGCAGACTCTACCTAAAGACTCTTCTGTGCCTGGAAATGTCTGTTAATTAATAATCGTTCAAAACTTTTTCATCTCAAAGTATAAGTCTAGGAACTACCATTCCTTATTTCTTACTTGTTTCTTACGATTTTGGTGACCCTGTAGAAACTATGTCGTCTGCAATAGTTGACCACACAAATTATCTCCCTAATCTTTCTGTATAGGAAGGTGTAATGGATGTGACAAATTTACCTGTCAGTCGTTTGCCGGCAACTGGATTTTATGCAGGCAGAATATCCCTATTGCTAACCTAACGTTTCTCAGAAACTTACTCACCATTACGACAATGTTTTTCCTGGCATCTTTTTGTTGTGGTGGAAGTTTTACAGGTTAATTATTATGGCGTACAAACGTATTCTTTGTTTTCCGTCTGAAACAAAGCGATATCAGCTATTTGATTAATTATATACTTTTACACAGGTTTATGGTGGTGACGCTCACTTCGACGACGCTGAAATGTGGACAATCAACTCAAGGCGAGGAACTAATCTCTTCCAAGTAAGTATAATCTATATTTATTTCCTCATTTGTATTTTTTTGTTTGAAATAAAAGTTTAGTCTGATTATTATTGTACATGTTTAAATAGAAGAAATACCGAGTAGATGGCTTCGAATTTTGAAGGGTTGATTTGATACATTTTTATTGCAATAATTACAGGTGGCCGCCCACGAATTTGGCCATTCCCTAGGTCTCTCCCATAGTGATGTGAGGTCAGCTCTCATGGCCCCATTTTACAGAGGATATGACCCCGCTTTCCAGCTAGACCAAGATGATATTCAGGGTATTCAGGTATGTAACATATTTTATATTATTTATATGGCCTTTTCTTATTTTAGAGTTTAATTTTCGTTAAGGAACTTAAAATTTGTTAGTAAACATAAGTGAATTATGCATTTCAGGCTCTCTATGGTCACAAGACACAAACAGACATTGGTGGTGGTATCGCCCCAGGAGCGCCCTCAGTTCCTCGCGTCACGACTCCGCAGCCATCTGCAGAGGACCCTGCTCTGTGCTCTGATTCCAAGTTCGATACGATTTTCAATTCGGCTGATGGTGCTACATTCATCTTCAAGGGTAGGTCTAAAATTTCTCTAAGGTTTCCAGTCTTTATAAATGACTTTAAAAAATTATACAAATTTATAATTATAATTATTAAAAATATCGCTCACCACCTGTTGCTGTTTTATTTGTGATGAATCAATTTAATTCTCAGGTGAGCACTATTGGAGATTAACTGAAGACGGTGTAGCTGCTGGCTACCCTCGCCTGATCTCCCGCTCTTGGCCCGGATTACCTGGCAACATTGACGCTGCTTTCACTTACAAAAACGGCAAGACCTACTTCTTCAAGGGCTCAAAGTACTGGAGATATAATGGACAGAAGGTTGATGGCGAATATCCTAAAGAGATTAGTGAAGGTAAAATTAATACACTTCTAAATGTTATTATTTCACCCTTGGTTGATATAGAAATTCATTAAAACTCAACCATACAACTATAATTAACACTAATACTTACAACATACATATTATAACATTTTACTTATCCCATGGCAGGTTTCACTGGTATTCCCGATAATCTGGACGCTGCATTGGTCTGGTCTGGCAACGGCAAAATTTACTTCTACAAAGGCTCCAAATTCTGGAGGTTCGACCCTGCTCAGCGCCCGCCAGTCAAATCAACGTACCCTAAACCATTATCCAACTGGGAAGGAATTCCAGACGGCATTGATGCTGCGTTGCAATATACAAATGGTTATACTTACTTCTTCAAGGGTGGTGCATACTGGCGGTTTAATGACAGAACTTTCAGTGTAAGTAAAATTTTAGACGAAATGGCTATGAAAACTATGACAAGATAAATGTTTTTGGCTTTCCAAGAATGTATCAAATTGATATAGTTAACTATAACAACAACAAGTGGTAGAAGATTTTCATATATTTTGGATGTAGTATTTCGAATATGGTGGTTCAATCTATTAATCTTTTTCCAGGTGGACACTGACAATCCAGCGTTCCCCCGATCCACCGCGTTTTGGTGGTTAGGTTGCACAAGCGCGCCCAAGGGTACTGTAGGAGGTAATGCTCGGCTCACACACGTCTCTGTTCCTGAGGACGATGTCGGAGATATACTCTTCGACGCAGGTAGGTTCAGGGCCCAGATCGCTGGTTCGATGGTAAATAATGTGCTTGAGTCTAATGTGGAATTTGAACTACAACCAGTCCAATCAAGTGAGACCTTTTGAGCATATATATGTGTTTAGAAAAAAACGGAAATAATTGTATGTAGCTGAATATTTGGAAAAGTATATGATTCATTAATTAAATTAGCTCAGCTCATAAAACAATTATTTCTGTGTTTTACGATACATTAGACACAAGTGCGAATAAGAAATATCCCTGTCAATGTAATTATGTTCCGTTATTATTGGAAGGGACAACACCGACTCCACTGTTAAATGTTTGCTCTAAGTCCTTTGTCTAAAATTGTGAATGTTTGTGTCTATTAGTTAGAACATTGTTAGTCTCTTTCATGTGATTGTCTATTTTTTCTCTCATTACTTAATCTACTTCCTATATTCTTACTACTTTTCTATTCATAGGATTTACTACTACATATAACTTCCGTATGTTTAAGATAATTTCATATTCTTCTTTTACTTTTCTTTCATCAGTAACTTTTCGGTTTTCTGTAATGAGTGCTAATCCTTTACTAATCTTAAAATAAAATTAGAAATATTAAATTAAGAAATCTTTTTACTAACTCTCACTAACTGTATTAAAAATAATATTTAACATTCAGTTTTAACAACGGGCGTGGTTTAATACATTTTAGGTTCTTAAAATGAAAAAAGACTTCCTGGTGCATGAACTACGAGTAAATTAATAAAACTTCCGCAACGAGTCAATTTATATGACAGCATGATTTACACACTTTAATAAAATTTCACAACCTCATGTTAAAGTGTGTGATGTGTCAATTTAGATTGACTAATAACGCTTACTGAAACTTAACATTGGTGATGGAGAATGAGCAGCAGTGGTTGACGGTGGTCATCGAGATCGCAAAGCGGCTTCTGGGCACCAAGAACCTACCTGTAGCAAAGCGGTCGAAACTTGGAAAATATTGATTTCTTTACTACAATTTCATCCGGTACTGTGGGAACGCTTGAAGGATATTCATGCTTTTTCAAAATTATTAATAATCGTAATACAAATTTCAATCGCTCTGCAGTAAAAAATATTTTCAGTTATAAATTTATTTAAATTTTAGAATACAAAAAAGTTCACAAATCACTTGTGAATTGCACACAATATTCACTAGCACTTATGTTTTATAATTTATTGTTGTTGTAGTGTACTTTAAATTAGCACCACCTTTAAAGTTTTGTTGGTCAGAAACGATAGAATTTAAAAGTCCTTCAGTTAACGAAAGTATTCAATAGATTTTACTTCAGTAAGAAGACATCATCGCTTCTCGACCAACATGCTCACTGAACATACAATTTTTGTTACACGAAAGTTACTGATGTTTGATCAATATGGCACTTGTGTTGTCCACCCACCTGTCGACGCGCGTCAATGTTTGTCCGAAGGTGCTTGGGACTTGTTCACTTTTCAATGTGTGCGATTGTGTGTTTTTTTCTAGGTTTAAAATCATCCGCTCCCAGATCATTCTTCTGGTTCAGGAAATAACCTCGGTGGAGAGTTCCTGAACATTGTATATAGAAAAATTGCATAAAGAACAAAGACTCAGTTAGTTACTAGGAGAATATATGAGAATACCAGTGAGATTATAGAAATAAGCGGTGATTTTAGTACCAGCGAGCTTGTCACACGCTGCGTGTACGTTTTACTTCATTTCACTTTTGCATGTTCGCTTCTGCTTTTGCGCTTTTTGCATGGGTTTAATCACAGCATCGCTTGCAGTTTACACTCTGCTTTTGTATCTATTACCTATTACTTTTACCGGTTTTGGTTCATTGTTATCATTACCAAATCATATCGCCTCTCATATTATAAATTAATAGTATTGACATGAAATTTAGTATTTTTTGTCGGAATTGGTGTAGACTTGGTAGAGAAAATGTATAAAAATATACATACATTTTTAGTGTCGTGTTTTGGAATCCAGAAAGTTTTCACGGAATCCATGGTTGAGGTATTGGTTACAAATTAGATGCACAAGAATACTCGCACAGTTTGGGCGTATTATTTACCTGATCACACTAAGAGTTTTGGGACACACACTAAGGGTTTCAGAAAGCCTTGGAAATTACTTAATTATTATTATATATGGTCGATTTTTAGATACAGTGAAGCGTAAGATAAAGGTATTCGTGTTGCATTTATAAGGAGAAACAAGGATCGTCTTCACGTAAGAGATGTTAAGTTGAGATTCTATAAAGCATCACTTCACAATTTGCGAATGGACACCAAACACTTATCTAACATGATAGAACCTAAATGATAAAGTCACGCATGGAAAAAAAATCGTTTATTAGAGTAGCATTGACAATAATGTGACTAACAAATTTAGCATGATATTTTTAAATTGAAATCCTGTACAAATAACCAGTGTTTAGTATGTGTGTATTTTAAAGTTTATTTAATGTAACCATAGAATATAATCAGCGTGCGTAGATTAACAAGAAAGTTATTTATAAGTTATTTAAAGTCATTTATAGCCTTAAAATATTCCCTAGTTTTGTTATGACATTATTTGAAAATAATTGGGGAAAATGGAGTAGTTTGGGATACTTTGATGAACAATTTCTATTTCTCTACGACAATTTTTCCGAGTACTTACAAACATTAATCGAAAGAAGAAAAAAGAAAATTTCAAGTCTTTTTTTATGATAATAATTATTTGAGGTTTAGAAATAAAAACTAATTCAAGGAATTGTGACTAATTAAAAAAACATCGTTAACATACTGTGGCATGTATCTACAATATTAGCTAAAAAGTTTTACTGAAACATGTCCTACTGCTCCGTTCATCTTTCAGCGTGTATATATCTGTGTAGCAAGTTATGTATAGAATAGAGTTTTGTAGCGTAGTTTGCACTGGGGACTCGGTTGTGGTGAGCTAAAGAATTGTTCCTAAAGACAATAAATGTTTCAGTGGTCAGCGTTCAGTCAGGAGGGGCTAGACTGTAGTAACTTGGGTCGTGGCACCCGCCACAAATGTTAGGGGGTCAACGACCTCCGCCGCTACACCAATCACCCGCATCTGTAGGTTTATTTTATTTACATTTTCGTTATTACCGCCAATTCCTTTTTAGTGAGAGCTTATTTGACAATATATATTTTTTATTTTATTATGCATTAAGATCTATTCTGCAAATAACTTTATGTTATTAAGTATCTATAGGCTACAAAAAACTCATATTTAAACTTATACTTTTACCAAATGCCACGTGATCAGACATGATCAGAATTGGATGCAACGAACGAAACATAATATTGCTTACTTCAATCTGATGCCGCCTGTATTGACTTTAAGACTATTGATGAAAATACTGTCTATGTTGAAAATAGTGGCGTTTTTTAAAATAACCAGTTTCTGAACTCAATAAAAACTACTCTATAATTTGAAATAACTTTTTGAAACCAGTCAAATAACCTCACAAAAATGGAATTTTCGGTTTACCACTCATGCTTCATCAGTGTTAATGTTAAATGTATACCTGTTTGTCTGTTATGCTTTAAGAATGTGTCACTGTAGAAACACGATTTGCACTCGCACGTCCGTGCTAACGAAGATTGTGTGTTAATTTGGATTATGTTTCGCAGATTCGGGAGAAGGCCCGGGTGGTAAAGGCGGTAATAGTGCAATGAGTGTGCGCGTGTCGCTTGCGCTTACGCTACTGTCGGTAGTTGTGATGCGGATAACAGCGCGCGCCTAGCGCTACCCTCCCCTGCGCCTAGCCCCGCCCCGCCCCGCGTCACCGACTGTGATCGTGTTGTGTGCCTGTCGCGTTCGATATATTGTGTATAGCGAACGCTCTGCTGTGATGACGAATGTGTCCTTTTATACTATTGCGAGAACGATAATTTAATTCGAAGTCATAGTTTTTATACTTAATATAAATAGATGATGTAAGTTCGAGTGTGATATTGACGTAAGTGAAGATTTTTTGTATTAAATATTTAAACAGATCGAAAACTGTATTTTTATTTTAACTCTTTGATGAAACAAATACATATTGTGTAAGTATGTTAACATTGTCGTTATGTATGTTCTAGAAATTAAAATAAAGATATACTTTCAAATGGTAAACTTAAGGTTGGGCAATAAAAAAGACTGAAAGTATTTTAATCGGTTTATTTAACGTTTTTCTGGTTCTCCAATAATTCTCCTTAAGTTAGTAATTACAAGTTTATATGACAATATTTTTCGTTTTTATTCCATTTTCATAAACGTATTTTTTTAATAAACATCTCCACAATTCACCATAACACGGTCGTGCGACCTACTGTCTCAATCGTTCTAACTCTTAGGAAAATGCAAATAATATTAAATTTCAAAATCTGTCTACGATTATTCGAACGTGATTAATCTTACTTCGAGTGTCGAACGATGTCTACATGCGGCGGCTGTGGGCGCGGCTACGAATGCGCTACGCCAAAACATCCGTAGCGCGCTACGTGTCTGGAAAAACTGTTTTGTAGTCGATGACAAAATTGTTATTACCGAAATATTGTTTCTTATAATTATTGAAGCCTTTAAAAATTACTTATTATTATACTTTAATTTCCAATCTTTTCTGTTATTTTACTTTTGGAAAACATTGAACTGGTTACAAATTTTCAACAGAATGTATAAAATTTCTGTGTAATATTTGGCAACAGTTTAGTATCTTAGACAGTGTCTCAGTAGCTACAAAAGGTCTGCCAAGCAAAATGCAGCCGCAGTCGCACCCACCTATCCGCCGCACTCTAACAGATTTATAATCATTTAGAAGGCGTAACATAAGACTTATTACACGATCACTACTCGAGAAACACCTACGACACATCCTAGATCATATCAATATATCCGAACCCGCGTGCTGTGGCAGTGTCGCCGGCGTTTTTTGCGCCGACTTTTGCTTACCCTTTATTTTATTAGAGATAAGATTTACACTACGCTACCTCTCTCACTATGAAATAGGCAACTTTAATGATATTATTTATAGCGATTATTAATTATGTTCAAGCGACCCGTGGACGAATCGACAACATATCTTGTAATATAATTTCTAGAATAGTGCAATGTGTTGATCGAAACGATATTTAATTGAAGACTGTAGTCTCCTAACCGTATATTTATATGATCTAGAACTTATTAGGAATAATGGGGTCGACTCGATGTCGGGACATCTATGAGTGAGGTGAGCCGCGCCGACACTCGCGCCTGTCGTGCTCGGCTGACCGGCCGGAGGTGGTCTTGTGCTACTGTTCGTTCTAGGTCCAACATAACACTATCAAATTAACACAAAACATTTACATTTTAATGGAAACGACACTAATTACATACATTATATTTAAATACTAATTTATGAACAGTCATGCGAATCAAACGAAATGGTCGCAACGTTTAGAAACATCCGTTATTTAGCTAAGCGACTATTTATTATTTAAAGCTATTTTTAATATTGATATTTGTGTTCAATCTAAAGTTTAAATATAATTGAAACTGATTTAATTTCCAAATTCTAGTATACATCTTTTGAAATAAATTAGTTAAAGGTATAAAATCGTATAGTAAGCCTAGCTAAATAGAGAAGTTTTCTAAGCAACGATGAAATAAATATTTTCATCATTATTTAAACAATGTAAAATTAATAATACGTACATAAACGACAATGAGGTACAACACATAGATACATACATATAATGAGAAACTTTCGGGGCTGAACAGTGGACCGTAAAATCGCTTATATCCAATATGTAAGTTAAAAACAACATATCAGTATAACTATTTAAATATATTTGATTCATCATAAGACTTTTAATACATATCATTCATTTGTATCTTATGTTACTATCACCTTCACCTAAAACTTGAAAAATAGAAGGCCATGTATTCTATTGTATTTTCTTATCCCAATTTTCAGACCGCGCCAACAATTGGCACATCCGACCACAGCTTTTATTCACGTTATTGCTACTTAAGACATTCATCATCGCAAATTTAGTGTGCCTTTTAATTTTGCACTGTTGTTCCCCTACCTTTGTTATAAATTGTTCTCAATGGAACTTAAAGAAAACGTTTTCTGCAAAATCATACTTTCTGCAAAAGGCTGTTAGTAGATAAGCTTTATTCTTTCACTCGAATATTTTTATTCATATTGCATTAATAAAAAATTAATTCTTCATCTTTAAGAAAGGAATGAAAGTATGACTAAGTGTAACATTTTGATTGGAAGTGAAAAGGTTGAACAAGTGAGAGTTTCTATATTTGGGATCTGTTTTTACGAGAGATGGAAAGTGTGACAGTGACCTTGAGAATCGAATGAAAGCTGGGAACATGGTGAGTGGGGCTTTTCCCGCTTTTTTAAGCAGTCAGCAGGTGTCGGAAAAGGCACGACTGGCTGTGCATGACGGTGTGCTGGTCCCAACACAGATGTATGGAAGTGAAAGTTGGGTGTGAGAGAATAGGTATGAAAGCGGAATAAATCCGGTTGAAATGAGAGCCTTGAAGAGTATGGCTGGTGTAAAATTGAGTGACATGTTATACAATAGCGTGGTAAGTGAGAGATATGGTTTTAAAGAAGATATAAACCCATATGCAGAGTAATCTTTTTTCGGTGTAACCTGGCTGAAACGTCAGGTATTTAAAAGGTAATTTTAATCGCGTTAATTCCCGTTTTTACTCATATAAAACATATTCAGAGTAGTTCCTTCGAGACCTCCTCAAAATCTCTTTATTTAAATGTACTCTGCTAAGTACTTTTAAATCGTCAAAAGCCCTACCACCATTTCGGGACGAATAATTATTAATATGCTGAGAAATCTTAAAAACACCCGTGCAGGTCTGTATTGTACTTCATTACCTACGTAAATATAAACTGTGGTCGTTGTGCCCTAAGCCTGAACCAAATCTGAACTTGTAACAATCCGAGAAAGACAAAGCAATTAACAGTAAGTATTTAGCCCAACCATTGAGATATTTCCTTGGAGTACCATCGTATTCGGTCTTACTATGTTGAATTGATTTCATACATTGCCATTTCAAATAGCCACTGTTATAATTATCGCAACCGTTTATTCCTAATAAATGGCATAATCTTGTTCGTTGTCATAAGAATCGGCAAGGCTTCAACAATGAAAAATATAAATGAGTTCTGTTTCCTTATGATTTGACCACAGCCATTATTTATCAGCTCTGTGCAGCCTATTGGCGAGGAATCGGCAGCTTTGACACTGATCACATTTCAATTTTATTGTTCTCCGTTTGTAAAACAAATGAATAGAAATCAGTCGTTCAACAGCCGTAATATTTACATTAGTAAG
Source organism: Elophila nymphaeata (assembly GCA_955850985.1). NCBI lineage: Eukaryota > Metazoa > Arthropoda > Insecta > Lepidoptera > Crambidae > Elophila > Elophila nymphaeata. Next base: position 13,364,667 of record OY039069.1, on the reverse strand, counting down.
GCCGTATACGTACAAAAGAATTTTCAATATAATTAATGTATTGTACAAACTATCAACATCAACACGATTGTGGGCATATTTGGTTTGTTTATTATAATATTTGTATGTATGTAGAAGGCTATCATTTGGTGTTTCTCTTACATATTTATACGCTAGATTGATTAGGACAATACTGTATCTAAGACGTTCCTTACACGTGCCGGACGACCCCGAAAGCGAGCTCTCTGCGTGTTTGTGCGTGCGTGTGACAGTCAACCGATTTGCTGCGTAACCTAAAGTGAACCACTTAACATACCAAACAGTACAGCTAGTTAATTCCATTGGATAATTTACAATGAATGGACTTCGTGAGACGTGCCGCCACAACACAAAAAGTATACTAACGAACACAAACGCATCGATTACGAGACGAAACCAATCACCGTAAACTTCTTCAGAGAACATTTTTGTTGGCAGCAGACGGAGCACTGAAGTTTCTAATTTCGTATTCCTAATATATTACTTCCCAGTTACAGCTAATACATAAGTTTCGTACACTGCTTTACATAATCAGCTTCTCTTCATATTATTTGTGCGTTAAACATTTACACTTTATTTATGTACATCAAAACATACGTATATTATTCAAAAACATAATGTACACACTATCACCAAACGTTCAAAGAAACTTTAAAATTCACCCGTACTATCCTAAGGAGTGCCACGCGTGGAGCCCGCGCCCCGCCGGCCCGCCCGCCGCTGCCCGTGCGCTACAGCGCTCTGGGTCATTTGAATCTACGTGATTTATCAGTTATTTACTACGAATTATTGCTAATCTTGTGTCCCTACGAAATCAACCTCACAAACAAACGGCAGTAAGTGATTTGGGTGAAAATAGACGCAACGTTTAACCTTTACACCTAAAATAGCTTCGAATCTCTCTTGAGTACTTAAATCTCGACAAACTGAAGCATCGTCTTATTTACGAGTATTACACGCGAATCTTTGAACCAGCACTACGAGCGTTTGCCCTTAAACAAAATAATGTCAATGCATAAACACCATTCGAACCGAGTTCCTCTCCTTTGGTCTTTTAATATCTACTCTAGAATAGAACAGTGAACGTGAAGATTCAAGAATGTAGAGTAGAAACATTCATGAGGAAAGACTGCGCGGTCAATGTGTAAGTTTTAACGAGTGCTCGAAATTGTTCCAATTAATTATGTTCTAGTAATTCTTTCTCTATTACTAAACTTTAGACACCTTGATAATTAATTAATTTATACATAGATACACGTAGATATCGTGAAGAAGGCTCTGCAACGAGAGCTATGAAGAATTTAATAAACACTACTCTGTTTTGATTGATATCTAGGTATTTACTTTATGTCGACTCGCTGGCAAGAACTTTGTTTGACACCCCTCTTACGTACTCTAATTTAGATGCTTACAATAGACTGAAATTAACTAGAAACTCGAGAAATTTATGAAAAAAAATCATTTTTTATTTTATACATTTTTTGTTATTTATAATTGGTATCGTAGTAAACGATTTCATTGAACTAAAAGTAAAAAATTGAGCTCTAAATCCTACCGTTAATTCTCTTGAAGAGCATATCACTATGATTTTCAACATTTTATTCAGAGATAATTAGAATTTCAAAAATTTCGAAATGGATGATAATTAAAAAGTAACTTTTATCACTATCTAGCGGATGGCTCGATGCGGTGAACGTGAGAGATTGTGAGTACCGTGCTGTGTATCGCTTTCACTTGAAGAGAAGTGAAGGCACTAGGGATCACGAGCGAATAAGATATTCGATTGAAACAATAACGACTCACTGATCTCTTGTCTCGGCACTGATCAACACTATGTATCCTAGTCTTTATATCTCGGTGTGTAACTATCAGTAGTGGGGTTCAGTACGCCACATCGAATTACACCACATCGAAGCTCTTGAGATCGAACACGTTACACCGAAAGCTTATTAAATCGAAAATTTATTAGATCGAACCTTTATGAAATCGCAGCGTTGGTAAATCGACAGATCATGACATCGAAAGTTTTATATAACGATCGCCCGTGGCTCCCCTATGTGGACCCGTAATGTTCATTCCAAATATTTCCATTCCTATCTACACTGGTATTGAAAAGAGGTAAATTAAAGTCCATCCGATTTCAAAAAAATATTACACCAATATTTAGAACGGACATTTATGGTGGACCTGTATTTCCGATAGTCCGTATGCCAGAGTAAATAGAAAACGAAGGACAAAAAAAATCCTGTCATCAAAATTTGGTTTAAATTTCTAACATTTTAAAATCGAGCCAAATAAAATTAGGAACAAAATTTAATGTTTTCAAAGCTTTCGATATCACAATCTGTCGATTTGCTAACGCTTCGATTTCATAAAGGTTCTATTTAATACACTTTCGATTTCATAAACTTTCGATGTCATGATAGATCGATCTCATAAGCGTTCGATTTGCTATATTTTCGATTTAATAAGCTATCCTTGTAACGTGTTCGATCTTACGAGCTTAGACATACTGGATCCCTGTAGTGTATGGTAAGATACATGGAGTGATATGGTGGCCGGGACACCGCTCCGAGGGTACCCTGTGAGGGCGCGGCGAGCGCACGCACCCAGCATCCATCGCACAGACAAACAGACCAGGTAGATGACCACGAAACAAACTCCTAAGAAGCAGTAATAGACCATTAGCACCTTCGGTGACTTTAAGTATGGGAGTGGAAACAACAAACCGCTTTGACATATGTACACGATAAAAACGTAAAAAATAACTTACTTAATATTATTATCATTTATCATTCGAATACAACAACTACATCCCCGCTCGAGGACAATATTCATAACAAATGTCCATTCAATAAAGTCTTAATAACCATTAATCATATCTTGATTCAATCACATAATGTTCAACGATACTTCTATAATTTAATACTTTTTCAAAAATAAGATAAACTAACAAATACCGCGACTATACACATGTGAACGACCATACCCACATTTGAGGCTGTGTCATCATTTTATCATATACTCGATACGATATACATATACAATAATATATATTAAAAATCAATTCATATAAAAATCATTTTCAACCATGTTACATCTGCATAATGTTGAAAGTTCATAAGACGGATATTTACATATAATTTTCATTATATGCATTAGTCATATTTTATTTCTTACAAAACAACAACTACTTTTAATTATTCCTAAATTACTTTAGTTATGTATAGACCAACTATTTAGGCTTTCGTCGACAGCTGTCCAGAAGTGCGACAACGGTGCTAGACTTTGTTCGGATATAATCTGGTTATTCGGCAATTAACGTTTACATATCAGTTAAAGGAAAGTATTTCAGTTCATTATTTGCCAATAGGTTGGAATACTCTTGCGCCGTTCTCGCCTCCAACTCGTCTCCACCAATTTCATCAGTAATATAAAAATAATACTCTAGAAACGGAATCTGTGTATTATTTCTATTTGTATTCCTATTTGTTCTATGAAACAGAACAGGGACTTCGGAATACGTTTATGTCAAAACATAATTCGTGAACGACGTGAAGTCTGTTTCTCTGCATCAGGTGCGCTGGTGGTAGACTTTGTAACTGTCATTGCAGCTGCCTCTCTTTTATATAAAGATTGCATGTATAAAAATCCCATGATCCCTAACACAAGTAGGTACACATCGTATGTTGGTGTATAATTATTCCATAACTATCTTGATATTAACTTTTTAATGGAAAAATATTGCTTCCATGTAAACTAGTTAAGCGAAACAATAATAACTGTTAATGAATATTTATGACAGATGCAACTGTAAAACACTATTTAAAAATATAATAATGTGTATCTAACTTTTTCAAAAACGTAAAGTGATTTTTTGTTTACAATTTCGTGCCGAAAACATTAACATATTGGCCGGATCCTCGGCGGCTAACAGCGTTTACGTTTATTTAGATATAATGCACAATTTGCTGGATATTTGGTGTTTCTATGTTTCGGGTGTATCGAATAATCTGACACAAATATTAACTTACAGTCTATACGCCGTCGCGCTCGCGGGGGCGGCGGCTCGCCGGCCGGCGCCGCGAGCGGCTCCGATCATCGAACTCGTAACCGCGCGTAATTTATTATCATAAGTACAGCACTAATAGAAGTTCCGATCGCAGTCCGACGATCGCGGGACGTGGCGGTGCAACGCACGTTAACGTAAAACTATAACCTCGAATCGCGCACATTCACTAGAGGCGTGGAGATTGTCCAGTGAGTCCGTGATAGCGCACCGAGCGTGAGGAGCGCAGCAAGGATGAGTGCGATGCGCGGCGAAGGAGGCGCCAGTACACCCGAAGGCGCCTGGTACGGCACCGAGCAGGTCGGTACGCGCTCTTCCACGGGCGCGCACCGCTCCGGTTCGGGCCGCGGCGCCTCGCTCAGCCGCGCTTCGCACCGGTAGCACAGCCGCCCCTCGCAGTACCAGTAGCAGCACTCGTCTGACCCGTAGTTGGACTTGTTCGCTTGAGCTCCCGTTTCCGGGATGCGCGGGTCTGAAACGTTATAACAATTCACGAATAAAGAAGGATCTCTATGGAGTCGATTATGAAAACCCACAGACAATATTAGTGTGAAAACCAAACTTCTTTTGCCTTGATTATGCTAAGGTAGTTAATGAAAACCACTAATATCAAAATATTTGTATCTTCTACGCTTTGCAAGGTACGACTACGATCGAGAAATTAAAATCTGGACACACGGTAGAAACTTGTCTGTAATCAATCTCGCTATTATTGACTCGACAAAGACAGCAAATGTATAATTTCCTTTGCTGTGATAAGGTACTACAGTTCAGGATTCTATTGGCTCGATAGTACGTTAAATCATTTATAACGTATTAATCCTCACTGGCTCTCCATGTTACGACCGTCGTTATAATTACGACGTTCACATGTAGGAAGGCCCGGAGTGGAACGCTGATAAAGATAAAAAGAGTAATGACCATGTGTAAAATTAACGTTAAATTACTTGAAAATTCCCTTATAATCGTTTTGAACTCGTGCCAGGGTACGAGCATTTAAGATAGCGCTTAAATCAAAAAGGCGCGAAGCAACAATTGGTCAAAGTCAAGTGGTATATAAAAGGGAAAAGAAAACCCCTGCAGCTAGTAGGCACAATTTGTTTTGTGCTTTCTCGTTTTGAACCGTAGCCAAGCGATGGTACTAATCGCGGCTAATTCGAGCCCTTACCCGGCTCTGCCTTCAGGCTTTCTGACGCTTATTCTACTCCACACTACTTTATCACTGAGTACGTCGCTAATCTAAATGTAATTGTATTACCGTAAGCTAATGACTATTTCACGCCAAAATAATTTAGTTTTCTAAAGACTAGTTTGTATTATCGTCACTCAAAAAGTATGTAATGTGTAACCTTTTGGATCACAAAAAAAAACAGATGGGTTATAAAAATTGTAATATATGACCAATTCTTTTGAATTAAAAGTAAATTAAAGTTTATTTTATAACAAATATAGGAAGAAAGAAAACTTTTAAAAATGTCTATAATTCAATATTTATATCAGATAGCTAGTTCTAATATAAGTTATTGAGATTTTTACTACCAATCCGCTTTTTGCGGCCCAGGGTGTATATGGCTAGAACTCTGTAAAAGTGATTGAAATATTATTAATTTTAATTAAGATTAATTACAAATAAACCGTCATTCTATAAAAATCCTTTTTTAAACTTGACTGGGAAAGTCATGGCTTAATGATTACGTAAGTGTAGCTAGCCAGCCGGACGAACACTAGCCAAATTGAGCACAAAATTTGTACTTTCCTGGGAATCGAGGTCGTAAGTACACGGTTCGTCGTGTAATCGTAGCCTACGCCACATATACGTCTTAACAGTTTCGGACACGACTCGTCATTGTCACGTCGTCGTCTTCATTACGTGACGAGTCATGTGCGAGGGGCCTTACAAGTACTTAGCAAAATTTAACTTGCACTGTTCCTTGCCCTCGCCGCGCCTGGTCGTCCGGTGGTGGAAAGGGGAGATCAAATAATGCAAAACTTCCGCACACTCTCCGAAATGTAACTGCTAAAAAACCAAGAGGCTAGCCACACGTCTTCGATGATCAAGGCTCTGGAGATTAGCCTCAACGAGTGGGTCATTACTGATGAGTGTCTTCGAACGGTGCTCCATCAAGTCCAATGCTTCTAAATAACTGATATGGAGCAGATCCGTTCCAAAGATGACAACAGTACCTACTCCATAAAGGAGCGAACTTGCACTCGATAAAGGCTAAAGAGCTGCTCAGATGTGAAATATCGTCTGACCAGAAAAGCATGCCAAGTTTTTTGGCAGTGGTTTTATTATTGGACTCGATGTAGCGACCGAAATTGAGGTTGGCGGAGATATCTATACCCAAGAGCTTACTTAATAATCGGCACGGAACGGCACGGAAACATTTTGGAAAGTAGGAGTTAGATGGAGTGGACTCCGTTTCGCCAAGAAAAAACAAGCATGTGGAAGGATTGAATCCAATCAAGTTAGCTTCACCAAAGAGGGAATGCGCTTTCACGGTTGAATTCACTCCCTCTATGATCGAATATCTGCACCAGACTTCGCATCAGACAAGTACCTCTGCGAGACCAGTTTCTTTGGGTACGCAGACGACAGCACATGTGCTGTCGTATAACTGATATATCGAGAGAGACAGAGAGAGCTTCACCGTGGTTTTCTACGGCTTCGCTCCATAAGTGAGTAGTATACACAAGAAGATCCCAAGTAGACCGCCTAAGGCGGAAACCAAATTGACGGTCACTGAGGAGATCGTTATCTTCGAGGTAAGCCAGGAGACGGTTGTTCAATACAAGCTCCATAATCTTACAGAGTATGGAAGTGATTGCAATAGGCTGATAGTGGGCAGGGTTATCACGGGTACCATTTTAGGTACAGGTTGGTTGGACATTGGCAATCGTCCAGGCTATCGGAACTTGACTGGTCTTAAGGGATAGGCGAGTGAGAATAGAATACAACTCAGGTGCACAATTCCGCAGGATAATAGCTGAAATGCCATCGGGCCCACTAGCTTTTTTCACATCTAGAGCTCTAAGAGTTTTGAGCACTTCTTTCTGGTGGACGTGAACTTCTTTCTGGCCACACGTTGATAACCTATCAGTAACTGTCAATTTCTTAAATAGGCTTTGGACTCTTTGCCTATAGCAGAACGCTGAAACTTTATTTAAAAAAATTACAGCGTTCTTTTACGTTTTGTTATTTTAGCTGTTTCGTATGTAACATTTTTGAGCTCACTTCTTTCACTCTTCACTTTTGTGTTATTAAATTTAATACATAAAAACTAAAAGTCATTACAATATTGATCCAGCATAAATAACAAATCATGAAACTTTCGAAATACACGAGTTACATTCGTGAAAGTAGTTAAAGTCTAACCTGCAGCAGCCGCTGCAGGGACTCAAGGCCTCTCCTTGTCATCGAGGTAGGATTAGGCAGTGATCCACCACGCTTGCCCAATGCGGATTGGTGGACGGAGTATAAGGTGATCAATACCCCTTTGCTGATCCATTAGTCGCTTACGATACCCATTGGACGATATGGGGTGATGCTATTCTACTCTACCGGCATTACATGGTTAAGTACCTAAACTGATATGTACAAATTGTAACAAAATTATGTATTTTATCCGAATGATTAAAATAAAAAATGTGGGTACAGTTCTTACCGAGGCATAGGAAGGTGGGCTCGCCTGCGTACTGCGTGGGGTAGGCTGGCGCGCGGTCCGCCGGTAGGAAGTAGGGGCAGTGTTGCTCAACGAGCTGGCAGACAGAAAGGCAGGGCTTCAGCCTGGCTAGCGGCCGGCCAGGCCCCGCGGCGGCGGCGCGCACCCAGCGGCCTACGACGCCGCCCGCGCGCCGCCGGTCGAGGTGACCGACGCGCTCCAGGTGCCGCGCGCGCCACCGCGCCGCGTGCTCGGCCGGCGCGCGTCGCGACCGGCCCCCCTCCTCGCCGCCCTCCTCCGCGCCCTCCTCCACCCACAGTGGCACCATGGTGCTGCACGCCCAACGTCGGTACGTCTCCTGGAATGCGAAAGTGCCTTTCATTAATAATTAGGCAACCACATGAGCTTTCGGGGTAAGGTCTGACCTTATCTTTATAGAGGTACCAGCCAGAATCACCGAGCTACGCTGATTCTTGTATCGATTTCGAAAAGCAAAGAAACTGACGAGGTAGCTCTTGTCCATCATCTCATATCATGGCAAGACATTGATGACAAAGCCGCAGCTGGGCTGGAAACGAGCTTCACCCGGAGTCCTCAACTGACCTTACCATTTTTTAATTATTACCATCAACTGTCTATTATGTCGACAGTCTTAAGAGAGAATAGAGAAGGTCTTACTAGAGAATAGCTTAATCTTGAATATTAATGATACAAATTTTACCTACGTTATTTTCGTTGTATTTTATAACTAAGTATTTTATTAAAACAATGTCACAAATTACATTTTAAGTTATTTGCTTCTTTTGTACATCAGCGTGTAAAAAACATAATAAAGAATGTATCAAAAAGAATGTTAAGAGACGAGAATTCTTTCAATAAACCAGCCACAAACGACATTGTCCTCCGAAATTCCGGGGTATGTAGGAACGTTTTGATTTGCGAGATCACTCGGCATTACGAAAACGCGCCCACGGCGACAGCTGGCGCACAGGACCCTTCTCACTTTTATCGTGGCTCAGCATTTTTCACTCCCGCAGGAAATCCCGTTAGGAGCAGTGATTAATTAGTTATCAAGCGGCCACAGCGGTGTGCCGCACGCGAACTCCAATTTTCTAGAATGAGTTATAAGAATGTGTAAACATGCAGCGACCCTGCGTGCCCTCACTAATTTGTTTAGACAGTGCCGATCCCTGCGTAAACTTTATCTGTGTTTATAGCATAATTTGCGCTACCTCCGGTCCGCATTTCATATAAATTACAAAAAAAATTTTATACAAGACGTTTAAGAGTTACTCAATTTACAACTAAATTATACTTCAATTAATCACGAACCCGCATCCGAAAGGCGGATTGTAACTATGTCATTACAGCGCAAGTGTGACGGACATAAACAAGCCGGGGTCACAGCTTCAAGACGTGATGAATATCGGTCTCGGCGGAGACATCGCGTAATTAATACCCTCGTTCAGAACGCCTGACGAATGCCCGCTTATTAGCATCACGGCTCGGCGGCTTTAAAAGAGGCGGTTGATTAAAAACTTGCAGTCCAGAACAGAGGTAAGAGGGCCGATTAATGAAAGCTGCCTGCATTGTGAAATGTTTTATGTTTGATTTGCTTTGTCAATGCCTACAGTTTCACAGCAGTATATCTTTTGGTTACATTTTTTTTATTCAAATAAAAAAAAAAAATTTAAACTGTTTATTTCATTAAAAAAAATTATATCACTAATTTTACATTTTTAGACAGAATCTTAAAATTAAACATTATTAGTTAGCCTATCAGGTTGCTCTTAGTATAACATAATTTATAAACATAATTAATATCATTTATTCATTTTGGATGCGTAATCGACCACTGGTTCAGATATTTATCTTTGATGAAGTATTTCTTTAATATATTTTTAGTTTGAACGGGATTTCTATTATATTTTTAAATTCAGACCTTCATAACATAAGTGCTAATAATTCAGCTATGTTATTATTATCAACGAGGAAGAGTATAATAATACTGTAACGGTGGTACTATAATTATCATTGAAATGTAACAGCACCTCTTTTGCAATTTCTAAATTTAATATTCGAATCAATTTCAAATCACCCTTGACGTTTGGTTCGGTTCTCCGCTCAGGTTTCCTGCTAACTTGAACCAAGGATCCTTGGTCTAAGCCCGCTAATGATTCATTCTATTGCTGACTGTGTGGCTCAAAGAGTATTATACACTACGTTTAGTATGGCTCTGGGCTCTGCACACGATTGTCAAATTACTAGGGCCTCGCTCTGGACTTCCTGTGTTCTGCGCTACCGCCCATAGCTTGGGCTATAAATAATACATAATAATAACAATACATACAATAATAGACGCCGTCATGGTGGAGTGGACAGTATAGCTGCCTACACACCAAGCGGTCCGAAATCCTTGGGGGAGGAATATGTCCAACAATGGGCGTCTTTTGGTTGATATGATGATGAGGCGATACGAAATTGCAAATATCAGTATAAAATCTAAACTAACAATAAGGGCTGGCGACCTTGCCTTGAGTGAAACTACCCGCGCGTACAAAACACACTAAGAAAACGAAAAAAATAACGTTTTCTCTTATCAAGATGCTACAATTTTCATCAAATTATCCATAAGATGAATAAAGTTTCCGAGCTATGACACTTTTTTATTTTGGTAAGACCTAATTTCAAGATTCTCTTAGTACACTAAAATGTGCAAATTTTGAAATTAATGCTCTTATACTATTTTTTGTGTAAGTAGTTTAGTTTCATAAGAATGTTATAAGAAATTAAGGTCTTGTTAGAAAAAAAGACAGCGAAAGCAGTGCCCGGATTGCGGAAGATGCTGGGTTAGATTCCGGCCTGGGGCAGGTCGATTTTTTCAGTGTATTTTTTCTAGTATTAAAAATATTTACGCGTTTGTAAACGCAAAACTTATTCCATAAGGTCTTGTTGTTAACGCAAGATGATCGTTCGAATATGGCATCTTAATGCCCCGTTAAGGTTGCACAGTTATCAGCTCGAAAAGGGCATTAACCGTATCACCTTTTTTACTATGAAAAAGAGGCAACATAGAGGTTCATAGCCATTTCGTAGCGTTCATAGTACAAAAGATACGTTCCTTTTCCTTGCTGATGTGTGTTATAACCTTTAATCGACTATCCTACTCTGATATTGTCCATATAAGCCACTGGAGGCATGCGGTGAATGCAATTAGGTCCAGTGGAGGGTGGAGAGTGCGCGTAGCTCAGCTCCACCGTGTTATGCATTGAAGAGGTCCTTTGTATCATCGATGGTCTGATTGATAGCTTTAGTCATAGAAATGTCACAGATTATTTTTATTTCTTTTATTGGTATTTATTTTACACTGCATTACACAAAATTGTATGGGATATAAATCTATTTAGAAAAGCTATAAAAATGACATTTATAAATTACAACAATCTTGTTTGGTAAAAACATAAAAAAAATTGTGATTGTGAAACACAAGATTATAATACAACGGACAACTTACATTATATTAATAGTAAATGCTACAGATGTTCGCAATAATTTTCTTTGACTTTTCTTCGTAGATTATAATTTCCTACAAACTAAACATTAATCAATACTAATATTATGAAGAGGTTAAGTTGGTTTATAGGAAGGAATCTCTGGAGTTACTGAACCGATTTTGTTAATTCTTTCACCAGTAGAACGCTACATGATTCCTAAATGACATATACCTACTATATTTGATTGTGATTAATATTATTTTTAATGTGCAATAGAAAATATTTGTCAATCAATTCCGAGAAAAACAGGCTGACGCGTTAATTTATCGGCATGTTTGACGCGAAGTGGGCACTAGTCAGCTAGTAACTATGGTCTTTAGCGCCTATGTATTAAGTTACACACTTTATAAAATGAAGTTTACATCCCGCTATTCCATTTCTCAGTACTTAAACATCACAACGAATGATTGATCACCTAATCCTCATTAATCACAAAACGAAAAAGTCCGATTACTAACAGACGCCAGCATGAAAGCTAGATCAAAAAGTCAAATGACACTAACTACGGAGTCTCGATGTTAATTCTCTCGACACACGTACAATCGTCAGTATCGAGCGTCGACTCACGGCCCTGTATGATTGATTAGCACACCCCTACAACCCACATGGCGCCCGCTGGGACAAGGTTGTTCGATTCGATGCTCATTTGTTAGACATCACTAGCGTCAAACATTACGTGATTAGAAAACTAAGTGGAGCATCCACGAAAAGGTGTAATGTTAATTAATTGTCTTAATCTGTCTAAGTTATTGATGTCGAAATATACTTTGGTGAAAGTTTGTGCGGTGCTTAAAGCTCTATATTAGTGCCTACGAAAAGTCGTTGAAAAAAAGATTTTGAAGATTTGTATGTAAGCGTTTATTGATTGGTAGCGTACTTATCTTTAATTATTCGTAATGTACCTAAAATATTAGACAATTATCACAAAGTTACTAAGTACTTATTTCTATAAAGAAATCTTTACATTTACGGCCTTTGTCACAGGCTACAAAAGTTCTACTAGGACCATATGTAGGGTCGCCTGTGTAGGTACCACTACCTTTCTTATTTCTGCCGTGAAGCAGTTCGCTGTGTTTCAAATTGAAGGGAAAGGTAGCCAGTGTAATTACTGGGCATGAAAGGCATATCATCTTAGTCCCCAGGATGGCAACGCACTTGCAGTGTTAAATGATTTACCCTTAATATTGGAAGTGTCTCTAGGCGACGACGAGGTCCCACTTAACACCAGGTGGGCCACAAGCTTGTTTGCCACCTGTTCAAATAAAAAAAAAGTTCCCATTAGGTATTGCTTATTTGCCAAATAGTTTACAAAAACTGTATTATTACATAATAACTGTAAACGAAGGAGACGAGCTGGTGGCAAAAGCTACAGAAAAACTTCAAAGAATCCTCAGTAAACCACTGTCTTCAGCCAACGTAAAAATACAAACTGACAAGTATCAACAACGCGAGTATCAAAAAATATTGAAAAGTAAACAGAAAATATATCAAAAAGGATTATTAAAAATATCCTTCGTCAACAATTAATCCATATAACCGACTCACTCTGACTCACTAGTGGGTTAGAGAGAGAGGGCGGGAGACAGTGAAGAAAGCCGTGCTGCGATCCTCATGACTACGACAACTCTGCCAAGAGTAAGCGACCAAGAAGAAGATACCTAGTACTCGAAAATATCTTACAGCTAAAGCCAGGTAAATAATTAAATGAAATTATAAAATTAAGTATATGGTTTTTCTTTTCTTTTCTTTCATACTTTCTAAAGCCAGATTTCATTTAAATGAGACGTGCGCAGGGAAGTCGCCGCCACGTCAACTTTTCCTCGTTATCTGTCACATTGGTTGCGACCCACTGAAATCCACCTTAAACCATTTAATCTCCCCGATCGTTTTGTAATGAATGATAGATAGCCTTGATGAATGGTTACCTCGTCACGCAGCGCGCATCAGCGGAAGCCGGTGATAAAGAGCCAACATAACTATTAACACAGCGAAGGCTGCTACGAAAATTTTGTGGAAACCAAATGTTTTGAATATTTTATTATTAAACGTCTATTGAAGCGTCGGTGGCGTAGTGCGTAAGGGCGCTGTCTCCCACCTGGGAGGCACCGGTTCGAACCCCGCCACGTACCAATAAATAAATAAAAAGTGTGTGTGTGTGTGTGTTTTCAAAATTTGAATTCATGTGTACGTTTAATCGAACTTTTAAGGTGAAAGAAAACATGGTGAGGAAACTTGCACCTATGAAGAAATTCTTAGGTTGTGTGTGAAGTCGACCCGCACTTGGCCAGCGTGGTTGACTAAAGCCTAATCGCCCCTAATGTGGTGTAGGCTCGAGCCCCTCGGCTGTTGATGATGATGCACCATTTTGTCTGTTATTTGTAATTTATTTCTAAAAAGGATGCCAATTTTAGTACGGGACTTGGACCATGATAGCGCTTTAATGAAATTAAAGAAGAAATTAAAGAAACTTACTAAACATGCGGCTGTACATCAATAAATTCTTTTGCCTTCCAAGTAAAGGGTTAATAATACTGTAGTATGAAGTCAGTGCAGCATTTAATTAAAAATATAACTTTTTAACGCAACTCTGTTTTGATATAAAATAAGTACCTATAAACAACAAGAAACCATAATTCGTTAGATTATTAAGATAATTAGTATTTAGTACATTTGCTTACTGCGCACTGTGGGCAGGTATTCTCCTTTCCATCATCATCACAACAGCCTTTATAATTGGGACACGAGGCCTCTCCTTGTCATCGAAGGAGGTTTAGACAGTAGTCCACCATGCTTGCCCAATGCGGATTGGTGGACGGAGTAAGGTGATGATCAATCATTTGCTGGTGCAATATTAATAATATATTATGTGGAATTAATACAGATGTGGAATAATCTTCCAGCTATTATCCAGGATAGTCCATCTATCACTTTCTTTAAAAATAGACTAAAGCAGTACTATTTTTGCAATACCCCTTTGCTGGTCCATTAGCCGTCTTCCACGCCACCCATTGGAGGATATGAGATGATGCTATTCCACTCTGCCGGCATCACACGGCTATCTCCTTTCCAAGTCTATCAGTTTCTATCTTTGATTATTTGTTACAACATTATTACTTAGATAGAAAAATGTGAATACTGAAATATAAAGTAGTTCTTGAAGTACCAATACTGTTTTATTATGGACTACAAGCCGCATAAATTGAATTAAGTCTTTATTTCCGACATTATCTGTTTTGGCAACTGTCTCATCAATATTTAATGTTAGTAGATCTCATTTCGTTGACTTCCAACGACAATAAATTGGTCGCGACATAAAAACGTATGTATACTTGTAGAGTTAAATATAATTTCTGCAATGTATTAGAGCGGCTCAAAATCATAGTTAATTAAATGATTACAATTCTTACATAGAAAAAGGATACAATATTAGTGTAAAGTATTGTGGTTTATTGAAGAGTTTTGAGAAAAAACAAGCTACAAATCTACTATCGTTAAATTTACATCTAATCGTTAGCACATCTGCTATGACCTACAGAATTTTTGTATTCAAAGAAGATAAAATGAAATCACACCAAAAAAAAATCTGGTCCATCATTGTCGAGAACTTACAACTTCTGATAAACTTAAAGCTATTATGTTGACTGCTTATTTAAGTATGTACAAGCGGAACTAGTGTTTGGTAGGTTCACACAGTTTTCTAATCGTCGTCGTAGATTAGATTAGATATATAGTAAAATATTATTCTAACAGAGCGGCTAATGCACTGTGCCCTGTACTATCTTTCTGCTTTTAATATAAGACATTTATTTTAATCTACAGGAGCATGCCCACTTAAATAATCAAATCAAATTAGCATTATATCAATTACAACCAATTAAGTTATATTAAGAACGAAGTTACACAAAACTTCTTCGGAAACGTTGTATTGTTATCCAAGCATGTTATGTATATTTCTTGCATTGATATAAGTTGTCAGACCTTTATTATTGTGTCTGATTTGTACCACAACGTATAAAAAATACTATAATGTAAGCATAGGCCATAAAGTGGAATACAGGAACGATGATCGGTTACTGTGAGTCGTAAGGCAGACTGACGAAAACAGTTAGTCCTTTCACATGGAAAACTTTCAATGGTATTTTATTTATAAAACTTTAAAAATAGGCTTCTATTATTCGATTCTTAACATAGGGGTAGAGAAGACGATTAGGATTGGCACCGCACAAGTGCTACGTCAGTATTTTCAGCGCCTACAGACTACAGTGACTGTTTACAACCAGATACATACATACATATAATCACGCTCATTATCCCAAGAGTGGTCGAGCAGAGTTTCAGGTCACATTCAGGTACACACATAGCCACATCTGGTAGTATGGGTCATACAGTATCCCAAAATAGTGACAGGTTGCCAGCCTGTCGCCTACATAAAAAGGGACACCAAACCCAAAAATTACCAATCAGTAAGCAAACCAACTATGCTTGTCTGCCAACCAAATATCATAAAAAGGGTAGGAAAACGACTCGATCATTATTTCAAAATTAAAAAGGTTTAATTTGTAAGCAGACCCACAAAACACCAAAACAGCTATTCAGCGTGTATTAAATAGCACAATTTAATAGAAGAACGCGAAGACAAAAACCGGTTCAATCCAGAAAGCCTCTTATCGCCGCTCACGAAGCGTTTCGTCCCGTAACAAAATGTGCGAGAATAATATAAACGCGTGACAACAGATCCGAATAATATTATTCACGCATTACCCCGTAGACTAATTAATTTACGTTACCTTCAAGTATAAGTGATTGTTTTTGCTGAATGGCTGATTAAAACAATTTAAAAGACGCGACAAATTAACACAACAATTGGAAGTAAAATTTGGAAAACAGTCTTTGGGGAGACAGGAACAATCGGTTAAGTAATTAGAATTTCAAGTATTTGAATTAAATCAAACTAATAGGTGTGATAGGATCTATTTAGTTTATTTCTGTAGAAAATTCTGGGTGTTATGTAAAATATCATGCAACATATAAAAAGTGCCACGGTGGTCCCCGATCGCTTTATATAGGTTTAAAGAAGATTTCTCATAGAGACAATATTACAGTCCGAACATTTATTTCTCATAGAGAAAATATTACAGTCCGAACATTAATTTCCTCATAGAGACAATATTACAGTCCGAACATTTATTTCTCAAAGAGACAATATTACAGTCCACTTACAATGAGATACAGAGTATTAATTAAGCTTAAATACTAAACATGTGTCACTCAAATATCATTTGAATTTGAAATTATAAGGTGGTTACGTGCTCTTTTAGTTTTCGATTAAATATGTTAACATTTTCGCAATAATTTAATTCGCTAGGTAATTTGTTGTACAGCTGTACTCC
Source organism: Elophila nymphaeata (assembly GCA_955850985.1). Classification (NCBI taxonomy): domain Eukaryota; kingdom Metazoa; phylum Arthropoda; class Insecta; order Lepidoptera; family Crambidae; genus Elophila; species Elophila nymphaeata. The sequence continues at coordinate 13,347,974 of OY039069.1, read as the reverse complement.
CTCAAATATAATCGTTTTCTTTTCGTAACTGGTCCTAATATTTATTAGTTGTAGTTTATTATTATTCCTTAAATTGTGTGATGTTATTTTTTTATTTAATTTTATGTTAGATATTATTGGAAATTATATTCTTAATGAGAATGCAGGTGTAATAAATGTATAGCTGTCTAAGATTTAATATTTTTGTCTTATCATACAGGTGTTTAGTTATAGTTAACCGATAATGATTATATAATATTTGTATTATTTTATTTTAAGTTCTTTGGAGTGAGGTAAAGTTAGAAACAGCGTCGGATCCCCATACTTCAGAATTCGACTTTCTCATCCCGTGGATATGGTAAAAGCTAACTAACGAGTTTCTGAACCTCGTGTAGACAGTCGCATCAACGTGTTACAATGTGGCAAATAAAGGTCGTAGCACACTTATCGGCTCGGAAAGGCAACGCTTTTTTACTATTAACGCTACGGAACAGCTGCTACGAAATTGACACAGCTTGGCACCGAGTTCAAACAGTGAGGTACCTAGCTCACATTATAATATTTTATTTTTACACTTTTTGAAGGCGATTTGACTTTTTTTGAAAAGTTGTTTATCATAGTAAAAAGAGGCGATATGGTTCCAAGCCGATAACTTTTAAACATCCACAACAGTATTCCCAAGGAGGAGAAGTTGGCCGGTCGTGAAACTTCTCAGCCAAATCGATGTTGGCCGGTCGTGAAACTTCTCAGCCAAATCGAAGTTGGCCGTTCGTGAAACTTCTCAGCCAAATCTTTTTTGTTGTATCATCGTCATCATCATATCAGCCCAGAGACGTCCACTGTTGGACGTTTCAACTGTTTCACTTTTTGTTGTGTAAGCCTACCTATTATAAAAATCGGGAGTGGTCTCCCCTTGACTTTCTCGTATACCGGAAACGACTTAAAAGTTAAAAGAAACCTTATATTTTGATGTCATACAAGCATGTTAAATTTTGGTCACCCATCCGAGTAACGACCGCGCTCTTCGTTACTTAACTTTCGTGATCGACAACTCAAAAGTTGATAGAAACCTTATATTTTGATGTTATACATGCACGTTAAATTTGGTTGCAATAAGTTAAAGCATACTTGAGTTATCATGCTATGCACGCACAGACACAGACATACAGATACACAGACACACACACCCAGACATAATTTCAAAAACGGTATTACGTGTAAATCCGTCAAAATCTCGAGGTCGAATTTTTTGACGATTACAAGACTTCCTCTATACTACGTATACGAGAATGTAAAAATGGTAAATACCGACTTGATTTGAAGCATATTTCAATTTACTTTCAAATATATTCTAATGTGAATAACAACATAAAACATAATGTAACATTTATTAACAAAGACAGATTTAACCGTGATTACGCAACTCACTTAACCCTAGAAGCCTTGCTAATCTGTGCTTATATCGGCAACGACATGGAACTAATTTTAATAATCAACATAATTTGGTGTCTTTATAATGCACCTTATCCTAAGGCGAATAAAGCCCTTTGTTAATTTAATAATTTACCGCCTTCGTTTGAAATAGGTGAAACAGCGTCGCTTTTATTACGGATGAATAACGACTATTAAAGATAAGGGTATGTTCACACCAAAAGTGTTTTCAGTCGGTAATAATGTGCTGTCTTACGATTTTGTTCACACTAACATACATAATATTAATATTATACGTTCAGCTATGTAGTCAATCAACTTTTGTTTCGTGTAGTATGTAGTAGCACAGTACTAGATTTTACAATAGTCAGCTGACAATACATAGCGTATAGGATAAATTTGGTGCCCCGTCAACGACTAGTATATATCTTAGCATTCCACGGCTCCACCATTTTGCAGCAAGGGGAGCCATGGGCACAGTGGCGGCGTAAGTATCAAGGAGTGACAATGTTACATTTAGTGTCTGGCAATGGTGCCAAGTTTGATTCAAGCATCAGCACCGCCCCCGCCCCTCGCCGCCCCGGATTCCCCAATCTACCTGCGCCACGCCACTGCATGGGCAGCGCCTTGTAACTTGTAGCCCAAGTGCAGGCTTAAGAGGCCCCATAAAATGCATCACCTACACTACCACCGCTATTTTTGATACGATATTAAATAGAGAGATTTAGTAAGATACCCTTCGCGTGTACCTCTACTGGATACAAACTAACGATGTAGGTAACCATTTTTGGTAATTAGTGTGTGAATTCAAAGTATTTGTTGGTTTTTATAGTGCGTGATCCTTGGGGATGCTAGTTTTACAGTCAGCTCGACCAGTAGCACACGCTTCAGTATTCGTGAATACAGTAAAAAGTTCGGTCGTGCTTCAGAAATCGCTACGTCATTTGGAACTTTTTTATGCTTGTCATACATATCCATCAGAAGAAAATAACCTGGAGCCGGCTAGAATCAGGTTTCTGATTCGATTTCGGATATTCCATGTCGTATCTAAATATTAATTACATTCGCAACGCAAAAAATTAAATTTACAATAATCTACACGGAAAGCAGTAGACTGTGCAACGCACAGTTAAATGCTGACAATAAGTTTGGTGTGAACGCGGCATTAAACCAGAATAGATTGCAGCGGGGCTGTAAGAAATGAACAGCTAAATTAACAGGATAAATAGACAAAAACAGGTCTCGGGCCGGATTATCCCGTTATCTCGCTGCGCCGGTCGGCTGATCAGGTTCCGTACCTGCCGGACACGCAGCCGCCGCCGGAACGCTGATAAGTCGTTTAAAACATACCGCCGGTTTGATTCGATATCATTCAATAATTATTTCAGCAAAATACAGAGATAATGTAATAGATATATTGCTTGGGTTTCTAATTAACATGTAGGTATTTGTGGAACTCGTGAGATTATATTGTGTATGTATATATGTAGCAATATTTTTTTCTAAGTAGGTATTTATTAATGTGATAGGAACAGGTTGTTTCATGATTTAATTCTGGTTATCTCTAATTGACCGTTCTGATAAGATTTTTAAAACGATGCACGTCCAAAAAGTGCAAATATCTTAATAACATACGGTAATATTACTCTGTAGTAAGTTACATAGGAAAAAATAATTAATTTTTATAAGTTGAGGGACCTTGCGTGGCGCCATTTTTTAAGAGACACAGCAAATATTCTAGTATTTTTTTTCCTTTTTATTGCAAATATTTAGTCACTAAATAATGGTAGTGGGAAAATAAAGATTGATGCTTAGATGTATTTTAATAACTAAACGAATACTTTGCTAATAATGTATAAATATACATAAAGAAACATAAACAGATAAAAATAAATTGATGGGCAACAAGGTAATTTAAAAAGATGCGAAAGGTAAATATTGCTTTACAAAAAAAGTTTCTCCAAATGCAATATAGGTAATATAATAAATATTTATTATAAAATCCGGTGGTTTCTGTTTTTTTTTTTGTAAAATTGGAACATATAAATAGGTGTGTGTTTTTTATTAAAAATTAATGATGTCTTCCAATGTTATAAAAATATACAGAAAGGGTTTTACATTTCTTATAAATATTTACTTTAGTAGCATTATTAGGTCGATGACAGCAAAGTAGACACGGATATCTACATTTTTGCGAAAATGTTTTATTCTAGAAAATTTCCTTAAAATCAACCCTATCGACAAGTCTTGCTTCCAATGCCCTGTTTTTTTTTTGTGACGATGGGAAATCCATTTACGGACCATACCGCACGCTAGCTGGGCGTACGGCGTGTGCGAGACCGCCGGTCCTACTCCGCTAAAACCCACCGGTACCCTCCTAAGCCCTTATGGGGGCGTTTTGGGATCGGCTCACATAGTGTGCGCCATTTCACCAAAACGTGCATCCAATGTGGTTGCGTAGGAGTGTTCAGAAATATTATATTAGTTATCTTCTTCTACGTCAAAGTTTTTTCAGAGTAAAAAAATACATTTGCATTATTTCAGTAAAATACTAATATAGAGATTAAATATGTTAACCAATCAATGCACAATGTTATTTTAATGCTTCTGCTTCATTTAAAATATCACGTTAATCGGTCCGCAGTTTTCAAAATTATCACCATCTTTTACCAAATGTAGGAACTTTCTGTAAAATTGCATTTTTTAGATGTTTTTTTCTACTTTGCTGCCATCGAGGTGTGAAAGAACGTCTCCAGTGGAAAATAATTTGCTAATATTTCTGTAACCTTAATTCTAAAACTAGAAAAAATGCATGATAGAGCTATCAAATACATTTTAATACGAAATAAAGTTGTGAATAGCTTAATAGATAATTATATGAAATTTCTGTCTGCGAAACAAGGGCACACCACACCATACCTACATGTACAAGTGTCTCTGTCAATGTGGACAATGCTCCCGCACTCACGCACACAGACATAATGCTCATGTGTCTACTCACAGTCATGGCTAACACGCGTTCGTGAGATAAAAATACTACAAAATTATGTGCTCGAGCCACTAGCTGGACATTGGATTCTGCGGCTGCGTGGTCAGCAGCGAGGCAACAAACAACTTTTTGCGGGTCAGCAGCTACGTACACCGTCGGCTACTTACACTTATGAGACTCGTATAAAAACTATCAATGTGTATTCAATAACAATAAACAGATCTCAACCGTCCGTGTTGTACCTCACACCTCCCCGCTGCTGCCTGCTAGGGCTATTCCCTGGCGCAGTTCCCTACCACCATCATGCTGCATGCCAGGGCGACTCCCTGGGGCAGCTCCTTGTTATCAACAAATCCATGATGGCCAGCCTTACATCCTGGCTCAGTATCGTATCCATGTACTTGTGAGAAGCGTCGCCTTACAACCGCCGCAATCTGCTCGTATATGATGTGTACCTGACTGTTTTGTATTAGAATCCTATTTTAGAACGAATAAAAATCTATTAACAATAACTAATTACCTTACATTTGACTCTCGATGGCAGGGATGACAAATTCCGTATTTCAGTCAGCAATCAAGTTTCAAACAATATTTTCTACAGTACTTATACTATACTCGTATCGTATCTCGTACTCGTTAAGTAAACGACTGGCCCACTTGCTTTCGCTAAAAGAGGCTGAGACACGACTTAGGTAACGACCACCATCATATGATAACAGCTGCGACCTACACAATAGCTCAACGGGGCACTAAAGAAAAAGATTACATTATATTTTGGATTCAGAAGCGAAATTAATAAAACAAACATTTTGTGTCAATAAAAGGCCTTTTAGCCTTCTTCACGCCTCTTTTAAGAGCTCTGTTTTTTAAGAAGAATACTTAAATATTGTTACTCTTTTAAATGAATGGTGATCGCGACACATAAATATTATGCATTGCGCCAATATCAAGTGAAAATTTTATTAAAATAACCGACAATTGTACGGTAGATTGAGTTTAATATGGAGTCTCTCAACACGTGTTTTTGCAACAAGAACTCGGGAGAAACTCCAATACTCAAATATGCCATACAGAAACATTTCACTTGTCATTTTCAAATGCTTCAGTAACAAAGATAATATTAAATTTACATAAAAATTTAATAATTTGAACTATATATTTTTTATGCTTGCGACTGAACTCCCGCCATTACTAATGCCTATAGCTCGAGAAAATGGTCGTCTTACATTGTTTGCTAATTTGCCGCAGAAAATTAATAACAAATCAGGTCAATAGCTCCTCAGTAGGAGAGAAGGAGTGGAATGAGGGAAGACTCATTCATGCCATGTGTGAGGTAAAAAAAGAATTATTTTTATGCAAGCTATGGGCGTATCAAAATACTTACCATCCCCTGTCTTCCAGGGGTTTTTTGAGCACTTATAATAGAAATGAAGACGCCATTCAGAAAGAATTTACAGTAATTACAATCCGTAAATGGGAGCAAGTTATGCAGAAAATCTTCCTCATTTCAAATTATCTCTAGAATTTGATATTTAAGCGTATCAAAATCATTTCATATCAAGTCAATTTGTAGCTTTTACTACTAATTGCGTTTTAAAATTGTGATAGGAAAATCTATTTCATTAACCACTAGAAACTTGACAAATCCTGAAATACGAAAAATATAATTAGGTACAACAGGTCCTAATACCATCAACCAAATTGAAACTTTACCCTCATGTCATTAGCATTAGACAATAGAGGCGGATTTATTAGTATTCAAATGTTTAATATGTGTAAAATACGATAACTAATATTTTTTATATTGATGCGAAAGATAATGTAAAATATGTTAGTAATAACGATGAAGAGAAAAATAAACAAAAATCCAGAAGCGCTTTTATCTTCTATGAGCTGCGCAAGTCGTGTGAGAATTTCACGAATTTCTTCAAACATTTCGTTTCTCCCTTGTCATAAGCTTACGAATGCCTTTCATTGTTGTAAAATATCTCACAAGGTCATTTTCCAAACATCCTCCACCAGCTAAGTTATATAAACAAATCAAAATCAAATCAAAATAAATTTATTAGGTTTCACAGACAGTTAATAAAAAAACAAAAATACACATATGAAAAATAGGTATTTAATAAAAAAGCATTTTTTATTTAAAAAAAACTATATCAATTAGGTACTACCACTAAAGAAAAATATGACAGCCAAGAGCTTCAAGAAGAAAACCTTTTAGCCACCTCCGCTTTGTACAAGGAATCTTATATTTTAAACAACATAATTCGTATAAGTATGTGGTAATTATTAATTTTTGATAATAAATATTTTTTTCTTCAAAGAACCTCTTCGCGTCATAACCAAAATTATCCTCGGAAAATTTTCAATGGATGTTGTGTCTCGAGCGTAGTTTGCAACACTCGAGGTGGAAGCTTGCTGCATAATTTATGCTGCGGTGAGGGTCTTAGCGATTTAGGGTCTTAAGCTAAGTACACACTGAGGGCGAGATTAATATGAGAGTACTGAAACACGGCTGCATTAAAACTTGATGCTGCCTCTAATCGGCTGCGATTAAGTAAAGTGATTGTATTGTCATATTTGTAGACAATAACCTGGACGCTGAGGTGGTTAAGATTGCAAAATCTGTACTGGTAGGCGACAGACTGTCAACCTGTCACTATTTTGGGGTATTGTATGGCCCATGCTGCCAGATGTGGCTTTATGTGTAACCAAATGGTACCTAAAGCTCTGCTCAACCTCTTTTGGGATCATTATACGTGATTATATTATATGTATGTATGTAATTTTAATTTTGTGTATGTAATTTTAATATTGTAAAATTTGAGCGTCTGACTTTATTTTTGTATTTTGATTCTTATATTTACGTTTTTTATTGCTGTATATTCCATTGACATGTAAAATTACGCACGCCTGTAACTGCATAGCTGAATAATGCACTTAGTAAGAACTCTAACCGAGTATATTGACTTATTCATGCAAATAAACGATTTTATTATTATTGTTTTTCATATTTGGTAAACCGAGAACTGAGAGAAATCGGAGCCAATACCCTAGTATTGCTATTAAATTCGATTTGCGACGCAACGAGTGTTTCTGGATAACCTCAGAAGGATAACAGTCCGTTTCCCGCAAAGCTACAGTCGATCGGCGCCGTAGTCAAACGACAATTAGACAGTCGACAGGCTTTGTTCACGACGAGCCCGCTGCAATATTTGGGGTGCGATTAATTTCGATATTTCGCCAATCACTATCGGTTATTCGGCAGCACATTCGAATCCTGATTGCTTTTAATTTGGGATTTAGACAGAGTTCTCCGTCAAAAATACGACGGTCGGGGAATTGTTTTCTAATTTTAGTAAGACTTTATTATATAACTCGGAGTTTCATCTGAGTTCTTGCTGGAAAAACACGTGCTGTGAGACTCCAGTTATAAGTTAAATTATTATTAGGCATAGTCAATTATTATTTCGTATACTAAAGTAAAATTTGATCCCCTTTTTTAATGATTGCTTTTTTCTTTCTAGGCCTTTTTTATAACCACACCGAAGTAGAGTTTTGGATAGAACTTAATGCAAAATTAACTAGAAAAATTAAAACCGGGTATACTTAAGTCTTTTTTTTGATTTAGTTAATTTCTCAGTTAAAACGAAGCAATCAATGAAAAAAATGCCTGTTTAGATTTTTTTGCTTGCTAGTTTTGCAAAATTAAAATTATTTTTTAAATAGATATTAGTTTTAAATTATTATTGAAAAAACTCTCACTGACATTGACTAAATTCGTAACTATTGATAGACATTTTTACTTTTCTGAATAGGAAGGTTTACAAGTAGTAAACCCATATATCAATAATTAATAGAATATCATTAAGAAATATTACAAGGTTGAATTTTTTTCTAAAATTTTTCTATCGGATTTCTTTATTTAATTAACACTTTATTGCACTTAAAAACACAAAAATATCAAATGAACAGTGATTCAGTCTGCAAAGGCAAACTTATTTCTAGAGATCTCTTCATCATCTTACTATAGAGTTCAAAGTCTAATGAAGAAATTTTACATTTTGTCGTAGCCTGATCTGCCGTCGTCTCTACGTAAAAACTTCGTTCAAATTTATAATTAAATCACTTTCTGTACAAGTTTTCAAAAAAAAAAATATAAATTATATTTATTATAACTATATAAATGGATCTGGACCTGCGAACACATTGCTCGCAGACCTGGACCCACCTTTACTGGTACTGGCTGATCACGGTCACAGAAAACTTTGATTATTGGCGTTGCCACGTAAGCGATATAGCACTGCTTAATAAGTATCAACAGTTAAGAATTGAGTTAACTGCCATAATTTTCTGTAATATTTATAAAAATATTTTTATTTTATTTCAGGCTACAAAGGCCTATTCAATAAATACCTTATAATCTTAATATATATAAATTACGCGTCACGTTGTTTGTCCGCGATGGACTCCTAAACTACTTAACCGATTTTAATCAAAGTACTCCGTGTGCAGTTTGATCCAACTTGAAAGATAGGACAGTTTTTATCTCGATAAGTAGTCCTCATTTTTTTTAAACTGCAATTTCAATGTTATAGGACAGAAGTAAGAAATTACCACAGCAACGAGTGGCCGGGACAGCTAGTATTACATAAATTTGGATAGTAAATAATACTTAGATTATTTTAGTTGACACTTAATTAACACGATTTGACTGCGACGTGTGACGTTTCGTGGTGTCAGGTAGACGACCTCGGAAACGCCGGAACCTTACACCTTTCGGGCGGAATTCTTCCGTCATAAAAGTCGACCAACATAATACGAATACACATAGTAATTGTTAGCGTCGGTGGCGTTGTGCGTAAGAGCGTCGTCTCCCACCCGGGAGGCATCGGTTCAAACACCGTCACATACCAATGTGTTTTCAAAATTTGAATTCATATGTATGTACAATCGTCGCTTTTATGGTAAAGGAAAACATCGTGAGGAAACCTGCATACACACCTATGAAGAAATTCTCAGGTTGTGTGTGAAGTCGACCAACCCACACTTGGCCAGCGTGGTTGACTGAGACCTAATCACCCATAATGTGGGGTAGGCTCGAGCCCCTCGGTGGGGACATTATATGAGCTGGCGATGATGACATAGTAATGTAGTATATGTATTATGTAATATTAATGTATTATGTAATATATTATCTTATACAGTGGATAGAATATTTAAGTCAAAGATCATGAATTAGGCTTCTAACTTATTTCATGATCACTCGACTATCCAGGCAGTGTAGACTGCAATGTCAGTTTATTTGTTATTCTTATACATTTTATTACTTTTAAACCTTATTCAGATCCCAGATTAGCTGTATAAACACGATAAAATAAAAATATACAAACATAAACGTCAGCTCCATTGTTATGGATCCAAGCTGAGGAGCGGTGGCCCAGTATCTTGTAATATGGAAATCACAAAGACCCGAAATAAATATGGTTTTACCAACAAATGTTTTGTGGATGAGAGAAACATTGTTATCTTGTGTATTTAACCCTATACAAAGACAGATTTTTTTTCATAACTTTAAGAGATAAAAGTAAAAATAGGGTAAGATATTTTAAGAGAGGAACTGAATTAATACATTTGCCATATGATGCCGGCAGAGTAAAATGTATCACCCATATGCTCCAATGGATGTCGTAAAAGGCGACTAATGGATCAGATGGGGTATTGATCACCTTATACTCCGTTCACCAATCCGCATCGGGCAAGCGTGGTGGACTACTGACTATACCTCCTTCGAAGCAGAGACCTTGTGTCCAATCAATGGGTCGAATTATAAAGGCTGTTATGATGATGACTGAATTAATAGAATTTGTAATAAACCAAAATCAGAAGTATTAAATAATCCCAACAATCGCCAATACGCCAAAACTGTGTACCTACTCCATTTTTCCAAGTCCCAATCACCTTCCAAACTCCCCAATTCCTGCCCGGTCATGGCTACAATGAACAATATTTACATTGATTTAAAATAACCGCAGACCCTTATTGCCTCTGCGATAACACCGCAGTACAAACTGTTCACCACTGCCCCAAATTTAATAACACCCACATAGTGTTGCCCAAATTCAGTCTTGGTCTTGCAGTCTTGGTCTTGGTCTTGCAAAAATGCAAGACCAAGACCAAGAACAAGACCGCGTATTTTTAGCAAGACCAAGACCAAGACTGACCGTGCAAGACTTGAGCAAGAACAAGACTAATCCCGCAAGACTCTTGCGTCTTGCAGCTAGGACTTAGCGCTATTTCACGGAGTAGTTAGGTATAACAGTTCTGTGTATAGGTACGCTTAGGAATTCTATGAGACGCAAAAAACTGTATCAAAGAATATGAAAAACTGGACCTATGCGCATTACGACCAATACCTACTATAAACATACATAGTTAATAAAAAAAATCCATTAAAATCAAACAGAGTGCATGCATAGTTTTGTTTTAACCATCGGCACTTTGATAATGTGGCATCAAAGGTTTTGTACTGACTTCTCAAAGAAATGTTTTACATGTTTTAGCAGATATAAGCTTATAAAGCGTATTAAGAAACAGTTACTCCCATGGAAAACGGCATATAGCTCAGTTGATAACCATGTGGCAGTTATCGAATTTCTTATCAAATCTTCAGACATTTATTAATCTGATTGGTCTTTACTATGGCTATGTTAATTCCTAAGATCTAAAGTAAACTGTAATAAATAGCAATAGTCTAATAGATAATTGCAAGACTTGCAAGACTCTTACTGCAAGACCAAGACCAAGACCAAGACTGGGAGCGCAAGACCAAGACCAAGACCAAGACCAGGTGTATTGGCGCAAGACCAAGACCAAGACTGACCAAGTCTCGTCTTGTTCTTGCATTTGGGCAACACTACACCCACATACACAATGTATTCTCAGTCTGCAACATACACAAAATAAATAAAAACAACTACATATATACGAATATAATAAAAAAGAAGAAACTACAAACACTTTCATAAACCACATAAACAATATAGTAAACAATCTTAAAAAACATATCAATTCGAATATCATTATAACAGCCTTTATAATTCGACCCACTGCTGGGACACAAGGCCTCTCCTTGTCATCGAAGGAGGTTTAGGCAGTAGTTCACCACGCTTGTCCAATCTGAATTGGTGGACGGAGAATAAGGTGATCAATGCCCCTTTGCTGGTCCATTAGTCGCCTTCTACGACACCCATTGGAGGATATGGGGTGATAATATCCTACTCTGCCGGCATCACATGGCTATAATAAATCGGCATCGCACGCGAATATAAATAATTAATAAATTTCTAAATAAAATAAACAATATAATAAGCTAAACTCTTCGCCCAATAAAAAACAACACTCCTATAACATTAGGATAGTCCAATAGCGCTGATATTATTGTAGACAAAAAAAAGTCACTTTATGTTTAAAAAATAAAGAAGATATCGGATTAGCCGCTTGACTTTGGAACAGGCGCTGAGCGCTCCTGCACTGACGCATACAGGGACAAGTATACGTATATCTACGAACAACGCACATTCATGGCTCGCGTTCTTGAGATAAAAATAATATAACACCATGGTGTTCCAAGCGTCTATGGGTTACGATGATCGCTTACCATTTCAGACAAATTGTATAGCAGTTTGGCACCCTTTTGTATAAAAAAGGATTATTAAAGGGACATCTTTCGGACCCATTCACTTCGAGCAGCAAATCCGCTGATCAATATCTCCCGTTAAAAACATTCTCTCGAGTGATGCTAAATTAGTCAAACGATAAAATCACACACAATATTTAGAAGCGAAAATGCAGCGTCATATCGTAATACGTTTCTAAAATTATCCAAACTTTGTACATACTCGTATATGAAGGCAGGTTTTCGGCTAAAAGTTAGCTATTAGAAGTGGTTGCCGCATACGCGAGCCGCATCACAATCGCCGGCTGATGGATTTCATATAAGCCCGGGCTACGCCGGCCTTTCAACACAATCTGAATGTACGCGTATAAGTTTTCTGAACTTATTTATTATTCGTACTCTTTATTTTGGCTTATTTTTATCTCGTTCTCTCACAAAGTAGCTACTAGTGAAATTTTATTTCAGTTTTGTAAGATTTTGTTTTGTACATTTCAATAAAATTGGTTTGTATTAATTTTGTATTATCTACGATGTTTCATTTGCAACGTACAATTTAAAAGAGTGTCACAGTGACCATACACAATTTGTCGCTTGTTGCGGGAGGTACTTCGTAATAGTAAGTGCTTCTACCGGTGAGTGCCTATAGTCTCTATAGCTTTTATTTCTTAATCATTTATTTTACACAGAAAAACAAAAATGTATACGAATTAATAAAAAAATGTTCAAAAGGTTTGGCTTATTAAAAACGATAGGACATTACCTGCAGAAATCTACATTAAACTAATTTACCCTAACCAACACAATAAAATACAACAATATTACATCTTAATTAATCTTTAAATAAAATAAAACGCCCAGTATATGAGTGTGGATTTGAAAAATTTCACGGTATGTTAAAAAACTTAACTAACTAATAAAGATGAGAAGAAATCCTCATGAAAAAGTGTGAGTTGCCACAAAAAGTTGTTGTATGTAATTGGGGATCAAATAGGTTGGATATTTATGTAAAATTATTAAGGTATTCATATACCATACGATTGCATTCCTATACAAGCATTGTATCTCTATATTAGTATTCTAAACAAAAGTTTACGCAGTATATTCAAAAAGCGTCGTAATGTTATCAAAACAAAATATTACCCGGCAAACAGCTAGGGCTCATTTAATTGAGATAATTACGTGAAATAGAACCGTCTGGATGTTCGTTAGTTAATGGTAATGGTCACATGATAATGGAGAGAAACAATTTTATGGTGTGCATTATTAAATGACGTCACGTTGTGTACATCAGAGGGAAATTTTAATAAAGTGCCGGGAAGTTGAACTGCGAACTGCCGAGACGCTTGCGAGATCCCCTACTCACTCCATAATTAATTCAAGTCGCTTCGAGTTGCTGACTGGACCGGTGGTATAATTTGTGCGATTAATTCATTTAGACCACATATTGTTTGGGATGCGTGCACAAGATGTATTTGTAATTCGGATGGATTTTGTTTTGCCAACGGTATGATAATGTTGTTTGAATTTCTAATGCTGTAGTAATCTATCAGTGACAGCGATTTCATCCATCATATTGTTTGCGATCTTTATTTGTATTGTGGAAATACCTGCATGGGTATCGGCATCTGTTATGCGCAGCCGAAAATGTTCAACCCATTTTGGAAAACGCAGCACATTTAATGGAGATTGCTTAAAGCTTATTGTACAACTTTTCCATTTCCCGAAAAAAAGTTTGCGCTTGTTCCGAATAACCGCAAATATAACGATTCAAGAACACTTTTTGTTTCACTCTGGCTGAAAAGTTTTTTGGCGTCTGTAGATTTCACCCAGCCGGGGCTCGTCAATCTAAACTGTGCTTTTAATTTCGAAAGTTTCGCGTTTACCGCATCAAATTAGCCGGTTTTAAACATGTTACTGTTCGCGCGAATCCAGCTCTAACTTTACCTGACACGGAGAGCTCAAATTGCGTTAAATAACTCACTGCTACGGAAATCGCTGCGTAGTGCTAGCTATGAAACTATCTACAGATCAATAGTCCCGCGGTTGTATGCTGTACGTAAATCAAAGCTAAGCAGGTATGTTGCTGATTTATTCTTGGATGGGTGACCCAAAAATTATCTATTCGATTTTCCGCTGTGCTTACATAAAGAGGGCGATTTTTTTGACTGATTATTCCTGTTGGCCGCATATTACTTTCACAGCATCATCGGAGTTGTAGGCGAGGACCTGCGTGGGATCCGTAATGCAAACCTTCTTAGAGGATTCCTGGCATCTTCCGCGGAAAAGTCCCTAGCTAGGGCGTTCGAGTCGAAAGGGTAAAGGTTTACAGGCACGTTCGTCTGAGCTTAAACTGAGTTTAAGGCATAGATTTATAATTACTGATGTTTATGGATTAGCAATGAATCGACTAGAGCGAGATCAAAAAATGCACCAATGTGTAAGAAGTACGCATATGTGCGTGAAAAATAGTACTGCCGTCTTTTCTACGTGACTGACAGGCTGACCTAGGCCGCCTACGTGTACGTGAAATGATCGCGTCTATATATCTCGATCTAATTTGTGTTTTTATTTCACTCTTTCTCTTTTACATTGCCCATCTGCAGTTTCCTATATCTATGATTTGAGGAATGTATTTTTTATTATAACCAAGAATCTAATGTAGGCATTTGGTCATAAAAAAAAAATGAAAAAAGTTAAGTTCGGACCAAATAGCTAGGTCTAGTAACCCACTGGAAGCCTCCTGGTGGCGGATCCTGGTAACGTGGTGGGGAAACTTTCTCGGCGGGTGTGTGGCTTTTGATGTCAAGTGTGTCCCCTTGGCATTCGTAGTCACATGCCATCGTCGAGTTGTTTTGGTTTTCCCACCACGGCTAGTTCCGGACGGCCCTTTTCAGGGCCACAACCGCGCCCGAAGTCCCCCGGGTGTGGTCCGATGGCTGCTTCCGGTGTCCTCGTCAGGAGGACGCGCCACGTCGAGCAGCCGTCGGCGGAGGAGTGGCTGCTGGCCACCAATTGGTGCGAGGAGTGCCTAGACGGGCAGCGTTGGGACAGTCTCGGTGTAATTGCGTACACGTGCGCAGATCCCGAGCCGTCCCATAATAGCGCACTGGCGGTCAGGCAGAGAAGGATGTTTAGTGGGTATGGAGGGAAAGCCTTTACCTCGACTCCCACATCCCCTGCGGTTGGCACCACCCCGCAGGGACGATGCGTAAATGAATTTGAACTCACCGTCAGCAAAAAAAGTCTAGCCAACCCAAATAACTTTACGAATAAAGGCAGACTTTTCTGAGTCAAAAAGTAATTTCTTTACATTAAGAGATGGTAAATAAGCTTGCGGACCACCTGGTGTTAAGTGGTTACCGTCGCCTATAAACACTTGCAATGTTAAGGGTAAGTCACTTAACACTGCAAGTGCATTGCCTTCCTGGGGACTTAGATGATATGCCTTCCATGCCCAGTAATTACACTGGCTACCTTTCCCTTCAATTCGAAACAGTGAACTGCTTTACGGCAGAAATAAGAAAGGCAGTGGTACTTATCCAGTTCGACCCTACATATTTGTCTCCCACCTAGTGAACTAAGTGTGTGTATGACCTTAAGACTACTCACTTCTTTTTATCAGGGTGCAAAGCATTTAGGCAGTCTATCGCCATTTCCCGTAAAACCAACTTTTACTGCTGTATTGAGCGCTATTTGTTTCATACGATCCCCAATTGTGTAAACTGTACAAATTGTTACAAATAGCGGTGTTTGCCGTCGGAACTCGTACAATACTCCTTTTTAATTTACCGCGGGACCCTTTCAGGCAAGTTCCGCTGCACTTCGCCCAGAATTTGCTCTGTTTGTCAGTTCCATTGCCAATTGGTTATCAAGTCTCCGCATCCGCTGTTTATTTGCTTTTGCATTTTCGAATGTATTTATAAGATTCAATAATGCTTAAATTATGTCATACTAATTGTAATCGTCTGTTTCAAAAGTTCGTAGCAGATTCTACTCGGCAGTTACCTAAATTGATAGTTTTGTATTGGCGAACTTTTCAGTAAACGCTACTGGGAACTTACTTGGTCATTGTGAAATAGGTCATATGATACTTAATTAATGACTTAATTAATGATGTGCTATATCAGGGAAAAACTGGGTCAATATTTCTGGAGACAGGGAGAAATGGAAGAAGATGGAGGAGGCTTTCACCCATCATGGGATCCCAGACTGTCATCAAATATTGAAAAAAAAATTGTTAAATAGGAAATAAAAAAGCTTTATTATTATTTATATGGCACTGCGGGCACACGTTCTTAGTAACGATCACGAGAGTTACGCCACCTAATGTGCGGTCGGTACTCGGATGGGTGACCGAAAATTTTCAACTATATTTTTTCCCCGTGCTTCGGAAGGCAGGTTTCCCCGTGCATTGGTGGACATCAAGCGCATCCATAGCAACGTTAATATTCTACCCGCTAGTAAAAGTAAGCGTTTGGTTACCGAACAATTATTGTTAAATTATTAAAAATAACAGCGGTCGCTTAGCAACCACACACTGGTAGGGCGATCTGCAACTGTGAATTGAATATTGAAACCTGAGATTGAAACACACATCGCCATAAATCAATCAATAGGAACAATATTAATAATAAATACATTGATTCGCTCAAGATTTAAAGTTCTTATTTAATGCAGCATTTGAATATTTATACGATTTATGTAGTTCGATAATACCTACGACCAAACAATCAAGACATATATCTCCATACTCTGTATGCGGCGTAAAATTTAGTGCCATAAACATTGCATGTGTTTATTATTTGTATCGAAACCGTCTAGACGGTCTCCTGATTTATACGACCCTTGCCAAGAATAGCTCACTAAACAGTATTAACTACCATCTTTTAAACCGCACTAGAATTTGAAATTATTTTAAATTCTATTTCCACAGACATAAAGCTTGGATTTGAAATATGCAAGAAATAAAATTCAACATACAAGTAAAGTTTGTATCTCAGAAAACAAGAAAAAGCTAAGATTTCTGTACTTATTTTGGCCACCATTCTTACGTTGCAACTTTTTTACAACTTGTTCATTTTTATTGGCTTCGTAAGCAAAATTGTTGCAACAGAAATTATGTGAACTGTACGAAGTTTTTAAATTCTGGTTTTGTTTTGTTTTTATCACGTAATTTTTAGCTTACGTCATAACTGCGATATATCATCAATAAAAAAATAGTGGTACGTTTTATGCTACGATCTTAGAAGAAAAACAAACTGCCCGCTTAGTAACTTTACATTTACGTGCAAGGGCTAGGGCTAATAGTTATGTGATTTAAAACAGCAGCTGTGATTTGAAAAGCTTTCGAAGAGATTTTCAATGACCTCCGGTTTTAGGCAGTGAGTTTTCAGTTAGTTTGCTTAGGCCCCGACTGCAATTTGTAAATTAGCCGACTAGCAATTACGTGTATTCTCACTAGTCCCTGTGGAGTAGTCCCATGATGGGACTACTGGTAATTTTTTCCCAGAGGTTCCACTGACTGCACTATTAAGATTTCAATTCCCAGTAGTCCCTTGTGATACTCATGCAGACTCACAAAACGAGTAGTTTATATTTAGTTATTTATAATATCATTATCATCATCGTAACATGCCACACTTATTATAAGGAATTCGACAAAACATCAAATAATTGTCAACAGAGCATGACTTAATCTAAGGAGCATGAAACATAAAAAAATGTGTTGGAGTCAAGTTGGAGTAATATTTGTGTTGTAATTAGTACCTAGTAGGTACCTATGTGTTCCATTTCATAGTCCGAAAGTAGATACAAACCTTTTTTTTTAAGAATTTCAAAAAACATACAAAGCCGGGTCGACTATGTAGGCCAAATTGTTCCTGAACCTCTGGGAAAAAAATACCAGTCTCCCATCATGAGACTACTCCACTGGAACTACTGCGAATAAAGGCACGACATAAGGGCACGGGGAACTCGGTCGATAGATGCGACCTCTGGTTTGGTTTTCCGCGGTGGTGTCATGGGAGGCAGCGCCGCCCTGTAGAAGCTAGCGCCTATTGCCTACACGACACAGCCGGTCCCAATCATGCCTGCTCCCTCGAACCGGGACCGGCATGACAGATGGCTACGGCCTTAGGTAAGGGGACAGATGGCGTGGACATCTGGCTTAAGCTGCGCCGAGTTTCACCCAAGCCAAACTTGGCACTACCATGGGGGCCAGGGGAAAAGGCCCTTTTCAGGGCCGGTGAAGCCTTGTGCCCGGTGGCGGCCGGTCTGCAAGACTGGCGGTCGTTTGTCCCGCCGGTCAGCGGACACAAATGAATTAAAACGGTTGGGCCCTGAGGTTGGGCCCGAAAGGGTGGGCACACACGGGTGTCACGATCCCGGGATGCTGTCACTACGACAGCATCCCGTGCCTTGGCAGGATGCACGGAGAGGATGCTTAGTGGGGAGGGGGGAAACATCTGGGGTCCACGTTCGGAAGCCTCCTCGTTACGGACCCTGGTAAAGTGGTGGGGAAACTTTCTCGGCGGGTGTGTTGCTTTTGATGTCAAGTGTGTCCCCTTGGCATTCGAAGTCACATGCCAGCGTCGAGTTGTTTTTGTTTTCCCACCTCGGCTAGTTCCGGACGGTCCTTTTCAGGGCCATGACCGCGCCGGAAGTCCCACGGGTGCGGTCCGATGGATGCTCCCGGTGTCTATGGAGGTATGGAGGGAACGCCTTTACCTCGAGTTCCACGTATCCCCTGCGGATGGCAGCACCCCGCAGGGACGATGCGTAAATGCATTTGAACTCCCCATTAACAAAGAAGGGCCTTAGTCAACGCTGGCTAAGTGCGGGTTGGTCGACTTCACACACAACCTAAGAATTTCTTCATAGGTGTGTGCAGGTTTCCTCACAATTGTTTTCATTCACCGTAGAAGCGTCGCAGCATACATACAAATTCAAAATTTAAAAACACATTGGTACGTGGCGGGGTTCGAACCGGTGCCTCCCGGGTGGGAGACAACGTCCTTACGCACTACGCCACCGACAATTTTTGTTAATATTAACGTATTACTGTTTGTTATTACCAAATAAATAAAAAACACAGGCGCCATCAAATCTATGCATATGCAGAATCTCGAATAATCGAATTTAATACAGACGCTATTATTATTCAGAAGTTTTTTTTTACAAAATCTTTATTATGATATGGACTGTAAACCCAAATCAGGATAATTAGGATCGCGTCAAACGCACGAACGCCATCATTAATTTTTATAAAAGAAAACCTTTTGTTCATTAACCAGAATTTAGGTTACCATTAACTTTAGACAAATTTAAAGAAGTTTTGCTGGTACCCGTTTCCTCAAACAGTATTTAAGAGTAGGACTCGTCAAAAGAAGACAATTTTCCTCTATAATTATAATAAAAATTATTTGCATTGGCGAAAGTACTTAAAAAGTAAATAGACGTTGAAGCCTTTTAAAAAATAAAAATAACTAAAATACCTATACATAATTGGTTATTAAAAAATCGGGAGTGGTCTTCCCTTGCCTTTCTCGTATACCGGAGACGACTCAAAAGTTGATAGAATTCTTATATTTTGATGTCATACATGCATGTTAAATTTTGGTCACCCATCCGAGTACCGACCGCGCACTTGGTTGCTTAACTTTTATGATCGATGACTCAAAAGTTGTTATAAATCCTATATTTTGATGTCATACATGCATGTTAAATTTTGGTCACCCATCCGAGTACCGACCGCGCACTTGGTTGCTTAACTTTCATGATCGATGACTCCAAAGTTGTTAGAAACCTTATATTTTGATGTCATACATGCATGTTAAATTTGGTTGCAATAAGTTAAAGCATACTCGAGTTATCGTTTAGAGACACAGGCAATTCCAAAAACGGTATTTTTGGATTCAGGGAGGTCCAAAACGTCTAAATCCGTTAAAATCTCGAGGTCGAATTTTTTGACGATTACAAGACTTCCTGTAAACTACGTATACGAGAAAGTAAAAATGGAACCAACCGTTCCTGTAAATTAAGTTGACTTTAAGGTAAATTTTTGCAAAATTGTAAAACGTAAAACTTGATTCAACAGTGTTCTAGCAATTCGTGAGCTATTGTTCAGTAGTTGATGGTTCCAGGTTAAGTTCTCATCCACTTTTAACCTTATCACCACCTAACACTAGATGAGATGAAAAACAAGAGCTTCTCCTCTCCATATATTGAATCAATAGAAATGTGCAAACGAAATTTAAATAGGAAAATAAAACAAAAACAAGAAAGAAACCTCATGATTAAGTGCTGGCATGGGACTCGATTCTTTTTCTTATTTTTCTTTTCTATTCAATTTGATACATTTTTCAAACATTGCAAAATAACTGTACCTCTACAAATAAATTCAATGTGTTCAATCACCAGAATTTCTCACAAAACTAAACGAAACAAAATGTGAACTATTTTTGAATTGAAAATGAAATATCGGTGCCGTAGTAATTAGCAGACGTCAACTATTTGCGATCCGCATAGTGGAAACTAAGTTATAGGCAGCCCATAAACTCCACTAACAGCTACCAATTACCCAACCAACTTTGAAACAGTGCTGTAGTATTTTAAAATCTTCGAAGTTTCGACTTAGACCCACATCAGCGGCGGCAGTGTTATCAAATATGCAACGCTGCCCTGAGTACGAAAGCCTCTAGACGTAAACTGAAAATCACGATGCTATCTTGACAGCCCAATACGTCGGTCGCCGCCGACCCGATGGTGTCAAAACTATTTTGGTGGCTCTGATAGAATTGGGATATACATCGTTTCTGTGATTTATTCTCGTCGCAGCCGAATAAGGTACATTCGTTTGACTTCGTCAGAATTTTATGCACGGTTGTTCTTGGGACAAGAATACTTACTGTTGTTTCATTTGAAACTTTGCTGACCTAAATATTTCTAAGATTGAGCATTGTTCATTTTACTAATAAATTGGGCCGTGGTGTTAAATAAGGGCGCACAGTAGATCTTTTTGCTGTTGGCTGCAGACATGGCCTTTATAACGTCACCTGGGTGTTTAAAAAGCATTCAGTGGGTCCTCAAGCCAGTAAGGTAAACCTCCCTAGAGCATTTTTGTCTTCTAGAGGAAATTCTTCTACGGGGTAGTCTCACTACCGATTGTAGTCTCTAGGGCGTTCGAGCCCGAAGGGAGCGGAACGCCTGTGGGTATTTCTAAGGGCTCGGACCTCAGCTCAGGCGCGCCTTTTCGTGCAGAGATAAGTGTGAAGCGCTCCGTACAGTGTATAGCGCAATGTACGTGAACCGGTGTGCGGGAGCGCGGGAAGTGGTATGGTAAATTCTACTACTGAATTTCGAAGTACGTAATTTCAATGTTTATCTAATATTTCGGAAGTATATAAGTAGGTAAGATTTACGCCAGTTCGAAAGTACGGTACGGTAGTGAAGTATGAAATGCCGACGTATGTTAGTTCCAAATTAATGTTAGTACCGCCTACATTAAACTCTGGCTCAAAGGTCGGCCCAGCTTGGTCATAAAAGAAAATAACCCTGAAACAACCGGTCACAGAAATATTATTATTAAGCAATAAATAGTGTTACTTAAACTAAAAAAGCGAATTACTTTTAACAACTGCTTTAATAGAATAAAATATAAAAAACACGTTGAACACGATATGGAAAAGCAAGAGAAAAAAAAACACAAACGTAAACAGCTCCTAGCAACGCACAAAAAAATGTTTTTCTTTCATAGACGCGGAATATAAAAATAGGTAGCATTCGCCACCAATAGTAAAAATATTATATGCAGGTAAATTGAGTATTAATATGATCGATTGGAGATGGTATATTAAGGAACTACCATATTATGTCGGCATTTCATACTTAGCTACCGTGCACTTTCGAACTGCAAAAATTTACAGTTTAACATACAGTAGTGGAGTCGCGCATAAGTGAGTATTGTTGTGCGAAGGATGAGGTGGAAGTTGCGCAATAACGCTAGCAATGGAATTGTCCTGGTCGAGCAGGATGGTTCTAGGTCGCGTTTGTAATCGAAACATAATCTAAAGTTCAAACTACTAATGAACTGGGGGAATCAGAAGAGGATCACAGTTATGATTCTCTCATTATCCGCAATTTGGTAGCAGGTACATGAGTATCTTTGAAGCACAACAAGCGAATAGCTGAGTAAGCGGTCTCTTGTAACAGTCTCTCGTAAAGTCACCTCTAGATGACAGTAAAATGAAAATTATCTGCCTACACACATGTTCATCCAAATCCGCCAGAACCTATTTAATTTACCACCTATTTCATATTAATAAAGTGTACTAAAAGTGGACGCACATTTAGCCGAGACGTGTAGCTGGTGTTTCACGGCGGCTACGCTGCCACCGGTGGCAGTCACTGACCACTTTCGTTTGCACGGTACTAAAGTACGAGGCGTGTGGTAACCACCGCTTTGCGACCACCGACCACCGGTGGCGGCCATTGATCACCTTCGTTTACACGGTGGTCCATTTGCGCGGAGCCTTAAACTCCGAAAATTATGATTTACCAATCATTAGTTACCCATTTCAAGTTTTGATGCAACATAGGATCTACGCATTTCAATCACAATACAATATCAATAATACAACAGTACTAACACATTAAGCCATTGTTCACGATTCGAGACCAACAGGTCCGATATATCGACACAATGCCTAAAGTCGTTATCGATTTGAAAGGCTATGCGCTTCGAACATTTAAGTGTTCCGATATCGAATATCGATATCGTATCGGGTAATGTAAAATACTTTCATGTGGAAATTCTCTAAAACCTGGAGTGCCGTCGTAATGAATGTTAAGTCTCGGTGTGATATGTGATATCTCACTCAAGGCAGTTACATTATTTCGCCTCGGAATAAGATATATTTCAAGTCAAGTTATAAATTTAAAATAAATTACGCTTGAGATATTTTCTTATACTATGAATCATGTTTAATAGACTTTAGTAAATTCAAAGATTTTATCATTCTTTCTACTTTAAACCACCTTAAATAATTAGCTAATGTCAGCCTTATTTTTTACCAACAGAAACATAAAACTACAAAAAAGTGTTAATTGACTGTGGTCTTCTGTTAGGTACGATCAACATCAGAAGTAGATAGAACAGAAGTAACACTTTAGTACTTTCTCATGATAATGAATTTTTTTTTTGTGTTTGTACGAAAGCATTTCACCACACTCTGACCTGATCTTGTGCGAAGATTTGACCTACGATGCTACATGCTTACCTAGAAATAGCCTATTCAGTCTTGCCTTGAAGACAACGAAGTTATAAGTATTAGGGAACACATCAGCAGGCAACAAGTTCCACTCCTTAACTGTTCGAATTATAAAAGAGTTAGCAATTCGTTTTGTGCGGATGGTATCATCAACAACATAAGGGTGGTAATTTAACCTGCGTCTTGTGTCCCGGTAGTGAAATGGGGCTGATGGAATTAATTAATGTAATTCCGTCGCATACGCTCCTAAGTGTATCCTATAAAATATCAATATACTAGCTACTTTTCGACGATGGTCGGGACTTGATAGCTTGGCGACTATGAGTGTTGGGTTGCCAATAAGTCGCTTAGCTCTTTATTTCTTTTCTCTGGTGGTAACTACTACTGCATAAGCGCTCGCGTTGCTATGACATAGTCTAAAGCAGTGTTCCGCAAATTGTGTACCGGGGCACACTGGTGTACCGTGTTCATTAGTTGGAGTGCCTCGGAAAAATAAGGTTATCTCTAATACCAACTTACTCAAATGGCCACAAAACACACGAGCGTGCGACCGAGGAGTTTTGTTTTATTGGATCATAGAAAAAAAATATTTCACTAGCTGTGCCCGCGACTTCGCGACGTGTTCGCGTGTTCGATGTTATATAGCCTATAGCCTTCCTCGATAAATGGACTATCCAATACCAAAATAATTTTTCAATTTAAATCTGTATATAGGTCCTGAGATTAGAAACAAACTCTTCAGCTTTATAATATTAGTATACTCGTAGATTTATGTTTTCCAATTTTCTAGATGTACCTTGAAGACAAAAACTTTGCGGAACACTGGTCTAAAGTGTTATTATACTTTTCATGCTATCTGTCTGTACTAATTCGCACGCTCCAAATTCGAGTGTCTACTTTGCTGTGCCTGACCTCAACTAAACGTTACACATTAAAAACTAATTTTGCTTACACAAATAAAGTAACAAGCGAACATTACAAAAGCGTATATCAAACTCCGTAGAATAGATTGAATGATTCAATGGGTAATATCATACAAAACGGGAAACTGGGGATATACAGCGGGCGACAATGGAAGAAGCCCGTGGGTCACGTGGGGGGGTCACGTTGGCGGTGCACGCCGCTGCACGTGCCCATCGATCCTCTTACAGGACCGCCGACCGATACTGAACTTTCTTACTTCTGCAAAAAGTCACAGTGAGGAAATTGTTGTACAACATTTTGTGAGCGTGCTCTAATTACCGAGTTTCTCAGTTTTGTACTATTTGGCTCTATATCCATATGTCGCAGGAATTTTATGAAAAAAAAAAAACATGACGCCCGCGTTGTGGTGGTGGAGTGGTCAGTAACGCTGCCTAGACATCGGGCGGTCCGTCTAAATGCTACTGTGATGAACACGAACATTTGTTGACGCTAGAAAATTGGTGTGAGTGTGGAAGCATATTATTATAATTTGTTTGAAAGCGCATTTTAGACACGGCGTTGTGAAACTGGCCTTATGAAATGTGCCGAAGGCATAATGAAGGTGCATAAGATTATTAGACTCTCCCAAAAACACTCTACCCTGCTAGATCATACAAAATAACTCTAAACTTACTGTAGGCCCTTTCGGTAACTTTTTTGACCGTTGAAATTGATGATCACCCAGTCAATTACATATTCGTTGCTGTTTTTACACTCCTGACTAGTACTAATTTCAGAAAATAGGTTACTTGACTAGTGGTCGAGATTTTAATGGTCCAGCAGCCACCTAAGGCAAAATTTCATACAAATCAGGCAAAATATGTCGTCACCCGATCGTAGTTGGGCAGATTGTGATATGCCCGGGCATATCGTGATACGCCGCAATTATGTCGTAGGTAACTCTCCTACAAACAGTCCACTCCGGTTAGCCATAAAAAGACCCTCTTGATGCTTGGCTATCCACAACCGTGCGTTTTTCGCGCAATTTCTTACCGCGGACCACAAGACTGTGGAACCAACTTTCGCCAGCGGTGTTCCCGTACCGATACGACCTGGACATCTTCAAAAAAAGAGCGTATTCCTTCCTTAAAGGCCGGCAACGCATTTGCGATGCCTCTGGTGTTGCAAGTGTCCATGGGCGGCGGTGATCACTTACCATCAGGTGAACCGTCTGCTCGTTTGTCCCCTTTTCCATAAAAAAAAGACCCTAAACATACTGACCAATCCTGACCACTACCATTTTTGTAAAATGAGTTACTCGACCAGTGGTCGAACTTTTTATGGTACAGTACTTCACAATCGGCCCACGATATATCAGCAAAGCTCTTATAATTCGACCCACTGCTGGGACACAAGGCCTCTCCTTGTTATCGAAGGATGTTTAGGCAGTAGACCACCACGCTTGCCCAATGCGGATTGGTGGACGGAGTATACGGTGATCAATACTTTGCTGATCCATTAGTCGCCTTCTACGACACCCATTGGAGGATATGGGGTGAAGCTATTCTACTCTGCCGGCATCACGTGGCTATCATGGTATAAAAGTCGCTCTTTTTGTATGTGCGCTTGGAACTTTTAAACTATGTAACGGCTTTTCGGTTTTCTGCAATAGATATAGTGATTCAAGAGGAACGTTATAATATGTAAATATAATACATGATATTCATACATTTATAGTCGAAAAGCCGAGAAATTCCGTGTTAAGCTGGGATGGATCGAAGGTTGAAGGTAAATGATTCCTAATTAAGGTATTATGTAAGTAAAAAAAACAATAGGTATAGTGCAGCCAAGTCGTCAAAAAATATGTTTACATGGCTTAAATATGCTACTAAACCTGAAAAAGAGTAGCTTTTGTTTTCTAAATTCCGGAATTAAATATAAAAATATAGTAATTAAATAGTTAAGTAGGTATGTAATAATCAAAATTGGTTTTTATCTGGGTATGACATTTTTTTCCTTATTTATAAGGTAATAACTTCCATGTTTGTAAATACGTCGAATTTCTTCCTTATTATAAAGTGGTAATTTGCAATCTTCAAAAGTTTTTTAATTACTAGGGTAATGTTTTACTAAAGTCAACATGTACATGAAATTTAATATGAAATCGCTTAATGGCTAGCATTGGTACAGAATTTTGTAACAACACAAATATTATGATAAAATAATGCTTCCAACAAAAAGAAAATTGCATTTCCGATGCTTTTCTTAGCATTGAACTCCAGAACTCGAGCAGAGCCAAACCAAACCACGGCAGTTTCAAAACGTGTTTATATATTACTAGCAACCAATGCACTTTCATTTTAGAAAACGAATACTCCACGGAGAACTCCATAAATATATTATTACTGAAATTTGAAATTGTGTAAAATAAGCGGTCTCATTTTCAAGCAATTCATGATTATTACGTTCGGATGGCAGTGGCTGTGAGCCAAGATGCGCGCGCAGTACAACTCCTTTATGTTTATGGTTTGGCGTACACGGCATCTTGGTATCAATTACGATATAATCATTATATACTTATTAAGGAGATAGCTAATGGAAAATAAAATAGTTAAAAATATGTACAGGAAAAGACATAAACAGTCAAACGAGAACCATATATTCTGCTCACCATCATAACATTTTTATTCCTTTAGACTATACCTGGGAAATTGATAGTTACGATTTTATTGCAGGTCAGTCATATTTTTTTTTACTTTTTTTTTTGGTTAAATTTTCCCTGTTACGGGACGGCAAAGGGATCTTGCCCATACAGCCAAGTCTTCAGTTTCATCTTCTTTCTTGAGTTTTACATTAAAATGTAGGTGCCAGACTTTTTAATGCATCTAGGGAGTGCTTGGCGTGAAATGCATGGTACAGACCTCATGATGGTGACCGATGAGAATTGTATAGTGGGATTTCCAATCACTATACAATTCTCAACGCCACATACACAAAACCTTTATTTCAATGATTCCTCATAACTGTTCGTCAACACGGATGCTTATGCAACAAAACGACACCACTTTCACTGCACAAAATCCACTCCAAAGCAATTTTGAATTATCGAAATAAAGATCGACATCCAGACGCCATGATTTCTAAAAAAAAACAAAAAAAAACCTATTACTTTTTTATGAAAACATATTCTAAAAATTATTTCTTAATTATAGTCAATGAAACATTATCCTTTTTTTATTTCTTAACTAAAAAATGGCTTCAAAACGTTAGCGTTCAATGTAGCTCACTCGATGCGCACGGACACAATAGAACGGGGCTGCCGTCTGGCAAAATTATTGCGGTTTTACGAGTTATGTGCGAGTTGAGCGCATTACATTGGGCAGTAAAGTTTGCAATGTTTTTAACACCAAAAAAATAAAAATCATTTCCCAGCAATTATTTTTTGGATTTTATCTTATTTTGATGTACCTATAGAATACATGGTTCTCGTTTGACTGTTCATGTCGTTTACACCCTGTAGATTTATTGTGAAAATGTCATCATCATATCAGCCGAGAGACGTCCACTGTTGGACATAAGCAAATAATACATGCAATCGCTATTACCCCTAGAGGGGTTGAGCAGAGCTTAAGGTAACATTTAGTTACTAATAGAGCCACATCTGACATTAAGGGTCAAGGGGGAAGCCTCTTTTTTACTATGAATGCTCCGTAACGGTGGCTACGAAACTGCTACAGAGCTGATGTGTGCTACGACTTCATGCAGTGCCTCAAGAAGTTGCCAGAATGTCGCCTACGTAAAAAGACAATCATAACCAAAAAGTAACAAACCTTCTGTGAACCGATAACCAAAATTCAACAACCAGGACAGATGTCACACTCTTAAAGTTATAGCACACTTATCTACTATGTAGTATATAAAATTATCACTATAAATTAATAATTGTGCTTATGTGAATTTTATACTACTTATATAAATAGTTATATGGAGTATCTATGACTATAACTTTTGACGGGCATAACGTAGTACTGTATGCAAATGGATTCCTGAACCCGTATGAATAGTATATAACGTCAAATATAGCAATATATGTATAAGCCGAATAATATATGGTTCAAAAACTATGGTAAGAGAGGACAGACAAAAAGTTTGTAGTCAATTACGCTATATTATATTACAGAAAGTTCATAACTAGGTAGAGAGAGAAGCTGGGGTAGTGAATGGTGAGCGTTGTTTGGACAGAAATGGGCCTGGTAAATCTACGCCTGGGGTCACAAGTACCAGGCACTACCCCTGGGTCGCTTCTCTTCATGACTCAGGTTGTTTTTACATTAAGTCGTCTTCAATTCATGCAAATAAATTAATGGTGCTAACACATCCTGCATAGTAAAAGGTTCAAGTAAATTATAAACTAGCGTTATAAATTATAGAATGTTGGATTTAACTAAAGTAAAATCTAACACAGGTTTAAATTGGGGAGTAAGCTAACGGGAGCGTTATGGAAGTTGAGAGGGCGTGGCGAACGGAAGTTGAGAGGGAGATATAAGTTGGGGAAGATAGAAGAATATTAGTAATATAGAAGTTTTACTTCAGTCGTGTGGTCTAAAGCACACTCGTTTTTTTCATAGTAAATAGAGGCGATATGGTTCCAAGCTGATAAGTGTGCTACGACCTTTAATCATCTTAGTAGTCCATGTAAGAAGGCCAAGATAAAAGTAATGATAAAAAAATTAATAAAGGGCATTCAACAAGAGAAAAGTAATAAATACGAGAGACCTATAAAAAGTATGCATATAAACGTCGGTAGACGTAGACGCTACAATACTAAAGGACAAATTACGATACAGTCATCGGACGATATCTTTATACAAATAATACTTGCGGTTTTTATTAAAACCCAGTCGTTGCCAACCCAATTTAGGACTCATTGACGACGTGACACTCGTAAAGGGTAAGATCAAAGATCTCCAAGTGGAGTTGTTTATCGATATTTTTATATATTTCCACAGCACATATGTATGAAGAACGAGTGAGTGTTCGGGTGAAATTCTCGATTATCACGACCGCGACTCCCTACGGACGTGCTGGCGACATCATTTTTTTATAAAGTATTTTGATGTTGAAGATTACTTTTGAACGTCTCCAATAAAACGAGCAGGTTCTCAATTTTACTCTATTTAAGGGAATATGGTACGAATTTGTGCTATTAACATATTTTATTTACCTATCCATACAAAAAAGGTACCTACAGAATAACAATATGCTATTGTAAGTAAAATAAAATTTATCAAACATTCGTATTTTTAGAAAAAGTATTATGATTAAAAGTCTTTCTACAGAGTTTTGTCACAGTATACCAAGAACAGTAATACGTCTTCATACAAACTGGCCGCTATATACATACTGTTCTACAAGAACAGTATGTATGTATATACTGTGATTTTGTGCTCTTTTGTGTAGGCGACAAGGTGGCAACGGCTGTCACTATTTTAGGATACTGTATGGCACATACTACCAGATGTGGTTTTATGTGTACACAAATTTTACCCAAAACTCTTCTCAACCCCCTTTGGTATTATGAGCTGTAGGAATCTGCAGAATATTTATTAGGAAACACGTAGGTTCATCATTATCATAACAGCCTTTATAATTCGACCCACTGCTGGGACACAAGGCCTCTCCTTGTCATCGAAGGAGGCTTAGGCAGTAGGCCACAACGCTTGGTTAATGCGGATTGGTGAACGGAGTATAATGTGATCAATACCCCTTTGCTGATACATTAGTCGCCTTCTACGACAGCCATTGGAGGATATGGGGTAACGCTATTCTAATCTGCCGGCATCACATGATACGTAGTACGTAGGTAGCATGAGTGAAATTCGCATGCAGGCTTGCGACATCGCAACCCACTAGCACAAGGTGACCAGGACAGGGGCCTGATATATGAGCTTTACAATGTCACTAATTCTAGCCTGTGACGTAACTTGTTTTTTACGAAATGTCAGCTTTAATAGCCAGGAGTACCAGCTTAACGTACCTTTCTAATCACAGAGGAAATTCGAGTTGATAAATGTTTCGTGACCCATGCGACCACCGACCACGCAGGTAATTACTTAATTTGTTTATTAGGTTTACCAACAGCTGTTACATCAGATACTTAATAGCTCTTGCTTTCTGTAACGACTGACTGCAATCTTTCGACAGCAGTCAAGACCACCACCATAACGTGCCTTCTGAAGAACGGGGGAAAATAGAGTTGAGAAAATTTCGGTTACCATCGAAATCCCTCTTCAAATTAAAAAAAGAAAAAATATTGAACAAAGTTTTTTACTTTTTTCAATATTTTTACTTTATTACAAATTATATTTATCCAGCGCCAACTAGACAAGAAGTTTTGGTGTCAAAAACAAATGAAAGTCCACAAATGCCTTAAATTACTAGTACTAATATTACAAAGCTGAAGAGTTTGTTTGTTCGAACGCGCTAATCTCAGGAACTACTGATTCAAATTGAAAAAATATTTTTGTGTTGGATAGTCTATTTGTTAAGGAAAGCTATAGGCTATATAACATCGTAACACGCGAACAAAGTTGTGGGCACAACCAGTTTCATATAAAACAAACATAACATATCATTTAGTATTATAAATCTACCCTTTCCTCACAACAAGAAATACGATTTATCTCAATATCCGTCTGTCGAATCAAGATTTCAAAAATACGTCTTTTAAAATCATTGGCAATATTTTATTAGCCAAATATCGAAATTGAAAGCAGATGGCATTTGGCACAGAACTACGTTTTACTATTGTAACAATTGAAGTGAATACGAAGGCAACTACAAAGTTTGCTTTACCTCCATAAAGAAATTTAAAATGTTTTACATAAAAAAAAAGGAATTTATCCTATTCTAGTGCTGAATAGAATTATTATTGCTGTATAGAACTTTGGGTAATATTCATCAATCGCTGTATTTATTGTGTTATCGGAAAACTAATTCCCGGTTCAACTAGCTTTACCTGGGAAACTAGTCGGGTCAAAGCGTAGATTAATCTAGACTTAATCAGCTTAGCCCTAAGATCGAGTTTTGCTGGTAACAAACACCTATTTAAAATCAATTGATTATTATGTAAATACTAAGGGAATTATTAAGGTTATTATTTCCCAAAGAGAGTTGACGTATGTGTATAGAGAGAGGAAGACTGGGAAAAGATGAATAGATTAAAGTGAACGATGCGCAAAGAAGGGTGCTTTGAGATGACGGCTGGTCGAGAACGTTGGAAGAAGAAAACACATTATGCTGACTCCAAATAAAAACAGGAGCAGGGCAGACAAATCAGGATGATTGAGGTCATTATTCCCATTTTTTTAATCTTCAATAGGCTGAGCGTTATACCACAATCATGATGGAAAGCGATGATGAGGCCTAAGGTGGTACACGCTCGCCTAGAAGATGCTTGTTCACTCTGGCCTTAAAGATGTCCAGATTATACTGATCCGGGAAACAGACCTCGACGAGTTCCATTCCTTAGCTGTTCGCATAATGAAAAAGCAACCAAATCGCTTCGTGTGGATAGGAACTACAAAAAAGTGTAAAGGCCTTCGCTGCGCCCGGTACTTCGGTGGTGGAAAGAGGCAAGAGGGATCTTTGTAAAACTCCCGCACACACAAATAAAATATTTGATGATTTTTTTATAAAGACAAAACGTTTGTTTCAGTAATGTGCCTGGGTGCTTCTCGATCTCTCCACCTCACGGCCTCTTGATCCGACGTTTCGGGCCCTTCAGTCTCAGGTCGGTCGTTTCAACTTCAATACAGCAGAATTTCTAAACGAAAGTAAGAGACATACTCGCGGGCGAATTCGTTGACTTTCGAGGTTCGACCGAGCACTCAATGCACTCAATCGAGCCGGGTTTTTTCTTGTTTTTCGTTTTTTAGTTAACTTGCCATTTTCCAAAACATTTCAAATCATTTCACACACACAAACACACCTCTCGCACTAACACCACAAATACTTACACTACCTACATATACACTCACATAATAAATACAAAATCAAAACAAAGTTTCATTAATGTTGTCAAAAATTGTAATGAATATATAAAATCCTACAATACCTAAGAATTATAATATTGTGAACTTTATTGGGAAAGAACTGACTGCTGAAATACAATTCATACTAGTTTAGGAAGTCAGGGCTAGAATTTACTTTTGTACCTTTCTTGGTACAATAAAGATTTTATTATTATTTTCAAATCATTCCAAATATTTTTATAAGAAACGTTCAAGTATTCACTCATTCCTAATATCTATCCGTAACCTGAAATCGCGAATTCATTAAATCAAAGTAAATCAGAATGTAAAACAAATCCCATAATCATTTGAAAGTCGAAAAAGTTGTAGCTACAGCCATCAGTCCCGAAAGCGCGATCCGGCACACCGCTCGAACTTTTAATGAGTATGTACAAAGCTGAAGGTAGTTATCATTTCCGTGCGAGTTAAAATTATAAAAACTCCCAACAATAAGGCTGCACTCGTAAAAATAAACTCGGCCATTGTTCCCGGCGTGTTTGTCCAGGTTGCCGCGGTCAAACGACTGTTTACGTCTATTGTTTTGTCTGTAATCATCCCGCGTGGTCCTTCTGATTATGAGTGTAGAATCCGTGCTTTTTTACCCGACTACGGCGAAGCCAAAAGGAAGGGTAATGATTTTATCAGTGTATGTATGTTTGTATTTACGTATATTCCGCCCTAGCTCTTAAAATATTCATTCGAGCATCATAGGCTACATTCTACATTTTAAACAACTTTAACATGAGGAGGAGTTTATACAATTTTAGACACAAAAACTTGTTATGGTTGCTATGGAACTACGACTCTCATGTCAAAATGATGTTTGATTGTCGATTTCTATTGAATGATTGAAATCGAGTGCAGTTGATTTTACCCACGAAATATAAGCTCCTTGATTTTACCTTGTAAACCCCGATTTTAACCAATTTCATTCCATTCTTTTTTTCCGCAGTCGGGTTACAGTGTTTTACACATTTTTCTTGTTTTGACTGTATATTGCTATTGGCGCCGTCGAGATGGAGTGGTCAGTATCGCTGCATACACGTCAAGCGGTCTGGGTTCAAAGCTTGCGTGGCCGCTTTCCCTTTTCCTTCAATCCGAAACACAGGTGGGCACCTGTGTTTCGGATTGAAGGGAAAGGCAGCCAGTGTAATTACCGGGCATGGAAGGTATATCATCTTAATCCTTGACGGCTTGACGTGTATGCAGCGATACTGACCACTCCATCATGGCCCACCTGGTGTTAAGTAGGTACCGGCCACTTACACTGTAAGTGCGTTGCCATCCTGGGGACTAAGATGATATGCCTTCCATGCCCAGTAATTTCACGGCTGCCTTTCGCTTCAATCCGAAACACAGCGAACTGTTTCACGGCATAATTAAGATCTAAAACTATTATGTAAATTAAAAAATTGCCGTTAACTAGTATCTTATCGTAGTTGGTAGTAGGACTGGTTTTAAGTCCGCCTAGCTTATATATGTAGCAAAAACATACTAAATCAATGGCCAAGCTAGCTACCAGCATCTTATCTGTTGCCATAGCATTAGTGTTAACATGCTCGTATTGTGTTTCAACAGCTATTGAAAAGATAGCCAAAAAGATAACCAGTGCAGTGGTTGATGGTTAAGGCAGAAACTCGCTTCAACCTTCACAGACTTCACTTACCATCAGGCCAAAGTCAAAGTCTAAGTCAAAGTCAAAATTTCTTTATTAATTTAGGTACAATTTGTACACTTATGAAAGTCAATTTTGATGCCATCGGTTCAAGAGTCTACCAGGAGGCCTTGTGACATGAAAGCTAAAGCTGTCTCATTAGATAATAAAAAATAAATTAATTAAAACTAAATAAAATACCCATTACAAATATGGAGAAGTAAAACCTTTCAAAATTATCTATAATGCACTTTTTTGTTATATAAAGCCCGCTGGCGCTATACCGGCGCCTAAGGAAGGTGCGGGGTGAGACGGGGAGAGAGGTCATTCATGCCGCCGTCGGCACTCGCTGTGGCTACTTGTGTATGAGATTATATGTCCAAAGATTTATCTCGTGATATTCAAAGTCTCATTTTTAAAGTAGCCGAATATTTTAAAATTGAGACAGTTCTTCATTTAAATGGACTTTGTTAGTATTTTGAAATAGCCAAAAACCCTACCACCTACCGCTTTGGAAGTACTGTCACATTGGGAGGATGGTCGTACAGTTGGTACACGACCGTTTGTTTACAGGAAGAACTGGATGAACTCGTAAAAATTACCAAAATACTGTACCATTTTGCAACGCTTCAACTACAATTGTCAGCTCTTCCATGTCTAGACATTCAAATGAAATTTTGAAAGGACAAAAACTTAGGTAGAGGTAGTTATTATCGGTCTACTTGTGTAGAGTCTAGGTATAGCAAAGACACCGTGCGATTTATTCCTGTTTTTGTGTTCATGTTCAACGCCAGCCTACTTAAAAAAAAATCTTCAAGATTGATAAAAATTTCAAACTTAAACTTAAACAATAATAATTCATACAAAAAGAGGTTGGTTCCTAACAAAAATCATTAAAGGTCTAAAAGCAATTAGATTACTTAATGGTTTTAAAGTTTATTGTTATTAATTAATTATTTGAATCCTTCGTAGTAGTACTACTTGAAAGTTGATGCTGCTGTACATAGGTCTTAAATTTAGTAGAATACTAAAATGGTAATGCGATCAGTGTCTTTCTGTACCGAGCTCAATAAAGGCTTTCCTTAATATTACATGGCGGTCGGCGAGCCCCGCCCGTCGTTGACCTGTCTTTAACCCCGCTATCCTCTCACACTTCCCAAAAAACAAAACAACGCACAATAAATGTGATGTCAACCTTAATTCCAAGCACTTAAAGGTAATTTTCCTTAAATGTATCTAATTTGTTGCTCACAGTTTTATCGGAAAAAATGCCAATTTCAATCGTATAGCAAGTGAATTAGGTGCAAATCGTTTTGCACGTAATTGCTGCCGTCGCCGCTTTTCTGTGCGAATATTTAATAAAAGATACATCCGTTTGAATATCCGATACAATATTTATGAAAGAACAATAATTTTAAAACATCTCACATAAGGTGAGTTAAAGGTACAATAAAGTGATAAAAAATTCAGCAGCACATAGGGACACTTCAGAGCTGAAGGCACTCCGTAAATGTTTGTGTTTGTCAAATTTGTTTGTAGAGCTTTTAAGTCCTTTTGAGCATTTAGACATATTATGTGAACACAGGTGGGCACCTGTGTTTCGGATTGAAGGGAAAGGCAGCCAGTGTAATTACCGGGCATGGAAGGTATATCATCTTAATCCTTGACGGCTTGACGTGTATGCAGCGATACTGACCACTCCATCATGGCCCACCTGGTGTTAAGTAGGTACCGGCCACTTACACTGTAAGTGCGTTGCCATCCTGGGGACTAAGATGATATGCCTTCCATGCCCAGTAATTTCACGGCTGCCTTTCGCTTCAATCCGAAACACAGCGAACTGTTTCACGGCATAATTAAGATCTAAAACTATTATGTAAATTAAAAAATTGCCGTTAACTAGTATCGATATAACATAAGTTCTCAATGATACTTAAATTCAGATAGATCTAGATAGATATTATTATTCTCATCGGATGGCTTTCACAGCGTCACCAGTTTGTTGAGAATGCGAAGATCTTAGTGAGTCCTCAGTTTCTAGTCTGTAAGGTGAGCCTCTCTAGTGAAACTTTATCTGAAATAATTAAAGGCGTAGATATAACCCGCTTCTTAGTTCCTGTCTCAGCACTCCTTTTGCAAAAATTACTAAATAAAATAATTACGACGGGTTGATATTAAAAGTGTTTATTCAGACATGATTAAAAATTCTACTTCACATAATATGTCTAAATGCTCAAAAGGACTTAAAAGCTCTACAAACAAATTTGACAAACACAAACATTTACGGAGTGCCTTCAGCTCTGAAGTGTCCCTATGTGCTGCTGAATTTTTTATCACTTTATTGTACCTTTAACTCACCTTATGTGAGATGTTTTAAAATTATTGTTCTTTCATAAATATTGTATCGGATATTCAAACGGATGTATCTTTTATTAAATATTCGCACAGAAAAGCGGCGACGGCAGCAATTACGTGCAAAACGATTTGCACCTAATTCACTTGCTATACGATTGAAATTGGCATTTTTTCCGATAAAACTGTGAGCAACAAATTAGATACATTTAAGGAAAATTACCTTTAAGTGCTTGGAATTAAGGTTGACATCACATTTATTGTGCGTTGTTTTGTTTTTTGGGAAGTGTGAGAGGATAGCGGGGTTAAAGACAGGTCAACGACGGGCGGGGCTCGCCGACCGCCATGTAATATTAAGGAAAGCCTTTATTGAGCTCGGTACAGAAAGACACTGATCGCATTACCATTTTAGTATTCTACTAAATTTAAGACCTATGTACAGCAGCATCAACTTTCAAGTAGTACTACTACGAAGGATTCAAATAATTAATTAATAACAATAAACTTTAAAACCATTAAGTAATCTAATTGCTTTTAGACCTTTAATGATTTTTGTTAGGAACCAACCTCTTTTTGTATGAATTATTATTGTTTAAGTTTAAGTTTGAAATTTTTATCAATCTTGAAGATTTTTTTTTAAGTAGGCTGGCGTTGAACATGAACACAAAAACAGGAATAAATCGCACGGTGTCTTTGCTATACCTAGACTCTACACAAGTAGACCGATAATAACTACCTCTACCTAAGTTTTTGTCCTTTCAAAATTTCATTTGAATGTCTAGACATGGAAGAGCTGACAATTGTAGTTGAAGCGTTGCAAAATGGTACAGTATTTTGGTAATTTTTACGAGTTCATCCAGTTCTTCCTGTAAACAAACGGTCGTGTACCAACTGTACGACCATCCTCCCAATGTGACAGTACTTCCAAAGCGGTAGGTGGTAGGGTTTTTGGCTATTTCAAAATACTAACAAAGTCTATTTAAATGAAGAAGTGTCTCAATTTTAAAATATTCGGCTACTTTAAAAATGAGACTTTGAATATCACGAGATAAATCTTTGGACATATAATCTCATACACAAGTAGCCACAGCGAGTGCCGACGGCGGCATGAATGACCTCTCTCCCCGTCTCACCCCGCACCTTCCTTAGGCGCCGGTATAGCGCCAGCGGGCTTTATATAACAAAAAAGTGCATTATAGATAATTTTGAAAGGTTTTACTTCTCCATATTTGTAATGGGTATTTTATTTAGTTTTAATTAATTTATTTTTTATTATCTAATGAGACAGCTTTAGCTTTCATGTCACAAGGCCTCCTGGTAGACTCTTGAACCGATGGCATCAAAATTGACTTTCATAAGTGTACAAATTGTACCTAAATTAATAAAGAAATTTTGACTTTGACTTAGACTTTGACTTTGGCCTGATGGTAAGTGAAGTCTGTGAAGGTTGAAGCGAGTTTCTGCCTTAACCATCAACCACTGCACTGGTTATCTTTTTGGCTATCTTTTCAATAGCTGTTGAAACACAATACGAGCATGTTAACACTAATGCTATGGCAACAGATAAGATGCTGGTAGCTAGCTTGGCCATTGATTTAGTATGTTTTTGCTACATATATAAGCTAGGCGGACTTAAAACCAGTCCTACTACCAACCAAACCATAAAGAAGGAGTTGTTCAAAAATTGTTTAAAAGTTGTCAATTTTTTTTATTAACCGTCTTTACGGCTTTCTTTCATCTTCTCTTCTCTTTCGTGTCACTCTTGATAGAGTGTTCGTGATCAACATGTAGGTGGTTGGGGGGCTGATGTTGTTCGCCTCACGATGTCCCGCCATCTTTCTCTATTTGTGGTGTTCCTGGTACACTCATGCCAGAGACCGCCCCTCGCAGCATTTATTTTGATCAGTCCATCGCATGGGCGACCTTCCACGAGGTCTAGTTCCCTCTACTCTGTCCTGTACGGCGAGGCGCTCAATGGACTGTGCATTATGTCTTGATATGTGTCCGAGGTATTTTAAAATTGTGTATTATGGTAATTAACAGTGAACTCGTAGCATCGTAGCATGCGTTACAGATTCTGCTACGATAAATTAAACTATAGTGGATAGTAAAACACCCTTATGTAAGACGGCAATAAGGGGCAACATGCATTTTTCGAACGATCACTACGCGTTGCGAAAAAAAGTATAACTTTTGAAAAGATACACTCATGAAACTAGACTACTTACTCAACAAATAAGTATGAGAACATTTAAAAATTTGTACCTTTTAGTGTATAAAGAATCTTGAAAATAAGTCTTACCAAAATAAAAAGTGACTTAGCTCAACTACTGGAGATATTTTCATAAATCTTTATTCATCTCGTAGATAATTTAATTATTTAAATATTCATGTGAGAAAAAATGCATCTTGATAAGAACAATTAACAGTTTTTTCGTTTTCAGTGTGGTTTCAAAGTGTGTTATGCAGCCGCGTGATGCCTCACTCACTATGCCCAATATCGTCACTTACACGAGAAAATTGGAAGCTTTTTCTTTGGTTTTCTGCTTACATGATTAAAATAATGAGACTTTTTATACTTAAATACAACTATAAATAAATAATCATCTCTGTCAAGACAAAGCCCGACCACTTGGTGGCCGCCCCACGTGGAGAACTCTCCCAAAACGTTCTGAGTAACATCGACAAAATATATAAAATTCAATATGCTCAGTGCCATTACAAAGCTCTACATCTCCAAAAACAGCCGCTCTAAAATTTTACAGGGCCTTGATTGCGGGGCGAATTATCGCGAAAATTTTACAATTTTCTAAATGAAATAATTGGTGGTCGTTCGTCACGCGCTTTGCGAGGACTGCCCCTCTAAGGCCACAATTGAGATTTATAGAGGGTATTCTGCAGACGGGAGTTGTTAGATCGTTGTATAATGGCATAATTAAAGTATACCCCGATCTTTTTTATCCCGTCCAACTCTGGAGATTCTGAACGAGTTTCCTTGGTTGGGAGGTTGGGATCGGTCCAATATTACCTCTAGTATACCTCTGCTAGCGAGGACTCGTGTGCTTCAATCAAGAACTTGCCTATTTAAAACTTATTTGACTTGCCAAAAATATAGTAGAGCCTTTTCTGCAAGGAGTTTCACGTGTTGTAAAACTTCATTTTTAACTCAATCTACCAAACAATTTATTTTTATACTTTAAATATACCTATTTTCACTTGATATTGACTAAATACGCAATACGTTTAACTGTCGCAAATCCGTTAGTTAAGAATTGAATTGATTTCCTTGTAAATATACGGTCGCTAGTCGAACTTAGTCTAAATGTCGCTGAAAAGATCATAGTCCAATTTACAAATACCTGTTATTTAAACTCGGTTCCGTTTGGCCATAAAAAAGCCTGGACCTACCGATAAGATATCTCCACTCCACTTTTTCAGACTAATATTGACAGAACTGATTGTGAACTTTTCGACGAAACGGTCATCACCGAATGGCAATTCGGTAAACAATTCGGTGCTGATTTAAAGTAAATTTAACAGCTGACTCTTAGCAACTTGCCTTGATAGGGCGGTCTGTAACTGTGAATTGAATATTGAAATCGTTCAGAAACCCCACCTCTCTTCTTGACATTAGTTCGTATTGTTCAATTACTAAAAATAACAGCGGTCGCTTAACAACCCTGGTAGGGCGATCTCTAACTGAAAATTTAATATTAAAATCGGTCAAGCACCCCTCTTGTTGAAATTAATTCGATTCAAAATAAAACGCATCATTTAATTAAGAGCGGGCTGTGTTACATAAATCTCACTTGTCCCCCTATCGCGGTATGTATCGCGGGCTATCGGCTCCACCGTTCAGACTACGACACTTCACCGGGTTTTTGGGTCAAGCAGGTTACTGGGCTCGCCAACGTCACGGATTTTCCGGATTTCTTTTCAACTTGGATGGTCTAATTGACCGGAATAACATCTGTTGCATACTTAAAACACATTCCGATGTTGATGGAAATCTGGTATCAACATGGAAATATAAATCTTGTGTTCTTATTTATTAAGATTTGTATTTTTTTGTAACAGTTCGCTTTTTTGTAAAATATCTTTTGCTTTCATTTGCTTTTGACGTTGTATTATGATATTGATTGATGAGGTTGCCTTGACCTATTAACACAGTATGGTAGTTTGACTAAATCAAAATCCTTAACAATAGGGATAGTGACAAAAAAATCTATTTAGACCGTCTGTTGCCGAGCCTTCGTAGTTTTACCTTTTTATATGAATGTTATACGTTTTTATAGTTTGCGATTATTTGTCTATTGCTTTAAGATTGATAGTTGATTAACGTTATTACAACTCTGATTGTATTGCTTGACTTTTCTGATCTCTGTAAATATCTTAATTAAAATTGAATTAAAACGCATTTTTCACTTATGTTATTCGCTCTTTAATTTCCACAACCCATCTACCAGCTCTCCGCTTCACCGTCAGATAGAATACGTAAAAATATTGGACATATATTGGAACCAGGATAGGATAGGAAACAGAAAACGTTTCCCTACCCCTATTTCTTTTCCGATCATTATAATGTATTAGAATTACTTTAATAAAAATAAAAAAAAAACTATGTCTGTACGTTTTCCTTCACAATTCGATATAAGTACATTTAAAGTTATTTTGAAAACAAATCAAATTTTGAAAAAGGAAATCGTTCTTTAGTATGTTAATTACATTCTAAAATATCATAGAGACTAGATAACAAATTATGGGTAGGAAAACGGTTTTCTCCATTTGTGTTCAATCATCATCATCATGCCCTCAATTTGTAAATAACATTAATTTAAGGCTTAAGTTTATATTATATGTATTTTTTTTATTTCTCATTTTTGCGTACCAGCTTCTGGTGAAGAATGTGAACTATGTACCGATATGTAAGATCTCATAATGTACCATATTTCATGCGGAATAAAGAGTCTTTGTTATTTTGTATGAACAGGGTGCTCGCCATACTATCCTCTTAAACCTAGAGATATAAGAATCTAATATTGCAAATGAATAATTTCCGAGAAAGTGTATACCTACTGTAGGACAACTTTTGACTTCATACATGTTTAATTACACGAAAAGTGCCGAATCCAATGGAACTATTTTGAACTAATTTAGCTACTTTAGCTGGTCACGGCCATTGGCGTTATAAATGTATCAATTTAAATATGCTGAATATGAAACATTAAATTAGCACCGGGTTAAAAGATAAATTGGGTGAAAATATATCGAAAGCGTAAGAAGTGTCTTGACGTGTAGCGTAATTTTTGTGCACGAGTTAAAAATGGTAGACATATATAAAAAGCTGAGGCCCATATTACAGAAT
Source organism: Elophila nymphaeata (assembly GCA_955850985.1). Taxonomy (NCBI): domain Eukaryota; kingdom Metazoa; phylum Arthropoda; class Insecta; order Lepidoptera; family Crambidae; genus Elophila; species Elophila nymphaeata. Next base: position 13,306,281 of record OY039069.1, on the reverse strand, counting down.
GACACACAGAAATCAATAATGTCTTGAGAATAGTTTGTCACTTTCTATCAAACACAAAGTGATAGAGACGTACGACTCTCAAGTCAGCATTTATTCTTGAGACTCATTCTATAATAAGTGCCTTTAGTGTTGTAACGCCAAGGTAATAAATAAGTAATTAAAAGCTAATTGTATAACGAGTTCAGCAAATAATAGGCATTACTCAAATAATTGGAACCGCATAACATAGTCTAGCTGGAGATTCGCTAACCAATATCTTTAGTTTTGTAGCGTAGGTTCAATAGTACATTGTTTGGACGAAAGTGACAGATTACCAACGAGGGAGCAGATTGTACAATACTCCCGAGTTGGGAATCGAAAGTGCTTTATATTACACCTGTGAAGAACATTCAAAGACTTGTTAAATTGAAATAAGCAGTACCTATATAAAATTATAAAGAGATTATGATTATGCCACACTAGTTGCAGATGTTCTGCGAAACACCGGCCAACCAATGGCCTGTCGTTGGTGCAGCGCGAGTCCCTGCCCCCCAGCACCGCCGCCGCGCGCTACCCGGAAACACGTTAGAAATGAAATTTCATACAACTTTTCCTCCCGCATATTTAGGCCGAAGAAAAGATCAACTTTCTCTTTTCAATTTGAGGGAATAATAGCTACTGTTCCGATCAGGTGTAGTATAAATGTCTTTGTGATAAAATAGTTGATGGTTGAGGGTTACGAGTGAATCTTGCTTCCTCTTATGGTATTATCATCACTTACCATTAAGTGAGTTAAAGCAATAACATCATTGCTTATCAGGAATCGAAAACTAAAAGAGCGATAAACATACGATGACAACGATTTTAGATTGCAACAGATATTTCAATCATACCTAAATTGGTCGAGTGGGTCGACAAGTCTATAGAAACGATACTAGTACTCGAGAGGCTCTCATTTCAACCAATTTATTTGGTGCACGATATCTGATGTATTAATCGGGTGCCCTCGGCAATATCCGCATTAGGCCGCTGAATGCTGGTAATCCGTATCAATTGACTCCGATAACCGATCATCGGGAAATAAATAATATATTTAGTGTTGCGCCAGTGAAAACCTATTTTGTATCTACGTCGAGAGGCTTTTGAATTTCAATGGATTTCAGAGGCCTGTTATGAAATGAATTCGTGGTTTAAAAGTAGGAAATTGAAATAAATACATTCGAAGTATTCTGTGTCATAGGATAATTAGTGCCATGTTTGTAAAATCCTTTTGGGGGGGTCTGCTCATATAAATTTTTCAGCCCTTCTGGCAACCCAGGTTTGTCGCGTGGCTATCCGCCACTGCGTAAACAGTCCCCTCACACAAATACGTTCGGCCCCGCTATATGTCTAAGGCAGCGTGTGCACCTCTCTCTCTCCTGAGGAGGCGACTGCTTCCGATAGCCATAAAGCCACTTTGACATTAAGCAATAAGAGGTAAGCGAGTAAGCAATAGTAAGGGGTAAGCAATAGTCAGTAAGCAATAGAGTATGACATAAACCTAGGGCGGCCCTTAGGGTACCCATGAGGATTCACCCCCTCCTTCCCCCGCTTGTCCGGAAGGTTCTTCTGACTGTTTTCGCTCCTCTTTCGGAAGGTAAGGGAAAGCAGCATGGCGGTCAGAGAAAAAAAAATTAAATGATAATTTATCCATAAATATGTAGTTAGGTCAGAGATTTTTATAACACTATGCTGTTTATATGACAATGTTAACAAGGGTAGGAGCTCGGTTGTTATAACATATACCAAACAACCTGCATCTGTTTTATTTTAATACTTTCATTGTGACCAAGAAAGTTTCAGAAGCTCGCGTTAAGTAGGACGTGAAAACTCGTGACGCTGCAACCATATTATACTGGTCTCTCATATATGTAGCGCATCTATTAAGCAACATAATAAATACTGTTTCCGCTTGTTACACAATAACTAGTTCATAAACAACCAAGACAAGACAGAAACTTATTTTGTTTAAAAATAAAGAGTAGTAAGATGTAGCGTGACAACATGTGATAATCAAGTTAGATTTGAAAAGATTTAGAAAGTCAAATTTTGATAATACGAATTTACGAAAGATGGAAAGTGCCGTTAGTGAGCTAAAGTAAGTGACATTGAATTCTATTTACAAAAAAAATGCCTAATTTACTCATAGGCTAATAAGGCTAGAGCCTAGGGCGTAAAGCCCGAGGCGCCGGTCAGACTTATCTATTCATAAAAAAAGTTGAAAGTTAGCGTAAGGCTCTCAAAACTGTAAATCAGGCACAGGTTTAAGGGAAAAAATATTTACGATAAGTAAATTATCAAGTGGAAAGCGGTACTGATAACTTGTGATCGTTACATAGTCGTAGAAGGCATGACTACATCGTTAAGTACCTTAATGTAGTAACTCTTCGCGGGGTACTAAGACTACTAATAGAGACTAGCTTTCTTATCGTCAATGCATTCATTCATTCATCAACAGCTCATATAATGTCCCCACCGAGGGGCTCGAGCCTACCCCACATTAGGGGCGATTAGGCCTTAGTCAACCACGCTGGCCAAGTGCGGGTTGGTCGACTTCACACACGACCTAACAATTTCTTCATAGGTGTGTGCAGGTTTCCTCACGGTGTTTCCTTCACCGTAAAAACGTCGATTAAACGTACATATGAATTCAAAATTAGAAAACAAATTGGTACATGGCGGTGATCGAACCGGTGCCTCCCGGGTGGGAGACGACGCTCTTACGCACTACGCCACCGACGATTCCTATCGTCAATTGTCGAAGCGCAATTATTATCCTGTTAAAACTATTTTTATCGCGACAGTCTGATAAGATGATGGGCGCTAGCCAGGTAGTCTTATTAATAATAAATCATTTAATTTAGATCGATAAAATTATAAACTAAATACAATCTACATCGAATTCGGGACTTGTTTATTTAATTCCGATGGACGAACCGTTACAGATTAGAGTTTTATCTTTATCGGTGTTGCGGTCGCATTGAAAATGCAGGAGCGTCGATTTCCTAAGAGTACAAAAGTAAAAGCTCTGAATAAAAAATGGTAACCCGACATTATGGAAAAGCTCGAAAACAAAAGTTGAAAGTCATCATTTCAGTCGAATGGCGATCCGGATACCGACTTTAACGAAACTTGAATTTTGTATGGATTTGCATTTTTAAAGGAATCCATGCGAAACCCGAAAACAGGAAATAAAAATAACAGGCGAGCTTCCAGGAAAAAGGTTCAGTAAATACTCGAAACAAATTACTGTTATATGCCTGATAAGTAATAGTCATGTGATCTTTCGAACGACATGCCTGTACAGGTCACTGAACTGTAGTCAAGAATTCTTAGTCGAAGCTAAATTGATCTAATAAAACATTCCTAAACCTTCATTTAACTCATATCCCAATAAGAGTTCGTGGACAAATTTTCCCAAACTAAAATAATTTGGAAGTTTTGTATTCTTATCATTATAATTTTACAATTGTGAAATAGAAACACGATTAATATTTCATTGGATAGAAATAAAGGCGCGTGCCCATTCACCATACGTTTTCACGGCGTGTGCCTGTGGCGCAATCTATAATAACAGCCTAATATCAGAAGCGAGATTGATTAAATTTAGTACAAAAATAAACTAGACCTTGAGTAAAGAAACTTTGTATTTTAGGCACTTGATAAGAAGTAAATAAACACTTGTTACACAGTTTTTGAAATTTTAACCTGCATGAGGATTAAATAGGAGATGAAAGTAGCCTACGTCTAAAATGAGTAGGAAACCTAAAAAAAATGCTGCCTAAAGTAACTATCCCACAAGGAAGAAGTCGCGGCCAAAAGCCACCTACAGCTCTCGAAAATGTTCAACGAAAATATAAAACCATCTCAATAAAATGGAGAATCTACACTTCTAATAAATATTTTTGAAGCAAAAATTTGCCAAAAATAGAAATTAAAAGTGACAGATTCATAGACACCGTAATTTGTATCCGCAGAGCACTCGACAACAAAGGCCCGAATCAATGAGCAGGCGGAAGGCGCCGCGGGCAGCCATCAACCCGGCGTCCGTAAGGGCCGTAACACATCACACACCATTTTTATTTATTTATTTGGGAATACAAACAATTGTATATTAAAGTTCTAGTAATAATAATGCTTACTTAAAAGGTAGTCAATGTACAATCCACAACATATTCCACACATTACTAATTACAGAAAAGGGCATGCATAAACAATCATTTAGGTACGTCAGTGATACAAAAAAAAAGAACAATAGATCACATAACATTATTTTGTAAATATAACTATAATTAAGTAATAATTGGATACTTGACTTTGAAGGTGTATTTAATACTGCAGCATTGCAGCATTATAGCATTCTTTTTATATCATCGTAGTACCTATCTTAGAACTAAGAATGGAGTTTCTCCCGAGTTCTTGTTGTAAAAACACGTGTTGAGAGACTCCATTTTTAACCTCAATCAACCGTACAATTTTCATTACTTTAGTTACATTTTCACTTGACATTGGCAAAATGCGTACGCTTAATGCGACGCGACGCCATTAATTAAGAATAGTAATAGTAATAGAACTAAGAATTCACGTCAAGTACCCAACTGTGCAACACTCAGAGGAAGGACTAAATCCTTCCTCTGAGTTGTAGACAATGCAAATATGACCTCTAAAGGATATTTATTATAATTTTCAGCAAGCCTGCGCAAGGACGCGCGTACTCCAGCGTTGGTTCGACAAGTGGCAGTTAAGAACAATTTTACTAGGTGGTAGACCCATATGTAAGGTCGTCTGGGTAGGTACCACCGCCTTTCTTATTTCTGCCGTGAAGCAGTTCGCTGTGTGTCGGATTGAAGGGAAAGGTAGCCCAGGATGGCAAACGCACTTGCGGTGTTAAGTGATTTACACTTAATATTGCAAGTGTCTATAGGCGGCGGCGACCACTTAACATCAGGTGGGCCGCAAACTTGTTTGCCATCTCGTAACATAAAAAAAACGCCCCTCGTCATTTAATCTTTTTACCCGACTACGCAATGCCAAATGGAAGGGTTATGATTTTAGCAGTCTAATTAAGTATGTTTGTATTTACGTAAGTTCCTCCGTAGTGTCTAAACTGTTTATCAGATTTTTATCATGGTTCGGGTTTTTAACCAACTTTAACAATAGGAGGAGACGATTTTACCTTGTAAACCCCCATTTTGATTTTGCTACTAAACCGGCGCGTCACTTGCAGACTACGTCGGCACTGCATTTTGAATTTTAATAATTAATTTAAATATGAAAAACATTGTTATTTTATAGTTTTACGTTTTTTTTTTGGCAAGTTTAGTTATGATTGAATGTGATACTAAATTAAATAGAAAACGAAAAACATTGAAGTCTCATGTCAGGATTTTTTTCCATGTTTTTCGTTTTCTATTTAATTTGGTACCAATTTCAATCATAGTTTTCGTTTTTACTTATTTTTTGTTAAATCCTTCCTGGTACGTGACGGCAAAGGCCCATACAGCCATGTCTTCAGTTTTCTATCTTCTTTCTTGTTTTCGCATTAAAATGTGGATGTCTCACATTTTTATTTATCTAAGGAGTCGATGGCGACTAATGTGGTGGAAATCCCACTATAAAAATCTCAACGCCATACCCACCACAAAACCTTTATTTCAATGATTCATCTTAACTGCTCGTCAACACGAATGCTTGTGCATCAAAATAACAGCACTTTTACTGCAGAAAATCCACTCTGAACAATTTTGCACTATCGGAAAGGGCCATACATTTATTACGTAAGACGAAAATGTGGATATCACATATTTTAATGCATCTAGGGAGTGTTTGGCGAGAAATGTATGTATGGTAATAGTCTTTTTATAATGACTGCAACGTGACGCATACCACGAAACCATTATTTCATTGATTTTTCATAATTGAACGTCAAAACGGATCAAAATAAAACTACGTTTACTGCACAAAATTTACTCGGTTACAATTATTGAAAAAAAAATCTGACTGACACTATGAAAGCGCGCCAAAAAGTTCCAAATCCATTTTTAAATTCATATATTAGGTCCTTACCTATGTAATTGGCGTTTTTTTTCTTACACACTATTAGCTGTGTAACTTCTTTGATTTAGTCGCTGTTTCAGTTTTATATTTTAATTATGAATAAGGACTATACTGTTACGGATTTGCATGTAGTAAACTTAGAATTATTTAAATGTTTATTTAAAAAAATAAATAAATTAAGTGACTGTTTTTAGCAGAATCAACTCTTGGAATCGTTATAACTCATGGACAGGCCCATCTTTTGTCTAAATCATTGATGCAATACTTAACCAAGTCTTGCTCAATTATACACTCCAAATTTAAAAGATTTGGCAACGGAGTTTTTTAGAAATTTTAAATATCGTTAGTATTAGTATGGTAAATACACATTTAATTGAAAATCTTCATAAAAATTGGCGTTGTTCCATACTAACTCTATTTTTTTTTAACTATAAATCCTAGTGTTACAAAATTTGGAGAAAATAAGCGAAAAACTCTCGGCTAAGTCTAGCATCAATAAATTATGCAAAAATCAAGTCTGTCCATGAGTTACTAGGCATCAAATCGCTAATTCTGATGAAGAGATTAAAGAGTCATTTTCACATTTTTTTGAGAATTTACCAAGTGAAATATAATTTAATTACAGATAAAAATCTTGCAAAGAGTGTAATTTCAAAAAATAATAATAATAAGAACCTAAAACAACAATTGAATTAAAGAAATTGCAAATTTAGGTACAAGATAATAAAACGCCAATTTCATAGGTAAGGACCTAATATTAAAATGTAATTCATATTATTAAATAAGCAATAAAACCATGAAACTCGATTTATATTAATCAGAATCAAAACTCATAATTATTATCATATTAGGGAATAAAATGGAATACTAAGATTTGTTGCAGATAATAGTCATAAAAATTACAAATTATATAACTAAGCGTGGTTAAGTGTCAGCATTCAAATGAGAACTTACTGTTATATTCCAATGAGAATGGTATCAAAACCTTCACCCAATTCAACTATTGCACGGCTTGCAAAGACACAGTGAATTCCATCTATATTAAAAGTACGAGGGTGTGGGAGAACCCTAAAAGGTGAGTTATATGGATTTCCAGTTTTCGAGTTGTTTGAGAAGTAATCCGGACTCGGCGCATTGTGGCCGCCTTGAGGGGACTCCACGATTATTACGGGCGGTGAGAGCCACAATGCTTGTACGTACCATATTTGCAGCAGATTAATATGTATAACATTTTGAGATTTTTCTCAAGAAAACCGTTCCCTCTACGTACAACTTGGAGCACTTTAAAGAATGAATGAGTAGGTATTTTCTACGCTTAGCTTGAATCATTTCGGACTACATCCTTTTTTCGATGGAAAATCCTTTACAGACCGTACCGCACTGTGGGCTAGACAGTGCGGCGTGTGTGGGGCTCTCCCGGGGTTTCCCGGGAATACCCTCTAAAAACCATCGGTACCCTCACAGCCCTTTGTGGGGACGTTTCGAGAACGGCGCACAGTTTACGCCTCGTCTCCGAAAAGTCTCCGGGCAACTTATCATTAGGTGAAAAGTATATAAAATATTTTATATACTTTTCATGATTTTACATAAGCTCATTTTTTATAATAAAGATGAGGGGATGAAATGATAACCCATCATCGCCAACATAATCACAGCGACCACTCCAAGAGTAAAGAACTAATGAGATAGTGTGCGTAAAATTAACACAATAATTTTCAAATTATTAAGGACAATAAAATACAGGAACAATTAACAAAATAATTAAATCAGCCACCGTCAAGTTCCAAAGATTTTCTGTCAAACATTTATCTCTTAAAAATAACGTAAGCGCTACAAGATAAAAAGACCCTAATACCTCCTTTCTTTGCTTGGGCGACGCAAATAAAGCAGCGTACCAAAATGGGTGAAAATCTTACAAAGGCTCTGGAGATTACCGGCTAAGTTGCCTATATCTCTATCACTACTTAATTAAACAAGCTCTATATTGAAAGACTCGCTTCGAAATAAGTGGCTTGTGAAAGGATCCAAATATCTAATTGTAATCTTATTTGCATTTAGACTGTTCGCGCTCGAAGACTTGGACGCTAATCAAAGCAGTAGGCGGGCAGTAGGTCAACTCTACTTTCGACAATAATTGAATCGATATAAGTATCTATCAGAAGTAACTTTACAATCTGAATATATCTCTACCTAAATCGGTAATTTAATCGCGTCATGTGAATGATTAAGGTAAGTCGGAGAGCTGAATATACGCGTTTGATCCCATGGGTTGATTCAATAAAAATTACCGATTGTCACATTCAGTCCGTATTACAGAATCCCACTCGGAAACCAATCACGCTTGAGAATCGTTTGTCCCTTTCTATCAAGCACAAAGTGATAGAGACGTGCGACGCTCAGTACGGCGTTGATTCGTCATTCTATAATACCAGCCTTATAGTGTGATTGGTATAGGTAAGGTTATTTTCATACACCTATGAATACATTTGCGAATTTGTTTATCAAAATAAAAGTATGTTTTCACTGAATATTATTTCTCTATATTCGGTTTTCAGATTGGAAAACCCGTTATATCGGAACTAATAATTAGCTTCTAAAAAGAAAAATAATAAATTACAGCTCTTGAAAATTGTTGAGAGAATAGTATAAAGTGTGCTACCGCATATATTATATCCATATACAACTTTTAGTTGAACAACCATTTAGTTTTGAAAAGTTTATAGAAATATGTGGAAATCCTAAAATGAGCGCAAACCAAATTTAAAGAACAAAAATAAAAATTTATACAAAAAATCTTAACTAACGCCAAATTTATATGTAAGACCTCATTAAGGTTAAACTACATTCCACTGATAGAGGCTTAACAATTGTCTCACACGTGTTGAACACGCATTTCCCGCCCCTTCTTTTCGCTCCAATCCCTTACAGTGCCAAATAGACGTTAGCTAATAAGGATAATTAATTTCTTTAAGAAAATGTTCGATGATTAACCACCATACCGCCGATAAAACTTTTAAAGTACATACATCAAGCTCACAACATAATCAGGTTGTGCAGACTTTAAGTAACATTCGGTTACACACAAAGTCACATCTGGCAGTATGGGCATACAATACCCCAAAACAGTTACAATTATAAAAGTTTATAACTAATTACTAATAATGAAACTATTTAAGTACGTGGACAGCAATAGTGTTCCCTTGTTTCGTAAACAGAAATTTCATAGACTTTTCTTTCGCAGAAAATGTTTAATAGAATATTAATTTTGTTCTTGTAAGTATTTTTATTTTACTAGCCTAATATTTTTAATACGAGCAGAGTTATCTAGGCCTTTGTCCAACAGTAAACATCTCTTGGCTGATATGATGATCATAAATATGAGTTTGTTTGTACTCCGCTACAATACTATCAGTACTCATCCAATCACTATGAAAATTTGTACACACTTTTTCAAGAATACAAAAAGGTGAGTCCTGTTTAAGAATACCTTTCATTCAGGAAAAAATAATTGTTAGAAAAATAACTTTTTTTTAACAAAAATCTACATAAACGCGAGCGGAGACATCGACGAGCACAGCTTGATATTTTTTTTTTATTTATTTATTTAACAGACTTTATATATACCCTTTGCTTTATCTGTCAATGTGAATACTCTAACTGCCAATAAAACAGTTAGAGAAAACTATAGACGTTTATCGCAGAAACCTTTAACTCTGCGAAAACACATTTTAAAACTTAAGTCGTCAAATGGATAGGAAGAAAAACATCTATTTTAAAGTTACACTCAATGATAAGAAAGGAACGCTGGAAGTTGAACTGAAAAATGTACGTTTAGAACAGTACCTTAAATGCAAGCTATAAGAATGACACTCTATTGAGTTGAGGAGGAGACGAGTATTGTACAAAAAATAAATGGACACTATTCTCTTCGTCATACGAGTTTATTTAGATAAACAAGTAAAACTGAGCTTTAGCAGCAATGACTAATTTTCGCTAAAAGCTGTTCTAATTGCATCAAAATAATGTTTATTTTCAATTGGTCTAAAATAGTCTGTTTCCTAGATTCTAGATCCACACTAAATGCATATTTCATACATTGTGGAATAGTAATAAATGAATATGAATATGAATATTGAGCATCAATAATAAAACGAAAAATTAAGAAATGTAAGACTTCTACCATTATCACTAACTACCTACTCAAAATTTGGTATGGTTTAATTTTATTGCAACAGACTTCTGTTGCAATAAAATTAAACCGCAACCAAATTAAGCCACAATGTAAGTCAACTTATTCTGCCTACTTCCAAATCTTAAGAGTGATGCAGATGCGTTCTCTTATAATGCCTTTCTTGCTCTATAATTCCGACCTACCTTTCCGTTCACAGCGAGACACAGTGCTCTGTTTTACATACGAAACAGGAAAGCGGTGTATCGTACAAAAGCAAGCTCAGAACACGTACAACCTACTATCTATATTCGGTCTAGTATGGTCTTGTAACTAATATTATGTCGTTATAAGAAATATATTTTACCACACGCTGGGGATGGCAACTCCATCTCAATGCTTTCAAGTGGTCATTGAGCTATCCTGTAAAGCTTTCTGTCTTCAACCAAACATGTAGAGATTGGTTTTATTATTTTTGACATTCCCGTTCCAAACGTTCTTCATAACTTATAAACTATATCCAACTGTATAACTGGTCATGACAATTTTAAAAACACCGCAGAGGAAACAACCGCTCGCGCCCCAATGGAATGCAATGCAATGGCAACACACCGGACTCGCTACCTGAGCTATTCGAGTACATAAAGGCATAGGGAAATCTCCCGGAAGAGTTGGCCTAACTGGAGTGACCCAGTCTGTCATCCTCCGAAGCAAACCCGGAACAAAAATCTCTCTTGAATTGCGGAAACAGCCCTTACGAAAAAGTATGTAGGTACCTTTAAAATCGTACTCTTTGTTTCGTATAATCTCCAATTGGTTTTCAATCTTAAGTGGATGTTCAGTTAGATTCGCCAGCGCGTTGGCGAGTATGGTCGTAAAATGTATACTAATATTACAAACGCCATGTGATGCCGGCAGAGTAGAATAGCATCACCCCATATCCTCCAATGGGTGTTCTAGGAAGCGACTAATAAAACTAGGATCAGCTAAGAGGTATTGATCACCATATACTACGTCCACCAATCCGCATTGGGCGAGCGTTGTCGATCTAAACCTCCTTCGATGACAAGAAGAGGCCTTTTGTCCCAGCAGTGGATCGAATTATAAAGGTTGTTATGATGATTATAAAGCTGAAGAGTTTGTTTGTTTGGTTGGTTGAACGCGCTAATTTCCTACTACTGATTCAAATTGCAAAATAATGTTTGCTTTGGATAGATTTTTGAGGAAGGCTATATATTAACCAACATTAATGTGAGCGAAGCAGCGGGCGACCACTAGTATCAAAAACAGGGCATGAAATCCAAAATGAGAAAACTAAACATAATGAGATAATACCGAAAGTTAGAACGCTCGTGTGAATTAAACCATCGCCACAAACCGCGACCGCCAGTCGTGCTATTCTATTAAGAATTAACTTCTCACTTCGCTGTCAAACGCGAACTAATATTTGACAAAATAGGAATACTTATTATATAATATAAATAGGATTTAAGTACATCATTGTTACCTGCAAAAGCTTGTTATTGGCTCTTTGATGTCTACTGTAAAATATAAGTACTTCCCTATGTAAGCAGTGAGCCCTCCAAATGAAACAAATAAAATTATCTTAATACTTATTTTTAATGAATATCTATAAGTATCTAAATAAGCCATTAAACTACTCCATTTAACTAAGGAGGATGCACAAAACCGGGCAAAGTGGAGGAGCTTAAGTAGGAAAGCGGACCCTGGCAGCAAGCCGGGAAAACGCTGGGCAGAAGAAGATCTATATCTAAATTAGACCTTGTATAGTTGGCTATCTTAATTTTCAGTTTACCCGACAAAACTAAGACATTTCCCTAAAGAATTACAAGTGAAGTCGAAATGAGCGACGAAGAGAGAAGTGAGATCTTTACAGAATAGCATGGCAGTTCTACGTGAACAAGGCCTAACAGAATCATTGTAAAGCGCACAAGTAATAAAGAAAATTTGATGGATTCGTGTAATCTGACGTGCCGTTGACACTACAATAAATTATGCACAACAACATAGCAAACTTTTAGATGAACAATGCAAATCGTAGACTCTTCCCTCCTTATTACAAAACGTGAAATAAGGCTCGTCATGGTTTAAAACTGATGCTAACTCTGTCTTTCATTCAGCGAGTAAAAGTGACATTATCAGTTTCAAACTACGACTAACTTTAGTCCATGTTTTCTAATAAGGAGGTTCATGTTTTCTAATATTTCCTTTGATTGGTTTAGGAATCTTGTAGTGCCTATTTATTCGATCGTCTTATTTCCATTTTTTTGTATTTTAAATGTAGAATCTTAAAATAATACGTGCCTCAAATAAACTAGTTACTACACGTTTTATTAGCATCGTTAGAGAAAATGACTTTTTTCGTGCAATAAGTGCAAAAAAACGTACTAAACCCTTGCAGCACTAGAATTATACTGAATATCACTTGAGTTTAGATTCAAATTCGAGGAAATAACAGACAATATTAGCTTCAAATAGGTGTACCGTAATCCATCCACTTCGCCTTATTATTGCAAAGTAGGTTTAAAGAGAAAATAAAATTTCAATAAAACCATCATGAATCTGAACATCTAAGGAGAATGATCGGGTCGTAACGGCACAATACCGTAAACAGTTGCCCCATTTAAGCCACTGAAATAAGCAAACACGCCGTTTACGAGACATAAATATTTTATAGTCGATCAATCCACGGTAGGTCTCGTGGCTAATTAAGGTTCACCTCCCTTTAAGCAAACCAACGAGATACCATCATCGATGCGTAGTTGCTTAGTCAAGCTTAATCTAAACCAGATAAGGCTCAATATACAATAACCTAAATTTCATTAATGACTTTGACTGATTAACGTAGCTTTAGTTATTTCTCTTATTTGACACTGTGGGAATAGTTTTTATTATAATATCTTGGAAACTAAAATCCCCGAAACATCGGAAAAATGTTTGCCAAGATCACGACGCGGGCTAAACATATTGAAACACGTTCCATGTGCGAACATTTTGTTCGTCGGTAGCTTAGTAAAGCGGGTGCTGTGGAAACAAATGTTCTAAAATTATGCTGTGTTCACCAACGCTTAAACAGTCGATTAAAATGTTACGGACTGTTTTTGAAATTTAATTTTTATCGTATACTTAGAAGAAATGGCATATGAAATAAAAAGAAAAAAAAGAAACGAAACGAAATTAAATTAAATGAAATTTAATGAAACTAAATTAAATTAAACAAAAGTAAATAAAATTAAATGAAATACACTTAAATAAAATTAAATGAAATACACTTAAATTAAATTAAATGAAATACACTTAAATCAAATTAAATGAAATACAATTAAATAAAATCAAATGAAAAAGCTCTTTATTTAAATGGACTTTACTAAGTACTTTTAAATCGTCAAAAGCCCTACCACCATTTCGGCACGAAATAATTATTTCACTTTATTATTAAAATGCTGAGATGGAGAAGAAATGGCGAAAGAAACTCAACAGCTTACAATTTTGTAACGATTGCAAAACGTCAATACAAGACAATAAATCATTATCAATATCATTTAAGTTACAGTTTTACATGCGTAAATTTTGGGTAGTTATTACTCCCACGCATTTGGATTATTTATCTTGTGAAAAGTGAATTATTTTCTATATAATTATTAAACAGTGATAGTATGTATGCATATATTATGTATTGGGGATCGAAATCATTTTAAAGAACATCCAAGTCAAAAGTACCCAATCGCCGAGAGAGTGAAGCAGTGATTGGAGTACTAAGCGAAAGAAATAATACGTAAGAATCGTAGCAAGTAGCAAGAAGTAATGCCATCTTCTAGAAAAGAAACGGTCAAACTTAAATGCTTATCTATATACACAATTATATTTCAACATAATTACTTTTACACTAGAAAAATGCACTGAAAAATCGACTTGCCTCAGGCGGGACTCGAACCCGCACCTTCCACAATCCGGGTGGACGCGTTGACCATTTTTTTTTTTTCAGTGCATTTTTCTAGTATTATATTTACGCGTTTGTAAACGCAAAAATAAAATTATTCCATACTTTTACACTGTTATTAGTTTTACACATTTGATGATGAAGTTGAAATATTCATCTTCATTATCACAATTTATTTTCCTCTCTTGCAATCTACCCTGACGGCATCATCAAAAGTAAATAAAATTAAATAAATAAAAAAAAATTAATACTTTGTTATAGTTACCGAATTAAACTATAAGTACGTATAACTGTAGGATCATGTTGAAGTACCTGTAACAATCGAAAATATTTTTGAAAACAATGTCAGGGTTTTCAACTTATGACATGCACTAATAGTAATTTCTTATAGATAGATTGTACAGAGGGCTACCGTAAAATGTCATATGAGAATTCGCAAAGTGGTAAAGGCTTACATATATGTCCTTTAGCAATAAGGGTTATTTAATTAAAATGTTTTGTATGTCTAGCTGTAAGTATACCTATAAATAAATAAATAAATAAATAAATACTAACAATTAAGATACAATACCAAATACAATACAAAATCTTTATTTGTGTTTAAAGACATTACTAGTTATTACTACATACGGTGTTTAAAATCTTCTTTTAAACATAATAATTGCTTGTGTTAAGAGTTGGGAAATGCTGCTCTTGTGTTACCACGCTTTTCAAACAAAATTAAAATCTACTCTAGTACCCAACTTGTACCTAATGGACAAAGCTGAGGTGTGGTTTGTGTATGATTTTGTATCTGTGTATAAAAATAGTGTAAGGTATCAATGAAAAGGGCATTTCCCGTATTTTTTATAACTTTGTATAATCAAAATATAGATAGCTGGAGTTATTACTGATACAGCGTCATGTATTACCGTAATTATTACAAAAGTGTACTGTACTTTTCTGTTTGTTTGTAGTTTTAATTAATAAATAAAAGTTAGAAAGAAACCAATCACACATTAAAGGTAAAAGTCAAAACCCTTTATTTATACTTATGTTAAAAAAATCTGTCGGATTGAATTTCGAATCTAAACCATTGCCGAATCCACTTAAACGCAAACAAAAATTTCATCAAAATAGTCCATTTCGGAGGAGTTAAGTGACGTACACACGGATAGATGAATTGTTAAAGATACACATATTAAAAAGTACGCAATAATACCTTCGAATAACCGTCCTCAGCCCCATTCTTACGCTCATAACTTTTAACTAACCACATTTTTTCAAACTGCCCTTGTTAAAATTCTTTCAGTCTCCTTTTTCGTTATCGTCCATCGTAAATTATAATTTATTTACAAAGAGGCAGAAATAGTTTTCTTTTTGTATTGAATTGTTTCGAAGGTTTCCACTGATATCATTTATAAATTTCGTATTTCGGGTTCCTCCAGAAACAATTAAGTATTCTAGTATAGTATTATATTATCTGTGGTATTACACTAATTATCAACATATAAATTGTAAATAAGAACCTACAACTCATGTCGCTAAGTTGTTATCTTTATTAAGATCACGTTTACGCATTCTTACCCCTAAACGTTTACGTATTTTTAAACCGTAAAAGTCATAAATCTTTTCCTGAATTCGGCAAAGAATGCAACAATCAACAGCATAAAACGCTGAATTGACATTATACGAGCGTAACCTTTTTAATTTTCTTTAGTATGTTTGCGACGAGCGAAGTTATAACTGAATTACTCACTTAAATTAATTAATCACACTAAATCCTCACCCTACCTGTCAACAAAGCCGTCCTCTCATTTCTAACATCGACATAGGTGTACATCAGAAAGACATTACGAGCGTCACATAATCACGGATTGTCATGAGGAAAGTTGCGAAAGAAACGTCAAGTTTGCGGACGAGCGTCGCGCGTCGTGGCGACGGGGGGAGGGTCGCGGGGGCGCAGGGGTCACGGATCAGCTGGGCGGCGGCGGCGGCCATATTGATTCCCCGGCCTGTTTGATCGGCGCCGCGTGCCCCGCGCACCCCCCTTCTACGCCGCTCCATGGATTAATAGATGAGAACAACTTTTATGATTTCAACTCAAACAGACGTCCAAATGTATAATGTTACCGGCGAAACATGAACACTGAATGAGAAGTGCGTCGCGTGCGAAATATTTTTATTTGCAATTGATAAAAGCTGACTCTCTCTCGACTATTATACACAATTTCCCTAAAAGACTAGCTTCTGAGACCTTCTATCTTATAACAAAGCCCTATAATCCATTTTCGCTTGAATAAAGCACTAATTGCTATAAGAGATTTAGCTAAAAGTTGACTGCCGCCGCGAACACTACATAACTCCCCGGGGATGCTCCGTTCGCCTCCCGCATCAGAATACTAAACAATCTCATCATCTACAGCTCATTTTCGAAATTAACTATTCATTAACAATTTTGTTCTTATTGGTATGTATAATCGTAATGAGCAGTTTTCAGTTTTGTTGAAGACTAGCTGACCCGCAACACGTTGTTATGGTTAATTTGAAAAAAGTTAAGGACTACTTATAAAGATAAAGACAATCCTAAGTAGGACTAAGCAAAACACACTTTTACAAAATATGTTTTAAGAATACAGCTGCGTTTTCGTTGCATATCAAAGGGTGGTTTGTGTCACTCAATATTAATCTAAGATATCAACTATACTTATTTATTTATTTATTCATTGCAAGTCACATTTTAAAAAGGTTTATTGGTACGGTATAGTGACGCCCTGCTATAGGGCACAGCAAACATGAGGGATACTTATAATGCTCTGTGCAATATATTTTCGCTTTGTAATGATTTCAGTAAATTTTCTAATTTTCCTATTTTCTGCGCAATTTACATAAGTTTTCTTTCCGTAAGAACCTTCTACAAAGTATTAGAAAATTTAAGAAAAAAAGATTAATCAAAAGTAGGTAAAATGGTTCTGAAATTATGGATGGATGTAAAAAAAGGATATAGTGTTAGGCATATAATAAAATGCAGTAAGTAAATATTAGTAAAGAGACATTAAAACTGTCCAATAATCGTTGCAGTGTTAATTACGATATCATCGGCTCGTACAGCTTAATTAACAGCAACAGAAAATCGTTTCAAACTGCTTCTAGCCGGTTTTAGCGTGTGCTCTATACGGTGACGTTATTAAACACAAGCTTACTGTTTACGATTTTCCAATCCGATTATACTAGAGGCCCAGATTCGCATCGATTGGAAGTGATCTAGCCTTTGATCGTCTATCCCTGGACATAATGGCGCGATTCGTTGAATTTATGGCGTAATAATGTACCATGGAGTTCAAATTGAATTTGAAATATTGTATTGACTGTAAAATGTCGGTGTCGCTAAGCTTAATTGGTTGTTTTATAACATTATAAGCTTTCGAAATTTTACGGAGGAGTTTGAAATGAAAGATTTTTTTTCAGTATGCACGTTTCTTACGACGTTTATGGGACACGTCAGTTTAATTAGAAGCGTCTGCTTTCACGACAACAAACGTCTGATCGCAAATTCAAAACAAGGATTCATTGAGACGTGACTAGTCAACTCGGCCGCACAAATTGAACGGCCTAAAGTAAGTAGCGAAAGAGCGGCGTAGACGAATTTCAAGTGTTTCTTTTACGGTGAAGAGAGCGCGCGTGCACGAGAGGCCTCCACGCTATGCTCAATACTGCCGGTAATTCTCGAGGAGCGTACGAGGAACCGATATGCTTAAGGGACACATAACACGAACGAAACATCTTTTAAGGGAAAGGTGGTGATTATCTTTTAGTAGAAGCTCGTGATTCCGAAATCGATTTTACGACGACGATTATGACATACCCGTGTCATCTAACCTAAAAAGCTTGGTTAAAACAGGGTCAAGTTAAATCGCATACTGTATCCGTTCACACACACCCCGCTATCGCGAGACACACAGGGAAAAATATTATTAAGCTATACGATAGCTAAATTTCGTCCATTTTCATATGATCTCATATGTCAAATTTCACAGACAATGTTTTTATTTCGTGTAAGTAATGAATTATGAAATGTAACATTATTAGTCGTTTAATTTTTATACGTAGATCGAAAATGAAACGTGTGATAATACTTATGTTGTCACAGACAACATAATATACTTTTTTAAAACAACGAACTTCAACAATAGGATGAAATGCAATTGTTTAAGAAGTAAAAGCGTAACAAAAGTTCGTATGTTTTTTGACATCCGATATCACTTAATTCTGACAAGGAGCAGATAGTACAACCACTATCTAATGCATTAGGTTATTTGAGCATTTTCGGTAACCGTATTATCTCACTCCGTACGTTAGTAACTGACCTGCCCTAACAGGCAAATTCTGATTAGGACACGTTCACGACAATTTCACTATAAAAAATACTTACAACAATTATGCACCTTATGAGAATATTGCAGTGATTGTAATTAATTTAAAGAATTATTTCAAAGTCAACTTTCGAACTGATAACGGAAACGCAAACGTAATAATTTATATCTTGTTATAAATGAACTAAAAGAAACGCAGAAATGTGATTATAGCCAGAAATAAGTATATTAACACTTTATTAACATGTCATAGCAACGCCAGCGTTTGTACGGTAATAGGTGACACAGTGACACCAATATGTATCCATGAATAATTATATGACGAGGTACTAAAATATTAATCTACTTATTGAGTAGGAAGTGTCATTGAAAACTCTTTCAAAGCGGTTCTCGGATTCCTTATTCCATTCAATTTTGATTCTTCCAATCCATTACCCTATATGACACAACAATGTGAAGGTCAAAGAAGTCATTTACAACAAAATAGTTAACATTTTTGCGAAAACTGTCTGATAATCGTTGCCGGCAGAGTATAATAGCATCACCCCATATCCTCCAATGGGTGTCGTAGAAGGCGACTAATGGATCAGCAAAAGGGGTAAATACTCCGTCCACCAATCCGCATTGGGCAAGCGTGGTGGACTACTGCCTAAACCTCCCCCTTCCTTGTTGCCGAGTAGGTTGATTTATAAAGGCTGTTATGATGGTGATGATGATTATGAGTTACTTATAAATTATTATTTAGGGGGCAATATGCAGTGGCAACAGCATCCTGACCATGATTGCTAGTAGGTTAGACTGTATGTATGTGAATCATTGCTGTGCCACGGCCTATGTAGTGGCGCAGAAATGATTCAGTCATTTCTTTGTATTTTTTAATTTTTCCTATTTATATTAGGCTAAGTATAACATAGTTTTTAAGTAATTTGTACTAACAAAATTGAGTCTTGGTTACTTTAATAAAAAAAAATATTATTGTTATTAATATAGTCAATGTGACGACGTTGTGGTGGAGTGTCCGGGTTCGAAACCTGGTAGCGTCAAATATTTGTATGACGGACATGAATATTCGTTTGCGAATCATGGTTGTTTATATATTTATTTAAATTTATTTATAAAAATATCTAAAATTATTATGAATATTAAAATGTCCGTTATCCATAACACAAGTTCTTAATGATACTTTGGGCTAGAGAATTGGTGTCGGTGTGGAAATATATTATTATTATAATTATTATATTGTAGGGTCAGCCAGCATCAGATTTACACTTTAGTACCTATCTTGCTATGTAATAATCATTCATACGTAATGGTAGCAACTATTACAGACATAATAAGGCGTTACGAGGTAGTCACATCGCGGCACATCGGGTTACCACAAACTGTCAAATTTTCTGAATCGATTTTGCGCTTTATGCCACACATTTAAGGTAGAAAATCAATTGGAGAAATTTGACAGCTTTGGGTAGTCTGATCTGCTGTCGTCCGTACATAACGCTTTACTGAGTGTACCGATTTTGAAGATTCTTTCAACGTTTGGAAGGTGGTGCTAATCCCAGTGGTCCCATTTCAATTTGATTTATATCTGACTAGTTTTTGAGTTATCCCTAATAATTCCAATTTACTTGACTTCGATGATATCGATACTTAAAACACTTAAACAAAAAAAAATATATTGGTTTTAAATTTAAAAAAAAAACCTTGAAATAATTTTATTTATAAAAATCTAAATGACTGTGTTATTGAGGTCGGTGCCAACATGGTGAGGTGCAACCTAAATATTTGGAATAAACTTTGTCAATTGTATTTGGGAGCGACCTCAAAAAAACATTTATAGATTTTTATAAACAAAATTTTCCTTGTCCTAAGTCCTTATCGGAATTCGTTTCGTGTCCATTTAATTATATCATGTTACTACTCTGAGTTCCGTTTCCTTTACATGCCATTTACTTCCCCCTATTTTTCTGTCGCCGCGTTTACAAAACCATTTAAACGCCAATGAGGGAAGAATTTATTGCATTTTTGTACGCTATGTGTT
Source organism: Elophila nymphaeata (assembly GCA_955850985.1). Classification (NCBI taxonomy): domain Eukaryota; kingdom Metazoa; phylum Arthropoda; class Insecta; order Lepidoptera; family Crambidae; genus Elophila; species Elophila nymphaeata. The sequence goes on along the minus strand of OY039069.1, from coordinate 13,285,687 downwards.
TGTTTAGTATGGTATTGCTAAAATACTAGTCAAAGTGTATACATAATTTATTTACAACAATTTCTCAGATTATAGTTATTATCAGTGAACGCATCGTTTTATACGCGTTCACTGCTTATTATCAAATTGACAATAAGGTAATACTAGTTAAAGCGTCTTGCGTTTATTTTATATGCATCGTGTAAATGAAAACCCACAAAAATAATAGTTACGTAACGTGATTAACGCGAAATTAGGGGTTACATATACAATATCAACAATTGAATAATATTTAATCAATTAATTAAATGAAACAAGAAATGCACAAGTTTATTCCTTAATGTTTTACTATAATAACCCATTAGTATGCCTAATTCAGAACACCCAAAGAGTAAAGAACAAAAGACCTTTCAAAGTATTGGAGCTCAGTAAAACATTGTAATAATTTTGATCATATTGCGTAGAACTTCCATTTTTTATAAGCGGCTATTGGTATTTTGTTTTTGCAAAAAGTTTTTGTTTTGTGTATTTTTTTAATGTCTTTTGGATATTTATTATACTAGGTATTCTGCACGACTTTGTCAGCGTGGGCCGTGTTCATAAGTTTTAGGTTATTAGTACCAGTAGATAATTGTAATTTATTTATCAAGACTGTCTGGGTTAAACTTCTATCTGTTAAATTGGTTTTGTGATTAACAAACATATTTAATATTATTAAGCTGTGGACAAAAAACAATAGCATAAAAATGTACATAAGACAAGCAAATTAATCCACAATACAAGGAATAAGAGCTCAATAGAACCTCAATAGAACAACTGTTTGTGGAAGACTGTCCAAATGAAGTGAATTTTTCTCCATCGAGCACATAATATGTCGTTGTCAAAAATGTTCAATGTAAACCATTATGCACATACAGCTAAGCCGCTTAGCTAGCCCGCCTAAGCGTTCGAACGTGAACATTTTCAAATTCTCTAATAACATTGTGGTTGGATCGGGAGTCAGATGCAGAAGGCTGTACTTCTGGACACGGCCCGTATAGTGAGGAGATTCCTGTCTCTGGATCCTTAACCACCAGTAGCCGAGACCCTGATCAACAGCATTTTTGTATTTTTAAATGTTTATACATCGTAAAAAATTAATATTTAGAAATATAATTTTGTATGTATTTTAAATGAAATAATGGAAATAATAATTAATAAATATAATTAATATTTTTTTTAATCATATTCTCTTTCCGGGCAGCAATTACCTCGGCAGAGAAGGACTGACGGCCAACAGACGACAGAGAGAAGAAATGGTCATATATTCCTGACGCTTGTTGCAAATTCGACTGCTGGAACCTAGAACCTCACTATTATTAGTATGTCGACACAGATCCAATAGATTTTAGATACTCGCGAAGAGAGCTTGGGACGCGGTTTTTGGTTGGCGTTTATATTATTATTATCACTTTCAAAGATTTTGAATATTAAATATCTATAAAGGGAACCGAAAATTATCCAAGAGATCGTAAACCAATGCCTACAAAATTAGTAATCTGAGCAAACCAATTTGATAACGCTAATGAAAGCACAATTTCAAACGGTAAATAACATAAAATTAATAGCTCATCGACGTAATTATGATTAATAGCAGAGTCGAGTGCAATCTCAATATTTTTCAAATCAAACAGGCTGGATTCGTTCCGTCGATTGAGAGGAATTTCGACACGTCATTCATCATGCCGGGACGGCCACAAATTAACGTACAGTTCTTCGGAACTGGGCATGGCTTCAATGGAACAGTATTTATTGCAAACATTTTTCTATGGTAATTATTTAAAGGGGCGAGCTACTTAGTGCCACCAATAGATTTAGATTTATAACTGCTAAATCGTATTAATTTAAAAAAATCTAAAGCATTAAAACAACTTTTACGGGTTTAACTCGCGTGTAATTAGATTTTACATGATGTTATTATTGCGCAAATCTAAGAGAACATTAAATCTAAAGCAGCTGCAATCAGATGGAACAAGTTTAATATTTATTGAACGAACACACCCGTTTTCTTTCTTTCATTTAGTTGTAAAATGGGTTTAAGTCAAAAGTGGCACTAAAAAAAAAACATTTACGAAAAGTAGTGGTATGTCATACAATTTCATACGCATTTAAAAAGGCCGTAGCCATTTCGAAATTAGTGATTTTAAAGTTATTTGGGTAGTTAAATTAAATTTGTGACATAACATAATGATCTTTTTCTAAACTATTAAGTCTTCCATAGAATTCGACTTTTGTTTCGGCTCGGTTCTAATTTACCTAAGTATTAATTTCATGCTTTATAGAAACATTCGGTTTTGTTCCAATCCGCCGCAAAATAAAATAAGCCTTAATGGTCCATTATAGAGTAAGAACGAATTGAAGTTGTTTGCTTGTTTTAATAGAAACAAGTACATCCTGTGATTGTAAGCGATCACCATAAAGTATGTCGTCGGCGGGTACCAAACTTAAAGACGCCTGCAGCACTAAAACTAACCCCATACCTTTCCCAGGACGAGCTAAACCTTTCCCAACTTTTTCCAGGTGATCCATTGAAAAGTGATCGCACGGAAAGCCAAAGTTGAAATCCAGCTTCAGAAAAAATAGGACTTCTTGGTAATAGATTCCACCACAGATATAGGAAGCTGTAGATCGGCAATGTAAAAGAGAAAGAGCATACTAACGCGTATATTAGAGCGAGATAGATAGGCGGGACCATTTCACGTACACGCAGGCGGCCCAAGTTAGCCTGTAAGTTACGTAGAAAAGACAGCTACTGTCAGATTGCAGTACTGTTTTTCACGCACACAAGCGTAATACTCACACATTGTTTTTTTTAAAGAAAGAAAGAAAAATCGAAGAAGAAACGTCTATAAACGTTAGTAATTATAAATCTATAGATTCCAATCAATTAAATGTGCGTCAAATGGTACACAATGATTAGTAAAACATTGTAATGAAAAAGTTATGAAATAACATAAATAAAAATTCACAATAGAAAACTGATGTAAGAATTGCTCTGAAATAACAAAAAATATGAAGTTACTAATTTCCCGTTTTCGTAACATTTACTGGCGTTATTAGAATATAAACTTAGTTTCGTCTACTTGGCGTAGTACAATGATAGGTACTGTCTAATACTCGTATAGGTAATGAGTATTATCATTGTTATCCACACTGTGCCTCATCAAGTGGTTAATTAAGTCCAAGCTATTACTACCACACATGGTCTCTGCCATTATATCTCAATTAATTCGATCTTAAGTTATACTGTCAGCCACTGGCTTTCGGTTGATGGGATTTGCTATAATATTAAATTAAGTAAGTTAAGAATCTTATGTTTGATTATTGCTATACTTTGTTAGTTGTATTATTAGTTTTATTACTTATATTTATAAATACATTAATATTGTAAATTCAGTGATATTTTATATTAACATAACATATGAATATGCATTTAAAGTACACCTGTGTGTTCTGTATGTGAAAACTTTGAAAAGCAAAGCACCAACTACAAAGCACCAAGCACTGACAAATTTCGACAGCGAAAGCAGTGCCTCCGTGGCGTAGTGGTTAACGCAACCCGCCTGAGGTAAGTCGATTTTTTTCAGTATATTTTTTTTAGTATTAAAAATATTTACGCGTTTGTAAAAGCATAAATTATTCCGTAAGATTTAAACAGATAATTAATGTTATGTGAAAACTGCTAACTGAGTAAAGTAACGTGCAGCAACGTTTTTTTCACCACTTTTCGTAATTGGTTACACCAGCTATAAATTTCAACGTTGTTGACTATCTAATAGTTCGGACTAGTCTGGCGCGGCGATAATATGTATTTATTGCTATCTACGTAGGAACATTTAAGTTTCGAAGTTCGCAATCTCGGATACCAAAGTAAGAATGTTGCCGTGTGCTGACAAACTCACATAAGATGACAGGAAGTTAGTGCGAGTTGACATGCTTTTGGTGCATGTGGTATTTTTCTCACTCATCATCAACAGCTCATATAATATCCCCACCAAGGGGCTCGAGCCTACCCCAAATTAGGGGCAATTAGGCCTTAGTCAACCACGGTGGCCAAGTGCGGGTTGGTCGACTTCACACACAACCTAAGAATTTCTTGATAGGTGTGTGCAGGTGATTTTTCTCACTATCAAAAGGTAAATAAAACAATGTTTGAACTCCAAGAAGTTAAAATAAAGAAATCGTTAAATTGACTTTGACAAGTATTTCTAATAAAACCAATGATATTATAATATAGAAAGAGTATAAAACACAAAAGTTCGGAGACAGAAATTGATAGAAAACATAATATTTTGGATAATATGCTATTATAAAAAACACAAGTAAAGTTTTGTATCATATTTACAATTTAAAGCTGCAACTCCCAATCCTTCTCTTCCTCTTACGAAAGCTTGCATTTTTTAATAAATAATCTAACTTTGCATATTCTTTATCACATGCGAGCACTTCTAAAATTTTACCTTTATTTTGGTAAATTCTTCTAATAGACGGCGCTAATCCAATTACACAGTAGACTAGCTCATATCGCGGTTGCAATTATCGGAAATGAGTTGGAAAATTATTAAGTGTAGGCAATTACTGTCTGCAGAGTGTCAGTGACGTAACAGGGAACAGCTGGGTTGCGCAACTGCACTCACAGACTGAACAGATAAACAGTAAGTCAGTTTCAGACGGAGCTTTGCATAGGGTTGTTTAGACTAAGTTGCAAAACAACAACGGCTTTATTGTTTACTGTGTAAAGGCTGCAAGGTGCATAATACAGGCTGTAAGTCGGAAGCTATTAAAATATACACTAACTAATATTATAAATACGAAAGTGACTTTGTTTGTTTGTTACGCCTGCACGCCCAAACCACTAAGCCGATGTTAAAAATCCTTTCGCCAAAAGATAGCTCCATTATCAGGGAGAAAAAGGTTGTATTTATTTATTTAGTCATTACATATTTGACACACAAAACTGATATTTATCTGTTCTGTGATTTGACGTGCGTGCTGCCATTTTCATATTTTGTTAGAGAATTTCGAGAATTTAGGTTATTATCTTCGGTCACTACACGTTACTATATGTCAAGAAGCTTATTCTATCTTCGTCTTAGACAAAGAATCCTGTAGACTTGGCATGAGTTTTGACAGCTAAGTGTAAGAAGGATAGGTGTATACACATACCAAACACATACCCATAAGAGTGAAAGAGTACTCATTATAATTTTTGTCCTTGTCAGAGTTTCACTTTTCGCTTATTTGACACAAAATTTTGGTGTCAAAGAAACGAAACAACAAACTGTTGGTGATAGTAAATATTCAAAATATTTGTGTTTACAAAGTGTTGTTATCAGTGTGTATAACGTACAAGTGTTGGAAACTATATCTTGCTTGTGATTGTTACAAAGCATTGTTGTGAAATCGGCTGTAAAAGCCGTAGCTACCGAAATTGCGAGAAAATGAGTTATTACTCGTAAGTACGAAAACTACTTTAAATTAGTATTTTATTGGCATTATACAATAAAGTTTAGATTAAAATCGTATAATATAGGATCTCAAACTTGATAGAAAACTAAAAAAATCATGAAAATTTGCTTACGAAAATATTGTTATTGTCCAATTATTGTCATAGAAATCCGACCAAATTTAGTAATTTAGTTGTAGTTGTCAATTGCCGCAATTGCTTTATAATTTGACTGTCCGAGCGTCATTTTGTAAATTTCTTATTTTTCTGGATTATACTGCATTTTAGGGATACCAGTAATATACTTTGAAGCTGTCCTTGTTGTTGGGTAAATACAAAGATTTAAGTTATCTTAATGTTTCCGATTTCCAGGACATAATATTCATGGATATTCAAGCACGTACTGCTGGTCAATCTGTAAATACCATGAAAAGGACATCGCCAAAAACGTATCACACTAGGTATTTACGTTTTACCGCGCTATAAAAACCAATAAATTCTTGGAATTAACGTTGTCGTTATTTATTTACATTCACGGATATTCAAGCACTTACTGCTGGTCGAGCTGTAAATACATACCATGAAAAGGAGTACCACCAAAATCGTATTATACTTTGTAGTTACGTTTTACCACGCTATAAAACAATAAATACTTTGAATTGTATGTGTGTGTGTGTGTGTGTATGTGTATGTGAGTGTGTGTATTTGTGTGTGTTATGTGAGTGTGTGTGTATGTGTGCGTGCGTGCGTGTGTGTGTGTATTAATGTGCACACGTATTAAGACAAATATTAAAATATATGATCGCGAGACTGTTATGTCCTCATGCTCTCATTCTCATGCTCTGACAACTTATTCATCACTCTGTACTATATCTACTCATAAGTGTTCAGTTTATTAAGCCCAGCAAAATTGAGTCAAGTTCACGAATTCACAAATATTTGCTACTACCAGGGATTTGAACTCGGACTGCTTAATGTGCTAGCTAGCTTTACAGACCACTCCACGACGCACGGCGCACTTCAAAATTCCTATTGTCGTCCATCCAGTCATGAGAAGGGAGATGAACACACATTTTTCAAACATTTCAAAATAAGGCAAATCATAATATTATAAACATTTAATGGGGTAATATTTTTAAAAACCTGGCCTCTTCTGTTGACTTCAGTCACTTCTGTCACTGTCATGTCAACTCTCAGTCTATCCCTTACAGGGTGTACGCGGATGCCCAGTCTACAGGATTCTTTGTCTAAGATCTTCGTGCTATAGGTAAGACCTTTGACACTTTATTAGACGTGCTCTACAATTTTTTTATTTGGTAGCTATGGAGATCCATTTTCACTTAACATTCATTATGTTTATGTGTAAAAAAATAAGGTGTAAATTAGGGTGAAACGAAGTCTACGTTAGTAATCAGTAATTTTTTGTAGTTTTCGACTTATGATTTTTTAAAGATTTTTTTAGTAGTTTCTGACTTTCAAGACATTTTTGTCCATAATGATGTGGTAAACATAGATGCAGCCCTAATTTTTTTTTTCTTACATAGCATAATATATGAATAGTCATACAAAGTCATCACCTTTCTCCTCAGATGTAAATACAGTACAACAAAAAATAGTAACCCCTCAAAACAAACAACAAAGCGTTTATGAATGATTTACTTTAAAAAATAAATAATAAAAGAAACAACAATTTCCTTCCGATCTCATTTCAAAAACATGTCCGTTTTATCATCAATCTATCATAAAAAATTCATCGAGCTCGTTGCACTGTGTTTACATCTGAGGAGAACGGTAATGATTTTGTTTGTCTAGTGATGTATTCAGCTATGTGAGAAAAAAATTAAGGCTGCATCTATGTTTACAACCTCATAAAACATAAAAATGTCTTGAAAGTCAGAAACCACTAAAAAAACTTTAAAAAATCATAACTCTAAAACTACAAAAAATCGTAGAACATACGTAGGGGTTATTCGGGTTTGTCTAGGGCTACTCTATATCTGGGCTTCAGCTTTACACTTTTTTTTGGAACCTGTATACCTTTACTTATACGCCGACACGTATACACGTAATACTACCTATAATTTGGTATCCGAGATTGTGAGTTACAATACTTAAATGTTCCTACATGGCAATAAATAAACATTATCACCGCGCCGGGGTATTCCGAACTATTAGATAGTCAACAACGTTGAAATTTATAGCTGTTTTAACCAATTACGAAAAGTAGCGAAATAAAACGTTGCCGCACGTACAACTTTATTCAGTTATAAGCTTTCACATAACATTATAGTATCTGTTAAAAGCTTATTATACTGATCACATAGTTAACGTTTTCCAACCAATTTAAAACATTAGTGTCTTGAAAAATGTACATTTAAACAGAAATTGTTGCGCTGTACCAGCATGAATTAGGTCAGTTGAGCTCATGGAGGACCCGTTGTGTTGGTAGCAGGAGGGCAGGACTGGTCTGTCATGCGAAATACACACACACAAAATTACACCCACAGTGCTAAAGGTTGTAGCACACTTATCAGGTCGGAAAGGGAACGCCTCTTTCTTCTTCTTCTTCTTTAATTTAATGGAATTAGTCGTTTTATTAGGGGAACAACATTTCTGCCAATCTCAAGTTAGGAAAAACACTACTTTTTGATATTTTCCCGCTGTCTCGCTCAAGTTCTTGTGGTATGCATCAAAATATGGGCGTCACACATTTTAATGCATCTAGGAAGTGCTTGGAAAGAAACGCATGGCAACAGACCACGAAACCTTTATTTCAATGATTCCTCATAACTGATCGTCAACACGGATGCTTATGCAACAAAACGACAAACTGTTACACAGTTTGGCAGACTGTAGAATTGTAAACTCAGTGTATTATTTTGTGATAATAAATGAAAAAGAAAACAAGACACCACTTTCACTGCACAAAATCCACTCCGAAATAATTTTGAATTATCGAAACAAAGATCGAGATCCAGACGCTATGGTTTCCCGCCAAATACTCCCACTTTTTTACTATGAACACCACAGAATAGCGGTTACGAAAGAGCTACGGACCTAAGCGCATCGCCTTTTTTTGATAAATATGCAAAAATTAAGGTTGTAGCATATTTATCAAGAATGAATACCATTGCTGGAGCGTTTTTACTTTCTCGTATACGTAGTATAGAGGAAGTCTTGTAATCGTCAAAAAATTCTACCTCGAGATTTTGACACGTTTTGGACCTCCTTGAGTCCAATAATACCGTTTTTGGAATTATGTCTGTGTGTGTCTCTGTGTGTCTGTGTCTGTGCGTTAGCACGATCACTCGAGTATGCTTTAACTTATTGTAACCAAATTTAACATGCATGTATAACATCAAAATATAAGGTTTCTATCAACTTTTGAGTCGTTTCGTTGGTATACGAAAAAGTCAAAGGGAGACCACTCCCGATTTTTTGAATTTGGAACACTACAACGCTCCAGGAATGTTGTTTGAAACGGCGTGCTGGAGCTATTAAATACTCTTTGTTCGGATCTCTTTTATCAATGTTGTTATACCGAAGTCTCTTTGCTTAGTACAAATTGATTTCACTTGGCTCTGTAGCCATAAATGCGCTTGTCTTTCGGCGCAGGTGATAAATAGAAAATTGGCGTCGAGGCTGAAAATTCATCTTGATTTGTTATTTACATACATAATATATTTATAAATTTAATAATTGAAATGAGTTCCGACGGTTCAGAGAGTGAAATGGAGATTGATTTTACTTCACCAGATTTAAGATCAGAAGCCCAATTGGCAATGGAAAACCTGCTTCCAGAGAAGTCAAAAGAAAAATAAATGAAAGTATATTAAATTTTTATGACTTGGAAAAACGAGAAAAATGTGAAAATTTTCTCCGAAACAGTATTTTTTTCGTATTTTAATGAGATTGCTAAAACTAAAAAGAAAAAAAGAACATTATGGGCAATTTATTCCATGTTTAAATGTACAGTTCAGGTTAAAAACGGCATTAACTTAAAAACTGTGGAAAAACTACTTTTCTTAAACGGCAATCGTCCAGATTCAAAAGCAAAAATTCGAAGATTTTTACTTGCAAAAATACAAAGCATGCCATGACTGTGTGTGCGTACGTGCATATACGTGCACATTGGTTTTGTGTGCGTCAGTGCCACACATGGCTTACCAGTGTGCGTTTATTTATTTACTTTATACGAGTTTATAAATGCTTATGAAGTTATACAAGCCCTAGTTTCGAAAGCCTAAGTCGGTATTATGATGCTGGTCAATAGCAGTACATCCGATATAGTTCATGACCGGGACTTTATTTGGCCCAGCCTGATAGCCCCCTCCCCCTGTCTCGTGCAGCTCTCACAGCTGGCCTGACGCCAGAAGCACCACTAATTCGTGGAGTTTGTTACATAATTACAACGTTTTTGCTGTAAGCCAGCATGCAGTGTCGTGTGAAGCGTGCACGTTATTGCTCGGCTGTCCAATTAGATAATGTGATATTGGGTGCTTTTCGCTTTGAATTTGAGCTAATTTTGAGCCTTTTGAATATCATTTTTGTGTGATCAAAGTTGGTAGATAAATTGAGTAATATAAGCAACTATGGAAGAACCTAAATTTATTTTACTATATGTATAAGGAAGCTGAACTGAAGTGACAATGAGTTTCCGCATTAACGTAGAACCCCGATAAAGCACTGGATGTAGACGTGTTCTAGAGAATCGATCGATGGAGTATCGACCAACAGCACATAGGACGATCTGAGATTAAGTGAAGTGAAGATTTACTCGGGACAACTAGAAGATGAAGGTGATAAATGCATAAAATATAGCCCAAAACAACCGTAGGTCTGATACCCAGGGAATTATGGGTCCAATACGGAATCTCGACGCACAAAGCAGCGATGAATTCTAATACTAATTGATTTGAAGGTGTTTCCACCTTCGGATACCATTCCTTACTAATGAGAGGAGAGGAGAGAGGGTGGAGGAAAATAGCTTCCCTGTCAGAGATAAGTACAATTGCTACTTTGCTGCTGCAACTAAATCCAGCAATTGTCTGAGTAATGTGTAGGATCATAGCAAGTAGAAAAATCGGGAGTGGTCTCCCTTTGACTTTTTCGTATACCGGAGCATGCATGTAAAATTTTCGGTCACCCATCCGAGCACCAACCGCGCACTTGGTTGCTTAAGTTTCGTGATCGACGGCTTAAAAGTTGATAGAAACCCAATATTTTCTTTTGTTTCATTTCAAAAATAATCAGTCGAATTGAGAATCTCCTCCTTTTATGAAGTCTTGAAAAAAAAATTACTTCAAAAAAGGATTGAAGTAATTTTTTTTTTCAAGCCTACTGCGACACCCATTGGAGGATATGAAAATATGCTATTCTACTCTGCCGGCATCACGTGGCTAATTGATTGCCATAATGATTTCCACATCAATAATTATACTAAATTCCATAGTATTAACGCGGACTGCCGAGTTGATTTTGAGTGTAACATCTGTCCTGGTATTTGGTGCCCCTTTTATTTTTGTACAGTCTGGATACCTGTCACTGTTTGGGGGCACTGCATGGCCGATACTGCCAGAAGTTGCTTTATGTATAACAAATCTGACCTCTGCTCAACCGTCATGGTGTTAAAAGCGTGATCGTTTTTCCATATTAGAGAAATTAATAAATTTTTATTACTAGACATTCAGGGCTCCAAAATAAAGTAGGTAGGTAAAAATATTTCAAATGTGTGTTAATTACACCAAATTGGATTTATGAAAATCTGAACAAAGTTTTGAAATATCTGAACAATTTAATTCATATAATTTACCTCATTAGTAACTACAACGCAAAAACTTCAATTCTGTAACCCATTACAAAACACAGACACAAAATCACCATTACAATGGACTTATTAAAAACAATGATATAGGTACAACACCCAACAAATGACTAACAAAATCATAAACCTCGCGTACTTTGGCACAATATGGAGAGGTTACAGAAGCCAAGATCTTGTATGCACTTTTGCTATTAATACTTAGCCGTAGTGCTAGAATTGTGAAAACTCAAAATCTTTATTAGTTCGTGTGGTGATTAGATGATACATATATTTTTAGAGCTGACTTGAACCCTGTAAGGTAGAGAGATTCTTGAGACTTTTTTTGTCATAGACCACTTTCAAAGTTTTGCTGGATCCGTCCCTCACAATGCAGTGTGCACAGTGAGTGAGAGAATAAATTTAACATCAATTAAGTTAACATCTAGAAACATGAAAAAGGTCCTGTATTATAAAAAGACTTTTCTCTAAAATTTCTTTTCACTTGACTTTATACTTTAATTAATTGTTTTTTGACATTATTTATATATTTTCGTACTTCCTAAACTCGACTGTCCCAAAATTTGCGATGAGGGGAAATAAATATGTCCCATTGACTTTATGTAACAATTATTTTCAAAAAGTGTTGCCGCCATCCGGCTGTTACGTAGTATGTTTCTATATTGACTTCTGTGCTATCTTCATTTTGTATGTACGGTCCAGAGCGGTGGCCGCAAAAAGCGTATTAATTTTCGCCTCTAATTATAACGGGCAACTTTGGGCAACTCGACTCACGTTACGTGCAGGCAGCTCTTTATTTCCAGAAACTTCTTCGCGAGTGATTCCTGGGGCTTTGGGCGTTAGAAAGTTAGTCGGCGGAGTTTCAACTTTGTCTCTAACGCCTTATATGGTAAATTATCGTGCGCATTTTTAATTGTTCAATTCATAAAGCTATTTGCAGAAGATTACTTTTTCCGATCATAATTTTAGTGTTTTGCTACGAGTACTAGATATAAGTTTTGATTCTAATAAATACATAATCTCGATGTATGTAGTTCTAAAGTATACGAGTACGATGTACGCCAGTTCGAAAGTGCACGGTAGCAAATTATGAGATGCCGATGTATGATAGTGCCAAACCCTTCATTAGAAAACTCTCCTCAAAGATCGGCGCCGCTCGATCATAAATAGACCTACCAATCTTACAAATACTCACTTTATCTATGTTGCGGACTGGCCGATTTTTACAGTTCTTTTGTATTTTTTTATTATTTATATTTGATAGATTTTATTTATCATATTTATATTTTTAGATTATACGTCCTAGCAACCGCTACGCCTTTTTATTCATAACAATCTATTAATATTATTATTATTAAGCATGTGTGCGTTGTTAGTTGCTTAATAATAATAAAGTAACCGAAAACCCCTCTAAAAGGGAAAAAAAACAAGAAGCATTCAAATAATAATAATAATACGCCGCTGTGGTGGAGTGGTCAGTAACGCTGCCTACACATCGGGCGGTCCAGATTCGAGTCCTGGTAGTGGCAAATGTTAATGTGTTGAACGCGATCATTTGCTCATGAGTCATGGTTGTTTATATATTTATTATTTATAAAAATATCTACGTTATTAAGTATAGTTGTCCGTTATCTAGTATCCATAACACAAGTTCTTAATGATACTTAATTTGGGCTAAATAATTGATGTGAGCAAAAAAATATATCAATTATTCTCTCGCCACAATAATAATTATCAGAAGCACATAATGAAAGGTCCTCTATATGTTGTAGATGTAACAGTAGCATAGAGACTATCCAACATGATTATCACAGGACCCTGCAAGACCATAGTCCAGACCTATTATAAGCATTGGTCATGACCAAGTTGCTTACATAACCCACCAAAAATTGCCCATCATAAAAATCAGTTCCATACTATAAATACACCCCAGAGACCGTTTTAGAAAATTCAAATGTTAAACTTTATTTTGACCGCGGCATTTTAACTAGTCGCACAATGCACTACAATAGACCGGATATTACCATGTTATACGTACATACATACAAACAATCACGCTCGTTATCCCACAAGGGATTGAGCAGAGCTTTAGTTAACACTTGGTTACACATAAAACCACATCTAGCGGAATGGGTCACTTATCATCATCATCATAGCTCTATATTGTCCCCACCGAGGGGCTCGAGCCTACCCCACATTAGGGGCGATTAAGCCTTAGTCAACCACGCTGGCCAAGTGCGGGTTGGTCGACTTCACACACAACCTAAGAATTTCTTCATAGATGTGTGCAGGTTTCCTCACGATGTTTTCCTTCACCGTAAAAGCGTCGAATAAACGTACATATGAATTAAAAATTTGAAAACACATTAGTGCGTAGCGGGGATCGAACCAGTGCCTCCCGGGTGGGAGACGACGCTCTTACGCACTACGCCAAAGACGCTTTCACTACGCCAACGACGCTTTAATGGGTCATTCAGCACCCCAAAATAGTGACAGGTTGCTAGCCTGTCGTCTACCAAACAAGGGGTATTGACCCGGGTTCGCCATAGACACGTCTGTTAGCTGTGAAGTTGGCTTAGTTCCTGTTGGATGTTATTCCGGATCCCTTACACCCCTTACCCCTACTACGCTTACTACCAAAGTTAAAGTGCACTCATTATTGATATAGGTATACCCACAGAACATTGATATGCTATACCCAACACCCATAACCATCCATAACACCAATACAGTCGACTATAAATAACCGCTAAGATATTTAAGTGTGGGGCTTGAATAATGTTGGGTACAATAATACCAATAGTACTATCAACTACAGGAGTCATTCTTATGTTGCTACATCAGTCTTATGAATCACTTATCACCCTACAAATAGGTACATTAAATTACAAAAGGCTGTAATATTAAACACTTGTCGAATAGTCCAGTTTTTGCAAAGTGATTGAACACATATACCGATTTATAGATACCCAGCGCTTCAACCACCACAATTCTTCACGAATTTATTGTTGATTGTATAACACTTGGCTGAGGTCCTGAGGTGTTATGCTAATATACCGGCTACATACCGAGTTAAAATTTATCATTTTTTTCATGTTACGTCATGGCAAACAAGCTTGCGGCCCACCTGATGTTAAGTGGTCACCGCCGCCTATAGACACTTGCAATATTAAATGTAAATCACTTAACACCGCAAGTGCGTTTGCCGTCCTGGGGACTAAGATAATATGCCCTCCATGCCCAGTAATTACACTGGCTACCTTTCCCTTCAATCCGCAACACAGCGAACTGCTTCACGGCAGAAATAAGAAAAGCGGTGGTACCTACCCAGACGACCCTACATATGGGTCTACCACCTAGTAGTTTAATTGACTATTTGTAAGACGTCCTTAGTACAATCTTTTTAAGGCTGTATTTTTATAACTAGTTGATGACCAAAAACTATTACATGCTGTTCTATTCCACCATTTTTTACCAGCTTTTACCATTTAGAAGCCAGTTCGATATCCTCTACTCTCCCGTATGTGATTCATAAATCCTTCAAACAGTCCAGTTCTTACTGAAATAAAAAGTTAATGGTCCCTCAATAACCCGTTATTGAATCACGGGACAAGAGGACACACCTTATCGCCCAAGGCATGAGTCAGATAGTGTCGACAAATTGAATCAGAATAAAATCTAGGCCACCAGCCCGTGTAATCAGTCTGTAGTATATAAATAAGACTCTTCAATGCCTAGCGACTTGTAACAGCGAAGCCATGCAATTTAAATTAACAATCAAAACGATAGTGTGCTGAACCGAACCAATCACAGGAGAGCGCGGATTACAAAATTTTATTTCAAAAATTTCAACCAATAATAAGCGATCTTCATTCGATTATAATGTATAATCCGTAGTAGATTCTGTAAATCTAAATATATATTACTCAAAGGTGACTGACTGACTGACTGACATAGTGATCTATCAACGCACAGCCCAAACCACTGGAGGGATCGGGCTGAAATTTGGCATTTAGGTAGATGTTATGACGTAGGCATCCGCTATGAAAGGATTTTTGGAAATTTCACCCCTAAGGGGGTAAAATGTCCACGCAGACGAAGTCGCGGGCGGAAGCTAGTTTGATATAGAATCTACTACGCATTTATCAACAAACTGTTTTGTTTGGTTAACAATTCTCACATACTACAATCCGCCGCGCCGTTTTGTAATACGGCGTCTTATATGATATCGCTAAGACATATAGAGAAGAATAATGAAATTCATACATGTTAAAATTGAAACTACAATTATAACCTTAGTCATTGCGAAAGACAGAAACACAAACAGAAATAATTCATTCGATAGAACCTTATCAAAAAATGTGAAAATTATACCAAATCATTTCACGTGGTATTTTTCACGTGTTACTTCATAAACATAAATAAATTAATAAAAAAATATTTCATAATCATGAAAAAACCATAAGTTCTAATGCTTGCGACTACGCTCCACATCAGTCATTACTATGGTGCCTACAGGCTCTCAAAAATGCTGGCTTTAAGGAACCGATGGCAAGGTTACGTAGGGGTCTCAAAATAAATTATTCATTCCCTCTAAAACCAGTGGTGTGGTCTGAATAACACACCAAAATAACCTAACCAACAGAAATTGTAATAAATTATAATAACCCAACATAAAATATATATATACGCCGTGCTTTTTTAACAGTCTTAAATAATTCAAGGTGTGAAAGTGCCACTCAATACAAACAACTCTTGCTGTGGGACCATCATCGAAATCGCGAAAAAAAAATCAGCTGTTTCATACATTTCGGTTGCGTAGGTGTTGCACTTTTGGTCTCATTTAGTTTGAAAAAAAGAAAGAAAATACATTTATAGACTCACAGAATATCTTAATATAAACTATAACACACACTGACATAAAAAGATAAAAAATATATATGACAACCTACATCTTTAGTCATCCCGTGACCACGACCGCTGCAAAGTGTTACGAAACGTCGGGCAGTAATAATAACATGTAAAATCTAATTACACGCCAGTTAAATCCGTAATAAGTTGTTTTATTTACAATGTGTAGTGCTCGCGCAAATCAGAGAGAACATTATAAAAAAAACTAACGCTTGGGACCTGTGACCTGAGTTACCCCCACCACCCCGGCTTCTCTCTTCCCAACCATATTTGATAAGATTCCGCCATAGCCACGAGATACTCATTCCAGCGTAGAACTTATGGAAGTTTTAGACGAGTCGAGATCTTTTATTAATGTATAGTGTAGGCGCGAGGGATATGCTAGCTAAGTGCTAATATCCCTCGCGCCTAACTCGCCTGCATCGTTAATACACACAAACCAACGAAGTAGCCATTTTTTGTCAATTAGGAATATTTATTGTTCTTTTTCGCCCCTGAACCCCCTAGCCGCTTTCCCTTTCCTTCCCCCACGGGAAGAAAAGACAGTACCCCTAGTATGAGTTTGTTAGTTTTCGAGCTCGATCAAACGTATCGTCTCTTTTCATACATTGCCCACTAGCGCCTCTAGCGTAAACTATCAGAAACAGTGGGCAATCAATGAAATGAGACGATACGTTTGATCGAGCTCGAAAACTATCAAAACTCATGCTAAGGGTACAGAGCAGCGAAAATAGTCAGAAAAACCTTCTGGACAAACGTGAGAGGGCGTGAATTCTACATGGATATTAAGGCCGGCCCTAGGGTTATGTCGGACTCCTACCGACTAAAACCCCTTTATTGCCTATTGCCAAAGTGGCTATAAGGCTATCTGTTATTAGTTTTTATAGCGTGAATTTTATTAAATAAATTCCGTGTGCCGTATTTTCCTTCTTCACTTATCGGGCAGAAAGTGTTCCTTCTCGCTCTACCTCGTCAAAGGGTAAAATAGAATCAACGACCTTTCGGATCCGTTTGCTCAATGTCTTTTACTCAGAATCCTTGCTTAGATCAATCATCTGGGTAACGAACTCGCGAGGATCGAGATACTGCGTCGCAAAAAATAACGGGTGAGATAAACCTTAGGTATTACTGAAGTTATAAAGATTGGTAGCTCATATTAAAAAGATTGTTAAAACTGGTTGGTCGGTAATGCGTAAATTTTGCATTAATCATCTGTATACAATTCTCGTATATATGTAATAATAAGCTTATGTTGTAAATTTACTGTATTGTTTTAAAATATTATGTAAGTTGGCGACAGGCTGACAACCTGCCACTATTTGGAGGCACTGCATGGCCTATTGTGCCAGATGTGGCTTTACGTGTAGCAAAATTTTACCTAGGGGTCTGTTCAACTCCTCATTAGATTACGATCGTGATCGTATGTAGTAAATAAGTTGGATAGGGCCGTTAGACAAGTGGCGGCTTTGGAAATCTAACCTCCTTACCAGACCATGCATAGTCATCTACAGAAGATTGTTTATCAATAACCTTATGTATATTAGTATATTACACTATTCTATAATTTGCCAAAGCCTTCGTTCGATTCAATGTATTTTTTTTTCTTGGAAAAGCTATGTCCTTTTCTTTACCTGTGACAATGTTTGTACAAGTTTAGTCCTGATAGTGTAACACAAATTGACATTCGTCAAATCGGCAATTCGATAAATTTTATTATAAGTACAACGAGCGATCTTTCCGATTTGACATTTTCTCAACTGATTATTCTCGCTTACCCGCTGACGCCGTCGCCAGTGTCTTGTGACCTCTTCAACATGGAAGCCTTCCAAAGTATTCCACTACGGCTGAGGCGTGGTAATTTCCAACTAAACGAGGGCTGCACTAATTCATGCATCCCATTAATAAAACATGACTATGTAAAAGTGGTGGCCGCATCATGCAGTCGCGCCTTCCTCGACAGTAATAACTGTTTTTTTTTAAAGTAATTGGAAAAATAAACAGCGTGGAGCTTCCGCTGAATTTTTTTTTGTAGTCTGTGCACTCATGTGAATTTGAATGCGTGTGTGTAGCTGTGTGTTTCAAGCGTTCTAAAGAGTTCAAACTAAAATCCTTTATTCGTAAATACGGGTTGGAGAAGGTATTCTATATGATGTCATTTAAGAGAGAGAGGCACAGCAAATTATCTGAGTGTAGTTGAAATGGCTGGCCATATATGCCGCAGAACTGATGCCCGGTAAGACAGACTTGAGACTTGAGTGGAGACCGCGGATCGGCAAATGTAGTATAGGGCATTCTGTAGCTGTAGGTAGGGCGATGACGCAGATGTAGCCTAAAGAGCTTCTTCTTTTCAACCGACTTCAAAAAGGAGGAGGTTATCAATTCGACTGTATGTTTTTTTTTTTTTTTAATGTTTGTTACCTCATAACTCTTTACTGGGTGTACCGATTTTGAAGATTCTTTCGACCTTTGAAAGCAAGTGCTTGTCATTTGGTCCCATTCAAATTTAATCGACATCTGGCGAGTAGTTTTAAAATTATCCCTAATAATGCCTATTTAATTGACATCGATGATATCGTAATCTTATCACTTGTGTGTCTAAAAGATCTCGAGATCGTTTCCTGAAAATTTACATACTTAAAACACTAAAAAGCAAAAAATAAAATTATTTTTAAATAAAAAAAAACCGCCTTCAAAACTAAAAACGAAGAAATAAAAATTCTGTTTATAAAAATCTAAATGTTTTTTTGAGGTCGGTGCCAACCTCAATATTTGGATTAAACGTTGTTACTTGTATTTGGGTTTTGAAGGCGGTTTTTTTTTTATTTTAATTAAATGACTTTCGCGAAACATAAAGATAACACATTTCGCCAATGTAAAGTTAAAATGTACTTATAGTAACAGACAATTGTATGTTACATTGAGTTAAAAATGGAGTCTCTCAACACGTGTTTTTACAGCAAGAACTCGGGAGAAACTCCCCTAAAAAGCTTCCCCATCAAAGTTAAAAAATGACTCATCTTCGTTCAACAACAAAACAAATACTCATTACAGTGAAGTCTACTAGCAATTGATAAATCAAAGATTGTACGTACAACTTCAAGTTTCTAGTGAGAAACGACTGAAGAATAAAATTTAGATAGAAAGAGTAGCCGACGGCGGACTGAATAGCACTCAGGCCGTTCTCCTTAGAGAGAATGCTAAGATTAATAATTGTGACCGAAGCGAGGCTTGTTTGAGAAGCAAGTAATGCCGAGGAGCTTTTGTCCGGTGGCTTGCTATAAATTATTTTATAATATATGTTACAATTCAAAATTTCTATGGGAGAAATTTTGTTTATGGATAGTTTCGTGCTCATCTTTTATTGATCCGGATATTTGTGGAGTTCCGTGCTCACCCTAATGCTTTGGTAAAACTTTTCTTCTTTATAGCCATGAAATTCGTGGCTATCCACAGAGTCAATTAAACATATATAATACAATATATTTATAATAATATTTATATGCTCCTACGAACATTAATTTAAACAAGTTAGCATAGGCACAAGTAATTGACAAGGTTACCATCTAAACACAGCTTAAATGTTCCGAAAACATTTCCCGAAATCCGTGATAATACAGTTATATTATCTACCTTTTACGCTCACGGCCACTAGGGACGTCGACTCTCGACGCGGCGCCTAATAACTTTATCCATTGAAGGCACTACATCGCATCAAAATTGTATGATTACCAGCTTCACTTACTTCGCGGGTAACGTTCGTTGATTTCTTTAAGTATAGGCATGAAAATGTAAGGAGGTTGCCTAGCTATACTATATAAACAAGCTTTATTTGCTAGGCGAAAGAACTTCATCAATTATCCATACCAAATGAGTCTCTATCTTACGGTATTTACCGATGATGGTTTATAAATCTCAGCGGTGGTTTTCATGTGAATTATATATGTGACAATGCAATAATTGAAACCAATCTAATCCAAAAATTCCAAGAACGATAACTCTCTTTAATTTAGTGAGTAGTTGAGTATACCGCAGATTCCAGAGAATGTTGTAGCACCAGGACTATTACTAACGATAAATGATTACAAATCTCGAATCAATTAGACCTGTGGACGTTACTCAGAACCCTTCATCTATACTCTATCTATACTAATATTATAAAGAGGAAATATTTGTATGTTTGCAACGAAAAAAACAAAAACTACTGAACCGATTTAAAAATTTCTTGCACCATTAATCTGCGGACGATTAATAATATCCAGACACAATTAATTTTAATTGTCTCGCGGTAGATATCTACCGAGCTTAAAGGTTAAAATGCTACGTTATTCCTCAGCGACATAGGTTATTGATAAAAAAAAATCCACTCAGACGAAGTCGCGAATGGAGCGCTAGTCAACATAGCGCTGATGATTGTAATGTAATCATCATGATTATAATTTGCTGGCAATGACAAATGGGTTGAAAAAACCATTTGCTTAGATCTCAATCTACAAAGAAAAGACTACTGTGTGATCCCTCAAATAATAATAAAAATCTATTTCTACGGTCACACAAATTATCTAGCCCAAAGTAAGTATCATTAAGAACTTGTTATATAGGTACAAGATAACGGACATTTTTAATAAACATAATAATTTAAGACATCAAATGACAACTATTTTAGAAACTCTCGAAAGATGATATTTCTGATGATGATAATATATTGATTATCAAAATGTTGCTACACACCTCTATGCGTCAAAAGCATTTTGGAGTTGCTTTTTCGTTTCATCGAATTTTCAAATCACAACGTTGCATTCAAATAGATGTTCTAGATGTTTGAATAAAAACCACGAAAATGATACCCATGTTAATATTTTATTATAAAAATTTAGACTTTTTAGTGTCGCTTTTTTATTTCATCGTCAAAACCATTTGGTGTTGTTTTTCCGTTTCATCGATATTTATACCACAACCATTCTAAAGAAGTTTCACTTCAAAAACTTATTGTGTATACTTGGTAAAGAAAAAATAGTATCTATAGACCGTTACCCACTGTAATAGAAAGTAAAGACTACATATGTACGTGATACGTATGACCCATCTTCAAAGTCGCCAAACGGACGAAGTAAATAAGTAACTTCTCAGTTAACAATTTCCCCGAGTATGTGGTATACTGTAAGCTTTATAACTCATAATAATAATGTTTCATACACTCGTAAACAGTTTATGGCGACCTTTTTAAGCTTGGTGGAAATGTCTGGTAGGTATTGGTATATTTTTATGAAACGTATATTGACTGCTACTTTTTTACGTTGGGCCAATATTAAAATAACTGTCATGAAAATGGAATAACAAATACCTAAGTCTTTTCAGAGGGATGTCAAAGTAGCCGCTGTCATGCGTTCTTTGTAGCGATTGCAATGTTAAGCAACTAAGTACGCGGTTGTTAATCGGATGGGTCTTTTCCAGCCAACCTTAGCTTTTGTACGATAATTAAAATTTTGCTACGGGTGTAATATGTAGGTACTAATACAGAAAGACCATTATAATATAGTGATTTTGACACAAAGTAGTGTTGGGATACGTACGAAATATTTGGGAGCTATTTTAGAGCTCGATATTTTACCGAGTATTATAGTTTTATGAATAATTAATTTATATTGCGAGTATGTGTAGAAATCAATATACCGACAACTAAATGTAATTTAATTGATCTTTTTCTTTGCTAGTAAGGCACGTCAATCTGGTTAACCCGGCTGCTGTGAAAATATAAAAACAAAAGTTCTTTAATTTGAACTATAATTTGTTGTGTGTAAGAATTTAAATAGTGCACTCGTATTACCCTTTACATTAGTACCTAATATAATAAAGGCAATCCTGAATAATTTGAGTTTGGTTACTTGTGACTTTTATATAGGAATTGAATTCAACCAGATGGTAAAATTAAATGGACAGAAATATCAAAAACATTCTCAAATTTATGATATAAAAAGAGGACGTATTATCGTTTACAAAGGTAAGACGATGTCAATCGATACCCTTCCAACTATCTCTCGAACATACAAACTACTGGAGATACAAGTCTTTGAGCAAAGTTGAAGAGTTCATTAGAAAAGTTGGCAAAGATTGTAAAATCATTACCTACCATCTTTTTATCGGGAGAGTGCTCCTTAACAACGAGGAAGGTTTTAAAAAAATGTTGCCGCAATTTTCCTTATACGAGAGGGGTGGAAAATGTGCTCTTTATCTTTAAAACAGAAAATTTGAGATTAGTACAGTAGCAGGAGAAATAAGTAGAAAGATTATAAATGAGAATAATTTCACCATCATGTTTATAACTAGCATACATCAAAGATAATTCTAACAATGACAGATGTGTGAATATGATAAGAACTTCCTCCGGCGAATTTTGGTGTGCGTATCATTTTTGTAATTTTATTTTAGTAACATAAATTAAATTTTCGCAAAGAACTACAGAGACGAATTCTTCGGGAAGGCGTATTAGATAATTTGGTATTAACTACTGTGTCCATAGGCAGAGGTGCCCATTTACGGACCGTATGCTAAATTGACACCAACCAATGTGTTGCCAATATGTTGGAAAACAAAACAATAATGAGAATCAAATGTAGCAAATGCTATTGTTGAAGACGAGTGTGATTAAGAAAATAATTTTATTTCAATATATTTTTCAAATAAGTCTTATTTAGACTGTGTTAAAAGTCCTAGGCACTACCCTTTTTTCTTTTTTTTGCGATAGATAATCCTTTACGGACCTTATTACACTGAGCTAGACAGTGCGGCGTGTGTGGGACTCACCTGGGAATACCCACTAAAAACCATCGGTGCCCTCACAGCCCTTTATGGGGACATTTCGGGAACGGCGCTCAGTGATCGAGGTGTACCTTCACTGTACAGTGCCCTAGCTTCCCTATCTGCGACACTTTGGAACAGATACGGCAACGGAATGCTAAAAATTTTCGTCTCATTCTTTTATTACAACTAACGAACAACTAGTTTTGTGATGTAATAAATAATATTTTCTGACTCAAGGAGGTCCAAGACGTGTAAATCCGTCAAAATCTCGAGGTCGAATTGTTTAACGATTACAAGACTTCCTCTATACGAGAAAGTAAAAATGGCCATTTTATACAAGTATAATATAATTTATCAATAACGGGCAAATATCCCAGAGAATAGTAATGTATTTTATTAAACTTATCTCTGCTAAATTTAAAGTGTTAATACGAGGAAAGCGGTGATTTCCATTAACTACACTATAACAATATTCGTATAGCTAATTGTTAAAGTAAAATAAATCATAATAATATATTATGTTCATAATATTAAAATAAAGGTAGATCTCCAACATAATACAAGATTTCTATAGACTGTCATAATACCGCTCTCTGATAGCGGTTTTTGGCAGAAAATATTTGATTTTCGTCGTCTTTCCTGTGGCTATTACGAGAGTCAATCGATTAGACGGTCTCTTTTGATCCCTTCCTTCCACCGTTAAACGTTACAGTGCTTCTAAAACTAGCGGGTTAGGAAATTAGCCAATTTCATGTGAGTTAATCTCTGTAAGGCTTTTGTGTATCAATTTTAAGTTATTTCTACCTATCTTTTTAATTGTTAAAATCGTAACCGTAATAATTATTTTATTTATCAATCAATCAATTCAGTGATTGGCGAAAATATAGACAGAAAAGTCTAATCACTCTAACCAACCTATATAATATTAAAACGAGTAAAAAAAACTTTGTACCCTTTTTTAAGCATATTGCGCGCACTTACTTCAGATTTAGTATAATAATAATTTAAGACATTACTAAGTAATTATTTAGTATTGTTTCTACACCAGGGAAAAATAAATGTATTTTTTTATACGCCGCTGATGCGAAATGTATCAGAAATCTTCTTTTTTCTATAATTTTAATTAAATTTGTGGAATATGTATCATGTGGCAGTAATCAATAATAATAATTGAAATTTAAATAGAGAAGAAATGCAGAAAAATAATGTATAATTTTTTATACTCAGTCGAATGCATATTCTAAAGCTTGTCTGTAAGAGATCGATCTTAGCGATAAGACCGCCAATTGCACAATTAAGTATTAATGTTAATTGTTTTAATACCTTTTTGGCGTACAATCAAGAGCGTCTAAATCCGTGTAAGAGTCACAATTTCAGGATTCATTTCCTCCCGAATGACGGAGCAAGCCATTGGCAATATAACTTTGATTGCGACATATTGTATCAGAAACTTTAACCGTAAACAATATTTGTTTATATTACATAACTCCTTCTCTTCAGTCAGTCCAATTCCACTGGCCACGTTCACGCGACAGCTTATATTAAAATTCCCGAATGCTCAGATATGGGTCGCTGCAAGTAGGTCAGAAAAGCGCGCCGTCATCCCGGTACCACGCACCTAACACATTTAGAGACCCAATTTGGGACTACTTTTATTTATAAATAAGATTTCGTTGAGCTTCACATTACTATCAAACCCAAATAATGTTTTATTGGCAGGGATTGGAAATTGAAATTGCTGATCTTTGGTGGGAGAAATATTATAAGTTTCAAATGGCTGCCACAAGTACTATCGATTAAATACAATCCTAACGCATGCCTTAACCTTATCTCAGTAAAAAATTACATATTTTCTGTTTTTGTCAGGATTGTTGCTCAATCGCACTATTAAGTAAAAAAGGATTTAATTTAGAAGAATATCTTGCTTTAATAACTATTGACAGTGAGCGGGCGTAATCGTCGTGTTTTATGACTGTTTACGCCATTGAGATCAGAGTAATACTATTGCTTATCAAGAAATTTTAGGCACCTAAAATGTAACTAAAATAATAAGTAATTCAATAACTAATCCTAACAACAGTAAAATTCAAAGAAGGATTAACAAAGAGGAAACCTACAAAAATAAACTTTTAAAATCTTGCCTCTAAAAGAATGCACATAGACGCACAAGGCGGCGATCAAAGCTTACATCATACTTGGAACTAGAGATTCACCAAATATGACAAGTAAGGCGTAACATTTCAATGTTCATACTCGGCCTTTTTAATTGATCTATAGCTTAGACAAAGAATCCTGCTAAGATCTATAGAGTAGAATAGTCTTTGTTTATCAATTTTTGATGAGCCGTCATCTCAACATAAACACCCTTTTTGCCATCTTTCACACAGTATTCCTCTTGTGGTTGGTCTTCCGCTGCCTTCAGTCGCATCATTTTCTTTGTAACATACTCATAATTTCTTCTCTTTACCTGTGCATACCATGACAATTTGTTATTTTTCAATCTTTCTGCCACTGATGCTACTCTCAAACTTCCATTTGAACTCATTCCTCATTTTGTCTGTTCCTGTTATTCCAATAGTCTTGCTACGATTAATAAGTAGCAATAATAAAAAATTGTATAGTCTACAATTGGCAGTCTTTATTATAATGTATACTTGGTCTAAGCGTGGTCTCTTCCAGACAACCAAGATTAAATATGTTAAAAAGTCTATATTTTGTTATGCGTATAATGTATTTCTAAATAGCCTAATATCTCGCACACTATTTCATGCTATTATTTATTCAAAAAATAGAGAAATAAATTATTTTAAAATTTTAGCATAGCGCTTCGCAAATCTGTTCTGTATGAGTCTGCTTACTGCTTAAAATGAAACCGAATAACATGGTCGAATATTATCTATTCGGTACATTCTAGACTGAATGTCGGTGTTTGTATTCATCGCATCTCTGCATGAAACCAAGTCTAGGTTTGCAATTTATGAATACGAACGTCCCATTCAAAAGCCAATCTACACCACTACGCCGAGACTGCACACCGTAAAGCAACAACAAGCTTGTTCAAGTTTACAGTTTCGAGGATTAATCCTCATTTTCACAACACGAAATAAGTCCAAAACAGAACAAACTACTCGTAAGTATTAGCCAAACATTGTTGTAATGTTGTAAACCGCAGGCTGAGTTGCACTTTACGAAGTAATTTACAAATTATTTTCAAACGACACCTGCCTACAGGCCACGCGTAAACTAAACAGGAATGAGGCGGACTACTGTATAAGTGTAGCAAACAATTGTGGACCTAATTGTGATTGCTTTATGATATTGTTTATATTGTACAAATGAAAAAGGGACTAAGCAGCTAGGAGGAAGTTTCACAAAAAGGTGTTCTAATAAAGCTGAGGAGTTGGAATTTTGTTTGGCACGAAAAACTTAAGTGCGTATCACTTTAAAATGAATGTTGAAAATGAATGTAACGAATTATTAAAATAAGTCACTCTTGATCAAAACCCTTTAAAACTATGTCATACCAACGCCAACTCGTGTGCATTAATAGTGTTCAGTACAGAATTACACAACATAAATATTCATTTTGAGTTAATTATATTTAATTTTAATGAAATAATTTTATTATTACCACAATTTGCTATACCACAATTTTATGGATTTTTGTTGTCTGATAAATAAACATTTTTATTTTTATTTTATATCTAATTTCTTCTTAACTGGTATACTTTTGTTGGTATGATTTGCCTGTGGCAACATTGTTGTTTATCCCTTCCTCCAAAACCCGCTACTGTGAGCCGGTGTTTTCAATAACTTTTCAATAAAAGTTTTAATTTTACTAATTACATAAAACTGCCTTCTTAATTCTGCAACAAATAGTTGCCACCATTATGTACCTATGGACAATTATTACGACGAGGTACTAACTAAAGTGTAATCTACTTTTGATGCCGACCGTACGTTTACTACTTGGTGCGTAAAGAAAATACCAGACTTTCATGTTTAAGATTCTTTGAGTGTTTCCTCTTACTGATTTACATGTAAAAGTAAAAAAGTACTTCATACCTAACAGCTCAGATAAACCCAAGTCATTGGTACAACTGCGTTCTTTGTAACGATCACGAAAGTTAAGCTACCAAGTGCGTGGTCGGTTCGTGGATGGGTGGCTGAGAAGATTTTTAGTTCGATTTTCCTCCGTCTCGGAACGCATCCGGGGGGTTTTAGGGTTGATCCCGGCTGGCTGCTGCAAAATATGCCAAGGGTAGTATGAGGCAGGTGGCCGGCTTACTAAGCTATAGAGTAGTATATCAATAGCAAGTTATAATACACCGACCCCAATTAAATAGCATGGTAGGAGAAATATAGGTAAATATTTTCGGACCTATTTGAGATCGATCACTGGGTCACATAGAAAGCAGGAGTGTTATACCTATGGTTATACTCTTGGTTTATTTTAAATTACACGTAAAAATTAGCCGTGTGATGCCGACAGAGTAGAATATTCGTAGGCGACTAATGGATCAGCAAAGGGATATTGATCACCTTAGGTATACTCCGTCCACCAATCCGCATTGGGCAAGTGTGGTGGACTACTGCCTAAACCTCTTTCGATGACAAGGAGAAGCCTAGTGTCCCAGCAGTGTGTTGAATTATAAAGGCTGTTATGATTATGAAAAATATCTGAAATATATCGCATTTAGGTACATAGTTTCAAGTCATTACAATAAATATTAATATCTTTCTTTTAAAAAAAAACAATCATAACTGTATTAGAATGGTTTTACGTTTAGTACAAGATGCGAAGATACATTCTATGACTGCTTTGAGCTGTCTAATGATCCTAATAAAATAAACTTTAACAATTAAAAATGCGAAAATATTTCTATTGGTTTCTCTATTAACTTTTCACTACACTAAATCAGTATATTAATCTTAGGAATTTTGGTATAGCGATAGTTTGAACCTTGGAGAATGTCCAATCTATCGCGAAAAACCTACTTTTTATCCCTGTTTATTTTATTATGTTTTTTTTTTCGTTTAGTCGTTTGGGGTAGACTCTGGGACCATGGAGTCCAGGAGCACACCGACTTTTTCGGGATATTGCAGAGCGACTAGGTGAAACAGTAAGTGACAATAAGGTTGGTTTGTGTATTGCGCAAAAAAAATAGTGTCGCTGTTCAGCGAGGTAATACAGCCAGTGTTCTTGGTACACTTCCTGTTTCAGAGGACCTATGCAAAGTCTTTTATCTGTAATTAAGTAGTTTATGAGGTATTTTGTATCGAATGAAAATAATCAAAATAAATAGAAAACTAAGAACATAGAGAAAAGCACTTTCCATGACAGGATTTTTTTCCATGTTTTTCTTTTTCTATTTTTACTTTCTCGTAACGTAGTATAGAGCAAGTCTTGTTCTGGTATCAATTTCAATCATAACTAAACATACCAAAAGAAAAAAATTAGAAGCAAAATCAATGTAATAAAAATAATTGCAATAAATCATATTTTTTATGTATTTATTGCAATTATTATTATTATTACATATTACTTCGTACTGTACGATCGTTACTGTTCGTCGAAATTAGGGTTTGGGTACGTTTCATGTCTCCAAGTCCCGAGACTTTTAGCAAATTTAGTTCGGGTCGAGAATCGAGACGAGACACGGTTGTCGATATTGTATTGCAATAATTTTTATTTTCCTCGTCCGGTGGCATTATTACAAAATCAGATATTTTTAAAAGTCTATTTTATTAAATCACGAAAGAAATCTAATTTTATAGTTGATTAATTTTATAAGACTGAATTAAGTCTTTTATATTTAGATTATTTTATTACAGAACTAATCTGTGATGATGGGAATGATGTTATGACCAATGACTAAATACTAGAGATAGTAGTTATTGAGAATTAGTATGACTATTACTATTTTTTTTATAATTAAGTATAAGATTTAATTCCAAGAAGTTATTATAAGAAACAAACATCAATTATTTAGACTGAAATTAACGTTAAAATTGTTAGGATTTCTTTTTATATTTAATGTTGATTTTTATTAAAAACTGCCTTTTTATTTAATACATTTCGCCAGAAAAAATTACCCAAGTCTATTTTTATTCTGAGGAGTCTCGAAGTCCCGGGATTGTCGGGACTTCCCAAACCCCAGTCGAAATTCAATATAGCACTCGTATTTGAACTATCTTTATGAAATAAAGATTTTACCTATTAATAGATAGTTTTATAGTGCTTTATTTCTTGCTACATTTGTAATGAATTACACTTTAGTTTAGTTTTTAGTTCAAACTTAAATATTTTCATAGTTATCGAATTCTTATAACCGACCATTTTTTTGCGGCTCAATGTATAAATAAACCGACATAATAAAAACTCTCTTAATCTTTTAGAAAGCCAAGTCAAAATTAAATCCGTAATCGCAGTTGTCATTTTATCTGTATTTTAATAAATCTTGTCGAAAATAGCACCCAATTGGAGTAACCTGCCTTCTGAGGTACCAATTTAAATCCCTTTAGATATAAAAACAATCTCTTCTCCATCCAAAATCTAATCCAAGACAGACAGATAATGAAAGCAGGATGATAAAAACGGATTTTGGTGCCGCATTCGAAAATAGATGAAATGTTTTTTCACAGCCTTTTGATTTAAAACCTTAAAATAGTCATGATTCGAAATGGAATAATGTATCAAAATATTTAGCTATCTGAGTTTTTTAACACAAGCATATTTCTACTCACAACAAAGCGTCCGCAAAATCCCGTCATATTTTCCCACACGCAATTTCAGCACCATCTTGCTTAGGGCGAAACGGAGCATCTATAATGTCAAATTAGTTAATGTAGGAGTTCCGCCTACAGGTTGAATTAAAGTTCATCTCTAAAGTCATGTCTATATGTAATTCTGATTCACAATGAAATCAACAACTTTATAATTAGCTTAATACATTGAAGCATTATCCTTTTAATAAGTTTTGCGTAAAGGTGTAAATATTGGATACCTACGTGGAAAAACGTACGAGACACAAAAGGCTGGAACAAAACGCTAAATAACTAAATAATGAAAAGTAGTGTTAAAACAAATTAAACATTAGTTGATTTAGAGTCGTTGTTAATAAAATGTGAATCTGTCCACAAATAGTTCAACTGTTGAACTTCCAGTTGGACTTCGTGAAATGTATGGATCCTGCCCTGCTATTCTACAAATAATTAATTTCTCACTTTGATACTCACTTCCAATTTATCTATCAAACCACTAACGAATATTACACAAAATATAATAACTTATAATCAATAAGATTCTTCGATATAATTTAAAATGCCATGGTTATTTTCAATTCCAATTTACTCAATAAAACCTAGGAATTTCTTCAAAATTTGACAAGTGAAATTGTAGTCAGTTCAGCGTCGGTTCAGCGTCTGACAACAATTGTTTTTGTCTATGAACTTCCATTGGCTATTAATTGCTATTGATGCATAGAACAAGTACCATAAATATTTGCGTCTATCTCCCGTGGAATTGTTCACAAAATCTCAGCAATTTAGCTCTGTATCCGCCAAAATTGTGCAAGTATAATTGTAAATAATTACGTGGGAACAAATTTTAATGAACGTCCCGCGAAATTGGTGTTAAAAGCCCCAAACCCTAATTCCGCCCTTTTGTCCCTTTGTCTAGTCTCCCGGTGCAAACGTTCGGTGTAGCACGTAATTTTTGTGTTCCTACAATTCTGTGATTCATCTGAGCAGATATTCGTGTGATTTTTACTTTCTCGTACGCGGTATAGAGGAAGTCTTGTAATCGTCAAAAAATTTGACATCGAGATTTTGACGGATTTACACGTTTTGGACCTCCCTGCGTCCAAAAA
The DNA here is from genome assembly GCA_955850985.1 of Elophila nymphaeata. Taxonomy (NCBI): domain Eukaryota; kingdom Metazoa; phylum Arthropoda; class Insecta; order Lepidoptera; family Crambidae; genus Elophila; species Elophila nymphaeata. The sequence continues at coordinate 13,254,822 of OY039069.1, read as the reverse complement.
TAACGTTTTTGGAATTATGTCTGTGTGTGCGTTAGCACGATAACTCGAGCATGCTTTAACTTATTACCACCAAATTGACATCAAAATATGAGGTTTCTATCAACTTTTGAGCCGTCGATCACGAAAGATAAGCAACCAAGTGCGCGGTCGGTACTCGGATCGCTGACCAAAATTTAACATGCATGTATAACATCAAAATATATGGTTTTTATCAACCTTTGAGTCGTTTACGGTATACGAGAAAGTGAAGGGGAGACCACTACTGATTTTTTTTTTTCATTAATTTTTGTTCGCAGCTTAGCACGGGCCATGTCAAACTAGAATGTCACAAATGTGGACGCACTAAGGCGCGAGAAGCTCCACTTACTATAAGCAAGGTCACCAGCACTTATCGATGCCTTCACTCTAAATAAAGAGCTGGAGATTTGATACGAGTGTATGATCATTCCATAACGCAAATATTAGTCTATTCCGCTCACTTGTCATCGACAGAACTAATGTTTGATTAATTAATTGCATGCTTCCGACTGTGAATATCATATTGTAAGCTCAATGAACTATAACTAATTCGTGAAATGTAAGGTAACTAATCGTCATGAGATGCCGGTAGAGTAGTATAACATCATCCCATATCCTCCGATGGGTGTCGTAGAAGGCGACGAATGGATAAGCAAAGGGTATTGATCAATACTCCGTCCACCAATTAGTATTGGGCAAAGCGTGGTGGAGTACTGCCTAAACCTCCTTCGATGACAAGGAGCGGCCTTGTGTCCCAGCATGCGCGAATCTCATGGTAGGTCACATGCCTGTCTGTTTCTGCCTGACAGCATCGATGTTTTTGTTGTTCACAGCGGTGGACGGGCGACCATCGCGAGATTCGTCACTGAGTTTGACACGACCGCGCTTGAATTCTGCAAACCAGCTATAAATATTCGTCTTGCATGGTGCTTCATCGCCAAAAGCAGATTGAAGCCGAGCGATGCTCTGTTGAGCTGTCAAATTACACTTAAAATCGTAGAAAATCATACTATAAAAATTTTCCCGAGTTGAATTTATCCATGTTAATGTAGACCCGCAATTTTTAAAATGGCGCCTCAATGTAAAAACATTTGACAGTCAGATGAAACAAACTGCATTCTACAGCCAAGGAGTTCAATTTTCAAATGTTGTAATTACTTTTTAAATATTAAAAAGGCTGTTATGATTGATGATGATGAAAGTAGCTAAAGCGGCGTTCGCAGAATCTTATCAAATATGACTGGGCAGAGAGAAGCTGTAGAAGTGTGGTGTAAATGACTGTTGATGCCTTAAAAAGGCTACCCCTGAGTCTTCGTTTCTTGTGACAATTATTTTTAATTGCCTTGTATTGCCCGTGCAACATACGGGGTTGCCACCTTGGCCATACTGAGTGTATTAACCCGTGCTTGTATAGCACACTCAGAAAACACACAGAAAACGAAAACACTATTGATTTTTAACCGACTACAAAAAAGGAGGAGGTTCTTAATTCATCCTTATTTTTTTTGTTTTTGTTATATTCGTCTTGTAGATAATCTAATTATCTACAAGACGAATGAAGTTTTATGAAAATACCTCCAGTAACCAAGCTATGTCACTTTATTTTTTTAGTAAGATCTATTTTCAAGATTTTTTTAATACACTAAAATGTAGATATTTGAAATGTTCTCTTAGTCATAGCTAGTGTCATAAGTATATTTTTTTCAATATTATACAGTTGTATTGTTAACGCGTGATTATCGTTAAAAAATTGCATGTTACTCCTTATCGCCGCCTTAAAGGTCGTTATCAGCTCGTAAAGGGAACGCCTCCTTATTTACTATGAACGCTACGCTACGAACGATGGCTACGAAACGCACCGTCTCCGGCATCGCCTCTTTTAAACGGTTCTATTTAGCTTGACATTTGGGTCAAATTTAGTAATTAAAATTTAACCACCTTCGAGTTAAAAGATTGATCTGATATTTGCTACACACCTTTGGTTCTGATGCCAATACATTTTTATATATATTCAGTATCAATTTAAATTCAAGATGGCCACCGCAATAAAAAGGCGGATTACATAATTTCTCACGTCCTCTCAATTTGGGTATCAAATGAAAAAGGTTGACTAGTATAATATAGTACTTACGCTATGAAAAAAATGCAAATCTAATATGGCCGCCAACAGAAAGGCAGATTATCTAATTTTTCACGTCCTCTCAATATGGGTATCAAATGAAAGGGCTTGACTTATGTTCATAATATAAGGGCTTGACTAGTATATTACAGTACGCTGTGAAAAAAATGCAAATTCAATATGGCCGCCAACATAATGGCAATATACATTTTTTTTCACAACCACCTCAATATGGGTATCAAATGAAATGGATTGACTAGTAAAATATAGTACATTATGAAAAAACTAAACTAAAAACTGTAAATAAAATAAATATATTTTTTAAGTTAAACCGACTTACTAAAAGCTAAAAAATAATTTTGTTCAACAAGTGAGTGATTTAAAGGTACGAGACAAAAAAAAAATTTATCTCGTTGGCAACATTAAATATTTTATACTCGTTGGTAACTCTAATTTATAATAAGTGCAACACTGTATATCGCCTTCACTCTCTCTCTCTCTCTCTCTCTCTCTCTGTGTCAGGATTATTGGGAGTAAACGCGTGTTGATAAAGTCTACTTTTTTATTTAATTTCCCAAAGCCAGGGGCCCCTCCAGCATCTACAAAAACCCACAGTCGACAGCAGTGAAACATACAACTTTTAACCCCTACAGCGAGAAAATTGTTTTATGTATAAAACAATATATGTTTATAATACATGTTTATTATCTAAAAATAATGATTAAAATTAAAAGCAAGACTACTACAATTATTTAGATTGAGCGTTACAGTCTTGCTCGGAGCTCGCAGCAAAAAGCGTTTTACCTTCGAGATTTTACGAAGCAAAAGAGGTCCTTTGATGCTGGAGTGGTGAAAAAATATTTGTTTGCTTTAAAAAAAAGTAGTTTTTTAAAACCGCTTAACTTTAATTCTTTCACTTATTTTATTCATAGTAAAAAGAAGCGATACGATTACGAGCACAGAAGATTTATTTCTGTGGTTACGACCTTATGCATGTGCTACAATCTTAAGCTAACCCTTGTATCAATCTTAAGCTAACACTTCTACCACAAGTCCCATGTACAGACAACAGCACGTTGGGTTGCCACAAACTGTAAAATTTTCCCAATCGATTATTCACTTTAAATTAAAATTTAATAATAACGTTACTAATAACTATTTTCAACCTAAGACTATTAAATAGTCTTAGGTTGAAAATAGTTTGGAGAAATTTGACAGTTTTGTATAGCCCGACGTGCTGTTGACTGTACTAACTGCTTGCGCTCAGAGTTTCTCCCGAGTTCTTGTTGTAAAAACACATGTTGAGAGACTCCATTTTTAACCAAAATCTACCGTACAATTTTCTTATTACTATAATTGAGTTCTCACTTGACATTGGCAAAATGCAGAATCATTAAGATTTGCGAAGGCCATTAATTAAGAATAGAACTGCTTGCGCTCCTCTTTGCAACACTACAAACCCATCACCCACACGGCGAATCATAGAACGCTAAGAGTTTATGTCTCCGTCTCTTTGTATAAAACTTCAGCCTTCGTAGATTTGTGTCCACAAAAAAATATTTGAATTATGTTTAAATGACTAAAAGGGCACTCATCCAATTGGTACCCGTAATGTAATGCATTTAGGTTTGTACATATTTATGTAGACCTCTCAATAGTGAATAAATTTTATTTTAATTTATAAACCACGATTCAAAAAAGGATGATATAAGTTTAACGTGAGTATCGTAGCTTCGAAAGTAATGATACGATTTTGATTTTGTTTTTTGTTAGATAGGTATTAACAGGTCTACATAACACAGTTCTGAGAAACAAATTTCTTTCTTAATTAGCACCGTTACTGGTCGCAAAGACTTTTGGTAGGGGCATTACAGTAAATGTTGTTGAACTTAAATAAACATTATAACAATTTAAAAACTAGGTATACTTAGAAATATGTATTAAAGACAAATCACAAGTAATATCTAAGAACTTATTAAAAATGGCGAAGCGATCTGTTTTGACTTTGACAATCTTTTCAAGTTATACATCCACGAATTCCTTTTTCAAAGTTTAGAAGTGAACAAAATAACTCAATTTACTACAATTTGTCTGCAAAATCTCATATATTTAGAACAGCTGGTCCCAAGATCCGTGATGAACGAAAAATCAAAATGCTACGAAAGACAGACGAATTAAATCATTGCGAGGAGCACGGGTGCTTCGCGCATGCGCGCCCCTCACGCCTGCGCAGAAACACTTAACCTCAATCTGTGTGTTTTTGAATGAAACTTGCCCCAGCCGGTCCACCACCGTACTTTGCTTTTAGAGACGTCCCTACTTACCCATTAACTAGACATTGCTATTTGCACTTTATTAGAGGCATGAGCGTTTAATAAATATTTATTCCCTGCTTTCTAATTTATTAAATGTTTAGCGTGATAAAGTAAATTGGAGTTAGCTTTACGTAAATGTCGTAGGGTTATGATAAAAACAGAAAGTTTATAAAATCCCTAAGTGCAAAATTTAAGCTTAAGATAGTATAGACACAATCATTATTATTAAATAGCGAATTACAAATATCTAAAATAATGTAAATACAGAATCCACTCGCTTGGTTATAAAAAATAACATTGACCTACCAATAATAAGCGATCTCCATTCGAATTTTCGCAATCATGTCGATAGAATCGACTATGGGAAGTGTTGTTATTTGAACATCCTCCGTGATTTGATCAAACCACTTAGGGATATGAACAATTCTCCATTTTATCGACTACATACTACATTGACACGTATCTTACAAAAGAAGTGATGCTGCTATAGATACAGTCGGAAAAATCTTAGACAGTTTTCAAAATATATCGGAGTATGAATTGTAAATAAAGAATTATAAATGTGTATCAATACTTTCCTTGGTTTTGTATGACGCTCTTTTAACTGCTTAATAAAAATATTATTTATTTCTTACTTTTTAGTATAAATTTGTATCTTGAAGTCGGTTTTCGTATTTTTTTGCTTAAAATATTTTTTTTTTGCAATACTTCTTATTGATTTGTAATAAAAGTTGTTTGTGTTTATGAGATCTTCAAATAGTTTAAAGGTCATTTAATGCTTTACTAATAACCCTGATAATTACAATAACACTGTTATTCATAAGCACCTACGGATTATCTGAGCTCCTTGTTTTTTTTCGTAGTCGGGTTACATTGTTTTACAATTTTTGCTTGTTTATTTTATTATTGTATTTGCTTCCCTCTTAATATTATTATTTTACTTTCCATATTTGGAAAATCGTTAAGGACAAGATAATTTAAGATTCTACGTAACATACGTACGTATAAGTTGTTAATTTTAGATATCTTGTCCTTATTAATAATTAACAGATATGATATCAAAGGTTAATACACCTTTGACCAATAATCTACTTTCCCATCAACATCTAACCTTTTTAATGGCCTAGCCATAACGTCATTGGAATCAAACATGTTTTATTTGATCGTCAGCGAATTTAGTGTCTGTATATTTAGTTAAAGTGATTTACTTTTGGTGAACGATGACCAGTGAACGACTTTTCCTATTTAGACGTAAATGTTAAAAGAGTATGAAATTAATTCATTTTGCTTCATGAGTCGCGCAGACAAGTTGTACAATCTGACTCAATTTGCTGCTAGTCTGCTAGTGAAACAAAAAGTGTCGCTGTTAACACGTTTCATTTTCGTTGAACGATTTTGATTTCAAACAGATTCGATGAATGATGACAGACGCCCGATAAACAGTGAACGATGCTGGATGAAAGCTTTCGGGCGGCTAGAGACTTTCATCCAGAAGGCGCATCAATAATGAACAATGAATCGTCTAATTTAGACGTTTAAATTTTGATGCTTCATCGAAAATAAAAGCAAAAATGAACCATCTAAATTCAGCTTAACCTATTGCAAAAGTCAATATTGTTTCATTTAAAATGAAATGTTCTCATGACTGATAGAGCTGCCCTGGCAAATGCCGATTTTAGGTTAACGAACTTTTTAAACCCCACTGCACATTACGATTACATACTCGTACCAAATTGAAAAACGCCTAAATACACCCTACATATCGATAACTTAAATGCAAACCAACCAACTCCACATTTTGTCAAAAATATTTGTTTTGTTCTGATCTGCAACAGTAGGTAATTCGATGTAATATTTTAAGTGCCTCCCAAAATTTTGACCATTGAAATAAGCTGGTTTGTGTGGTCATAAAAATACCTCAAAGCTACCAACTACTTATAGAGAAACAATAATTCAAAAAGCAGAACAAATATTGCTTTTGAATACTAAATAAGTATGAATTAAGTATGCGTAATAATAATTTCCCTTATAAAATCATACCACATAATTATAAAAGAGCTTTGTTAATCTTATCGTCGTTTTCATTCAAACTAATCTGTAGAACAGCTGTAGGTGACATTCACTTAACGTAAAAGTTTTATAATCTTACAGACAATACGATACATGACAGTCTTGTTATCTCTCCATACTTTTTCCAGGAACTGGGGCGCACTAAAAGTTTCCGGAGTGAATAAGAAAAAGATACTATTAAAGGTCAAAAAATAATTTAACGTTTCTCAAAATATTCTCCCTTTGCGTAAATCCACTTTTTTAATCGATTAAACCAATTTGAAGACTTTTGTGCCACTCTTCCGTGGTGACCTGAGAAACGTTTTTTTCATACACTTCGACAGCCTAATTGGTTCTTAATTTTTAGGACCAGAAAAAATTATACAATGTGTCAGGTCGGCACTGTATGCAGAATGGATCATAAGTTCTACGTTTTTCACCTTCAAAAATTCGTTTGTCTGTCTGGCCGTGTGGGAACTATCATTGTCGTGGTGCAAGATGATTCGGCGTTTACGGTTATTTTTACGGAGTAAATAAATGGGCGTGTACCAGTCACTATTCACAATACGACGATTCTCTAAAGCAACAGTAGTCACGTGTCCAGTTTTATCAAAAAAAGAAGCAATCATCATGACGAACTCAAATCAAAACTTTTTCAACCACTGAAGTAGTGAGAAATGTTTAAAAATTAAAATGAATATCGCGTTTACAGAGAAATACTTTGAAGTAGGCATATCAAGTGTGAAACAGGAATAAAATTATAATATCAAACGGTCTCCGAATTGAGAATTCTATTGTAAGCCTTATTTAAAAGTAATTTATTGAGATTGACAAACGAATATTTATGTATACAGTAATATCTTGAAAAGTTAAGTAATGATTTTGATAAATTCTTATTAAGCTTCTTATATTAGTTCATGGACATACATTAAACGCACTGCTTGCTTTATTTTGTGGACATGTCTAATACAGCTGAGTATAATTTACCTAAAGTTTATTTATTTTTTTCACAGGAAAGCTCTTAGCCTTCATTTCACTTGCATGTATATAAATTTCTCACTGGCTAGTAAGATTCAAATAAATAATAATTATTTCATCATCAACAGCTCATATAATGCCACACCGAAGGGCTCGAGCCTACCCCACATTAGAAGCGATTAGACCTTAATCTACCACACTGGCCAAGTGCGGGTTGGTCGACTTCACACACAACCTAAGAATTTCTTCATAGGTGTGTGCAGGTTTCCTCGCGATGTTTTCCTTCACCGTAAAAGCGTCCAATAAACGTTCATATGAATACAAAATTTGAAAACACATTGGTACGTAGCTGGGTTCGAACTTATGTCTCCCGGGTGGGAGCAACGCCCTTACGCACTACGCCACCGATGCATAGTTACATTAATCTCAATCATTATTAAATACTTTCCAGTACAAGAAGCTATTTTTTGAGCAAAATATCTGTACATGATATGTTTCTCAACCTATGCATCGTGCGAAATGAACATTATTATTCTTATCAAATTTTAAGTTTATCATATACCTTAACGCTCTAGATGTCAACTCATTAATTACATAAACATAATAGATTACTAGTGAAGCAAATATTATTATTATTGTTTACTTTTTTAATGATGGAGGGAACGCCTTTACCTCGAGTCCCATATATCCCCTGCAGTTAGCACCACCCCGCAAGGACGATGCGTAAACGCAATTGACCTCTCCGTCAAAAAAAAGAGGAGGCGTTACGCCAAGAAGCGTCAGAAAGTTCAAAGGATAGAGACAGTTTTAGTGACGGCAGCAACGCGAGTAATAATGACGATGATCAGGAAGACTTTTTTAATTCTGTTACTCAGTGTAAAGAAAAACCTAAGAGCCACAACTCATTAAAGGCTAAAGCTCAATCTCTCGTCAAAATGTGGCTAGACACGAAATCCAAAGACTCTTTTAATGATGCGGCATTCCTCGGGGAATAGATTTATAAATCTGTTTATTAAATATAATACTGCTATACCCTCGAGCGCTGCAGTTGAACGTCTTTTTCTCACCGGCAAATATATTTTAACGCCGACACGAGCCTCACTCTCAGACGAGAACTTCAACATACAATGTTTATGAAAAGGAATATTCAGATTGTGCCAGATGATTAAATTACACACTTTTATTTTTCATACTTATACACTGTCAACCTATTAAATTCCAGAACTCAAAACAACAGTTTTTATAATCAGATCACTAACTAACGCAGCGATATAAAAATTGCATTTTTTATCACGTGTTAACGGATTAACGATTAACGTTAACTTGCGTTAAATCTTCCGAAATGTAACGTTTTAACGTTAAACGAAGTTAATTTTTTTAAGTAACGGATTAACGATTAACGAAGTTAACTATTTGATTAACGATGCCCAGCTATGGCCATGTGTTAACTTTCCCAATAATAAATAAATAAATTTGTTACCAAGTGTTACCTAAGCCTCTGCTCGACCTCTGGGATTATGGGATTTTGAGCATGATCGTATATAAGTAAACAAATTCTAACCATGCCTAGAATTCCTTATAGAAATGATTTCAAACGAACTATTATAGCTCGGAATGGGAATGCCCCTTTTTTACTATGAACGCTACGACGAAACAGCGGCTACGAAACTACTACGGACCATAACGCATTGTCTCTTTTTCATAATAAAAAAACCTAAAAAGAAAAATTTTCTCTCGGCATTTTAACTTCATCAGAAGAACCTATTTATATTTTTAAGATAAACGTCGCCGCGTCGCGTACTGCTCATCCATACTTTAGCATTGTCAATATTGTTTTTATTTGAATTTTGGTATCATTTTGTTTACTAAGCGGTCCCCCAACGTAGTAACGTTCATCTTAAAAAATATTAATGGGTTCTTAAAATGAAGTTAAAAGGCCGAGATAATTCTTTTCTTCTTTTTAGTTTTTTTTTATATATTACTTAAAAAAATATTTTATAGATATTTTATTTTTATTTCATTCTTCTGAACCCTAATTTCGAGACAGTTAAATTACATTTTTCTTGAATATTATTGAAGAGAGAGCTGATGACCTTCAAATGCCTGAACAGATTTTCATAAATTGTAGCTAAGAAACCATCTCGATCACGTCAGCTTTCGAAAAAAATCGCATCAAAATCGGTTAATGCGTATAAGAGTTACGATGCCACAGACAGACACACAGACTCATAGACACGCAGATACACAAACAAGTCAAACTTATAACACCCCTCGTTTTTGGTAGGGAGTTAAAAAGAGCCGATACGGTTCTGAGCTAATAAGATCGAGATTAATAGAATATCGCAAAATAATCACCAATAATAAAATACCACAAAACCTACTTAATGTTACCCGTTTCACGAGGATTTATTCATAATAAAACCCAATTACTAAGTGTGGAATACAATGAATTCATTATTGCACCGTCAGCGATGCCTCGGGGATCAATTAAACGCCAATAATTATTGTCGACAATTAATGATAAACTTGATTCAATATTATTTCTCGGTTTTTTAACTTGACGGGGAAACTCTCTAGTTTTTATCTTCCCATACGATAGGCGATAATAATTCCGGTGGAAGCGATATATATGCGGAACCTGAAAACCCTGAAGGAGTCTTCGAGAACAGATAGATTAAAATTATAGTAATCCCTCACAGAAATAATGTAAAATATGTTGTAATTTATATCGACGAGTGCTCTGCGGAGCTTTTTTCCCTTTTTTAATCTCACCATCTCCCTTCCTTTTAAGGACTACACTTACGGTCATCGTAACAGCCTTTATAATTCGACCCACTGCTGGGACACGAGGCCTCTCCCTTGTCATCGAAGGAGGCTTAGGCAGTAGTCCACCACGCTTGCCCAATGCGGATTGGTGGACGGAGTATTAGGTGAACGATATCCTATTGGCGATCCATTAGTCGCCTTCTACGACACCCATTGGAGGATATGGGGTGATGCTATTCTACTCTGCCGGCGCGGCATCATATGACTATGCCGGCATCATATCACACTTACGGAGCCACCGACAAACTGTGGCTATCATTCCAACGCAAAATACGAAATTTAACAACTTATTTCTTTGTCGCACAATCAAGAAATGGAATTCACTGCCAGCATACGTGTTCCCTCCTGATAATGCTGGGTCATTCAAAAGAGGCGTGAAGAATCACCTTGCAGGTCGGTAAGGCGAGGGTACTACCGCGGCAGTTTATCTCTCGCACTTGCCATAGCCATGTTCACATTTTGACTTTTGCTTGAGCTTTTCTTATTCAAAAAAATCTTCATTACTTCAGCTGAGAGACGCCCACCGTTAGATATAAGCCACCAAGCAAGATAAACATGCTTATCTAATAATTTCCATAATCAAGAATGTCTCTATTAATATATACACTTAACCACAAACCTAACCTTAACCTACGAAAGGTAATATATAACCCCTGTCAACCCTCTAATTAAGAAGTCTTAAAATTATTATAAAGCTCTTTCTGCCTCAAAATGATTAAGACTTTGCTAAAGGGTTGACTGGTAACCCTTATTACAGTCCGGAGGTTAAAGTATATGTTTACATTTACTTTGAGCGAGGTAGAGCACAGCGGATTTTTTTTCGCTCGAATTGGAGCCGCTCGAACCAGGGAAGTTACCTCCACCTTGCAGAAGACCTTAGTGAAATAACACTTCTTTTCGGATTGTGTTGTGTTTCTAATGGTGAGCAAGGTGCTGGCGCTCCACTAGGAAGCGCTATACTGGCAGCACAGGGGACCGGCTGTGTTTCTCACTGTCACTCGGGAGTGTAGGGGCGACGTGTTGGCGCGGCGGTCAGGGAGACCCGGTGAAACGGCTGACCGCTGGCCGCCCGCAGGCTGAACGGGTTCCCGAACCCAGGGATTACTCTAATCTCCGCCCTGGGAGGCTGAACTGCCAGCCTTGCGAAAAGTCCCTGGTGTGGTAGTCATGCCGGAGAAGGAGACCGGAGTGGACCTGGCTGCTGCACCAGGTGGGGACCGGGGGCCCTTCCGCCCGCCGCGCCAGCAGGTCGCGTACCCGCACGACAGCATTGTCAGGTGGTGTACAGCATTTTGTCCCTTGTGCTGCGTGTATAGCGATTCCTTATAAATTTTTCACACAGAATCAATTATGGCCAAGAAAAATAAAAAAAGAAGTATAACAGCGGCCTTCCCATCCACAAATGTGGATTTTTGCAATATCAGGGGACTTCATACCAACTTAAACGCAGTTCATCATCATCTCGAATCTGCAAAGCCGACCATACTTTTTCTTACGGAGACACAGATATCTTGCCCGGCAGACACGTCGTACCTTTTATACCCCGGGTACAAGTTCGAGCACAATTTTGTGCGTCGTGCCGGTGTGTGCGCGTACGTTCGGGAGGATATCTGTTGTCGCCGACTTCGAGGCCTTGAAGACGAAGATCTGTCAATTATGTGGCTACGCACGGATCATGGGGGCCACACCAGAATCTACGCGTGCCTATACAGGTCTCATGGCGGAGATACGTACACGACACAACTTTTTGAGCACCTTCAATCGACGGCTGACAAAGTTCTTGAGCGTTATCCTTCTGCAGAGTTAGTGATCTTGGGAGACTTTAATGCCCACCATGCAGAGTGGCTAGGTTCGCGATCCACTGACTTTGCAGGGAGATTAGCTTATGAATTTGCTCTGACCTATGGTCTCTCACAACTGGTTCATTCTCCAACACGAATACCAGATATTGAGGGCCATACCTCCTCATTACTTGACCTTCTGCTGACCTCGGCTCCGGATGAATACACAATCTTAGTAGATGCGCCACTTGGCACATCGGATCACTGCCTCGTTCGGACCCAAGTGCCTAATGCGAAGCCCAGCCTACATCGAGCCACCACTCGACGTCGAGTATGGCACTTCAAGTCAGCAGACTGGGATGGATTGCGTGAGTTCTACGCATCGTACCCGTGGAGGCAGTTGTGCTTTGCCTCAGTTGATCCTGACACCTGTGCAGCTGCGGTCTCTGAGACGATCCTAGCCGGCATGGAATGCTACATTCCAAACCGGGTAGTGGCTGCCGGGACAAAGAGACAACCGTGGTTTAATCGGTCATGCAGGGAAGCTTGTCTTGCTAAGCAAACTGCATTTGAAGCTTGGACCACGGCACGAAATAATCGGGATCCGAACACTACTGAGGTGAAGCGTATTTTTAATGCTGCTTCGAGGAAGAGTAAGAGAATTATTGCCAGAGCAAAATTCGAATTTATCGGCAGCATTGGCGAGAAACTTGCGAGATACCCTTCTGGGAGTCGCGCGTTCTGGTCACTCGCGAAAGCTGCCGAGGGAAACTTTTGTCGGTCGTCCATACCTCCACTACGTAAGCCTGATGAAAATTTGGCCCACAGTGCTAAGGAGAAGGCCGATCTTTTGGGTTCGCTCTTTGCCTCTAACTCGACTTTGAACGATGGAGGAGCCGAACCACCTGCCATCCCTTGGTGCGGTTACTCTATGCCGGAAATCTCTATCACGCAGCGCGTGGTTCGGCGAGAGTTACTAGCTCTAGACGTTCATAAGTCGAGCGGGCCAGATGGCATACCGGCAGTGGTGCTAAAGTTGTGTGCTCCCGAGTTGTGTCCTGTGATAACGCGCCTTTTTGCGCTCTCTTATTCCACCAGGAAGGTTCCGTCTTCATGGAAGACTGCCCATGTGCATCCTGTGCCCAAAAAGGGCGATAAATCAGATCCGTCAAATTACAGGCCTATCGCTATAACCTCCCTTCTCTCTAAGGTGATGGAACGTGTGATTAACACACAACTCCTACACTACCTAGAGGATCACGATCTTATTAGTGACCGCCAATACGGCTTTCGCCACCGTCGCTCAACTGGTGATCTTCTAGTGTATCTAACACACCGGTGGGCTTCTGCTATTGAGAGTCAAGGAGAGGCATTGGCTGTTAGCCTAGACGTAGCGAAGGCGTTTGACCGGGTCTGGCATGGGGGTCTTCTATCGAAGTTACCAGCTTACGGACTTCCCGAGGGTTTGTGCAGATGGGTCGCTAGCTTTTTGTCCGATAGAAGCATAGTGGCTGTTGTTGACGGCTCTTGCTCTGATAGGATGGACATCAATGCAGGCGTCCCGCAAGGCTCGGTACTTTCCCCGACATTGTTTTTACTGCATGTCAATGACATGCTATCCATTGACGGCGTGCATTGTTATGCGGATGACAGTACAGGGGATGCTTACTATACGGGTCGTGCAAACAACCCTCGGTATGCTGTGGAAGAATGTCGCAAACGGCTTGTGTCTGAAGTTGAGGACACTTTGAACAGCGTATCCGAGTGGGGTCAGCGAAACTTAGTCCAATTTAACCCTACAAAGACACAAGTCTGCGCGTTCACCGCCAAAAAAACCCCGTTTGATGTAGTCCCTCAGTTCCTCAACACATCTCTTAACATCTCAAAAAGCATTGAGATCCTTGGTGTCGAAATCTCCTGTGATGGTCGGTTCCGCAGTCATTTGGAAAGTAAGGTCAAACTGGCATCTAAAAAGCTCGGCGTGCTCAATAAAGCGAAGCGGTACTTCATACCTGGGCAACGACTGATATTGTACAAGTCGCAAGTCAGGCCTCATATGGAGTACTGCTCTCATTTATGGGCTGGAGCACCAAGATGTCAATTAGCACCATTCGACGCGGTCCAAAGACGAGCTGTGAGAATCGTTGATGATCCAATGCTTACCGCCGATATTGAACCCCTATATCTTAGGAGAGAATTTGCCTCCTTATGTGTTTTCTATCGGCTGTATAACGGAATGTGTTCTGAGGAACTATTTGACATGATGCCAACAGCTTCCTTCTATCACCGCACCGCTCGCCATCGGCAGGGTATTCATCCTCACACACTGGAACCGAGTTGGTCACGTACTATGCGTTTCAGAAGAAATTTTCTTCCGCGTACGCTTCGGTTGTGGAATGAACTCCCTGTCGAGGTTTTCCCTAAGGACTACAACATGGGCGTCTTCAAGAAAGGTGTGAAAAAGTTTTTGCTAGGTCGGCAACGCACGTGTGATACCCCTGGTATTGCAAGTGTCCATAGGCTGCGGTGACCGCTTACCATCAGGCGGATCGTATGCTTGTTTGCCACCAAAGTGGTATAAAAAAAAAAAAAAAAAAAAAAAAACATGCTAAAATATAATTGTGTGTGTAACGCTTACTCGTATTAATATACAGACCTTTGTGGTCAAAACACGTTGGCCGGGAAGACCGTGAGAAAGCGATACCGTTTTGTTTAGGGAGAGCTAGCGTGGACTTTTTAAACAGAAATTATAAAATATTATTTTTTGCGGCTGTTGGTTAAGCTACCGGTGTAGTCACGAATAGGAAATACCCCTTCTCAAAAAAACAAAATCAATAAATTCTTTATTTAAATAGATTTTGTTGTGTGTTGAAACGTACTTACTTTTAAAACGTTAAAAACCCTGCCACCATTTCGGTGCGAAATAATTATTATACTGACACGGAGAAGAAACGGCGAAAGAAACTACAGAGCTTACAATTTCGTAATGATTTCAAAACATCATTACAGGTCAATGGATATATCGCATTAAAATTACAGTTTTACATGCGTAAATTTTGGACAGCTTTTACTCCCACGTATTTTGATCATTTGTCATATAAAAAAATCGATCAGCCATCCACGCTGTACAAATACACGGTAGCGCAAAAAAAATCCGTTGTGAAACAAAAAAGTAATCGCAAATTTTCAAATATTTTTTTCATTTGTACCCCAGGGTACGGTTCTAGGGATAAATTACAATCAAACAAAAAATAACAAATTCGGTCACTACATATTTCAGGGTTGGAAATGAGATTTATGGTGACATATATAAAAAAAAATTTGAAGTCTTAATTGAAATTTGGAATCTAATGTAAAAATCTTTACAACCAATCCCCTACAAAAAAAATATTCGGGTATAGTGGCTAAGAAAATGAAGGAATTTTCTCTTTTATTCAAAATTTTTCGTTCTCTCAGTAATTTAAAAAAAATGCAATAAAATTTGAATCTAGCTCCAAAAATCATACTTTTCAAACAGACATATATATAAAACGTACAAAAATCCATAATTCTTATAATATTGGAAATAAAAGATGTTACATAAAAAGCTCTTGTGAATTTTTCGTTATTAATTTAATACGTTTTGTATTGTATACAGAGGGTAACGCTTTTGAGTTCATCGCAATCTACAGTAATACACGCGTGCATTATCTCCCTCTCTCAAAACTTTTTTCCGTTGTGAACGATAGGAAACAACTTAAAAGATGCAACTTAACAGATAAAACGATCGTTCCTTCCCGGCTAACAGACATAAAAATAAATGAACTCAACGGAGTGGCAAACGTTTGAAAGCTTTCAGAACGTGGTGGTGACGTGTTGGCTAACGGGAAACTGGCTTCGACACGCCACTGGTAGCTACGTAGGGCGCACTGGAAATACTGAGTTCCTGGCCACTTAGAAATATTTGAATATCGAATGTTACATTTAAATAATGAATTATCCTGGCAGAACTGTTATTAAAAAATAATTTTTGTCGGAAAATTGCTTGTAAATTTTTATATAATTATGCGCAGTGAAAATTAAATTGCGAAAAGATACAAGAGCAATTATTTTTATTTTATTTTTAAAAAATTACAAATAATGCTGAGATTCACCCTCGTTTCCTGGGGAGCGTTTTAAGTTTGAAATAAGGCTAATATAACAAGCAAATCGCTCTCCTAATGCATGACAATCCTTTAGGGCAAACCGCAACACGGGCGAAATCCTTTGGCTCATTGCCTTCTGAAAATGTGGAGTTTATGTTACGTTACGTTAAAGATCTAGCCTCTAAGCATCCATTCAAGTAACACATGAGAAACATTCCAGACTAATAGTCGTAAGGTTTTCTTAGATCAAATGATTTTATTTTATTTGTTGAAGTGATTTTAGAAAAATGGCGAGAAGTTTACCTACTTGTGTATCATTTCTTTAATGAATTACATCAAACTTTCAGTATTCCCTCGTATTTTATGGATACAATTCTTAACATTTTTATAGGGGAAATTCTGTAAGCGATTTTTAGATAATTCGTGTTAACTTTAATTGTTTATTATTCCATGTAGCTAGATGAACAGGTCGTATTAGAAATCAAGAGCATTAATCATGGCAATCATGAAAATTATAAGCTAAAAAAATATTAACCCTTGATAAAGGTGAACCTTTTTTACTATTTCTTTAATTTATTTACCATTGTACAAAGTTTAGTATTAAACAAGTTGTATACAGTGGCTCACTAAAACCAAGAGATTTCTGTAGACCTGTGAGGATTGAACATTCTTAATTATTATTCTTCTAAGTTTTTGACAGAAAGCTTCACATAGAATATTTTGAGTTCATTATGTTTTTTTTATTCGTCTTTTATATGTCGGTTCACTGAAAATTTGTCTGATAGTCCCATACCGTCAGATGTGGCTTTATGTGGAACCTAATGTTACATATAGCTCTGCTCAACTCCCCTTGTGATAATAAGCGTGATTGTATGTATGAACTACAAATTTAATTATCTGTGCTATTACTTTAATTAGTTTTTTGTAAATAAAATTTAATGTTTTAAGTGACTGTTGTGTCGACGGAAAAAGCAAAGCAAAGGACTACTTATAGCAGGGTAAAGATTCAAAACTTGGTACATATATTCCTACCAAGTTTTGAATCTTATGTTGCTTACTTATGTCGCTGGCTTGATGTCGCTAAGGAAGACAGGTGCCAACGATCTCTCCATCAAGGATACCGAAGCTCAAGCGAAGTGGACTAGGAAGGTAAGAAAGGGGAACCCGGCCCTCACCGAAAGATGATAAAGATGATGTTATGAATATTATGGGTATTAACATAAGATTGAAAACCAAGGAATTATGAGCACTACTTCTGCCTTATAATTGTGTAAATAAATAAAACTAAATTATCCTCTTGAATAAAGTGTCACCATAAACTGATTTTAGGGTTCAAACTTCAAACTAAACCCTTAAATCAGTTTCTGGTGACTTTTGATTTAGCGAATAGACTTCAAGCGTGAATTATAATCCAAGCACTTTCTTTATTAAAATACTGTTATTATTCAATCAGTTGATAATAGTGAAGAAATAATATTTAATCAACCTATGCAGATAATAATATGTTTGTAGAACCTTTATTTGAATACTTTAACTCAATATTCTAACATTTACTTACATATTGTAAAAGTTTGTTCCAGTTTTTTTAACTGTCATTAGTGTATTTCAAAGCATACAGATGTGTACAATTTGAATTGTATACCAAAATAGAACCTTAGTACAATAGTGTAGAACAAATTACTTTATCCGAATCAAGGTTTGATCGTCGCTGTGTAGTTTACATTTCAAATTGGTTGAGCAATCGCTTTGAACATCGATTTAGTTCAGGTATTACAGTTGCACCTCAACCTACTACTGTATTTTTATTACAGTTTAACTTTGGGTCTGCACGTTAAGGTTGATATTACTTGAAGAAATTACACAGCTTTTGGATGACTGTACATCAATATCTGTAATACCTACTCCCGCGTACCCACCGCCGATAACACATCTATCAATCAAAGCTCGCACGCCGCTCTAATCATTTTTACTTTTATATCAATTAACGCATGATCCATCAAAATTTAATCTCTGTCAATTACAGTTTGTTGACACTGTGCCTCTTTTATTTTCGCAACATTGGGCCTTAATTTTTTTTTTCAAGATCGTATTTTGTTTCGGAATCCGTATATGCCGTAGTTAAGTATCTAATACCATAAACGGATTTGATATGTGATAGTATACAAAAATATATGATTTATTCAAATAATATCTGGTTGCAATCGAAGAATATAAAGGTAATGGATATTAAATAACAAAAAAAAACATGTTTCCAACGTTTTTGAAACTTATGAAACCGACTACCATTATTTGTAGTAGGAAGGAGTACCCACATAGTTAGTATGTCTACTTAAGTAGATAATTATTTTGAGATTTAGATATTAGTATGTAGCTGTACATTACTTATATTTTTTGAGGTCCAATGGACGAAATATAATGTTTCTTGAATAATACCTTCCCTTTACTAACACCACAAAGGAATTTTCAGTACTTATCGAAATTTATGCTGTTCGATAGCGACACATCACTAGAGTGGGTTGAACTAATAGCTATATTATCCATGAAGATGAAGGGCGAACGGGAGCTGTCGTTCACATCCACTGTCAAATTAATAGATTCGCGATCCATCACACAGCCTGCCACTCAGCCTCCTCGCACCACTCACTACGTTTAGGTTAAGAAACGTGACTTGCCAAGTGGATCGATACACGCATATAATCGTCTAACCAGCGAACCAGGTCAGGCGGTGCTTTCACAGTCCTCTCTTTCACTTAACCTGGCAACTTTTTATATAAGCACTACAAACTTCTGTCGGTCGTTTAGTTTAATATCGGGATGGGTTTATCTTTTGTACTTTGATTTATCTAGATGACTTTTAACCGTCAGTCAACACTCGAAGTATTTCTCTTTCGTAACACTTTTCGACAAAACGGCACTTCTTAAACGGGCTCCGAGAACATAATTTGCGGAACAACTCATGCGAAACCACCGAAGTACTCTATCACGTGCATCGTAAACGTGCTAAGTGAAACAATGCCGGCTCCCGGTGTCACTCACCTGGCACTCGTCACACGTGTGTACAGAGTAGGACTGGTCGCAGTCGTAGCGACTGAGGATGTCGACGAAGTCGCAGTGCACGCGCGCGACCATCTCGTCGAGGCTGAGGAGGTGGTGCAGCGTGCGCTCGCAGCGCTCCCCGCCGGCGAGCACGTCGGCGCGCGCGCCGTGGTCGAGCGCGGAGGCGGGCGAGCGCTCGCAGCACGCGCGCAGCCGCAGCTCGGCCAGGCGGCGCGCGCGAGCACCGGCCCCCAGCGCGCACAGCGGCGGCACGTCGCGCCCCGACAGCGAGAGCGCGCCGCCGCCGCCGCACGCCGCGCCCCCGCACCGCGCGCCGCCGCCGCCTTCCTCCTCCAGGTCGCACGCGCTCAGCCAGGGGTTGAGGCGCGCGAGCGGACTCACGGCCAGGCCCGCGGCCGCCATCAGCAGCAGCAGCAGCAGCGGCGGCGCTCGCATGGCGGGGGCGGCGCCGCTAGCGGGGGCCGGCCCGCCGGGCGCGGCGCTGCCTCATACCGCATCGCGCATGGCGACCTACTCGCGCGGCCCGGGCCGCGGGGCCGCCGCGCGGGGTGGGCGCGCCGCCATGTCGCTCGCTCGCCGCTCGACTGACTCCCCCCGGGCGCGCATCGATCGCCCCGCGCCCCGCACCCGCCGCTGCGCGCGCCCTCGCAGCCTCCGTCGCCGTTATGTAACCGTGCGCGCGCACCCCACGGCCCCGCCCGCCGCGCCGCCCGCCCTCTGTCGCTCCGCTACGGCCGCCGCCCGCCCAACTGTGCTTTATAGCAAGAGGTGAACAAAAGCTTCCTTGACTATCGACGAGATGGCGCATCTGATTTTTGGATATTTCAGTGCTAAAACTTCTAATGAAACTGAAATTTCCTAACGTTTTTATAAAAACTCTCTTCGAATGCTCCAAAAAATATGTTTTTGTTGTGGTTAGTTGAAATCACGTTAAACATTATGTGATTAACGCTCAGTAGTAAGTGTCCAAATTTTTATCATAAAGTTAATCATCTATCGTAGAATTGTATGCAAAATTATATTATACCTAGCTATTATGGTCGCGGTAGGTAATGTTCTTCACATGCATCGGCTCACATTAGTGCAGTCGTGATTCATGCAAGAAATATTAATAAGCGCAGCTGTCTCTCAACATGGTCCATCACTGTGTGTGGTCTGCATATTACTCGTATGTTAAACGAATACCACATTCATAGAACCAGCTCATTTAAGCGTATTTTATTGAGAAGCGATATCGGACAAGGTTAATACCTATATTTTATTTGTGAAAGGGTCCCATAATTTTAATGTCAAGTCTTATTCAGAACTTCGATATTGTTGAGATATTTTAGAGTGTAACAACGTTCCTGCATGTCGCTTTTATTTGTTGATTCACAGATGGCTTAGTTACTTTTTGGGGTGCTTTCTTGTAGACGATAGGCTGACAACCTGTCACTATTTTGTTAAGCTCTACCCATCCTCTTTTGGGATAATGAACGTATTGACCGGTTGCACCTCAGGCCAATGATAATCATTGGTCTGAGGGTTGCACCAAGTTATTCATTTTAAAATTTCGTAAAAAGTGACATTATATTTAAAAATGGAACAACGAATTCCTATGAGTTAAGAGGAGCGTCCATTCATCGAAATAAAGTCATGTGGGGTAAGCGTAAGCAATGCACATCGTGCGAATTATGCGGTCGAAACCTGACGCATTTCAGTCGTACTTAATTAGGCTCTGTAGCGGTTTAAAACAGTATAATTTCTATTGGAAAATAAATTTTCGCAAAGTATTATTTGCTATTACAATGCTTGTATTTCATCTGAAAGATAGCTCCAAACTGCATTTTCGTAAAACTGCGTCATAAGATTCTCTTCACTTTACAAAACTATAAATGTTAATTAAAATATCTCTCTATAGCGGTTTTAATCAAGAATTAATATATAATTTCTTTGCAAAGTCTGTTCACATCGCTTCAAAATCAAGTCTGAAAAATCCACAACATGTGACAATTTTGACGTCGTGTCGAAATCGCGTGCACGTCCTTAAGTGGACTATTGTCACATGAGTAGCTATTACTGTGTTACTTTTTGACTAAACTTTTTGCAAAATTGTAAAAAGTTAAACTTGGTGCAACTGGCCAATTGTCATTTCGAGTTTGTATGTATTCAAGTGACATTTGCTTTGGATAATAATTTAACGACTATTAGCCTCTAATACAATGGAATTTTGCTTAAAATAGTAATAGGGTTAAAGTATGAAGTTGATAAAAATATGAATGTTTTTTTACAGGTATCAATTCTCAATTTTTTTCGCTAAGTATCCTTTAGCTTAATGTTGTCTCAATATATCCACAAAATTACACAAAATTTAGATTTGTGGTTTCTTAAAAAATCGCAAATATATTTGTATGTAAAAATGAATTGTCGCTAAATTTGCCATACAAAGCGGCAATTTCATACTTAAACCCCTAATATTTAGGTGTCCCATTAAAATTGTTCTTACTTACCCGACTACGACGAAATCAAAAGTAAGGCTTATGATTTTAGCAGTATGTATTGTATATAGCAGCAGCATGTATATATATGTATGTTTGTTTGTATTCTATATGTTGTAGGATTTTAACCGATTTCCGTAGTCTGGTTACAGATTTTTTTTATTTCTTGGAAAATACTCAGAAAAGTTTTAAAATGATATAGACTCCAACACCAAAAAGTACCTACTGAGATAGCATTAAAAAACCAGTCTGCCATTTCCAATACCGGCAAAGTGTAATGCTCACCTTATTGACGACAGTAATCAGTGGTTACCACCTGCAGTCCTCATAATAACTTTTATGACCCATTTGGCACCAACAACGCTACAGGGCCGAACAATAGCATAGGAATATTCTCGCAAACAAACCGCCGCCAATATGCGACGTGCATATTTTATTTTAATGTAACTGCTCCTTGACTGGAGTGCAGCGATTGAAATTTAATAAGAATTTGTATCAATGTAAACTCTTTGTTTAGAGCACTTTTCCTTTCGTTAACTCAGTAGCACACTAAAAATTCTTATCTTATTGCACAATACAGATAATAATTAACAATCGTATGGTCACAATGTATTTTGTACCTGAAGAGGAGCAGCAAGCATATTAGTTGGAGCGACCATCTTGGAGAAGTGTTACCACCTCGTAGAGTTTTCATTTTAGGGTTCCGTATCCAAAGGGTAAAACGGGACCCTATTACTAAGACTCCGGGCTGTCCGTCCGTCTGTCACCAGGCTGTACTCATGAACCGTGATAGTTAGATAGTTGAACACAGATGGTGTATTGCCGCTATAACAACAAATACATATAAACAGAATAAAATAAATATTTGTTTATATTAGTATGATTAATTATTACTATGACATCAACATGTGAATTATGACTCTTTCCAAATCAAACCTATAAAAGCTGTAAAGGGAGAGTAAAACTTTGAGTTTCTTGCCGGTTCTTCTCAGAACGAGGCCTCCTGGTAGACTCTTGAACCGATGGCATCAAAATTGACTTTCATAAGTGTACAAATTGTACCTAAATGAATAAAGAAATTTTGACTTTGACTTTGAGGGAGCTCACGTGATATTTTTGCTTGTTTTCGCTCGATATTGATAACGGCAATACGTAGACACTTGATATATTCACAGAATATTTAGTTATATATTCACTTTAAAAATAAATAGTTAAATTAAAATAAACAAATATTGAAAGGGGGCACCCATACAAAAGACATGATTTTTTTGCCGATTTTTTATAGATAATGGTACGGAATCCATCGTGCGCGAGTCCAACTCGCACTTGGCCGATTTTTTTTTCATCTTATTATCTAAGGCTTTCACTTAAATTAAAAAAAAACTTACCTTATTTAAGCATCGGAGTGTGATTTGCATGTAGGATATGGGTATAGAGCAGACTACTTTGGGCTCACTTACGAGGCGCTGAGTTTTTGCCTGTGTGCAGACCGCAGGAGAGAGCATGAAACGATAGGGAGAAAAGAATAAAAGTCATTGAAGTGTTTTGTTTCTGTCGGTCAGTAAGGTTACCAACGGCTGTAAAAGATACTACTACCCCAAAAAAAAGTGACAGAGAAATTTGACATGACGTCCATATTCGTCCATCGTCTTGGTTACCTACCCCGTATGGTTATCCACCAACAACAGCATGGCCAAGGAGCGTAGACGTCTGGTAACCATATCGTAACGGGCCAGAGAAGGTAGACGGCTACGACCGCCAGTCTGAAGAGCATAGCACACTTATCAACTTGGAAACGGATCGGCATCGCCTCAAATCGATTCTTTGTATGATACTCCATACAGTAATCAGAAACGTAACGACATCTCCTCGCCCCGGGACAATCTTACGAATGGCGGTGCGGTGCGGTCAAGTTGCAGTTCCGGCGCTGACGCCTCGTCGTCCACGCCCTTACGTCTTTCCGTAGCCGCACTTACGGCTAACCGTACGCGAGCCTAAGTCTCTCCGTCCACGTTTGCCCCTCTCATCCCGCCTGTCTACAGCTTACAGGTTACAGCTACTGAAAATGTGTACAATTTCAAATTAACAGTACTGTAAGAGAAGACGTCATAAATCACTATTTTTTTATTAAAAGTTTAATTGTTATTCTTTATTTTATTATATTGTAATGATTAATTACTAAAGATTCAAACACTATGAAAAATGTAAAGGGAGGATAAAACTTGCTGAGTTTCTTGCTGTTCTTCTCAGAAAAGACTTCCTGGTAGACTCTTGAACTGATCAAAATTTACTTTCATAAGTGTACAAATTGTACCAAAATGAATGAAGAAACTTTAACTTTGACTACAAACGTGCTTTCATTCACAGGGAGGCAATTTACGGTCGTATTGCGCGAGAGTTGTATTCAATTTGTAGGTTTGAAATTAATTGATCGCCGTAGCTTAATCGCTGCTGATTGGCTTTGGTTACGTGCTTACGTTAAGTTGACGCCTGGTAGATGTCGAGTCGAAAGGCGATACTGTTATGATCCCTTTCCGAATTGATTACTGTGTCACGACCTTTATCCGGCCTTAAGGTGTTGACTGCACACGGGTTTGTCTCCGTGTGCCCTGGTACAGTGAACAGGTCCCTCCGTCTGGAGACTGTCAGTACCCTAGCGCAATCCCCAACAAAGTTGTTTGAGTCAATCCCAAAACGCCCCTTCAAGGACTTAGTAAGGTAACGGTGGTTTTAGCGGGTAGGTCATTCGTCGTATGCCTAGCCATCGTTGCAGTCGGCAATGGATTTTCAGTGTAACGTCTGTCTTAGTAGTTGGCTTTAGTTGGTTTGTTTACTGAAGGATTTTGGGTTCGGTGCCCCTTTTGTGTAGGCTACAGACACCAACAACAACAACCTGTCACTATTTTCGGGTACTGTATGGTCCATACTGCCAAATGTAGCCTTCTGTCTAACCGAATGTTACCTGAAGATCTACTCGACCCCTTTTGGTGTTGTGAGCGTGATTATATGTATGACTAGCTTCCGCCCGCGACTTTGTCCGCGTGGTATTTTACCCCCTTAGGGGTAGAATTTCCAAAAATCCTTTCTTAGTGGATGCCTGCACTGTATTAGGTATCTATGTGCAAAATTTCAAGTCTCTAGGTTCAGCGGTTTGGGCTGTGCGTTGATATCTCAGTCAGGACTTTGAATTTTACATATACAGGATGATTTTTCAAGTGGGCCTACAAGGCTAAATCCTAAACTAAAAGAAATATCGAAAAATGCTCAAAGGAATCGCGATCCCGATTTTGACGAAAACAAAAACTGCATCATTGGATTTTTGAAAAATCAATAATCCTAGCCAGGAATTTAACCCAATAATTTTGAAGAAAAAAAAAACACAGCCTACACTAATCGATAGTGTTGTTAATAAGGATCGATTTCTGGGAAGTAATGATACCTATACGGAAAACTAATGGAAAATGTTAATTTTTAATAAAATATTTCTTGTTCCACCTTGGTTGAAGCGATAATCAAAGCTATGATCATTATTTTTTTTCAAAAATCCAATGATGCAGTTTTTGTTTTCATCAAAATCGGGCTCGCGACTCCTTTGAGCATTTTTCGATATTCCTTATAGTTTAGGATTTGGCCCTGAAGGCCCACTTGAAAAATTCATCCTGTATAGATTTATATATAGATGAATGTATCAAAAAAAGGCAGGTCATAAAACTTTCAGCCAAATCTTATTTAGATAAATGTTTATGGAGGCAATGAGAATGAATGTAGATGGATATTGGATATAGAAGGAGAAGAAGACTGAGGAAAAGAAGACTGAGGAAAAGATGAATACTCTATGTGGAAGATGATTATGGCAAACAAGAGGGTTAATGTTGAAATGACGGGTGATCTAGATGAGTGAAAGAAGTAAATATACTGACCATAACAGCAGGAAGCAGTGCAGGCAAGTTATGAAATGATGTAGTAAGACAGTAATTTTATTACATTATAATATCCATTTCGCCTTTGAACAGTTACCTAGTCCTCTTAGATGAAAAGTTGCGATAGTGATATGTTTGGTTTGTGAAACGTGCTTGGATGAAAATTTATATTTTACATCTGCCAATTTTCATGTGTAACTTGCTCATTAACTCGCGGTCGTGAGCGTTGTATTTATTGGAAGTAAATACAATCGCTTATGACTTTAAAAACATGATATTTGGCCGTTCATTTTATTATTGCAGGTACAAACTGAATCATCCTATCATACAAATAGTCACTTGTATATTTTTGTTTTCAATTTATATTGTTGACACTGTTTGTACTAGCGCTGGGCCCGCCACGGATCGTCAGGATTTTCTCAAGCAAGTGACTCCATTTCACCTGATGGTAAGCAGAAGAGGAGTTCAAATGCGAAGATAGCTAGTGCGAGAGATAAACCGCTGCTCTAGCCACGCTCATTACCGACCTGCAAGGTGCTTCTTCACGCCTCTTTTGAATGAGCTAGGATTGTAGGAATGAGGGAGGGAACACGTGTGCTGGCAGTGAATTCCATTTCTTGATTGTGCGACGAAGAAACGAGTTGCCAAATTTCTTAGTTCTTAAATCTAAGCTCGATCCATAAAAGTTGGTACATTTCGGTTAGAAATGAAGAACATATTTTAGGATATCTCGAAATTCTAACATTAAGTAAGTGTTATAAAATAGGGCATAAAAATCGTCATAAAGGCATCATCTTAGTCCCTAGGATGGCAACGTGATTTACCCTTAGACAATATTGCAAGAGTCTATAGGCGACGGTAAACACAACACCAGGTGGGCCGCAAGCTTTTTTGCCATCTCGTTATATATAAAAAAGAATGAAAACATCGAAGTGAACCGCACGCGCGAAGGCTGGCTCGATAACACATTCAGGATTTACGATAGAAAAAGAACAGTCCTGACTGACTGACTGTTGGATCAACGCCCAGCCCATACAGGAACCTCTGTCCAAAATTTCAGCTATCCAGTTCCAAGACTAGATAGCTGAAATTTTGGACAGAGGTTCCTTTTATGATTTAGGCAAGGAATAAGGTGGGATTTTTCGAAATTCAACCTAAAAGGGGGTGAAATTGGAATGAAAGTTTATGTGGGTAAATAAGATTAGCTTAGACTATTTTATCGTGTCCTGTCGATAAATGAGTAAACATTTTTTTTATACTACGAGATGCAAACAAGTTTGCGGCCCGTCGTTCGTAGTTACCGTCGCCTATAGACACTTGCAATTTTTTTATTATAGCAGCCTTTGTAATTCGACCCACTGCTGGGACACAAGGCCTCTCTTTGTCATAGGAGGAGGTTTAGGCAGTAGTCCACCACGCTTGCCCAATGCGGATTGGTGGACGGAGTACAGTGATCAATTACTCCTTTGCTGATCCATTAGTCGCCTTCTACGACACCCATTGGACGATATGGGTTGATGCTATTCTACTCTGCCGGCATCACACGGCTCTCAGACTTGCAATATTAAGGATAAATCACTTAACACTGCAAGTGCGTTGCCAAAGGCGGTGGTACCTACCCAGACTACCCTACATATGGGTCTACCACCTAGTGGCATTTCAGGGTTTTTTCCTGAATGCAACCCCTAAAAAGCAGATGTCTATTTCTGAAAACCAATTAACATTTTTGTATGGTTTATTGCGTTGCTGTTTTCAAACACAACGATTTTAAAAACCAACGTGGCGGACGTGAAATGACATTATCCCCTTTAAGGGTTCCGTTAAAAGAAGAAACTGATAAATCAAGGCATGAGTAGCCCAAGCCGCTGGCTTTAGAGATTCCCAATTTGGCACGTAGGTTCCTTTGAGGTCTAAGGGTGCACTAAGAAAAGATATTTCAATATTACCCCATAAGGTGGTGAAACGGCATACAAAGTTCGTATGGAAGCATTTTCCCGAGTCTCCTATGATAATGGTACCAAGGTTGGCTAGTAGAATGGAAGTCAGCGCAGTTTAAACCATGTGTCTAAGGCGTCTGTCCCCCTACCTAATGCCGCAGCCATCCGAAACACCGGTCCCCCTTACGGGAGGCTCAATGGGTCCGGACGTACGTGTTGGCACCAGGCGCTAGCTTCGACAGGGCGGTGTTGCCTCCTGTGACACCACCATGGAAAACCAAACCAAAGGTCGCATTTATACGCTACCTCTGAGAGCCACCAACCTCAGCCCACCGGATGAGTCGGCGTTGGCATAGGCCTGCTCGAGCAGTGTATGTGAGGGGAGAATTGATATGATAGCTTCACAGCTGACAACGTCATGACATATAAGTGAAATGAAGTGCCACCATAATATAAAAATAAACTAAGTTATATTTCATCATCAAACATAATCGTGATATCGGACAGACACGTTTTACACTCATCGTTGAAGTTAATTGATATTGTAATTATGCGGCATAAACCAGCATAGTCGTAAACACGAGAACACTATGATTACGTGACGACAAATGTTGCGTCCTTCTTTCACATAGCATTCACGTCACAGAGGCTTGCTCTTTCGCGCGTGACGTAATGCGCCCGCGCAATCTACGGCAGTGCATTCACTTGGAGCATAAACGGCGCGAGATGACAACGTAAATACCTTTTAAAATAAAGTTATCATATTCTTTGTTATTTGGAAAACGAAGATCGCTTAAAAACTATTTCGTCATCTTTATTTCGAGTTGTGCTAGTGCTGTGCTAATACCCTATGTGGCAATAAAAAATCTACAAGTGAAGGTTAAATTTTGCAATGGACGCAACAAGTGAGTAGACTGGTTTTTTTTTATAATCATGTGTGTTGTTTTTCTTAACTAATTTTGCTTAGTTCCGGGAATTCCGAGCAAAAAACAATACATCGAAGAATTTATTGTCTACACAATAATTTCGAGTTGCATAATTTTTAAAAAGAAATACGATTTCCAAATCTCAACATTTTACAACCCGCGCACACCACACGAACATGTAGGTAATCACATATTATTACGACATTCTTAATCGCAATACTTAGATGCGACATTAATTGTCAAGAATAATAGGTATTGGATTCTATGTGCCTATAAATTAAAATTCCTATTATACCCATTGTACAGGCGTAACAAACTAAACAAAAACTCCATTATAATATTCTTTAAGAAAAACGTTACTTACTAAATAACAATAGGAAAACTGAACGAATTTTACGAAGATCTAATTATTTGGTATAAATCGAAGAGTCACTTTCAAATCTCGCGGAGCCTTGCCAGTCACGCCCTATATACCGCCGTTGAATTTCAACACGACCGCACAAATCCGCTCTTAAATTAATTAATAATTTTTATACAAATACACAGCAACCGTTGAACGCAACCTAAAATTATTCTTCTTCTTTTTACTTTATGGCTTCACAGATTATTGATGGTGATTCTACCAATGTCAGAGTTTGAAAAAACACTTTGTAACAGGTATAATTCTTTAGTAAAGTTTTGAAAATCAGTGAGATCATAACTGAGGATCTATAACAAAGAGAAAACACAGTTAGTGTCTTTTATATGTCTAAATATCACGGTTCATGAGATACAGCCTGGTGACAGACGGACGGACAGCGGAGTCTTAGTAATAGCTAGTAATTGTCTTAGTATAGCTAATTATATTATCTGTGGTAATAGGTTCCCGTTTTACCCTTTGGGTAAAAACCCTAAAAACGGAAACATAAAAATTTTGTTTAAAAATGTAAATGTTTTTTTTTTTGAGGACGGTCCCAAATTCAAGTGACAGCGTTTATTTCGATCTCAAAAACACATTTAGATTTAGAATCAAACATTTTTATTTTACCGCTTTTAGTTTTGAAGGCGGTATTTTTTTTTCTTTTTAGTGGTCGAAATTTTTAGGAAACTATCTCGAGATCTTTTCGACAAACCAGTAATAAGATTACGATATCATGGGATAACTCAAAAAGTACTCGTCAAATGTCGATCACCATTAGCTTATAGCTTCCAAACGTTAAAAGAATCTTCAAATTCGGTACACCCAGTAAAGAGTTATGAGGTAAATAAAGTACATAAAAAGTTCAGTTGAATTGCGAACCTCCTCCTTTTTTTAAGTAGTTTAAAAAGAAAAATCTATGTACGTTCTCCTTTTTTCAAAATTCGACACACCTACACCACTTAATTTTGAAAAAAAAAAAAATTTTGACAAAATGAAAAAGTAAGTAGGTACAGACATACCTTTTAGTGTTAATAAGGCGCTAAAATCTCATAAAGATAAAAAGTACGGTTGTTGCTGATTGATATTTACATCAATCCTGTTGATATATTTTCTGTTTACTTTTTCATATATGTTTTGGGACTCGTTTGTTTTTGATACTTTCCTTATTGTATTTTTTACCTTTTGGTGAAAAACTTTGGTACAGTTCGCTTAAGGGATTTCCTGATTTTTTTCTATATTTTATCATCGACTTGTCTGCGTCCTTTACACGTTTTCTCCTTTTGTATGCAGACGCTGCTCGGCGCGCTGACCTTTTGAGAGATTGTTTAAACTAACAGGTCGAGGGAGGTCAGGAGATCATATTATACAGATTGGCTAAATTTATTCTAGGCTGACAAACAAGCCTACGCAACGCCCGATGGTAATTACCTACACGCAGAGGCGGTTCAATCCCAGGGGAGCATGAATTTGCGCTCCGTTTGGTGGGTGTTAGGCCTTGTAAGTCCACCTTGCTAGCTTATCGAAGTTTGTCGCCTTAACAATAGTGTTAACAGCATTCTTTTGTTCCGACAGTTGAAGTTCGTAGCACACTTATCAGGTCTAAAGGGAACGCCTCTTTTTTTACTATGAATGAACGCTACGGATAGACGGCGGAACGTAGTGCATCCAAATCTTTATTTCTTCGTTTTTAGTGCGAAAGGCGGCTTTTTAATAATTTATTTTTTGTTCTTTAGTATTTTAAGTACTTAGAGAATTTTTCAGGTAAATATCTCGAGATCTTTTAGACAAACAAATAATAAAATGATTACGATGTGAATTAAATAAGCATTATTACTACTACAAATTACAATCATAGCAATAAATTATTTAAAAACTTTTTTTTGCTATCCCTTCATAACATATTATATATTAAGAGGTCGGTAGGTGTGTAAACTAATAGAACATCTATATTACATCCATTTCCCATTTGTATCTATGGTCATTCATTACAAATAATTAATATCTTGAGCTAATACCTTATTTATCTGAGGTTTAGTAATATTTTGGCTCATCATTCTTTGCGGTCATAGATTATCTATGTTTGCGGTTCTAAATCTTACAGCGAAGGAAGAGTCTTTCTGGCAATAACCTTTGCATATTATCTAAAGTACAACTATCATAAAACGAACCTTAACACATTGAATTGGAAGTGATTTTTCAAGACACAAAATTTTGTATTACATTAATGTATGGTCGACTTTACAATCCTTATCAGAACAAAAACAAAAGTGCAATTACGTATGTAACTAGTGGTACTTACGTAAACATCTATATAACAACGAAACCAAGAGTGGAATGATACATAAATCTGATGCATTCTATTCCTATTTCCGATATTAATGCAAGTTAGCAGCATGCGTGGTACAAAAGACTTACTGGATTAAAGACAATAACACAAAAGGATAATAAAATACCCTTTTTACTTTCTCCCATACGTAGTTTAGTGGAAATCGTCAAAAAATTCGACCTCGAGATTTTGACGGATTTACACGTTTTGGACCTCCCTGAGTCCAAAAATATTTTTTTGGGAATTATGTCTGTGTGTGTGTCTGTGCGTTAGCACGATAACTCGAGCATGCTTTAACTTATTGCAACCAAATTTAACATACGTGTATGACATCAAAATATAAGGTTTCTATCAAATTTTGAGCCGTCAATCACGAAAGTTAAGCAACCAAGTGCGCGTTCGGTACTCGGATGGGTGACCAAAATTTAACATGCATGTATGACATCAAAACATAAGGTTTTTATCAACCTTTGAGTCGTTTCCGATATACGAGAAAGTCAAGGGGAGACCACTCCCGATTTTTCACACTTACGTAGTTTTTATGTGAAAACGCTATTAAATTGAATGTAATGGGAACTGTCTCCAGGTATAAAATACTCCAGAGTTTTTTTACTATGTGATTGGCAAACAAGCACACAACATGCAGACAAGCCTGTCTGATAGATAAGAGCTGCTGACCTGAGTAAGTGGAGTACTCGCCTGCATAACAAACTCAGAAAACACGCAAAACGAAAAAACTATTGATGTTTCTTAACAAGATGCAAATTTTATACGTACTTGAAATTTTCCAACGTGGTATACCTATGCTTATTTCCTTTTTAACAATAAAGTTTAGGTTCCTAACTATAGCATAATCTCAGGTGATAATATGTATATTATATACTTATGTAGAGTAGCGACGACAAGCATGAGTCACAAAATTAGTCACGTCAAAAGAAAGAGAATATTTTATTTGTACACTCTACCGTCGCTTAATTTATTAGATTTTAATATTCAGTATAAAGATTTGAACACTACGCAAGATACGATAAAGTCACATTTTCCTCTTCTTCTTACGCAAAACCAGTTTAACAAGGTTATTGACAGTTCTAAAAATGAAAATTAGCCGGAGATTTTAAACAATCAAAAGTCAAGCTGAAATAAAAAAAAATACATACAACATGTAAAATAAACAATGCTATACTAGGTGTAAAAGACATGAACAGTCAAACGAGAACCACGTATTCTATACATCAAAATAAGACATATTTCAAAAAAAATATTGCTGGGAAATGATTTTTATTTTTTGGTGTTACAAAAAATTGCAAATTGTACCGCGCAATGTAAAGGGCTCAACTCGCACGCAACTCGCAAAACCGCGATAATTTTGCCAGACGGCGGCCCCGTTCGTTAGAGTCCGTGCGCATCTAGTGAGCTACATTGAACACTAACGTTTTGAAGCCACTTTTTGTTACGAAATACTAAATAAAATGATAATGTTTCTTTGGACAATAATTAAGAAATAACGTATAGAATATGTTTTCATAAAAAAAAAGAAAAAAAAATTATGACTTTGACCTTCAATAAAATCGTAACTATCAATTTCCCAGGTATAGGTCTAAAGGAAAAAAAATGTTATGATGGTGAGCAGAATACATGGTTCTCGTTTGACTGTTCATGTCTTTTACAGCCT
The DNA here is from genome assembly GCA_955850985.1 of Elophila nymphaeata. Lineage (NCBI taxonomy): Eukaryota > Metazoa > Arthropoda > Insecta > Lepidoptera > Crambidae > Elophila > Elophila nymphaeata. Next base: position 13,221,897 of record OY039069.1, on the reverse strand, counting down.
GTATATCTTACGTTTTTTTTTTTGTGTTTTACGATTTTTTTATTTTACTTTCAACGTCTTTCTTCTTGTCTTCTAACCTAGGCTCACAGAATTTTTCACATTCAAGTACTGCAACTAAGGCTTCTTACCGACCCCCTCGGGTCTTGCACCCTAGGCATCCGCCTAACTAGCCTAGAGGTAAATTAGGCCCTGCCAATCAAAACACTATTTTTCATTGACTGCCCAATTTTTTCAACTGTATTTAACTATGGAATAATTTTATGTTTGCGTTTACAAACGCGTAAATATTAATACTAGAAAAATTCACTGAAAAAAATCGACTTGCCTCAGGCGGGACTCGAACCCGCATCTTCCGCAATCCGGGCGGCTGCGTTGACCAATTACGCCACCGAGACACTGTTTTTCGCTGTCGAAATTTGTCAGTGCTTGGTGCTTATATTTTTATGGTAAACATTGTTTCATCAAATCTTTGAAATTTGCACTTCTAAGACCCGAACGAAATATTTTTGCAAATATTTGACGCCCAGTTAAGATGAAACTACCTTACATTATGGAATAATTTTATTTTTACGTTTACAAACGCGTAAATATTAATACTAGAAAAATATATGTATTTAACTATTTTTATTCTTATTCTTATGAAAGGGGCTGAGGCTGTGTCTCAGAGCACTTCGACCCTAAGGGATCTTTTGTGCTTCCCCTTTCTTTATAAGCCATCCCCGCCAACATCGAAAACATCTTGTATGAGTTTTACGATGTTGACGGGAATAAGGTCTATAAAGTCCTCTAGTTTAGGGTAACCTAAACCCTTAGTCGCCTATTGGCTAGTGCATCACAGTCACATAGTATGTGCTCCATGCTTTCTTCCTCCCTACCACACATTCTACAGATGGGGTCTTCAGCTTTGCCTATTGTACACAGGTGTCTTTTAGTGGCAAAGTGGCCAGTGAGAGCACCTGTGAGGCAACGGATTTGGGTCCTGCTGATTCTCCCTATTCTTTTAAGGTAGCCTATGGGTATTAAACTAACGAACTATTGTTTCAGTGGAAAACAAGATGGGGCTGCCCCCAACGTACGAACAGACAGTGGGTAACCCGGTTCCGCCGCCATCATATTTCGGCAATAACCCGCCACAACCGCGACCTACCGCCCCCGTCGTTACCAGAACAACCGTGATCACCACCCAGCCACAGCCACAGCAAGGCGCAAGGAAAATGGGCCCAGGACCTACGGGTACAACATGCACAATGTGCAACAAGACTATAGTCACCCAAGTTGATTATGTAGCCAATAACCGAACGCACATAGTTTCGGCGGCACTATGCGTTATCGCTGGGTAAGTACTTTGATAATTTAGAGGAAAAAAACTTGAATCTTATCCCAATTTAACAAATGGTCCATAAACAGATTAAAATATGTATACCTATCTTCTCTTCTTCTTCTTTAAATAAATGGCGTTCGCGATACATAACGCATTTCGCCAATGTCAAGTAAAAATGTACTTAAAGTAACAGACATTTGTACGGTAGATTGAGGTTAAAAATGGAGTCTCTCAACACGTGTTTTTACAACAAGAACTCGGGAGAAACTCCTTTACTAAAAATACTTTTCACCAAATTAGCGGTCGCTTCGTGGCCTTACCACAGCCTTACTATGGTACCAACTGACAGTGACAGCTATAAAATTTACTATTCAGATCTTGTTTTAACTCGGGAAATGAGTTTCTCCCGAGTTCTTGTTGTAAAACACGTGTTGAGAGACCATTTTTAAGTCTATCTACCGTACAATTGTCTGCTATACTATATACATTTTCACTTGACATTGGCGAAATTCGTAATCTTTATGTGTCGCGATCGCCATTTATGTAAAAGAAGAAACTCTGGGAATTATTATTTTAGGTCGACTATTAATGATGTTCGGATAATACTCGTAGTTTAAGAAAAATTCGTGACGCATTTTCTTAATTTTTACTTTCTCGTATACGTAGTATAGAGGAAGTCTTGTAATCGTCAAAAAATTCGACCTCGAGATTTTGACGGATTTACACGTTTTGGACCTCCCTGAGTCCAAAAAACCCATTTGTGGAATTATGTCTGTGGCTGTGTATGTCTGTATGTGTGTGTGTCTGTATGTCTATGCGTTAGCACGATAACTCGAGTATGCTTTAACTTATTGCAACCAAAGTTAACATAGATGTATAACTACGAAATATAAGGTTTCTATCAACTTTTGAGCCGTCGATCACGAAAGCAACCAAGTGCGCGGTCTTTACTCGGATGGGTGACCAAAATTTAACATCAAAATATAAGGTTTCGATCAACTTTTGAGTCGTTTCCGGTATACGAGAAAGTCAAGGGGAGACCACTCCCGATTTGTTTGTTTGTTTTTTACTGTCACATAATAACGTTATGGGTTACTTATTGCAAACCCTATCCTTAGCTCCCAATAATTTTAATCAATAAAATAATGTTTAAAACAAAATACTCTGTCCTAACTAAGTTACAAAAATGACTTCAAATAGATAATTTAATACGTAATTAATTACATAACCAACGCTCAGCGTACGCTGCTATCTTATGGTGTAATTTTCTTTTGTAAGCCACTATCTGTATACTTTCGTGATAAAAACCTGTTTCCACGTTAACCATGTTAGTTATGCCACTACAAATCATTAGCACAATATAGAGCTCTATATTGTGTCATTAGTCTACTAATAAACCTTTAGTAAAACAATAAAAGACTTGTGTATTCGATTGATTGACATAATATATAGTTGTACTAAAGATAAGTAATTCAATCATTGCTATTCATAAGGTTAAAGAAGCACTATTATGCATGCGATTGCGGGTGAACTTACGACACAAAATAATTAAGAATATTTTCTATTAATTATAGGGTCTGTAGTGTAGTGATTATTTTGGCTCTTTAAACAAATCTCGACTAGTCCTTTAGTTACTATTTACTCTAAAGGTCGCGATAATCCGCTGGATGCGGGCAGCGCAGGACCGACCGGTTTGGAGATCCTTGAAAGACCTATATCCAACAGTGGGCGTGGATCGGCTGAAATGATGATGATGATGACAAGACTCTCCCACAAACGGTCCGCTCCGATTTGTCATAAAAACCCTGAACTTAATGATTACTACTATTTTTACTTTCTCGTATAGGTACATACTTAGTATAGAGGAAGTCTCGTAGTCGTCAAAAAAGTCGACCTCGAGATTTTGACGGATATATCTACACGTTTTGGACCTCCCTGAGTCCAATAATACCGTTTTTGGAATAATGTCTGTGTGTGTGTCTGTGCGTAAGCACGATAACTCGAGTATGCTTTAACTTATTGCAACCAAATTTAACATGCATGTATGACATCAAAGTATAATGTTTCTTTCAACTTTTGAGTCGGAGTTTCTCCCGAGTTCTTGTTGTAAAAACACAATGGAGTCTCTCATTCCATTTTTAACCTCCATCAACCGTACAATTTTTTTTACTTTAGTTACATTTTCACTTGACATTGGCAAAATGCGTAAGCTTAATGCGACGCGACGCCATTAATTAAGAATAGAATAGAACTTTTGAGTCATCGATCACGAAAGTTAAGCAACCAAGTGCACAGTCGGTACTTGGATGGGTGACCAAAATTTAATATGCATGTATGACATAAAAATATAAGGTTTCTATCAACTTTTGAGTCGTTTCCGGTATACGAGAAAGTCAAGGGGAGACCACTCCCGATTTTTAGAAAATGAGTTACTCCTTAGTTTTAATCTCATAACTGTCCCCATAGGTTTAATAGACACATAAGTGCCACTATCCCCTTTTTCAAATGAGGTATCATCATTGCAGATTTGCTGCAATGATGGTACCTCATTTGAATAAATTAAAGCGGTTATCCGATATTCAAGCAAGTAACGTGCCCACAGTCACATAAGCACATAAATGCTATATTCTGCGCTCATGCTCATGTTACTTACTCGTAAATCCACTAAGTATTCAATACAATAAACTCGTTTCAAATCAATATTCACACGTCGTGTTGGTCTAGAATTAGAAATCCCGATCACGATTCCGCTGCACTCGATTAAGAATTTGCAGAGAACTCATACGTGATAATATAGTTTATAAGCCATGTGATGTCGGCAGAGTAGAGTGGCATCACCCCGTATCCTCCAATGGGTGTCGTAGAACGCGACTAATGGATCAGCAAAGGGGTGTTGATCACCTTATACTCCGTCCACCAATCCGCATTGGGCAAGAGTGGTGGACTACTGCCTAAACCTCCTTCGATGATAAGGAGAGGCCTTGCCTTGTGTCCCAACAGTGGGTGGAATTATAAAGGCTGTAATGATGATAATGAATATAATTTAGGCCAGCGCAGCACCGATCAGGTTGGAGACCCTTGGGGAGACCTATGACCAACAGTGGGCGTCTCTCGGCTGACATGATGATGACGATGAATATAATTTGATTTTCTATACATTTCTATTATGGGACCAACATCGAACTCGAGTTAAAAAAATTCCAGCTATTCCATTATATTTGATTGCATAGGTGTTGGCACTACTGTATAAAACAGCTGATGTTTTTTTCTGGGATTTCAATGTTGATCCCATAGCAAGAGTTGTTTGTATTAACTGGCACTTTTACACCTTGAAATGTCTAAGACGGCTATAAAAAAACATGGTGTTTGAAACTTTGCTTCACGAATTTTCTTTCACCATCATAAATATTTAGATATTTTCTGATTTATTGTATGAAAATTGTGTATATTTTTTTCAGATGCTGCTGTGGCTGTTTATTCCCATACTGCATGAGATCTTGCAAGACTGCTAACCACTACTGTCCAGCCTGCAAAGCCTTCCTTGGCACGCACGTGCCTTCTTGAAAGAACTTCTGATGCGTTCTAAGATATACCTAAGTCATAAATAATCTCAGTTATACAGAGACGAGCAATAACATATATACACATTTGACAGCTCGTCACTCTTAGAGCAGACGCGCGCTGGTAACCTTTGTCACCGTGATATTTCGTCACTCTTATCAAGTTCATGGATATGTTTAGAGGTGTGCGCACGTTAAGTGACAAGTGAGTGACATTTGGTGCATTTCCATACATTCCACGAGAGTGACAAAAGTCACCAGTGCGCGCCTAATCTTTTTAGCTACCTTATCATACAAGTACGCTCTATCACGCGTTCTTAGGAGCGTTCTTTCGCGCGTGACTACTCGTGTTCGTTTTTGACAATTGAAAGAACAGTCGTGTAAAAGTTAATCTAAACTGGCGCGTGTTGGCGTGTATGCATTTCACACACGTGGCGCATGCTCTTAAATTTTCCTTACAAAATCATTTACACGCACGCCCTTTCGCGTACGAGGTGCTCTTTCACGCGCAATCGCGTCTACGTGTAAAGGCCGCTATTATTTATATAATAAAAAGGGTGAGCTGGCAATATTGGGTACGTATTAATGCTCGTGACTGTTCTTGTGTTACTGTGAAAGACCAGAGAGGTATTTAACTAGAGAAGTCACTGCTCACTGCTCAGTCAAGTCAAAATAAAATCTTCATTTGGGTGTTCATACTCGGGTATTTGTCCAACCAAACATGACAATGTGTACTTAAATAGTTTATTTGATTAAATTTGCACAAATACGACAAAACCACAAATAGTATGCGCCTTTCCGTCCACTTATCGGTTTTTGATTGCACATCAAAGGAGCCACATAAGGCAAATATTTCTATGTAACCATCCTAATTTGACTCACACAGTACGTTACTGCCCCATGTGTTTTAAACTATAATTAAATAATAGGTGCAGTCCATGTGTCGACATGTTTGTCGTATTTTCCAACACATCAAATATTTGGACAAATACAGTGTTATCCGGACAAGAATACGAATTGCCAAATGAATACCCTAAAACCAACAATCGACCCCGCAGGTCAGTCACATCAAGACCGACGTGTCATAGACAAAATAGTTGGAGCTTGTAGGCAGTATCACAATCACAGATTTAATAATACAAGGAGATAGGCCAAGCCGGCGTTTAACTTGTGACAGCTGTATGCCCAGTGGGCATACAATACTGCCACTTCGCCTTTCGATAAAGTCGAGTGAATACGTAACTCAGCGATTTGACTGATCTTCTTTGCGGCTGTACTTAACTTTCATAAGGACTGCAAGTCCTTATGACGCGCGCAATGAATAGTATATATTACGGCATGCTCAACGCGACTCTCGGTCTTCCTATGAACTCGGCGATTCGACCGATCTCCTTAGATTGATATATCTGTGATCACAACCAATAATATTACCACCTATCGACATACCTCACGTATGGTCACAATGACGTGATTGATTGGCGTGGGGCTCGACGGGGATGTGACTGATAAACTAAAATAAAGAATTAAAGTTATTGTTGTGTATCGATGTAAAAAAAATACAACACCTAAGTACCTAAACAATACGAAATGAGGACACCGATTCAGCAGTGCAAGCATGTAAGCATCTGTTGCTTCTGAAGTCACGTGAAGTTTCACTTCTGCTGTGTGTGAATTGCACAGACACACTTTTTTTGATTGACTAAATGCCGACGACCGCAGTTGACCTTCACAGCATCACTGGAGTTTTTTTGAAGAATGTGAAGACCTTTGTAGGTCCTCCTCCACCCTGTAATGCTGTAGATGGAGATATATCGATCGACAAAAAGCATATGTCGTTTTCTCTCTTTCAGAATATTAATCGATTTTTATCGATTACATTTTTGTTATTAGGTTGAACTACCTATTAACAATAACGTAATCGATAAGTGCTCGCACTGCTGAGTCAAAACAAGCCAAGATCTAATCGTAATAAATGTAAACATTATAAGAATGAAACGAGAATATCTTGATTTACGGGAAGAATCTGAACACGGGATGTGTAATTATTGAAATTGATATTAATTTCATCACTATCAAGCTCAATAATTACGTGTTAATAATAATTAATTGTAATGGCCAATAAGATCAAACTTAAGGTGGTGTGATAGTGATATATGATATGACTGTATTACGCAAAGAATAGTCTAATTAATATATGTATTATTGTCTTAGTTGTATCAAATATGCATGATATTAGTCATTAAGTGTAAAAATAGTAAGATTATGGTTAAAAATAAGCAACGACTGGAAGTAAATTGTAATCTACTAGGGCATCTTGATTATTGTTGTGTACATCCATGGTACGACGATAAAATTTGTATGGTAATATATGAAAATGATTTTAACTTTTCGATGATTTCAACGACACGTAGGCACTTTAAAAAATCTGTAGAACCGAGTGAGGACTTTCGGGAAACGGTATTGGGGAACCACTCAGAATACGCACTTAAAACAAATATGGTAGGATACTGATTGCTTTCAAAACTAAGTAGATAATGCTTACTTCGCATTTTCAGGTAACGATATCGGAGTGTGACAATATCTTAACCGTCAGTCAGACTTAGAACTGCCTAATAGGGGATTATATTTAAATGTATCAGTTAAGTGTTAATATGTGCAATCTCGAACATGTATTAAATTTTTTAAATACTGTTTACGGGTTTAAACAGTTTCTAAACGAGGGTAAATTGATTTAAAATTCCACTCTATTGTGTAATTAAAATATAAATAGCAGTTGGCTAAGTAAGGGAGATGTACGAATGCTTAAAATAAATCTACTGGAAAACAAAAAACTGGGACGCTTAATTGTCGCATAGGTACATGTGTGTAGGCCACATGCGTCTTGGTGATGTAAAAATCCTAAAACTGCATTACCTAATCTAACATATTTTTATATTGTTTTATTTCATATAATCGTTGGCAATATAGGTACAATTTAATCCCCTGAATCTTGCTGGAAATTAACTTAAAAAAAACTACCTACTTAATAATAAAATTTGGAGCCTTCACTCTTGCCGTGTTTAAACCAATTATAATCAATTAATATCTTTTATCCTAAGCGTATACCGATAAAAGAGGATTATTATTGAATCTATTTAATCTTCCATATCGGTTAATCGTTAGATCCAATGTCTAACCTAATAAATATCACTTATGAAAATGACGTACTTATTTTTTTCTTCAAATCTATTATTTTACGAGTAATAAGTTTACAATAAATAACTATGAGTCTGGCAATTAAGAAAAAATTTTAGCTTTAGAAAGAATTACTAAAATAAATTCTTTATTTTATTCGTGAAACTGAAACTTAGTATAAATTAAGCCGCAATTTAATTAAGTCAATATTTTAAGAGAACTCCGTTTAATACGCTTCATACAAATAGGCATTTTCATAGGTAAATACTAAAGGCCAGTTGCACCAAGTTTTGCATGTTACAATTTTGCAAAAAGCAGCAAAGTAAACTTAATTCATAAGAATGCGTTGTTCCATTTTTAAATATAAGTTATTTTTTTACGACATTGTAAAAAGTATTAAAGGTATTGGTTCAACCGGTCGAAAATATTAGGTTATATAGTTAAAAAAAATATGTAATGAAATAACACGATCTTTGTTTCAATTGTTATAAATTAATTACTCGACGCCCTCGGCTTCTTCCATGTGAAACGGAGATAGAGGAAGAGAGAAGAAATAAGAGGATTAAATTAAGGAAGATGATATGACAAAATTTCCCATATGTTGAGTCGTGGTTGAGTCGCTTGTAGTAGTCAGGACATTTTATCCTTAAAATTTTATAGTTTGCGGATTGTATTATAGAATAAAGAACAGTCCTACTGTTGGTTTATAATATCTTACCAAAGCTATTTTTGAACTGTTTAATTTTAAAACAATATATATTTATATCTTTTTATTCTATGGATGTTTGTACTTACCTTATAATAAAGACAATTCTCGAAAATAATTGAGATTTTCTTTAAAGTTTTGTCCTAGAAATAATAAGCCCCAGTCAAACCCATTTTTCTAAAAACACAAAAAATATAGTACTTAAGTACCTTACCTAAATAAAAAAGGTCAGGTAAAGCTTGTTCAGTATTATACTGGGTGTAAAAGACATGAGCAGTCAAACGAAAACCACGTATTCTATACATCAAAATAAGACATACTCGTATTTCAAAAAAAATATTGCTGAGAAATTATTTTTATTTTTTGGTGTTACAAAAAATTGCAAATTTACCGCGCCATGTATTAGGCTATATTAGGCTCAACTCGCACGCAACTCGCAAAACCGCGACAATGTTGCTTGACAGCGGCCCCGTTCGTTAGTGTCCGTGCGCATCGAGTGAGCTACATTGAACGCTAACGTTTTGAAGCCATTTTTTGTTATGAAATACTAAAAAAAATGATAATGTTTCTTTGGACAATGATTAAAAAATAACGTATAGAATACGTTTTCATAAAAAAATGAAAAAAAAAATATGACTTTGACCTTCAATAAAATCGTAACTATCAATTTCCAGAGGTATAGTCTAAAGGAAGAAAAATGTTATGACGGTGAGCAGAATACATGGTTCTCGTTTGACTGCTCATGTCTTTTACACACAGATTATACAGTAATCTGTGGTTGCAATTTACAAATAAATCAACCGATTGTTTGGCGGGAAACCATGGCGTCTAGATGTAGATCTTTATTTTCATAATTCAAAATTGCTTCGGAGTGGATTTTGTGCAGTGAAAGTGCAGCCGTGTTGTCGAACAGTTATGAAATCATTGAAATAAAGGTTTTGTGTATACGACTTTGAGATTTGTATAGTGGTAGGTAATCCCACTATACAATTCTCATCAGTCACAATCATGAGGTCTGCCTTTCATTTCTTTCCAAGCACTCCCCAGATGCATTAAAATGTGTGAAGCCCATATTTTAATGCAAACCTCAGGAAATAAGAGAAATAAATGAAGATATGGCTCAAAGGCCTTCGATACCATGCCAAAAACCCTATCAACCAAATAATAAATCAGCCGCTTCCGTTGACCCAAAAGTCCCAGGTTCGAGCCCAGGACAGTATCTATATATCTCATTACCACATTACTATTATAGTTGTTGTGATGACAAAAATAATAGCTATATAGCATCAATCTTATTAGCAAAACTTGCCTATACAAGTATACAATAATATGAAGCATACTTTGACTCATCGAATACCAAATACAAACTTTAATGATTAAGTCGACCGGTTTGTGATAATGGCAATGACCAATACCTACCTTTTAAGACCTGCACTAGTAATTAATTAAGTACTACCTATACATATTTAAAAAGTATTTAGGATAGTGTAAATAAAACTTTTTGTTTAAACTGGTGCTAGTATGTAGTCGAACGGCTGGGTAACCTGGTGAAGTGTTAGGCACTCTAATTTTCAGTGAAATTTTTATTTTCAATAAATTAAAAATTGTTTTAGAGTTGACTTGGTGCAGTGGAAGTGGTTTTATAAACCACAAAATCTGTTAATTATGACATTAGAATCAATTTAGAGAGTAATATTGATTGAAAATTTGTTTTTTCTGATATATTACTCGTTGTTAGCGTATGACACATTTTGAAATGTAGTTCGAAGTATTAAAACAGTCTTTCGTTCGTAAAGATTTATATCTTTATTGCGATATACAGCAGTGTCACAATGCCAGGATCACGAAATGCTGTGCCTACTGATCCTCAAACAGTTGTAACACTAACACAGAACAGTGACATAGGGCCAGGACCCACGGGCGTAGTATGCACGACGTGTAATAAGCATATTATTACACGAGTGGTCATCTCATCAACCGCCCACACTCACATAGTGGCTACTTACAGCGCTCTGCGTCATTTGTTCGTAAGTAAATTTACTTCGTAAGTGACAATACACGGTGATTTTTTTATTGGTTTTATCGGCAAAGCATAATTATTATATAATTTTACAACACGGGAAGTAAGATGCAAAAATTGTATAAGTGTTTATTGTTCGATAACTCAGAGATTCGATAACACTTCGAGTTAACTTTAGCTTTATTTTTTTTATAAATTAACGGGGTTCTACTAACGCTTAATATGCAGAGGGATTCGGCACCAAAAAACAATAAAAACTCACCGCACATATACCTACTACTATCGGCCGGTTTCAATATTTTATCCGCTAGTAAAAGTAGACTTACTGAAGTTTGGTCGCCTAGCAATTTTTGTTAAATTACTAAAAATAACAGCGGTCGTTTAGCAATCAAACCCTTGTAGGGCAATCTGTAACTGTGAATTAAATAATGAAATTTTAAATAAAAATCTGTATTGAAACCGGCCATAAAGGTGATATCAGACGGTTCACTCGAATGAATGTTCACTCGAGTGAATTCTTCATTTTTTATTTCATTCCATGTTCATACACAGCACATGCTGAGGCAGAGTCCTATTGGTCTCGCACAGGACTCCATTAATTGTTTGTAGTATTTTGTAATTTCCGTCTTATATGTTCTTTTTTTTTTTTTATAAAAAGGTCAAGCAAATGACTCTATTCCACCTGATGGTAAGCAGAAGTAGAGTCCAAATGCGAAGATAGCTGGCGCGAGAGATAAACTGCCGCGCTAGCCACCCACGCCTTGCTGACCTGCAAGGTGCTTCTTCACGCCTCTTTTGAATGACCCAGGATTATAGGAAGGAGGGAACACGTGTGCTGGCAGTGAATTCCATTTTTTGATTGTGCGACAAAGAAACGAGTTGCCAAATTTCTTAGTTCGCGTTGGAATGGTAGCCACAGTTTGTCGGTGACAACGTAGACCAGCACGCGTAGTCCTTAAAAGGAAGGGAGATGGTGGGATCAGGGAAAAAAGTTCCTCAGAGCACTCGCCGTGGTACAGACGGTAGAAAGCGCTCAATGACGCAACATTGCGACGCAATTGGAGAGGCTCAAGGTTTTTAGTCACCTCTTCGTCGCCGATGATGCGGGCCGCGCGACGCTGCAACCTATCCAAAGCATCGAGTAAGTACTTGGCGGAGCCATCCCACAGGTGCGAGCAATACTCCACGCAGGACCGTACTTGCGTCTTGTATAGCAAGCAAAGTTGATTTGGCGTGAAGAAGCGCCGCACCTTGTTCAGGACTCCGAGTTTCCGTGAAGCTGTTTTTATCACGCTTTCGATGTAGTCCTTCGGATTCAAGTCGCTGCGAACCTCCATACCGAGCAAGGTGATACTGCTCTCTAGCGTTAGTGTTGTGCTCTGGAGAGAGGGAAAGGAAAGGAATGGCGACGTTTTAGCCGTAGACGCGCACACCTGAGTTTTCTTGGCATTGAACTCAACCAGATTTGCTGTACCCCATTGAGAAACAAGGTCGAGCTCTCGGTTGAGTTCAATGACAAGATTCTCACGACTCTCTACGGTTTCTGCCCGTCCAGCCTTTGCGTGTCCGAAGTAGCCCGCATGCACTGTACTGTCGTCTGCATAGCAATGGATGTTCCCAAGCGGAATCATATCATTGATATGCAGAAGAAACAGTGTAGGGGATAAAACGGAACCCTGGGGAACACCGGCATTCACTGACATGAACCGCGAACTGCATCCGTCGCAGAGGACACGAATTCTTCGCTCATGCAGGAAGCCAGCCACCCAGGTACAAAGCTGAGCAGGCAGACCATACGTCGGAAGCTTGGAGAGAAGACTTTTGTGCCAGACCCTATCAAAAGCTTTGGCGATATCAAGGCTGACAGCCAATGACTCGCCACGCTTGTCCATGGCTTCACCCCAGACATGCGTCATGTACGCTAGAAGGTCACCCGTCGATTGTTTCGGCCTAAAGCCGTACTGTCGATCGTTGATCAGAGAGTGACCCTCTAGGTAACGGACCAGGTGGTTGTTGAGGATCCTTTCCATAACTTTGCAAAGTACCGAGGTGACTGCTATTGGCCGATAGTTGGCCGGGTCTGAGCGGTCCCCTTTTTTGGGAACAGGCTGCACATTAGCCTCTCTCCAAGCTTCCGGCACATGTCCAGAAGAGTAAGAGATCTGGTAAAGGCGCGTGAGTACGGGAGACAACTCCGCTGCACATTTCTTAAGTACAACGCCCGGGATGCCATCGGGTCCACTAGCTTTCCGGACGTCTAGTGATTGCAGTTCCGCACGAACATCACGCTGCCTGATTTTAATGTCAGGCATCGTGGAGCCACAATGAGGTAGTGACGGTGGCTGTGCATTGCAATCATCGACTTGGGAATTAGCCGCAAAGAGTCTTGCCAGAAGATCGGCTTTCTCCTGCGGCTTATGAGCTAAAGACCCATCCGGACATCTCAGGGGTGGCAGCGAGGGCTGGCAGAAGTTGCTTTGCACGGCTTTGGCCAGACGCCAGTAACTACGGGAGCCCGTAGGATGCGTTACCAATTCGTGGCCAATGCGTGCGACGCGCTGGGCATCCGCTCTTATGTAAGCCTTCTTACAGGACTTGGAAGCATTGTTGTAGGCTGCTTTCAGTGACTCGATATCAGGAGCTTTAAGAGCCCGACCCCTGATCCAAGCGCGATACGCCGCCTGTTTCTGTGAAACAGCAACAGCACAATCGCGGTTGAACCAGAGGTTACGTCTGCCCTTACTGATGAGATCGGAATGTGGAATGTAATATTCCATACCCAATACAATCTCCTCAGTAATGGCAGCGGCGCAAGCTGATGTATCGTTATCACTGAAGCAGCGTTGCTTCCAAGGGATGGACGCAAAGTAGTCGCGCATACCATCCCAATCTGTAGACCCATAATGCCAGAGCCGGCGTTTAGCAACCGCCGGTTGCGGAAGCTTGGCCTGCGGCACTTTGGAGGATATCAGGCAGTGGTCAGATGAGCCTAGAGGGGCTCGGACCTCTACCTGGTATCCCTCAGGATGGGTCGTGAGCAGAAGGTCCAGTAAAGAAGGCGCTTGACTTGCAATGTCTGGGATCCTGGTGGGCTGATCAACCAGTTGTGACAAGTCGTGCGTGAGAGCGAATGCATGAGCAGAGATCCCTGCATGGTCAGTTTTGGAGGAACTTAACCACAAACTGTGGTGAGCATTGAAGTCCCCCAAAAACACCAGTTCTGCATTGGGATACTGCTCCTGCGCGTCATCTGCCACCCGACTCAGATGTTCAAAAAGTCGAGTTGTCTCAGCGTCTCCGGTGTGGGATCTAGCCGAGGGGCCAGAGTCGACGTGTACCCCTAGCATGGAGAAGGATGGGTCTTCCAGGCAGCTCAAACGGCGACAGCAAACATCCGCCCGAACATACAAGCATACTCCGGCTTTCGCTTTGAAGGACTCTTCAAGCATGTAGCCGGGATAATTCAAGTAGCTTGTGTCAGCGGGCGGCAATGCGTCTCCGTCAGAAACAACAATGCAGGTCGTGCTGACTCAAGGTGTTGGTGGACAGCATTGAGGTTACTGTGGAGTCCGCGTATGTTGCAGAACTCAACCTCAAACGGTGTAGAGGGAGTGGGGTTATGCACCGCTGTAAAACCTGATTGTTTTTTGTTGGCTGCCATGGGAAAAGGAAAAAGAGACGTGAATCAAGTGGGCGTTACCGCGACAGTTCCGGACAAAGTGGGGAGGCTGGTTTCACCGTGGAACTGCCTAAAAAGGATATTCATCGATCCGCCGGACGGAAGGGCCCCCGTACCCCCCCGGAAGTGGCCGCCGGGACCCCACATCCCGGTCACCAACCGGCACGACGATCCACCCCGAGATTATGCGTGGCATGATAGGGCAGCCTCGCGAGCTGGTTAGGCACGCTTGGGCCCCTGCACTATGCCACGGGCGGCCAGCGGGATAACCGTTTCTACGGGTCTCCCTGGCCGGCGGATCGACGTATTCCTCCCGGCATCGGCTCGACCAATGTCGCCCCTGGACCGAAATATGTCGCGGTAACGCCCACTCAAGCTCTGGTTGTACGCTGGCTGATCCCGAAATGCGCTCAATGAGCACTTCACGGGTTTTACACCACGCGTACGGTGGTAACTAACCAGGCGGGCGTTAGGCCCTACCACAAGTTGAGCGGATGGTCGCTCATAAATCCCTTAGTCGCCTCCTACGACACCCAGGGAAAAGAGAAGGGGCAGTGACTACGGTATTCTTATAGACCGTCACTGCACGGTTCTGTGTGTACCAATAAATAATTTCTTTCTTTCTTTCTTCTTTCATACGGTCGAAATGGAATGAACCAGAAAAGAACATTCGTCTCCTCTTTTCTTTCAGTACGTCGTCGACCATAATCCGAGTGAACGTTCACTTAGTGTTCAGACCTTAGATTATACCTGGTCTGAACACTAAGTGAACGTTTACTCGGATTATGGTATTTTTGTTTAGTCATGTAGAAGAAAACTTCGCAGCAAATCGCAGGTCTTAAAATGGTCGACGACGTACTGAAAGAAAAGAGGGGACGAATGTTCTAATCTAAGGTTCAGACTGAGGTTCAGATTGTTTGTGACCACAGATAGCACCTTTTTTTCTTTATTTTTTTTTTGACACATGGAACCAAAAAAACAGTATTCAGGTATACCTACTGGACCGATTTATAAATTATAAAAATTAAAACAGTTATCTATATGAAAATAACATTTACAATTTATTAAAACAATATAAAATTAAATGCAACACAAATAATCAATTCATAAAAAAATTCACCACATACACAACACTTATAGTCTAAGATCCGAACCTAGATCGACCTTCACCGAGCTGATAATAGAATGAAACATATTTTATTATTAATTTAGTATATTAGAAAATATATTAAAAATGGGTTGTCTAAAAAAATCCTGGACAGACTATTTTTAATTATTTTTTGAAAAATTATTTTTAATAAAATATTGCAACATCAAGATAATAAGAAAATTTTGTCGCGCGCTTATGATGATATAAAATTTTTTCTATTATCCAATCGAGTGAAAGTAACTGATATCGACATACCTGTTCATACCTGACAACCCAGTAGTTCGCGCAGGTAAATAATAGACAACCCAATGCCTGCACATTCTATACGGTTTCTACTATCAGTCAGGACAAAATTTTCTTATTATCTTGATGTTGCAATATTTTATTCAATTTTTTTTTAAAAATCATTTTTCAAAAAATAAAAAAAAATAGTCTGTCCAGGATTTTTTTAGACAACCCATTTTTAATATATTTTCTAATATACTAAATTAATAATAAAATATGTTTCATTCTATTATCAGCTCGGTGAAGGTCGATCTAGGTTCGGATCTTCTACTATTATGGTCACTGTCACAAACAATCTGAACTGTCACTGTGACAGTGACATTTATCGTTCATTCCGAGTGGGAGTGAGAGATGCCGAATGATAATAGCCAAAACTCCAACACTGTTGGATCTAAGGTTGGACAGGTTCATTAATGAATTCATTCAGCACTTGTGTTTCATTTTGGGTTCAGACACTTCATTTTGAGTGAAAGGTACCCAATGAAAGCCGAAAATGGACGAAAAATTGGTTTACCCTTGTTTGGTATAACAACGTTTGCTCGAAAATCGTTTCGTCTAATTTTAGTTGCAATAAAGTCATTTCGCATAATTATTCATTTGACCGAATATTTAATTGGTAGAATTTTATTTAGCATAATTATTTATTTGACATAATGTCATTTCACCGAATTTTCAAATGCACTAATTTTATTTAACCTAATGTTTAACTAGACTAATAATGATTTGGTCGAAAGATCGTATCGAATATTCAGAGGCCTTAGTACGAGTTTGTTAGTTTTCGAGCTCGATCAAACGTATCGTCTCTTTTCATACATTGCCCACTAGCGCCCCTAGCGTAAACTATCAGAAACAGTGGCCATGTATGAAGAAAGACGATACGTTTGATCGAGCTCGAAAACTATCAAAACTCGTACTAAGGCCTCAGTTCAGTAATAATTCAGTGAAAACGCCCTAAAGTCGCTTCTGGCACTCGCCGGCCGCTGCCGCGGCATTATACAAAGTGATTATTTTCTTAAACGTTGTTCGAAGAAATGATTTTCCACTAAACGTTGTTATACCAAACAAGGGTGAACCCGAAAAATTAACCGTCTGATACCACCTAGTATTTCTTTTTTCCTGTGGAATAAATTAGTTTTTAAACACTCTGAAAAAACATGTTATTTTGAACTGATATCCCATTATAAATGTCCCATATTAGGCCCATATTATTCATTAATGTGGATAACTGATAAATGTTTTTCTCTCTTTCTTTATATTACCGAAAGCTCACAGATGTGACGACTGCAACGTCTGTGTACCTATAGAAATAGAGACACATTAGAAGTGTATACCTAAGCGCTATCTGAAATCATCTTCTAAATTACCCTTACATTTATTTTCAGGTGCTGCTGCGGCTGCTGTTTCCCATATTGTATGAAGTCGTGTAAAGTTGTAAATCACTACTGTCCACAATGCAACGCCTTCCTTGGGACCTACGTTCCTACGTTCTAAAAGCCAGAATAATACAGAATTTAATTAAAAACATGATATTTTACATAATTTTATAATTTTGACCATTAGAAAAAATGTTTAACACAATTACCAGTAGACTGAAAGCCAATTACGAAATTACCTCTGTTCGGCGACCGCACTTAGTCGGCGCTGTGTTCTCTATACTTTTGTGGAGAACGCGCCAATAAGTTCCGAAATTCGCTGTAAAGTGCTAACCTGCTCCGATCAGCGCTGTTTATCCAGGCTAATCTATATATACAGGCACCGCCTGCCTACTTCAGCTTACTTGATGTAGAATAGAATAGAAATATTGGCACACCATGAAAACTATAGTTAACATAACAACTAACAAAAAATACAATTAAAACTACTCGTTAAAAAAAACTCAACTTAAAAAATTAACAAAAAAAAAATTAAAGTACTTAAACAAAAGCTACGACCCAAGTTTGCACCAAAAGGTTGCTAAGTATATGGTTCAGCGTGTGACAGGTTTTGAGACCTGACGCTGGTTTTCAACTAGCACCTTTTTCTCTTCATTTTTACTTTCTCGTATACGTAGTACCTAAGGTATAGAGGAAGTCTTGTAATCTTCAGAAAATTCGACCTCAAGATTTTGACGGATTTACACGTTTCGGACCTCCCCGAGTCCAAAAATACCGTTTTTGGAATTATCTCTGTGTGTGTGTGTCTGTGTGTCTGTGCGTTAGCACGATAACTCGAGTATGCTTTAACTTATTGCAACCAAATTTAACATGCAGGTATGACATCAAAATATAAGGTTTCTATCAAGTTTTGAGTCGTCGATCACGAAAGTTAAACAACCAAGTGCACGGTCGGTACTCGGATGGGTGACCAAAATTTAACATGCATGTATGACATCAAAATATAAGATTTCTATTGATTTTTGAGTCGTTTCCGGTATACGAGAAAGTCAAGGGTAGACCACTCCCGATTTTTTTGACACATGAATGCAAAAAAAAACAGTATATGTACTTACATATTTACTGGACCTTACTGGACCGATTTACAAATTAAAAAATTAAAACATAGCTATCAATATGAAAATAACATTTACAATTAAAATAATATAAAATTAAATATAACACAAATAATCAATTCATAAAAAAAAATCACCACATACACAACATTTAATGACAATATGGATACAATCTTTTTTTAGGGCTACGTACACTATGACCAATGATCTATCTGCCTAAGAAAAAGGGGGGAAAAATTAAAGCCTTTCATTTTTGACACGATATAAAAGACATGTTTGTTTTAATATTTCCTAATTCCTTGTGTGACTCAAGTAGATATTTTCTTAAGTGCCTTTTAAAGGTATGAACTTGGCTTTTCTTATTGGAGGTGGTATATTATTTCATATTTTAGCTGCGGCATAACGGAATCTACCCCTAAAAGTTACAGTTCTATGAGGTTGTGTCAACAACTGCCGCGAACACTGCCTAACCTCATTTTTCCTTGTACTAGAAGCCTAACTGAGCCTGCTAAAGGAATAAGATGGCTCTTTGAAGTTGACAATATCAAACATCATTTTGAGAATTTAATGAATGTAGCGGTTATCATTACCGATAAACGCTGGTGGATTGACGCTGGCCAGCACCTTTGTATACGCCTAACTTATAACTAAAATAAGGTCAGCGCAGCGAATCAAGTTAGGAAATGTAAAAAATGCACCCTGTAGGCACGGTATTATTACCTCCTTAAGTAACATTTGGTCACACAAATCCCCACCCGGTAATGCAGTGCCTCAAAAAACTGACAAGTTACTTATCACACAACTATAAATAAAAGAGAGTTCCGTTTTCGTTCAGAAATTGACAGTAACAATGTTGTGTTCGGAATTTAAACTAGGAAAATGATATACATAAAAAAAACGATTTTATTTTTAATATGTCATGCAGCGAATCAAGCTCTTTAACGTTTACATTTACATTATTTATATAGTCTCGTTAGCTTTTATTTTAGGCCTACCTTAGTTTCCTCAATAATTTCTAAATAATTAAAACTACAAACTTACGCTTAGAATAATTTAAAAAATACAAATATTACATACTCATCGTTTTGCTTGCTTAGCCCTATAGCCTAATAAGCTATAGGCATGGCTACCGCCAGACGACAGACTTTTTGTCTTTTCCCGTTCGCACTTATACAAGTAAAGTGGTCGATTTCCAAATTATTTATGTCGCAACTAACATTGTTGGTTACATTTTAGATAATAATAATAATATATTTCTACGCTCACACCAATTATCTAGCCCAAATTAAGTATCTCTAAGAACTTGTGTTGTGGATACTAGATAACGGACAAATATAATTAATAATCTAGATATTTTTATAAATAAACTTATGGGATAGTATACATAGAAATATGCACTGAGAAAATCGACTTGCCTCAGGCGGGAATCGAACCCGCATCTTCCGTGATCCTTTAGCTTAGCTTTCGTTGTTGAAATTTGTCAGTGCTTGGTTGGTTTTTTTTTTTCAGTGCATTTTTCTAGTAATAAATATATTTGCGCGTTTGTAAACGCAAAAATAAAATTATTCCATAAAGTATACCTAAATCTCATCTTATAGAAAATTTAATCTAATCTTATAGAAACAATTATACAATAGATTTTCTTGCATAGACTCCTATAAATCTGCCGCAATTAGAGCAGTAGTGCTCAACATTTTTCCATCTCTTCATAAAATAAGGTATGAAGCAGCAACACAACCACCTGAAAAAAACAAATTTTATTTACACAACATGCGTAGGTAGCGTAGCCCCGACTTCGCGATTTGCAATTTTTATTTATTCCAGAAAATAGAAGAAAAATTTGGAGAAAAACTTTTTTTGGCCGCCGAGGAAGCAGTGGCTGCGTTTCAAAAGGCCGTTAAAAAGACCCCTTAGAATGACTGGGCAAAGTGCTTTTTCTCAAACATGTTTGGAAATTTGAGCATTATTTTGACAATCTTCCCCGATATAAATCGAAATTGCTGTATTTGCCAAATACCTACATGCGAGCAGCGGCCGGCAAAAATTTTATGAAAATCCCGAAAATCCGTATGTGTCGTGTTTTAGCGGCCAAATAAATTAGATACTCAAGTACCTGTGTCAAGTACTCATAACTCAGACCAATATATCTGCCTTGTAATTTAAAAATGGCATGATCTTTTACTCCGAAGCATGGCAACCAATGAGGTAATTAATCGAAGGTTTTATTTAAATTTCGAACTGGCTCTCAAATAGAAAGAAAAAATCAAATGAAGCACTTTGACGTGTGAAAATTTATTGTTGTTCGTTGCTCGCAAGTTGCTCGTCATTGATTGAGAATAGTAAATTGTTCACCGGGGGAAGAAAGTGACAGATTATAGGGAATCGAACTTTCTCCCAAGTGTTATATAGAGTTCTACACCTGTCGGAACAATCAAAGACTTGTTTAATTGAAATAAGCAGTATAATAAAATTATAAAGACATTATTACATTTGTATGGGACTAATGCAAAAATTTAGGGCGCCACATTGTTGGAGCAATAAGACTAAATTGTTTAAAAATTATGTAGGTAACAATTTGTACAGTTACTTAAATTAAATGATACAGTTTTGTTAGGAAGATTTATATTATTCGATATTTGAGATAATACAGGAAAAGAAGGCGGTGGCACACTCGTGCTAGGTTGTTCTAACACTTCTAGTTTTCGTGGTGGGACCATAGATTTATAATTACTGGTGATACAGAGCCCATAACCGCCGCGCTCGTAGAAAGTTAAGGGTCATGATTTGGTCACATAAACCTTCCGCGACTAGGCACGATTTCCAACCACCGTGGCCTTTGATTGTTGTTAAGCTGCACCGGAGTCTGCAACACTAATTGCAGATCTTCTGCGAAAGCAATGGCCTGTATTTTCGCCGCGGCACGCAGTGAGCCGCGTGCCTCGCGCCTCGCGCCGCGGAGCCGAGTTACAAATGGATTTTCATACAACTTTTACTCCCGCTAAACACGTTAGAAATGGATTTTCACACAAATTTTCCTCCCGCATATTTAGATCAAAGAAAAGATAAACTTTTCTTTTCAATTGGAGTGAATAATAGCTACTGTTTCGATCAGGTATAGTATAAAAAGTTCTACCTAGGTACTATTTAGTTTTAATTTCCGCGCATTATTTGAGCAAAGTACCTACTATACAAGCCTTGGCCACAACTATATAGCACGGTAATATTATCTAATATAGGCATTGATGGACTTACGTACAATTACACGTTCGTCGATCAATGCAATTTCTCAATGGTTTTAACGGGTGCAGCGATGTACCTATTGATGTGAATGGATACCATTTTGAAAATATAATAATAAAACTAACAACTTGCTAGTTTTATCAGTTTTTATTTTACTAAGAACTTTTTATTATGCAGTGCCCCTACGGGGTATCACAGGAACTACAGCCTATGTATAAGACCCTTGTGAATGTTATGTGATACACAATAAAGATATTTGATTTGATTTATTATAGAAATAAAATTAAGATAACTATAACGAATTTGGAGTCTGCATCTCCTTAGAAAAAACGCTCCTATTTGTGTTTTTCTCCTTTAAAGAACTCCAAAGTGTAGAAGAAGATGATTGTGCATTACACAGTCAGGCTAGCAAATTTTCTTGTTAATTAGCAAAGCCTGGCAGACCTGCAAAGTACTTCTTTACTCCTGTTTTGAATGACCCAGTGTAACCTTCTTAGTAGGTAGTTAATAAAACTAAGTATAAACTTTAGATTATTACAAGTGTAATAAAAGAAAACATGAAAAATTACAAAGAAAACTAGTAAGTGGGTGTGAGTCCTAATAATCACTTCCGATTACGTAAAAGTCCAGTACGATTAAATAAACTCCACTGTCCTGATAGGGGTCAGCCAGACCCAGGCGTAGCTCCAATCGGCAGCAAGGTAGAATGCGCAAGGTAGGGTAGTTAGCGCGTGAGGCAGCGTAGGGTAGTCCAGGGAGCCAAAAATAAACACGTAGACAGCTATCGCACTGACTCGTAGCCTAGGCGAAGATCCCTGAAATAGTGTAAAACTGGACATTTTACAACTATTCCGATTTTAGAGTTTGACTGCAACATTTCATGACCAGCTACCAAAGCGATGCAAAGCGGACAATTCTTCACGATCGGCATAAAATAGTGATCAATGATGAGGCAGTCAAATACAATCAATTTCATTTACTAAAATACATAATAGCATTGTAAACTACATAACAAAAATTATAAATAAAACTACTATGTCTAAACTACTCGTATATAGCTATCGTGACATCAATATTAACAGAATATAATAACATATCACATTAACTATATACCCAACTACTATTTACAGAATTTTAAAGAATTAATTAAAGACCTTATTTAATTAAGTTTTCTAGAAAAACGTTTACGTCTACCTACATGTAAAACTGTGTCGAGTCTATTACAAAGCATTAATATTTAAAATAGTGGTAAAGAATATTGTAATCTGATGTAAATATACTTTTTATTATATATAAAAACCTTATTTGGTGGTAATTTTCAAGTACAAAACTTACTAGACTCGACAATTTTAAGATACCTTCACCGAATCAATATCTACTTAATTAAAAGGCTAAAAGCTTATAATATTTGCAGCACTTACCCAATTCGGGGAAAACACAATACTTCACAAGTATAAAAACTCAGCTTAAACAGTTTTTACGTATAGAAATTACGATAGTATTAGCAAGACGATCACAAGTAGATTCTTTCTGTCTGTACGCATAAAATGATGTCTCGTCTGAGGTTTGACACTTGCCCGCTCGAGAACGTTTTTTTTGTATGTAGTACGGAATCTGTCGCGCACGATCGCATTCCTTTTCACTTCTTAGATATAATATTTTCAATTTAGTTTAAGTTTTAATTTTAGTATTATTATAAATATTCAAAGTAAGGATTAGGTATCATTAAAAATTTTAATTTAAGATAAATTAGTTTATTAAGATTAAAACATTTATTAGAATGTAGTATTTTTTTAATGGAAAACGAAGATCGATTGAAATCGTTACATACCCCCCTTTTTAGGTTAGGGTTTTACTTATAAAATCCCTAGAATAGCACTAAGTTAATTTAAAATCTTTTATATGCCATGTTCCTAACTTATTGCCTTTCATATCCTCGAGATCGTAAATGAGATCAGATTTTTTTTCTATAATACGACATTTAATAAATTTGGGAGCTAATTTTTTTGAAAATCGATTTTCTTTGTCACTTTGATAGAAGGTACGTTTCCATATGATATCTCCAACATTAAAGACCACATTCTTTCGTCGTAGGTTATATCTAGTGCTATTCCTCGAGTGTGCTTTAACTAGCGAAAGCTGAACTTTATCTAATGTCTTGCGTAGATAACCTCTATTTTCGGCATAAGCATCACGAGGTGAAAAGATAATGTCATCTCCCAGGTCCGATTCAATGTAATGGGAACCACATGTGACTAGCTCACGACCATACACCAAATATGATGGCGTGTAACCAGTCACTTCGTTTACCGCGGTATTTATGGCAAATTGTATTTTGGGTATGTAAGTATCCCAAGATCTATGATCATCGTCTATGAGAGTAGATACAGCTGTAATTATAGTTTTATTGTAACGTTCCACGGTATTAACTTGAGGGGTATAAAGAGGAGTGTAGAATATGTTAGGAATTTTGTAGTTAGCTAGTAAATTTTTTACGGTATGACTTATGAATTGTTTACCATTATCCATTAAAACTGTGGAGGGTATTCCATGAACAAGAAAGACACATTCTTCTAATATTTTGGAAATTATATCCGCTGTTGCACGCCGAATGGGAAATAACAAGCAATATTTTGAAAAGCAACAAGTGACAACTAGTAAAAATGTGCATTGTTTTCTAGTTATGGGTAATGGACCTACCAAATCGATGCTTATCATTTGAAATGGCCGACAACAGTCTTTCGGTCTTCCCATCATGCCAAGTGTACTATGATTTGGATACTTATACGAAAGACATGTGTCGCAGTTGGTAACAAATTTAGTTACATCGTGGTGCATACCAGGCCAAAAGTAACTTAAAGATAGTCGTTTAAAAGTTTTAAGAATGCCAAAATGACCAGCAGCGGCCTCACAGTGATTTTGGGAAATAATATCCGAGCGTCGTTCTAGTGGTATCACCTCTTTCCATTCAAATTCTCTGGTAAGAGGGTTATTTGATTTGAAGTGACGGTATAATTTATTATTGTATATGCGATAATTTGGAAAACTTGTGGGAGCATTCATACAACCATTAAAGACTTTAATATACCATGGATCATTAGAATTAAAGGTAGTAGTGGTAACTGCAGACACAGGTACAGAGCGAGACAAACTATCGGGTACAATGTTTTCACTGCCCTTACGATGTTTTATCTCAAAATTAAACGCGGAGAGACGAACACCCCAGCGAGCAAGTCTACCTGTAGGGTTATTAATATTCAGGAACCATTTAAGAGAGGAATGGTCGGTGTAGACAGTGAATTTAAGACCATTTTCGAGGTAGCATCGCCAGTGTTCAATTGCTATTACGACAGCTAAAGCTTCTCGCTCTGTAGCACTGTAATTGCGTTCCTGCTTGTTAAGTGACTTGCTCATATACGCTATCACCTTTTCTGTACCATTAAGAGTTTGCGTAAGGACAGCACCCACCCCATGGTCACTGGCATCAGTGTGCACCTCGAATGGATGCGAGTAGTCAGGACAAGTAAGAATCGGTGCAGATATTAAATGGTGTTTGAGCTTGTGAAAAGCAATATCAGCCTCAGCAGACCAAACAAATTTAGCGGCATTTTTGCCTTGAGACGTCAATTGATTAAGGGGAGAAGCTAAAGTACTAAAGTTTGGTATAAATCGCCGATACCAAGAAGCTGTGCCTAGGAATCGTCGTACTTCTTTGCGGTTTGTGGGAGCAGGATAGTTTATTATACTTTGAACTTTCTCAGGATCAGCATGCAAACCGTCACTATCTACTATGTAACCGAGATATTTTAATTGTTTTCTAAAGAACTGACTCTTTTCAAAGTTTATCGTTAGGTTAGCCATCTTTAGTTTGTCCAACACACGAGACAGAAGCGTTATATGTTGTTCAAACGTTTCTGACACAATAATGACGTCATCAACATATACGAATACTTTGTGCTCGAATTCTGGTCCATAAAACAAAATATCAACCAGTCTTTGTTGTGTGGCGGGTGCGTTAGTCAATCCAAAAGGCATAGACTTGAATTGGAAAGTCCCTCGTGATGGTATGTAAAATGCAGTTTTACATCTATCTTCAGGCCTAATTAATACCTGCCAGAAACTTTTAGAGAGATCAACACTACTTAAGAACCTAGCATCCCTAAGGTTGTCCAAAATTTCTGTTATATAGGGCAGACTGTATGCATCTTTCTTTGTGACGGCGTTGAGCTTGCGACTATCCAGACAAAATCTGAGCTCACCGTTCTTTTTCGGAGTCAGCAAAACAGGAGAAGACCATGGACTCTCGCACGGCTCGACAACGTCACATTTTAGCATCTCATCGAGTTGCTCAACGAGAAGACGCTGTTTTACAGGAGACATTCTATAGTATCGTTGACGTATGGGGGCAGCATCCCCAGTGTCAATAGAATGTGATATTAGTGACGTACGACCTAGGCCCCGACTTTCGTACGAGATATCCTGAAATTGTTTTATCAGTGTATCGGCAGTAGGCCTCTGCTCATTAGTAAGGTATTCATAAGAACATATTATGTCAGATTTACCTATAATAGATACATCGGACTCGTTACAAATAGATATAGCATCTAAATGTTTCGGAAATAATCCAAATATACGCCAAAAATCTATTCCTAATATTAAATTGTTTTTAATCTCTGGAACTACAAATACCCGAATATGTTTAGATTCGTTTTGAAATTGGATGGGCAAATTTATGAATCCTATACATTGAAGTTTATCACCACTAGCAGTTTCAAATTCAGTTTGTGGTGTTTGTAGAATTTCTAAACCCTTTTTTATTAGTTTAGTGTGTGCGTCATTGCCTAAAATGGTTACACAAGAACCTGTATCCAAAAGACCAGTCAAAACTTCGTCTAAAACCTTTATAGTGACGTAAGGACGTGTTTTATTAATGTTTGGTTTATTACTATCGATTGAAGCGACTGAGTTAAAAATGAAAAATTTTCTTATAAATATTAACCACTCGTTCCACTCCTTATCGTGGTCTCTCCAATCGATCACACCTAGTTTTTTGGCTGTTCGTTAGAATCAGCAGGATTGCAATCTGGACAGTCAGGAAAACGTACATCTTTTTTTCCACATTTAAAACATATAAGAAATCGTTCCTGTCTGCACATGCCTAATGAATGAGTATCCGATCTACACCTAGGGCAAAACACCGGCTTTGTTGGTTCGACCGTTAATGCTGCTACATTCATGTTTCTATTTTGTTTATTAGTATAAGAGTAATTATTATTGTATTCTTTAAAATGTGTATTATTGTAATTATTAGTTTTAATTGGTTTATTATAATTTCCATATTCATAACGATAATTAGTTGAAGTGTTAGGTTTTTCGTTGTACGTAGTTTTTTGACGATATGCAAACTCTGGAGCTAGTGTACTATTACTTAATTTAGGTGGTTCGCGAAATTGTGAAAACCTAGCTGTAACGTTTTCGTAATTACGGCATACAGATTTAAGATCTTCAATAGATTTTATACAGGGAGAAGAAGCTAACGAATTCGCATAACATGGCCGAATATTATGCATTATTATTTCTAATTTTTCATCCTCAGTGATAGGCTTACTAAGGCGAGAGAATAAACCATGCATAATAGATAAATATATTGTTATGTTTTCCTGTTCACCTTGAGTACGTAAACGAATTTCGTTAGTTAGTTTGTAGTCGTAGTCACTACTGCTAAAATCCTCTTTGAGAAGGGTACAAAGATCATTCCAGGAGTTGACTTTATCCTTATTATAGCGGTACCAATGCAAAGCATCGTCGATAAAGATTTCGTAAGCTAAAGAAAGAATTTTTTCAAAAGGTATGCCTCTAGACTGGACAAATTCTTCCACTTTCTGTATAAAGGAATGTACGCAAGTTTGGCCTGAATATTTCAACTTATGGATGTCAGAGGATAAACTGCGATCACACGTGACAGATATTGAAGGAGAATCCGTAGTATTTTCCGTCGAGGGTGTAATGGTCTTTGTTTGAGAGCCACTTGGTTTCAAGATGCACAGTTCTTTATATTGTGAGTTAAAACTTGTAGTACAAATTTTATAGATTTCTTGAACCTCAGGCACATTAATAATTAAAAATAAAAGAGAGAAAGAGAGAACACGTGTGCTGGCAAATTCCATTTCTTGATTGCTCGACATAGAATGCGATATTTGCCATGACATCATTGCGAGAACTCACAATTTAGGTAATGGAGTGTTTGGCGCGAAACCGTGGCATCGTAAGGAAGAATTTTGTTTCGATAATTAAAAATTCAGAATGGACTTTGTGCAGTGAAAATGGTGTATTTTGATCTACAGGCGTCCTTGTTGAAGATCAGTTATGAAAAATCATTGAAATAAAGGTTTTGTGGTGTGTGGTGTGTGTGTGTGTGTGTGTGTGTGTGTGTGTGTGTGTGTATGTGGTTGAGAATAGTGGTTTTTACCACCGCAACGGTCGCCATTATGAAGTCTGTTGCCATACATTTCTCGCCAAGCACTCCCTTGATGTATTAAAATATGAGAAACCGGTATTTTAATGCTAACATCAAGAAAGAAGATAAATACATGGCTGCATAGGCTAGATCGCTTTAAAAATCGCACTTACCTACAGTTTAATAATTTTGTTATTAGGTACTAGATATAGGTAAGTAGGTACTTATTTTATAAAAGGTCCTTACCAAAACAGAATACCCAAGATGACAGCCAGAACATGCGTGATAGTGGAGTTTCTATAAGTGGCCTTGGTCATAACCTCCTCCTGGCATTGAGGACACCGAATACCCACAGGCTCTGAACCAACTTGAAAAACATCAATCTCGATTTCTGTGCTTTGTTGTATCTGATGATAGTTGTTGATTTCCACTGAAAGTCACAGATTTACAAAGGTTAATAAAAGTAGGATATAGGAGGAAATCGATGAAACTACCAACTTCCACTTCAAAAAAGGAAAAGGTTCTCAATTCAACTGTATTTTTTTTTGTTTGTTACCTCATAACTCTTTACTGGGTGTACGGGATGTACCGATTTCGAAGATTCTTTCAACGTTTGGAAGTTGCTATGTGTCATCGACGTTTGATGAGTAGTTTTTGAGTTATCCCTAATAATGCCTATTTAATTGACGACGATGATATCGTAATAGTTATATTACTTGTTTGTCTCAAAGATCTCGAGATAGAAATGTCTATACTAAAAGCAAAAATAAATTATTTTTAAATAAAAAAAACCGTCTTCAAAACTAAAAACGAAGAAATAAAAATTTTGTTTATGATAATCTAAATGTTGATTTCCACTGAAAGTCACAGATTTACAAAGGTTAATAAAAGTAGGATATAGGAGGAAATCGATGAAACTACCAACTTCCACTTCAAAAAAGGAAAAGGTTCTCAATTCAACTGTATTTTTTTTTGTTTGTTACCTCATAACTCTTTACTGGGTGTACGGGATGTACCGATTTCGAAGATTCTTTCAACGTTTGGAAGTTGCTATGTGTCATCGACGTTTGATGAGTAGTTTTTGAGTTATCCCTAATAATGCCTATTTAATTGACGACGATGATATCGTAATAGTTATATTACTTGTTTGTCTCAAAGATCTCGAGATAGAAATGTCTATACTAAAAGCAAAAATAAATTATTTTTAAATAAAAAAAACCGTCTTCAAAACTAAAAACGAAGAAATAAAAATTTTGTTTATGATAATCTAAATGTTTGTGAGGTCGGTGCCTACGTTGAGTGATTGAATGAAGTTACTACGTTTATTCCAAATACGTCCTTATAGGTATCTAGATTATAGTTAGAGAGCCCACGACCAAAATTTTTGTCTCATAGCAATACGGCCAAAACCGCATCAAATCGATAGATACGATTATCCTGAACTCGAAAATACCAATATCAGACATTTTCCGCGTAGCGTTTGATCTGACCGAATTTTCAAAATTGTCAAAGAATTTTACCGAACTGCATCATAGCAATATGTCTGATTTGCAGACTGTAGTTGAATGATAGTTCTGAGATACCGGAAACATATTTTTCAGACGTTAGTGGTGTAGCGCAAACCCGTAAAATCACTTAAAAAAATTAAAAATGAGACAAAAAAAATGTCTCATAGCAATACGTCTGAAAATCTTTTTTATTAGTAAATTTTGGTTATTTGATGCGAACAAAACAATTTTCACACGGAAATGTGAACGCATTAAATTTTGAGACCGTTTTGAAAATGTTAACAAATTTTACCGATCGGTATCATAGCAATATGTCTGAAAATTGTTGGACATGATAAAATAAGTTGTCCACATGTGCAAAAAATTTATATCAGACAAATTAAGTGTAGCACCTTCTCTATCAGACAACTTTTCGATACTCAGATATCATTTAAAAATCGTATTGAGGCATCTTGAATTTTCTGTTACAAACCAATGAATACGTTGCGACCCTGAATTTATTAGATGATAATTAACAAAGAATTTACCCGAAACCGTAACATTGAAGTTGAAGGACTGAAATAAATCTCACAAAATGAAACTGGGATGAAGTTGAAAAAAAAAAACGGTTTATTCAAAGTTACAAAATATTCTCGTATTCAATCGCTGTCGGATTCGGAATCGTCGTCTTCGAAATCACTCTCGACGTCGCTCGGGAGATCTTCAACGTCCTCTTCTGTAAAATAAACATCGTTAGTGAAAATCACGAACTTATTTATGAAATTAACAGCAAAAGCCATGTAAACTGTACCTGTTGTGGATGATGATTTGTCGTCCAAAATAACGTTGCTCAACTCAGGTAGTTGGTTGCCAGAGAACCACGAAAACTGAAATCGTCCCTTGTCTTCATACCATCCGCAATCTGCAGGGTTCAGTTCGGTTGGCGTTTTGGTATGAGCGTTGCTCCAGACTTGTGCAATATATTTTGTTCGTAATAAATGTTTCTCCAATTCCGTTTTGCATGGTGGCAGATTGCAGGCGTCGTAATTGGATAACTGGAGATTCAGAGTTGTCGAAGCCTCGTCGTTTTTAATTTTATGTCTTCGAAAAAATGTTGAGTCGAGCTAAATCGACGTTATTAATTTTCGTTTTTGGGAGTATATGCTACACTTAAAGTGTCTGAAAACAGGTTTTTGGTAATCATGGCAGCAATACGAAAAGTTGAAAAAAAAAATTATCCGTATTGCTATGATACAGGTCGGCTAAATTTGTTGACATTTTCAAAAATGCGCTCAGGCTATATGCTACGCGCAAAATGTCTGAAAACAAACTTTTTCGTAATACAATTATAAAATCTATGTACATTTTCACTATCAGACGTATTGCTATAATACCGACTGTCTTTTTTTTTTGACACAGCAGAAATGGCCTCCCACGCAGTTGCTACACTTTCGACCGTTACTACACACCTAGTCGGGTTCAGAATCATACAATCTAACGATTTTATAGGGTTTTTGCCGTATTGCTATGAGACATGGTTTTGGTCGTGGGCTCTCGTACTATTAGTAATAAACGCGTAGTCAATTGTATTTGGGACAGACTTCAAAAAAAAAGTTTATATTTTTTTAAACATAAAATATCTATTTATTTCTCAGTTTCTAGTTTTGAAGGCGGTTTTTTATTTATAAATATATTTTTTAATGTTCTCTTAGATTTGCGCGAGCACTACACATTATAAATAAAACAACTTTTAACATCCCGTGACCACGAACGCTGAAAAGTGTTACGAAACGTCGGGCAATAATAACAACATGTAAAATCTAATTACACGCGAGTTAAATCCGTAAAAGTTGTTTTATTTATAAAATATATTTTGACATATGAAAGTGATAATCACCTAGAGAATTGGGTACCTATCTACATATATCCATCCATTGCTGTTTTTACACGACAAGTGCGATAATAGCGAGCGTGTCGTGTAGTACGGTAGATATGTAGGTACTTATTTCACTCGGTGATTATCACATTCATCTGTCAACAAAAGTTAACGCATAGGCCTAGGGCCTACAGGACCGATGTTATGTGCTGAATCAACTCAACAGTCCGGGTCTTGATCATGTTAAATTACAGTTGTTATCAGTGAAAGCATTAGCAGGTAGGTACCAACTCTCGTAATAGATTGGCCCATTTCCCGCGTCTGTTTTGCATACCTACCTTTTGCGAGCTGGAGAAAAACTAGAGATAAGTACATATTCCCTTTTGTGAATTTTAGTGAACTATTGAAAAAAGTGAGGAGGTCAATGGCGCTGCGGTCCTGCGTTCTTCGTAACGATCATGATTGCTAAGCTACCAAGAGCGCGGTTGATACACGGATGGGTGACCGAAAGTTTTTCAACTCTATTTTCCTCCGTCCTTCAAGGTTTACAGTCTGAAGCTTACCCCAAATAGCTACGCCTATGAGTAAATTAAACACAAATTTGTAATTACTGACTAGATAGATTGGCAATAACTCGACTAGGGCGAAACCAAAAATAGTCTTAAAAAACACGCCATTATGTTAATTAAAAAACTAAAAAACAACACACACAATTAAATTGAGCACCCCACGTCGTTCATCATTAAGTTTCTATACTAAGAAGTTATTTTTACTTATTAGTTTTTTATTCGTCGGTGGCGTAGTGCGTACGAGCGTCGTCTCCCACTCGGGAGGCACTGGTTCGATCCCCGCCACGTACCAATGTGTTTTCAAATTTTGAATTCATATGTACGTTTAATCGACGCTTTTACGGTGAAGGAAAACATCGTGAGGAAACCTGCACACACCATTAAAGAAATTCTTAGGTTGTGTGTGTAGTCAACCAACCCGCACTTGGCCAGCGTGGTTGACTAAGGCCTAATCGCCCCTAATGTGGGGTAGGCTCGAGCCCCTCGGTGGGGACATTATATGAGCTGTTGATGATGATGATGATGATGATGAGTTTTTTATTTAACATAAAAGCGTGTTTTTTATTTTTTTTTAAATTAGGTAATATTTTATTTTCCACTTTTTAGTGCGAATAACCGCCGATGAAAGTACTTACCAAGGAGCTTAAATTAAATTTAAGCTCCTTGCTCCTTGGTACTTACTTAATGACAACGCCATCTAGTGACGAATAGCTGAACCAACATTCCAATTTATTAGCCCTGGCGATTCTAATCAGGATAATGGGATATTCTTATCGATTTATTGTAATATCATCGGTCTTTGATAAGTTTATAAAGTTTAAATCAAATCTGACCGTTTAAAGTGGGTCAAAATCGAGTCCAAACAAGTCAGTTACATACATACAAACAAACAAACAAACATACAGGTGAAACTAAACTAATATAAGCGTGTTTAAAAATGCACACAATGTGTGAGTAATGAGCATGTGTGCGTGAAAAATAGTACCTACTGCAGTGTATGACAGTAGCCGTCCTTTCTATGCGACTGACAGGTCAAATGGTCTCGTCTATCTATCTCGCTTTAATATACGCATAGTATGCTCTTTCTCTTTTACATTACCGATCTACAGTTTCCTATACTCTTTATAAATAATTCATACTTATAGATACCATCCTATGGCATCTATTTACTCCGCAAGCGCTGAGATGACAAATGGTACTAAACTAAACTGATAATCTACTTTGGATGCTGACTGTACTTCAAAGTTTCGCACCACGACGTGAATCGGCGAATGTCAATTTTATTATAAACTTCTGACTAGGATTTGCACCATGGTGCGAAACACCGAAAAACTCCGTTTTGCTCCGTCAATTTTGAGTTCAAAGTTTGAAAATGTCTTTTGAAACAGCCAGGGATAAAATATATGTATAATGTAGAATAATTGCTTCATTTTATTTTTTTATAATTACCTAATTGTTATAGGTATTATATTTTAAACACAAAGGTTGGCAAAGGCAACCAATTAGGCATTAAAACATTCAGCCCAGTTGATTATGCGTCTAACTAGATGATTGCAACACCTGAAAATTATGTTTAGGTGAGTAGGTAGGTACTAACTTGTGGTTACAGCAAATCCACTTCTTTATCGAAACACGAATTGCACTTCACAATATGAATTTAAACAATATTTACTTAATAACACCTATTAGTCACTTAACGACTTTTATATAAAAATTCTCTAGCTACAACTGCGTTCCGTAAATATCGTGGAGTGGCTTAGATAATCCTGAATGTCGATATACGATAGTTATCGCAGATAACGATTAATGCAATAGGTATGTATGATACCTTCTGTTCAATAATTGGCGCCGTGATGTAGGTAATGATGAGCAAGTCCAAAATAAAATACTTTATTATAAACACTTAGGTACTTTTTAATGTTTTGTCCATTTACAGGTGAAGAGTGCGATTTAAATCGAAAATTACACCACTTGTTAATTTCCAACTAATTATTATCTTTGACCTAATACGTATCGTTAAATATCTACATAGGTACCTTGTTTGTTCTACCTTTAATTATTTAGGTTAGGTGTCCCCATCCTGTAATAATTTATTTATGGTACTTCATTGATAAAGATTGTAGAGCTCGCGCCAAACATTTAGTTCGCTCTGAAGTTGTTTCCGGTTCGTTTGCACAACCATATCACCTACCAACAAGGTTCAATTTCGTACTGCTCAGGTAATCGCCTCGTGTTCAGAGCGAACTAGAAGTTTAGCGCGAGCTTGAATCCTTTGTATACATGCAAGTGTTTTGTGGGAAACCATGGCGTATGGATGTCGATCTTTATTTGTGCAGTTCATTTCGATCAAATTTTTCTATAGGTAAAATATAAGCTCCTTGACTGCAACTCTAAAATAAGTTTCTTAAATTGCTCTCTTAAATGAATTTGACGAAGGCAAGTCACGCTCAGATCACGATCAGAGTCACGATGAGTCTCCATCATGAGGTCTGTTGCCATTGCCATGCTTTTCTCGCCAGGTCCTCTCTACATGCATTAAATTTGTGACACCCACATCAGTAAGTATGGGCTAGATCCCTTTGCTGTCTCGTAATAGAGAAAATTTAAAAAATTCAGTTTGACAGTGACAGTTACCATTACCATTTACTTTTCTTCGTTTTACGTTTAGGGATGTTCGATCCAGGTGCTTTGTATCGATATTCTGGATCGTAATGGATCGTAATGCACTGTATCGATCCAAGTATCGATCCAACAGATTGGATGCGATACTTTGGATCGATCCAGTATCGTATCGTATCAAGTTTTTTTTTCTAAATAAAACATCAAAATACGAAACAATAATTAAATTTGTAATACAGTCTTAGTTTCACTAAAGTTAAGTTAAGTCACTAAAAGATGAATATGTATTTATGAAAGTATATTTCTTCCCTTTGTCAATTAATGGTCCTTACAATTTCTGAAGAATTACTCTCGAGTACGATTTCTAAATTTGCGTGGTGCCTTTTTATATGTTTGGACAAATTAGTTATGTTTCCTTTTGTTTTCACTTCTAGGAAACACAATTTGCACTTTCCTCCGCTCGCAGTTTTGTTGAAAAATTACCAAACAGTTGATTTTTTTGGTGGAGCCACATTCATCAACAATAGCACCACAAGATGCAACCACATTGTTAACGGTATAAGGGTGGAAAACGTAATACATAAAAATAAATGATAAGATCATTTCACCTGACAAGTAACCATGCCAAAGTTGAAGATACATTGAAATAAAAGATGTAATACAACTGACTTTTGCAAAATCTACCGCCAGACAAATATTTATATTAGTGTTAATTATAAATATTATGCTAAATGTTTGTTTACCTTTTTTAGAATTTAATACAATGATTCGATCCGATCCTCAGTGTGCATGTATCGATCCACTAACGGATCGAAAGCCATCGTATCGATACAAAACACACAACACCACACAAGTATCGGATCGGATCGAACATCCCTATTTACGTTGGTTTTACGTTTTCTTCAGCTGATGTATTTTTTAATTATATATGAAGTACCAATATTTAACGTGACGTGGCGATTAAATTAATTGCTACCAACTTAGTTCTGTTCTTTTTACTCCAAACGTTCATTTATTACATTTTAAAAACATAACCTCAAAACATCAACCTCCAGATTTGTATTCATAACAATGGATGTAGATTTACTTAGACCCGGTACCGTACCGATTTCGCCTGACACTATTCTGTGGTTTGAATTTCTTCTTGATCCTAATTTATTGAAGAACCATCTAAGCAAACCAAACCCAGGTAAACACAAATTATTATATTGTACGCTAGTATTTACTACAGTTTGTAATCAATATACTTAAAACAGAAACTGTATGGTATTACTTCACAGATTCTTATTATTTATCTGGTATACTTATTATAGACTCAGGTCACATTATTATAAAGTGGAAACTCTATTATCAGGCCCAGTTACTTATACCAATTTGCAATTATCTGGATTACCAAGCGCAATGATATAACTTTATACATTCAAGTGAAATCCATGCACAGACAGACAGGTTGGAAACTTGCACTACCCACCTGCCCCACAAGCTTCACTTTTGTTTGTACAAAAACCACTTTTCTTCATACATTGGATTATCTAGATTGTAGATCATCTGAATGCCATACAACAACAATTAGTCCATATAATTGAGTCTACTGTACTCAACTAGTACCCACAAGTGTTATTTATTATATTTCAAAGTACATTGTGCTTACAGAACCATCAGCTTGTGAATTGATTGAGGAATTCTTATCAGTGGATACAAAAAATGCCAACTCAAAGCCAACTAGTGAAAGGGTAGTTGATGTGGATGCACCAGCAAGTCCACCTACCACTACTACACCATCTCCATTACATTTCACCAGGAAACAACTCGCTTTAAAAATTCTTGGACTAAAAGTAGCAGCTACATTACATTGGAATTTAGGTAAGCATAAAAATTATATTGCATGAAAACTTAACCGTTTACATATGCAATAATTAGTATAGTCTTGTTGTATACTTGTTAGGAGAACTGAATATTGCATTATTATGATAATGCTGCTGTATCATCATGCATAATCATATAATGCATCAGCTCAGAAATATCAGAAACTTATATGAATTATCTGTCCTGCCTGGATGTTGCCTTTTTAATTGGGTGACACAAATGATTCTGATAATAAAACTAACAATCTGTTTTGAAACGAAAATAATTAATTTCCAACTTGACAACATCTCGTAAATCCATAAAACTTTTAGATACTACTATTCTACATATTGCAATACCACCTACTAAGTCTATATAGTTTTGGATCTATACTATCCAAGGATCCACTTGCACAGAAAATAATAATTTAAATTGGCAAATCCATTTAGAAAGAGTTCAATTACATACACATACTGAAACAGTATTAATCACTCAACTATAAATTACTTCAATATCTTAACAATCTTTTATTTTACTTTAGATATATTTGAAACTAAGTTGCCTCCTCAAATACAACAACAGTTGATGCAAGATCTGGTTTATATGGCTACAGACACCGCATTTGCTGTTCCACCAATGGTAAGTTAGTAATTTAAAATTAAAAGGTTTAGTTTTAGAAAAGGTTTTAGTATTACTAAAACCGTAAAAAATCGATAAATAACTATTTGGTGGCTTAGTAGTAATTGTCCTAGATTTTAAACTATTATGCAAAGAAAATGAAGCTATCTACTTTCTTGTCTTCTTGATACCATAAAATAGTAGTTTGATAATACTGTCAAGTCACAGCCTCGAAGACAGCAGGCAGATCTTGCGGCAGAAGAGCGGCGTAGTGTTGTGTTATAATAAATTAGTGTCTTTGTATTTTCAAAAATAATTGAAATAATTTGCTTCTCAATGTCGTCGGTGAGCATTTTGAAACATTGGTTGATAAAAAGCAATAAATGAAATGCACAATGCACAACACTACGTATATATAATACAGACACGCGGGCACTGCTTGACTAGAGCTGATCCTCGAGCCCCTGCCTTCGAGGCCAGTTCCATTTAAATCAATTAATTGAACCACGCCGCTATCGCGCCGCAACCGCCGACGCTCCGCTCGTCTCTGAATTTGAGTCCACTGCCTTAAGGTTAATTTTTGAGTATTTTATTTTGGTTGGTAGTAGCTGGCTACTACTAACAACACTTGCGTTCCAACAGTTAATGATTAGAATTAGTCGCAATCCATTCCAGGTGAAGCTCGCTGAAACTTTCCATCAACTGAGACAAAGGCCAAGAGCTTCCATTTCATAGACAGAAAAATGATCTCTTTACATTGAATAAACTAACATCTCCAAATACTTACCAAATTATAGATTTGATAGAAATATTCATTCAAATTATAATTTTTTATATTAGACCTTAAATTTTCTAAGCTTTTTATCTATTTAAATTATAGGAAATATCTCCAGAACTATTACAGCAACCATCGGTACAATTTGCTCTTACTTTATACCATAGATGGATACTCAGATTTCCAGTAAAAGCTGCATTATATGCTAAATCTACAAAAATGGCATTTATTCATATGTAAGTTTTATTTTTTTCAATACAATTATAAATCCTGTTGAAAAACAATATTGTAATTTTCATATGGTTTCTTATTATAGGCCTGGTATGCAAGCAGATGGTGGATACGCCCCAATGAACCAAAATTTTGAAAAAATTTTAAGGATGTCTGAAATATCACGAATGCAGAGTATTAAATATTTAGAAGATGTATTAACAAATTACGAAATTTCATCACACACATCTCGCAAGGAACCTAAAAAAATCAAAATCCCTTCCATGGAGAGCTTTGTACATCTCACAGAGGATTCAGATGATTTGCATCATAATTGGAATGCTGGTGATGCAGTCATAAGTCAATATGAGCTTGCAATGCAAATACATTTTGACTTATGCTATAACTATTTTTTTTATGGACAACATGACCTAGCCAAGAAACATATATTAGGCTGTAGAGAGAATAGTAATTTGTTAGAAAGGGATGTTGCCGCCTATGGTTATGGGCCACATAAAACATTACCATGGGGTGAATTTTACTATGCTAGTATGACAAAGGATATAATTTTGGGCTACATTAGAGCTTTAAACTTAGGATCGGAGTTGTTAAATGAAGAACCTTCCCTTTTACAAAAACTACAAGAATCAATATCGAATCATTACACTGGTATTATAGGCGTTTTGCAAGCTGACAATTTAGCAAGAGAAATACCAATGATTCACAGACAAGTAGTTGAACTGGATATTCAAGGATCTGCTTCAAGTGGAGCGTTTACTGTTGCCAGGGACCTGCTGAATAGAGTTTCAGCATTGAATGCTGTCAGGTATGCTTTAGAAGGTGGAATACCGTCAACACACCCTGATTTTCTTAACAAATTCAAGACAGTCGGAATAAAATTCTTTGATCTGTTATTCTGGGCATTGGCACCAGTTTTACTATCCGACCTATCTGAGGAAGACTGGGAAAATTTGAAAATGTTTTTCCTTCATTTAGCTACTTCTCAATGTAGATTACCCATTGATAGAATAGATGAATACTTGAAGAAACACGTTGGTGATGCCGCCGAAAATATTCGCGAAAAATTAATATGTGATGAACATTTAAGAATCATATTGAATGACGCTATAAATCAAGATGATGAGAACATGGATATACCCCGTGAATTATTAACCGAAGACTGGGAGGCGCCTGACTTTGAATTTAAAACAATACCTGAATTGGAGATGGGTAGACTAAAGAAGCGTCTTATTGAGTCATCCACAGCAGATGACGTTCGTATGTGTTTAGTGAAGCTAGCCATGATGGCGCCATCATCACCTTTATGGAAACTGAATCCATCTTGGAAACCAGCAGGCTCGTTAGGAAATGCCTTAGTGTCATTGCCGAGAGGATTTCTACAAGACTTTGGTTACGTAGTATCAGGTGCAGCAAGAGCGCGTGCGGAGGCTGGTTGTGCTCGAACAGCTTTATCTCTTCTATCAGTACTCGAAAGTGAAGCTAGAAACCAACTAGGTAATGGAAATGAACCGGTATTATACAGACTCTGCAAACAACTGTCTTGGGAAGTGTTATTTTTGCAAGTAAATGTGATGCTCAGTGAATGGCCACATCATCGGCTGAATTTGTCTGCGTTGGCTAATAAATGCAAGGCTTGTATTGCAGCCGCAAATTCTGGCGACGGAACTGCACCACGACCGCAGGTAATCTCAGTTAAGATAGTTAAATTTAAAAAAAAATCTATTATATATTACTAACTATAATGGTATAATTGGGTGCTACAAAAGATTTAAAAAACTATTAAACAAGATACTTACTTTATATGTAAGCAAGTTTTTACTAACAAATTACCTAATATATTGATATGTTAACATAAAGAGGCATAGTAGTCTAGAACAAAACAAGTTTTACCTGTTTATATTGTTATCAGTTTTGTTCACCGAATAAATAAATTAAAAAAAATATATATTTATGTTGTTTCTCTGGTGTTTTATGTTTAAGGTGATAGAAGCGTGTTGGAGTTGTTTGGTGAACGCTTGTGAATGGGAAGTGGCTGGACCTGTCACTGGTCCTGGTGAAGTAGCAGCAGCATTATGCGCGGCTTGTGTTGAGCTACAGAGGGGAAAAGCCACCAGGAAATTCCCGAGACCTCTATGGGATTATGGTAAGTTCTTAATTTTTATTACAATAGTAGTCTGGATGACATAAATGCACTGGGAGAATTCCTGGAAGAGCTGGGCTTGTAGTAGTCACCCAGCCTTTCACCTTGGCGCTAAACTGGCGCAGAAGCGGTGGAGTTGTGGAAAATAACCCACCTTGAAGTCTGATCACAGAATTCTAATATCGTTCATAGACACCACTATATGCTCAAGTAATTCATAAGTAATTATATTTTATCAATACATAGCTTGGCAGAAACATTGTACACATATCACATCATCACATCAACAGCTCATATAATGTCCCCACCGAGGGGCTCGAGCCTACCCCACATTAGGGGCGATTACGCCTTAGTCAACCAAGCTGGCCAAGTGCGGGTTGGTCGACTTCACACAAAACCTAAGAATTTCTTCATAGGTGTGATGCAGGTTTCCTCACGATGTTTTCCTTCACCGTAAAAGCGTCGATTAAACTTACATATGAATTCAAAATTTGAAAACACATTGGTACGTGGCGGGATCGAACTAGTGCTTCCCGGACGACGCTCTTTCGCACTAAGCCACCGACGCTTTCATACACATACAATTACCTACAATAACTTACCTCCATTGTGGCGTAGATCCACGATATGTATATGTCGCTGGCGAATCGTATAATACGCCGTATTACAAAACAGCGCGGTGGATTGAACTGTGTTAAATGTTAACCAAATAAAACCGTTAGTAGATTCTATTAATATTAGTCGGTATATGGGAATGGAGATTATTTGTCATTGGTAG
Organism: Elophila nymphaeata; assembly: GCA_955850985.1. Taxonomy (NCBI): domain Eukaryota; kingdom Metazoa; phylum Arthropoda; class Insecta; order Lepidoptera; family Crambidae; genus Elophila; species Elophila nymphaeata. The sequence continues at coordinate 13,180,879 of OY039069.1, read as the reverse complement.
GTTCAGGTTATTTTGTTTATGACCAAGCGGAGAGGAATTATTGTCACTCACACACTACAACCCGCCGCGCCGTTTTGTATTGGAGAGTGTTATACGAACCGCCTACGACATAATATATAGGACATTTAAATGAATGTGCACCAGACAGGAGTCACTTATCTTCTTAATTTTTACTTTCTCATATAAATTAGTATTATAGAGGAAGTTTTGTAATCGTCAAAACATTCGACCTCGAGATTTTGACGGATTTACACGTTTTGGACCTCCCTGAGTCCAAAATCATTTTTTTATGTAATTATGTCTGTGTGTGTGTGTCTGTGCGTTAGCACTCGAGTATGCTTTAACTTATCGCAACCAAATTTAACATGCATCTATAACATCAAAATATAAGTTTTCTATCAACTTTTGAGTCGTCGATCACGAAAGGTAAGCAACCAAGTGCGTGGTCGGTACTCGGATGGGTGACCAAAATTTAACATGCATGTATGACATCAAAATATGAGGTTTCTATCAACTTTTGAGTCGTTTCCGGTATACGAGAAAGTCAAAAGGAGACCACTCCCATTTTTTTTAGTAGGTAGACCTTTTCCATTTGCACAATTTTTGTACTATACATTATTTATAATATGTGTGGAAATAATAAAGTCTATAAATGTATTTTACAGCATTATCTGTTTACGGCAACGGATCATCAGCAGCGGTGAAACGGAACTCATCAGGGTTACCAGCTCACCCTAGGGACGGACCTAACGCCGCGGCAGAAACTCGGAGAGCGTTCAACGCCTTCCTAGCTACGTTAAGGGAGCCTCTTGCAGTCAGTGTGATGCTCTCACTCCTCGCTCGTATACATAACTTGCTGATTGACGATAGCACACTCGAGCTGGTTGTGGAGTACACAAACTTGTGGCCATCGAACATTTCGAATACAAACAATTACAACGTGAAGTACGTCTTGGAGTCGCTCACTGAAATGTTGGAGAAAAGTTTGAAGCTGTACCCGTATAATACGTCATGGTATGTATGAGTAATATACAGGGTGTAAAAAGACGTAAGACAAAAGCCAAAGTCTACGCATTCTATTAAAAACACGAAACATATTTAAAAAAAATATTACTGGGAAACGATTTTTATTAAAAAAAATTGGTTGTCTGTAAAGTCGGTTTACTGACGATAGTTGAACGTGACAACGTCTTAAGAAAATACTGATGGAATGGTAGCATTTTTCAAAAGAAAAATTTAATTTCATTTGTTTAATAGATTTCGCATTATAGTATGAATAAACTTGTAATAAAATCTCTTTGGCTATACTATTTGTATCTGGCTGGTTTTGGTATCATTGAAAGTTTAAATTTTAAAGAACATAATTCCAAATTCAAATTAGAGAATTAGATTCAGAGCGAGGTAACGCCGCATGACGTCATGTTTTTTCGTGCGTGCAGCCGGCTCTATCGAATTATAAGACGTTGTCACGTCAAAAAAACTCCAAAAAATACAAAGCAATGTTTACTTTACTTTGCAACTTTGAGACGTACGAGACGTTCGGTCGGCTGAGTAATGGCCCCGATATCGAGTGGTTACATTGAGCGCTGACGCTGACGTTCTAAAACCATTTTTTGATATGAAATACTTAAAATTTTGATAATGTTTCTTTGGACAAAATTAAGTAATGATACTTTCAATTTGTTTTCATAAAAATCTTTTTAAAAACAAATCTAACTTTGAACTTCAATAACTTCATAACTATTAATTTTGCAGGTATAGTCAAAAAGAAAAATATGGTCCTAATGATGAGTGGAATACGTAGTTCTCGGCTTTCTCATAGGTCTTCTTACATCTGTTATATTTAACTAGAGTCGATCAGTACTTTTGCTACTCGATACTTCAGCTACTCGATACTAAAATCAAAGTGTATGTATATCTAATTAAGACGAATACGGTGTTAGTAAATCGGTGTTGTTTTTTCGAAAACAGACAAAATGTGTTATCATCATCATCAACAGCTCATATAGGTAATGTCCCCACCGAGGGGCTCGAGCCTACCTATTAAGGGCGATTAGGCCTTAGTCAACCGCGCTGGCCAAGTGCGGGTTGGTCGACTTCACACACAACCTAAGAATTTCTTCATAGGTGTGTGCAGTGCAGGTTTCCTTATGACATTTTCCTTCCCCGTAAAAGCGTTGAATAGACGTACATATGAATTTAAAATTAGAAAACACAGGTACCGGGAGGGGTTCGAACCTGTGCCTCCCGGGTGTGAGACAATGCTCTTACGCACTACGTGCACTATTCATTTTATGCAAAATGTTTGCATAAAATGAATTACTTGCGTTGCGATTAATCTAAATTGCTAAAACAAAAGCCAATTGTTTATATCCCAGAAAACTGACGTCGTGAGTTTTAATTTTAAATAATAGGGGTTAAAGTATGAAATTGCCGATTTTTCCCTCATTATTCATTAGTGTATAATTTCTTTAATACAATAGCTATGTCCATTATTCTTTTTTATTTTAAACTTCATTACAAGGACTTAAATTTAAGTATAAAATTTTGTTCTTATTTTTATTTTTTTCACTAGAAATACATCTTCAAAAACAGCTCATCCTAAGAGGTGCCCATTTCCGTTATAAAAATATGAATATTTTTTTACAGGTATCAAATACACAAATTTTATTTAATTACACAAAATTTAGATTTGTGGAATTAAAATTACACAAAATTTAGATTTGTGGTTCCTTTAAATATCGCAAATATATTTGTATGGAAAAATGAATTATCGTTAAATTCTCCATACAAAACGGCAATTTCATACTTAAGCCCCTAATACTTACAAAAATGTTATGATTACTTTAGATACATTTTTAATTGACATTGTCTGAATGCTTAATAATTGATCTTCGCGAAGTTATTAATTAAGAATAGAATAAGACTATCATATCATAACAGCCTTTATAGTTCGACCCACTGCTGAGACACAAGACCTATCCATGTCATCGCAGGAGGTTTACTTACACCTGTGGTGGACGGAGTATAAGGCGATCAATATCCCTTAGCTGATCCATTAGTCGCTTTCTACGACACCCATTAGAAGATATGAGATGATGCTATTCTACTCTGCCAGCACCACATGGCTAATAATGAATAAGAGTATGTAGAGTGATGTTGTAAATCTGTCTACACAGGCTTCGTCTATACGGCGACGTAGAGATGTGTGGTAGTCGATGGGGTGCTGCATTACGCCGCTACCTGTGCGCCCTGGCGGCAGGTTCTTGGCACTTCGCCAAGCGCGCTCCCGACGAAGCCAGTATTGCCAGGCGCGCCGCCAGATGCTGCCAAGCGTTGGCTGCGCCTACGCAAGCAGCTGCTTTGTGCCAGTTGCCAGACGAACCGGACTATACTACCGCGTACAAGTGCTTAGCAGAAAAGGTGAGTAGTTAAAGATGATAGAAGATAAGGTAACATTGAATTTTATTTGGCATAGAGTAGTGTTTCTACCCCAGCATACTTGCTAAGTTGGTTAGGCGGCCAATCGGCAGATATCAAAGCCCCCAGACCTTACTTTTTTCCCCGTGCTGCCCTACTTCAGAAAACTGCGAAATGCACATTGAAAACGCGCTAGTTTTGCGCGGTCTATCGCGCGTGAGTTGCCTTTACATGGGCGCTCTTTCCGTTGTCAAATAACACACGCAATCGCGCGTGTAAGAACATGTTGTTAACCCGAAATAATAGCGCAAGATTGAGCGTGCAGGCTTGTGCGCGTGCAATCCTGTACGCTGCTACGACGCAATAGTGCGTACGGGTAAAGGCAGCTTTTGGCTTGGCAGCAAATAATTTTCAGTGATTTTTATTACTGCGGACCCTAAAGGTGGACGCTCATTTAGTAGAGCCCAGGCGCTCCGAACGAAACGAATTTTAAAATTCCTTGTACCGTGGAAATTCGGATGTCGTCACCAGATTCGGCCCGGGTGATGCGGACGACTCTACCGATGTGCTCGCATTCACATATCATTTCAGTGAAACAATTTCTTCGGTGCATTCGACTTCGTTCGGCTTAGCTAAATGTGCGTCCACCTTGAAGAGGCTGACATGAGCGAACCTGCGCCACCAATACATTTAATTTAGTGACTCCCAAATCAGATCAGTTTTGAAAAAACTGAATCTGCCACGATCTTAAATGCACTCTTAATTTATTAAATGACATACCACAAATTTTCATTGTTCCGTTTAGTTTTAAAACGGGTTTTTGCGATAAGTGGCCATTTTTGACATAACTCCATTTATAACTTAATAGAGAACATAAACGAATGTACAGTAGTTCAATAAATATTAGACTTAGACTACTAGGGGGTACCCAAAGAAACCGAACTGATGTTGTGGTGGGCAGTTTTTGTTGTACCACGTTAAGCCGCTAGGGGACATTTAGAGCCACCATTCCCGAGTCAGTAAACCAAACCTCATTGCTAGAACAGATGTGGATTTTTTGGTGACAGTTGTTTTGTGTGCTCGTCGTTTTTGGCTGGTTCTCGTGAACAGCGCGCGGCCATAAAGTTTTGCTTCTTGCTCTGAAAGACGGGCACAGAAACTCTTGAAATGTTAAAAACGGCCTACAAAGATGACGCTATGGGGAAATCTTCCTCGCGACCTTGTTTTTGTACTGCAGTCTGCAGTCGAGGTACCTACGAATTTGTCAGACAACCTTTTCATTCTCAAATCTTCCGTTAAAATTCGCTAAACTGAAATCCAAGTCTGCTCCAGAATTTCTTCAATACTCCGTCGTCGATCTTCCAGGATGATTTCCAGGAACATTATTATCGGTTCGAGCCGTGGACGGACGACCAGAGTGAGGTTTGTCCGTCAATTGACATTTCACCATTTTTGAAACGGGAATAACCACTCATACAGTTGGGTTTTCCCAATCACATCATCCTTACAGGCCGTTACGAGCAAGAAGCAAAACTTTACGGCCGCAAGCTGTTCACGAGAATCAGTCATTGCAAAAACGACGAGCACACAAAACAACAGACACAAAAAAATCACAAAAACCGAACGGAACCTGCTTTAGCGATGCGGTTTGGTTTACCAACTCGGAAATTATGATTCTATACGCCCCTTAGCGGCAAAACGCGGTACTACAAAATCTCGGCCCACCACAATATCACTTCGGGTTTCTTTTGGGTATGTGATCCTGGCCTTACAGCTTTCAAAATTGATCTAGTTTAGAAGTTATAAAATTAACTGTAATGGTTGCGCTAGTTGGCTTAAGTCAGCCCTTAAATAGTCGTCTTTATTAACAGGCGAGCAACGTATCGGACGCCATGGACGCGTATTACGGCTGCCTCTGGGACGGTACGTTACTAGAAGTGGCTGTAGCGTTACACGCGCGCCGAGGGGAGGGCGGTAGACGCGCCCGCGCAGTGAAAGCCGCAGGCGCCTTGGAACTTAACGCGAACAACAGTGAGGACATACAGAGAGAAGCTGCGGCCATCAGGAGGGCTAGACTGTTACGAGCTCTGACTAACCAATATGTTGCTTAATGCGGATTAAGCATGCTTATTTTTAAGGATAAGTAGGTGCCACGAATCTGGACGCATTGAAAGGCCGTTCTACAAATAAAGAAAATAAAAGTAAGTACTCCTTTGAATGCAGAGTTTATTTGTTTTTATTATAGCGGTAAACATGAATGTCAACTAATATCATAAACCATAAAAATTAAAAAATGAGTCACGCAATGCAAAAAGAAGTTCCTGTAGATTTGGTAATTGGAATTTTTAACATGTTCATAGAGAGCAGAGAGTGAATCATTATGATATTAAAAACCCATTTGTAATGTTTGCTACCAATTGCAGGAACTAAAAATTTTGTAATTTTATTCTTAAATTAATTTAAGTTCTGCTGACGGTATTAGATATAGTATTGTAAGGTACTAATTGGCTACATTTATATGGCAGTGAATTTGTTCATAAACAATTGGTTTAAATGCGATATGCGTAGATATTGAAGGAATAAAACCCGCTATTCTAGCGTCAAGTTGGCGACTCACTTTCTTTTATTTTTTTTTCTTATTTTATTTTCTTTATTGGTAGATTTACTAAATATGTTTCCATAATCTGCACACAAAAATGGCAATATTTCATCATCATCCTGTCAGCTGTAATATGCCCAATTACAGTTTATGGTTCTGGAAGTGTTGTTTTCAAAATTGGAATTTGTAATGAGTTTACGGATTTATTTAGCTGTTTATTGATGACAGTTAACTATTAAAAATATTACAAAATATCTTGTAGCTATAAAAAATCACATGCTTTGGAAACAAAACTGTGAAGTTTTTTAATATATAAAACTTACAAAAATTGTGTGCGTGTAACCTTTACGCGCGATTGAAGTAAAACTTCTTTGACGTAGATCACTGAAATGATTAAATTTTAACTGAAAAAAAAAAATATGACAGATACTTACGACCAATCGAAATTACTATTTTTAAATAGCGGAAACTACACAGACTATAGAATACTGAGCGTTACTTCCGTTAGAAAAATCTGAGTTACCCCCTAGTCGCGCCTAAAGAAGTTTTACTTCAATAAACGACACATTCTTAAAATATAGGCATTATATCTATACCTGTAGTTGGTTATAAAAATATATTTTATGTTACCTATATGGATATAGATGTTAAATAACGACATAACTTTAACAAGTTATGGGTACATATAAAATTCGAATGCTATAATAAATACAAACAATTACTCGAATTCCTTAAAAAAAATATTGTCTTCGTAGAAACTAACGTTAACCAAACTTCTTATGAAGTTTCAAGTACCCAATAAAAGTTGGGCCAATAGGGTCCCATCCTAATGGTTCTACCATAGGCAAATACAACAAATTTATTTTTACTTACACCTATTTTTCGAAAATAATCTCTGCTCATAGGTAATTAATATTATATTAATAGACTATTGTTTATTGCAAATGTAAATAAATAAATAATTTATAAGAAGCTTTTAATTATTTAATGAATGACACTAACAGCGCTACCTATTTCAATTCCTGCCCACCCATCGTCACCACGCCATTATAAATACCTTAAGGCTCAATTCACACCGGGATAGCAGCGGCGGGTTCGACGAGCATTTTCAGTGTGAAAAAATTGTAAACTTTATCTACAATCTACATACTTCAAAGACCATTTTTTTCGAACTTTACAAGCGATACAGCCCCAGAGAAATTTATTAGTAAAACTGGATGCCACACTACTGACACTACCAATAAAAAACTGAGGACAACTTTTTTGACCCTAAGTAAACTTTGAATGTTTCCGTTTCCTACCTGTATCTTTCTAACTCTCGCCACAAGTAATATGTTGACATAAGTACGTATGACGTATTAGAGGTCACGTGACACGTGCTCTAGTGTGTAGAAAGAGACAAATAGCAAATAAGAAGTTTCAAGTTAGGTAAAAAAAATTGTGGATTCCAGTTTTACCTATAAATTTCTTGGCCACGCCACACATTAAAATGTGTAATTGTGCGCGAGCGACACGCACGTCTGTTTTGCAATGGTGATACTACGGTGACCACATCCCATGAAGGAGGTCGTATGGTCGTTTCCCAGACACATGTATTAAAGCGGGATTAGCCACAATTTAATTACAAACATTTTCATGTGAAATAAAAACAAAGACTTTTATCAATGCAATTTTATTACAATTAACATAGGTGTACATAATAATATAATTTCATTAGAATAAGGTATTTTTGTTATATTTTTGTGCTTTTTACAGCAATGAATTACAAAAAAATGACTTAATTATCAAATATTTGAAGGACTTAAATAACTAATTGTACGAATATCATTGAGTTACATTTTTTTTCATGTATCCTATAGACATCAGTAGACCTACGACGTACTACAGTGATACGCATAATGTCGATTGTCATAATCATAATAAACCTACATAGTCATAATAAAAGGAATTGACATTATGGCACAGAGATTATATCGATTATGCTTATCAAATTTATGTTTTTGAATATTTTAAATATTATGACAAGTTATTCGTAGGCATAAGTAGTTAGGCATAAAATTATGCCAAGTGACAATAATTATGGAAATCAACATGATGCGTTTATCAGTTATCGTTAAGGTAACTATATCAATACAGGACAACATATCAAATTATCATTTCACAGTATTCTATGTAAAAATATATTCATATAAAATTGTGTATAACGTTGAAAAATCGATGCAGAGTCGACACTTACATACAATATTACGTAAATAGATAAATCTTTTGTTACTCGAAATATTTCATTTAATAAAACCTTAGACTAACTTTTCTGAATAGACAACAATCTCTTCAATATAACACGAAGGAATAAATGCGATTAAGGCTTATCTGTGTATACCTATACCTATTATATACCAGCGATCGGTCACCTCAGTAACAAGTATTAGACAATCGCCTAAGCGAGTAGGTAATGTGAGTGAGGACTGGTAATAACCCATATTCGGCACATCTCTATAAATAACAAAGCACTTGGTAGCATTTTCCAGCATTGTTAGGTATACCTACTTTATCATTATTATTTTTCACTTTTCATTATCTATTATACATCCTTTATTTCTGTTAATTTATTGTTATAAAAGATTTCCAGACGCTGGTATTTTTAATGGTGCAATAAAAGTTGTCTCACTTGTAATAGGTGCCCAAGTATTTCTGACAGCTGGGGCAGTAATGGTCGGAGTTCTTCGCAGAATCAGAACCATAAGGCACGCAGCAAAGGCAACTGTGGACAGAAATGTACAAATGAAGTTAGTACCTTGCCTTTTATATGTATAATATAGGTAAGGGTGAAAAATAATCGTTTCACTTGATGGTAGGTAGGGTTGTCATTTCTAAAATCTGCCAATGATGACAGTAAGTATAAAACCCACGGATTTTTTAGCTTTCAACACGTAAGTAAATTTTTTTAACTATTTATCTATTTTCATACATTTTTATAAATTGCAGGTAGAAACTGTAAAGATATAAAACAGGAACTATTATAATTATCAGTCTTACATTTTTCGTTTCTTCTAATAAAACTTAATACCCGTAGTAACATATTATCGGATTACAAACGAAACCCCGCCCGGACGGCCAGTAAACTAGTACTAATCCAGGGAAACCCGTACGGATGGCAACCCTATTGGTACTACGGCGTGCAGCCAGCGCCATCAAATGGTTAAAGTCGATTGACCGTTTGCTGATGATTGGATTGTCGAACAATTCATAGTCGGTTAAACCGACTCGGTTTATTAATATAGTCTGAATAAATCCAACAGAGATACGAGAGAGAGGTTATTGTTCATGGTTATTTTTCTATGAACAGTCGAATCTTACTTCTTATATAACAGGGTATATGTTATTTACTACGTTACTTATTTAATATTTGAAATCAAAATCATTCGTTAACGCTCCCATACATTTTGACACATGTCAAGATAGGGAAACTTTAACGATTTGGTTTTGTACGATCGTAATTAACGCGATAAGACCCCCGAGTGCGTAGACAATAAATGACAAACGCTACAAAGCGTATCTGCGAATAGCAACGCCACCTTTAACATTTGACAATTGGTCATCGCCATGTGTTTTGTCAGAAATACGTCAGTTTCATAAATTATAATTCCTTTTTGAAATAGTATATATTCCGCAAAGTCATATGGGAACACCTGAAGCAACCTAAATAATAACCTAAAGAAATTAAATTTAATTAAAATAAATAAATATTAAATTAAATTAGAATAGATTAAAGTAAATTAAGTTAGATAACTAAAATTAATTAAATTAAATTGCGTTAATTTTTTATTTATTGTTTGCCTTTTTATATAAAGAATAGTTTTATCTAAGTATAATCAGCCCTTAGTATTCTTGTTCTCCTTTTTTATCTCTTTCTTAGTTTTTGTTATAGTTTATTTGAAGTAATAATAGTTATTTATTATACAAGAGTGGAAAGTTCCTTTTTAACCGCGTGCTCGATTTGGATGACCGAGCAAGCGAAGGATTCTAAAGTTGAATCACGAGCGCAGCGAGTGATTCTAAATTAGAATCCTGAGCGTCAGCGAGGGAAACAAACGAGCACAAGGTGAAAAATCTTTCCACTCGAGTGCAATACGTAACTTTTCATCCCACCTCAGCGAGGAAATGACAAAATGAAAAAGAATTTTTTCACAATTTAAAAAGTTCTAATCATAAATTTGGCACCATAGAGGTTACATTAAATAGGTTTAATGACGTTTTGAATTTACAATTATATTGAGTACTCATTATATGTGATGTTCTAAATTCAAATCTATTTTGCCACTCAAGCGAATAAAATAGAATTTTCCAGCCAGATTTCGAAGCGCAAAATTACACTTTCCGAGGTGGTGGGATGAAAAGTTAATTATTAAATAATAGTTAAGTTTCAGAAACTTAGCGTACAAAATTGTGTTTATAGCTAAGCAAGTGGTGTTTACCTATAATATAATTGGTTGTTACATTTATTAAGTTGATTGAGAATAAGACTGATTGCATGTATCATTGTAAACAACTGTTGGTAGACCTAATAAAAAAAAATAAGCGTTTGGTGGAATCGATTGAACTTTGTCTAGGCAAACAGGTATTTATAAAACCGATCATAGTGCAAACCCTGATTTCATACCCTAAGTAGGAATACCTAATAAAACTCTGTTCTACAGGAATATATAGTTTTTAATTCTAGCCAATAAAAACTTTCTAGCTAGCTATAATTATATTTTTATTTTTATCAAAGCAGCTGAGACCAATACAAAAGTCCTGAGCTAAGCAGGTAGGTAAGTATTTAATATTTTGTTTACCTTAATTTATATGTTTTAACTCATTGTTCTTAACGAAATGTGTGTACCTTTTTGTAGGTACCTATAGTAAGCAAAGTATTATTACTGTAGTATTATTTTGTATTGCTTTTTAAAAAGTGTGCGCCTCGTCGTGTAACGTTTCGATGTGAACTGACCCTTTTTTTGTTACGGTGGGAAATCCATTTACAGACCATACCGCACGCTGGCTAGACGCACGACGTGTGTGGGACTCCCCGACGCGGAACAGCGCCGATCCTACCCACTAAAAACCACCGGTACCCTCCTAAGCCTTTCTGGGGGCGTTTTGGGCTCGGCGTACATTACGTACACCACTCACCAAAACGTCCCCGGGGATGTGAACTGACCCTAATGTGGCATAAAAATGTTATAAATTTTATTATTTTGTCTTACCACAACAATCCCCATAACGCAGCAGCAATGTGAGTGCGCGAGGTGGTTGTATATTTGACAGCGGTCCTGATGGATGCGTTGCAGAACTGACACGTAGTCACCGTGTTTTCGGGTCCCAGCAGCACCGTATTCTGGAGCAATAAAACAAAAATAATTCTCTATTCTCTAAAATAGTAACGGTTTCCATACTTTGTAAATTACAATGTACTACTAGCTAGGTATTATTCGCAGTTAACTTCCTGTATAAACCTACCTACCAAGTTCAATTCGGTTTTTTCGGTGCTCCGTATCTCCATCCTCCATACATTTTGTATTTTAGAGGGTAACTAGCTGACCCGGCAAACGTTATTTTGCCTTACAAAAATGATTAAATTACTAAAATGGCTATAAAAAAATAGGGGTTGGTGATAAAAAAAGTAAAAATTTAGGGATGTATGTATTTTTTAATGCCACATAATAAAAAAATAAAAACAAAACATTTCGTCCAAAAATTAAAAAAATAAATTAAGGGTGAACAACCCTTATCACTTAGGGGTATGGAAAATAGATAGTAGCCGATTCGCAGACCTACTGAATACGCATACAAAGTTTCATGAAAATCGGTCAAGCCGTTTCGGAGGAGTACGGTAACTAACATTGTGACATGGAAATTTTATATATAAGATTAACCACAGAACACAGAAACTGTGTCTTGTGAAATAAACTAGGTATTTGACATGGTGATAGTGGCTATATGTGCGTGCAGCGCTTACGGGAGCGATTAGGGCCGGCGACCTTGGCCTATTATGTGTGACCATTCTAAATGGAACATCCCTCACGCGCGTGCGGAAAGACTCAAAAAACCAGAAAACAAAAACTATTAAAAAGTTGATTTGTCTTAACAAGAAGAATAAAATTTTATGAAAATAGCTGTAGTAGTTTCCGAGTGATGTCACTTTTTTTTATTTTGGTAAGACCCATTCTTAAGATCTTTTTTAATACACTAATGCTCACACTTTGTTGTGTAAGTACTCTAGTTTCGCATATTTTTTCAAAATTTATGCTTTATTTGTTATCGTGTAATTATCGTTTGAAACTTAGGAAGGTATCTACATGTTGTCGCCTTAAACGGAAACTACACAGAACATTAGAAAGACTAGTTCTGTGGGAAACTACTTTGCTGGGCGAATTTATAACGGAACTAGGGCTAGACTGATTTCTCAAAATTTCTAAACCATCTTAAAAATTAATTATTGGTACAGTTGATGTTTACGCATCATAAAATGGTCTCCGAAACTACTGGACCGATTTTGATGAAATTTGGTATAGAGATATTTTGAAACCATGGGAAGGATATGGCATAGAATACTAGCTAGTATTAACTTTAATTACAACCTCATAAAGCCTAATAAAGCAACCAAGAACTATAACAAAATGCTACTTGAAAATGGAATGAAGATCCTAAATTCTAAAGACGATCAATACTGTACTAGAGAGACATCTACTAAGAAATCTACCCTTGACCATGTCTGCACTAATGTGACTAATCAGAAACATCATTTAACAGTGATTGACTCCTCAATGTCCGATCACAAGCAGCTGTACCTAGAGGTAGCAAAGTATAAACCGGAAAACAAAAAAATCACTAAGTATCAGACAGTAAACTACGAAAATCTCTACGGAACAATAAAAAACTATTTAGAAATGGAGACTGATTACAATAGTGAGTACGAAAATTTTGAAAAAATGCTAATTGACGCTATAAACAAAAACAAACAGACAAAAATAAAAATACAAAATGGAGTGAGATCTGATTGGATTAATAAGGACATCATTGAAAGCATAAGAACTAGAAATAAGACATGGCAAATCTATAAAGAAAATCCGAACAATGACACGGCAAGAAATAATTTTGTAAGAAATAGGAACGAAGTTACGACGCGGATCCAGCATGCTAAGAAGACATATTACTATAAGGCCTTTGAGCAGTGTAGAAATAAGCCTCTGAAGATGTGGAAATTAATAAACTCATTAACAGGTAATAAAATTAAATCAAATTCTGCTCCTGCAGCACTAGACTCACAAAACGGTCCAATAACAGACACTTATGAGATTTGTAAGACTTTTAACAGCTTTTTTGCAAATATTGGAGCAGTGTTAGCCAAAGATATTAATTGCAGTATAAAAACCACCAATAATAAACCACAATCTTTCACTGTTAACATTAATCCTGCCTCTGAATTATCACACTTTGATCCAACCACAAAAGACGAACTTAGTAAAATCATCAATGACCTTAACCCTAACACTAGTATTGGTTTGGACGGAATTAGCTGTAAGGCCATAAAATGCGTAAAAAACTTAATCATCACAAGGCTGTGCATTTGCATTAATAAATGTCTGGCAAGCGGCTGTTTCCCCGAAACGTTAAAAGTAGCAAAAGTTAGTCCTATTTTCAAATCGGGTAAAAAGACACATCCCGGTAACTACCGCCCGATATCTGTGCTGCCTATCCTTTCCAAAATATACGAAAAAGTAATATTTAACCAACTTAGTCGTTATCTTAAAACTATTAACTTTTTATCTGAAAAACAGTATGGATTCCGAGCTAGATCTAACACACTCTCCGCCACTGTCGACCTTGTAACAAATCTGAAGACAAATATAGATGAAAAACGGATTGCATTAGGTGTCTTTATAGACTTAAAAAAAGCATTCGACACGATAAGCCATGATTTGCTCTTGGAAAAACTACATAATATAGGAGTCAGGGGAACGGCACATGCAATAATCCAATCTTATCTATCAGGTAGACAACAGATTGTTCGAATAGATAATATCCAGAGTGCATCTGAACCAATTACCTTTGGGGTGCCCCAGGGATCCATCTTAGGACCCTTGCTATTCTTAATATACGTAAATGACATAAACAATATTGGATTGCATGGAGATATTACGTTATACGCTGATGACACTAGTCTCTTTTATTTTGGAAATAAAATAAATCCCATAATTGAACTTGCTCAAAAAGATCTAGAAACACTTAATTCTTGGCTGCGTTTAAATTTACTGACTATTAATGTATCAAAAACTAATTATATTATTTTCCATGCTAAAAACAAAAAAATAGAAAATCACCAACCACTAAAAATAGATGATGTGCCTATAAATGAAATACACTCTGAAAAGTATCTGGGCCTTATTCTAGATAGTCGACTAACATGGCAACCCCACTTGGACAGGGTACGATCAAAGTTATCTGCCCTTACAGGCTCCCTCCGCAGTGTTGCTCGTTGTTTTCCTCGTCCAACACGATATCTGATATACAACTCCATGGTTAAACCTCACTTAGATTACCTAATAGAAATATGGGGTACTGCAGCCAAAACTAATCTAAAAAAGCTTCAAACATCGCAAAACAAACTAATTAAAGCACTTTTTCACTACGATTATCTCGCATCAACTGAAAAAATATTTAAAGAGACAAAATTAATGACTGTAATTCAGACATACAAATATAATACTTGCATATTAATTCGAAAAATACTGGACAAAACTATACATTCAAAAATAACTTTCACCATTAGGGGCCACACGAGAAAATTAGTAACTAGACAAAACAACAATATTTGTTTAAAATCACCTAGAACTAACTATGGAAAAAAGAGTATATTGTTTGAAGGAGCACAGCTTTACAACAAATTACCTAAGGACATTAAAGAAATTCAGACGTTTACTTTGTTCAAAAAGACTTTAAAGTTCCACGTCCTCAAAGACTTCGCGAGGTAACGAACGTACGTCGATAGCAACTAATTGCTATCAACGAGTAATAGTCTATCAGTTATTTTTCGAACACGTAATAGTTCACTTAAATTCTGCAACTACCGACAGTCAGCGATATTTTTGTGACGAATTTGTTATTGTATCCGTACTCGTTCTAGCGTAAGTTAATTTAATTACTATTGAAATATTGTATTTCTCATGTTAAGTGAAATGTAAATTTCTTTTGAGAAATAAATTCTAAAACCATAAAACCATAAATAAGTAAAATAATTAGCGTATTGTCCTATAACGGTCTGCATCAATACCCGTAGTGTAAGTTTTTTCGTAAAAAAAAGGTAACTATTGTAATTGCGTTAGGAGCTCAATTTGTAAGTATAGGAAACGCGAATAGCGCAAATCATGTTTCCCATACAAATTGAGCTGAGAGCAAAGTTTTCTAATTCTACTTTTGATGCTGACTGTAAGTACCTGATTGATGTCATATTATAAACCTGTTCTTGACAAAATGAAATAGTTCATTAGCGTCACAATTTCACGAGTTGCCCGTATACTATTGTGTTATTGACTTGTGTACCCAAAATTTTTTCTCTCGGGGCCTAAAATAAACAGTTCTGTAACAGTAACAGAAGGCCAGACTGAATGAACAAAAATAGGCGCACGAACATGCAAACACGAACGGTAATTTTGGGCTTATCTCACGAATGCGAATGGATGATTCACGAATGGACATGGAACTGCGCGTTTTTATTAATCATTGCTAGGTACTTTGTTTTGGGATCGTAGCAATAAATCCATGTTTCGTCACCTGTTACTATGTCCCACACCAAATTTAATGCACCTTCGTTGAATCTGGTAAGCATGGCACTGCACCAAGTAACGCGGTCCGTTTTTTGAGCCTCGTTCAAATTGTGTGAGATCCACCGCGAGCACAGCTCATTCTCGCTTCTCACACCCAAACGTTTGTGTAGGACTGATTGTATTTGACTCATGCCTATGTCTAAGGATGCGCGAATCTCATGGTAGGTCACATGCCTGTATGTTTCAATTAATCATACGGCGCACAGCATCGATGTTTTTGTTGGTCACAGCGTTGTACGGGCGTTATTTGTATTTTTTCTTATTCATTCCGGAAACTTTTAGTGCGCCCCACGTATAATTAGTATTCCTTCCGCTGGATGCGGGCAGCGCAGGACCGATCGAGTTGGAGATCCTTGGGGGAGGGAGGGGGAGGGCCAACAGATGTCCAACATTGGGCGCCTCCTGGCTGATATGATGATAATGACTACTCCAACTTTAATAGCTAGTATTATTTATTTTCGGTTTCAAAGAGTTTGTACCTGATTCTCACCTTATTAAGGCCCTAAGTAGGAAATTAAGTTGAAGGATGATTATTCAATTGACTCAACTATACTGATTGCATGACTTACGTTCACAGGTCTCGGTGGTGGATGTAGTGGCGGTGGAGCTGCATGTGGTACGTTTTCCTTGAAATCCTGAAACAAAATGTTTTAAACTGACAATTTAATGCCCTTTTTTACACAACAAAGGACACAATAATAATTTTATGATTGTATAAAGTGGGTTAGTAGCATTATCTTATCCCCCAGTTGCAGTTTCACCCGATAATTAAAAATATCACACATAATTGCGATTTAACCCGAAACTATCGAGGCCTTCAAAAACTTACGAAAGAATTTATTAGGTATTTATAATCAGACTGAAATAGGTACTTCTAGGCGTATTTCCAACCTGATGTACGGTGTTCCTTTGACGCGTAAACTGATTTACTAAAATAAATATGTATAATTGCAGAAGCGATTTTCATCTTATGAGTGCTCAAGAAGCACATGTGTTCACGATAATACCAGTGCCCGTAGTGTAAGTTTTTTCGTTTAAAATACGGTACTATTGTAGTTCAATTTGATTAGGAAATGTGAATAGCGCCCCTAGCGAAAAGAAACGCAAATCATGTTTCCCATACAAATTGAGCTCTTAACGCAACTGCAATAGTCACGTATTTTAGACTAAAAAACTTACTCTACGGGTACAGGCTACCATAACTATCTACCTTCAGTGAGATGTCATAATAGAGATATAGTATAAATAATTCTTTTGTAATAAATACCCTGTTATGTGACTTTGATTTTTCAACACAAACTGTGAGTTATCATATCATATCAGAGCTTAAAATTTAAAAAATATCCCTCAATAAAGACTGATTTAAATCTGAAACACTCGTCTCATTGCCTGTATCTCTTACCTAATAAGTATTTGATTTTCGGGCGATATTGCAACTGGGCGATAATGTTACTAATCCTATAAACTCAACTGGCTCAGTATTACTTATAAATATCATTTTGATAAGCATGAAAATCTAATTAAATTGGGAGATTTTTTGGCACAAATTACTCTGCTCTTATACGCATTTCACAGTCATGTCGTAATTATTTGGGAATGGCATCAATATCCCTAAGGTCACGTGTGTGGGCACTTCCTAAATGACGTAATGCGCCATGAAACTAAGTGCTAATAACTTTTGTTAATTTTTGGTTGTTCACATTCACTGAGCCTTTGTTGACATCCATCCAATGAGTGGATTAAGGGGGCAACGGCTTGGCGACCTTGGCCATACTAAATGGAGAGTTCCGCGCATGCGTAAAACACTCAGAAAACACGCAAAAAAGCTGTTGATTTTTCTAAACAATATGCATAAAATAATTTGTCATAGGTTTTGTGTTGACTATTGGACCTACTAACCAAATTTTCACTAATGCATTAGATACTGCAGAGTTCAAAAAAAAATTACATTATTTTTGTGTTCTTGGATAATGTCATTTTTTAATCCCCAATGAAATTATCATTTTAACAAAAAGTGCTTAACCAATTTCGGTATAATTTATACGGGACCACTTCTGAGGTATGACCTTCATACAGTCGAATAGAGAACCTCCTCCTTTTTTGAAGTCGGTTAAAAATGAAATCGAAAAGGTAGGTACAACGGAAATTTATCAAGGCGCTAGACTATAGAACTTGTAAGCAACATGTTGATTTATGAGTCAGCTCTTTATTTCACAACATAACAAGTCTAAAGCGACGTCGAGATCTCATAGATTTCCAATATTTATTTAAATTATTACATGATAGGTCGACGCTCCTATTCTTCTAGAGAATATATATTTACGTATGCCTAGAGGGCAAGAGATAACAGCTCGTAAAAAACCACTGTTTGCTGTGAAACCCAGTAAAACTTGTTATGCTAGTAATAGCTTTATCAAAAGATCTTGTACACTATATAATGAAATATTTACTAATATTGATATTTTTCATACCTCATTAATTGAATTTGGACGTCGCATCACTGAACACATGCATGATCTCGACATGCAACAGTAAACATCGAAATGTAACGCTTAAACGTATTTTTAATACATTGATGTTATATTGTTTTTTGTTTTTATAAGGGACATATAAAATTTTTAAGGCTCAAAATTTTGAACAATTATCATGTGTGGTTTATCTGATACAAAACATTGGCTAGAATAAACCTACGAAAACATTTTATTATTATCAAAACCTCCGTTTTTTATTAAAATGATCGATTAAAAAATAATAGAAAAATGCACTGAAAAAAAATCGACTTGCCTCAGGCGGGACTCGAACCCGCACCTTCCACAATCCGGGTGGAAGCGTTGACCAATTTCGCCACCGAGGCACTGCTTTTCGCTGTCGAAATTTGTCAGTGCTTGGTGCTTATGTTTTTATGGTAAACATCGTTTCATCAAATCTTTGAAATTTGCACTTCCAAGACCCGAACGAAATATTTTTGCAAATATTTGACGCCCAGCTAAGATGAAACTACCTTACATTATGGAATAATTTTATTTTTGCGTTTACAAACGCGTAAATATAATACTAGAAAACGCGTTTGTAAACGCAAAAATAAAATTATTCCTTAAGAAATAATACTAAAACGGAGATTAGAAAAAAATATTATGCAAATGTTTCTTAATTCACGTAGGTACGTTCCTAATAATATAATTTCATCTCTGTTCATTACAATTTCGAAAAAGACCCAGCCTCCATACAAAAAGATAACATTGTCCTTTAGTAACATGCTACACACAGCCATAATAATTGTGTTTTTTTATGTTTTGTCTGTAAGTTATTAATATTTGGTTGTACGTGTACTAGTTTACTTGCAAATTCGTTTTTTTCCTGATTTTAGAAACCATTTGATTACACTGGTGTTAGTCAAAGAAATCAAAAACTAATGCTTGAACTAATTGAAACAAATTAAGGTCTATTATTGGTATTTTTTTCAAACTTCTATATTGCACCGTTTCCGAGATCTGAAAATCCGCAGCAAAATCTTAAATAACTTATAAACCACAACACGAACAAATTTTTCTATTAGTGAACGTTTTTTTGTTATTCACGAGCTATCGATTCGTATATTTGGTTACGGTCTGAAACTATTTTGTAAAAAAAAATTGCTAGGGTAACGTTTAAAAAATTACTAGAGCAAAATCTGTTTTTCCCGAATAACTTTATAACTACAATTCAAACAAATTTTGCTATTCGTGAACAAATTAGTCTTAATGCTTAGACCAATAAAAAAGTCATTGGTCTGAGTCTTAATGATGAATAATTATCTGTTATACTCTCACCTCTATAAAGCACAACATTTTGGTGGGGTAATGCACACCATGGTAATATGCATTTTAAATTCGCGACAGATGGTACCTTACCTACCTGAGTAAAATTAAGCTAGGGGATCTAGAAAAAAAATATATTATGTACAGTAGGCGTTGCACAAAATACCTAAGTTTAAGAAACTATGGTTTAAAGCATTTTCAAATTTCGCTACGATTAGAAGATTTAAAAGAGTTGGTGGTGTAAAAATAACTGTATGTATGATTCTTACCCTTTCCCTACGGGGTGCTGGAAACCAATGTCACCTCCCAATACGGGCACTTTTTGTACTATACGGAAATATACATAGCTCCACTGCACTTGGCGATATTTCTAAAACTTTCAGCGCTATGTTATTGAAACTTTGAATATGTATTGATCAACTAATATTTTAATGAAATTGGATTCAAATTATTGTGTATTTTATATAGAAAAAATAAAATTAACATTGATATCCATGGAATGTTCACTTAATGGCACTAATCGGCTTTAATCACTGAATTTACAATGAATTGTTTATGATTTTATGAAGTAAATTAAATAATGAATCATATTTTTTCATTTATATTTCAATTAGGTATTAGTCTAATGTCTAAAAACACCTAAACGGGAGGCAAAAATAGTTAACATTAAAATTGAAGGAAATTTCGCGGGGTTTTTGTGCCGGAAAGGAAACTATTATGATTTTTCTAATCTAGACGTGAACGGAAATACCAACATGTCTATTTGGAATTTACGCCGTTAAAACCGTTGTGCTATCAGGGGTGGCCAAACTTTTGACCTGTGAGGACTGAGGTCTACTTGCGTTCAAAGTTAATTTTTGCGGTCGACTGCGAGGTAGAGTTTAAAAGTGACAAAATAAGATATTTTTGTGATAAATTTGTAAGTATTTATTAAATGCAATGTAACATAATAAACATTTTCATTCAGTTTTACATTTTCAGCATTCTGCAGATTCTCCACAAGCTTATCATATTGGGAAGTATACGAAGTAACTGCGATGTGCAAATACGAAGTTAAGTGGGCATCTGTTAAGTGGGAACGATGTTTGGCTTTTATTGCATTTATCGTTGAAAATGTTGATTCGCAAAGATAGGTAGAACCGAAAAAAACTTTTTTAGGCATGGAAACTTTTCTTTGCAAATCGGTTTCCGAAAATCTGTACTAAGTAGGGTCATTGCGCCTGTTTGCCGACCGCTTCCACTTTTCGTCCATTTAACCGCCCTCCTTGATATAACGCCAAAAAATAGCAAAACGGTTATACATAGGTCCTTAAAGTATTTATGTATTACGACCTGAATAACTTCACAGTAAGTACATACCTACACAGTTCACTGGAACGCGGCCATTAACTAGGATAAAGCTATGCAGTTTATGGTACCCGGCGAAAGAGTGAAAATGTGTCAAATATTGCAGAAAAAATAGTGACGTGCCGGAACTTACGGAGAAAATAAAAAATAGTTGTATTGTGTTTCTTGGTTTGTTTACTGTTTATACATATAGCTTGCTATAAATATAGTGTGGACGAATAGTTTATTATTCTAATTTACAATAATTATTATATAAAACGAAGTGGACGAGAAAGGGTACGCCCTTTTTATTAGAAAGTCCTAATCTCGACCGGGTGGTCTATAACAGGCCCGCCCATGTCAATTAGGTTCTGTCTGATATTCGAAAATCCATGTAAACTAAATTTTATTTAGCAATATGAACTTTTTGTGTACAAATATTTGCGATGGCCAATTTTCGTCCGCTTATTAGCTTTAATAAAGTATAATCCTAATACGTTGAAATGGCCTATGGTCGGAAATCGGGCTTAAAGTACAATACGTCCCAGTTTTCGACATACTCTGTTACAACAAACTAAAAGTAATTATTTTATGATACCTGCAACCAAATGTTACAATATTATTAAATGAAATAATATTAAAACAATTGAATGAAAAAATATTTACGATGGCCAATTACAGTCCGCTTATTAGATTTAATAAAGTATAAATGTAAGACATTTAAATGGCATGCGGTCGAAAATTCGACATAAAGTAAAAAAATCCCAGTTTTCGACATACTTTGTTATTTTAGAATAAATTAAATTATTTTATGATAGTGTAATAAAATTATACAATATTATTTTTTTAAATAATATTCAAACAGTTGAATGAATGGGCCTTACACAATGTCTTACAATGAGTTTGATAAGAAGGCTCAAGGTCACCCAAAGGGCAATGGAGAGGGCTATGCTCGGAGTTTCTCTGCGTGATCATATCAGAAATGATGAGATCCGCAGGAGAACCAAGGTTACCGACATAGCCCAAAGAATTGAGAACCTTAAGTGGCAGTGGGCAGGGCACATTGCGAGGAGGACTGACGGCCATTGGGGTGGAAGGAAAGTTCTCGACTGGCAACGACGTACTAGGAAACGCAGCTTTGGTAGGACCCCACAAGGTGGACTGATGATCTAGTAAAGGTCGCGGGAAGCCGCTGGATGCGGTCAGCGCAGGACCGACCGGTTAGGAGATCCTTGGGGAGGCCTATGTCCTAAAGTCTCTCGGCTGATATGATGATGATGATTGAAAAATATGCAAGTTTAACATCATATTTTAGGGGTTAAAAAAGCAAAACAGACTAACGGGTTGTTTTCGGCCAACTTTCTTTAAATTTGTAATATTATGATGGATAATAGTAATGACCTCATTATTTGAATAGTGATTGGTGTTATTTTTTATGGTAAATGGTTGGCAGACAAGCATACGTCCTGCCTGGTGGTAATCAGCAACTGTAGCCTTAGATGCTTGCAACAGTGATCTGACTCTCGCGCGCTGGCAACCCTTATCCCTTCCCCGTGGAGCTCTAGCGACCTTACTTACCAACAGAAATACAACACCACAAAATTTTTTTTTTTGACTGTGGTCTTTGGTAATGGGGAGGTAGGTTCTACCTAGAATTTGCAGCCTGAACTTGGGCTGCAAATTCTAGCGGCTAGTCTGTTGTGCCCTAGCTCTACTCTATATACGACAATATTTCGTTCGGATCTTAGAAGGTCAATCTTTTTAGTGTATTTTTTCTAGTTTTAAAAAATATTTACGCGTTTGAAAACGCAAAAATTATTACATATTATTATTAATTTATTTAAAAAAAATGTTTTATAGAAATGTCGTGATTGTGATGTAGAAAATTATGATATTTATGTTGAATAAGATTATGTCTTGTTATATTATTCGTTGTCTTTTTATAAGTTTTATAAATATTAATTGATTTGTCTGTATTATGAGATTCATATCATGTGAGTGTGTCAGTAAAGATATAAAAACAAAATTTAAATTAAGAGAAATGCCTAATTAATACGAAGACTCTGAACGCTTGTTTTTTTTTTAATTAGATAACTGTTAACACTTTTTGTAACGAAAACTGATTTTTTGTCTACAGTTATTATCTTGATTAACAATTTCATTTTAAAACATATTTTTATTCATGAAATCCATACTCAATTGATGCGGTCGAAAATAGGACAACTGGTGGACGAAAACTGAACTTTGCGGTCGGAAACTGGTAATATTGGCATTTTATAACTTATTTTAAAATATTAAAAACAACATAACTGTCACCACTAACACGTTCGCAAAAATTATAAATAGACTAATATAGGAATTCATAAATATTAGAATAAAGAAATATTTTAATTTTATTTTCAAAGTCGATAACTCCACTAAGTGGACGATAACAGGCGTAATGACCCTACCAGATGCCCTAACTTTAAAAATATGCTGCTGCTCATTTTAATTATTTCTTCTTCGACCATAACGGATTCAGTATCGGTTAAGTTACCGATTTTAACGGTTTAGCTGTCAATATCAATATTTCCATTAAATACCCTCGCGGGCTACCTAATTCAGCTTCGCGGTCGACCTGTTGGCCATCCCTGTGCTATATACACAGATTTTATAATAAATATTAAAGTACCCTGTCGTGGTATGTACCTATTCTGTAAAGATCGCACTTCGAAGCTCAGTTCGATTTCGCCTGTCAAGTGTTAAAGAAAATCCCTGGTTTTCTGGAATAAACTGCAAACGATATTATGGTATTCTATAACGACATTACGTTTAGAGAATCATATTGATTAAAAATACCTAATCCTTTTTTTTAATATTCGTTAGCGTTTGACAGTTAAATTAAGGTGAGATGTGAAGTGAGATTTTCTTTTATAGAATAACACAGATGAATATAGTTATCCTATACATACAGGGTGTAAAAGACATGAGCAGTCAAACGAGAACCATATATTCTGCTCACCGTCATAACATTTTTCTTCCTTTAGACTATACCTGGGAAATTGATAGTTACGATTTTATTGAAGGTCAAAGTCATAATGTTTTTTTTCATTTTTTTATGAAAACGTATTCTATACGTTATTTCTTTATTTATTGTCCAAAGAAACATTATCATTTTTTTTAGTATTTCATAACAAAAAATGGCTTCAAAACGTTAGCGTTCAATGTAGCTCACTCGATGCGCACGGACACTAACGAACGGGGCCGCCGTCAAGCAAAAATATCGCGATTTTGCGAGTTGCGTGCGAGTTGAGCCCTTTACATTGCGCGGTACAATTTGCAATTTTTTTTTAAGACCAAAAAATAAAAATCATTTCCCAGCAATATTTTTTTTGAAATATGTCTTATTTTGATGTATAGAATACGTGGTTTTCGTTTGACTGCTCATGTCTTTTACACCCAGTATAAAGATGTCCCAAAAATAGTGTCCACCAGTAGTCAAGAGATAGAACACCCGGTTGCTCTATCTCTGGACGTGGAAAGATAAGAACGGGAAATGGAAAGCTAACAGTAAACATTTGGAGGGTTTTTTATTGTAATTTAAGTTTCATGCGAAGTAAAAAAAAGTTTTAATAAAACCTCCAAATATAGTAAAACTCACAAAGATACAGTTGCAAAAAAAATCTCGAAAATGTTATCTAAGTACCTACTTACATGTTGTTCAGTACCCATAGTGTAAGTTTTTTTGTTTAAAATACGTACCTAACTATAGTCGTAAATTTAATATATAATAATTCATTTTTCCCATACAAATTGAACACTTACCGCAACTAAAATAGTTATTTTTATACTAAAAACCACAGAAATTTTAGGGAAAAACTTTAGGGTATTTTGAAAGTTTAAATAAAAGATAGGTATTATAGTTTAAATAAAGAACCAACTTTTTGATTTATTTGCTAACCAATAATGTATTGATGCTAACCACATAAATAATATCATTATTTCATTACCTACGTGCAAAATATGTATAGCGCGCGCCACTGGGAGGCCTTCGCCAAGTTACTAACAAGCATTGCTTTGGACCCGCAGTAAAACGCTTAACGGGCGGGCAAACTTACCACAACAAATTCATCAATTTAAATTTTCAAAATCCCAAAGAGGATAGTCGGTAAAAACTACGCCAAAAATTCCTATTTGCGTCTCAGTAAAAGAAAATGCAATAGAAAGAGAGAGGACAACGTCTCACAACATTAGTAACGCACTGCTTCTGGATATTGGTAGGTATTTAACTATTGAAATTTTGCAAATTACATAGGTACCTTAGTACTGGGGTAAGCCGGTGTATACTGCGGAAGACCGTCGTGCTGCATGTTTCCTAGAACAAAAAGAAATAAACACGAATTTAAAGTAGGTATGTACAACAAATATTAGCTTTGTATATTGTAAGGTAGTTTTGAAACTTTGCTTCATGGCACTCGCCTGTGTGTTAGATAGCAAGAACTTTAAATGCCCACATGACTAAGCATTTGAGTAGCTGTATTCGGCCGTAAATTGGTTGCCTTTAGACGAAAGAACAATGGAAGATAGACTTTTCATTTCAAACACGAGATTTACTTAGACTGGGTAGCCCGGGGACTATTTGGTGAAGAGGCTTACGTAAAGTGGGTGATCCATTGGCGAGCTAAGACCGTTGGCTCGTGGCGAGCCGGCGAGCTAAAGGTATAAACCGCCAATGGAGCACCTACATTACCGCGGTTTTAAAGTTCGCGGTTTTGGCTCGTTGGCTCTTCGTGCATGCTTGAAATCCTAAGACCGCGGTATAATAAACCGTCAATGGATCAGCCAAGCTTCGCGAGCCGACAGTTTTTTCACGCTGCTGTAGCGAATGCACGCATGCCGCACGGCAAAATGGCAGATTTACGATCGTATAATCGCTAGTTAGTACTTGAGAGTTGCACATAAGCGTTCATATGGTGAATTCGATACACGCAAAACTATTGTCTTTTTATCAGATTTTTATAAAAGGGAAAACAAATCCAGAAGCTCCTTAAACACTTCCTCGGTCATCGTTAAATAATTTCTATAATCATTTGGTTCACCAATAAGTTCTTTACCCTTAGTGTAAGTTTTAGTTTAATTTCATAGACGCATTCAAACACGTTAATCGACCCATACTTTTTACTTTCTCGTATACGCAGTATAGAGGTATAGAGGAAGTCTTGTAATCGTAAAAAAATTCGACCTCGAGATTTTGACGGATTTACACGTTTTGAATTTTTTTTTGGAGTTATGTCGGTGTGTGTGTCTGTGCGTTAGCAGCACTCGAGTATGCTTTAACTTTAACGTATTGCAACCAAATTTAACATGCATATAATATCCAAATATAAGGTTTCTATAAATTTTTGAGTCGTCGATCACGAAAGTTAAGCAACCAAGTGCGTGGTCGGTACTCGGATGGGTGACCAAAATTTAACATGTATGTATGACATGAAAATACAAGGTTTCTATCAACTTTTGAGTCGTTTCCGGTATGCGAGAAAGTCAAGCGGAGACCACTCCCGATTTTTTTCTTTGGTTGTTCTTGTAGTAGTATTCTTATGTAACAAAGTAGTTCCGTCTGGGAGCACGCCATGACTTCACCAACGATGAGAGTAGACTGTTTGGCACGCTAATGGATCACTACCACGAGCCGACAGTACAACGAGCCTACAGTTTATACCTTTAGCTCGCCGGCTCGCCAATGGATCACCCGCTTAAGTATGCCGATACCGAAACGCCCCCACCAAGCGCTTGGAGGCTAGGTACCAGTGGCCGGTGGCTTTTAGTGGGTATATAGGATTACTATCAGAAACAGTGGGCAATGTATGAAAAGAGACGATACGTTTGATCGATCTCGAAAACTATTACAACTCCTACAGGGTACCGTTGGCTTTGTCCCCTAGTTGTCCCCCACTGGTGGACAACTAGGGGACAAGCTTTTATTTAACTTGCACTACACTGTTCGTATGTAAGTAGGTGAGTTGGTCGTCAAAATTTGCAAACCATTTTTCGACCATTTCTTGGTATACGATTGAGCTGAAATTGTGCATACTCGTTTTGATTGGATGGCAATGCATGCTAAGACGTCAGTCTAAATCCAATACAATATGGAGGACTAGTTATTTTTTGTGCACTCGCATGATATGGGTATCAAATAAAAGGGTTTGTTGAGAAAAAAACGAATAAACTGACTAATACTGCAGAACAAAATAAAATAAACTTTAAATTTAAATGTTAAAAAAGCTTGTCGCGTGATTTAGTTCCTTATAAACAGCGATTTTGCTTTAATCTAAGGATAGAATAGACAACGATATATATATATACCTAAGAAGTACAGTCAACAGCACGTCGGGCTATACAAAACTGTCAAATTTCTCCAAACGATTTTCAACCTAAGTCTGTTCAATATAAAGTGCATAATCGATTGGGAAAATTTGACAGTTTGTGGTAACCCAACGTGCTATTGTTTGCACAAAAAAAATGTGGCATTTCTTGCTTTATCTAGGTAGGTACCTTCCTACCATCCAGTGGCGTATCTATGCCATGTGGGGACAGTGGCAAATTCATTCGCACGCAAAATGTTTTCTTTGTGTGGTTCAGGGTAATAATCTCCGGACAGTATACGGTAGTCGGGCTGATGTCAAACATTTGATAACCCCAACACTACATATGGTATCCGCTATCACTATTATACGCAGTGTATGTGTCAACAACAGCTACCTACCTACTGTTGTTTTCTTTTAAACCTTTCACAGAGAAGCTTTTTGCCTTCGTCTCACGATCTGCTGATGATAAGACAACCACCCACTGAGGAACTGCCATGTTATTTTTCTATAAAGAACTCACTTCGCATTTGTTCGCATCTCACCCCGAATTTAGCTGTCAAACGCGAACGAATATTTAAAAAAAATATAAGTGATCAATATTATGATTCTCTAAATTACATCTTAGTTTCCAGTTTACTCACAAATTTTCATACAATTTGACAGGTAAAATCGAAGTGAACGTAAGTGAGAACAAAGGTGAGATCTTTTTACAGAATAGTACGGCTGGGGCCTTTAATCGCTCTATTTACAACACATTATTTTATTATTTATTGAAAATGTATCTTAAGTAAGTATAGTAGTAACAATAAATTATACGGTGAAGTCTCTCACTCAACACGTGATGTTTATTACAAATTAGAATAAATTGGGAGAATACTAGTTTCCAATCCCATGCGTTTAGTGATGTCAAAACATGAGATGGGAATGTTGAAGTTTTTTTTACGTTTATTATCACTATATATTTATAATCATTGGTCTGATCTATATATTGTACCTAACTGTCGCAAAGCAACACTATTGTTAATCTATGCTAGCATAATGTTTACTCATCGAGCACTGCTCGATGTGTTTACTAAACACTCAGACCAATACTTTTTTATTGGTCTGAGACTAAACAATGCTAGTTAATTTAGTTTATGTTGCCTAGATTATGTGCTAGTGCTACTTATGAAAAAAATACTTTTTATTAGCGTTTCCGTCCGTCGCTTTCGCGTCGAAATATAAAATAACATGGTGCGCCTGCCTGCTATAAATATTTACACATTTGAAGATTTTGAAGTGTTTAAATTACGTCATACTCCAATAACGTATTGCAGGCCTGCGTTCGCAGCGTATCGCTAATTGTTCTTTGCGATTATTCGAAACTAATTCTTAAAATTCTTTCACAATTATTGTTACTTAGTAATAAGTAAGTATTATTATTGCTACTTCGTAAATAGATTTCGCTGATTACCTACCTACTCGTACCAGAAAAACCAGTCTTGGAATCTTCCGACTTTTTCGGCCGATTTTTTTGACAAACATCAACATGCACAAAACAAGACAAAAAAATATAAGTAAGTAAATCTCACCTGATTAGTTTTTCCCGTAAATATTAATACCTACACAAGCACTATTTAGGTCTGACCAGATCACTACGCAATAAAAAATACCACGTAGATATTGTGTTTTGTGAACCGCGAAGCTTGTCGAATGACACGAGACCCCGACGAGACGCCCGCCGACACAAAGACAGGACCGGAATATAATTAACTATGCTCTGCCTGCTTGCTTACTCTGTGGTATGGTATGGGTGGGTGGACGCGGCACGCACGCGGGTGGCGCGGCGCCCGGTGCGCAGGGCGTCTATTCACAGCTGCGTCGATAGTAAACATAATAAATGTATGTTGTATGTCGATAATTTAGTTTATTATATGTAGATTTATGTATAGACACACTTTTCGTGACTGCTTGGCGAACTCTGTTGTCTTCGGTTAACATAATGCCACTTTCGAGGAATTAACAAACTGATCTCATTGCTTTGAGCAATAAAAGCGCATTTTTTTGAAGCAGGGCCAGGGCAGGTTTTTTGTTATAGTAACAAATCTCACTTTGGTTAACTAGGTAGCTACGCCACTCACTCCAATAGGGCAAATAAAAAATATAACGAACCACCTACATTACCAAAGTACTAACCGAACCAACCGAACCATCTTCTTAATTGCATAATCTCCAACGCCTGTCACATTCCATAGCAATTACGAAGATAGAGCACTAGGTAATAAAAATCATATAGGGAGTAATGATTAAACTGATTAATTTGTTTAATAATCTACTTATTCTTAAAACATAGGAATATTTTAAGCCATGCAGTGACGGTCTTTAAGAATAAAGTTGTCACTTGTCCCTGCCCCTCTTTCCCCTGGGTGTCGTAGGAGGCGACTAAGGAATTTCTGAGCGACCATCCGCTCAACTGGAGGTAAGGCCTGGTCTTACGCGTGGAGTAAAACTGCATTGAGCGCGTTTAAGGCAGCCTACTTACAACCAGAGCTTGGGTGGGCGTTGCCGCGACATATTTCGGTCCAGGGGCGACATGTAGAGCCGATGCCGGGAGGAATGCGTCGACCCGCCCCGGCCAGGGACACTCGTAGAAATGGTTATCCCACTGGTCACTTGTGGCATAGTGGAAGGATCCAAGCATGCCTAGCCAGCTCGTGATGCTGTCCTATGCTTGTTTGCTCGGGCGGATGTTTGCTGTCGCCATTTGAGCTGCCTGGAAGACCCTACTTTTTCCATGCTGGGGGTACACCTTAAGGGCCTTCGGCCAGTCTGTCCTTACAGATCCAGTCCGGTTTGGGAACTACGGAGACGCTGAAACAACTCAACTTTTTGACCATCTTAGTCGGGTGGCAGATGACGAGCAATATCCCAATGCAGAATCCATCTAGAGGAATATCAGGTCAAGGTCGGAGCCCCTCTAGGCTCATCTGAATTCCGACCACTGCCTGATATCTTCCAAATTGCCGCAGGCCAAGCATCCGCAACTGCGGCGGTAGCTAAACGCCGGGTATGGCATTACGGGTCAGCAGATATTGGGATGGTATGTGCGACTACTTTGCGTCTGGCCCTTGGAAGCAACGCTGCTTCAGTGAGAATGATATATCAGCTTGCGACGCTGCCATTACTGAAGAGATTGTGTATGGATGTGTATTTACATTCTACATTCCGATCTCATCAGTAAGGAAGGGCAGACTGCCTCTGGTTCAACCACGATTGTGCCCATGCTGTTTCACATTAACAGGCGGCGTATCGCGCTTGGATCAGAAGTTGGGTTCTTAAAGCTCGTGATATCGAGTCACTGAAAGCAGCCTACAATAAGGCTTCCAAGTCCTATAAGGACGCTTACATAAGGCGAATGCCTAGCGCGTCGCACGTATTGGTAACCAGTAAACGTTTGTATGCGTTCACTGTTGGTAACGCATTCTACGGGCTCCTTAGTTACTGGTGTCTGGCCAAAGCCGTGCAAGGTAATTTCTGCCAGTGGCAGGTCTGCCAGAGGCTGCCCAAACGCATACCTATACATTTCTTGTGTTGGATGGAGACAAACTCTCAGTGAATGTTTTGTTTTATTATATGTATACTTAATCAAAGGCGGTCGGTACCACGGAATATATAATTATAGTCTTTGGTCGGTACAGTAGTTTCATTTCGCGAAATTATAGTTTAATAGCAACAATTGATCTACGTACTTGCTGCTTTGCTCCATAATTTTCTACAGAAATAAAAAACCTTTGAAAGTACTTGACTATGTGATACCGATTTTTAATCCTAGAGCACATGGAATGATGATGATATCACTAGATATCATATGGATGAGATAGTGTATTATGCATGAAAGCAGGGAAATCTGATGGGTAAGTACCTAGGTATTATTGCTAAGTAGCTGCATTTTAAATACCTTCCAGCTGCAAATACCTACCAGGAGCTTGATGTAAGATTAGTTTTTGAAGTAGGCATTAAAAATTTGGTGGGTTCCTGGTGTGTTCTGTTTAAAAAAATCCTGGCGTGGTCCCGTCATCTTGACGCAAATAACTGAAGCAAATAAATTCCCATAGAAATTTAAATCATAATACCTACAACTAAAATAGTTACGTTTACGGTATGGTCACACCCAGTTATTGAAAATCTGTTTTTTGTCGTGTCGCTGCGCTTCAGACTCTGCGGCAGGGCAGTGTCATTCGATCATAAAAGTAAAAATATAACTAACTAGGTAGCCCTCCGCCCGCGACTTCTTTTGGGTGGAGTTTTTTTTTTAATCATATATAATATCCTATGTCACTCAGGAACAATGAAGCATTCTAATGGTGAAAGAATTTTTGAAATATTAGGTTGAGGAAAAAGTCTTTTCGCATTATAGTATGTATAAACTTGTAATAAAATCTCTTTGGCTATACTATTTGTATCTGGGTGGTTTTGGTATCATTGAAAGTTTAAATTTTAAAGAACATAATTCCAAATTCAAATTAGGAAAATCTGTGATTTTCATTTGTTTTTCGTACCGCCAAGATGAGAGAATCTAATGAAGAAATTCGGTACATTTTAAAGTTTTACTAAAAAAAAGGTAAAAATGCAACGCAAGCCGCGAAAAAAAATTGCGATGTTTATGGATCTAGTGCAGTGTCTGTGAGAGTAGCACAAATTTGGTTTAAGCGTTTTCAATCCGGAAATTTTGATGTCAAAGATGCACGTCGCTCTGGTCGCCCTATTACAGATAAAATGGATGCCATTTTTGAAAAAGTGGAGCAAGATCGGCATGTCAGTAGTTACGACGTAGCTGAAGAACTGGGAATTGACCACAAAACAGTTTTGGCGCATTTGAAAAAAACTGGGTAGGTACACAAAAAAGCTCGACATTTATGTGGCTCAGGCTGTCTGGACAAATCTTCAAAATAGCTTACATTTAAGTAGGTCAATAGGGCATTTTATGTGACGGCTAACCACCCTTACTTCAGAAGTGGTGACGCTACAGAGTCTTAGATAATCGATCGAAACCGTGTCCAGCCAGCTTGAAAAACCACTTTTCGCTGGTCTCTCAATCTCGGTAACGGAAGTGGTTTTGAAGACTTTTTGCATATCAACGGGCGTCACATAAATTTGTGACGGGTATCGAGCTAAAAGTTTTATGATACGTACAGCGGTTTATTAGAAAAATGCAAAAATCTGTGTCCAGCCAGCTTGAATTTACGTATAAAACTTCTGGCTGGCACTTCTGAATCTCGATAACGGGAGCGTTTTCGAATATGGTTCCTCTACTAACTAAATGTGACGCAAGTTGTGACGGTAATAACGTTTGATTTATGGCGTCACGTGTAATGGTTTACGAGAAATCAATTAAAAACTGGTGTCCAGCCAGCTTGAAGTTCAAGCTGGCTGGACACACATATCTCCGCTGCCTGATGGTCTACGGCCTTCGAAATATGTTTAAGTTTTTGTGACGGGGACGATAATGATAATCTGATGTTGTGACGGAGAAAGTTTACGTAGTTTCAAAGATATTGATCATTAAATTATTTTCATACAAACACTGCAGTAGGGTTACCAATATTGTAGGTTTTATGTAGAAACAAGTATATTATTTTAAGGCTTTAATGAACGAAAATACGTGTATTGGTGATATTAATACCTACCTACTAACCTACATTTACAGTACCTAGATATTTTAATTGATAGAAGACAAAAGCGTAGAGGTGTTGAAAGGGGGTAATTTTTTGCGTAATTGATTATTTACGTACAGATAACTACTCTTTTTAGTGGGTAAGTATTGGTGTTTTTCATGGTAAGCATAAATAATTAATGCTATTGCATAAATAATGCTATAGCAACACAGGATACAATGGTTTCTTTTTTCTTCTAAAAATTCTATTAAAAGTAAATACTTTCCGGCAAAGAGAGTCAAAAATATTTTAAGTATATTTAGTTATATTTTACTGTAAAAATATTTTTTAGGAAATATCTTGGTCACGAAAAGATACTGAACAATTTCTGAACGTGCTCATACGCTGCCGCAGACCGACTTGGGTTCAATAGGTAGGTAGGTAGTTGATGTTGGTGTCGCCATCTGTTGCTTAAAGTTGGTACTACTAGGACAACTGTTCGAATGTTCGAATCATAATTATGTTCTCTTCCTCTGAATTAGACTCTTTCATCACCCGCATGCTATACCGATTATGGCGCGCCCTACGACTAGGTACTTACTCTGGGTTTTCTCAAAAAAATGATAGTTAATATTTTCTCATTGAGGTGGGAAAAAAGAAAACAAATTAACGACGGTAAAGCATTTATTTTAATTAGGTACCTTATTTATTCTTTATTGCACAAAAAATAGTAGATGTGGGTACAAATCTTCATCCTAGCGAATATCCCAGTTGCATTTCGAAAGCTTTCACTTGGAAGCCTGGCCCCTAATCGGAGAGTAAGTAGATAGGGTCGGACTTCGAAACGAGTCGCCTGAATCTGAGGAAACTGAATGTGTAGGGGGCTCAAGGAAGCTCCGTAAGATCACCCTAAAACAATTTCGGCTGCCGGAGTTGCCTTTAAATATTTTAATTTTTTTTTTTAAATTCGTATTTATTGTATTGTGATTGCGTGAAACAAAACGTAATTTCTATACTTTTTTAGGTTATGATAAGATTTTAAAACTTTTGAAGTTAGTTTGAAGTACTAAAACGCGTGAAACGAAACGCCAATCCACTATTTTGATAATAGTTTTGACATTTCTGACAGCGTTAAATTGCGTCATTCCATTGGTTGCTTTCGAGTTTTCGTGTCTAGTGTTTTATGCACCTACATGGCTGGGTGATAGGTAGGTTAGGGATTTTTCATATATTTTGAGGTAAATTTTTTATAAAAAAAAGTAAGCATTTCCGGCATTCGAAATTTACGGGGGGCGACTTCCACCCCCTCCCTTCCTTCCCCCCACCCTCCTCTACCTCCAAAAAAGGAGACTTATTTCGAAATTCTTACCAGTAGATATACAAATGGTGGACTTAATTAGGAAAGAAAACTATTCTGACAATCTGACTATTCAACTCGTAAAAACTAATGATGGGCAAAAAGTAACACAAAATAATAAGTGGGGGCTCTTTTTAGGCAGCGCTGGTAGTCAATTATTATTTTGAACTAACACTTATTTACGCTTTTTTAACCGAATTCAAAAAAGGAGGAGGTTATTAATTCGACTGTATGTTTTTTTAGTGTTTCTTACCTCATAACTCGTTACTGAGTGGACCGATTTTGAAGATTCTTTTGACCTTTGGAAGCTAGTGCTTGTCATGGGGTCCCATTTAAATTTTATCGACATCTGACAAATAGTTTTTGAGTTATCCCTAATAATGCCTATTTAATTGACATTGATGATATCATAATTTTATCACTTGTGTGTCTTGAGGTAATTCGTAGGTAGTAGGTAAGATCTTGAAGTAGTTTCCTGAAAATTTCTATACTTAAAACACAAAATGGAGGAAAAAACCGCCTTCAAAACTAAAAACGGGAAAAATAAAAATTTTGTTTATAAAAATCTAATTTTTTTTGAGGTCGGTGCCAACCTCAATATTTGTAATAAACGTTGTCACTCTAACGAAGGCTCAAGCATTGCCCTTTGGGTGACCCAAAGGGCATTGGAGAGGGCTCCCCTAGGGGTCGAACCCGTATAGGAGAATCACTAAATGACCGTATTCGGGACCGACCTCTAAAAACATTTAGATTTTTATAAACAAAACTTTTATTTCTCCCGTTTTTAGTTTTGAAGGCGGTTTTTTTCATTTAATTTTTTTTACTGCGGGAAAACCTATTCTCACGGAAAAAATCAAATACAATGCAGGTGTGGCCACAACCGGCCGATAAGTCGATTAAAAAGAAATCCTTTATTTGTGTAAAATTATGGTCACCTAACATTATTAATAGATGTTTGTATGGAAAAAATTAAATGATCAATATCTTTAAAACTACGTAAACTTTCTCCGTCACAACATCAGATTATCATTATCGTCCCCGTCACAAAAACTTTAACATATTACGAAGGCCGTAGACCATCAGGCAGCGGAGATATGTGTGTCCAGCCAGCTTGAACTTCAAGCTGGCTGGACACCAGTTTTTAATTGATTTCTCGTAAACCATTACACGTGACGCCATAAATCAAACGTTATTACCGTCACAACTTGCGTCACATTTAGTTAGTAGAGGAACCATATTCGAAAACGCTCCCGTTATCGAGATTCAGAAGTGCCAGCCAGAAGTTTTATACGTAAATTCAAGCTGGCTGGACACAGATTTTTGCATTTTTCTAGTAAACCGCTGTACGTATCATAAAACTTTTAGCTCGATACCCGTCACAAATTTATGTGACGCCCGTTGATATGCAAAAAGTCTTCAAAACCACTTCCGTTACCGAGATTGAGAGACCAGCGAAAAGTGGTTTTTCAAGCTGGCTGGACACGGTTTCGATCGATTATCTAAGACTCTGTAGCGTCACCACTTCTGAAGTAAGGGTGGTTAGCCGTCACATAAAATGCCCTATTGACCTACTTAAATGTAAGCTATTTTGAAGATTTGTCCAGACAGCCTGAGCCACATCGACATTTGGGTACCTCACGAGCTCACTGAAAGAAACCTAATGAACCGTGTACTCATTTGTGATTCTTTATTACGACGTATAGAGATAGCCGGGAGAGATATAGAGAAGAGCCGGGAGTTCAACGTTCCAATGCTTATGTGCTTTATTGATTATTCAAAGGCATTTGACTGCGTACGGAGGGAAAGCTTATGGAACATCCTCATTCAAATGGGCGTGCCTAAGCACTTAACAACTCTTATCGCGAACCTCTACCTGGACGGTGAAACTGTAGTGAGAGTTAACAAGGTGACATCTAAACCATTCAAACCTGGTAAAGGGGTACGACAAGGATGCATTCTATCTCCTATGCTCTTTAACATATATGGGGAATATATAATGCGGAGGGCCCTTGAAGAATGGGAAGGTGGCATATCAATAGGCGGCAGTAGAATAAGTAACCTTAGATACGCGGACGACACCACTCTGTTTGCATCTACAGAGGCCGAACTTGGTGAGCTTATTCGTAGAATTGAGCGAGAAAGTGAGCTAGTTGGACTTAAGATCAACAGATCCAAAACTAAAGTCATGATCATAGACAGAACAGGACAACTCTCTCGCAATGGAGATCTTGCAGACCTAGAGACTGTAAACGAGTTTGTTTACCTCGGATCGATGCTCAGTGACAAGGGGGGATGCGAGAGCGAAATTAGGAGGAGAGCACAAATGGCCAAAGTTGCAATGAG
This sequence comes from Elophila nymphaeata, assembly GCA_955850985.1. Taxonomy (NCBI): domain Eukaryota; kingdom Metazoa; phylum Arthropoda; class Insecta; order Lepidoptera; family Crambidae; genus Elophila; species Elophila nymphaeata. The sequence goes on along the minus strand of OY039069.1, from coordinate 13,144,194 downwards.
CAAACTCACAAGAATATGGCAAGATAGAAACATTTCCAACTACACTAAAATGAGACTAGTTCGAACTCTTGTGTTTTCCATTTTCCAATACGGCGTTGAGTCTTGGACAATTCGTGCATCTGATAGAAAGAAAATAGATGCGTTGGAGATGTGGTGCTGGAGACGTATGCTGCGTATTCCGTGGACGGCCAAAAGAACAAATATATCAATTCTCGACCAACTGAACGTCAAAACCAGATTATCGACAAATTGTTACCAAAGAATACTCAGCTATTTCGGTCACATAGCGCGCAGAGGCCCTGATAACCTGGAAAAGCTGATACTGGTGGGAAAAGTAGAGGGGAAAAGGCCGCGCGGACGATCACCTACCCGCTGGTCAGACCAAGTCAAATCCCTCACAGGCCTCCCTATTACTACTGCCCTGAGACAGGCTGAAGATAGAAGTGCATGGAAGAGCTTAGTAACCAACGTGACGAAGGCATTTCAGGACGGACACGACCTTCAGCAATGAAGAGCACGACAAGAAAGAAAGAATTACGACGTAATGAAACCGAACCATTTTTGAAGAAGCTGATAACTGGTGATGAAAAGTGGATCACGTACGACAAGAACGTGCGAAAAAGGTCGTGGTCAAAGGCCGGTCAGGCTTCACACTGTGGCGAAACCCGGGTTAACTCGCAACAAGGTGATGCTGTGTGTGTGGTGGGATTGGAAGGGCATTATTCATTATGAGCTGTTACCTCCAGGCAGGACCATCGATTCTGAACTCTACTGCGAACAACTGATGAGATTAAAGCAAGACGTTGAAAGAAAGCGGCCGGAATTAATCAACAGAAGGGGTGTGGTTTTTCATCATGATAACGCTAGACCTCACACATCTTTAGCCACTCAGCAAAAATTAAGAGAGTTTGGCTGGGAGGTGTTAATGCATCCGCCGTATAGTCCTGACCTTGCACCTTCAGATTTCGACCTGTTTCGGTCTCTTCAGAATTCTTTAGGCAGTGTCAGGTTAACATCACGAGAGGACTGCCAAAACCACTTGTCGCGGTATTTTGACCAGAAGTCCCAAAATTTCTATAGCAATGGGATCATGTCCCTACCTACAAGATGGCAAAAAGTTATCGAACAAAATGGTACCTACATACTTTAGTTAAATGTAAATAAACTATATTAAAAAATGTTTTGAATTTTCTTAAAAAATGCGAAGAAACTTTTTCCCCAACCTATTAAGTCCAGTAGTTTTTAGTCAATTGGTTACAAACGTACAAATCTTTCCTCCTTATAATATTAGTATCGAAGTATAGTTTAAAAAAAACTAAATTGTACTTACAAATTACTTTTATTTTTCAATTAAATCTTAGGTAAATAAACTTAAATTGTACAGTCAGCGTCTAAATTAGCCCCAAAATAATTCTTAATTTCCGTAGTCAAACGAGGATACTGGTTGGAAACATACGTAACGTAATCTGCCAGAATAGGTATTCAAAAATACAAATGAATAGGTAGTTAGACAATGATCACAAGGAGTAAATAACGTAGAAATTATTTTCAGGTATAAAACTGTTTGTTTTGAGAAAAAAATAACTTCTTATACATAGGTACTTAATTATGAACATAGTGACACCACCGTATAAAAAATACTTCTTATATTGAGATTAATGGCTAGTGGCTAAATGTTGGAAAGGCCGACTGTAACAATTTACAATAGAATGGCACAGGAGATTAAAAGAAATAACATAACTAAACCTTAAATTCTAAAATAAAAACATGACAAATAAAAAAGAAAAAAAAACTAAAAGTTTTTTTAACCCTCCAAAACAAAACAAATTTAAATCTTACATTTAAATCGTGAGATACGCCTTGCCTGTTATATTCGAGTCCTAGTAACTTATCTGTGAAATGGGCAATGGATGTCAAATGATGTCTTATTGTCAATTTCTGCTGTAATCTAGTGCCTCTTTATTTTCCAAATATTTTTATATTATTTACCCATAACAAATCATTTATAAAGCGATAAAGAGTGACTCCTGAATTAATATTCTTAAGGTTATGTCTGTTCTAGAATTTTCAGTTTCACTTATACTAGAATGTAACACGTAACACCGTCTCGTGTTTGTATTTTAACAATCATTTACCCTAAGTATAATTTTATACTTAGGGTAAATGATTGTTAAAATACATATAGAGGATATTTTTAAATATCCTTACCTACCATAATAATGTTATAAGTAAATCTAATACAGACTTTGGTCAAACTTTAATTGCTTCGCAAAATAACATACAGCACAAAAAAAAATCTCAGTACTTAAAATTTGAGATAACACTTCTATAAAATATTATCAAAATATAAACTTTATTCAATGGGAACAGGGTACAATTAATGAATATTAATAGAAACATTTACTACGACTTTATGTTGGTGAATTAAAGAGTGATAATTTTTGTTGCTCTATAGTTTGTTCTGTATCGACTGAAGCAAAATATTACACATTACGTCTGTACACAGTATTTCATATGTAAAGTGGACGTAAAATTGGACAACAAAAAATATAAATTTTTTGTTCAACGCCATCCAAAACAAAAAAGATCTTTGCAGTGGCTTGGAGACTAGGAACATTTAACATTATGGAGCTCGTATTTAGGATATTCAATAGATTGTACATAATAAAATAGCAACTCTTGTATCAAAAATGTCCTCAGTTTCTTTTACTACACGCCACTGAGACATAATAATCAGTTTGCTGTTAATATGAGCATTATTCTGGACTGTCAACCATAGATGTATAATTACTAAATAATTTCTGACTGTCAACTGGTGCAGAGATAGCACAGCGGGGTTTTCTAAAATGAATTCTAATTTTAGTTACGTGTCGATTTTTATGAAGACTTTTCGACTTTGTTTCAGAGTGGAGTCTCTGTAGCAACGGCGAAGTGAAGCGCCTTTTGAAAACCATTTTGCTTGGTAACGAAATATCATCGCTGTGTCCCTGTTTATTTAAAAAATAACAAAACAAAGAATTTTATGTCCTTCTTTGCGAGATGAGAGTTAGAAACCCCGGACAAATGGAGGAATTCTTCTCGCATGGATTTTAACTCATTGAGTTATTGTTACACTAGAGTAGACACCGCAGAGCTAGTTTTTTTCAAGTTTTTACGAGCGCTTTTCCACTGTCTCAGTCAAACGCTTGATATGTTGTATTAAGACCTGTGTTCTGTGATTAAGACAAACTAATTGCGCAAGCAAATTTACATGCGGTAATGTTATAGTAACAATTCTCACTTCAACGCTCACTCCGATTTCGATCATCGATTGCACCTGTCAAATATTACAGAAATTAGGTAGGTACCTACAAAGTTTTGTCAGGTAAATTGGACACGAAGTTAGCCATGGAATTCTATTACAACGTTAATCTAATTCGGAGAATCATATTGATTAAAAACTATTTTTTGTTTTAGTGTACAGTCAACAGCACGTCGGGCTATACAAAACTGTCATATTTCTCCAAACGATTTTTAACCTATAAGTCTTAGGATTCAATATAAAGTGCAAAATCGATTAGGAAAATTTGACAGTTTGTGGTAACACCACGTGCTGTTGTCTGTACAATCAGTAGCGTTTGACAGGTAAATTCGAAAATTGATATGAGTGATGAAGTGAAGTGAGTTCGAAAGGTCGTTTTACACCAGCTCGGAAAAGGAACGCTACGTGCTGTTCCGTAGCGTACCAGAGGCTCCTTGATTTGAAACCAGTAAAATCTCGCGAACTTGAAGTTTAGTTTAGGACGAATGTAGTAATTATTTGGTGAGATAATAATTATTTGCCATGAATCTCTTCAAATGTCCTTGGACTTATGTTTTTTTTTATTAGAACCTAACCTACTCTAGTGTAACAATAATTTCAATGGCTCCGACAGTCTATTTTACTTCCTAGACAACTTTTTTAAGATCACAAGAATATTCATCATAGATTATATTGAACGCCAAACGAAAGAGATAAAGTAAAATGATAAGGACGCATCATTTCTCGTAAGTTCCGAGGTATTTCTTGCAATTGGGGCAGTAATGGTCGGTGTTCCTGGCAGAGTTACAGCAATATGGAATGCAGCTGCAGCAACTGGAATGAAAATATTACATATTATTGTAACTGACTTGAACTGGTTATAATTAGATTAATGAATGACTAACGCACGAAGTCTGTACTGGATTTGCTATAAATAACGAATTATAATAAACATTGAAATAGGACCGAATATTATGTCGGTATGGAGGTATGGTATGATCCACCACATCCGCACAGATAAGTCGCAATTGTTAATATAATAACGCGTCAGATTATGAAATTAAGTATTTTTGTATGTATAATGCAGAATGTGTAATTTGCAGAAACGTGTTTACGTAGTAGAAAGAACTTGAGCCCGTAAGCCTTCTGGAGTTTCAACGGTATTTTAAAATAACTGATTCTGCTGGGGTAACGTTACTCCTGCAAAAAACCTTTTAGGTCTAAATGAAAACAAAGTAGGTACCTATGTAGTCTTTGGTACCGAGGCAGTAAGGTAGCTTTTAATATTAGACCCTACAAAGGAGACCTATAAAATATTACAACAACATACCTCTTTTAAAATGTTCTAAAAGTTTGGAATGTTTTTTACATGTTTTAAAAATAATTTCATAATTTTATAGTAATTAGGTACCTAGTTATAGGAAAATATCATAAACACTCATGAGCACCACTCATTTTTATTGATCTAGGTAGGTAATCAAATGGTGCGTACTACAAAAAGGTTTGTAAATTATTAAACATCTACAAATAAACTAAAGATTACAATAAAATCACAAAATAACTGTGTGTGGTAAGTTAGCAGCTAGGTAGGTATGGTAGGTGGGGTCCACGTCCAGAAGCCTCCTCGTGGCAGACCCTGGTAACGTGGTGGGGAAACTTTCTCGACCGGGTGTGGCTTTTGATGTCAAGTCCCCTTGGCATTCGAAGTCAGATGCCATCGTCGAGTTGTTTTTGTTTTCCCACCACGGCTAGTTCCGGACGGCCCTTTTGAGGGCCACGACCGCGCACGAAGTCCCTCAGGTGCGGTCCGATGGCTGCTCCCGGTATCCTCGTCAGGAGGACGCGCCAGGTTGAGCAGCCGTCGGTGAGGAGTGAGGAGCCTATAAGGCCGGCGTCGGCCAGCGGCCCACAGGGGCTGGCGTTAGTCGGTAGCCCTGTGGGCTGCTAGCCACCAATTGGTGCACAAGGAGTGCCTAGACTGGCAGCGTTGGGACGGGCTCGATGTAGTTGCGCTCACGTGCGTAGATCCCGAGCCGTCCCGCAATAGCACACTGGAGGTCAGGCCGGGGAGAATGTTTAGTGGGTATGGAGGGAACGCCTTTACCTTGAGTCCCACATATCCCCTGCGGTTGGCCCCACCCCGCAGGGACGATGCGTAAATGCATTTGACCTCCCCGACAAAAAAAAAGTAGGTATGGTAGGTATGTACTGCATGCAGCTTTTTGACTTTTAAGATCATAGATTATAGATATCTAATAATTATGGTGGATCGTTCGAATTCGAAATCTGTATCGTCCGCTATTAACCACACGAAATTCGAATGGCTTCCCTTCGAGATAAGTGGACCTCGAGATTTCAGACGTCATTAAAACTCGATTAAAGTTCGAATTCGAGATTTGTTTCTAACTCGAGACAGTTTCGAAGGCATGAGAATTGCTGCCTAGGCCATGCTCCAGTCACTCCATAGACTATCGGTACATCCTAGTGTTGAGGTCCCTGTACGAAAACACCACTATGTCAGTCCGCCTTCAGGACCAGAACTTAAAACCCATACAGCTCCAGCGAGGCGTCAGACAGGGTGATGTTATATCGCCGAAACTGTTCACAGCTCGCACGTTTGTTGGAGGACGCGTTTAAGTTTCTGGACTGGAGAGGACTTGGCAACATAAATGGCGAGTACATGACTCACCTTCGCTTTGCAGATTATATCGTAGCTATGGCTGAGACCTTGGAAGACAAATTGTAGACGATTATGTTTACCTGTCAGTCTTCCAGAAAGAGGTCAATCAACGAATCCAACTCGACTGGGCATAGGCGGAAACTACGCGGCATATTCTCGGCCCATCTACTGCGTCTCAAGACGAGTCTTTAATTCGAGTGTATTACCCGTGATGACCTATGGAACCGAAACGTGGCCGCTTACAATGGGCCGTGTAGGGAGCCTCAAGGTTACCCAAAGGGCAATGGAGAGCTATGCTCGGAGTTTCTCTGTGTGAACATCAGAAATGATGATATACGGAGAACAGGGCCCCGATCGCGGTAAATCATTTCAAGTCGAACGCAGATGAAACACAAACGCTGTTAAAGTTACGTTTCTGTTAAGCCCTGTACGCACAGCGATAAAATATTCTCGCGGAAATAATATCGCGTTCAATTTGAACGCGATATTATTTATCGCTGTGCGGACAGGGCCTAACAGAAACGTGACTTTGACAGCGTTTGTGTTCCATCTGCATTCGACTTGAAATGATTTACCGCGATCGGGGCCCAGGTCACCGACAGAGTCCAAAGAATTGCGAACCTTAAGGGGCACATCGCGAGGATTGACAGCCGTTCAGCACGTGCCGGGAAACGCAGTGTTGGTAGTTAAAATGTGGACTAACGATCTGGTAAATGTCGCGGGAAGCCGCTGGATGCGGGCAGCGCAGGACCGACCGGTTCGGAGATCCTTGGGGGAGGCCTATGTCCAACAGTAGGCGTCTCTCGGCTGAAATGATGATTTTGATGAGTCAAGTCTTCTTTTAACCGGCTATATTATAAGTCTATAATGACAAATAATAAACGATTATACATAATTATTATCGGATAATTTAATCTAATACATAATATCAAAAGCGTTTACTCAAGAGTATGGATTTTTTAATTTGTCGGCTTGTCATCTTTCGCTAGGTAATATATCATTTTTGAACACACAGAACATAGATGTTTGAACACTTGTATTTTTTTTATTATTCCATTTGGATTATATAAAAGACGTATCACAGGCTAAGACACTATTCTACCTATTCTACACAAATATTCTCACACTAGTGTGAAAAACTGTCATATTCTGGGTTTTTTTCAATTATGACTGCAAATTGTTTATTTTCCTCAGCTAATATTTTATTTCTTATTCTAAGATAAATAACTGTTACATTAATACGTTCAAAAGTTCAAATATACTATTGCGCAATGTTCATCTTAGAGAAGCATTACCATTTACAATCTCAGATCATTTTTACATTTATATGATCTGAGATTACAATAGTACTACTATAGTATGTATTAATATAATTACCTAGTATAAATAAAATTTAAATCATTTTTTTTCTCAAAACTTCACTTTAGGGATAACAATTATGAGAGTTTTTTAGAGATGTGCGATGTGTTTAATTATAATATAATATAATACCATGCAAGTAATATTATTACTACTTACTTACTTACTTAGTAATATTATTACTTGCATGGTTAAAGAGCAATAAATTATTTTCTAAAAAAAAACGAAAATATTATGCTCTTGACCCTAAGAAAGACACAGATGACAGAATTCATTGCAAAAGGAAGTTCATTTCGCAAATACAATGGCCAAGTAGGTACCTACTTATTTGATTATTATGCTCAAGGAAGTGTCTGTTTAAAAACGGACACACACGTCACAGACGATAATAATGCAGATGCGTCAGCGCTTCGTGCCATGTGGTTAGTTGCTATTTAAGATCGAAATAATTAACTATAGAATATTTTCGACCAGTCGCAAGCGCAACAATTTTGAGACGCATTTTATTTTATTTTGTATTATTGGAAAAAACAAACGGTTATACATTAAGTCTTATTTATAAAAAATCCTCTAAAATAGGTTTAAAACTATTAGTTAAAATGCTCATTAGTACTAAAAAACCTTTTATAAAATTCTCTAGTCATAAACGTTCAATAAACAGCTATGTTCTCGTTAAAGGACACTTGGACGTACACGGAGAAAAATCGGTGACCGAAATATTTACAAGAAGTGTTTAGTAGAAATTTATTACTAGATTTTTTGTTGTTTTAACAAATTTATTGTGTTTAATACAATATTCTGATTAATCGTACTAGCTTTCTGTATTCGTAATACCTATATTATATTGTCAAGTATACTTAATTGTAATCCTACAAGAATTATTATGTTAACTATTACGATTGTTGATAGTATTTCTTACGAGTCATTATGTAAAGATTACTAGAATAATGTATTTTCGTTACAAATATTCTTATGGTGATTTAAACTATATGTTGTTAAGTACTGGGTATCATAAAACTTGTTTATGATATTAAATACGCTGTTTTGAGTACAACTTTATCATTTGTAACACATTACCAATATTTTTAACCATAACGATATAGTTCTTGGTATAGTTAACAAGACCTAGTTCGGTGAATAATATTAATTACATGGTTTCAATTACATGAAGTTGTTTTCATATTAACTTAAAAGTTAATTTCTTATGTCAACAAGAACTATCTCGTCGTGATTGTCTGTATGATCGTAATAAAAACTTCGCGCTTCGCAACAGAAACTGAACCCATGGTCTTAGTCATCAAAAAAGCTGCCTCACTCTCGTCATTTCAGTTCAAACTGCGCCGCATAAAAGGTGGCGTGTAAAAATTTAATAGTGGTAAAGATTGTTAAAAATAAAATATGGATGAAGATATTGCTAAATTACTTAGGAACTGAAAGTATGACCTGCATTTCCAGGTAAGTCCATTTTGACACTAATTATAGGATTGAAATTTCACTAATTATAGGATCTTCGGCCTGATACGATCGATACAGTATGCAATCATCACCTGAAAATCATCATGAATGATCATCATCATCAGACTTTTTTATGTCCCTACGGGGGCACAGCCTTTCGTATGGCTAGCAACATTATTGGGAGAATTGGCCATAACTCACCACTCAGACCCAGCGCAGATTGGCGAATATTACAGGGTCCATGGAAAATAACGCGCTTTCCGGAGCGCGGAGAGCTCGAGATATTATTTTTGGTTACCCCTCCCACGAACGGCCAATGCGAAGTTGTTAGATTCTTTGATTTGGTAACATCTATATCAAGGTTGACAAAAACAATACACAGAAAATAAATATAACTCATTTCTTTCGTTTCAGTCAGTAAGCCAATGTTAGATTGGTTAAGGTTCTAATCCAGCCTATAAGGGACCGAGCAAACTTCAAAAATTTTGAAAACTGAAAAAAATGAAGAAGTGGAATGCTTAAAACCAGTAAGTAAATAAGTAATGTCTTATAAGTAGATGTCTCGTCAGAGTATAAGTCAATTATAAATCAGTTTTTGTAAATGGTCACTTGTGGCTGTCAAAAATAAGGAACATTTTCTTCATTTTCTTGCATAGGTATAAATGACACCATCTATCTAAATAAGAATTTTATAAAAACTAATTGCAACAAAAAATTACACATGTTTTTTACAAATTTCAGTTCAATTTGTATACCTGTTAAATGACTCACACAGACAATTTTTGAGTTTAAGCGATTTTTTTAATTTTATCTTATTTTTTCAGACTATAATCCTCTGAAAGAACTTTTGAAGAAAACGAATGAGGGACACCTCTTTGACAACAGTGGCAAATTAAATAATAACGGCAGAAGAAAAGTTTATATTGACGGATCAGTATTAAATTCAACGATTAAATTACCTAATAATACTGAGAAAATAAATGTGAATATCAAAATTTACGGGTTTCATTTATTATCACAAATATTGTTATATTGTGCGATTTTGTAAGTGTTATATTGTTTATAGTCAATAATAATTTACTGTAATTACGTTCTTTTCACAATTTGGTAAGTATTTACTGTGTTGTTGTGATGCGGTTGCTTCATGTAAAACGAATTGAGATAGTATGTTCTGTACATAGAAGGTATTGTGCCTTCTTAATTATGTTATATTATGTTTCATAATTATGTTATACTTACCTCAATCTTAATGAATTTAGAAGCAACATCGTCACACAACAAACAACACAGTTATTATTTACCTATTAGATTGTGAAAAGAACGTAAGCACAGTAAATAATTATTGACTATAAATAATATAACACTTACAAGATCACACTAGTACAGATTGCATATAAGTTTTAGTAGGCGTAACGCTAGTGTATAGTAATCTTAACTATACTATATAGTATAGTATATTATTTATTGTAGTTAATATAGCAATTGAACACTATTTATAGTAACAAAACTAATACGTGATGCATACGAGAATTTATAGTTCTTAAAATTAAATGGCGAGTAATAGTAGCTAACTATTTCATGTGCTTTAACTCTTCGTGCTGTTACAACAACCTAATGTTCTAGTGAAGTGTACCATGTAAAAAGTAGTGTGGACTTTTTATTCAACAAAAAATACTAAAATCACTATTGATTACTACTTTGACATTTTTTACACTTTACTAGATTACTAAGTTAGAATAACGTAAGTTCTGTATAATTCTAGTTTTAGTATATCGAACACAGAATTCTTGCTGTGTCGTTAACAATAAGAAAGTCTAGTTCCTATAATCGTTATTCTTGTAAACGCTGCAAGATTTTTTTCTCCGTGTAGTTATGCAAAAACGTCCCAATCCACAAAGTGGTCAAAATTGAGTTTCTATGCCCAAGCTAGATGTTTTGGGTCGTTCTATCAAGTGCTCAAGACATTGACTCTCTTAAGACTTTTTGCGTCGGGGGTTAAAAAAATACATGGAGGAAAAGAAGGTGGTGGAAAATCTTTGTGATTCTTATTTTTTGGGTCATTTTGATTGAGCTTAAAAGTTTCTGTGCATCCAACCCGCCATTTTTTGCGTTCGTCGCAACGTAAACAATAGAATATAAAAGGAATATAATTAAGCACACGAAAAAGTAACCGCCGTAGAAGTCACACAACACTTTGTTCCACACACATTATCATCCTCGACCTCTGCCGAGCGACTGAATGATGGGCGAATGTGTGGACACAAGCACGATCATCGGCACGCTTTTACATACCGACAAGTGGCCGATTACTCACGATCACAGGCCACTCATAGACAACTACGCTGTCCACACAATCGTGATTGCCTGTATTCGGCCATCATGGCCCATTGTGAAGAGGGGCCTAAAAATTATAAATGTTATTTGGAGTTTTTCTGATAACTAGAATTATATGGCCCCTCTTCACATTCGGCCAAGACGGCCGAAGACAGGCAAGCACGATAGTGTGGACGGCGTATTTGTCTATGAGTCACCATATTCGCCTGTACTCGTGAGTAATCCGCCGCTTGTCGGTACATCAAAGGAAATCGTGCCGATGTTCGTGCTCGCGTCCACACCATCGCCCGTCATTCAGTCGCTCGGAAGAGGTCGAGGATGATACATGAGTGTGGAACAAAGTGTTGTATGACTTATATGGCGGTACTTGTGTTACTTTTTCGTGTGCTTAATTATGTTCTTTTATATTCTATTGTTTACGTTGCGATGAACGCAAAAAAATGGCCCAGTGGATGCACAGAAACTTTTAAGCTCTATCAAAATGAGCCATGTAATTTTGAACCCAAAAAATAAAAATCACAAAGATTTTCCTCCATCTATTATTTTAACCCCCGATGCAAAAAGAGAGGTGTTATAAGTTTGACGTGCCTGTGAGTCAGTGTGTCTTTCTGTGGCACCGTAGCTCCTAAATGAATGGTCCGATTTTGATGCGATTTTTTTATTCGAAAGGTGACGTGATCGAGATTGTTCTTAGCTACAGTTCATGAAAATCTGTTCAGGTGTCTCAAAGTTATCAGCTCTTTATTGAACAATACTCAAGAAAATTTAATTTAGGTACCTAGCTAGATAGCTAGGTACTAAATTAAATTTTCTTGAGCTAGGTATCGGAATTAGGGTCCACAAGTAATTTAAAAAGATGGAAATAAAAATAAGAAAATTAAGGAATCTCCGACACATAAAAAATTGGTTTGATGTTAAAAGGCCGAGAGAAAAATATATATATATTTTATTTTTCCACGCTCACACCAATTATCTAGCCCGAAGTATGTATCATTAAGAACTTGTGTTACGGATACCAGATAAAGGACAATTTATTTTTAATATACATAATAATTCTAGATATTTTTATAAATAAATATATAAACAACCATGACTCGCAAAAAAATATTCGTGTTCGTCACACAAACACTTGCCGCTACCAGGATTCGAACCCGGACTGCTTGATGTGTAGCCAGCTATACTGACCACTCCACCACGACGGCGTCAAGTATTTTTTTTTGTGTCGGGGTTAAGTAATTAAATTTTTTAATTTTACATTTTTACAACTATTTTTTATGCACATTCTTATAATGATTAAATATAAGTACTGAGCAAATTGATAGCAGCAGCCGCTACGACTTCGACGTCCATCTTGAACGGACGACAGTGACGGGAATGAACACTCACGATTGTGTGGAGAGTAAGCCAAGATCGGGGCGAATATGCCCGAACATTTATTGGCCCGTCCTGGCCGAATGTGAAGAGGGGCCAATAAAGTTATTATAATTATTAATTTAATAATTATAATTATTAGTCGCAAAAAATTGGCAAATTTCTAAGGGCGTTACAGTAAAAATAAGTTTGGGAACTCCCGTAGTAAACTAACATATTATGCAAAAACTGTGCTATTCTGCCAATATTACATACATAGGTCGAATTCCTCCTTTTTATTTTGAAGTACCCTAGCTGTGCAAAACCTAGCTGTGCAAAAAGATGAGAAATAGTAGATTATTAATCAAGGGGATAAAGCAGTGTCTTCTGTCGCGGGTGACGATTTAAATCGCGAGCGTAACGAAGGACTCGAGGTTTACTCCCGAGCGTAGCGAGGGTGTTAAAAACTTAAATCCCTCGCTTCGCTCGTGATTTAAGACGAGTCCTGAGTGTAGCGAGGGATTTAAGACGAGTCCTGAGTGTATCGAGGGATTTAAGTTCACCCAAGACTAAGACAGCTTTATCACCGAGGAAAATACTCTACTTTTCGTACCATTTGCGAAAAAAATAACACAATAATAATATGAGATAAGCATTTATTAAAAATAATGACAATTAAAAGTAAAAGTTAAAATTTGAAACTTTGGTCCAATTATTGTTAGAGAGAGTTACAGTTACATTTCAGACTAATATTTTTTTGTCGGAAAAGCAAAGGCATCAAGCTCATACGGCCTCGTCGGTTGTCGTAATTTTATTTAATAATCAGTAATCCGGCAGTCCAATTACCGAACTATAGTAACCGGTAGCTAATTGTGCAACGGCAACGCGACTGCTACTAGTTGCGGTTGCTTTTTTGGTATTACGGTAACAAATCGCACAGTGGTCGCACTTAATGTGCATTTGCGACCAAAATGTATGGAAACCAGCGCCACTCGCAATTAAACGTATGTACAACTAATGACAACTATTATTGCGATTACTTTATGTCAAAGACTTTATGAAACTTTATGTCATCTTATTAACGTTATATTTTAGTTGTTTTTTAAATTAATTAACAATAATCTAACACAAATCACTATTCCATTATAGCTAAATAAACTAAACACCTCAATAATTGACCAAAGCAACTACAAACAATTACAATATGACTAGTTGCTAGATCATGGTCGCAATTGTTCTCACGTGGCTGTCAAAAAACGTTTCGTAATACCAAAATACAATCGGTCGCTGTGTTCCCAAGTGTTGACATTGCACTTTTAATTTGTTAAGTTGCCGCTTGGGGCGCTATCATTCGTATTACGTTCCGTAATACGAATTAAGGTTTTGCTAGCAATAATTGTACAATTATACAACTAGCGACTGTCACTTTAAGATCGCTAATAAGACTGCGGTAAGTATTCCAAATTTAAATCACATTCTCCCCCTAGAGGATGAATGAAACTCAGTACAATTTTCTTTCCCTGTTTTTTAACCAATAACAGATTAAAAATGACTATTGTTATGTTCGCTTTTTGTGGCATAGAATGTCACTTTTTTGAGCAAACAAGTGGTACGAAAAGTGTATTTATTTCTTTTTACTCATCGATAGCAACACTGCCACGTTGAGCAGCCGGCACATGTTGGTTTCTTCCTGCTAAGTATTATTTGCGCGGGCTTATTTACTCGTATATTCGCGGAATAGATAACAAGAATTGTTAAATAGGCAGGACGCGCGAAGATAAGATAGGTACTATCTCATCGGCTGGTCGTGGTGGCACTGTTTTTAAAAAGGTGAAGACCTTGATGAGGCTTTATCCTCTAGTCTGTAAGGCGAACCTCTTATAGGATTTCTAGTCGTTCATATTTATTTACTGACACTTTGAAAAATCACTACAAGTACGTACTATCGGGGAGTCAGGAACTTATAATTTTAAAAAATCGTTTGTAGTTCTTTTCGTTGACCTCGCCTTCTATTACAGTTGACCAAAAGAAAACCCTATTTTATACAATTCATTAAAAAAATGTCATTGTTTGAGTAAATTACAATCTGTAGGCTTATTCGCTAACTTTTTTTGACAGATGAAAGTGATAATCACTGGATGAATTAATATCCATTGCTGTATTACACGACACGCTATTAAGGAACTTGTCATGTAAAAACAGCAAAGGATAGGTATGTAATTCATAAAGCTTATGACATGTTCGCAGTTTCGATAAAGTTTCGAAATGGCGGTTATATCCAATGATTTTTGACAGTTCAAAGCGATAAATGGCTATATCATATCGAGTTTCGGTGGTCATGTTACGCGGGCAGATGTCTTTACGGCAAAGTTTGCTAAGGCAATTTTATAGCATCACACACCCCTAAAGTCTATTAGTCAATAGGCTAACAAAGGTGATAGTTTTCAGACTCCTCAATAGTACCTACCTACCTACTAAGCTACTGTATATTTGCGACCGGAGTCGGCCGCCAATAACACAAAGAGCTTTCTTATCTTTTGTTTACATCCACACAGATGGTCAGCAACTGTGGATACCCTTTTGTTTATTTTTAACTTAAAAGTTTTTGCTTAAAAGATATTGTAGGTATTGAAGGAGTAATGAAAATAGAATAATCCTAGAGCGTACACTGACAAAAAAATTTGAGGCAAAGTAATGTATTTATTACACATTTTTTAAATTTACCAGTGAATGAATAACTAGGTATGCAAATATTTTGAGCAATAATTTTGAATGAATATAAAGTATACATACGTGTCTGTATCTCTTTGCCTGTGTCTATAATGACTTCCGGATTTAAAGACGAAATTAGAGAGGTGCCTTCATAGTCGTTATAGGTAGGTAGGTACTTTCCTATTTGTAACTGTTTCAAAGTTTTATGAAATTTTAATTAAATAAATAACGAATATTGACGTATAAATCGATCGATCATAAAGACTAGAATTATAGTTACTTACAAGGGTTATGATATGAATTATTAAATAAATTTAGCAATTACGTTATATCGTTAAAAGTAAAAATATATTAAAGAAATACTTCATCAAAGATAAATATCTGATCTAGTGGTCGATTACACATCCAATATGAATAAATAATACTACTTATGTTATACTAAGAGTAACCTGTTAGGCTAACTAATAATCTTTAATTTTAAGATTCTGCCTAAAAATGTAAAATTAGTGAAGTTTTTTATGCATTACACCAGTCTTTCTCAAAGTGGGCGATAACGCCCCCCTGTGGGCGTTGGTGACCTAGAGGGGGGCGTTAAGGTACCCAGAAAAAAATAGGGGGCGTTGGCGTAGGGGGCGTTTTTAAGTATTTTAAAATTCACTAATATTAAAACCTACCTACTACTCAATATCGAATAATCAGTGTATATTTCTGCCCTGTATGATGGTATAAAAACTTAAAATACTTAACATAGATTTCGCAGGTTAGGCCGTACGCCCGCCGTACGCAACAAGTTTTGTTAAATAAACGAGATTGTTCGTGTTTGTGTAATTAAAGTAATGAAATTGTGGTTTTTAAGTTTTAGGAGTGTATAAAAAATTGGGGGCGCTGAAAATAATTGATTTTTATAAGGGGGCGGTAAAAAAATAAGTTTGATAATCTCTGCATTACACCGTCGCGTCGCCAAATTCGTTTTATATTTCATCCACTTGTAAACAATCGAGTCCGATTTCGGGTATCACGGCATGTGGGTTCATCTCAAGTGTCAAGTTTCCGTAACACAAGTGCGACCGATTGTTGGAATTTAGACGGGTATAATCATTGAGTTATAAAGTAAAAGTAGGTACTGAGAGCGTCTAGTTAGCTACTAAACAAAAAATCGGGAGTGGTCTCCCCTTGACTTTCTCGTATACCGGAAACGACTCAAAAGTTGATAGAAACCTTATATTTTGATGTCATACATGCATGTTAAATTTTGGTCACCCATCCGAGTACCGACCGCGCACTTGGTTGCTTAGCTTTCGTGATAGACGACTCAAAAGTTGATAGAAACCTTATATTTTGATGCCATACATGCATGTTAAATTTGGTTGCAATAAGTTAAAGCATACTCTAGTTATCGTGCTAACGCACAGACACACACACAGACATAATTCCAAAAACGGTATTTTTGGACTCAGGGAGGTCCAAAACGTATAAATCCGTCAAAATCTCGAGGGCGATTTTTTTGACGATTACAAGACTTCCTCTATAGTCTATACTACGGTTATACGATGAAAAACGGGGACGGGGTGTGACAACACAAAGTATAGTGCACAGTCTGCATGCGGCACCTATTACGTGGAAAGAGGTTGATTGTTGAGATTTTAATCTTAAAAATAAAAGAAGAAACTGACTGACGTATCAACGCCCAGACCAAACCGCGGGCTACTAGAGATTCCAAATTTGGCACGTAGATTCCATAAGAGGTCTAGGGGTGCCACTAAGAAATGAATTTTAAAAATTCACCGAATGAGGTGGTGAAACGAGGGTGCAAAGTTTGTATGGAAATCCGTAATAAAAATTGCTACATGGCCTTTCGGTTAAAAATTAAGAAAGAGGTATTATGTATTTAAATTTTTGTCAAAATTCAACCCCTAAGTAAGGGTATAAAATAGGGGTGAAGGTTTATCTATGTAAATGCTTCATTTTGAAATTAAAATCCATCAAAATGGTAAGTACTTATATGGTCTTTCGGTTAAAAAAATAAGAAAGACGTAAGTAGGTATTTAAGAATTTCTCGAAATATAGTTAATATAATTATGTATCTACAGGTACAAATCAGATTTCTTGAAATTCTAATTGAAGGGTAGAAAATAGGGGATGAAAGTCGTCATTGGTTTTAAGTCCACATATTATTTTCGTACATCACCGCCCCCATTGTTATTCGAAATATTAATAATATATGTATATAAACATAATTACCAGCAGAAGGAGCAGAGTAAAGATAACTGGTGGGTGCGCGTGGTAGTGGTATGCTTGATGGTAGTGAGGACTGAATTCAGGCAGTGTGGACATGTCGTCACACTCTGCTCTGGGCCCAGCAATAACGATCCCTGAAACTAAGGAAATCGTTTTTTTATGGTATTCGACTATCAGACAAGCATATAGCCTGCCTGGTGTAAGCAGTCACTGTAGCCTATAGACTGCCAATCCTTCCCTACTCTGTGGAGGTCTAGCAACTACTCACCAACAGTAATAATATATATATTTCAACTCTTACAGCAATTATCTAGCCCAAAGTATCATTAAGAACTTGTGTTATGGATACGACATTTTTATAATTACATAATTAAATATCTATATTTTTTATTACTTTAATATTTTTAAAGATTTTAATTTCATGTATATTCCCCATTATGACGATTTAAAATAACTTGAGTCAGAAGTAATTTAAATGAAGAACTTTTTGATACTACTCTGTCCAGAAAGGCATGTATTTAACGCGGCCGGCGACATAAATTATTCTGTATTTGTGCCTAAAAAAATTAAAAGCCGATAGCAAAATAGGTTGGCAGCTACAGTGAAGGATAATTTTAAGTAGAATGTAGCAGCTTGATAATCAGTTTTAAGATTTGATTTATTTTAAACTGACATTGATTCCCAAAAACAGTGCACTCACAAAAAATAGCCCTAACCTACCAATCACAGAAACAAAATATACTTAGGTAACTTGTATTGAATCCTGTTGCCAATAATACATGGATGTTATCCCACTTTATAGTCCCCATGTCATTATTTATAGTATCTCGCGAATAATTTCATTGGTCTATTTAATATGTTTGTTACCTTTAAAGTAGCAGCCATTATTTATTTTTTTATAAATCCTTGCATTTGGAAGCTCAGGTTATATAATTATTGCTAAAATATTTATCGCTGCCGTAACTGCTATGCTGCTATAAGTTATTTTTTACTAATAATAAAGTAGATGCTCTTTAAGTTGTTAGTCGCCTCGAAAATAATTAGCCTCAAGAAAGGACTTCGTAAGTAAGAGAAGAAACGGCGAAAGAAAGCTTACAATTTCGTGATGATTTCAAAACATAATTACAGTTCAATAAACAGTATCAATATAATTAAAAACTTATTAAACATAAAGCACCCCTCTGTTTTCATCGGGGGTAAAAATAGTAGAATGAGACTTACCCCTTTGTAGACAATCATTGGCGGTGGCGAAGCCGATGCTTCTGGGGCCACAGTGATTGCCTTCTGAAACCAATAAACAAATTGTTAGACCAAGGATTTCATATTGGTTTTTCAAGGACCAGTTTAGTTTAGACACGTGATAGCTAGTGGGGTGCACTATCTCGCACACTAGCTACTTATACAGAATTTTTCAAGTGGGCCTTCATGGCCTAATCCTAAACTATAAGGAATATCGAAAAATGCTCATTAGGAATCGCGAGCCCGCTTTGATGAAAACAAGCATCATTGGATTTTTGAAAAATCAATAATCCTAGCCAGGAATCGAACCCAATAATTTTAAAAAAAAAACAGCCTGTATTTATTACACCATTTGATAGTGTTCTTAATAAGGATTGATTTCTGGGAAGTAATGACATACGGGAAACTAATGGAAAATGTTAAATTTTAATAAAATATTCCTTGTTCCACCTTGGTTGATGCGATAATCAAAGCCATGATCATTATTTTATCAATCAATCCAATGATGCAGTTTTTGTTTTCATCAAAATCTGGCTCGCGACTCTTTTGAGCATTTTTCAATATTCCTTATAGTTTAAGATTTGGCCCTAAGGGCCCAGTTGAAAAATTCACCTGTATATATTAAACAAGCGCTCTGCCCGCGACTACGTCCGCGTATAGCATTGCCATCCGTCCGGATAAAGTCGGACAGTGTTTAGGCTTTTCGATCCCCCTGTCCGGCCCAATTTGACTGCGTCCGGCCTGTCCGGCTTTTGTTAGGTTTTTATCTTTTAACGCAAGCAAGCCGCACACACACTTCACTCTACTCGAGTTCGCCCGTTGTCGAACATACATGTGCTTTATTTGAACTTTTAGTCAAAAATCCTTTTTTTGGCATCCTTCCGGCATTGAGACTATTTGAGACCCTTAAGTCCGGCTGGTAAGTCTGGTTTCCTGATTTGTAGAGATGACAACGTCCCACGGCAACAATGCAAAGCTCGACCAATGTTGGTCTGAGATGCAAAAAACGACACGAGTGTGGACTCGAGCGTGCGCGACGTTGCCGCTCCGTCAAACAATGTTTCGTTTCATAGTTTTGTATGAGTGAAAAGCGTACGTACACCTAGCGTTTAATGAAGATTGTCTACTTATGCTGTTGATTGTACCATTCGTTCGTACCACGTTCGTACCCACCCAAGAATTGAACTTACCTGGGTATACGGCGGACTCGGTTCCATGTCCAGAGAATCCATCTGCTAAAATTAAAGTGGTTAGTAATAATAACAACAATTATTATAAAAGTATACTCAATACCAATACATTGATAATTATTATGGGTAATAATTATCAATGTATTGGTATTAAGTTCCCATGCTATTATAATACGCGAAAACAACTAATATCGAGATAATTATGTATTTAAGTAGGTAGGTAGGTACAATTATTCTGGTATTATACACTTTGTAAAAAAATGGACAATAGGTAAGGTAATTTTATTGGTGGATCTTGCTGACAGATATCTTGCTGGATGAATTTATTTTTTAAATAATATATTAATAAAATATCATTTGTTGCAATTTCCGATCTCTATTTTGAAATCACAACAAAACAAAACTTCAAATAAATTTAATATATGTGACAAGCAACTTTTTTTTAAAAAAAGGTCTCGCAATTATTTCTACAGTTTTCTAAGCAATATCTCTAGTAAGTAGACCTACGAAATATTTTTGTCATATAAAACTACGACTACACTAGTTAGCTTGAAGTAAGTAGGTTCAGTCAACAAACAGCAGATCAGGCAGGCTACTAGGTACCATTGATATTTCTTCAATAGACGAAACTTGAACAACTAACAAAACGTACCCAGCTTGTAGCAAATTGAGACATATACCATTCGAAAGATCCATAAAAATACATATAAATATTTTGTAAAACGACAACTCTGTTAGTCATGGGAGAAAAAAGTTATTGGACTTTGAAATATTATGCCGAAATCCCTTTGTTAATTCTCCCCATGCGCCATTCAGCAGTCGTGTTTTCGCCATTTTTCAGTTTATGAAACAAAACAATATTTTCGCTAGTCTTTGCTCCGTATTAGGAGTAATTGGCTCTTAGCTTGATCATAGCTCCGTAATAGGGAAATTCAACAATTTTAATATCTTTAGCTGTTATGTATTTATAGAGCCAATCAATCCACACAAAAGCACCCTGTCTCCCATTCTATTTTATAAACTACTCTCCTGACCATTTAACCGATTTTGTTAGAAGTAATATAGCAATGTATACATATTTATTATTTCTAAAGGCAAAAGCTAGTTTTATTGATTATTTTCCGCAACATATTTTATGACACATACATACAGACACGCATTGTATGCTCCCAAGCAAAATAAAATTATCTTACGCTAATTGTGGAAATTGTACATTGTTTCGTTCTGCATCAGTCATTGAAGTGGACCCCGCTTGTTTGTCTACTGACATTTTCTGCGACTCTATAATTACCCAGTCTATTTAGCATGTTTCTTCTTTGAGCTTTTATCTCTACTATACAGATAATAAAGTAACCCTAGCTTGCCTTTAGAAATAATAAAGATAATATAAATATTGCTATGTTAATCAGACTTAATCGTTTAAAATAGGATGTGGTGCGAGACAGGATGAGTTATCGTCACCCACACTATTCTATCTCCATGTGTATTGATTGGCTCTATAAAGACATATAGAGATATTAAAAGGTAATTTTTTCCCAATACGGGGCTATAATCAGGGTAAGAGCCATTTACGGTGGTAGTCGGTCCCTAATACGGAGCATGGACTAGTCAAAATACTATTTTGTTTCATTTTCTGGAATAACAACACTGAAAAATAGCGAAAACACGACTGGGAGAATTTACAAAGGGATTTCGTAATATTTTAAAGTAAAATAACTATTTTCTACCATGAGTAACTGAGTTGTCGCCATATAAAATATTTATGTACTTATATTTAAAGATCTTTCGAATGGTATAGGTCCCAATTTGCTACAAAGTGGATACAGGTCTCATACATAATAACCGGTTGTTCTTTGATCGCGGTACACACAAATAAGCTAGAAAACTTAAAGAAATTTGACAGTTTTAGGTAGCCTGATCTGCTGTCGTCTGTACTATCGCGGTCTCCCTAATCTTCCACCTTAGCCTGTTGACCAATAGAATTCTGAGTGAAGATCCCAGAGTGATGCAATACAATTGCCTTAGCAAACATTACCGTAAAACATCTGGTTGTAATTTGTTAAAACAATAACCGTTTTTTATAAATTGCAACCAGGTGCCTAACAGAACAAAAGTTGGTGTTCTATTGGTAAACAGTAATAGAACGCAGGGTCAACAGAAAGGGCTCGCTTCAAACGATTTTTTTTTTAACTGGAAAGTTTAGCAAGACCCTGATAGTACCAACATACATTGAGGGAGACAAAAACATGCAACATCAAGGAACGCCGAAGCAGGATGACTGGAGACTCATGTCATAAAGCTACCTTCAACGGTTTATTATTTGAAGTACATAGGTATCTGTAATTAACACATGGCACCTATTATGGATTATGCAAATTATGGGAAATCAGGCACAGAAACACCATTTATTACGACATAAATTACCTGGATTGACGAAGGTTGACATAGAGGGTAAGTGTCCTCATTCATTATTCCTAAAATATAGAGAAATAATTAATTCAATTAACTTTAACAATTTGGTAATAAAAGGCCTACAAGGTACTCAGCCCACAGATATATTCTGACGCCGTCTTGGTGGAGTCAAGTGGTCAGTATAGCTGCCTATGCCTACACATCAAGCGGTCCGGGTTCGAGTCCTAGCGGCAAATATTTGTGTGACGAACACGAGTATTTGTTGACGAGTCATGGTTGTTTATATATTTATTTAAGTTTATTTATAAAAATATCTAAAAATATTATGTATATTAAAAATGTGCGTTATCTAGTATCCATAACACATACTTACTTTGGGCTAGATAATTGGTGTGAGCGTGGAAATATATTGAAATGAAATGAAAAATATCTTTATTTAAATGGACTTTGCTAAGTACTTTTAAATCGTCAAAAGCTCTACAACCATTTCGGGACGAATATTTATATGCTGAAATGGATAAGAAATGGCGAAAGAAACTCCACAGCTTACAATTTCGTAATGATTTTCATATTAGAGATTTGCCTGTTAACAACAGGCAAATCTCTAATATTCTTCGGAAGCTTATTGTAAAAATGTATGCATTGGCCAACAAAGGAATTGTTTATTCTGTGGAGACGGGTTTTACAGATCGTGTTTCTTCCTAGTATTTACATTGTGCGTATGGCATTTCTCAGAAAAATGCATAATGTTTTTCTTTACATACATATAGTAAGTTTTACCAGTATATATTGTGAAGACACAGTTAGAATATTTATTATTATTATTATTAAGTATATTAAATCTGTGACTCAGCCTTTACAGACATTATTCCCATATAAATAGTGGTGTAATCTGCTTACACTTTCATAATAAATATTAATCCAATTCAGATTCAGTACTCAGCCATAAGTGTTTGATTACTAGATTTGTAGAACAGGGTGAATAGTCCATAAGATACATATTAATTTAAACTTAACCCTTAGAAGATGAAATGTCTACTTTACCACTAATCAGCCGCGTATAAATGTTAGTGACTGGGGACGACTAAGGAGCTACATGTCCAATAGTCGGCCGTTAGTCGTGTTGCGTAAAATTGAATCTTAAAATCTTTTAATAGGTTACATTGTTGTGTAGGCAGAATAGAATAGAACAGAATATAATTTATTACACTTGAATAGAACTAAATAGGATAGAATAATCTTCATTGGTAAAATCTAAAGTAGGTAAAAATATTGTATTCTTAAATTTTCTGTAAACCTCTGATTGGTAGTGTTAATTAGTTAAGAATAAAATAAAATAATACAGCTTGTAATCCACGGGAGCCACTGCCGACAAACTGTTACACAGTTTGGCAGACTGTAGAAATTGTAAACTCAGTGTATTATTTTGTGATAATAAATGAAAAAAAAAAACATCTGGGTATATCATGTTAATTTTAGAATGAACATTGTATTAGAATGTCTATTCAAAAAGACCACACCTGCAATAACCACCCACGTAAATTTATAGCTAAGATAAGAACCATCTCGGTCACCTCAGCTTTCAAACAAAAAAAACGCATTATAATCGGTCCATCCGTTTAGGAGCTACAGCCACAGACGAACACACAGATACACAGACATACACGTCAAACTGATAACAGTCCTTGTTTGCATCAGAGGTTAAAAAGAGCAATTGATACAGGCTATACCGGAAGAAGATTTATAGGATCTTACCGGACGAAGGGTGCTGTCGAAAAACAGCAGTCGTTCCCAAGGAAAGTTGGTGTCAGGCATGCAGTCGGTCGTAACAATTTAATGCCAAATCCTATAGAAGTATTGTCAATATTCTATTATGCACCGACCCCAAATAAGTTGGGAGCAAGGTAGGATATTGGCATGGATATTGCCATGTGATGCCGGAAGAGTAGAATAGTATCACCCCATATCCTCCAACGGGTGTCGTAGAAAGCGACTAATGGATCAGAAAAGGGGTATTGACGACCTTCTACTCCGTCCACCAATCCGCATTGGGCAAGCGTGGTGTACTACTGCCTAAGCCTCCTTAAAATCATAGCAGAAAAGATGAAGAAGTCACGATCCTCCTCACTGAGAAAAGCGATGCGAGGAGGATGCGAAACCTTCAAGAGGCTGAGTACCTACAGGGTAATTCATGGCCAGCTTCTGTAGAAATGAAGCTGACTACTGGTGAAAAGTCCGATATTTTGTTTAGTGCTGCTTTACTCTATAATTTATGAGAAAGGATATTTTTCTGTGAATGAATGTTGCCTTTAATTTTTAAAATACAGTAGAATATAATTTCATTTCTTACTAAAAGGCTTACTACTGGGTGTTTTACCCTAATTCGGTTGAATATTATTTTGATTGGGTGTATTTAGGACCAAATGTTCCTCTGAACATTTACATTGCACATACCTATCTATCTAATCTAGTACCTAAGCAATTATATTTCCACACTCACCAATAATAGCCCATAAGATAGTTTCAGAATTTGTGACGATAATGGACAGAACCTCAGGACAGTACCTAACTAAACAATTATACTTTTTAGATTTTATGGGTACCTACTTACTTATATAGCTATGAATGAATAGGTGCTTACCTAATTTTATCCAGTTTAAGCAAATTTACTTATAATATACAGGTGTCTCAAAAAATAGTGTAAAGCTAAAGCCCAGAGTTAGAGTATCCCTACACAAAACCAACTATGATTTTTTGTTGTAAAAAAATCATAACTCGAAATCGAGTTAAGATTTTTTTTTTAAATTAGTAGTTTCTGTCTTTCAACACATTTCTGTGCATAATGATGTGAAAAACATAGATGCAGCCTTGATTTTTTCTCACATAGCTGAATATATGACTAGTCAAAACAAAGTTATAACTTTTCTTCTCGGATGTAAATACAGTGCAACAAAAAATAGTAACAAACAAAAAAGCGTTTCTAAATAATTTAGCTTAAAAAATATATAATAAAAGAAACAAATTTTCTTTCAATCTCATTTCAAAAACATGTCCGTTTTATCATCAATCTACCATTAAAAAATCATCGAGTTTGTTGCACTGTGTTTACATCTGAGGAGAACAGTGATGACTTTATTTGGCTAGTGATGTATTCAGGCTTTGTGGAGAAAAAAAATCAAGTCTGTAGTATCTAGGTATGTTTACAAGCTCATAAAACACAAAAATGTCTTGAAGGTCAGAGAGTGACTACTAAAAAAAATCATAACTCGAAAACTACATAAAATCGTAGAACATACCTACATAGGGGTTATTCGGGCTTGTCTAGGGCACGGTAATATTATCTATCAGTATTCTATCTTCATACAAACGGTCGGAAAGCGCGTCATGCTACGCGCCTCGAGTTCGCGGGGCACCCGGTGGGCATCCAGTCGCGAATGCGCCGCAGCGACTACCGAACGGTGTGAATTGTTTTTTAAGCAGTGCATAAACGTGCGATTTGTATTGTGAATATTTGATTGAATTAAGTAGATACCTACATAATTCAAAATGGCAAAGAGCAATATTTTTTATGTACCTATCTACTAGTACGTAATTTGTTTTTAATATTTAGGTATTTCAATTTTTCCATCGGGCAAAATCTGGAATAATATATAAATAAGTGGATAGGGTGAAAAAAGACACAAACAAGTAACCTACCTACGCTCGCGTTAAAAACAAAACTACATAATACGTAGGTAGGTAGTTTCCTAGACTAGGCTATCTACTTACTTATGTACCAACATATAACTTAACTACATATATGATTAAATATGATGAAATATCATTATGAAATAATTTACGAGAGTAATAAATGGTAGGTATAATAGTGATCGGATTTTTTTGGTGTATACTGGCAGGTTGTTAGGTAATTTGGAAAAGAGACGGATTGTTGACAGGAATTGATAGATGGAAAATTATAAAATAGGGATATTTGTGCGGAGTTTAAAAAACAATATTTTGTTTGTTGATAATAATATGTAATTTCTTGAAAATAAAAGTGTTTCAGTGACAATATAGTACCTACGTCTCAGTCAAGGCGTAAATATTTTTGTCTCAAATCTACAATTTTTTTTTATTAAATATTACCTAAAAACATGTATTTTATTTAACACTTCCTATTTCATTCACAACATATTTTTTTTAATAAGTAAGTTTACAATCATAGAACAAGAAATGTAGAAATTAAATATAAAGTAAATAGTAGGTATATAATGTGTGTATGTTAGTTTTAGTTAACGTTTCTTTTCTTTATGTAGGTATGTGTTGTTATAGTTTATTAATAATTAGGTAATATCGTGCTCTGTGAAGGCCAATAAATTTATTTTATTTTTCTCAAATTAAAATACTGTAGGCGGGCAGCCCTTCCGTGTGTTTACGCCCCGCTCGGCCGTAGTGGCCGTAGCCAGTTATTTCAAGGACAGGGCCGAGTCAAAATACTGCATAGATAATATTACCGTGTCTAGGGCTACTCTATCTCTGGGCTTCAATCAGCTCTACACTATTTTTTGGGACCTGTATGTATTTTAGGTATTTTTCTTTTTCTGAGAATAAAAGTTTTCGACACCTGTATATTAACTAGGTATAGAATTGTATTGCTTATATTCTAAGCACTCTAGCTCCAACAATGTGCATCACTATAGTATTGTAAGTTTTAAAGAAAATAAACATTTTTCATTTTCATATTAATTCCTGTTAAAACATATTTTTGTGTTGTGTTAAAAGTGCTATTAAAATTGTCATTAAGTAGGCGGTAAGTACATTTTAGGTATTTTTCTTTTTCTGAGAATTAAAGTTTTCTTTAGTTTCGTTCAATCAGAACTAAACTAAATGCTGGTGGCTGCAGATGGTGTTCCCGGCCTCACCTGGTTTTTTAAGAAGGCAAGAACCTTGGTGGGTCATCTAGCCTGTAAACTACTCCCTAGACTAGAGGATTTCTATTCTAGTCAACGAGCATCTGATCTCTCTCTCCCTCTACATCTACAACGATTTAGTCTCCCCGTTACAGTCCGTCGGAAGAAAGTAGGTAGGTAAGTACTTACTAAAAAGGATAATTTTGTATGGTTCTTTTGGTTTTAGGAAAACTAAAGAACCATCCAAAATTCACCAGAAAATGTAGTTTTTAGTTGCTCTTTGCTCACCAGCTTATCGCTATAACTCGGTCGTTAATGACCACATACCTACACGTAAGTAAGGACTCCTTGATAGCATATCAAGGAGTTTGGAACCTCACCACGTTATATAGATACCTAGGTACTAAGTACCTACCTACCTACACTGTGGCAAACTTTGCCGTAAAGGCAATTTATTAAAACAATGGCTATAACTAACACAATGACCTTGTTTTAAATGAATTGCAACCAGACAGACGTCTTACAGAATAAAATAGGGTCTCTTATTGTTAAACTATAGTAAAGGTCTGAGAGTAAAGGCAAACAACAAAAAGGACTCGCTTCAATCAAACGATATTTTTTTTAACATAAAAAAAATATATTAAGTAAGTAAGTATAAGTAATGAATAATGCATACTATTGTGTTTAATCAATCAATATCAGGTTACCTAGGTCCGGTACTCTAAATAGTAGTTAAGTAGGTACAGAAGGTACCCTACCTAGGTACTTACCTACAATGTTTATGTGTTCGTTAGCGAACCGGCAAATAACCTACCAAATCGCAAACAAAAAAAAAATTATCATAGATATTATCAGCACTAACTAAAAACATGCATGCACAGAACTAACCCCGCTAATAGTTAAAGCTAAGTACCTATTTCAGTAAATACAGATATAATTAATTATTTTGAAATTTAACGTTAAGCATATTATGAGCCACAACACTAACATTACCGTGGACACACCTAAAAAATAAATAAGTACAATAAAGTAGATTACTTACTTGCAACTGGTGAATTTCACTAAACTCTTGGGTTTATAAAATTAAGTTCTTTACTCGCGAAACACGCAATAACACTCGTTATTCAAACAAGGATACAAACTAACTTAATGACATTGAATTATGAAATGAATGACGACGAGACAGACAAGACAAGCAAGTCGTACGCAACGACCGAAAAAAGCTCGTTTCGTCCGTCGACCGTTATCGCTATCGCATCCGCCCGTCTCACTCACTCAACCCTTCAACGTGCAAAACAGGCACACACTCATGCATGTAATGTTCACTACAACTTCGTACGATCGCTGGATTGGTCATTGGGATTGGTTGGTGCATCCAAATAATCCAACCATTCAGCGAGAGCGTGAGAATCTACACAGAAAGTACCGTGTTGGAGTTACCAACAACAAAAAAATATCCATCACATTTTGTTATTTTCCCCATTTATGAAAAAAAACAGAAAATTAATCCCTACTTCCCTACTATAATATTATAAATGCGAAAGTAACTCTGTCTGTCTGTTTTTCTGTCTGTCTGTCTTTCTGTCTGTCTGTCTGTCTGTTAAGCTTTCACGTCTGAAACACTGGACGGATTTTGATGAAATTTGGTACAAATATAGATTAGATCTCGGGGAAGGACATAGGCTACTTTTTATCTCGAAAAAAAGGTTGAATGGGTTGAAATAGGGGATGAAAGTTTGTATGGAAGTTCGTAATTTTTGAAGATAGAACCATGAAACTTTGAATTTAGGCACTTAATAAGACAGAAAGAAATATTTGTTCTAAGATTTTTGAAATTTTGGCCTGTATGGGGGTGAAATAGTGGATGAAAGTTTGTATGGGAGTTCGTCATTGTTAAAGATAAAACCATGAAACTTTGAATTTAGACACTTGATAAAAATAAATAAATATTTCTTCTAGGTTTTTGTAATATTAACCCATGTGGGGATGAAAGTTCGTAAGGACGTCAAAATAAAGTTACGCATTCAGGTCTAACACCCAACCCGATTATGATGAAATTTGGTACAAAAATAGATCCAAGATGGCGATGTGACTTTTTAACATTGTCAATATAGATATCGTGTTCGTGGTTTATGGAGGTCCGGATTACGAATAAAACATCTATTTCGAGATCCAAGATAGCGGACGCGACTTTTTGACAAGATGTCAATATGGGTATCGTTTTCGTGGTTTTTGGGGATTCTGACTCCGAATGAAACATCGATATTGAGATCCAAGATGGTGGACGTGACTTTTTAACTTTATAGGAATATGGGTATCATTTTCGAGGGTTTCGGGGGTCACAATTCCAAATACATCATTAATTTTTAGATCCAAGATGGCGGACGCTACTTTTTAACTTGATCAATCTGGGTATCATTTTTGTAGTTTTCGGGTGTCTCAAAATGGATGATGTATTCGGAATCAGGATTCAGAATACACCATCCATTTTGAGATCCAAGATGGTGGACGCGACTTTTTAACTGAATCACTTTCACGATCTATACCTGAACCGATTTTGATGAAATTTTAAAAATAGACTAAACCTCGAAATGGAATAAAAGCTACCTTTTTTTTATAAAAAAGGGAATGAAGGGGTTGAAATATGAGATGAAATTTTTTATGGGATTGCTCATTACCAAAGACAAAACCATGAATTTTTTAATGGCACGCGATAAGAAATAAGCAAATATTTTTTCTAGCGTTTTTGAAATATTGACCCATGTGGGGATGAAAGGTTGCATGTAAGTTAGCAAACGATGGAAAAACATAAAATGATAGATTGTAAAAATCCCATTTACAGTTGTGTACGGCAGTTTGTATGTGTATTTTTTGCAAAATAAGTACCTACCTACACAAAAAAATAAAATGCTGCCTTAAGTAACTATTCCACGCGGACGAAGTCGCGGGCAAAAGCTAGTATTAAATAAGTAGGTAATAAAAATGCATTTATGTCATTTTTATTTTAAAGCAGGTATATTTAAAACATGCAATATTTTATTTTCATTGCAACAACGATTCAAAAGTAGATTCCAATTCCAAACAAATTAGTTTGGGTTTGTGTTGTTTACCTATGTTAGGTACCCTGAGTAGGTAGGTGATGTTGTATTTTATAAATTGTTCTGAGTATGTATCTCGAATCGAATATAATTCTGCAATACATTTATTATCAAAGCTGTGTGCGCCCGTGACTTCGTTCGCGTGGATGCGATGTTATATAGTCTAAAGCTAAAGCCTTCCTCGATAAATGAATTAGAAACACAAAAATATTTTTTCAATTTGAATTCGTAGTTACTGAGATCAGCGCGTTCAACCCTGGTTCAACCAAACGAACAAGCTCTTCAAATATTGTGTACCTACTAATTACACGACTGATTTGATACATCAAAATGAATAATAACATCTGGAGTTCTCCAACATATGAATAGGCGATTAGTATTTAACCGCCGGTTTTTGAAGTTTTATTGTAGGTACTTACCTAGTTACTTACCTACACCAGAAATGTCAAAAATAACTTTGATCGCTTGTTTTACGTATTGGTGAACGAATTCAAGCCTAAAAATGATAAATGAAAATCTAACCTAGCAAGTCTAGCAAGTCTAGCAACACTAGCCCACGTTGCCGCACCGCATGGACACAAACACACGGCCGGAATACAAATTAAACAAAACAGGCCAGGGGTGGGGGGAGGGGGGCTTTTGCCCAGAGAGCGGTGAAATGGCTAGATGGGCCCCCGTTGACGGGGCCACGATTCGTTTATCAGGGAGAAAAATTAATTAGAAAAAAAATACCGAACCTCCCATACTTCGGTATTTTTGTCATACCGAACACCGAACACAGTGCTAAAATACCGAACGGTTCAGTAAAATACCGAATAATCGTGAGTAAAATAATTAAGAAGTAAAATAATCGTGAGTGTGTACGTGAGCGAGGCCTGAGCCGCGCGGCCACACGGAGCCGCGCGGCCGGCCTCGCCTGACCCGGCGGTTGTCGGTCTACTTCAAAGAAAGCCGCGCGGCTCTGGGAGGTGAGGACGGGCCGCGCGGCCGATCAGTGCGCTAGTGACAGCCGCTACATCGAGTTGTGTGTCTTTCGCGTCAAAATGGAGTGGACCGACGATAAAACTCTTTTATTAATTGATTTATACAGAGAGCGCCTTTATTATAGGACTGTCGGAATTATTTTAATACAAATAAAAACAAAAGAAACGATGCGCTAATCGAGATCGCTACAATCTAAATATGTTAAGCGCCTACCTTGGCTGACTGTATTTCCATAGAAGCGCCTATAATGGGTAATGTGATTTTATGTGATAATTAATGGCTGTGTGATTATGGATCTTCTTATCAACTTGACCTTTGCCTACTTCTAGAATTGTAGCGATCTCGATCAGCGCATCGTTTCTTTTGTTTTTATTTTTATAAAATCTAAGTGGAAATTAAGTATATTTTATTGAAAATGAATAGGCCTACTAAGCGCTCATTAAAACTTAACGGAAACTTTAACTAAAACGTTTCTTTTTGTTATTAATGATTTGTTCAAAAAGAGTCGAATTTATATAGATACAATTTATACGGGCCATCTCTGATCGTGACGTACCTAAAAATAGAATCATTAAAATCGAGTCATAATACTCATAATTGACGGAGTAATCAGGTAACAAACACACAAAAAACAGACGAATAGAGAACTTCCTCTTTTTTTTAAGTCGGTTAACAAATAATATAACGTATCAGCCCCATAGCTCATTACAAATGCCCACATTCATGAATGGTATAGTTTTAATGAACTATGAAGCATTAAAACTTGAAGAGAACCTAGTTATTTAACTTAAGTTCAAAATAATTTGTCATAGATTTTGTGTTGACTATTGGACCTACTAACTGAAATTTCACTATTACATATTAGGTAATAGCAAGTTCAAAAAAAATTGTCATTATTTTTGTGTTCGTGGATGATATCATTATTTAATCCCCAATGAAATTACCATTTCAACAAAAAAATACTCATCCAATTTCAGTATAATTTATACGGGACCACCTCTGAAGTATGACCTTCCTAAGGAAAAAAGAATCACCAAAATCGATTCATAATTGACGGAGTAATCGCGAAACATACATACAAAGAAAAAACATTCAGTCGAATAGAGAACCTCCTCTTTTTTTGAAGTCGGTTAAAAATAAAAACAAAAGAAACAATGCGCTGATAGAGATTGCTACAATTCTTGAAGTAGACAAAGGTCAAGTCGATAAGAAGATTCACAATCTTCTAAGTCACGTCTTCTTCTTCGTACATCTCGAAAACAGCTGCGCATGGCGGGCCGCGAGGCTCTTTATAGTGAGGACGCGTTGCAATAAAACAAATAAGCCTCGCGAGGCCGGGCCGCGCGGCCCCATAAAGCCGCGCGGCTCTAGTGGGGACGCTGCTTTAGATATTTAAATTGTATGGACGACTTAGTACAACAATATAAAGTGATTTATGATACAAAATGTGAAGAATACAGAGATCAGTCCATTTGATCAGCTGTTTGGGAAGAGATTTTATGTCCTTTTCAATTGAGGAATGAACGTAGGTACTCGAATTGTGTCTTGGACAATCTAAAATACTGATGAAATATTTCAACATCGTTCTCAATCTCCCAATTACATCTGCTCTTTCTTTCTTTTTTTAGAAGATTTGCCAGCACTTAAAACTGAATATCTTCTTCAAAATCCGAATCTGAATCTGAGGGTTAATGGAAAAACTTTGCGAATGTGTATACTCTCCGAGACCTACGAAAGTACCTACTGTAACAATATCGTCAGAAGACATCAGTTCTGCGACATAGTAGATGTGAACACTACCCATTTCGTCAGAGTCCATCACAACACGACACGTCAGACAAATATCACAAATATAAATCCTGCTAAAAAGTGAAGCCAAGAAAGCCGGATTTATCTCAGAGGAAGGACTAATCC
Source organism: Elophila nymphaeata (assembly GCA_955850985.1). NCBI lineage: Eukaryota > Metazoa > Arthropoda > Insecta > Lepidoptera > Crambidae > Elophila > Elophila nymphaeata. Next base: position 13,111,060 of record OY039069.1, on the reverse strand, counting down.
TCTGAGATAAATCCGGCTTTCTTGGCTTCACTTTTTTCGTTGTGGTTGCTTACGTTACGAATGCCCCGTCTTGACTTTTTTATTGGTCTGAGTATTTAGGTATATCAGCAGGGTTTGAAAATAGCAAGATAAATACCTATGCCCTTTGATAATTATCGCGATAAAATTATAACAACAGATGGAAGACATTGGTTTTAAAGGAAACAGCCAAAGAGTATTTGCAATGACCACCCTCAGACCAATAAAAAAGTTAGTCTGAGTGACCACCTTACGTATCGGAATCAAAAATCTGCTCACTAAAATAAAAGGTGCTGCTAAAGATAAAGACTACAACTACAACTATGTGTGGGTAAGTATATCTAATTCTAAGACCTTGAAATAATTCAGGTCATAATGGGGAAGTTAAATAATTGTCACGCAACTTTCCATTGAAATAAAACTACACGGATTCAACTAAGTATTGTTTAATAAACAGTTTTGTTGTGACTTGTGACGCATTTAGTAGCACTGACTTGACTAGTAGGTAGCTGTAGAAGCTATTTAGAAGTTACCTACTTAGTATTAACTAAATTGAACTATAGATACAATAAATAAATTACATTTGAAATAAGAAAAACTTAAGGTTAAGTAGGTACTATCGCGGTCATCGTAATGTTCCACCTTAAGAGTCGTTTTTGTATTACACCGTCGACGAATACCCTTAGCCTGTTGACCAATAGAATTCCGAATGAAGATCCTAGAGTGATGCAATACAATTGCCTTAGCAAACATTGCCGTAAAGACATCTGGTTGCAATTTGTTAAAACAATGACCTTTTTTTTATAAATTCCAACCGGATGCCTTACAGAACAAAAGAGGGTCTTCTATTGGTCAACAATGATAGAAGGCGGGATCAATAGAAAGGGCTCGCTTCAAACGAAAAATTTTTAAACTGTAAAGTTTAGCAAGACCCTGATAGTACACTTAACTACATAGCTTTTTCTAATATTCGCCATTTTCAGTTCAGGAAGGTTTAGGCAAAGGTGTATGATGTAACTATGTAGGTACTTTGAAATGTTCATAGGTATATTTAACTACGAATTCGATCATTTACAATTTTAAGAGTAGGCCACTTATCGTGCATATAGGTACTTGGCAATACCACCATGATGGCTACCATCAATTTACATTAAGAAACTATAGATAATAATTACTATAGATAGGTATAGATGAACATCCTTTAAAAATGTTTCGAAATAAAACGTCACTGTTGGTACTCGTTTCTAAACATGGCAGAGTTTTATCAAATTAAAATCACTTTCTAAACATAATAGTGTAGCCAGGTATCACATTAATAAATAAGTATAGTTTCGTATGACGTGAATTAATTTTCCTTGTGTTAACTAAGTACACACATTGTTATGTAACAAAATAGGTATAGCTGCATGCATTGAATATCAAGCATCACATTAATAATTAGACTTTCAGATTTATAGGTATTCAAATCCTTGAGCTGAGCACAGACGTTGAAAGGTGCTCTCGTATCTCTTAACATAAATCATATATAATTTAATAACAATATAAATATGAAAGTTATAAACTTACTAAAGAATCGGTTGATGTTTACAGATCATTTACAGTCGTGCTATCTAGACCCAGTTTTCATATTTTTTTTATAGAATTACATGACTGTAATTACAAGATATTTTATTATAAATAACAATAATTAAGTTTAAACAGCAAAAGCTTCGAGAGCTAACATAGCCAGCGATGCGATGCTTGCTACCACCGGCACGGTCACCACCCACGCGAATATAATGTTCCTGGAATTAAATTAAACTTTATTAAACATAGGTATTTAGAAAAATTAGATTAGCTCTAGCTAGTGCTAGACACCCACCTAGGGTTACCATTTAGAAATTTGAAAAGTCCTGACAAAATGCCTGACAGTTCAAAAAAGTCCGGACATTTAATCACAAAATGCAAACATCAGGTACGCACTTCGTAAAAGTAGTATGGACATGGATGGTAGCTAGCAGACGTTTTTAGATGAGTAGGACATTAATAAAGATTAAATAACTTACTTATGTAAGTTTTATTACTCGTATTCCATCTAAAACAAAAAATCCGGACAAACTAGAGGGCCGTACATAGTCCGGACAGGACTCTAGAAGTCCGTCCGGATTAGTCCGGACGGATGGTAACCCTACACCCACCTCACTATAACCACGCTATAACGCCCTATCGCTTTAATAAAATAAATAAAAGAACGGAAATTGAGCAGAGCAGAGCTGTGTAGTTAACATTTAGTTGCACATAAAGCCACATTTGGCAGTATGGGCCAATCATTACCTTTTATTGGAATCACTATTGTAACAGGTTGCCACCGTCGCCTACACAACTCGTTGCAGAGGCGGATTAAACGTTGAGAGCGCCGTAGGCAAGCATCTCATCGGCGCCCCTAGGTATATTAAAAACTAGCTTTTGCCCGCGACTTCGTCTGCATGGAATAAGTAGTTACTTTGGGTAGCATTTTTATTTTTTTAGGGTCAGTACTTATTTGATTACTATAAATATCTTATTTTTTGCTTTTTCATCTTATGCTAACTTCCATACGACCTTTCATTCCCTAGTTCATCCCTACACGTGTCAAAATGCCAAAAACGCCACAACATTTTTTTACTTCTTATCACGTGCTTAAATAAAAAAAGTTTATTGGTTTTATCTTCGATGAGGAATTCCAAACAAAGATTCATCCCTTCTTTCAACCATTTTTACAAGTAAGTAGTAAGAAAGAAATAAATATTAAATAAATTCAAAGTTTCATGGTTTTATCTTCAACAATGACCAACTTCCATACAAACTTCAATCCCCTATTTTAACCCATTCATGCCTATTTTTCGCAATAAAAAGTATCCTATATCCTTCCCCGAGCTCAAGTCTATATTTGTACCAAATTTCATCAAAATCGGTTCAGTGGCTTAGACGTGAAAGCTTAACAGAGAGACAGACAGAGTTACTTTCGCATTTATAATATTAATTATTAGGGTCAAATCTTACCATAGTATGACCGAAACCGCTGTACCGCGCCTTACAAAAAAGGGGTGACATGGGGCCAAGGAAAAATGAGCATGAGTTTACATGAGATCTGTTCGGGATGAATAATAATCATACACGGTTCGGTGCACGCGCACTCGTTTGACGTAAGTCATAGCTAATAGCGTTAAGTTCGTAAGATAGATAAGTTAATTTCAATTTCGTTTTATATCTCTTGGTTTTAATCCTTATGTGTCTTTTATGCTTTAATAGTTAGCTAGATAGGTTGTCTTTATTGTGTAATCGTTAAATTGATAGTATATAATGTGTTTTAATTAATAAGATATAGCGATTTTAGTGCTCAGATAGGCTTAGTACCTACATAGGTTATAGTTAGCTCGTAATAAGTGTCTGTTGTATATCGATACTCTTTGGTATCACTCGGGTACATTGTGGTCGTTGCTAGGGTAACGAATCTTGTTAGAAAAATATGGTTGTTAAGGGTTGTTGTCTCGTAATATGTAAAATATAATTATTAATTAGTCAGCACATCGTTTCTTATTTAATAGGTGATGGGCAATTAAAAGTTATAAGTAAGCGATGGCAAACGTACGCATTGACCCATTAATGCGAGAAAATTACGATACATGGCGCATACATGCAAAAGCATTGCTGACGAAAATCGGACTATGGAATCACGTAAGTGGTAGTATAGAAAAACCAATTTCTAGTGAAGAATTAATAAAATTTAAAGAGAAAGATGATCTTGCCTTATCCGAATTACTACTGATAATAGCTCCCTCCGAGTTAAAACAAGTGAAAAACTGTAATAGTAGCAATGAACTGTGGAAAACATTAGAAAATATCTTAGATTAAGAACATACAGATACCGTATCCGGGCACTCAATTTGGTGCAACCTATATTAGGCCTTATTTGGCACCATACGGAAACTCTATGCGTAGTCCTCGAGGTCAACGCACTCCGTACGCATCTCCAACAAATTATTAAAAAATGACGATTTGTGCTATTATATGGTGAAATAATCGAACTGAAAAAAATAAAAAGAGTGAGAACATTACTTTTCACACGCAAGTTTTTAATATTTTATTGTATTTTCACTTTATAAGCAATAAAAACCAAATATTTTATTTTGTATTTTTTAAATACTGAGTGCTGCCAGTTACAGAAATTATTTTACCTATTTTAGTTGTTTAGAATTTAGTCGAATGCAATAATTTAATCATATTAATTGTTCTATAAAAAATACTAAGGACATAAAAAAATTTTTTTTTGATGATTAGATTGTTTTGACTTAACGTATGGACATTTTTAACCGCCTTAAGAAAAGGAGGAGGTTTTCAAGTCGCCTTAATCTTCTTTTTTATGTATGTTTCTACGCCTAGACCGGTTTTAAATAGTAGATTGTATGATAAGGGAGCTATTTTGCTCCCCTATCATACAATCTACATTTACGGCGAGGGCGCTACTTTGATTCAAGAGCGAAGCAAAGGAATTCAAAGTAAATACCTAATAACACAAGTTCTTAATGATACTTAATTTGGGCTAGATAATTGGTGTGAGCGTAGAAATAATTATCCCTACTAATATTATAAATGCGAAAGTAACTCTGTCTGTCTGTCTGTTAAGCTTTCACGTCTAAAACACTGAACCGATTTTGATGAAATTTGGTACAAATATAGATCTCGGGGTGGGACATAGGCTACTTTTTATCGCGAATAAAAGGTTGAATGGGTTGAAATAGGGGATGAAAGTTTGTATGGAAGTTCGACATGGCGGACGCGACTTTTTGATATAATATCAATATGGGTATCATTTTCGTGGTTTTCGGGGGTCCTGATTACGAATACAACATCTTTTTTGAAATCCAAGATGGCGGACGTGACTTTTTGATATAATATCAATATGGGTATCATTTTCGTGGTTTTCGGAGGTCCCAATTCCGAATTCAACATCCATTTTGAGATCCAAGATGGCGGACACAACTTTTTTATAAAATATCAATATGGGTATCATTTTCGTGGTTTTCGGCGGCCCAGATTCCAAATACAACATCTATTTTGAGATCCAAGATGGCGGACACAACTTTTTAATATAATATCAATATGGGTATCATTTTCGTGGTTTTCGGAGGTCCCGATTCCTAATACACCATCCATTTTGAGATCCAAGATGGCGGACGCGACTTTTTAACATAATGTAAATATGGGTATGGTTTTGGTGGTTTTTGGGGGTCCGGATTACGAATAAGACATCTACTTCGAGATCCAAAATGGCGGACGTGACTTTTTGATAATTTGTCAACATAGGTATCATTTTCGTGGTTTTCGGGGGTCCCGATTCCGAATGTGACATCTATTTCTAGATCCAAGATGGTGTCTGCGACTTTTTAATACAAAATCGACATAGGTATCATTTTCGACGTTTTCGTCCACGAAAACCACGAAAATGATACCCATATTGATATTTTATTAAAAAGTTGTGTCTGCCATCTTGGATCTCAAAAAAGATGTTGTCTTCGTAATCGGGACCCCCGAAAACCACGAAAATGATACCCATATTGATATTATATCAAAAAGTCACGTCCGCCATCTTGGATCTCAAAATAGATGTTGTATTTGGAATCGGGACCTCCGAAAACCACGAAAATGATACCCATATTGATATTATATCAAAAAGTCACGTGCGCCATCTTGGATTTCAAAAAGGATGTTGTATTCGTAATCGGGACCCCCGAAAACCATGAAATTGATACCCATATTGATATTTTGTCAAAAAGTCACTTCCGCCATCTTGGATTTCAAAAAAGATGTTGTATTCGTAATCAGGACCCCCGAAAACCACGAAAATGATACCCATATTGATATTATATCAAAAAGTCACGTCCGCCATCTTGGATTTCAAAAAAGATGTTGTATTCGTAATCGGGACCCCCGAAAACCACGAAAATGATACCCATATTGATATTATATCAAAAAGTCGCGTCCGCCATCTTGGATCTCAAAATAGATGTTGTCTTCGTAATGGGGACCCCCGAAAACCACGAAAATGATACCCATATTGATATTATATCAAAAAGTCGCGTCCGCCATCTTGGATCTCAAAAAGATGTTGAATTCGTAATCAGGACCCCCGAAAACCACGAAAATGATACCCATATTGATATTATATCAAAAAGTCACGTCCGCCATCTTGGATTTCAAAAAGGATGTTGTATTCGTAATCGGGACCCCCGAAAACCATGAAATTGATACCCATATTGATATTTTGTCAAAAAGTCACGTCCGCCATCTTGGATTTCAAAAAAGATGTTGTATTCGTAATCGGGACCCCCGAAAACCACGAAAATGATACCCATATTGATATTATATCAAAAAGTCACGTCCGCCATCTTGGATTTCAAAAAGGATGTTGTATTCGTAATCGGGACCCCCGAAAACCATGAAATTGATACCCATATTGATATTTTGTCAAAAAGTCACGTCCGCCATCTTGGATTTCAAAAAAGATGTTGTATTCGTAATCAGGACCCCCGAAAACCACAAAAATGATACCCATATTGATATTATATCAAAAAGTCACGTCCGCCATCTTGGATTTCAAAAAAGATGTTGTATTCGTAATCGGGACCCCCGAAAACCACGAAAATGATACCCATATTGATATTATATCAAAAAGTCACGTCCGCCATCTTGGATTTCAAAAAGGATGTTGTATTCGTAATCGGGACCCCCGAAAACCATGAAATTGATACCCATATTGATATTTTGTCAAAAAGTCACGTCCGCCATCTTGGATTTCAAAAAAGATGTTGTATTCGTAATCGGGACCCCCGAAAACCACGAAAATGATACCCATATTTATATTATATCAAAAAGTCACGTCCGCCATCTTGGATTTCAAAAAGGATGTTGTATTCGTAATCGGGACCCCCGAAAACCATGAAATTGATACCCATATTGATATTTTGTCAAAAAGTCACGTCCGCCATCTTGGATTTCAAAAAAGATGTTGTATTCGTAATCAGGACCCCCGAAAAACACAAAAATGATACCCATATTGATATTATATCAAAAAGTCACGTCCGCCATCTTGGATTTCAAAAAAGATGTTGTATTCGTAATCGGGACCCCCGAAAACCACGAAAATGATACCCATATTGATATTATATCAAAAAGTCGCGTCCGCCATCTTGGATCTCAAAAAAGATGTTGTTTTCGTAATCGGGACCCCCGAAAACCACGAAAATGATACCCATATTGATATTATATCAAAAAGTCGCGTCCGCCATCTTGGATCTCAAAAAAGATGTTGAATTCGGAATTGGGACCCCCGAAAACCACGAAAATGATACCCATATTGATATTATATTAAAATGTTGCGTCCGCCATCTTGGATAGTCTCAAAATAGATGTTGTATTTGGAATCGGGGCCGCCGAAAACCACGAAAATGATACCCATATTGATATTTTATTAAAAAGTTATGTCCGCCATCTTGGATCTCAAAATGGATGCTGAATTCGGAATTGGGACCCCCGAAAACCACGAAAATGATACCCATATTGATATTATACTAAAAAGTCACGTCCGCCATCTTGGATCTCAATTTCTCAATATATATATTTTTTTAATCGGGACCCCCGAAAACCACCAAAATGGTACCCTGATATTTTATTTAAAACTATCCGTCAAAAACTTTGGTGTGGCTTTTCCGTTTCATCGAATTTACAAATTACGATGTATCTATCGTATAAAAAGAAGTTTCACTTCAAAATCAGAAGTAGTATTCATGTTTTATTTAAATTACCTGGTTTTGGGGCGACGAGGTTTTAGTGACCACACCAATTTTTAGTAGTGTGCGTGTATCTGTGTGTAAGCGTTAGCACACATAACAAATTTTTTGCGTCAGTTTTGAAGCGGCATATTGTATGGAACTATCCTTCTAGTATGTTCTTATTCTAAGGAAAATATTTACGAAAGCAAAGGTCCTGCTAGGAAAGCTACCCTGTTGAAAGAATTAGTTTTACGAAAAATGTCAGATAGTGAAAAAGTAGTCGAACATCTGAACAAATTCATGGACAATGTAGACAAATTATCTGATATGGGTATAGATATAAATAATGACCTACTAAGTATTATGATGTTGTATAGTTTACCACAATCATTTGAGAACTTCAGAATTGCTATTGAAAGTAGGAATGAATTACCTGATCCGAACAATTTAAAAATAAAAATTATAGAGGAGGCTGAAGCAAGGAAAAGTTTAGGAAGTACTAGTAGTAATACCGAGCCTGAAGGTGCGATGTATAGCAAAAATAAAATTAAAAACAAAAGAATAGTGCAATGCTACAAATGCAGAAAACTAGGTCACAAGTCAAGCGAATGTAGATCTAGAGTGAATAACTATAAAAAAGGAGATAATAGAGATGAGAGAGACATGTATTGCAACGAAAAAGTGTGTTTAACAGAAAATGAAAATAAACATAAAGAAAATAATTCATGGTGTCTAGATAGTGGATGCACATCTCATATGACATTTGAGAAAAATAAATTTACAAATTTTGAAGAAGAAAATTGCAAAACACTAAAGCTAGCATCTGAAAATTCTACGGCAAGAGTAGAAGGAAAAGGAAGAGTTAAGTTAAACATTAATAAAGAAGGTATTAATTTAGCTAACACACTTTTCGTCCCTAACTTAACAACCAATCTATTATCAGTTGGGAAAATGACAGATCATGGTGCAACAATATTATTTAAAAATAAATCGGCAACTGTAAAGCGCGATGGTGAAATTGTAATGAGAGCTAATAGAAATGACGATAGCTTATATTACGTTCAAGAAAATAATATACAGAAAGCGAAAATTTGCAAAATATCAGACTTAGAGAAATGGAATCGAAAATTAGGACATTTGAATGAAGGTCAAATGAAAATAGCACTCGAAAAAGAAAGAATTGAAGGATTAGAATTTAATATGAAAGACACAGTTAAGGACTGTGAAGTATGCCTTAAAGGAAAAGCAACCAAATTACCATTTAATGAAGATAAATGTAAGAACAGGACAAATGAACCATTAGAAATAGTTCACACAGATGTGTGTGGTCCAATGCAAGTTGGGACAATAGTTGGATCAAAATATCATATTACATTTATAGACGATTATACGAGATACTGTAGGATATATACTATGAAAAATAAGAATGAAGCATTATCAAAGTTCAAAGAATATAAGAGAGAGGTAGAAAATTTTACTAAAAGGAGAATAATACATCTACAAAGTGACAATGGGACAGAATACATAAATAATGAATTTAATGAATACCTAATGAAACACGGTATAAAAAGAAGACTGTCAGCTCCCTATACGCCAGAACAAAATGGTATGGCAGAGAGGAAAAATAGAACTCTTCTCACTAAAGCTAGATGCATGTTAATAGATGCAAATATGGTAGAAAATTTTTGGGGAGAAGCGGTCAATACTGCAAACTATTTGTCAAATAGAAGTCCATGCAGTAGCATTGATAATATTACGCCGTTTGAAAAATGGGTTGGAAGAAAACCTTCCATAAGACATCTGCATGTATTCGGCAGTAAAGCGTTTATCTTAAATAAATTTAAGAAACAAAGTAAATTCTGTCCAAGAGCGACTGTTGGTATATTTGTAGGCTACTCGGAAAATTCTAAAGCTTATAGAATTTTCTGTCCTAAACTACAGAGAATTGTTATTAGTAGAGATGTAAAAGTAATTGACAGTATGTATTATAATGAAAAAGTTGAAGAAGATAATAATGAACATAATAATACTAATAACGAAAATGATAAAGGTATTGAAATAATAGTAAGTGAAGATAAGAAAGATATGAATATTATTGATGAAATAATTGATGAAAATAATGTAGAAAGTAATGAAATAGTTTCAGAAGAAAACGATGATAAGCCTGTTAATAATGAAACTAATAATATAGAATCTATTGTGATTGAAAAAAGACAGAGAAAGCTCCGATTTGGCAAAGGGATTATGTGATGTTTAATGAGTTGGAAAACAATTGCGAAATAGACGAAAATAGCGATGAATGGATTGAAGCTATTACAAGCGAAATTAAATCACATTTGAAAAATAATACTTGGACTATTGTAAATAAAAAAGAAAGTAGAAATGTTATAGATAGTAAAATGATTTTGAAATACAAATACACTGCCTCAGGAGAAATAGATAGAAGAAAAGCTAGACTTGTAGCCAGAGGCTTTAGACAATTAGAAGGAATAGATTATAATGAAACATTCTCACCGGTTTCTAAAATGAGTACTCTAAGACTTCTAATAGCATATAGTGTACAGAACAATATGAAACTTAGCCAGTTAGATGTGTGCACTGCATTTTTAAATGGAGACATAGACGAACAGATCTATATGAAGACTCCCAAAAATTTGACAGAATATCTAAAGGTGATTATTAGTAAAGAAAAAGATAAGAATATTGTAGCCAAAGCCAAAGAAATGCTGCAAAGCTTAAATAAATTAAAAAAATGATTCTGTTTGCAAGCTAAACAAGGCTATATACGGATTAAAGCAAGCTGGTAGGCAGTGGTATTTAAAACTTCATAATAAACTTATAGAAATTGGATTTAAAAATACCACAACAGATCCATGTTTATACACCTTAGAGAAAGGGGCAGAGAAAATATTGATTACTATATATATTGATGATCTCATATTAAGCTACAGCTCAGAAAGGCTAGCAAATGAAGTAAAGGACAAATTGAAAAAAGCATTTGATTTGCGAGACATGGGCGAACTTCATCATTATCTTGGAATTCAATTCACCCATGTAGGGGGAGTGATAACCATGTCACAAAAGACATATGTTCAAAAACTTTTAAAAGAATACAACATGTCCGAATGTAACCCAGCTTCAACACCAATTGAAGTAAGTTTAAAATTGGAAAAGGCTGAAAAGGTAGATAATCAGATACCATATCAAAAACTGATTGGATCTTTGATGTATTTAGCGACATGTACGAGACCCGATATAATGTATACAGTGAGTTATCTAAGCCAATTTAATTCGTGTTATGGTTCTGAACATTGGCAAGCAGCCAAAAGGGTTTTGAGGTACCTGAAAGGTACAGAAAACATGAACTTGAGGTATAAAAAATCTGAAGACTTGGCAACTCTTACTGGAATGGCTGATGCCGACTGGGCGGCATGCTCAATTGACCGAAGGTCCTATACAGGCTATACATTTAAATACGGTGATGGATTAGTCAGTTATGAGACGAAAAAACAACGTGTAGTTGCACTATCCACAGCAGAGGCCGAATATATGGCGATGACCGAAGTTTTACTAAAAGAGATAGGAGTGTCACAAGGCCCAGTAATACTGTATAACGATAACATTGCTGCGAACAAATTAGCCAATAATTTGATGACAGGGAAAAGATCCAAGCACATCAGTATTAAGGAACATTTTATAAAAGAATGTGTGCAAAATCAAGATATTGTTATTGAATACAAGCCTACGCATGAGATGGAGGCGGACCTTATGACTAAGGGTTTACCGCAACCTCGATTAGTGAAATTGGGTGAAAAGCTTGGACTCTTCAGAAACAAATAATGAGTGCGTCCCTCGTGAGGGGGAGTGTTGTATATCGATACTCTTTGGTATCACTCGGGTACATTGTGGTCGTTGCTAGGGTAACGAATCTTGTTAGAAAAATATGGTTGTTGTCTCGTAATATGTAAAATATATTTATTAATTAGTCAGCACATCGTTTCTTATTTAATAGTGTCTTATATACTTGCATTTTTATGGTTTGTTTTGATTATATTTTGTTTTATTAGATAGTTAGGCATCGAATAATGATAGTTAGGTCTCCTTAGGTAGTAATTTAGTAATTTCAATGTTTTTATGTTTGTTAGAATAGTGTTTTTATAGTACATTTTTATTATGTCTCTTGTGTTCTACAGTCCATAACTTTCGAAGTATTATAGTTAGGTAGGGGATTTTGGTAATAAAATGTTCGTCTTGGCATTGGTTTCATTCCCTAACCACAAGAAAGGTCTAGGTCTTAAACCTAGACCTACAGAGACCTAAAAATAGGAAAAGTAGATATTGGAAAGTAGGGGTCTCTGACACTTATAATAGTGATATCTTTGTGACCAATAGGTCTATATAGGAGAAATGTATATCATTTTAAAGGTCTCAAAAGGCCTATCTAAGCATGTATATCGAATCTAGGTCTCAATTATAGTCTAAGACTTAATTGTAAAAATATTACAAATTGATAATAAAAGTATACGGCTAAGTAGAGTACGGTGTCGGCTCTCCTTACAGTATAGCCTCGTTCGAGGGAGGTCGCGACTATTTGCCTCTCGCTCTCGTTGTGCTCCCTGACCCAACGGTCCAGACTGCAGGTGCAGCAAAACGTCTCCCTCCGCGTGCTGACAGGAGCGGGACGGTACGTCCGGAATGACGTCATTGCCCGGGACCTGCGGATGCCGACGGTGGAGGACTTCGTGGCCCAACTGGCGCGTCGAATGTTCGACCGCGCCGACCACGGGCCCCACCTCCACCTCCACAACATTGCAGCCGCCCTCCCGAGGCCCCCAGACTCTTCCGGACGTCCCCTGCCCCGCGACCTCCTGTCGCCGCGGCCTACGGCGGAGAGGGAGACGCCAGCAGCCCAGCCACCAGCATCCTCGCGACGAGGCGAACCACCCCGGCCACGACTGCGCATCGTCTACCGCTCGCAGCCACCACGGGAAACCCCCGTGGAAGAGCTCGCCGTAGACGAAGCGCCCACCACCGGACAGACCAGTGCCTGCAGCGTAAGGCCGCGCTGGGCCATATTCCCCGCGGACGAGGCCGACGACGCGCAGGCACCACCACCACCTGACTTGACACCGCTGCCGCGCGAGGCTCGCACTGACAGTGCTGAGCCCGCGGCAGCCATCATACCGGATTGACACCCCGGACAAGACACCCTTCCTCCTCACCACCATCTCTTCTCGCCCCAAGCTCCTCCGGCCGAAGAGTAAGCCGCGGCCCGCTCGCAGGCGCTCACCGGGCCTTGGCGAATGCCATCTCACCCGGTGGGCAGACCGCGCCGAGGGCTTCGCTTCGAAAACGCCGGAGTTGAAGCACAGGAGCAGAAGAAACGAGGAGGACGAAAAGAATAAAACACCAATATGAAACAAGAAACATCACCATCCACCAACACCACCAACCACCAACAATCGCCTCACCACCTCAGGACACCTAGAACCAACACCGCGGAATTGTCACAATATTGTGACATCACGACGCCAAAATATGTCACAATAATGTGACATTTTTGGCGTCTGGGCGTTGACGCCCCGAGAACCACGGACACCACTACACCCTATACGCCGCACCACCACCGAGTGAACCACACCCACCGACATGCCACCATCAGCCCCCCCTCTCTCCCCACTAGTCGCTCCCCTGGCGAACAGCGTCCCAGCCTGCTCGCTGGCGCTCACCGGGCCTTGGCGAATGCCATCTCACCCGGTGGGCTGACCGCGCCGAGGGCTGTGCCACTGGCGCCAGGGTTGTAGCACACAAAAAAAAAAAAAAAAAAAAAAAAAAAAAAAAAAAAAAAAATGGGAGAAGAGGGGGCCTGCCGCCGCAAGGCGGCACACACATTCCACCGGCAGGTCAATGCCTGCCGAGAAGCTGCCCGGGCAATGGGCTACCGCCCGACGCCCGTACCGCCCTCCCCTAGGGGAAGGTCGAAGACCCGACGACCTCTCGCTCTACAGGTCCCGCTCTCGCACGCTCTATTAAATTTAGATGGTTTGCGAGCTAAGGCATTCATTACGCTCCGGAACATAGAAGAAATAGGAACAGGAAGAACTCTCTCCGCTGACACCCTGCCCTACTTGACCCTGGTTACCAACATAGAAGATTTGTTTTACTTCAAGATCCCAGCCCTCCGACCTCACGCAATCCCAGCATAGTTACATGTGCCCACGCCGTACAACCCGCACAAGATCGATATTGTCGGACAGCTCTTACGATTTCGGTTTACAATATTTTTAAGCTTTAAGCTACTGAAATCCGGGTCCAGATATGTATCATTTGCCTGATCCGATCAGCGTATCCGTATCGCCGACGCGTATCATGATACGCGATCTTGATACGCCGTTATGATACGGCTCGTCCCATGTCATGTCGGTTTCATACAAGGAGCTTATATTTGGTTTCATACGATTGTCATACGGAGCAAATCTAGGCGTCCACAACTTGATACGGGGCTTGATACATGATACGCTGATCGGATATCGGGCAAATCATCATTATCTGGACCCGCCTGTACACCCCAGTGGTTTGAATTAAGTTATTGAACAGGATAAAACAAATTAAATCAGTGTATCTAATATTTAATTTATATAATTAACTAACTTTAATATAATTATTATAGTTACTTAATTCGACTTCGATAGTATAGATAGTGGCCTAGGTGTCTGCTGTAAGCGCGGAAGGTCCCGGATATCTTTCTCGGTCCGGTAAATGTGAGAAACGAACGCCGTCGTGAATTGTCTAGCGTTTTTATTTTTAGAATTTATTAACACTCGGTAACTAAAAAAAATTAAGCGCCCTATCCTCATCCCCGCAATTTTAGAAGCAGGAACATCCGATAGTCGATACTCACTCGCGGGCGACGCGGTCGACGCGACGAAGCATTGCAGTCGTATCTTTCCAACTTCAATCAGAGATCATGTACCATTGACAAGGTTCTTTGTAGGCGTGTTTTAGTGTAATGGCGCACACTATGTGCGACTGCGACGATCCCAAAACCCCTTATGGGCATAAGAGGGTACCGGTGGGTTTTAGCGGAGTAGGACCGGCGCTATTTCGCGCCGGTGAGTAGGGATGTTCATGTAAAAAAAATATCGATATTTTTTTCGATATAATATATCGTATTGTTATATCGATACTTTACGATATATCAAACAAATATATCGATATTTTAAAATATCGTAAGTACTTGTATTTAATAACTAGTCTATCATATGAAATAGGTATCAGGTTAATTATGAGTAAAACACTTTATAGAGAAGAAACAAATAAACTTTATTTATAATTTGCAGAACCAGTTTATAGTGATCACTCCAGAGATCCGATGATAAACTTATTTTGTCTGAATTGTCAGAGTCAGATTCGATAGTACAAGTACATTCATCTTGATGAGTTTTTTTAATCATGTCTTTAATTTCACTGACTGCATTTGCGCACGCCAAAGCATCTTCAAAATGAAGTTTTTTAAATCTTGGGTCCAATATTGTAGCAACAGCTAATGATGATACCTGTTCAATGGCGCCCAATTGTTTTCTAGAATCCGGGTATTTTCGTTTTATACTGGGTGTAAAAGACATGAACAGTCAAACGAGAACCATGTATTCTATACATCAAAATAAGACATATTTCAAAAAAAAAATTATTGGGAAATGATTTATTTTTTGGTGTTAAAAAAATTGCAAATTGTACCGCGCAATGTAAAGGGCTCAACTCGCACGCAACTCGCAAAACCGCGATATTTTTGACAGACGGCGGCCCCGTTCGTTAGTGTCCGTGCGCATCGAGTGAGCTTCATTGAACGCTAACGTTTTGAAGCCATTTTTTGTTATGAAATACTAAATAAAATGATAATGTTTCTTTGGACAATAATTAAGAAATAACGTATAGAATACGTTTTCATAAAAAAATGAAAAAAAAAATTATGACTTTGACCTTCAATAAAATTGTAACTATCAATTTCCCAGGTGTAGTCTAAAGGAAGAAAAATGTTATGATGGTGAGCAGAATACATGGTTCTCGTTTGACTGTTCATGTCTTTTACACCCTGTATACTCAAATTAACAATGTTGCAGATTTAAAGAAATAAGTCTTAGAAAATAACTAGATATAAAGAAAATGGAATGTGAACCGATATTTGATATATCGGATGAAATATATCGATATTACATTCGATACTAGATGATTCGATAACATCGGATTGAAGCGATATATCGCGTACATGTATCGATATTTTTTGAAATATCGATTTATATCGCCCACTCCTACCGGTGAGTCCCGCAGTTCCCGCACACGCCCGCCATACGCCCAGCCAGTGCGTGCGGTATGGTCCGTAAATGATTTCCCATCGTCACAAAAAAAGGTTCTTTGTAGGGGTAAGTTTTAGTCAGTCATCTTTTGTTATATTATTATATTATATGTCAAATTGAGGTTGTAAGCAAAAATAATAGTTTTAATTTGTGTAATTTATGCTATAATTCTTTTTTTTCTAACAATTCCGCCCGCGCGCCCCTTTCTATCCTCGCGCCCCTAGGCAGATGCCTCTTTTGCCTTTAGGGTAATCCGCCTCTGACTGGTTGGCATTTCTTCAATAATCCAACAAACAAATACCAACAACCAGAAACGATATTCCACTCTATAGCATCTCTGCACTACGGGTTTGGGAAATAAGTATCATCGTTAAATCAAAATAATGATAGAATAGAGAGAAATGACATAATATTATCGTTCGTTTCCAACTAGTCACACACACCACGAGTAACATTGTTACTAACTAATATATATACCTCGGTACTTCGTATGTTCTTTTTTCGAAAATAATGACAATATTTCCATGCATGTTTGAGAAAAAGTCAATTACATCCGAGTCTAAGGGAGTAAAAGGAAGAAAAAAACTAAAAACCTAGTCAAGAAATACCTACAATAGGCAGTAAAGCTAAGTAAAATGAAAGGTTTTATTATTATTTATTGATCATTTTTTTTTAAGTAACAAAATTTTATTTCTAATAAAAACTCAAAACTTAAACAAAATGGGATTCTATTTTTATTTAAATGGCAACTAATCGTTGCAATGCTGAAAAGCAACAAAATTTTTAGAATAATCAATCAATGAACTAATCTACTAACTAGTCGTTTGTTATCTATCTACAAACCATTTATAGTTACGTTTTGATATATCGGTCTCATGCCTAGTAAAGGGCAGTCGAAGGTCACTTTACGTTGACCGTTATGCGAATGCGATGTGATTTTGACTAGTTTTAAGAAAATCCTTATTAATCCAAAGATTGATTAATTCTTCAGTTTTACTTATTGGTTTTGACAGCTAAACTGTGATTTCTGATTGTTCAATTTTACTTTGTAATTTAACTTAAGGATGATTTTGTTTTCATTTGTTTTCTTAGTACTACTTATAAATCAAACGACTGTGGTTTTTGATTAAATCAGTATAACCAAGCTATGGCGTATAATTTTTCGCCAGATTCTTTTGTTATTAATATTTCAAATAATACAATACATTTTACCTTTTCTTTCAAGCGGGATGAGTTGACAAAAGAAAAATAATAAAAGTATTCATGTAACAACTTATCCTGCGAGATAAGTTTAGAGCGAGATGAGTTGACCAAAAACTAAAGTAGGAGTGTTTTATCGTCCCAACCTGTAACACCCTGTTTTTGTATAATTTGCTAACTTTATCTAAACGTAATATTTTTCCCAACGTGTAACAGTGTTACTCATTGTGGTGTGACTTGGGAACAGACGATTATGACACAGAAGCCGGTAAAACTACACATACAAACTTATCGGTGGAGCTAAATGTGTGATGTTGAGCCGTACCTATTTGTGGTACCTACTCTGCTTGGTACCGTGTAAATACTAGTGATGTTCCTGATGTTGTGGATATCTGTATCCGTATCCGCGGATATCCGAGGGAGAAGAAAGATCCGCGGATCTTTTACCTTATTAACTTTTAATTCATGGGATGAAATGCATGTACTTATAGGTGATTAGGTAAAATAAATGATGTATGTAAATAAGTGTAATATGTAAAATAAGTGATTAGGTAAAATAAAAACATTTAATATGTCAAAACAATTCCAAATAACACTAGAAAACTTCTAAGTGGACATTATTTTAACTCTTGTATCAAAACCATACACAAACGTTACCTATCTACGCGGCCCAGTGTCACACTAAGCCTGACCCTAGGCCCCAGACCTACCGGTCGTTCTGTTCTACGAAAAGATTATAAAACCGGAAGGAAGGCAAATACAATACAAAATATACTACGCATCAAACCTACCGGTCGTTCTGTTTTACCTAGAAAAGGCAATATCGTCATACACTCAGGTCAGCTCGTTATCAGCTATACGTGACGTTTCGATTATTTTATAGTAGTCATTATCAATTAGTAATAAAATTGACCTCCTAAAATATTGTACACTAGCTTGGTTTTATATTGATATAACTTTTACAGATTGGGTACTTGAGACATATTCTGGCAATATTATGTCTATCACGCTTATAGTAGGTACGTCACACGACGTCTGTGGTCACACGTCTAGCACTGGATTTGTGTGTGTAAATCACGCACACACAAAGCCGATTCTTGACTTCACTAAATTCCTCGCGACTCTCGATTGCTCAAATGCTCCGTCTTGACTTTTTTATTAGATAGTCTAAGTTATTATATTACTATTATTAGACTAGATATCGTCCAACTTAGGGTAGGTACTGTGCTAGTTTCATTAAAATAGTAGTTAAGTGTGGGTCATACATAAAGCATGAGTTCATCATCGTCCATTACGATTTTTACGTACCTAAGTAGTATTAGTTATTACCAAGGAGCTTATAGGTAAACGGAGTTACTAGCTTAGATCCGTGGCCTTAGCCTAATAAACCATAACAGACCGAAACTTTTCCATCACACAATCACCACGGTAATATTATCTATTATTATTATTAGATAATAATAGATAATTATTAGATAATATTACCGTGCAATCACAGCCAAAACTCAAGAAGTGACTCATCAATGCTTGTACTACTAGTATAGTATTATATTATCTGTGCTTGTACTTACGTACCTCTTTTTTTTTTGTCGGGGAGGTCAAATGCTTTTACGCATCGTCCCTACGGGGTGGTGCCAACCGCAGGGGATATGTGGGACTCGAGGTAAAGGCGTTCCCTCCATACCCACTAAACATCCTCCCCGGCCTGACCTCCAGTGCGTTATTGCGGGACGGCTCGGGATCTGCGCACGTGAGCGCAACTACACCAAGACCGTCCCAACGCTGCCCGTCTAGGCACTCCTTGTGCACCAATTGGTGGCCAGCAGCCCACAGGGGCTACCGACTAACGCCAGCCCCTGTGGACCGTTGGCCGACGCCGGCCTTATAGGCCGCCTCCTCACCGACGGCTGCTCGATCTGGCGCGTCCTCCTGACGAGGACACCGGGATCAGCCATCGGACCGCACCCGGGGGACGCCGGGCGCGGTCATGGCCCTGAAAAGGGCCGTCCAGAACTAGCCGTGGTGGGAAAACAAAAACAACTCTACGATGGCATGTGACTTCGAATGTCAAGAGACACTTGACATCAAAAGCCACACACCCGCCCAGAAAGTTTCCCCACCACGTTACCAGGGTCCGCCACAAGGAGGCTTCCGGACGTGGACCCCGTCCTTACGTACCTACAAAGGTAGTATAAATAATCTACTTATACATGATTTTATACCCTTTATGTATTATTTCATTTCGGTGCCTACAGTCGAAAAGCACTCCTATTTTCAATTTGAAAAGATTTATTCTAGAGCGTTCGTCAAAGAGGTATGTCATAAGTTAGGTAGATGTAGGTATATCTATACGAACCTGAATAGACTCCAG
The DNA here is from genome assembly GCA_955850985.1 of Elophila nymphaeata. Lineage (NCBI taxonomy): Eukaryota > Metazoa > Arthropoda > Insecta > Lepidoptera > Crambidae > Elophila > Elophila nymphaeata. Next base: position 13,091,327 of record OY039069.1, on the reverse strand, counting down.
TCTACTGATTTCTCCGAAAAGTATCCCACACACACCACGGAACCAACTTTGCAGTGGGTCGTGGAGATTGGTAGACCGGCCTTACTCGCCACAAGGACGGTCAGCGCAGCACCCAGTTCAATCGTGAAGCCCCTGCATAGAAAAGAGGTAAGTATATAGGTATATACATAGATAATGTTTTGTCATGGATTTCGATGGAGCGGGTCCTAATTTAAAGTCACATTATTCCATCTCTCTCTGATAAACCATGACAGATATATTGGTCTGAGGACAGAAAGAGACAGGCTGCCGAATGTGGATTTTTGAGTAATTCGTCATCTGGACCCACATACCTACGGCCCATTTGTATGTGTCTTTGTATCTGTAGGTCTGAGGGTCGGTGTGTCTGTGTATCTGACTGTGGTATAAAAAGAAGCTTATAGGCCTTAGGGTATCCATGAGGATTAACCCCCTCCTTCCCTCGCTTGTCCGGAAGGTTCTTCTCACTGTCTTCGCTGCTTTGTCTTTCGTCCCCCCGCGGAGGGAAGGAAGGGGGAAGCCGGGGGGGGGGCATCGTAGTGTATCTCTTACTAATCTGTGGTGGCATCGTAGCTCCTAAACGAAATGCACCGTTCATCTTTAAAAAAATAATAGATTTCTTTTAATGAAGTTAAAAGGTCGTAAGAACATTTCTTTAATTTCTTAACACGCTTATTTTTATTTAGTTTCTCCTGTATGCTTGTTTGTTTGTATGTATGTAACTGACTCGTTTGGACTCGATTTTAACCCACTTTAAACAGTCAGATTTCATTTAAACTTTATAGACTTATCAAGACCGATGACATTACAATAATTCGATAAGAATATCCCATTATCCTGATTAGCTGGAGTCAGGACTAATAAATTAAACGTTTGGAATGTTAGTTCAGCTATACGTCACTAGATGGCGTTGTCATTAAGTAAGTACTTTCATCGGCGCGGCGGTTATAATTCGCACTAAAAAGTGGACAATAAAATATTGGTTTAAAAAAACTAAAAAGCACGCTTTTATGTTATCACAGAAAAGCGTGGGGGTCATCATCATCATCATTTCAGCCGAGAGACGCCCACTGTTGGACATAGGCCTCCCCCAAGGATCTCCAAACCGGTCGGTCCTGCGCTGCCCGCATCCAGCGGCTTCCCGCGACCTTAACTAGATCGTCAGTCCACCTTGTGGGGGGCCTACCAACGCTGCGTTTCCCGGTACGTGGTCGCCACTCGAGGACCTTTCCGCCCCAACGGCCGTCAGTCCTTCTCGCAATGTGCCCTGCCCACTGCCTCTTGAGGTTCGCAATTCTTTGGCCTATGTCGGTGACCTTGGTTCTCCTGCGGATCTCATCATTTCTGATATGATCACGCAGAGAAACTCCGAGCATAGCCCTCTCCATTGCCCTTTGGGTGACCTTGAGCCTTCTTATGAGGCCCATTGTAAGCGGCCACGTTTCGGTTCCGTAAGTCATCACTGGCAACACACACGAATTAAAGACTTTCGTCTTGAGACACTGCGGTAGATGGGCCGAGAATATGCCGCGTAGCTTCCCGAACGCTGCCCAGCCGAGTTGGATTCGTCGATTGACCTCTTTCTGGAAGTTGGACTTACCCAGTTGGACTGTTTGTCCCAGGTAAACATAATCGTCGACAACTTCCAGTGTAGAGCTTCCAACCTTTACAGGAGTGGGTGCAACATGGATATTAGACATGATTTTCGTCTTATCCATGTTCATTTTAAGACCCACTTGTTGGGAGACTCTACAGAGATCGTCGAGCATTGCGCCCAGGTCTTCCAAGGTCTCAGCCATAACCACGATATCATCTGCAAAGCGAAGGTGAGTCATGTACTCGCCATTTATGTTGATGCCAAGCCCTCTCCAGTCCAGAAGCTTAAACGCGTCCTCCAACGCAGCTGTGAACAGTTTCGGCGATATAACATCACCCTGTCTCACGCCTCGCTGGAGCTGTATGGGTTTTGAATTCTGGTCCTGAAGGCGAACTGACATAGTGGCGTTTTCGTACAGTGACCGCAACACTTGGATGTATCGGTAGTCTATGTGGCACCTCTGGAGTGACTGGAGCACTGCCCAGGTCTCGACAGAATCGAAGGCTTTCTCATAGTCTACGAACGCTAAGCATAATGGCAGGTTATACTCTTCGGTCTTCTGTATAACCTGCCGCAGCGTATGTATGTGATCTATGGTACTGAAGCCTTTTCGGAATCCGGCTTGTTCGGGAGGCTGGAAGTCGTCAAACCTGCGCGCGAGACGATTCGTTATAACTCTTGAAAACAGCTTGTAAACATGACTCAGCAGCGTGATGGGTCTATAGTTCTTCAATTGGGCCCTGTCGCCCTTTTTGAAGAAGAGTCTCACCACGCCGCCATGCCATGCCTCTGGCGTTTTGCCCTCGAGTATAACGGAGTTAAATAGCCTCTGAAGAGCTTTCAGGACCGGTCGTCCACCTGCTTTCAGAAGCTCCGCTGTCACTCCGTCATCACCCGGCGCCTTGTTGTTCTTAAGCTGTTTAAGAGCTACACTAATCTCGTACAGGCTGACGTCCGGGATATCTTCGGTATAGTGTCGGGTTAATTTGGCTCTTGGATCGGTGGCCTGAATGACAGGTGGGTGTGATGTCGCGTAAAGCTGTCCATAAAAGTTTTCAATCTCGGCCAAAAGCTCAGGTCGTGATGTGATGGTTCTGCCGTCCTCTGTCTTCAGCTTCGTCAGCAAGCTCTCTCCAAGCGACAAATCTCTAGCGAACACTTTTGAGCCTTTGTTCCGCTCGATGGCCTCTTTAATACGTTCTGTATTAAATTGGCGTATGTCGCGAGTTAAGCACTTGGAGATATGTTTGTTGAGCTGCCGACGCCTACGAGCATCTTCAGAAGACTGCAGAACCATCCCTCGTCTTTCCTCCATCAGCTTTAATGTGGGCTCTGAGATTTTCTTCGCTTTTTTTTTTTTCAAACCCAGTTTTCCCAACTTTTCAAACCCAGCCGTACAGGCTGGGTTTGAAAAGTTTTGAACCCACCGTAAGAACAGCTTCCACGAACCTGTCATTGTAAGTGTCCACATCTATGCAGTCCTCCAGGCATTCGAAGCGATTTTGCAGTTCGAGTTGAAAGCGCTCGGGGTTTTGGATCTGGATGGCTTCAGGGCGGAGCGTAGACTTCATCAGTCGATACCGTTCGGATTTGACGTTGAGATTCAATGTGCCTCTTACCATTCGGTGATCGCTTCCCGTGTTAAACGAATTGATCACAGAGACATCATTGAATATCCGAGTCTTAGTCGACATGATGAAGTCAATCTCATTTTTTGTTGTACCATCCGGACTTTCCCAGGTCCATTTCCGATGCAGCCGTTTCTTGAAGAAAGAGTTCATCATATAGAGTCCCTCTCTCTCCATATATTCGGCTAGCATTTGTCCACGGTAGTTCCGGATTCCAGTTCCAAATTGCCCCACTTTCAACTCATCATCGCCACGTTTGCCTAGCCTTGCGTTGAAGTCTCCCATTACAACAGTGTAGTGGGTCCTGGAAGCATGTATTGCCCGAGAAATGTCCTCATACATTACTTCCACTTCCTCGTCGGGGTGTGTCGAGGTCGGGGCGTATACCTGTATGACCTTCAACGAATACCGTTTGGTGATTCTGAGTATAAGGTACGCCACCCTATTCGACACACTTTCGATCTGTACAATGTTGTTCACGAGAGACTTGTGGACAATAAACCCGACACCACCTTGGGACAGATCTTCGCCCTCCTGGAAATAGAGTAGGTTGCCGGATTTAAGAATCACCGTGTCCTCGCCCTGTCTTCGGACTTCGGATAATCCCACTATACTCCAGCGAATCCTACTCAATTCTTCCTCTAGTTCCAGCAGCTTCTCCTCGGTCCGCAGTGTGCGTGTGTTAGATGTTGCCAGGGCCAAAGTCGTATGACGGGAGATCATCGCCGCCCGGGGATTCTTGGCACCCCTGGTCCCGGCACCTCGCCAACGTCCGTCACCGCTGGCACGGCCTCCGGTACCGCCGGGCACTTGGGGCCTTGTGTTGGGTTTGTATACCATTTTGGGGGGGTTTGGGCCTTTTCCCACCACGCTGGCCCAGTGCGGGTTGGTGGGGAGCGCCAGAGCCTCGTCTGTTGTTCGGCAGGGTGTACCGCGTGCAGGTGAGGTTGACTTGGGTTCCGTCAGCTGTTGTTTGGAACCCCTTACACCCCTTAGGGGGTAGCGAGCGATCGAATATTTTCAACCCCACGCATTTCTCTAAATTTATAGCAATTAAACTTTTCATTCATCATTTATAGTTTCTATACTAAAAAGTTATTTTTCACTTTTTAGTTTTTCATTTACATAACATAAAGCATGTTTTTTAGTTTTTTTAAACTATTATTTTTTGCGTAAGTAGTAGATACTTAAATTTTTTAATTTGTTTTGGCTACTTAAAATTTTTAATTTTATTTTTTCACCCATTCGCCTTCAACTTAGTGAATAGTCTTACGTGTCTGGCGTGATTCTCGTCAGGTCTTCTCCGACGGTGCGTATGACTCGTCTGCCCCACAGCCACAGTCCTAAGGCAATGCCAACACCCCCAAATACTAGGATAGCAAGGGGGGTCTCCGCCCGAGCGTGCGCACCGCCCTCCGAGTATAGAAGCCACAGAGCCACCAGTGGGCCAATTGCGTTGCTACAAAAAACAAATTACCCATATTACTTACAAATTATTTAATTTTGGATTGATTGAAAATTACATTCTTGTAATATTTTAGTTACCGACATTGATTTGAGATTAATTCTTGCTGAGCTTATCCTTTGTTTCTATACAGGATGGAAAGTTGAGATGGGGCATTAAGGGCAGGTACCAGATCCCTTGCTGCCATGCGAAAATAGTCATAGGAGACCTTTCCCAAATTTTTGAATGATGACAATCGACATTCACAGATTTTTTGATAAAATGTACAGTCAGCAAGAAAATTGTCAGAATTGAGTATTTTTTTTAATGCCAATTTTCCCATTTCTATAAAAGATTAAAACACTCTTTGGGATTAACTGATGTTAGAGTACCTACAGAACACCCATAAATCAAAGATATAGTAATATAGGACGATACAGTATTAACGACTTGAGACCAAAATACAATGTTAACAAATCGTACCTGACATCATTCCCTCCATGAGCAAATGCACCAAACGTAGCAGTGAGTACTTGTAAGAAAGAGAACAGCCTGAGAGTGTCAGGCTGACTCTCGATCGGTGCTGCGGGAGGGGGCGGACTTGCTGCTCGAAGCAACGGTGCTGCACTTGAGTTTGGGGTTATGGCGGGGAGCCGAGTGCCGCGGCCATCGCATTCTATGCTCCACGCACTGCCTTCAGGACCCTATGACACAGAAAATTGCTTTTTCTATTTACGAATAAGAACTTCACAGCGATTAGGTCTGCAATCTGCATAAACTGCTTAAAAAGATTCAAGTTTTGCTTTCTAAATTGCACCAACAAAATAGTTTCTGTGTTGTCTATAGCGGTACTCTCTCGCTGTGTGAATGTAGGTGCAGTGCACGTAGTTGGTAACATTCATTTGGTATATTTATTCTTCCAAAACTGCTGAACATATAGGTACCTACATAGAAATGCATGCAACTACACTAGTTTGAATGTTTCTTACTTTATCCAACCTCGGAGGAGGTGTGTCGAACTCTACTATGGCCGGAGTGGCTCTAGCAGCTGCTAGTCTATCGAACTCCCCACGGGCTATCGTATCACATGAATCGCCGAGAAACCCATTCCTGGAATCGTAGCTCTCACCCATTCCCACCAGTTGGGAAGAATCTAAGCTTTTGCAACAACTAAGAGTCTCATCAATATACTTCAGCTTGGTTATTTGTGGATCGGCATCGATTAATTGTAATCTGGACTTGTTTGGAGGGCTAAGACTTCTGGACAGTATACTGCAATCGTCCATCGTGGCCAGCAAAGCTAAGTTCCTTGCGTTCATCTCTCGCACTCCTACAGAGACTTTATCTGCGTCACTAAGAGTAACCATTTCAGAACTCTCGGCAATTGCTTCGAGAACTTTCCCGTCTTCAGAAAGAAGTGAAGTCGGTCGTTGTGGAATGTTCTTACTGGAATGTGTTGGAGTGTTGGCCGGAGTTGTTTCTGAAAACATACAAACCAAGACGAAGACATAATTGTTTTTCATAGGTTTAATATAATATACTTAACAAGTAGAATTTATTCTACTGTACCGTTTGATAAGCCCAAAGTAAAGTTGACAGGTGGAGCGATGAGTTTATTTCGGTAATGCGGTACCAGGAAAGCACGCACGAAGCCTGCTACCACAACTCCTAGAGCCACCGATGCCGTTAAAGCAACCCATAGGGGTATATTATCCATTGCTAATACTGAAAATTGAAACAATAGTTACAGTCAATTTAAATATGAAAATATTCGGGTAGGTATTAATAAACCTCACCCCAATCACTCGCTGCCTCAAAAAGCTACGACAGGGAAACACATTAGGTACAGTCACAATCCTAGTATTTTCGAAACAGCTGTTCTTTTTTTGCCAGTCTCAAGATGATGCACGAACTTGTATGCTTTAATTAATACAAATCTTAGACTCAGGGCAGACCTTCAAGGGGCAGGAAGTTAGGGTTGACGGCGCGGGAGTGACACATCAGGGTTATAATCGTCTATAGGCAAATACCGTAAATGCTTACCATCACGCAAACCGTTTAAAAAACATTAATTTGCTAGTATCACTTACATTTGGGTCCATCGTGAACCACGCTGAGCACATTAATGGCGACCGTAGCTCCGTAGAAGAAAGGCAGCGATTGCAGACCGATCGTTAGGGGTTGAGGAGCCCTCAGTATGAAGCGGCGCACCAGCCAGTACAACAGCGCGGAGACCATGCCGCTGAGGGCCGGTGAGATGAACCAGGACAACACTGAATAAGATACATCAATTGGGTATCATATTTAGATTTGTTACCGAATGTAACAAATCTAAATATGATGTAGGTATTTAAATAGGTAGTATTGAAATATGTGATGTGTGTGTGCACGTGTGATGAAAATAACATATGTTCAGTTTAATCGCCCTTTGCAGCTTTGCTACCGTATCGTACCTACCTACTTATTAATACGAAACTTTTGTATTTTAAACTCTCTTCCATTTTTAAATTTCAAACATTCTACAAAAATGTGCTGTACATCATTACATCAGCCTTGCCAGGGAGAGTCTACCTTCTTCATCATAAAAGCAAACTTATTGCCAGGGAAATGTCCAGACCGCAATCTATTAAGGACGACAATATAATATCTATTTAAATAAAAACTATAGAACTAGGTATTCGACTAGGCTGACATTGAAGTGTTTTATACCAAATACGCTTTTCTAAATTTCTTTTAGTAAAATATTCTTTGAACATGTCATAATATATATTTGTGAATTTAGTTAAAACTTCGGTGGAAAAAATTAAGGCTTGATTGTAAAAAATGATCATTGTATACATCCTAATTTAGCTAACCTGACAGCCTCCTCATTACCTCTTAAACCTAAGTGAGATGGAACCCACTGCAATTGAAGGTTTATACTCGGTATATTATAGTCATCTTATGTATTTGCTTTAACACTGAGTAAACCTCATATTTAGAGTATTTCTTGTCAATCAGTCTCCTTCGCGGGGCTGTCTACTAGAATCCTTATGCCGTTCGAGCCAGTTGAGCTTACAATGACGTGACCGAACTTACCTATTGCTCCTAGTGTCGACCACTTCACCCCGACGGGGCCTTTGGCCGTAAGAGTGAATCCCACAGTGGCGCCCACCACCGAGTGGGTCCCAGACACTGGTAGCCTCAACGCGGTAGCTACTATGAGCCAAGTGGCGCCAGCTATTAGCGCTGAGAGACATCCTGCGGCTAAGAGATGCTCGCCGCCGTCTGCGTATAAGGATACATCGAGTATACCCTTACGCATTGTATCAGATACTTTGTAACCTGGAAAGAAAATAGGTAGGTAACTTTTAGCATTGTGCTCATTAGACAAAAATGAAAAATAGTGTTTGGCGAGTTTTCGTGACCATCAATAATGTTTTTTTTTTATAAACAAAAATGTAAAGTGTTAGTACCGTACCTATACACTAAAAAGCAGTCCGGAGGTATACCAGAATATTAACCTTCAGGAAATACAGGGATATAATTTCAATAAGCCTTTTAACTATGTTAAGTATTTGTTATGTTATTTTAACTTTGGGTAATATCTCAAAGACTCATGTAAGTAAAAATATTAGGTACCACAATTGCAATTAAAGCATTTTTTTTTTGCTTTAGGTAATCTAAGCAATTGCTTCAAAAGATAAGGTACGGTAATCAGTAAAATGATTATAGCATAAAAATAATAGCAAGTAAGTATATCTCACTCACCAATAAGAACTGCACCAGCGATCTCGAAGATGGTTGCCAAAATGCAAGCTTGGGTGAGCGTGAGCACCTTGGAGCCAACGCTCGTCCCAAACGAGTTGGCCACATCGTTGGCGCCAATGCCGAACGCCAACACAAAAGCGACGATAAAACCGCTTATCACCAGCCAAAACAAGTCGTCAGAATAAGGTTCCATATTTATTTTTTAATTTACAATTCCAAAAAATCCATCGTAAATCGCAGTATAGAGAGTAACAGAAATTAATAGCACCTATCCAACTTTAATGTTTAATAAACTTTAATGTATATTTATTTTTAACAATAAGCTTCGCTTTTATAACACCATTTTACGTAACAACTATCCTCTTCTCCAAATAGGAGACAGACAAAATTTCCTTTCGCTCCATATAAAAATAGACTTTACTTTTAAGATTATTTAGGTTGAGAATAGACAAAATATCTAAATACGTTACCGACAATAATTATGTTTCCAAAAATTAATTAGTATTTAATTTTAATTTAATATATTAAGAAGTATGCTTATTTATTTAAATTCAAAGTTAATTAGTTGTGCGTCACAATGTTCGATATTTAAAAAAAATTTCGAGGCGGTGATGCGGTTCCAGTAGTTTTGGCTTCATCATTTCTGAAAATAAACCGTACGAAGCCAATTAATTCCTCGTCAAATTACGAATTCCACAATGTTTACAAGATTCCAATAAGAAAATGTAAATTATTGGTTAAACCACATGGCTTCATTGTATCGATTAGACCTCGACGCCATTTTCAAAAAATACGCGGTAATAATTGCGGTCAACCACTAAACATCTAGATATTCGTGTGTTTGCAATAACATGAAGCAGCATCACATAAAGATGATGCAATTCAGATACCGAGCACTTTTTTAATTGTCCATTTGCGTCATGTTACTCAACGCGTACAATAATAACAGAATATTATTTTTTGAAGTTTTCAAGGGGTAAAAAACTAATTTCCAAATACTATTTACGTATACTCACTTTTGTCCGGTATAGGATTTTATGGTCCTAACTTCCTCTAGAAGCACAAGCACGAGGTATATATCCCCCTTGAGCCTCACAGCTGTAGACTGCTCTCGGGTCGCGTCAAAGCGGTCGCACAAAGCATGCGCGAGGGGCACCCCGCACCGGCTACCCCCTTACGTTGAAGGCATAATAAAAATGTTTGTTCTATACTGAAAGAACCCCAAACTCGTTATAACCGGATTAATAGAATCGTGTACAATGACAAACATAATGAGCACCGTCGGCATACAAACGGAAATAGTTGCTTGTTATACAAGAGTCAAAGTTGCTGGTTTAACCGCGTGCTCTATTTTGATGACCGAGCAAGTGGAGGATTCTAAAATTACATTTTCACCTCTCCAGCACCAAAAGACCTCTTTTGTTCGTAAAATCTCGAAGGAAAAACGCTTTTTGCTGCGAGATCTGAAAAAGACTGTAACGTGCAATCTAAATTATTTTAGTAATCTTACTTTTAATTTTCAATAAGTAATTATTTTTAAGATAAACATGTATTAATGTATTGCTTTGTTTTTCTCACACATAACAATTTCCTCGCTGGAGAGGTGAAAAGTTGTATGTTTCACACGAGAGCAAATTTTTTTTGTATCGTGCCTTTAAAACACTTACTGCGCTCAGTAGTCTATATGAATCACTCGCTATGTTCGTGATTCAATTCTAGACTACTTCGCTGGTTCGTGATCGGCACTCGCAGCAAAAACTAACTTTGCTCACTTGTTGAACAAATAACTATTTTCACCTCGTGCTTCCGTACAATTTTTTTTGTGTTGCGTACAGGATTTTTCACCTCGTGCTCTTTTAAAACGAGGTGAAAAATCTTTGCACTCGAGGGCAACACGTAGGTATCCTTTCATCCCAACTCAGCGAGGAAATAACTAAATGCAAAAAAAATTATTAAAATCACAAGATTCTTTTATTTAAATCAAGGGTCAATATTCGGTCCCCTACTCTTTCTTCTAATGATAAATGACGTAGTACACGAATTATGATTCTTCAAATTCTTCTTTATGCCGACGATTAAAAAGTTACATGGAATTCAAAAGTGTCAGTGACTGCACGCAAATACAAAAGGACATCAATGCCTTACTTCTGTGGAGCGATCGTAACCGAATGGAAGTCAATTTCAAAAAGTGTTTTGATGTAGGTATGACTTTTAGCAGGCGGCATCAACTGATTTGGTATGTTTACCATATGGGTAGCGAAAATATAGGTATCTCGTAAGGAAGCAATAAAAGATAGGCGTCACTTTTAATCCAGCTCTAGGTACCCTTTATTAGGCACAATATCCGAGTTAGCAAAAGAGTTATTTCGCCGCTTGGGTTTTGTTCTTCGGAATATTCGAGATATTCACAACCCACATGTCATGAAATGAAATGTTAGTATATACATTATACAGGCTGGTTTTTCATAATGCCACCTGAAGGGAAAGTACTCTTAATTACTGTAGATAGAAAATTTTACTCAAAGGAAACATTCCTTTATTTTTGAAAAGAAAGAAAACTGCTTTCAAAGGTTTTCTAAAATTCGCTAGCCACACCCGGGAGTCGAACCAACTAAAATCTGTAAAAAAAATATTTTAACTATTATTTTATTTTCCACTTTTTAGTGCGAATTATAACCGCCGATGAAAGTACAATTAATGACAACGCCATCTAGTGACGTATAGCTGAACTAACATTCCAAACGGTTAAAAGGGATAATGGGATATCACGATGTGGGATATTCTTATCGAATTATTGTAATGTCATCGGCCTTTGATAAGTCTAGTCTATAGTGTCGAATTTGATAGGGTCTTTAAGGCACAAAGAAAATGTATCAGAGCTATATTTAAAATTGGCCGAAGAGAATCCTGCAGGCCATTCTACAAACAGTATAAAATATTATGTCTGCCTTGTATTTATATATCAGAAATATGCTTGTTTGTTAAAAAACACCCAGAATATTTTACTATGTAAAAGAAAAGATACGTAACGATAGAAAAAATAAAATTATTATTCCCAAATGTAATTTGACATTATTTAAAAAAAAAAAATTTCATGGCTATACAAATTTATAATAAACTACCAACAGATATAGCTAATTTACCTATTCATAATACTTAATCATTTCAAAAATAGATTGTTGCGTTGGATCAATGAACAGAATTTTTACTATTTTGACATACATTCTATAATATTGAATTAATACTACCTAATTGAAATTTACTAATAAATATTTAAAAATTAATTTAAATTTATTGGAAAATTTGCATGCCTCATACGGTAAACATTTGCCTATCAATTTCTTTTAATATCTGTATCTACCATGTTCTTAACAAATAAATGATTTGATTTGATTTGAAAAGTTTAAATGAAATCTGATCGATTAAAGTGGGTTAAAATTGTGTACAAAGGAGTCGGTTACAAACATACAAACAAACAAACATACAGGTGAAACTAATATAATCGTGTTAAATACAGCAATGTATGTATGTGTAATTTACTGAGGTAATTTACTCGGTGATCTGTTTATCTCTTTCATCTGTCAAAAAAAGTTAGCGAATAGCCCCCGCCCCCTTTTAAGTATTTGTTAACTTTTTTATTATTATTAAGATTTAGAACTGTAATGCGCCCTCCACACTCTCGCCGAGAACCCCCGAGAACACCCGAGAAGCGAGAGTGTGATTAGTTTCTCGCGTTCTCGTTCTCGGGCTCGCCTGTTCTCGGCTCGGTGTCGGTTTTTTGACCCGCTTCAAAGGGTTTCTCGGGCGAGAAACGAGAACCGTATCACCACGGTAATATATATTACCGTGGTATCACATTCTCGTTCACAGTAAATACCAAAGCCGCTGCACTGTCAAAGTCATCCATTTCGCATAATGGTCGAGAATGCAAGTGAGAAGTTCGCGTGAGTGTAGAAACCATTTCGTTTCTCGGGTCAAGTCTCGGCGAGACTTCTCGCGAGAGTCTGGAGGGCCTATAATAAATTCGTACCTACAAATAACAAAGTGAGGGCAAAAATTTTGACAATACTTGACATTTCAAATTACACATTTCTCTTTCTAGAAATTGTCGTCATCTCTTTCTAAACACGACTACATAGAAACAAGATTTCCCCAGTATTTCGCCATCTTTCTAAAACAAAAGTAGAAAAGTAGCTAAAAACTTAACATATTGTATTCAATTATCAGTATTTATTATCAATGAAAGAAATAAATATAATATATTTACTTTTAATGTTTAGGTTTGTATTTTATTTTGAAAATCATCACTGTGATTATTTCTATAACTTATGGGAAATGAAAGGATTTATGTAATGGCAGCACTTTCTTCATGTGTCAATGTCCCGAAATCTCAACATGACATAAATTGTCGTAATTGATGTATTCATAAATATCGACTCGCGATTTTGGTACGGCTTTTTAGTTTAAAATAAGGATAAATAGTTCAAAATTATACATATATAGTTATTTCGTGCTGGTAGAAGTGAGTAGTATTGAGGATGCAGTGTGAATTTCACTTGTAAGTGTCATAATTGCATATAATATTGTTCAATCTATAAATTTCATTTTTCACCCGTAATTCCAGATTATTAGCGTTATTTTGCAAAACTCCATAAGAGGGAGAAATTTCTGATACTCGCATTTAATCCTATTTATATTAGATTATATTTATATTAGAATTTAATGAATATTTGTACATAATTTACTTATTCAAATATTTGTAAACAAATGAGTAGGGTGACTAGGATTTCCGGAATTATAAGGAAATAATATCCCTTTCTATCCATTCCTTTTATAAATGGCAATCAAAATTGATAGATTATTTTATTTAATTCTTTGAAATAACTGTTACATAGATAAAATACATAAATAGTTTTACCCATTTTTAGTTCGAAATGTTTATTTACAAATAAAATATGTAATTTGTGTAATGTAAATTATTTTATTTGAGAAAAAGATAATGAGAGTATTGATTGGATTGTACTAGTTTAAAAATGTTTATCATTCACATTTGCATGTACTAACATGCAACGCAGATACATTGCACACAGACAGACAGTATTAATAAAATTGTGGCTGCGCTCTTCTGCACTTGTAATCAAATAGCATATAAAAATCTATCAAATGATAGTTTTTAATATGCTATTTGATTACAAGTTAAAAGTGTACATAAATATTTATATACACTTTTAACTTGTATACATAAAATTTTCTTTTCTTTTTAGATTTCCGAAGCGACGGACCATATGGTTGTCTATTGTGTCTTTAAAAACAAAATTTTAATGAATTTGAAAATATGTAGCTTCCACTTTCAAGACACCGACACTTTCAAGGCAACTGCTTATGTCAAACTTCAAGCCCTTTTTTCAATAAAACCACTACTCAATCACTTTTCAAAGGCAACCCTTGAATTGGTTAGTAAAAATTTTCTTGATAATATAGGTACAGTTAATACAGAGAGCTAAAATGTTTGGGGAAATAATTTTAAGGGCATCAGGCATCATCAATTATTGAATATACAATGACTCAATTGAATTTTAACATTCTGTATAGTCACCAAAATGCCGTATGACGCAAAAATGAGAAACCAGGATTTCCGAAGTAATTAGTCTATTGTCACCAACACTTCATTTATCGATGTTTAGAGTAGGTTAAATAAAGCGTAAGAAATATACATTCGAATTAAGTTAATATAGTATGAATAATTTCTAATCTAGTCCGTTACACTTTTATCTTGATTATGCTATGCCCAAATGGGCACCATGATGTGCTGGTGTTGTTTGTGAACATCTGTTATTTACATTCATGAATGCAATAAATTATTTGATTTGATTTGAATTATATTTACAAGTTTTGTTTGCCTAATCTTCTTTTTATATACCGATAAATGTCGAATCGAAACCGACGAGTTGGGTCGATTTTATTGCACGTAAGTGTAGATAACGGTCATTTTTTCAATATAAATTAATAGCTTTAGATATTTTTATAAATAAACTTAAATAAATATATAATAACCGTGACTCGCAAACAAATATTCGTATTCGTCGCACAAATATTTGCCGGCACCAGGATTCAAACCCGAAAGGCTTCATGTGTAGGTAGCTATACTGACCACTCCACCATGACGGCGTCAAAAAGTTGTTTATATTGATGGCCTAAAACACCCCAAATATTACATATAATGCAGGCTGTAACATGTAGGGTACCATGTTTAAGTACCCTTCATGTTACAGCCTGTATTATACTAAAAACCAAGAGCTACTAAACTTACTTTTTTGTAGCCAGTAGCTGTTACTTATGTAACTAATTCACGGAAAGTTACTAGAGCTAACAATTTCTTCTGTTGTATAAAAAACCGCACTTCGGCTTTCAGCCGTAATATCTATCAATATAAAGAAAGTCTGGTAGTAAGTTGGTAAGTTGCGCATCATTACGGCCCTATTATCATTACTCAAGAACGGCTAGATCGGTATACCACACAATGTATTGTTATAGCATTGCTAACCGGAAAACCTTAAATGTATGCTTAGCACCTAAAAAACAAGAATAATTTAATGTCTATGAGTTGACGTGACATGAGATAAGCTATATAATAAACTGTAACGTGCCTCTTAAAATCAAGAGTCACAGAAGCGATAAATCCTCGTATTTCGGTTGCTGATTTTTTTCCTGGGAGCCGAAAATAGATAATATTACCGTGCTAAAAGGCACTCAGGAAAAAAAGTTTAAAGTAATTATTATGAATTTTGATTCTTTGTCATGGAAAACTCAAAACTCAAATTATTTTCAACTTGTGGTTTTATTAACGTAACGAAGTTCAAGTGTAACGTTACACATACATATTTTACCGACCTACATACATAATTTTTTTTTAATTAAATCAGATTACACTATTTATAAATATTACATAAATTAAGATATAAAGGAAGCTCATCTAATTGAAATATTTCTTTAGAGTTCGCCTCCTAAATTTATCAATAGGTTTTAGCGCTCCATATTAACGTTGATAAGCTACATTTTAGTGACCGTACGACTGTTGCGGGCAATCTCCGATAGATTGCGCCTGCGTCGCCGGGCAGTCTCGATCGAGTCAGGAATCGCAAACAAAGGCTTGGTGATTCGGTTTTGCGCTTGCGTGGTTCGCTAAGTAAATTGAGCACCGACAAGACCTACCTAATACTAATTAACTAATTTGATAATTGTGTGCAATAATAGTTATTTATTTAATGTGTTTAACCCCTAATTGGGGTCCAAGATTAGGCTAAGGTAGCCGCTGTCGCCTCAGCTATTTCACTTCCGCCCAGGGCTGGACTTACAGTGAGCAGCAGTACAAGCCGCCCTAACTCGTCCCACCGAGCGACCCTCACCGAGACCATCTCCGGCTACCACCAGGGGAGTACACGCTATTGGGCATTATACCACCATTTAATAAATTGTTCTGCACGGATCTCTCGTGTCTCATTTAACTCCCTATATCTTAGGACCGTGGGAGCACGTGAGACCTTACCCGTGGCACAAGACTGTCCATGATTAATTTATGCTACAGGCACCCTACTAGAAAGAGACAGGGCCTCTCTAGCAATGTCAAGAAATGTCATGAAATGTCAAGGGTTGTCAAAATTTTTGCCCTCACTTTTTTCATTTGACTAATGACTCCATTCTTAATTCTATCAAATCAAATCAAAATCATTTATTGCGTAAATATGGGTAATTATACAAATAGCTTATTATAAGTATAAGGTCTTATAATTATGTAGTCCTCCACATTTTACCCGTTTGGGTGTGCAAATCGTAATCGTATAAATATAGTATCGTTAATAGTATCGTCAAAATTTACAATATTAATATTTATATTTATTTCGTCATAATTTAATAGTAGTATATGTTATATTATTTATATTAATCATCATAGTAATTCTAATAGTAATGATAATAATTGTAATAATAGTGATAATAATAGCTATGTCTAAGTAGAAATATGTCAAATTAATAGGAGATAATTACGTTTTTACAAATTTTATATCTTATCGTTT
Source organism: Elophila nymphaeata (assembly GCA_955850985.1). NCBI lineage: Eukaryota > Metazoa > Arthropoda > Insecta > Lepidoptera > Crambidae > Elophila > Elophila nymphaeata. Next base: position 13,074,818 of record OY039069.1, on the reverse strand, counting down.
AAATATTGGTCGACAGTATAATATGCTTTGAGCACTAGTAATTGCTTTACTTTTAGCTTAAACGTAGTCATATCACATTCTTTAATATTATTAGGTAAATGGTTGTATAGACGTGGGGCCATACCAAATATACTTTTACTATACAAAACACTTCGTCTTGGAGGATGACAAATATTGTCTTTACACCTTTTACTTTTGGGGCGTTCAAACATGTTGATGTGTAACTTGACAAAAATCACCACTTCGTAAATATATAAACAGGGGGCAGTTAGTATTCCCAGCTTAATAAAATAGGTTTTACAACTGTCAGTTCGCTTTAAATTACATATCGCCCTAATACATTTTTTTTGTGCTTTGAACACTGAGTATTTTTCTGTTGAATTACCCCAAAACATGATTCCGTATCTGAGGACAGCTTCTGCGTGACCATGGTAGGCAACTACTAACGTATTTTGATGTACAATTTTACGTAATTTATATAATGCAAAAGAACATTGGTTCATTCGTGTACATACGTATTCTACATGTGTCTTCCAACTTAACGTATTATCTAAATGGATACCTAAAAATTTTGTAGTTTCTACTGCCTTAATTTTATGATTGTCATAACTAACATTGTAAGAAGCTTTATCAGCTGCACATCTTTTGCAAAATATCATACAACTAGTCTTCTCAATATTGATGGCCAATTTATTGTAACTGAGCCAAGTGATTACTTTACTTATGGTATCATTTACTCTACTGAAAAGTTGATTTGCGTTATGATCGACAAAAATGGCTGTACTGTCATCTGCAAACAACACGAGTTTTTCTTTTGTGATCTTAGGTAAATCATTAATATAAACAAGAAATAGTAAGGGACCCAAAACGCTCCCTTGCGGTACACCTTGATTGATATTTTCAAATTTGGATGCATAGGTAACAATCTTCTTTTGTTTGATGCATAAGCGTCTTATTTCCGTTGACTGTTTCCTGTCTGTCAAATAAGATTCCATAAGTTTATACACATGCCCTCTAACGCCATAATGTTCTAATTTCTTTAGAAGTATTTTATAATCTACAAAATCGAAAGCCTTTGTTAGGTCCATATACATGGCACAAACTGATTTTTTTTCGTCAATATTTCTCATTACTTCATCCAAGAGGTTATATACTGCTAAATTTATAGTTTTACCTTTACGAAATCCTGTCTGTTCATCAACTAAAATTTTACATTTTTCCATAAAACTGTAAAGCCTTGTGTATATAATTCGTTCAAAAATTTTTGCAAAGACTGATACAAGTGCAATTGGTCGGTAACAATTCATATCTTCCTGATCTTTTGATTTAAAGAGAGGCCTTACAATAGTAATTTTCAGCTTTTCAGGAAATATACCAAATTCAATACACAAATTTGCAATGTGGCTAATGATTGGTGAAATTATAATACTAACAGCTTTTATAACTTTGGTGCATATTTCGTCATATCCTGTGCTGTTTTTATTTTTCAATGTCCTAATAATACTTTTAATTTCGTCAGGTGTTGTTGGATTCATAAATAAAGTCTTGTTATTGTTTTCTATTGGGAATTTATATGAGTAATCATTGGTGTTAATATTTGTTAAGTCACTCTTAGGAAGATTCACAAAAAAGCTATTAAATGCTTGTGCTATATTAAATGGATTCTTAATAATTTCACTGCCACTTTTTATTTGAGCAATATCTTTACATGGTAAGTTTTTCTTGTTTCTATTTATAATTGACCATACTGCCTTTGATTTATTAGTAGACGTTTGAATCATGTAATTATTTTGCGATTTCTGTGTTTGTTTGATAATGCGATTAAATCTGGACGAATAAGTTTTAAAGTTATTTTTAGTTTCATCCGAACGCTTTAGTCTATATTGCCAGAGCAATTCTCTTTTGCGTTTGGAACATTTCTTTATACCTCTCGTTATCCACTTTGGTTTCTTAAATGGATAGTTTTTAATTCGAATCAATGGAAAACAAAGTTTATAGAGTAAAACAAATAAGTCAAAAAAACTATTAAATGCTTTTTCAGGATCACTCGAGTTATTATAGACCTCAGAAAAATTTAAAGACTCGAGGTATATTGCAAATTTTTTTATGTTTTCCTTACTATAGTCTCTAATCTCCGTATACCAAATCGGTAGATAGCAGACTTCAGATACAGGACATGATAACATTTGTGCTGTATGATCCGAAATAGCAAAATCCAGTACCCTTGCGCGTGATCCTTTGATATTTAAAATAAAATTATCAAGACATGTACCACTGGCAAGTCTAGTCGGTTCTTTAATTGAAAATTTCAAATTGTAACTTTCTATAATTTGAGTGAATGTTCTTGTCTTATTATTACTTACTAAGATATTTAAATTAAAGTCACCGCATATTATTAACTTCTTAGCACCAAGTGCAAATTCATTGAGTATTCCGTCTAATTTGTTCATAAATAAGTCAATATTAGATTTTTTATTTTTAGGTGACCTATACATACAAATTATTATTAATTTATGATGTAGTAATTCTACGCCACTACATTCAAGCATTCCCTTAACGTCATATTTAGCAATTGCAGGTATTGATTTATATAATTGACTATTGTGAACTAATATACAAGAACCACCTCGTCGATTATGTCTTGAACTACATGACGAGACACTGTAGTTTGCTAAATTAACAAGTTCTACATCACTTTCGCACATATTATGCTCGGTTAAACAGAGGACATCTATTGATGCATCGTTGGATGTTAGGTTGTCCAAATGAACACTTAAAAGATCACTTTTATTAATTAGTCCATTAATATTTAAGTGTAGGAGTCTCACATAGCTAGTGTCGAAAAAAATCGGTCGGGTTCGGGTCCATACTATCGTTAGTTTCATTATAAGATTCATGTGAGCTGAAATTATTATTTGTCTCTATTGACGTTATAAGTTTGCATATATCTTTAAATATTATATTTATACCTCTGATGTTTATTGCGCCTGATCTATTGTACATATCGGTTGAATAGCTAAGATTCCTGTTTGAGTCTATGAGAAAAGCATACTCATGGATCAAATTATCCAAATATAATCTGTTGTTAAAGGCTTCTACACGTAAATTATATAGGCTACTTAAGTTATGACATTTATATGTTGGCAGACACAATATAACATTTGTATGTTGTACTAAAAGCAACTTAGATTTAATAAACTGCACCAACTCGGAATAATCCCTAGTTGTATTAAAGTCTATACTGCCGAACAACACAATACAATAGTCACTTAATGTATAATCTTTTAACTTATATTCTACATTTTCCAGCAATTGTTTGATGTCACCACCTGGATTTATAAAGTGACAATATTCACTACTTCCAAACATTTCCCTCGTGTCCAGTATGTTGTTTTTATTGTCTCCACTAACAATCGCAATTTTTTTCTTCGTGTCAACGTGTTGCGACCTTTGTACATTTCTTGCAAACTTCTCGGTGGCCGTAGACGTGTTTTGTTCATTCAGTTGTGTGCTATTTTTTTGCGTGAATAGTACATTATCAGCTGGATTTATTCCTTTGGGATTATCATCTATTACTCCCGGTTTAATAGGCGTATTATGTTTAATTTGATTACATCTCTTTTTGCGTCCTGTTCGTGGAGTGCTTTGTTTATTGATAGTTGTGGAATTTAGCGTTTTATAAGTATCTATAACTTTCAAACATTTCTGTAGCTCTGAGTTAAGTCGTGTCACATCACAATTTAAATTTTCAATTTCTTGGTGGGCACTTTCTAATTCAGCGTTGAGACTAATTACTTTTTCACTAAGTTCAAGAATAGTGCCAGAGTTATTAAAAGATGTATTCGGCAGGCTCATCATTGTCGAGTCAAACACATTTGAACTATCATTAGAAATATTATTCAATGAACTTGTTCGTCGTCGATTACGGAAAGTAATATTTTCATCCATTATTTAAAGATTATAATTATTATTATAATAAAAAAGTCTGAGGTGCGTGGGGTTTGAACCACGGTCTTGTCAGTTGTTCTGTCCACTATGTGCGCCGCTGAGCTACGGAGTTTGTAATTGTAGTGATAAAATTGAAGTATACTTTCGATTCTTTACAAAAAATATGTAGGTAGATTGAAAAAAAATTTTTTGGTTCGAAATGGCATGTAAGTTGTGATTGCTGATTGTCTCAGTGAGGAACCAGTGTCTCTTGCTCAGACCAATGATTATAAGTCTCTTGACTGTGGTGCGAATATTCTATCAATCGGCTACAGTGTAGGTTAGTTCAAGCGACGAACATAATGGTTTGGTAAGAGAATGTCTGTTACCCTTTGTCTTCAATAGATGTCGCTTTTCCCAATACGTTTTTTGAAGCATGCTTTAGTGTAAAGCATTATAAGTATAGCATGCTATGGTTTGTGTCTGCTACGATCACTTGCGACTGCTTTTAGCACTTTTCTAGTAAATTTAATTAGCGGTCAGTTTTGAAAAAGATGAAATTAACGACACTAATTATTATCACATTATTTCACTTTTAATTATGTTTTAATTAAAATAGTCAATCTATAAATAGTATTGTTTATCACTGTATTCACTTAAGTATTACTATTACGTCCAACAAACATTAATATAATGTCTAGATAATTTCATTTAAGAATCGTTTTCACAGTTTTGTTTATATTTCACTATTAGCCCAGATTATTACGAAGATAACACTTGTGTTTAATATCCAACAATTATTTTACACATATTTAATTATTTCACCGATTTTAAATCACTATAACTAATTTTAAAAATAAATAATGTACAGAGCTTATGTTGTTACGGCGACGGTGGCGCCGATCCGATCTATCTTCATCTTCTATCTTCATGGTACCTACCTATCATAGTAGAAGATCCGAACCTAGATCGACCTTCACCGAGCTGATAATAGAATGAAACATATTTTATTATTAATTTAGTATATTAGAAAATATATTAAAAATGGGTTGTCTAAAAAAATCCTGGACAGACTATTTTTTTTTATTTTTTGAAAAATGATTTTTAAAAAAAAATGAATAAAATATTGCAACATCAAGATAATAAGAAAATTTTGTCCTGACTGATAGTAGAAACCGTATAGAATGTGCAGGCATTGGGTTGTCTATTATTTACCTGCGCGAACTACTGGGTTGTCAGGTATGAACAGGTATGTCGATATCAGTTACTTTCACTCGATTGGATAATAGAAAAAAATTTATATCATCATAAGCGCGCGACAAAATTTTCTTATTATCTTGATGTTGCAATATTTTATTAAAAATAATTTTTCAAAAAATAATTAAAAATAGTCTGTCCAGGATTTTTTTAGACAACCCATTTTTAATATATTTTCTAATATACTAAATTAATAATAAAATATGTTTCATTCTATTATCAGCTCGGTGAAGGTCGATCTAGGTTCGGATCTTAGACTATCACTTATTTTATCAGTCTATTCTATTCTTAATTAATGGCATCGCGTCGCATAAAGCGTACGCATTTTGCCAATGTCAAGAGGAAATGTAACTAAAGTAACAAAAATTGTACGGTTGATTGAGGTTATTAAAAATGGAGTCTCTCAACACGTGCTTTTACGACAAGAAAAAATGGAGTCTCTCAACACGTGTTTTTACGACAAGAACTCGGGAGAAACTCCATTTTATCAGTCTTTGACTCATTTCAGGTCATTGAACGGAACGTACTTGTACTTTGCGAAAATGACAATGACAGTCAATTGACATGAATGACAACAGTTTTGACATTTCATCATTCATCTCATGAATTTGAAATTTTCATTTATATTTTGTATTTTCAACTATAAATACCACATGTACACATAAAATGAAACATAGAAAAAGCACGTAACATAAACACAATATTATCATGTTTTTCAGAAATGTTTGTTCTACCGCGGAGTTGACAAAATGTTGGTAAGTTTCATGTAACCTTTTTAAAAGAATTTCTTATTTAATGAAATTATTGCCTATTAAACTCGCTTTCTGACCAGTATATACCATCATAGAAGTACTTTAATTATGGTGATAAAGGCCAACTTTTCACCATAATTGTATAACAAAATTTCGTCTATTAAAAATGTATTGTGCAATGTTTTAGCAAATCAGTACTGCTAAACCAATACCGCAGCCCCTTGCACCATGCCCGCATTCAATGCCGGCGCTCGTTTCAAAACGCCAGGCGCGGCACCCGTCGGTCTGTCCAGCCAGACCCCCTTGACCACCTGACCTTAGAATCTGGACCTCTTCATGCTAAAGGATTAGTTAGACCATTCTTCTTTGCTGTAGGGGTGAGTAAAATACAATGGTATAATTTTATTCATGAGATTTAACTTTTTTTATTAACTACTACTTAATAATTTATATCAAGTGAAAGAAATATCTATGGTTTGTTCAGTGCATATTTATTTTGTTAACATTTTTACCATACAATAAACCTTTAATAAATGTTCCAATATGACTTTGAACCAATTGATTATTTTAATGATTATTTATACCAAAATTTTATTACTTTTTCAGGTATCAACAGCAAGTCTTGTAGGCTGTGTGATCTGGGAATATGAGAACCTAAGACACCATACTTCTACTCTTCTTAGAAAACCAGGGACTTGGTTGAGTGCTCAACAAAGAAAAGTTATGGCCCATTTTGTGAGTTATGGAACAATTTCTTTTACAATACAACTTGGCTCAGCTTTAGAAAGAGGTACGGAGTTTCTCCTGAGTTCTTGTTGTAAAAACACGTGCTTAATTAATGCAATAATTGTTGGTGTTTGGATTTATTGTGTTACTGCAGTTGAATATCCATCAGGTATATCTGAGAAAAAAAAACATATTAATTCTCGTTCTCAATCCTCTTTAAATGATTTGTTATTTGATAACAAATCAAATCTTGGTAGTACCAAAGATGACTATTTCTAATTAATCACATCACAATACATAAAGATCAAGCATTTTGCAAATCTATCTAAAGTTGTATGGTAAATAGAGTTAAAAAATTGAGTCTAAAAAGTGGAGTCTCTCAACATGGTGTTAAGAACTCAGGAGAAACTCCAGATGACTATTTTGCATTTAGACATTTAAATGAGTACATATATCTCTTTAACTTGTTGGATTCATCTGACAAATGCATGTAAACATGTCCGTAACCGTTATTTTCAGAAAACTGAACCTGGGCCTATAAAGAAATGGTGGAACTCATTAAAAGATAGTGAAAAAGTGTTCTATCCTATTTTGGCTATAAATGTGTTAGTTTTTGGGGCCTGGCGTCTACCTGCTCTGCAACCTATTATGATCAAGTATTTCTGCTCAAATCCTTCAGGCAGTAAGTGCTTTGAGGTCACAGCTCATTAGAGCCACCCGACATCCACTCAGCACCGAACGTCGCATGGTCCACGAATTTGACGTAAATTGTCGAAGCGAAGGACGTATTGTCCTCATGTGAATCATTCGCGGGCAGCGCGCGGTCCACTTGGAACCCGCGCGTTGGCAATGCGCAATCAACGCAAGGCAAGCATGCGAGCAGCGAGTTGTCACCGAGTGGTCCACCCGCCGTCCGCGCGTGGTGGGCTTACGACCGAGGCGATCCGTTGACGCTACTGAGTTGATGTAGTGAGCGCATGCTCATACAAGTCCATATAAATAATACTAACCGCACAAGGCGGGGCGGTCGGTGCTGAGTGGGTGTCGGGTGGCTCTAATGAGCTGTGACCTTTAATATGAATTATTTTCTAGGAGAAATCATTTCATTTTCATTCATTCATTTCACATTTAGCTGTTCCTTTGTCTGGCTTCTGTCTAGTAGTGTTATTTTAGCTGCGAGACAATGAATGACATTGCTAACTATAGTTTGAGGAATCGTTTGGAGAGAATCGGGACACTGTTCATCCTCAGTCTTTTGTACTGGGTACTTCTGGTTCCTGTTAGGTTGGCAGCTAGAGCATTTACATGTTTGGCTAGTTTTTTCTTTTTAGAAAGAGAAGCTAGAAATTTCTTGCTTTATTTACTGTATTTATTTCACTGTCATCCTTTTCCTCAAATGTAATTTTACCTCTTAGTTCCTTATTACAATCCCTATAATCTACAGTCTTATAGATATTATGATCTTTTCCCTTGTATTCAACAATAATTATGGAAGGCGCTGGAGTCAAGTGCCATCTATTTCTTCTATATATGGTTCCACTCACAGATACAAAGTATGACCTTGGCTCCTTCGCCTTCCTTACAATTACTCCATATCTCATTTATCTTCATCTCCATATCTTCATTTATCATAATTTTATTTGAGTGGATAATCCAAACCACCATACTGACTGCTTTACTCTTTCCCTCCATTTCGTGATGCCTAAAAGTCCTACATGTATGTCTTCTAAGATATCTTTTTGTAATGATAATGGTATTACTAATCTAGAATTGAAAAGTAAAAATTCATCTTGTATAGAAAAGTTAAACCTAAATTGATAGTATTTTTGTAACTCTAGAGGTGTACTATTTTTCCCTGGCCAACCTGACTTAGTAAATTGTTTCCATATCTGGCAAATTTTACATTTACTTTGTTCTTCTTTAATTATTTCCAATTTATCATCAATAAATGCTGTTGCTACTGTTGGCTGGTTTAATTAAATTTAGAAGAGTAGCAAATAAGTGTCTGTGTTACCATTATGTAAACAATAGATATGCTTATCCCCCTTGTGTCCTGTGGTGTTATTTCACAGTTTTTTTTCATCCGTTTGATAATCTATTGTTATAATATAAGTATTAAAAATTGTGTGCACTTTTATTTTCAGGCGCAATATGTTTACCGATGCTACTATCCACATTCAGCCACTACTCATTCTTCCACTTAGCAGCCAACATGTATGTCCTCTACAGCTTTATGCCAGGTAGCATACTTATCTACTACTACTATCTTACTATATTGTCACTAGCTGACCCCGCAAACGTTGTTTTGCCTTATAAAATAAAAAAAAAAAATTAAGAGTGGACAACTCTTATCACTAAGGGGTATGAAAAATAGATGTTAGCCGATTCTCAGACCTACTCAATATGCTCACAAAATTTCATGAGAATCGGTCAAGCCGTTTCGGAGGAGTACGGGAACGAACATTGTGACTCGAGAATTTTATATATAATATTATCGGAATGTCACATAGCTACGTAACTAATATGTATGTATTGTTTACGATATTAATAATAGCGAACCTATTACTATTCAATTATATGGTACATCGTGTTGGTGACTATCTTTGACTTTTATTCAAAGCACCTGTAGAGTCTGATCAGGTCCCAATATACTTCGAGTGAAGGACAGCATACCTGACAAGTTTAAGAAAAACGTCGGAAAAGTTACAATCACAATAAATAATACAATATCCAAAGTTTTTTACGGAACACTCATTGCGCGAACCCGACTCGCATCTGGCCGGTTTCTTTCTAAAGTTTTACCTCTGTTAAAAGTGACTAACTTGGTATTCAAGAATAGTAGTATATTTGTAACGATTTTATTCGACAGCTGCGGTCTCATCGCTTGGGAAGGAACAATTTTTAGCCATGTATCTCAGCGGTGGCGTGTTCAGCAGCTTGACGAGCTTACTCTACAAAGTAGCTTTAAATCAGCCTGGACTCAGTCTCGGTGCGGTAAGTCCATGCGTCGTATAAGCAAGTTTAAGTTTTTACTTTCTCGTATACGTAGTATAGAGGATCGTAAAAAAATTCGACCTCGAAATTTTGACGGATTTACACGTTTTGGACCTCCTTGAGTCCAAAAATATTTGTACTTTCTCGTATACGTAGCATAGAGGAAGTCTTGTACTCGTCAAAAAATTCGACCTCGAGATTTTGACGGATTTAGACGTTTTGGACCTCCCTGAGTCCAAAAATATTTTTTTTGGAATTTTGTCTGTGTCTGTGTGTCTGTGCGTTAGCACGATAACTCGAGTATGTTTTAACTTGTTGCAACCAAATTTAACATACATTTATAACATCAAAATACAAGGTTTCTATCAACTTTTGAGCTGTCGATCACGAAAGTTAAGCAACCAAGTGCGCGGTCGGTACTCGGATGGGTGACCAAAATTTAACACGCATGTATGACATCAACATATGAGGTTTCTATCAACCTTTGAGTCGTTTCCGGTATACGAGAAAGTCAAGGGAAACCACTCCCGATCTTTTCATAATTGTTTGTACCTATAGGAATTGATTTTAGCCAATAATATCGGAGATATTTGAATTAGAAATTCCAGTATTCCTATCTCTTTCTAAAACAACTTTTTATGATATGAAATATGCATGGCGGGTGTGTGATATGACGTCAAAATTAATTTCGGATCTCTTTGTCTAACACGCAACTTTATGTGCTTGTAAATCGGGTATCATTCTATATTTTCCTAAAATTCTTTCAGTTTTGTAAATTGTACATACCGGTGTAGAATTGACATTAAAACCTAAAAACAATTGATGCATATTTCCTATTGAGCAGATTAAGTTGTAAATATATTGTTTTTTATTTATTTACGGAATAAAGTCAGATGGTCAGATGAATCCGACAGAAGTTGTAGATAGAGAAGTGGAACTTAAAAGCATACAGACACCTTGACAGCATTTTCATTAGCTCTGGATAATTTTATGGAGCCTTTTGTGGTAATATTTATTACCATTACCACATTGTAAATACATCCAGTGGTCCGACGCCTTTGAAGTTGAGGAAAATGCCGCTTTTGTCTAGACACCTAGGGTTGTCACATTTTTAATTTTAGTCTAATTCTACATTTGATTTTGCTCTTTGGTGTGGTGACACGTTTTTGTAGGGTATCAGGAATATCTGTGACGCAAAATGGCAGACGTTTTTGCAATGACGAGATCCAAAATAGCAGACGCAACTTTTTAATGAAATATGAATATGGGTATCATTTTCGTGGTTTTTGGAGGTCCCGATTCCGAATACAACATCTATTTTGAGATCCAAGAAGGCGGGCGCGACTTTTTGTCAAAATGGTAATAGGTATCATTTTCTGAGTTTTGGGGGTCCCGATTTCCAATACAGCATCCATTTTGAGATCCAAGAAGTTAGATGCAGCTGTTAAATCTATAATATAAAAATGAATCGCTGAATGTGTTGGTAAGCGCAAATCTCGAGAGCAGCTGAACCGATTTCGCTAATTCTTTTCTATAATATTTTGTTAAAAAGTTGCGTCTGCTGTTTTGGATCTTTTCATTGGAAATGTCTACCATTTTGCGTAACAGATTTACATAAACATAAAAAACAGTAAAACTGTTTTTCCTTTTTACATTACATTCCTGATACCCTACATAAACTTGTCTCCACACCAACGAGCAAAATCAAATTTAGTATTAGAATAAATGAAACATGTGACAAAATGTGTCTAGACAAAAGCGCCAATTTCCTCAACTTCAAAGGCGTCGGACCACTGGATATATTTACACTGTAGTAATAGTGATAAGTATTACCACAAAAGGATTCATAAAATCCCTATTTCCAATAAGAAAATAATGTCTTCTTTTATTTTTGCACAGTCGGGATCTATCATGTCAGTGCTGGCGTATGTTTGCGTCCAGTACCCAGACACCAGGCTCAGCATTATATTCCTGCCAATGTACACATTCGCCGCTGGCACGGTGAGTGCTAACATGACTATAGTAGAAGGAACCAACTTATAATGTCGTCGGCCGATCGTATAGTTGGGCAGATCGTGAAACACTACTTAATGAACCGTAAAAATCTTGACCACTGGTCGAGTCGAGAAGTGTCGGTGGCGTAGTGCGTAAGAGCGTCGTCTCGCACCCGGGAGGCACTGGTTCGATCCCCGCCACGTACCAATGTGTTTTCAAATTTTGAATTCTTATGTACGTTTTTAAAAATCGACGCTTTTACGGTGAAGGAAAACATCGTGAGGAAACCTGCACACACCTATGAAGAAATTCTTAGGTTGTGTCGTGTGAAGTCCACCAATCCGCACTTGGCCAGCGTGGTTGACTAAGGCCTAATCGCCCCTAATGTGGGGTAGGCTCGAGCCCCTTGATGATGATGATGGATGACTGGTCGAGTAACACAGTCCACCTGGCATAGTCATAAAAAAATAACCCTAAACCTACTGGTCACTCCTGACCACTACCATGTTTAGAAAATGGGTTACTCGACTAGATTTTTATGGTCCAGTAGCGTTGCACGATATGCCGATAGTGATATGTCGGCATACGGCGGACCATAAAAATCTGCCCATCAATACGATCGGCCCACGACATATAGACTGTAGTAGAAGTTTACACTTATCCTAATTAGCAAATATGTTTCACACGAGCAAAAGATGCGATATCGTCGTACGATGATGTGCAAAGTTTAAAAAAAATAAGACAGGAACTCCGCACAACGCACGCGGCGCGGTTCGGTTAGCAATTCAAATATTTCTTAGGAGCACTGTACATCGCATGCGGTGCGGCGCGGCGATCGCGTCTGGCGAATTATGTATGCGTATATGAAGCACCACACCGCGTTGCTCTGCAGAGACGAGGTGCGGCGCGGTTTATCGACAATGCTTGCTGAAACTTCGTGTTGACGTTAGTACTACCTACTATCCGCCTCGCGCCGCGTCCGATGTGTGGTGCTTCATATACAAGCATACAAAATTCGCCAACCGCGGTGACCCCGCCGCGCGTGATGTGCGGTGCTCCTAAGAAATAATTTAATTAAAACACTGAAGAGATTATGTATTTAATCTCGTCACGTGACGAAATCGCAACGTTTATTCGTGCGATCATTTGTCACCAATTAGGACGACGAGGTCTTACAACATTTACGTGCTTAAGTCGTCGCCCGTCATACAATGAAATGCCTGGGCATATCATGAAACGCCGCAATTATGTCGTAGGCCAATCATTGAACTGGACCGATCGAGATCTACCTGAACCTATGAATAACACAAGAGACTCTCCAAAAAGAGGTGATATAAGTTAGTGGCCTCAACGGTTTTATTTATCCGTATGATGATTCTCTAGTTTATCCATGAGGACGTGTCATAGGGAATGAACGCAAGAGGATGGGGAGCTATTAAGCAAAACAATAAACATAAATTCCAACCGTCCGTGTTGGGTCTCACTACCTTCCTGATGCTGCGTGCCAGGGCTACTCCCCGAGGCAGTTCCCTATTATCATCATGCTGCCCGCCAGGGCTACTCCCTGAGGCAGCACCTTCCTCCAACATATCCTTGCTGGCCAGCCTTACAACGTGGCCTAGCATCTTCTCCATGTACTTGTAGGAAGCAGCGCCTTACATCCACCGCTACTTGCTCGTACAGGGAAGTAGGCGCTACGGTTACGATCCCTTTCAGATTTGATATTAGTGATGTCACCTTTAAGGAATCATAGTTTTTTATCTACTCGACCCGATCGGTAACACTGCTTATCGCCCATTGGATGCGAGTAAATGTTTCGTAAAGCAATTAGAACGATTAGTGCACAATAATAATATTTTTTTAGGGAGACTAATATTAGAAAAAAGAATGAAACGGATACATAATGTATTAATATTTACGCGTTTGTAAACGCAAAAATAAAATTATTCCATAATGTAAGGTAGTTTCATCTTAACTGAGCGTCAAATATTTGTTCGGGTCTTAGAAGTGCAAATTTCAAAGATTTGATGAAACAATGTTTACCGTAAAAACATAAGCACCAAGCACTGACAAATTTCGACAGCGAAAAGCAGTGTCTCGGTGGCGTAATGGTCAACGCGTCCGCCCGGATTGTGGAAGATGCGGGTTCGAGTCCCGCCTGAGACAAGTCGATTTTTTTCAGTGCATTTTTCTAGTAATAATATTTACGCGTTTGTAAACGCAAAAATAAAATTATTCCATAGACTAATATTAGTTATCAATGTTATTATTGTGATTATTTGAAACAGTGTTATTCCCGTTAACCAACGTATCTTTTCTTTTCCCCAGTAGCTAAACTACATTTGAACTCATTGCCATAATTCCATAAGTTCCATAGCTTTTATATTTTTGATGAAACGATGAAACGGATAGTTGTTTGCCCGGATACCGGATGCTGGCCGGATATTCTACCTATTGTCTCATTGCATGTCGTGACGAGTTTAACGTCGCACAGGTGCAGAGAACGCGATCAGATTAATTTGGGCGGTTTCGCTAAGTTTTTACTAAAAGTTTTTCGTTTAATATTTACTATTTATATATTTATCATTAGAGTGAATATCCCAAAAGGAAATTTTAGTTTTTTGCAAGTCTGTGTCAACTTTTTAGACTTTAAATAAAAGCCGTCATAATTATAAGCCATTTTATTGATATTTACCTCACAAAGATTAATGTTTTGCATTTTATTATAGGAAATAATAGTAGTTTTTGAATGTCCGGTATCCGGCCGGATACCGGATTTTTACCGGATATCCGTTTCATCTCTAATTATTTATCTCATTTTAATACATAATGTATTTATTTTTCTCGTTTTAGGCTATAAAAGCTGTGATGGGCGTTGATTTGGCTGGCGTTCTCCTTGGCTGGAAATTTTTTGACCACGCCGCGCATTTAGGTGGCGGTTTATTTGGAATGTAAGTACATATTAAATAATACTAATTGATTCAAGCCCACGTAATTTCAGAGAAATTAAAATTTAATTTACCAGCAGCTAATTTTAGAATCAAATAATATTTTCTGAATGACAAGAAAGCGAATGCTACGTGTCTGGGCCGATTTGGTAACTCAGAAAATATTGCTCCTAATTTTATTTGGCTTAATTTGATTTCATCCTGTGTGAAAGGACGCGGGTTCGAGGCCCGTCTCAGGCACTTATCATGTCAGATTTTTTTTCTTTCGGTGTCTATTTAATTTGGTATAAATTTCAAACAGCTCAAAGGAATTTGATATTATTAGCAAGTGCCTAACTATAATTCTTTGGTTCATTTACTTTCTTCCTCTCGACAGAGCATGGTGCTATTGGGGCGGTTCTCACATATGGGCGAACAGAGATAAGTTCCTGCAGTATTACCACGCGATTAGGAAACCCGAAACCGGCAGATAGTATAGAAAAACTAGGAGGAAAATTACACAAATTTTACACCAAAAGACAAGTGATATGAAAAGTTTATAAAACTATTTTGGCCAGTCAAATGTGAATAATGTAGATAGTATCTACTTAATTTATGTGCAATCGGATAGTTAGATCTACTGAAACAAGTTTTGTCAACCATCAAAATGTAAAATATTTTTATTACAAAAAATATAATATTAAACAAATTATATCTTCAAAAATGCATTTCTCTTTAAAAATAATTTATTTATTTACAAAGACATGGAAAACCTTGTAATGCACTGTTTTTTATTACATATTTGTAACCCTTAGTTCTTCAGTATCTTAGCGTGGAAGTCAAAGTGCTCTCCAATAAATGTAGCGATATGGTAGTAAGAGTGATCGTAATCTTCTCGTAACTTCAGTATAATGGGGACTCCAACCGAACGACATGCTTCTACCAAATTTTCAGGAAGAAGCTGTTTCTCTGTATAAAACTTGTCTGCATCACCCTGTGAAAATTAATAAAATCAAAGTATAAGTACATTTCTATGGGTGTACAATTTATTTATTCAAACATTATAAGATAAGCATAGGTAGAAAGAATCTTTCATTTTTATGATAGGAAAGATTTGTATGTTAGTAACGAATAAACTCAAAAACTAATAGATCGATTTTGATTTTTTGATTAGAAGTTATTATATTTTGATTAGAAGTTGGTAAAGGCTTCCTTTTATCATTAAAACAATGCTTGAAGTGGTCCAAATAAGGTATTAAAGTTTGTATGGAAGTTCGACGTTGGTCAAGATAAAACCATGAAACTTGGAATTTAGACTGTTGATAAGAAATAAATAAATATTTGTTCAAGCGTTTTGAAATTTTGCACTCTGTGGGGATGGAATGGAGGATGGAAGGTAGGCTAATATGGTTTCTCGACACCTAATCTATATTTTTACCAAATTCCATCAAAATCGGTAGAGTAGTTTTTGGGTACTAGCATAGAAATATATATAGATGTCACACAGAGCGATCTGAAATCGTAGTGCCGGTGCCTTTATAAGTTACATGCAAAATTTCAGCTACGGAGTTGACTGGACTATAAGGTAGGTGCTTATCGTGTCGTGAAACATATCGATGCAAATAGCACAGTAAGTGAAAAGTTTTACTGTCCATACTTTTTTCTGTTTCCCCCAGTGATGGCCAAAAGTCGGGGACAACGGGAATAGGCCGGCGCGTGTGGGAATCGCTAAGGCCAGGGTTTGAAATTATCAAGATAAATATGCCGTTATAAGCCCTATTTCGTGGCATTACGTAACATGGAGGAAACAATCTATTCTATATTTTTGTACACAACTCCAAGTTACGCTAAGAATTAAAAAACCAACTTCAATTTCTTTTTTTTTTCTTTGTTTCCGTCCACGCGGGGAATCCCCGCAATTGACGTTAAGTGGCGCGTTCCGATGAATGCGGCAAATAACAAGTTGCCAATATTTTCGGTTTTATACTTATCAAGATAATTTAACCTATAACCTGGCTAAAGCCTTGATATTAACGCCGGCCCTGCCCACAAAACCCACAGGTACCCCCTAAGCTCTTTGTGGGTACTTATGTTTCGAGAACGGCGTACTGACGCCTTGTTAACTTTATACATACCTGGTCAATTAACAAGGTTAGTGGAGGTCCATCATATTTCTTGACAAGTTCTGTAGCATCCCACTCAACCCACTGGCTCTTGTCTTCTCCAATATAACCAGTAAACACCTTTATACCCCAAGGGCTTATTGAGGGATTGCAAATAGGAGCAAAAGCACTGACAGACTTATATAAACCGGGGTTTCTTAGGGAAGAAATTAGAGCACCATGTCCTCCCATGCTAAAACACACAAGTAATTTCTTAATGTTGATGGGGAACCTCTAGACTTTGTCTTAACCGAAGTCAAGGGATAAGATGAAGTTGATGAAGATGAAGATGGAAATCCTATCACTAATTGTCAGGACATTACTGATGTTAAAAAAAAAATATATATCTATCATCAACAGCTCATATAATGTCCCCACCGAGGGGCTCGAGCCTACCCCACATTAGGGGCGATTAGGCCTTAGTCAACCACGCTGGCCAAGTGCGGGTTGGTCGACTTCACACACAACCTAAGAATTTCTTCATAGGTGTGTGCAGGTTTCCTCACGATGTTTTCCTTCACCGTAATATCGATAGTTGTTATAAAATGAAAGTGTCTGGCTGGTAAGAGCGGAGTTATAACAAGCCCTATGAATAAAATTTAGCATAAATGTAGGTAACCCTGTCGAACCTGGGACCTCAGGATAATAGCGGTTGTCAAACTATAACGGGTGTAACAACACCTATGACAAAGCCGAGAGCTACGTATTTCGCTCATCATTAGGACCATTTTTACTTTCTCGTATACATATTATAGTATAGTGTCTTGTAATCGTCAAAAAATTCTACCTCGAGATTTTAAAGGATTTACATGTTTTGGACCTCCCTGGGTACAAAAATATTTTTTTGGAATTGTCTGTGTGTCTGTGCGTTAGCACGATAACTCGAGCATGCTTTAACCATTGCAACCAAATTTAACATACGTGTATGACATCAAAATATAAGGTTTCTATCAAATGTTGAGCCGTTGATCACGAAAGATAACCAAGACAACCAAGCGCGGATGGGTGACCAAAATTTAACATGCATGTATGAGATCAAAATATAAGGTTTCTATCAACCTTTGAGTCGTTTCCGATAAACGAGAAAGTCAAGGGGAGACCACTTCGATTTTTTTTCTTATAGACTATACCTGGGAAATTAAAAGTTATGAAGTTATTGAAGGTCAAAGATAGATTTTTTTTAAAAGATTTTTATGAATACAAATTGAATACATTATTTCGTAATTTTTGTCCAAAGAAACAAAATTTTAAGTATTTCATACTTATATGGAATGCTTAGAGACGTCGGCTTTGTCTTAGGTCTTTTTACACCCTGTATAAACAAAGAGGACTTATAGTTTTCATATTTACCAAAACTTCAGACAACAAATAACAAACTTATTGACTCTTACCTGTGCCCCATAATACTAATTCTGTCCGGATCCGCAACATTACTAAATGCAGTTAATATTAGTTCATACAACTCTTTGTTCAGATAACTGCCCATCCTGTAGTTTGTACTCCAGGGCTCTTTGCTAGCATCAATGTAAAAACCAGCAGATACTCCGAAATCCCAAGAGTCATCATCACCATCAATCTTGACGCCTCGCGGCGATGTGTCTGGACCCACAACAATTATACCGTGTTCTGCAGCATACCTGAAAATTTATGTTCATACTGAAACTGTTTAGAAGGAAACTCTAGGTACTCTTATAAATAAATAATAAATTCAATGTTTTAATTAGAGTTTAACCAACAGCACTGGTGTTATAAAAAAAAAAGCGGTCTATTGAGTCAGTTTAAAAAAAACCATTAGAGGAATCCACACTACACCGGATGATCCATTAGCGGACACGGCTAATGACACGACGATCCACCGCGCTCGGTGTGGATATGCCTCACGCCATCGGAGCGCAGTGGACCAGGGGGGCTATTCGCTATCTTTTTTTGACAGTTGAAATTGATGATCACTGAGCGATTTACGTATACATTGCTGTTTTACGCGACAAGTGCCATAATAGCGTGTCGTGTAAAACAGCAATGGATGTGTAATTCACTCTGTGATCATCACTTTTAACTGTCAAAAAAAGTTAGGGAATAGGCCTACAGGTCCACAGTACTGGCAGGAGCACGATCTAACGGCGCGCCCGGTGTGGACCCGACTATTGATAAAAAATTCAAAACTAGATTTGAAAAACATATCACATGGAAATCTGTCCAAAAGCAATAGAGATAAAGTTTATTCTATCTACAATGAAATTGTTACTACTTAAGTATTTATAATTAACTCACCTTTGAAAACCTGATTTTGTAATGAAATTCTGCTCATTACAAGTAAGACCAGATAAATAGTAGATGACAGGTAGTTTCACGTCACCCTCCGCTTGAGGTGGCAGGTAGATAGAGAAATTCATCTTACATTTTAACTCAGATGACTCATGGGAATAAACCTTCTGGTAACCACCAAATATTTTGTTGCTCGAGACAAGTTGTAGTTGATCCATTGTGAAATTCTATAACATAAAAAGTGAAAATAGTTTATTCAAAAAGAAATAGTTTTCACAATGTCGGTTGATATCTCTTTGAGTGTAATAAGTCTTGTGTCAGGAGAAAATCACTCTCGCTCCATATTAACAGTACCTACCTAATAAAATTTGTTTAATAGGTATTATGTCTAACAACTCTCGGAATAAGGAACTTTGTTGTCCTTAAACGGAGCAAGCTGTCTACGGGGTATGCGGAACGCTGACTGACTGACAACGTGCGCACTTGCATTGCCACCAATATGCGAGGCAAAGGTGGACTCACATTTAACCGAACGAATCGAAGTCAAGGAGGCCTCACACCTTTAGGGTAAAGGCTGGTCCAGATATGATCTGATCATTTGCCAGATTTTTGATCATTTGATCCAGATATGATAATTTGCCCGGCGGCCCCGTTCGTTAGTGTCGCATCGAGTGAGCTACATTGAACGCTAACGTTTTGAAGCCATTTTTTGTTATGAAATACTAAAAAAAATGGTAATGTTTCTTTATACAATAATTAAGAAATAACATATAGAATACGTTTTCATAAAAAAATTAAAAAAAAATTATGACTTTGACCTTCAATAAAATCGTAACTATCAATTTCCCAGGTATAGTCTAAAGGAAAAAAAATGTTATGATGGTGAGCAGAATACATGGTTCTCGTTTGACAGTTCATGACTTTTACATCCTGTATGCCAGGTCTGACAGACCCCAACCCCCCTGTCGCCGGGTTAAGTTAAAAAGTCGCGTCCGTATGCCAGGTCTGACAGACCCAACCCCCCTGTCGCCGGGTTAAGTTAAAAAGTCGCGTCCGCCATCGTTCCGATACACGTAGTCGTTGCATGTGACAAATAACAAGTGGCAAATATTTTCGATTATACTTTTCAAGATAATTATCAACCTATTAATTATTATCAAGATAACTTGATAATTATCAACAAAGATGTTATTTTTTTGTGTTTGGCAAGTTTAGTTATGATTGAAATTGATACCAAATTAAATAAAAAACGAAAAACATGGAAAAATCCTGTCATGGATAGGTACATACAAATACAACAATACAAATATTTTGATTTGACAAATGCTTAAAAGTATAACTTAAAACAAGAAAGTAAAATACAAATGTTTTAAATAATATAAGCTCATTTTTTTATACGAGGCTACGCGGTTTCTTACGACCACACACTAGGCACTGCCTGTCCTGTGGCGGTCAAGTATACGTTTACAGAAGTTATACGGGTGCCAGTAGTAAAGTAATGAAATATTAATAATAATACATGAAAATAGCCTTTTCAAAATTTACCGGGACCGAACTATCATAACCGACAAGACAGTACATTTCAATAGACCAGACATAATCTTGTTTAATAAAAAAATGAAAGCCATTTTCCTAATTGATATCGCTATACCTAACACTCACAATATCCAAATCACTATATCCGAAAAAATTACAAAGTATCGAGACCAGGCAATAGAACTGAAAACCCAATGGAAAGCTATAACTGTTCATATCATTCCCATGGTCATCTCATCGACAGGCGTCGTTCCTAAGTCTTGCTAAGCCTTAATAAAAGTCTTGATATCCCAAAACATTATATATACCTCATCTAAAAGGCTACAATCCTCAACACCTGCCGAATAACCCGAAATTTTTTATCATCTACAACATCCTAAATTAATCTGATACGAATACTGAAAAAATCCCACTTTAGAAATCGGAGATTCGAAAATGTTCTATAATAATACAAAAAAAAACTATTTATCTATGTGTTGTTAGACACGAACAAAAATAAAACCATATTTAACTTAGACTATACAGACAGATTATTTAAAATAAAAAGGGGAAAAAAAATTGAAATATTGTTATTAAAGGTGCGTCACATTTGTGAAACTCTACTTTATAACCTTCAAAAAAGACTCAGTGAATTTGAAGCCCCACATGACAGTAAAAGTGTTCCATCCTTTTTTTCCCCCATGTTTTTCGTTTTCTATTTAAGTTATATAACTAAACTTGCCAGACACAAAAAATATATCAACATTTCAAAAACCGGGAATGCTCTCTCCTTGACTTTCTCTTATACCGGAAACGACTTAAAAGTTGATAGAAACCTTATATTTTGATGTCAAAATTTAACCTGCATGTAGCAGGTTAAATTTTGGTCACCCATCCGAGTACCGACCGCGCACTTGGTTGCTTATCTTTCGTGATCGACGACTCAAAAGTTGATAGAAACCTTATATTTTGATGTTGTACATGCATGTTAAATTTGGTTGCAATAAGTTAAAGCATACTCGAGTTATCGTGCTAACGCGAAGACACACAGACATACAGACACACAGACATAATTCCAAAAAAATATTTTTGGACTCGGGGAGGTCCAAAATGTGTAAATCCTTCAAAATCTCGAGGTCGAATTTTTTGACGATTACAAGCCTTCCTCTATACTACGTATACGATGTCTAACCTAACTGATCGACGGTATTTGTAAAAATATCTCATCGGGTGTTAAAGATGAAAATCTCCCTACCGACACGGCCTCCTTAGGGATGCTAGGCGGTCGAGAGATGCTCTGTCGCCCAGTAATCCCCTAGGAACGTTCGACCCACAGGCTTGAGGACCCCCCAAGGTCTTCCTAAAAACCCGGCCTTCTTAAAAACCTGGTGACGCAGAAAATGTCATCAGAGACAATCTACAATAGATATCCAAAAAAAAAAGGATGAAAATCTGCAACATTGTTAGGCATACGTCAGCTTGATGACGTAATAAAAAACACGAAGGACATGGCTAAATTCGTCGTGGTCAAACGTGTGCATTACTCCAGCAAATTGTTAGCTCTTTTCAAAAATTTAATAATGCAGATAATTAGAGAGAAAAACTGATTCTGCTGGAGTAACGTTACTCCAGCAATTTGTTTTTTTGTTTTTTAGGTCTATCTGAAAAGTATGTATGCAGTAAAGTAGCTCGAATTCGAGCATAAATGAGCCCTATAAAATAAAATTTGAGCCCCTATTGATTCCATAGTTATTTCAGTTTTTGCTGGCGTGACTTTTGGCCGATTGCTGGATATCGGAAACTGTTGGACATACAATCACGATTTTTTGTATATATGCAGGATTGAATTCGAGCCTTCTGTGCCCGAAATTTCGTTAAAATAACTAGAATGGTTTGCGAGTTATAAAATATTTTCAAAAAAGCAAAAATATGCTCTAGGTCTTGAACGAAGACACCTAGAAACTTCGCAGTAGTACCAGCTTGTACCTCGTGTCTAACCACATAATCAAGTAAAATTTCGACATCCAACTGTAAGTAATTGGCGAGTAGTTACTAAATTTTGATTTCTTATAGGTGAATTATTTCCAGCTCCGAAAAACCTACTTTCTCTAAGAGCTGGCGTATAACAATGTTTTAACAATAATTAGAGCCCTATATCAAAAGTACGTATACAAAATTTCAGCTAGCTACATCGACGAATTTAAATAATATTTATAAAAAACTATTCCAACATTTTTTGTTTGATTACCCGGCCAAATTCGAATGAATATTAAAAGGCGGCCGCACCGTACTTCACGTCATATAATAGGCGGTGATGTAATTTAGTTTGGTTGGTACAGCCGCGTAAAAAAGTTTGATATGAAAATATTTATTGAAGTAAAACTTCTTTAGGCGCGACTAGGGGGTAACTCAGATTTTTCTAACGGAAGTAACGCTCAGTATTCTATAGTCTGTGTAGTTTCCGCTATTTAAAAATAGTAATTTCGATTGGTCGTAAGTATCTGTCATATTTTTTTTTTTTTTCAGTTAAAATTTAATCATTTCAGTGATCTACGTCAAAGAAGTTTTACTTCAATCGCGCGTAAAGGTTACACGCACACAATTTTTATTGTGGAAGTTACATAAAAAAGTAAAAGTAAATAATATTTTATATACTTTTATTGTTATTCTACTAATGAAAATAACAAATAATCTTACAAAATTAAAATCAAACGTAATTTGACACTTAAATTTAATAATAGGCTTAATAACCACAGCTTGTTTAAATTTTTATGATAATGTTAAATTACACACTTTGCAATATAGTACATATACAGGGTGTAAAAGACATGAACAGTCAAACGAGAACCATGTATTCTGCTCACCATCATAACATTTTTCTTCCTTTAGACTATACCTGGGAAATTGATAGTTACGATTTTATTGAAGGTCAAAGTCATAATTTTTTTTTTCATTTTTTTATGAAAACGTTTTCTATACGTTATTTCTTAATTATTGTCCAAAGAAACATTATCCTTTTTTTTAGTATTTCATACCAAAAAATGGCTTCAAAACGTTAGCGTTCAATGTAGCTCACTCGATGCGCACGGACACTAACGAACGGGGCCGCCGTCTGGCAAAATTATCGCGGTTTTGCGAGTTGCGTGCGAGTTGAGCCCTTTACATTGCGCGGTACAATTTGCAATTTTTTTTAACACCAAAAAATAAAAATCATTTCCCAGCAATATTTTTTTAGAAATATGTCTTATTTTGATGTATAGAATACATGGTTCTCGTTTGACTGTTCATGTCTTTTACACCCAGTATATAAATGATTTCTCGTTTCGTAATGATTGATATAAATACTTTTACATCAGTCATAGTGACATCACTATGAAGCTTGGGGACATTCGTTGATTAATTATTGATTCTCAAATAATTAATATTATCATTATAATTGCTAAAAGAGAAATATATGATCCTAAAGAAGAAAAGAGCTAAGATTTTTGTACATCGATCGAATAAGCATAAAATATTGCTTATAATCATTAATTTAAATACTTTTTTATTTCTTTAAAATCCGTACTGTCTGAGCAAAGTTATTTGACTTAAAAGAAATGATACTACATAATTTTGTTACGATTCCCGCTATTATGCAACTACTTTTAGCTTAATAGTAGTTTATGCAACTGTCATATAATGAAGGGTATTAAAACACGAGTGTGAGTTTATGAAACGAGCGCAGCGAGTTTCATAATAGTAACGAGTGTTTTAATATCCGTGTTATATGCAGTTGCATACACTACTTTATCTACACTCATACATAAATTCAAATAAAACAACAGAAAAGACAAATATTACGTTTTCCAAAACAAGTGCTTTTTTCTCATTTTCTATTTGAATATGCTTGTTCGCACCGTATTGGAAACACAGATTTGTTTATTTTTTACTAATCACCAAGCGCTCCGCCAGAACTGTCTAATCAGAAGCGCACCGCCCGCCCGCCGCCGTGACGCGTTATGCAGCGAACCAATAAGAGGGATTTCTTAACGCGACCAATCGAGCCATAGAATAATTTCAATCGTCAATTTTCCATTTAATTATTTTAAATCCTAATTAACCTTTGTTTGTTTGTTCCCTTTCTGTAAAATTATTATTTTTTTATTTTTCTGGCAACAAACTATTTGTTGTGGCTTTTTGCAAATTATTAGGAGTCAAATTTTTTGTATGGGTTAGATCCCTTTGCCTTCCCGAGTATTTAAGAAAAATAACTGTATCATAATGAGTCGAACCGGTGTTATAATGGTCATTGGTGCCGATTCCGTTGGCACAAACTAGACTAAACTTAACTAAAATTAGGTTTAGTGCTGTCAGATTGCGATTCCTATTCTGTAACGGACTAAAATGACAGAAATAAACTAAATTTTAATCTGAGAGGTTTAAAGTTGATTTAGTTACTCAATTTAGCTATTCGCTATTCTGTTGTCTAAGTTTTATGTCAAAATATCTCTAAATTTAGAAATGTCAAGCTAAATTCAGACTACGTGTAAATTGATGTCGATTAAAATTAGTTTTTGAGAACACATGAATAGTTCATCACCAACTTTGACGCCGCCGTGGTGGAGTGGTCAGTAACGCTGCCTACACATCGGGCAGTCCGGGTTCGAGTCCTTGTAGAGGCAAATGTTAGTGTGATGAACACGAGCATTTGTTCATGAGTCATGGTTGTTTATATATTTATTTAAGTTTATTTATAAAAATATCTAGATTATTAAGTAAGTATATTTGTCCGTTATCTAGTAGGTATCCATAACACAAATTCTTAAAGATACTTAATTTGGGCTAGATAATTGATGTGAGCGTAGAAATATATTATTATTATTATTAACTAAGTGATCTGTGTTCATCACGCATAATCAGAGAATCAGCTTTAGTGGGATTAATTAGATTTCGAAAATAAGTAGTAGGGTAGCCGTATGAAAGATGGAGAATTTTGTATCAGCAGGTTTGATAAGTTCCGCAGAGAGGTATATGTAGGTCTTAGATTATATAATCCAAGATGTAGGTAGACGGGCTCTTTTATAAGTAGAAAAGCTATCCACTTTTTTTTTGTTTTCCCTATCACGGGATGGAAAAGGGATATAGCCCATACAGCCATATCTTCAAGCGAGAAAGAAACATTTTATAACACGATGCAAAGCATTACTGAGGGCCTCAACAATATGCATTTCGACACTCGCTCTCGCTATCGCTAAATCAAAAAATGAATAGGATTGACATGAGCGATCGAAAAGTCACTTCGATTGCCTATGTCAATCCCATCCATTTTTTTATTTAGCAAGAGCGAATGTGGAAATGCATGTTGTATAGGCCCTCTGGACCGTCCGGAAGCCTCCTCGTGGCGGACCCTTGTAACGTGATGGGGAAACTTTCTCGACAGGTGTGTAGCTTTTGATGTCAAGTGTGTCCCCTTTATATTCAAATCACGTGCACAAAAATCTATATTTTGATGTCAGTATTTTCCGCTAAACACTTCCAAAATTTTAATTCAAATATATTAGAAAAAAATTAAAATAATAGTTTTCATGCTTTCGTTTAACTCACATATGTTGGTTTATACCTTTAACTACTTTCAAATTAATTTTAAAAAGTTTATTATTATAAAGTTTCTTAAAAATACCCCTTTCATTCATTCTCCATTCGTTCTTTATTTTTATCAATCTACTAAACGGGTAACACTGTTCAATTCAACTAAGACGCGCTAGTCCTGTCAAAAAAGAAAGATTAAATTAGGTTAGACATGACAACAGAATAGCAAATGATTAAAACTAAATTAAAATTAGAATTTTTTTAGGTTAGTTTAGTTTAGAGAGTGGCACAACAGAATTGGCACCATTATGTTACAGGTTGTTTTTTTTAATTTTAATTTTGATTATCTGTATTAAAAAGTATGTCATTTTATGTTCACCTTTGATATCGTAATTCGAATATTATGACATGAGTGTAGATAAAATTAATTATGGAATAATTTTTGCGTTTACAAACGCGTAAATATTTTTAAAACTAGAAAAAATACATTGAAATAAATTGCCTGAGGCAGGTCGAATTTTCCACAGTTAGCTACTGCTTATCAAAATAATCGGAAGCAAATGCTAACATCTACTTTTCAGATCACATTTATGTTAAACGTCTGAACAAGTTATAAACGTTGCGGAACGTTGGGACGGTATCCAAAACATCTGCATTCCCTTAAAAGAGATAATTATAAAGCTATTGCTTTCTTGTCACTGTTCCGAAATTTATCGCTGGATGATTTTAATTTTGTATTATTATTTGTTATTTTTGAATAACAATAAAAGTATATAAAATATTATTTACTTTTACTTTTTTATTTAACTTCCACAATAATAAATATTTTCATATCAAACTCTTTTTTACGCGGCTGTACTAACCAAACTAAATTACAACACCGCCAAATGATAAAGTATGACGTGAAGTACGGTGCGGCCGCCTTTTAATGTTCATTCGAATTTGGCCGGGTAATCGACCAAAAAATGTTGGAATGGTTTTTTATAAATATTATTTAAATTTGTCGATGTAGCTAGCTGAAATTTTGTATACGTACTTTTGATATAGGGCTCTAATTATTGTTAAAACATTGTTATACGCCAGCTCTTAGAGCAAGTAGTTTTTTCGGAGCTGGAAATATTTCACCTTTAAGAAATCAAAATTTAGTAACTACTCGCCAATTAATTCCAGTAGGATGTCGAAATTTTACTTGATTATGTGGTTAGACATGAGGTACAAGCTGGTACTACTGCGAAGTTTCTAGATGTCTTCGTTCAAGACCTAGAGCATATTTTTGCTTTTTTGAAAATATTTTATAACTCGCAAACCATTCTAGTTATTTTAACAAAATTTCGGGCACAGAAGGCTCGAATTCAATCCTGCATATACAAAAAATCGTGATTGTATGTCTAACAGTTTCTGATATCCAGCAATCGGCTAAATGTTACCCCAGCAAAAACTGAAATAACTATGGAATCCCGAGGGGTACAAATTTTATTTTATAGGGCTCATTTATGCTCCAATTCGAGCTACGTTACTGCATACTTTCTTTTCAGATAGACCTAAAAAATAAAAACTTTTTTGCTGCAGTAACGTTACTCCAGCAGAATCAGTTTTTCTTGAATACTGCTGAAACGGCTGAGGACTCAAATTAAAAATTTCGGGCTTATTTACACCAGATAGGGCTCTAAATATCTAAATTATTCAATCTTTGAAAAGAGCTAACATTTTGCTGGAGTTACGCGAACTAAGAATCGGCTTAACCGTTTCGGAGATTATGAAAAACCACAAACGTTACTTCAGAAGGATCTTGAATAACTTCACAGCCGAAGAAAAAACAAACACAGAATAAGTTGCAAGATTTACCCCTTCAAGACAACTAATTGTATAGCTAATATATATTTCAAAATTCCCATTAAAAAAGAAAATGTTCTTGTGAAATAACTAAAAAACAATACTCAAGTGCATTTTTTTTTTTAAAAAAAGTTCACTTCAATTGCAGAAGCAATTCTACATAATCTACATAATTTAAATGACTATTTTAAATATTATTTTGCTGAGGGAACTCACACGTTATTGTTTGGTTGTAGCCAGGTTGTAGCTGACTGAAATATCAGATGTCAGAAACATGTAGTTTTTTTGTAATACTTACTTAATTCGTAAAAATTTGCTTCGATTTCGAAGCTTATTTTTAAGATTTTCCATTAATTATTGCACAAAAACACTACAAGTTTCCGAGATCTGTTAAATAGTGAATATGAGTAAAAAAAATAATCTTTCTAGTGATAAACATATGAAATTGAAACTAACTTACGGGTTATTTATCAATAGCTGAGCCAAGGTCAAGCCCAAGATATTATGGAATATGGACTTGCACAAAAATTAACTTTTTAAAATTCGGAAAATTTTAGCAATGTTTGGATGAGATTTTGGAATAGGATACCTATTTCAAAACGTAGATACGTTTCGCATGCAACGGTAATAGTTTACATAAGTTGTGTAATATTTTTTACAAAAAATCTTTTGTTTGTAGCGGTTTACCCATGGTTTAACCAACATGAAATACAATAGGATTTTCATATAAAATATCAAGAAAATTATAGTAGCAATAATAACAACAATATTACAAACGATCATACCCAAAAACCGGCCGGCACACCAGTCACAGGTCACAGTCAGATCAGGAACGAAAGAATACGACAAAAATTATGAGTTAAATTACAAGTTTAAATACAAAATGTAAATGTACTCTGTGGTGGTAGATACGGTAGATAATTACTATCAAAGTTTGATAATACGTATAAATAGGGATGTGAAAAAATAATCGGATCTTATAAAAATCGATTATTTTTCTTTAAATAACGATTTTTAATTAGGATTAATCGATTTGTTAAAATCGATTTCTTTTCTTTGATTTCCAATGAAAACAATCGATTTTTGTGTTAATCAGCCTAGCACCATAAATATTTTTTCGGTCCTAAGGAGTTCAGCGGAGAGCTTTACTCTGGATGGAGAGGAAGTCTCAATTGATAATAAGCATCCTACGCACTATACTACTCTATCTTATAATTTTTAAGACGACGATAAAAAATTAACCAGTCATTTTTTTATAATTTTTGAAGTGAAACTTCTTTATCGGCGTTGGAAAAAAATTTACCGTCACATTTTTCCGTTACGCGCCATCTTGTTTTGTATTCATGTCTATGTAAGGCCATAAAGAAGTTTCACTTCTTACGTGTGTACACTAGTACACGCACACATTTTTTTGTTTATATTCTCGTTGAATAGTTGTAAGTTTGCTGCAAGTACCTACAGTCAACAACAGTAGTAGATGTTCAAAAACCAAATTTCTAAATTCATTAAAAGCAAAATAAACACAGAAATGTTAAATTCCTAAAAGTATAATTCATCTTGTGGGTGTAAGTAGTCATTATGGTAAAGGACTAACTACACTTATTCAGCTTTGTTCAGCCTTTCTCCACAGAAACTAACGATTTCAGTACGGATTCCGTCAAGGTCTATCGGCTGGGGCCTGTTTAATAAACGCGACAATGACAGGCGACAGGTAACAATTCGACACTTTGACAATTTGTTGTTTAATAAAGATTATTGTTGACAAATTTGTCACGGTGGAAAATCTACAAATATGTCGACTTGTCATGACATATTGCGACAGGTGACAATTTGTCACGAAAAACTTGACAAATTGGTTTTATTAAACACTAAATTATCATGACAGGTGGACATATTTGACAATTATGTCAATATTGTCGCAGAATCTGACTTATTTGTCAAAAAGTGACAAATATGTCGGATTGTCGCGTTTATTTAGGTGTTGAAAATATCCATGGGTGGCGGTAATCACTTACGATCAGTAGGCCTATTTGCTAACTTTTTTTGACAGTTGAAAGTGATGATCACCGAGAAAATTATATATCCATTGCTGAATTTACACGACAAGTACCACAATAGCGTGTCATGTAAAACAGCAATGGATATGTAATTCACTCAGTGATGATCTTTTTGACTTCTGCTCTGACTCTTGAACCGTCTGCTCTTATGTCACCTTTTATACAAAAAAAGTTGTATGGGATGTGTGTATGCATCTGTTCGGCTGCGGAAATCTGAATGGATGCGTCCGCGTCTCAATATAAAATCGTTGTGTACTATGGAGAAAAATGGGAGAGAAGCTGAATAAGTGTGGTTAGTGAGTCCCTAAAACATCACATTTATTAAATTTTATTATACATTTATAGCTTTCACCGAGGAGGTCGATGGCGCTGCGGCTGCGGCCGTGCTTTCTTTGTAACGATCACGAAAGTTACGCTACCAAGTGCGCGATCGGTACTCAGATGGGTAACTGAAAATTCTTCAACTCGATTTTCCTCCATGCTTCTAAAGGTACGTTAAGCTGGTGGTCCCTAGGCTAGTGGTGGTGTGGCAGGCGGCCGGTCGTAAAATCTTAGTAGCATCTTTAGCAGTATTGTCGATATTAATGCATCACCAACCCCAAATAAATTGGGAGCAGAGTAGGAGAAAGAGCTTTCATATAGTGAACTTAGTTTTGATTTTGATCATTTATACATTATGACCGTTGACTGGTACGGTCAGCGCGTGATTTAGTAGTATTTTTCGAGTTTTACTGTACGTTTTGGACGTAATTTCTTGTTGAATTAATCGATAAAATCGATTTTTCACTAAGAATCGATTATTAGTTTCTAAAAAAAGTTTTTTTTCTAACTTGAAATAATCGATTAATAAAAATCGATATTTTTTTATATGTAACACATCCCTTCGTATGAATACGAAAAGAAAAAAAAACTTCTGTGCCAGTGACATTGACATTTCGTTTTTTTTTTTTTTTTTTTTTTTTGGTAAATATTTCCCTGTTACGGGACGGCAAAGGGATCTAGCCCATACAGCCAAGTCTTCAGTTTCATCTTCTTTCTTGATTTTTGCATTAAAATGTGGGTGCCACACTTTTTAATGCATCTAGGGAGTGCTTGGCGAGAAATGCATGGTACAGACCTCATGATGGTGACTGATGAGAATTGTATAGTGGGATTTCCAACCACTATACAATTCTCAACGCCACATACACAAAATCTTTATTTCAATGATTCCTCATAACTGTTCGTCAACACGGATGCTTATGCAACAAAACGACACCACTTTCACTGCACAAATCCACTCCGAAGCAATTTTGAATTATCGAAATAAAGATCGACATCCAGACGTCATGATTTCCCGCCAAACACTCTCGTTTTTTTTTTAATTTCCCCTATTACGGGACCGCAAAGGGATACCCTGTTTCGACTTATATACGTTTAGGTAGAAAGTAACCCCGCACACTAGCAACTTTTGTCTCCACAACTAAGTCTCTTACACCGAGTCTACGTGTGTGTGCATGAAAGTTTGAGCCCGTAGCGCGGGAGATTTTTTATCCGCGGATTTTGAGACAAGTCGTCGCCGACTCTGTCGCCTCGCCTATACAAGTAGATACGCGCACGGTGACAAAAAAGTTGCCGTTTGCTAGTCAGTTAGCGTAAAACAAAGTGTTGAGGAAGTGGAAATTCGACCGTTAGGTATAGGTACCTACAATACAGACAGCTATCAACAAAAGAAAAAACGGATGCAAAATTCATCAAACTTTTTGAAACCCTCGAAACCATTCTGAAAAAGCGTTTTTTTAGAATCGCCTTCAATTAACAAAATATTGTATATGTCACTCCGTTTAATGAACAATACACCCAATATTGTCTTTTCGCCGGCGCGGCGTCCTCGTTTTTACGTTGCCGACGCATCCGAGTGAATTACATATCCATTGCTGAATTACACATGCTAGGCCGGCAGATGAACGAAAAGTATAATTAGGTACTATTTAGAGAAAAGCGTGGGGTGCTCAATTACCTTACCTACATTATTTCTTGAAAATATTCGATCGGTACAATTAAATTGAGCACCCCACGCTTTTCTCTAAATAGTAATTAACTTTTCGTTCATCATTAATTCAGTTTCCTTACTAAAAAGTTATTTTTCACTTTTTAGTCCGATTTAACATAAAAAAGCGTGTTTATTAGTTTTCTATAAACTATTATTTTATTTTCCACTTTTAGTGCGAATAACCACCGATGAAAGTATGTACTTACTTATAATAAAGAAAACTTATCACCGCCAACTTAACAATGACAACGCCATCTAGTGACGTATAGCTGAACTAACATTCCAAACGTTTAATTTATTAGTCCTGGCGATTCTAATTTTGGATAATGGGATATTCTTATCGAATTATTATAATGCCATCGGTCTTTAACAAGTCTATAAAGTTTTAATGAAATCTGACCGTTTGAAGTGGGTCGAAATCGAGCCCAAACGAGTCAGTTACATACATACAAACATACAGGTGAAAATAAATAAGGTAAAATTGCTAGGCAACAACATGGCTCTTGAGCGCCAACCCTTCTAGCTATACACATTCTCCAAAACATTTTTCTTTTGATTAATTTGGCTGTTTTAACTAGGGACGCCCATGAGGAACTTTGTTGGTTGCGTGCAACCAAGAACATGCAACCAAAACGCGAAACACAGACGCGTTGCCGCCTTGTCTCCAAACCCGCGGATTAAAAAAAATCCCAGCGCCGAAAAAAAGAAAAAGTGAAATCGTTCGGAAGCTGTAGTTTCCGAGCCATTTTTATAAAACTTTATACTATACCAGGATCTATTTTCATAAAACTTTATTCATCATCCTTAGATAATTGGACTAGGTATCTAAAAATTAATATGATAATCATTTAATATGGCCAACCAAGGTCGCCAGCCCCAGGTCGCCCCCATAAGTGACCAATTATCTACTTGGGGAGAAAAAAGTTGCTTGTGCGCGTTTGCTCGAAGAAATACTTTTTTGTAGAGGTGTTAAGCATGGTAATTTTTATAAGACTTTATAGAGAAAATTTAAAACTTCTGCAACTACAGCCTATAACCGCCTGGGGCGGGCCTTCAACTCTCAATCCTTAACTATCGTGCAAGTGATGTCCCCGGCTGCGTCAATATACTGGGTGTAAAAGACATGAACAGTCAAACGAAAACCACGTATTCTATACATCAAAATAAGACATATTTCAAAAAAAATATTGCTGAGAAATGATTTTTATTTTTTGGTGTTAAAAAAAATTGCAAATTGTACCGCGCAATGTAAAGGGCTCAACTCGCACGCAACTCGCAAAACCGCGATAGTTTTGCCAGACGGCGGCCCCGTTCGTTAGTGTCCGTGCGCATCGAGTGAGCTACATTGAACGCTAACGTTTTGAAGCCATTTTTTGTTAGGAAATACTAAAAAAAATTATAATGTTTCTTGGGACAATAATTAAGAAATAACGTATAGAATTCGTTTTCATAAAAAAATTAAAAAAAAAATTATGACTTTGACCTTCAATAAAATCGTAACTATCAATTTCCCAGGTATAGTCTGAAGGAAGAAAAATGTTATGATGGTGAGCCGAATACATGGTTCTCGGTAGGTGGTCTTCGGTGGTGGTAGGTATCTGATTAAATTTATGTTAGAATTA
The DNA here is from genome assembly GCA_955850985.1 of Elophila nymphaeata. Lineage (NCBI taxonomy): Eukaryota > Metazoa > Arthropoda > Insecta > Lepidoptera > Crambidae > Elophila > Elophila nymphaeata. Next base: position 13,041,186 of record OY039069.1, on the reverse strand, counting down.
TCGTGCTTGAATAGCTAAACGAAAAGGATTCAAAGCTCGTATGACACTAAAGTAAATATATATTATGTGATTTTTACGAAAACAATATTAGAAGTGTGCATGTGCGTTGCTACAGCATTTTCGGAAGATATTCTTTTCGGTTTGAGAGCGTATAACGTATCTAATTGGGTACTTATAATATATCATTGCGTACAACCAATTACATACCTACTTAGATAAACAAAAACGTGGCGGCAAAACTTAGATAAGCATTATTTTTTATTATTATTGAATAAGACTAGACATTACCTATCTCACTGATAAAACAAGTTATTATGACGTCGAACGTTAAAAATAGAAGTTACTTAATTTTTTTTAATTACTCACCTATATCAATATCTTTCTCGTCTTTATCGATGACCTCATCAGTCGTCTTCATTGTCCGCCTTCATTGCCGACGATTTATAGATATTTTATGAAATTCGCAATGAAAACGACTGTCTACACTTCAACGAGACCTAGGTTTGTTAACAATCTGGTGTATAGGTATGTCGCAGGCAACTGGTGTATAGGTATGTCGCAGGCAACTAGCATAATTAGCCTTTCGATTAACAGCCTAGCCTCTTTACTAAACAGCGCCGTTTCGCGGCTTGAATGATAATGCAGCCGTTGTGTTACAACATTTAATAAACTGGCTGGCTAATACTTATGCCTGCGTTGTGTATATGTCGCAGGCGGAATGTAGTCTGTGAGAGTGACGAGTGACAAAAATTCCACTCCCGCTTGGTCATAAAAAAAATAACCCTAACCTACCAATAATAAGCGATCTACCCTCGATTATACAGACTAATATTGATAGAATCTACTACGGATTTATCAACAAATGGTTTTATTTGGTTAACAATTCTCACACACTACAATCCGCCGCGCCGTTTAGTTAAACGGTGTGTTTTACTATCCGACAAATGGCTGCATATCATTCGGCGCTATTTGGTAAAGAGGCTAATGAAGATTTTATTTTAGCTATGAATTGAGCCATCAGACTCTTCAACGAACCTCATCCATCGCGGATTTAGGCGTCATTTTATTGAAAGGCTAATTAAGCTAGTTGGCTGCGACATATACAAAATCAAATGTAATCGAGTCCTAAAAAATGTCAAATTGTATCCTTCGCCAAAAAAGAAACACAAAATTTATTCCAGCTAGGAACTGAGCCATCAGACTCTTCAACGAACCTCATTCATCGCGGATTTAGGCGTCATATTTCATGAACAGCTATCGTTCAAGGAGCATTATGAAAACATCACAACGAAAAGTCTCAAAACCTTAGGCTTCATTGACAGATCCATAGTGCACTTCAAAGACCCTGACAGCCTATTATCTATATAATAGTCTAGTCCGAAGCCGTCCGGAGTACGGATGTGTGGTATGGTCTCCTACCTATGATTAACTCTGATAAAATCGAAAGTGTCCAAAAGAAATGTCGTAGAATAGCATGGGCCGTAAGCTAGCTTCTTACTCAGATAGGCCTCGTCACTTCCCTAGACATGCGCCGCAGGCAAATAGATCTCCTTTACTTGCACAAGGTACAATCTTTGAATTTGATGCACCGAATGTGTATCGATTAATTAACTTCAACATTAGACCTATTCACTCTGCAAGGAACAACACTTCCTATTACAACCCTATAGTTCGGATGTGTCGTTCATTTATCGAGTTGCTAATGGAGTACCATGAGCTAGATATTTTCTTAAAAATAAAATAAAATCTGATATTTGACGGGATATTTCGAGGAATTATTGACTAAATCTGAGAGGAAACAGTTCGACCACAGATAGATAAGTATATTCTTGTAATACTAAATCTTTGAGTTCGACAATAGGTGCTATCGTTTTCGAGACTGAGGTGGCCGCTCTTATCTTAGGTATCTAGCCATCAATACAGCCTTAAAACTTTTCAACCGACTTCAAAAAGGATAAGGTTCTCAATTCGGTTCGTATGTTTTTTTATGTACGTATTTACACCGATTACGCCGAGATTTCTGTTCCGATTTGAGTGATTCTTTTTTTTATTCGATGCGGAATAGTTGCTTTTTGGTCCCTTAGTTATATTAAAGCAAAAAAAGTTTAGTCCCATAAAACATTTTCACGAATCGGTTTAGAAGGTAGTTTTTTTAGAATCGTGAAAATACGCAGTGACGTTATGATTTTTTTCCAGCTATTCCAACTTTATGCGTCAATATCTTCGAAAGTGGTTAACCAATTTCAATGATTCTTTTGTGTCAAAGATCGAAGGATCTTTAAGACAAAAAATCATAAAGATCAATCTTTAAGATCGGGATTAGAATCTTTAAGATTTTTCACTAGTCACGAAAAAAAAGAAAGTCACGAAATATTTTCCTGAAAATTTTATAGCGTTAAAAACCTTGAAGTTTTTTTGTTATTCTGAAAAATAGCAGCAAAAATCCTATCTTAATTTTAATTAATGATAACTTTGAGTTGTTAACCGATTTTTATAATTATCCAACTCTATTTAAATACTTCATATACTTAAAACACTAAAAAGCAAAAAATAAATTATTTTTGAATAAAAAAAAATCGGCGTCAAATCTAAAAACGGAGAAATAGAATTTTTGTTTATAAAAATCTAAATATTTTATTGAGGTCGTTGCTAACCTCCATATTTGGAATAAACGTTGTCACTTGTATTTGGGACTGACCTAAAAAAAAACTAAAAAAAAACACGCTTTTATCTCAAATAAAAAACTAAAAAGTAAAAAATAACTTTTTAGTAAAGAAACTACCTAAATGATGAACGAAAAGTATAATTACTATTTAGAGAAAAGCGTGCGTGGTGCTCAATTACATTAGTGCTTGAAAAATTTCGATCGGTACAATTACCCCACGTTTTTCTCTAATTAGTAATTATACTTTTCGTTCATTTAGTTTCTATACTAACAAGATTTTTTTCACTTTTTAGTGCGAATTATGACCGCCGATGAAAGTACTTAGTTAATGACAACGCCATCTAGTGACGTATAGCTGAACTAACATTCCAAACGTATTAATTTATTAGTCCCGGCGATTGTAATTAGGATAATGGATATTCTTATCGAATTATTGTAATGTCATCGGACTTTGATAAGTCTATAAAGTTTAAATGAAATCTGACTGCTTAAAGTGGGTCAAAATTGCGTACAAAGGAGTCGGTAACATACAAACAAACATACAGGTAAAACTAATACCTATAAGCGCGTTAAAAATCATTTAGATTTTTATAAACATAATTTAATATCTCCTTTTTTTAGCTTGAAGGCGGTTTCTCTTAAAACACTGACTCAAAAAATTTGGAGTGATTAAATGTTGAGTAAATAAATAGGGTCTAAAATTTGGTGTAGTAAGAGTTCAAATCAGAGCCAGGACGATTCACACGAAGGCCTTCCTCCAAGAAGTACCTACATTTCCGTTTCCGTTCTCCAGTGGTGTACATTAGGCAAAATTTATCAAATATTCCATGTCCAGCAGTGGCAAACAACTGGAATGTATCAAATTTTCAGCCGAAAGGTGTGGGTTAAATGAGAAAAAATTGAAATCTTTTTTAAAAATTGATTTTATTATTGTCATTATACTAGATACATATAACTAAGTGACAAATCCTAGCTTAACTGAACGACGACTAGCTTGTGCCTTTTTTAAAAATTTAAAATAAGATTCTAACCCCTTATTATTATTGAGGTAGTTTCCTTTTCTATAAAATATGGTCAGCATAAAAGGTAAAATATGTAAAATGACTTTTTGGTTGGAGGTAAAATGTTAATACCGCAGTCATGTAAGAATGTACATAAATATGTATTATGTAGGTAGATATAATTTGGTATGGTAATAATATTTGCTGCCAATCTTACCACCTGAGAAGAAATGGAACATATTCATTCTATTAACCTCTTCTTATTAGTTTTCCATGAAAGATAAGTGTTCCAAAATAGTGCTACACATTGCACTACCAGAACTTGATATTGTAAAGGTATGTAATAGAAGTTGGCTAATTGAACCCATGGCCAAATATAATAATTGGTTTTCAAAACATCAAAATAATTTGCTTTTATATCTAACTTTATATCTTCCCAATGTTTCCCTTGGAGAGTTCCCACAGCTGTCAGAATTAATAATAAAAAGGCTGGTGCAAATATAGCTTGATCAACAAATACTTTTTTCAAAGTAACAGATTTGCCTCCAGAACCTATCCTGTTATGTAACAGACCATACCAGACACGAAGTGCAGGCCCCTGGAAAAGAAATTATTTAAGTAAATTGAACTAAATATAAAGTGAAGATAACATAGTATTAAGTATAGTGTAATGGAAAAGCAGGTTCCCAAAAAAAGTAGCTTGATACAGCCTCACATGCTCAGTAAGTGTTGATATGGTTTATTCCTATGTATTCCACTGTTATTTTCGCATGATTGATGTTTGTTTAAGAGATTGACATTCATAGAGTAATAAAAACCGTAATACAAAACAAAGAAAAAAAAAATCATACATCGGTGACATATGAGAGGAGCTACCAACAGAGTTCCACTACAATGAGGTAAGTATTTTATGTGATTTTATTACTTATATCTGAGATTGTTTTGCATGAAAACAATCCTTCATATTTCTACTTTTAGTGAGTATATAAATGTTAGACTTTTATAACACTTGAGGTTTATTAATCGACATTAAACATTGGTAGCACATGATTAGAACTTGCTTGTATCATTGAGTTTGACTCAGATTCATTTCACTTTTCAATCTAATTCTGCCGATTATATTTTTATTTTGATTTTATATTTATATTTAGATTTGATACAGCCTTAATTACATTTTATATTATTATTATTATAATTAATTGCCATCTTTATATCTGTAAATTAATAGCTGCTGTACATTCTCGACTGTTTGAGTTATTGATTTATTTTGAATTTACATGTTGCATTCTTTCAGGGTATTGACATGACCTTATGATCTGCTATGATGTTGGGAAGGTACAATTCCGTAATGGTTAGGAGTTGGAATCAGATTTAGGTAGGTACTTATGAACTTATAAACTTTAAAAAAGAAATCAATGTTTATCATTTTCTTGCATTCTTGACACAACACTTATATTACATAAAGTTACTAAACTTGAAAAAAAAAAACATTTTCTAATCAGACCATAAGGTCTTTAAAAATTATTCATGGTGAAGTTGGGAGTGTAAGCAAGATGCGATGTGTAGAATTTCACATAGTACTTTCTTACACTCCAATCAAAATTGAATTATTAACTTACACCAACAAAAAAACCAATAGAAGAGAAACCAAGAGTCCTTTTGTAGTCCATATGTTTCAGTGACTTCTTTTCTATAAATATTTGGGATATGACATCACCAGCTGCCATTAGAGTGCCAGTCTGAACTGCATGTATTAAATACGGCCGTCGGTTTAAAGCTTGCTGGTACCACTTAAAAATACTGCGCGTCTTCATTTTAAATTGAATTATTGACTTCAAACCATGTCAATAAAACATCCACTGAAAGTGAAATTGATGAAATAGTAATAGATTTCAAGTCTTCCTTACATATTTTTGAAATTAAAATTACGAATGTAGAAATAAATGTATATTTATGCATATCTCAATGCATTTACGCAATACTAACATTATATTCTGAAATGTTCCAAGTAATAAAAATAAACTAATTCATAATTTAATGCATGTTTAGAGAGTTAACGGAGACGGAGAGAGAAGTGAGAAGTAAATAAAAATAATGTAGGTAAGTATTCTTTGAAGTAAATCGTAAGTAAATAGTCGTCGGGCTGCTGATTTTGACACATGGCATTTTGTTTGTTAGGGTTTTTGGCTTGGTATCTAAGACCTTTGAGCTATATCTTCATTTATTATATCTTATTTCTTGATGTTTGCATTAAAATATGGGCGTCACACATTTTAATGCATCTAATCTAGGGAGTGCTTGGAAAGAAATGCATGGCAACAGACCTTATGATTGTGACTGATGAGAATTGTATAGTGGGATTTCCAACCACTATACAATTCTCAACGTCATATACCTACACAAAACCTTTATTTAAATGATTCCTCTTAACATAACCATAGAAATAGGTACATACGTACATATCTCAAGTCGCCAACTCGCTCTCACTGCGAGTGCCACCTTTCTGGCGCGACACACCACGACTATGTTTCTTCAATTTCGAAGCAGCAAAGACGAACTAAAGAAAAGTCGACTGGCGCCTGAGACTGGCGCAGATAGTAATCGCTCAACTTGACAAACAAGAAATCGATTAGATCACAAATTTGCTGTACAACCCTACAGAGAAACAGTACGAGCTGAGAGTACGAGTTACGACGACGCCATCAAAGAGAGGCTCATCGCCACATACGAAGAATCCGACAGTAGGAAATTTCAAAAGCTGTTGTCAGAGATGGAGCTAGGCGACCAGAGGGCCTAGACAAGTGGCCAGTCGATTGCGTTGAATGTCTTACCAAAATGATAATAATTTATGAAACTGACGTTTTAGTGAGAAAGCTCTATAGCGACCGTAGTCAAAAATTAGCCTCCCATCCACTAGCGTTTATTTCGTAAGACTTGTCCTCGTAGTTGAACTGTAGAGAAACATCGTACGATAAATAAAACCGTTGAGGCCACTAACTAAATGTCATCTCAACATGTTTTCCTGCGACTTCATCATTACTCGTCAGTCCGAGAGGAAAAACAATCAATATACTCGAACTGATATTTTCCTGTAATTTTTGTTTTCTCGATAAACTAAAGGATTGCGCGCCAGTGGATGTTTATATCCTGTTGCTTTATAAAGATTGTTGTCCTGTTAAGGGAATACCGGTCATTTTGTTTTATCTACATGTGTACCCGTGAGCAAAATATTGTAATTTATATGAGTTTATTTATTTATTTCACACACAATACGTTTATCATTACAGGAAAAAATCCCTACGATAAAGCATTCATTCATTTTATAGTAGGTACTTACTAACCAATTCACTGTATAATAACACAACATGTAGGTAATATGTATGTAATTTTTGTGAATTCATTTAAAGTGATGAGAATAAATCTATGACATCCGCCACCCTATTTAGCGTCTGTAACGTACGTGTTATTGGAGATTTATTCACGGTCAATTCGAGCGGTTTCGCTAAGTTTTGACTAAGTAAAAGTTTGTAGTTTAGATATTTACTATTTATGTATTTATCATTAGATTAGATTGGATATGTCAGAAGATAATTTTAGTTATTTGGAAGGCCTTATGGCTTTTTGCAACTTTTTCGACTTTAAATAAAATCCGTTCTAATTATAAGCCATTTTATTGATATTTTCCTCACAAAGATTAATGTATTTCATTTTATTATGGGAAATTGTCATAGCTGTTTGGTGTCCGGTATCCGGCCGGATACTGAATTACTATTAGAGATGAAACGGATTGTTGTTTGGCCGGATACCGGATAACCGGCGGCGGAAATTTGACCCATTGTCTCGTTGCATGTCGTGACGAGTTTAGCGCCGCAAACGCAATGTTATCATTGCAATACTTTCATTTAAAACTGAACTTGTGTACCCGTGAGCAAAATATTGCAATTTATATGAGTTTATTTATTTATTTCACACACATTACATTTATCATTACAGGAAAAAATCCCTACGATAAAGCATTCATTCATTTTATAGTAGGTACTTACCTAACCAATTCACTGTTTAATAACACAACATGTAGGTAGGTAATATGTAATTTTTGTGAATTCATAAAGTGCATGAGAATAAATCTATGATGTCCGCCACCCTATTTAGCGTCTGTAACGTACGTGTTATTGGCGATTTATTCACGGTCAATTCGGACGGTTTCGCTAAGTTTTTACTAAAAAAAAAGTTTTAACAATTTACTTTTTATGTATTTATCATTAGAGGGCATATCTCAGAAGAAAATATTGTTTTTTAAAAAGCTTTTTTGTAACTTTTTCGACTTTAAGTAGACTCGTAGTCTTTAATATCCCGGTATCCGGTCGGATACTGAGTTAATATCCGGTATCCGGTAGGATAATAAATTTAGGCCGGATAGGCCGGATACCGGATAGTTACCTGATATCCGTTTCATCTCTAGTCAATACCCTAAATAGGCTTAGGAGTTACAATAAAGTAGAGCTGATCAGAGTCCAGGGGCACGAGGAGATTAGAGGGAATGAGAAAGCTGACTAAGTGGCAAGGAAAAAATCAGAAAACCCATTTGTCGGCCCTGAACCGTTTTTTCCAATATCTAAAATCTACTTTAGTAGATTAGATTCTCAAAGAAAATGTGCATAAAATACATCATCAGGACTGGAAACTGTCGCCTGGTATGAAACGCTCCACATCGTTTATAGGAGACTATCCTAAAGAATGGATTTAATTCTTATATGGCGGCAGCAGATAACAGGCCCGCCTGGGTGGACAATCTTGGGTGGACTTACATGACACTATACCACAAATACCACATTCTCAACAAAAAGCAATTTTCAACAACACCGAATTGCAGAGCATGTGGACATGACCGGGAATCTATGGCACACCTGCTGTATGACTGCGATTGCATAGCCAGGATTAGAATGAATATCCTGGGTATGGCCTATCCAAGGCCAGAGCACTACAATCTCTTTCAAGCCCATGGCTAATTTAGCTACATTTTCAAGGAGCGTCCAGAGTAAAAGGAAAGGGAGATCCTAATTCGTTGGGGAAGGCATAAAAGATTCTGTTGGGTGTCGACCCAAAGTACCTAATATAAGTAGGTACTCAAAAACTATTTCTCGTGTCATCTTCATTATATCGTGGATTGTAAAAATAATCCAGAAAGTAGAAACTAACACAACAATCCCACAGTTCACAATCATAGGTAACATACTATAGAGGGAAAAAGATTGAGATATAATGCACTAACGTTATCAATGAGGAAAACTCTGTGGTTATGAGGAAGATAGAGCACAAATCAATTACACTGCAATTTCATTGACGGAATAAATTTAATTGATATGATTGTTAACTAGCTAGGGCATATGGGCGGCAAAAATTTAATAGTCTACTGGCGGCAAATTTGTAAATCCGTTATTGCAATTTTTGATTATCTTAAAATATTGCGGCATCCAAGTAGATCTTAAAATAAAAGCCAATATAAAGTAAAGATCGTTTTAATTGAAGATGACTAGAAATGAAGGAAAATAGGTACATACAAGAAAATTGGGCTGTATGTGTTAATAACCTTTGTCATTCGTACAGGGAAAACTAAAATTCAAGCAAATGTCTTCCTGTCAAGATTCAAGAAATATTTCTTTCTCGATTTGGCGCAGTTTTTACTGTATTTTTTAAAGTAGTGATTGTTTCGCACATCTGCCGCATTACATCAAGAAGATGGACAAAAGAAAACTATCTACTGCTGGCGATAGTCTGTATGTAATACTGCAGGTGCCCAAAACTGCAACTGCAGACGACGTTAAAAAAAGCTATAGAAAATTAGCGTTAAAATATCACCCTGATAAAAACCCTAACAATCCGGATGCTGCAGATAAATTTAAGGAAGTAAATCGTGCACACACTATTCTAAGTGACGCAACAAAAAGAAACATTTACGACAATTATGGTTCACTCGGATTATACATTGCGGAACAATTCGGAGAAGAAAACGTCAACGCCTATTTTGTTGTCACAAGTACTTGGTGCAAAGCCTTGTTCATCTTTTGCGGTATTATAACTGGATGTTACTTCTGCTGCTGCTTGTGCTGTTGCTGCAACTGCTGCTGCGGTAAATGCAAGCCGCGTCCACCTGAAGAGTCTGGCGACTATCACACTTTGGAGCGTGATGATTCAGATGGCGTGGCAGTGACGGTTCAACCGGGAGCAGAGGGCCGCCCAAAGGGTGACCAAGCACCACCCATCGCCATGCCTGCGCCGCCAGCCCCTGGTGCCTCAGAGAATACAGGCCTCAACACAGGTGGGGTTAATTATGGAATTTCTCATTAATTATCATGACCCTAATTCAATACCCAGCATTTGCATTTTGTCATAATTACATTGATATTTAATTATTGAAATTTAATTTTCAATGAAGATCTTTTCCTTATACAGTATTTTTATCTCACTAATGTGAATGGGCTATGTCTGTTGTGTAATTATACAATCCAATAGTCTTTGTATGTGTCAATGCTGGCACTAAGCACTCTATAATGTGCATTATTTTTACACAACAGTCATGGTTCACTTGTTTGTAATATAAAAATACTATAACAATGTAGTAGTATTCAAAAAAATAATTAAAACTAAAAAATACAAATTTTCACTAACATCACACACATTGATTTTTTTATTTTATTGTTGTAATCATTTCTGTGCAGTTGACTGTGCGAAGTGGTTTAGTAAGATTCATCATCTGATATGTATATGGATCCATGTTAACTTTCAAGAAAATTGGTTGACTAACATGTTAAATACTTTTTACTTCTTTTGTTTTTTAATATTTTATATTCCTATTTATTACAATTATTTTGTCATTAAATTTAATAGGTACTGTAAGACAGTGGGCAACTTAAACTCCTCCAATAATTTTAGGTACATATCTTTTTAACCCTGTAGGCAAAACAATTTTTTATATAACTTGTTAGTAAGCTATGAGTCTGCTTCAGTTTTATTTAATTAATACAACACTGATTTTATCAAATACTCTCATTTATCCTCTTCTAAATTTTGTATTACTATCATTATTATTTTTACTATTTAAAATGTAATTATGAATTATAGTTGTAATGTTCCAATTGAATTCCTAACCTTTTATAAACGTTGATATCATATTTATTGATTTTATATAGTAACATGTAGCGTTACAGTATACTCTATTAAAATTCATAAAATACTGTTATATTGTTATAACAGTTTTTTATTTACCCAAGTATGTTTGGAAATAAATAATTTCAAATATTAACTTTTAAAATTCAATAAGTTGTTATGACATTTTTCATTATAAGATAATGTATTTTTTATCTACATATATATCTTATCCTATTTGACTATTTTTTATCATGTTCAAAACCAATCTATATTTTATCATGTTATCCATTACCTACATTAATTTAGTAGTTGGAATGTGTCATGTTGATCAAATATTTATGAGTATTTTATTATTAATGGAATTAAATATTTATCAAGTAATAGATGTAAAATTACATAATTCTACTATATTTTACATGATTTGTAAAGACAGTTAATTGAATTTTAATATTTTTTTAATTCAAATTCTAATGCTTGCAATTGATATCTACTAATATCTTGTAGGTATAAAAATGATATTTGCTACTAATAGATAATTAATAAGGTTAATTTAATATACCTCAACCAATATAGTATGACACTTCACATTCCAAATGTGTCTTAGTAATGGTATTATACACCACTTATTCTTCAATTTAAATTGATCTCATTTGTGACAATAATTTTCAGCTCACTTATACTTGCCCAACATTAGACTTGATACTGAAACATTAAGGCATTAAATTAAAATTTAATTTGATATATTTTAAGCATATTATTTATTTTTTACATCATATTTAAAACATTATTATATTTCCCTCATCAACAAGAAAATTGTTCTAGACATAAACATTAGAATTATTGACCAAAATTATACTTATGATGTAATTGTTAAGATTGTAATGAGAGGTATGTAACATTACAATCTCCCAAATAGAATGCTAGCTTTTTTGTTGGAACCTGGTTAGTATACACCTACAGAATATAATAGGAATTTCTTAATATGACAAATAAGAGGCTGATTAACTGGGTCATCAGTTACATAAATGGTGATAATGGTAGCAAAGGACAAGTAAAACAATTTTCGGAATTAAAAAAATAAAATGTTATGCATGCTTTATGGTATTAATAATTGTACATAAATTAAATGGTCAATAAGGTTGTAAATGTAACAAATTAATGATTAGTTGCAAAATGGTATTATCTAGATGTCTAGCTTGGAATTTTCATTTAAGTATTTAAATTTGATCACAAGGTCATGATAATTAAATTAGTATTGCGGCTGAATTAAAAAAAAAAATATTTTACGAAGTTTAAAATATAAGTACACTGTTTTATGTAAGGAGTGAGAAAGTTGATGCTTTATTCATTAGGCTTTTGCCTTAATTTTACTGTAAATGATTTTATTCTTACAATAAATGTACAGTATGTTCATCCATATATGGTACAAATGTAATTAATATTATTTCAATAATTAAAGTTTTATTTTTAAACAATAAGAAGTTTACGAGAAGTTCAGTTGAGTTGATAATTAATGATTTAATTTTAATATTATTTTCTTATTTCTTTTTAGATGAACCAGTCACCCGCTATTAGGCTTTAGTTGGTTACCTCTCAGGCTTCGCAACCATTCTATGACCAAGATTAATTAATATTTTTAATACCTAACTTATCCTTTAGTAGTAATCTTTAAATTTGTAAATAATGTCTCACAAAATGCTTCACATAATTGGTGTTGTCACAAACCCATAACATTGCACTACAACCATGGTTTGAAACTGAAGGCCTAGTTTACATAAGTTTTATTTTTTCTATAAGAAAACTTAATGAAGCCGTCGTCACTTAGATGATGATAATTATAGATTAAATATACCTTGGTTCCGAGTTTCTAAAATTGTTGATGTTGAGCAGTCATTTTTGAATAGTGGTGTTAATGTGGTATAGTAATACACAATATTTGTACACATAACTTGTATTTCTTTATAATGTAAGTCTAATAATTATATTCTAGCTTAATAAGATAATTGCAGTAGTTTTTAATTTGAGAAATGTATGTCATTTTATAATATTGATGAATATTTCTTTGGCTTATCATGTTTGTTTTCTAAAATTATAAATACACCAATGCTTGAACACTAAATTTAAACTACACAATTCCAGTATAGTAATTACACTTAACAATTTACTACTTAATATTAGTGTCATATAATGTGTGATACCTACTGAAAATGTAGATTTGAACAATACAAGAGTGTAACACATTTACTTAAATTGTTATGTATACCTATGTAAGACTCGACTCAACTGTCCTTTTAGCAGGTACTTGCTTAATTGACTATAGTATTGCCAATGATGAAATAAATTTACTGTAAATTATTCGCAATGTTAGCAACATGTATGTACAGTGAACAGAAGTAGGTGTTTAAAACTAAAACTACTAATATACCTATTTATAAGAAAGAAAATTTTACATGTCTACCGTGCTTTCATATAAAGAACTTACTTATCACTTTGTCGCTCACTTGAATTTCAGCTGTAAATTTTTAAAGACGACCATGCTCATAATCACAGAAGAGGTTGAGAAGATCCTTAGGTAACATTTTGCTACACATAAAGCCACATCCGACACTTTGGGCCATTTAGTGTCTATAAATACTGACAACTTGTCAGCCTGTAGCCAAAATCGAAGGGACACCAAACATACTGATATTAGGTAGGTACAGTCATGAGTAATAACATAGAAACATCTTTAAAGTTCATATTCATGTAGCTCAATTAAATCGCAAAAATAAGTATGCTAAACTTTAGCCAATAATTATGTAAACGCTAAAGTTTATCAAAATAAACTACACATTTTTATAAAATTATTGTAAACAACAGGTAATCAAAAAGTAATATAAACTTTTAGTTACATAATTATGTACCCACCAAGCAAATCAAAAATATGTACACAGTACAATTTCGAAAATATGTAAACAATTACTATTAAATATTATTAATCAAAACAAATAAATAGAAATACTTATTTCTAGATTTTTCTATTAATTTCGTCATTAGGATATGTTACAAAAGAAAAAAGTTAATTTTGAAGTAAAGAGGGTAGGTAGCCATCAGTGAGTGGCAATGCGTCGCATAACGGCTCGCCCGTCGGCTTCTTATACTTATTTCTGTATATCGCCCTAAAGCTATTGTGCTGTTAAATTCCTACGGAAATACCTATTGCAGTAGCCCCGATTACCTAATAATTTTTTTAAAGACATTTAATCCTTTTTTAGTTACTTTATTCGTATTCTACTCAGCAAATCTTTTCATTTAATACCCATATTGTGGCAGTGCATAAAAAATAAGTAGTCCGCCATCTTAGGCCGTCTGCCATATTGGATTTAGAATGAAACCATTTAGCTAAGCATGCATTGTCATCCAAACCTAACTTGTATGCAAAACTTCGTCACAATCGTTTGAGGATAACTGCTTTAAAAATCAGTTGCAAGATTTCACCCAAACGTACATACAAGTAACAAACATTGCAAGTTAAATAAAAGCTTTTAAAAAAATGGGAATAAGTAGGTAAACACTTACAATATCATTTTAATGTATCCATGACAGTTTCTATTACACGTGTACAATTTTTGCTTTCAATCATCACTGAATTCCACTAAAATAACGAGTAAAGTAACAAAAACGGGAAAAAGTAGGTATACACTTCCAATATCATTTTAATGTATCCATGACAGTTTCTATTACACGTGTACAATATTTGCTTTCAATCATCACTGAATTCCACTTAAATAACGAGTAAAGTAACAAAAACAGGAAAAAGTAGGTATACACTTCCAATATAATTTTAATTTATCCATGACAGTTTCTATTACATGTGTACAATTGTATACATATTACAGAATTTGTCATGGATAGTTAAATATTATTTTGGAAGTGTGAAGTTATTTCTGAATTTGTTTCGACTATATTAATGTGGAATAAATGTGTACCTAATTTTGACACAGTTTAATGGTTAGATAATTTAGAATAAATTGTTGTACACTTCTTTCTAGATTGGTTTAAGGGAAGATATTTTAGAAAAAGTGACAATCTATACTAATAATAAAGCTGAAGAGTTTGTTTGTTTGTTTGATTGTTTGTTTGTTTGTTTGTTTGTTTGGTTGAACCCTAAGATCTCAGCAACTACTGACTCAAATTGAAAAATTCTTTTTCCGTTGGATAGTCCATTTATCTAGGAAGGCTATAGGCTATATAACATCACGGTACGTCCAATAGGAGCTGAGCATTAATGAAGAATGTTGCAAAAACGGGAGAAAAATATTTCATTTCAAAGCTTTCCCTGCGTGCGCTGCGTAAACGGTTAAAGTTACGGAAAAATTATGTATGACAGAATTATTCTCCATTAAATTTTCTAAAAAAAAGTCCGCGATAGCATATGTTTATCTTTTATGGTTAACTCACTATAACCTTTCTTTTTGGTAATCAAATTTTTTTTAATCAAAAGTTTATCTGCGATGGTATTTTTGTATGCATGATATTATTCCTTATCAAAATAAATACATTATTTATCACAAGCATTTAATTTTGAACAAAATTGTTAATGACCTCATTTGATTTCAATGAATATCCTAAGAGATATCATAGTTTGAAATAAACGGAAAATAATAAATTTTGATTTTCAGAGCTTTTGTTGCGTGCGCTGGGTAAACGGTTAAAGTTACGCAAAAATTATGTATCACGGAATTATTTTCCTCTAAAAGTTCTAAAAAAAAGTTCCAGACAGCATTTATCTATCTCTTAAGGTTGACTCGCTATAACCTGTTTTAGTTAATAAAATTTGTTCTAAAATAATGCATTAGATGCGAAGGTATTTTTGTAAAAATCATATTATTCCTTATCAAAATTTATACTTTATTCATCATAAGTATTTAATTTTGTACAAAATTGTTCGTAACATCATTAGATTTCAATGAATATCTTCAGAGATATTACAGTATTAACATAACTCCGCAGCTAAATAATGATCAAGTACTACGCACGCATCTATACTGAGTTATTTTTTTGTTTAGATGAACGCGCTTATCTTAGGAACTACTGATCCCGTCAGATTCGGACGCATTAGAGACTAATAGGTTCAGAGACTCCTCCGAGGGAGATGCTCACCGGTCAGGAATCCTCTTTGGAGTGATTCGACCTTAAAGCTTGAGGACCCATCGAGGTCCTCTCCTTTACTAAAAGCCCTGGTGACTTCAAGAAGGTCATCAGAGATAGCCTGCAAAAAAAAAACCACCTAGAAGGAGACGAACGCGCGAACGAAGGGTTCCGTGCTATAGATTTTATCAAAAATCTCCAAAAATTATTTGAAATTTAAATTAAATATTTTGTTAATATTTCAAGTTTCTACCTGTTATTATCGTTAATAAGACCGAGAAATAAAACACGTTTGTTGTTGTATTTTAAAAGTGAATAATATAACTAAATATTCTGTGATTACTTCAAGCGTCTATCTGTTGCCGTTATCAAAATCGACCAAAAAAAAGTCACGCTTATTTTATGGGAGCCCCTTCAATATTTATTTTATTCTATTTATTAGTATTTATTTTATTCTATTTATGAGTCTTAGTAATAGGATCCCGTTTTACCCTTTGGGTACAGAATCCTACAAAGGGGAACTACTGATCTGAAAAATTCTATGATTGTCTATTTATCGAGGAACACTATAGGCCAGAGCTTCCCAAACTTATTTTCATAGCGACGCCCTTAGGAATTTTCTAATTTTTACGAGCCCTCCCCCCGTTATAGTAACAGCCAAGTTAAGTACCTACATACCTACAAAAACAAAAACATAGCTTATTTTGAATTATTTAGGCGTTAACGAATGCGCAAATATTTTAAAATTAGAAAGACTGAAAAAAAATTACCATAAAAACATAAAGTAGCACAGACAAATTTCGACGGCGAAAGCAATGTCCCGGTAGCGTAAAGATGCTTATTCGATTTTTTCGCCCGCGCTGGACGGTCGATTTTTTTCAGTGTATTTTCGTATTTTAAAAACAGAGCATCTCAAAACCGGGTTCAAGTTTAGAAATCGCGACTTACATTTCTTTGTCTACATTTATTTTCGTTCGACTAGCTCGCTAAGCTAGCTAGACAGCCATTCTATGTGGATCGTCTCACGACGCCCGCCCCCGGGATAGGACCGCGACACCCCAGGGCGTCGCGACGCACAGTTTAGGAAACCGTGATATAGGCTTATATACGTCCATAACATCACTCTACGACTAATAGGAGTTGAGCATCAATAAAAAATGTTGCAAAAACGGGAAATCCACGCGGACGAAGTCGCGCGGGCACAGCTAGTGTACTCGTGACTGTACAGTCCGCATCAGAAGTAGATTGTCATAATAATAATTCATATATATGTAATGTTGACAACTGTTACCGCACAAGTGCTAGCGTTGCTATGACAATGTATTAAAGTGTTAATCTACTTCTGATGCTGAATGTACGTACTAATGTACGTTTAACTCTCGATCTATTTATAATATCAATAAGTTGTGTATCTTAAGAGTACCGCGACCATTTCTGCTTTGGGTTACATAGTAGGTTGATAAGTATAATTCAGAGAAACATGCAGTATGCACCATGTACCTTTTGGGTGACAGTCGACTCTCACTGTTATTGGTGTAGGTAGGTTCGGCTCGGCCATATTGCCCGATTTGGCTATATGTAGGTAACCAAATGGTACCTAAAGTTCTGCTAGCTCCTTTTATGATTATTAGCGTGATTATTATATGTATTTAAGTCCGTAATTTTGGTCACAGAGGACTAGGGACTAGCCTTGATTTTCTACACATTTTTTATATCTAATTTAGTTAGTACAACTAGAACTCTGGTGAAAACCCCTAAGCTGTGTATAACTTGAGTTGTCCCAAAATATCTGCAAAGGCATTTCTTTTAATTTAGTATTTAGAACGTTTGAAATGTATACCAAATTAAATAGAAAACAAAAGACGAGAAAAAAATCTTGTCATGATAAACCCCGAGACGGGACTCGAACCCGCGACCATACGTCAGCTTATGACGCAATCTGAAACGAAAGGCTTGAATAAATTCGTCGCGATTCATCAGTCCTGTGCAGGTATGAGCACAGAACATTCTCCCGGATCGCGAAAGGTCGTGGGTTTGAGTCCCGGCACAGTCATGACCATAGATTTATAATTACTGACGTTTATAGATTGGCATTGAATCGACTAGGGTGAGACAAAAATCGGCGAGGAAGGCGCTGTAAAGTTTGATTACCTACTACTTACACGGACACGCTGATACCTCGTCAACTAAGAAAATATCGATACCTATATAAGAAGTTATCGATAGGTGTCAATCACTATAGAAGTAGGGTTAGAAATACGAGTAATTTCACATATTTGATTTTAGTTTAATTATAATTCCTATATGCATTAATATACTGAAATATTGTAAAATTTATCTATAATTTGTTATTAAATTAATCTAACAGCTTTTAAATTGCTGCATAGAATAGAAACAGCTAAATATTTCAGTCGTAGGTACTTACCTGGGAAATGAATATTTATGAGTCTTATGATCTCTAGATGAATTACATCCAGGCACTGCACACCACCATATTAAATTGCGTTCGATAGATAACTATTTCCTTACCCGTAAACTTAGTTTTTTTTTACAAAAATAAGAAATATATTATTTAGTTTACAGGTGCCTTTTGAATTGACAGCAAGTCTCCTGCGTGTACGTGAATGCTCTCGTCTATCTATCTCTCTCTCTAATATACGCGTTAATATGCTATGGACATTGCCGATCTATTATCTATGTTCATGATAGTATTTTTTTTGTCTTTCGTTTTTTATTTAATTTGGTATAAATTTCACAAAATTTAAATCATGCCAAATAAAATGAAAGAAATAAAATTCGATAATATACAACATGTAAACTAAATAACCAACACCCTGAATACAGGTGGTTTAGGATCGGCTCCCGAGTTGATTTCAATAATTTTTTTTTGCAAAAAAACGTTTCTTTTTAAAAAAAAAAGCAAAAAAAAGTACCCAGAAAAAACCCAAACCCAAGTTTTCAAAAAAAAAATATTGCAATCAACTCGGTAGCCGATCCCAAACCACCTGTATTCAGGGTGTTGGTTATTTAGTTTACATGTTGTATAGAAATTCTGTTTTTAATCATCAACTTTTTTGTTGACTGTACATGTGCGTAATTTACGTTACATTTCATTTCAAGACGTTAGGAAGTTGATAATCTGTTTATGTATTATGATAATGTTATGGTACTAGTCAACGAGTATTTATAACGACAGTGTCACGTAAGATTTAAAAATGTTGAAAATGTAATTACACTTGATTACTTTCAATCAAATAAATATCTGTATAACTAAATTGTATGTATTATTGATCCGTGATTTTAGTCCATGTTTTAATTTATTTGTTCTCACCCTACTGAGTAAGTTTGAGCGCAGGGTCTATACCGTAATATTTCTCTTTATTTTCAGGAGGCAGAATTCCAAAATACACATGAAGTTTTCACAACTAGTCTAACATTATTTGTAAGAGAAATGAACAACAGACTTCATATTTGCCTCCAACGTGCACATTGTAAGCTTAAATTAAGTTTTTTTATTTTTTGTAACTCTTGACGTATTTTGATATGGCTATTTATGTTCACGACGAAATATACTACTTATCTAATGTTCATAACGATTTTTATTGGCTACTTTAAGAATTAATTATGACTGGTTTTCTGAGACTCTTCGTCAGTCGCTCAAATTCCAATTGTTTTATTGTTTCTTTTGGTTAACTTATTACGTCATATCATCATCATCATCAACAACAGCTCATATAATGTCCCCACCGAGGGGCTCGAACCTACCCCACATTAGGGGCGATTAGGCCTTAGTCAACCACGCTGGCCAAGTGCGGGTTGGTCGATTTCACACACAACCTACGAATTTCTTCATAGGTGTGTGCAGGTTTCCTCACGATGTTTTCCTTTACCGTAAAAGCGTCGATTAAACGTACATATGAATTCAAAATTTGAAAACACATGGTACGTGGCGACCAGTGCCTCCCGAGTGGGAGACGACGCTCTTACGTAGGTACTACGCCACCGACGCGTATCAGGTGCAGCACAAATACTCAATGAATAGATTTCATTGGTACTAGTCTTTGGTGCCAGCCAATGCATCCTCCTCCCCCCTAGGGTCCAATGGTTGCCGATAACAAGCGGTTTTTGTAATATTAGTTACTGCCTACCATTTGTAAAACTGACTGGTATAGGTAACTAAGCTCGACAAAAAGAGGAATAATGAGGTATGTATGTATGTTTGATACCGAACGTAGCTAGGTCTAGTCTAGATACCAAGGTCAAGGCGGTCAAGAACAATTAACCAACAAATTAAAAATGTCGAGACTCGAGACCCATTCAGTCAGTGCCTATGTGAAATTAATTAGTTTGAACCTCCTTGTAATTATTACCTATGAAGTACCAAGATACTAATTAATTAATTTCACATAATTATATGCCCCTAGACTACCTACAGTAAAGAGGCCGAAACTATCAGCCTACGAATTGATGACAGGCCATAGTTTCGGCCCGAAACGTGTTGGCGTGTTCGGCAAGCAGCCATCTAACAATGCTTTCCATACTTTTTGTGGCCATATACAGGGTGAATGGGACTACCCTTTTAAAATAAGATTCTACTCATGTCAAGATTCATAGTGCTTACCTCAAATATGAAGCACATCAATTGGTCTAAAAATTCAGCTGTTCTATACAAAAGTGCAACACCTATACAACCAAAATAAAAAATCGGGAGTGGTCTCCCCTTGACTTTATCGTATACCGGAAACGACTCAAAGTTGATAGAAACCTTATATTTTGATGTCATACATGCATGTTAGATTTTGGTCACCCATCCGAGTACCGACCGCGCACTTGATTGCTTAACTTTGGTGACCGCCGTCTCAAAAGTTGATAGAAACTTTATATTTTGATGTTATAATATACATGCATGTTAAATTTGGTTGCAATAAGTTAAAGCATACTAGAGTTGTGTTAACACACAAACACACACACACACAGACATAATTCCAAAAAAAATATTTTTGGACTCAGGGAGGTCCAAAACGTGTAAATCTGTCAAAATCTCGAGGTCGAATTTTTTTACGATTAGGTACAAAAGACTTCCTCTATACTACGTACGAAAAAGTAAAAATCATAACAACGTGTAACATTGTTAGGTACTCGTTGTGGTGTGAATTGTTGGGAACAAACTAAGGCCGCCATCACACGGACTGCACCACAACAACTGCACGAAGTCGCATCGGCAACCGCACGCAGTCGCTATATTCAACTGCATGCAGTTGTCTGCAGTCGGATCTGACTTCACGTAGTTGACGCCAAGCATCTAGACCAGGAGCTCAGTGTTTGGTTTGACATCGAAATGGAAGCACAGACACTACTTCTAATATTATTAATACGGCGCCACCGCCGGCAGCGATGTAGTAATCGAATTAAAAAGCTGCAACGTGTAGCGCGAATATGGATTAATCATTTGCTATTAAATTGCCATACGGAAGGTGATTTTTTCATACTGTATCCGAAATTAAGACAAGATGAACGTAAATTTTACAACTATTTTAGAATGTCAGTTGCTGCATTTGATCAATTAAACAATTTACTAAAAGAATCAGTGTCTCGGCAAGACACTATCATGCGGAAGAGTATTTCAGCAGAAGAGAGAATTGCAATCACCATAAGGTAAGACTTTCCATGTGAATATGAACTTATTTTACTCAATAATGCTCGTAATGTATCTTATGATTATTTTGTATTTTATCCGTTTGACGCAACCGATGTGCGTTGCTCCAAGAGTAACTGCAGACTAACTGCATGCGAACGGCGGTGGAGAGCATGCGGCGACAATACACAACTGTAGCCGACCGTGCGAAGTTGAAGGCACGACTGCATACAGTTGATATTGACTTCATTCGACTGCAGCCGACCGCGTGCAGTTGATACCATGACTGCACGAAGTCGGACGTACAACTGCACGCAGTTAAATGTATCGACCGCGCGCAGTAGCTGCGATGCAGTCCGTCTGATGTCAGCCTAATAATAAATGACAAGGTATAGATGTCGCAGCCAAATCGTATGTCTGCGAAAGTCTGTCTCAACTTAAGTCTGTGTAATAAAATACAACGTATAATTTGTTAGTTAAATTCAAGAAAAAAAATACAAATTGTGATTTTATATCAAGACAAAAAGATTTGATATACTTAGGTACACAATATCTATTACCTCTGTTTGTCAATTTTGATAAAATCGCACCATCAACCATTCGGTCTTATCATTGGACAGGCGACAAATGGTATATTTCAGTATTATCGTAGGGGGCGGAATCCTATATCAAATTTTCTGAATATTAACACAGCGTGACAGATCATTGCTCTCGTAACAATGCTAGCGCGGACAGTGCTCTTGGTGTTACTTTCGTGTTGTCGCTTTTATTTCGGTCGCGCTGCAGATTGTCCAGCTGAACGAAAAGAAGCTGAACATTTTGAAGCAACACTTCACAATGACCTACTATGCGCATACGATTATTCTTATCGGCCAGTCAAGGATCACAGGAGTACAGTCGACGTGTCAGTACGTTTCGCAATCAAATATATCAGCTTCGACTCCTTAGAAGAAACATTCAACGTGCACAGTTGGGTGGCGATGAAGTGGAAGGACGAATTCTTGAACTGGGATCCCTCAAAATACGGTAACATCCAAGAATTACAAATCGAAAGTAACCGAATATGGACACCTCAGCTGTCCTTATTTAACGCTGATGCATCCTTGTATCAGTCGGAAAACTTCTACACGTCGTGTTTAGTGGACTACAACGGGACTGTTACCTGCGTGCCGCATATACCTCATTCTGGTATTTGTCGCACAACATTAACATATTGGCCTTTCGATAAACAGAATTGCACACTGTATTTTGGTTCGTGGATGCACACCGGCGAGCAAATCAATTTCACCTTTTTCAAAACTCGACCGGTAAACGTAGATGAATACCAAAACGGCCCGGGATGGAAATTGTTGAAAGTTGTGCCCGAACGCTTGCCATTGTCCTATAAATGCTGCCCTAATGCCACATATCCGATGCTTAAATACACATTTGTATTAAAGAGAGAATCAGCAGGACCTGCTGCGATAATAGTTGTACCATCAATAGTAATTGTGGTTATGACAACTATTTCTTTGTTGCTCGACGTAAAGGACAATAGCAGATTGGCGTTGCAATGCTTCTCACTCTTCGGGCATTTTTTGTTCCTTACTGAGATTGGATATGACATCCCGAAACACAGTAGTGCTACACCTATCATCCTTCTATTTATTCGTGACTCGATGATTGTTACTCTTGTTTCGATAATACTGACATTGCTGTTAGCGTCGTTGCGCAAACGGGTCGTCCCAGCGCCGATGTGGGTAGTATCTTTGAGTCGGCTGGTGACAAGTGGTCCTGGAAAGTACGTCGTTTTCACTGAGTTCGACACCACCGACACCAAAACCCTCACTGAGACTGACGCCAACGAGCAAGAATCCCGCTCTACCTCCGATTGGATAATGTTTGCGAACATAATTAATAGTGTTGTGTTCATTGTGTTTGTGTTGGTCTACGTAATTTTACTCAGCGTTTATATCCCCACAGACACTAATTAGAATCCACTTAAGAGAATTAAATTCTGATATATTTCTTATATATATAAAATTTTATATAAATATATATATTAGTGTAGACTTACATCTATACTAAGTAGGCAATCTATAAAATAATTTATACCTAATTATTATGTATTCTTATTATCATGTTTTTCTTAAATTATTTGTGTATTGAAAATTTCTTAAATATCGACTGTTTCATGATCTTCAAGTTTACCTATTACCTACTTATCATTAATGGCATGCTATGCTACCACAGATTTAATATATCTTTGCATGCCACAGTAGTTCTAAGCTAATTTCACTGCCATTTTGACGAGTAATTTCGTGAAGTACTTACCCATCTTTTCACTTATAGACTTTTGATTAAATAAAATAATTCCACATTTTATTTTTACAAATTTTTGTTCTCTACCTAGTGCATCCATTTAGAAATTATTTTCTGTAGAGCGAAAAGATTAGTGATGGGAATTCGATTTGTGTCGATAACACACACATCGAATTACCACAAATAAATTTTGCAGAAACTCTCGAAATTAGTTTTACCATCTTCTGCTCCGATAATTCAAATCGGAGGTCAAGTGCACGATCGTGGCCAGTCATCACGAAATGTTGTATTATAACTAATACCCCCTTATTATAAATCATGGACTAAAGTTAGTCATACTTTAAAACTGATGCTGTCACTTATTTGCTGAGTGAAAGACCGAGTTAGCATCAGTTTTAAAACACAGCTGCTTCTCAACGTGGATGATAACGCCCCCTTGTCGGCGCTTTTAGACCAGAGAAAATTAGAGGGCATTCATGCACGGTGATTTTTTTGTTCTTTTTGAAGTCGAAGCCTCATGTATATTGAGTGATAGTGAAAGTACATTAACTTGTTTAAATAAATATATGGGGCGGCACATAATAATGTCGACCTCCATCTTCCCTACACGTTAGGTCTCAGTTCAGCATACGTAACGTGTTTTTTGAATTTGAGAAACACGGACGGAACGGAGAATTGATATAAATTTTCTAACAACTAATAATGTTCTCGTCCTGTTCCGTCCGGATAAAGGGTTTTTGGGTAGTTTTTGGGACTCAAGAAATTTACAAACAGAGAATTAAACATTTAAGCCTTGAAAATGATATAAATAGTAAGAGTAGCATTTTTTAACAATGTTTAAAAGTTTTTCATAAGAGTTATTTCGTCCAGCCTTGTTCAGATGACATTTTGGGTGCAATATTTTTTTTCATGTTACACAGACCGTCAAAAAGTCGGACTGCCAGACAGTAAAATTCCTGGTAGTGCACAAACGCCCTTAAAGTAAAAAAAAATGTTTTCAAACGAACTTTAGTTTTATTTCAGGATAAAACAAAATTAATTGAAGAGATCTTAACAGTACTGCCTAATTCGACCGAAGGGCTAAGATGGCGCTGGTCGTCTAGGCTTGTGCTCGGGTTTTCTCAAGATGTAAGTGAAGAGTTCCGTGAAGGTGCCGCGTCAGCAATGCGTCTAATTGTCAACAAATTTAACGGCACCGTAACTCCTGAAGTAATGGCAAGCTCTCTTAACAATATGGTATGTTACTATAAGCTTTTTTTATAAATAAGATTGGAAATGAACTCAGCATCCCATTGAGATATAATGTACTCGTAGTAATGTAGATATAATCTCAATGTTGAAGGCAAAACCTATTTTATATGAAAGTTAATCTATCTATATAGTACCTATACAAGATTCAAGAAACACAGAAAAGATGCAAAAGTGTTTAATTATTGATCGAGAACACGTACGCTTTTAATGACGTAAAAAAGAACATCCTAATACGCTTCTCATTAAAGATCTCAGCTCGGAACCGTATCGCCTCTTTTTCATAGAAAAAGGTAAGTCCATAGCAGTTTCGTAGCCGCCATTCCGTAAGTATAATATAATATAATAATAATAATAACAATGTCTTGTTTTGATTTTGATTTTAATAAGTACTCTTTATTGAGTAACAATAATTTTTAATGATAATATTAAATGTAATTGTTAATTTTAAGTGTTAAATATTAGCGACTTTGGGTTTTTGTGGCCTTATAATAAATTATGTAACAAAACTTAGTAATTAATTAAAATCCATAGGTTCCACTACTAACCAATAGATGGCGCTGCACGAAAAGGCACCAAGTCTACGTGGCACTGTTAAGAACTCTATTGTTATTTTTTTTATTTATTACATAAACCACAAGACCTATCCTATATGGAGGCAGGATAAAATATTTTTCTTTAACTACTATCTACTAGTGCACAAGCATAAATACGTTTTTGAGAGGTCGGCAAAAAAAAAACGGTCCGGAACGGAACGGGGAACAGTAAAATGTCGGACGGTAAAATTACATTTATGCATTATTTTGAATTCGACTTCTGCTTACCATCAGGTAGAAAAAGGTCTTTAGCTAAACCTTCTTAAGGTCTTAGCACAATTATCAGCTCGTAAAGGAAACGCCACTTTCACTGTGAAAAAGAGACGATGCGCTACGATCCGTAGCAGCTCCGTAGCATACATAGGAAAGTAAGTAGTAGTATATTAATGTTTGATGAAAAATGTGTTTGAAAAAAGTTTCAAAATCATAGAATTTAAACTACTCGTTTTGGTATTGTTTTTACATTATTGGACTTTAAACACCACCTAACTAAACTGATTATGGAGCATGAATATTTACGTTTGATCCATGCAGGCCCGCAATTATTGCTTTCTTCAATTGAAGAAAAATTTTGTCTAAAAGATCTCGAGATAGTTTCCTGAAAATTTATATACCTACTTAAAACACTAAAAAACTACCTACTAAATAAAAAAAACCGCCTTCAAAACTAAAAACGGATAAATAAAATTTTTGTTTATAAAAATGTAAAATGTTTTTTTGAGGTCGGTCCCAAATGAATGATGAAAGTTTGACGATTGAAAAATTAATTAACTAGAAAAAAAAAATCTAAAAAAAGTTTATATTAAAAAATGCACTAAAATGAAAAAATAAACTTTAAATAGCAATCAAAACTTGTCGCGAGATTTACTATGTGGTAGAAGATAAACGGTAGATAGAAGTAAATCTCGCGACAAGCTTTTATTGCTATTTAAAGTTAATTTATTTCATTTTAGTGCATTTTTTTAATAAAAGTTTTTTTAGAAATGCTTGGAATTCTTTCATTGGGTAAGTTATTTACTTGTTTTAATTTATAGGAATGGGGCGAAAAACTCCGGAATATGTGGAAAAGTAAATATAATTAGGTATGGTCATTTACTAAAAAAGTCAAGGTAGGTGAAAACATTCATTAGACACTTCAAAATTTTATTGATTTGTTTCATTTATATCGTGGTATAGCAAATTATTCTTTAATTCTCTCTGTCTGTAGCTCTTTCATGTAACAGGATAAATCACATTTCCTCATGTCTTCGAAGTATAGTATAGAATAGTTCCTATATAATTTTTGGTTCTTTACGTGACGACCTCCGTGGTGGAGTAGGCTACGCACCGGTTTTGAAGTTGCCGCTATCTCTGACTGAGGTCTAAAAATAAAGAATTGCGAACCTTAAGTGGCAGTGGGCAGGGGTGGCGACAACGTACCGGGAAACGCAACCTTAGTAGGCCCCCCACAAGTTGGACTGACGATCTAGTAAAGGTCGCGGGAAGCCGCTGGATGTGGGCAGCGCAGGACCGACCGGTTTGAAGACCCTTGGGGGATATGTGGGACTCCTTTCCGGGCTCTAAAGTGCAAGTCCCGTTCTACCTACTAAAATCTAGCGATGCGGTGTTCCGACACGCTCCTCGTCGTGGCCGTGCAACGGGGATGATGTCACCTTTGAGTTATATATATATTTAGACTAGACCCTGTATCTCCACGATTTTTGGTGATTTATTGTGGAATTGATTTTATATTGTTTGATAACTACATTTTGGTGACAAATCTACTATTTTGCGGGCAAATCATATTATTTAAGAAACACAATTATTTCAATTGGTGATAGCTTAAATGATAACCTTATTTTATCTTGAATAAGAAGGCACTGACACAATATAGAGAACTATACAGTACTTTGACTCCATATATAGTGACGAATCGGCGCGCACGCACACATTAAACGTCGTTTACACTCACCTACGCTCACCTGACGACGTAAGGCACTCGATTTTTTTGTCGTGCTGCTAAAATATTTCGAAATGCGAGTTGATATTTTGTTTTACGAGAGCCCACGACCAAAATTTTTGTCTCATAGCAATACGGCCAAAACCGCATCAAATCGATAGATACGATTATCCTGAACACGAAAATACCAATATCAGACATTTTCCGCGTAGCGTTTGATCTGACCGAATTTTCAAAATTGTCAAAGAATTTTACCGAACTGCATCATAGCAATATGTCTGATTTGCAGACTGTAGTTGAATGATAGTTCTGAGATACCGGAAACATATTTTTCAGACGTTAGTGGTGTAGCGCAAACCCGTTAAATCATTTAAAAAAATTAAAAATGAGACAAAAAAAATGTCTCATAGCAATACGTCTGAAAATCTTTTTTATTAGTAAATTTTGGTTATTTGATGCGAACAAAACAAATTTCAGACGGAAATGTGAACGCATTAAATTTTGAGACCGTTTTGAAAATGTTAACAAATTTTACCGATCGGTATCATAGCAATATGTCTGAAAATTGTTGGACATGATAAAATAAGTTGTCCACATGTGCAAAAAATTTATATCAGACAAATTAAGTGTAGCACCTTCTCTATCAGACAACTTTTCGATACTCAGATATCATTTAAAAATCGTATTGAGGCATCTTGAATTTTCTGTTACAAATCAATGAATACGTTGCGACCCTGAATTTATTAGATGATAATTAACAAAGAATTTACCCGAAACCGTAACATTGAAGTTGAAGGACTGAAATAAATCGCACAAAAGGAAACTGGGATGAAGTTGAAAAAAAAAAACGGTTTTGGTTTTATTTAAAGCACACTTGAGTAACTTTTACAAAAGAAATAAGTAATGACATCTGTCATCTGTCAAAGTACATATAATACACAAGGGAGATTCTTGAATATCTATGAAGGCGACTACGAAACGTTATTTTCGTTTTTGGGAGTATATGCTACACTTAAAGTGTCTGAAAACAGGTTTTTGGTAATCACGGCAGAAATACGAAAAGTTGAAAAAAAAAATTATCCGTATTGCTATGATACAGGTCGGCTAAATTTGTTGACATTTTCAAAAATGCGCTCAGGCTATATGCTACGCGCAAAATGTCTGAAAACAAACTTTTTCGTAATACAATTATAAAATCTATGTACATTTTCACTATCAGACGTATTGCTATAATACCGACTGTCTTTTTTTTTTGACACAGCAGAAATGGCCTCCCACGCAGTTGCTACACTTTCGACCGTTACTACACACCTAGTCGGGTTCAGAATCATACAATCTAACGATTTTATAGGGTTTTTGCCGTATTGCTATGAGACATGGTTTTGGTCGTGGGCTCTCGTACTATTTATATTTGCTAATGTAAAATAGATATCGATTAAATTGTATTTACCACACTCTGACCTTGTTAATTTGCTGTAATATCTTATATAAGATAAAATTCTCGTGTCACAATGTTCGTTCCCGTACTCCTCCGAAACGGCTTGACCGATTCTCATGAAATTTTGTGAGCATATTAAGTAGGTCTGAGAATCGGCTAACATCTATTTTTCATACTCCTTAGTGATAAGGGTTGTCCTTAATTTTTTTTTTATTTATAAGGCAAAACAACGTTTGCGGGGTCAGCTAGTAGCACATATATAATTGACTAGCTATTTGTTTTTAACAGATTGTTTCTGCTTTTTATTTAATGCCAGCCCATGGTCAAGAGTGGGTCTGATTCACTGTGTACATAGTGGATCCTGTGTACTATTGTTGTTAAGGCGGTGCGTGATGCGCATGGTTTTTGCTGCGATTAATCGTAATACAAAACTAATCTAAAGGAAATAGCAATAATTTATAAAAGAAGCCAACTCTTTTCGTTTGTCTTTTCAAGTTTTAAGATGTGGCATAATATTGATTTTTTTGTTTTAAAAAATATATGATTAATAAATAAATATTATTAAGTACATACAAAACCCCTTAGACCTATTGTTAACCAGGGGGTGATTCACAGTTCACCACCCAGTGTACACAGTAGGTCAATTTTAATCTTCTAAAAAACCTTTTTTACTCTGATTCCCATTACCAACCAGGTCCAACTATTAGGTAATATTCTGCAAGCTGATAAAATATTCAATTAATACACCAATCAAAATTTTAAGCCAATTTGACTGACAGTTTTAGAGATATAAACGATCAATGTGACCC
Organism: Elophila nymphaeata; assembly: GCA_955850985.1. Taxonomy (NCBI): domain Eukaryota; kingdom Metazoa; phylum Arthropoda; class Insecta; order Lepidoptera; family Crambidae; genus Elophila; species Elophila nymphaeata. The sequence goes on along the minus strand of OY039069.1, from coordinate 13,011,275 downwards.
AATGTTTACCCGGTGACCCTACACTCAAGTCTGTGTAATAAAATACAACTTTTACTTTTTTAGTTAAATTCAAGATAAAAATATACAAATTGTGATTTTATATCAAGACAAAAAGATTTTATATATCTATACAATATCTATTACCTATATTTGTCAATTTTGATGAATTCGCACCAACTATTCGGTCTTATCATTGGACAGGTCTTATTATCGTAGGGGGCGGTATCATATATCAAATTTTCTAAATATTAACACAGCGTGACAGATCATTACTCTCGTAATAATGCTAGCGCGGACAGTGCTCTTGGTGTTACTTTCGTGTTGTCGCTTTTATTTCGGCCGCGCTGCAGATTGTCCAGCTGAACGAAAAGAAGCTGAACATTTTGAAGCAACACTTCACAATGACCTACTATGCGCATACGATTCTTCCTATCGGCCAGTCAAGGATCACAGGAGTGCAGTCAACGTGTCAGTACGTTTCGCAATCAAATATATCAGCTTCGACTCCTTAGAAGAAACATTCAACGTACACAGTTGGGTGGCGATGACGTGGACGGACGAATTCTTGAACTGGGATCCCTCAAAATACGGTAACATCAAAGAATTACAAATCGAAAGTCACCGAATATGGACACCTCAGCTGTCCTTATTCAATGCTGATGCATCAGTGTATCAGTGGGAAGACTTCTACACGTCGTGTTTAGTGCTCCACAACGGGGTTGTTACATGCGTACCGCATATACCTCATTCTGGTATTTGTCGCACAACATTAACATATTGGCCTTTCGATAAACAGAACTGCACACTGTATTTTGGTTCGTGGATGCACACCGGCGAGCAAATCAATTTCACCTTGTTCAAAACTCGACCGGTAAACGTAGATGAATACCAAAACGGCCCGGGATGGAAATTGTTGAAAGTTGTGCCCGAACGCTTGCCATTGTCCTATAAATGCTGCCCTAATGCCACATATCCGATGCTTAAATACACATTTGTATTAAAGAGAGAATCAGCAGGACCTGCTGCGATAATAGTTGTACCATCAATAGTAATTGTGGTTATGACAACTATTTCTTTGTTGCTCGACGTAAAGGACAATAGCAGATTAGCGTTGCAATGCTTCTCACTCTTCGGGCATTTTTTGTTCCTTACTGAGATTGGATATGACATCCCGAAACACAGTAGTGCTACACCTATCATCCTTCTATTTATTCGTGACTCGATGATTGTTACTCTTGTTTCGATAATACTGACATTGCTGTTAGCGTCGTTGCGCAAACGGGTCGTCCCAGCGCCGATGTGGGTAGTATCTTTGAGTCGGCTGGTGACAAGTGGTCCTGGAAAGTACGTCGTTTTCACTGAGTTCGACACCACCGACACCAAAACCCTCACTGAGACTGACGCCATCGAGCAAGAATCCCGTTCTACCTCCGATTGGATAAAGTTTGCGAACATAATTAATAGTGTTGTGTTCATTGTGTTTGTGTTGGTCTACGTAATTTTACTCAGCGTTTATATCCCCACAGACACTAATTAGAATCCACTTAAGAGAATTAAATTCTGATATATTAGTGTAGACTTACCTCTAACAGAAAAAGACTAAGTAATCTATAAAATAATCTATACCTAATTATCATATGTATTATTATCATGTTTTTCTTAAATTATTTGTGTATTGATGATCGTCAAGTTTACCTATTACCTACATAATATCAATGGCATGCCACAGTAGTTCTGAACTAATTTCACTGCGTATTTACCCATCTTTTCACTTAAAAAGACTTTAGATGAAATAAATTAATTCTACATTTTATTTTTACAAATTTTTATTCTCTACTTAGTGCATCCATTTAGAAATTATTTTCTGTATAGCAATATGTATATTGTTTGACTTTTGTAACAACAGGTTAGTCTTATCGACACACATCGAATTCCCACAAATAAATTTTGCAGAAACTCTCGAAATTAGTTTTACCATCTTCCGATAATTCAAATCGGAGCTCAAGTGTTTGATCGTGGCCAGTCATCACGAAATGTTGTATTAGAACTAATACCGTTATTATTATAAAAGATGGACTAAAGTTAGTCATAGTTTAAAACTGATGATGTCACTTTTATTTGCTGAGTGAAAGACCGAGTTAGCATCAGTTTTAAACCACGACTAACTTTAGTCCATGTTTTATAATAAGTGGGATAGAGTTTGTAGAGGCTGAATTAATAAGATTATTTCTCAACATAAAAACTCTGTAAATCAAGCAGAAAATACAAGAAACCTCTTGCTTTAAACGGATAGTATCATCAACAACAGATCAAGTTAGTCATCTTCAATAGTTCATATAATGTCCCCACCTCGGGGCTCGAGCCTACCCCACATTAGGGGCGATTAGGCCTTAGTCAACAACACTGGCCAAGTATGGGTTGGTCGACTTCACACAGAACCTAAGGACTTCTTCATAGGTGTGTGCAGTTTTCCTCACGATGTTTTCCTTCACCGTATAAGCGTCGATTAAACGTACATATAACCACGACTAACTTTAGTCCATGTTTTATAATAAGTGGAAAATTTGTTGACAATAAGACACATTGCTGACGCGGCATCTTAACGGAACTCTTCACTTACATCTTGAGAAAACCGAAGCACAAGCCTAGACGACCAGCGCCATATTAGCCCTTCGGTTGAATTAGGCAGTATTGTTAGGATCTCTTCGATTAATTTTTTAAAATTAAAAACGGGGCCGGCGTCTGGCAAAATTATCGCGGTTTTGCGAGTTGCGTGCAAGTTGAGCGCTTTACATTGCGCAGTACAATTTGCAATTTTTTTTAAAACCAAAAAATGAAAATCATTTCCCAGCAATTATTTTTTGAAATGTTTCTTATTTTGATGTATACAATACATGGTTCTCGTTTGACTGTTCATGTCTTTTACACCCAGTATATATACATTTATGCATTATTTTGAATTCGACTTCTGCTTACCATCAGGTAGAAAAAGGTCTTTAGCTAAACCTTCTTAAGGTCTTAGCATAATTATCAACTCGTAAAGGAAACGCCAATTTTACTATGAAAAAGAGGCGATGCGCTACGATCCGTAGCCGTTCCGTAGCCGCTGTTCCGTAGCATACATAGGAAAGTAAGCTGTTTGATGAAAAATGTGTTTGAAAAAAAGTTTCAAAATTGTATGTTCCAAATTAAACTACTTACTCGTTTTGGTATGGATTTTCAAACTTTTCAACTTATGCCAAATAAAATTATTAGACAAATTCAATGGTTTCATCAAGGCTCCGGACAGACGGACTGCATTTCAACTGCGACTGCCAAATTGCAGTTGGTGTAGAGTTCCAACAACGTCACGGTGACTGCAAGCCAGGTGTATTTGAACTGCATCATAATATTAATCAAAACCGTGGGAACAGTAAAAAATGTGATAGTTCTCTTTCTCTTGACTTTACGAGCACATCCAGTAACTAAAAGATTCGTCAAATCACATACAATAATAATTCATATTTACAAACACATGGTGGTATGTACACAATACAAATTTAAGGTCGTAGAATATATATCAGCTCGTAAAGGGAACGCCTCTTTTTTAACCGACTTCAAATAAGGAGGAGGTTCGCAATTGTATTTCTTTTCTTTTTTTGTGTTTGTTACCTCATTCATAACTCTATAATACTCTTTATTGCACATAAAATACATAATACAATTGTTAGTTATGATAAACTACGATAACATGGCGCGCCCCTCCAAATTAGTGTTTAGTTACATTTTGTATGTATATGTAAGTATTCCTCTTCAGTAACTGAAGTTCACATTTTGTATGTATTTGTAAGTATTCCTCTTCAGTAACTGAAGACGAATACTTACAAATACATACAAAATATGTAAAACAGTAATTTGGAGGGGCGTGCCATGTTATCGTAGTTTATCTCTACATAGTTTTTACTAGGTGTACTGATTTTAAAGATTCTTTCGAATTTTGGAAGTTGGTGCTTGTCATGTGGTCCCATTTAAATTTGATCGACATCTGGCGAGCAGTGTTCGAGTTCTCCCTAATAATGAATATTTAATTGACACGATGATATCTTAATCTTATAAGTTGTGTGTCTAAATGATCTCAAGATAGTTTCCTGAAAATTTCTATACTTAAAACACTAAAAATCAAAAAATCAAAATATTTTTAAATAGAAAAAAACCGCCTTGAAAACTAAAAACGGAAAAATAAAAATTTTGTTTATAATTCTGCCATAGCGTCTATACAAAATGTGTGAAAAAACGTGTACAGTACACTGCTTGTGTTGTGGCCCATTTGCGCGAAGCTTCACCACAAATCTTTTGACATCTGTCTGACAGCCTTTGTCAAAATGTATAGAAGAAAGCGGAGACGGAGTAAGGAGTAAATAAAGAAATCACGTTATCCCATTGGTTTATTGAAATTGAAACCCATCTCTCGCCTCTTCTTTTGTCGTGTTACGGTTTCTGTGGAGTGCGGCTAGTGCCGCTGTAGTCAGCGAACCTCCCAAGAGGATTTCGATCTCTGATCGAAATCCTCTTGGGAATCCGCTATGGGAATGGGAATCTCTTGGAATTCCGCAATGGGAATCTCTTGGAAATCCGCTTCGCGAGCGTGCGAGTTAAAAGGGAAAGATTTACGCGAGTTAAATCCGTGAAAGTAATTGATCTCATAAAATTCACTAACATTCCATTTTATGTGCCTGACTACGTGTGTGCTACGTGCGTCTCTCTCTTCCAATAACTTGCGTCATCAGCGTCAATTTAGCAATAGGTACCCATTTCTAATCGATTATGATAAGAAGCATTTATATGTGTAATAAACGTTTGATTATTTTATAACTACCTATTTCAAAAGCAGTTAGTTAACTCAACAATGTGTAGACCTAAAATACTAAATCGAAGAAATCTCTAAATTTTTAATTAGTCGTGTAGATGGTTGGTGGTAGAGTGTGTTTTAAGTCCGCCTGACGAGCTACCATTTCATCAATGTTGTTCCTCCTTATTTCGACAATTCCTGATAAAATTACTCGGTGGGTGAGGTTCCCGAGATCCCATACGACCAAAAGCTTGTCATAAAATTATGAAAATATCAATTTAGGTACGTAGATTTCTTGTACGGCGAGTTAAGTAAATTAAGTAATAGGCTCATTTTAGTGTCTAAACTATATTTACATTCAAACATTTATAGTACAAAATTTCCATTCATTAGTGTTAAGTTTTTCCATCGGACGAAGAAAATATAAGGTCGGTCCACCAACAGCTCCATTTCAGGTATTTCGTCCCATTCTAGACCTGCAAATTGATTTTTTGTTTATGTATTTATTTGGCATGATGAGTGAAATGTTTGGAAAATGGACATGATCACAATATGGGGTACATAATTTCGTTTTATTTTATTGATTTTCACCAAATTTGCATAACTTTGAGTAAATTCATGTATTGTAGGTACCTAAATATTGTTAAACACTTTTTAGTGTGCAAATACCACAGATATATTAAATCTGTGGCAATACTGAGAGCGTGAGCGGACGCTCAACAAGTTATATTTACCCTTAGATTAAAACAAAAATTGGGAGTGGTCTCCCCTTGACTTTATCGTATACCGGAAACGACTCAAAGGTTGATAGAAATCTTATATTTTGATGTCATACATGCATGTTAAATTTTGGTCACCCATCCGAGTACCGACCGCGCACTTGGTTGCTTAACTTTCGTGATCGACGACTCAAAATTTGATAGAAACCTTATATTTTGATGTTATACACGTATGTTAAATTTGGTTGCAATAAGTTAAAGCATGCTCGAGTTATCGTGCTAACGCACAGACACACACACAGAAACATAATTCCAAAAAAAATATTTTTGAACTCAGGGAGGTCCAAAACGTGTAAATCCGTCAAAATCTCGAGGTCGATTTTTTTACGATTACAAGACTTCCTCTATACCTACTACGTACGAGAAAGTAAAAAGGGTATTCACCCAATGACGTAACATCTCAGTATTTACCGATTTATTTTAAACTGTATCGCTGGCACCCTCGTATCAGTAGCCCAGCCTCCTAAATCCGGCCATGTATGAGGCTGGGCTAATAAGATAATTAGGGGGCTCCGCTCCTTAGTTGCCCCAGAGCCACTAGGCCAGGACCTCCAAATCCAGCCCCGGCCATGAATTGGGCTGGGGCCTATTACGCCAATATTTTGCGGATGATTGATAGTCAACTAGCTGACTCTGAGCTCGTAGTCAGCTGCGTAATGCCCGCAGCGGGAAGAGCGATCGTCGTCGCCTCTTGGACCTCGGGAACCCCAGGTATGCCCTAAGACATAGACTAGTAGAAAAACTCTCCTACATGAGATGCTCGCCAACTAGAAATCTTCTATAGGAATGTTCTCACATTACAGGCTAGAGGACCCATCAAGGTCCTAGTCTTCTTAATAACCCCGGTGATGTGAAGGTGATACGACCTTCGCCTGCGACCAACAGCAATAGTTTGACTATAGTTGTTAATAAAGAAATGGTCAAACCGACTGGATCAAATAGCTCGCTTTTCTTTGCAATTCGGCCGGATCAAGTTGGTAACAAACCGCCGCAAATTGCGAACCGTACCTATGCGTTATGAGCGCTTCATCTAAAATATATGATGGGCTTAACAGTCAGTTCGCAAACTATTCGCCTAATGGGGCCATTCAGACGTCTCTCGAGATATACAAAATACAATGATCAAGCAAAGTATACAAGCACTTGTTTTTAGAGACCGCTCTTACACACTACGTCCACTTACCATCGTCTTTAAAAGCGTTTCGTCCAGCCTCCGCCCAGAACATTAGCCGCTGAACTGCATGTGATAATCTCAAGTTTCCGTTTTCAGTGCTAGTCCAATTAACCAGTCTGTTAACACCCATCTGAAAGCGAATAACCTAATAAAGTAAATAGTTCTTAAATGTCATTAGCAGGCAGTAAAGCACGGTCGACAACAACAATCATTACCTACCTATTTACCTAGGTACGCTAGCATTTATATTAAACACTGTTTTGCCTAGTAGGTACCTACCTACTTACTTTATTTATTCTAAAATATAGACAGAGGATACCAATTTATTGGTCTGGAGTAAGAGATGAACGAGATGCGCCACATTTGGGGTCGTCCATTAATCACGTGAGACTCCGAAAGGAGTGGGGGGGAGGGGGCTTCGGTAAAAATCACGAAATAGTGTAATAAGATCTCACGTGTATTTGCTTATTCGTGAAACGCGCGATTTACAACCGAAAAGCGTCTTGCTAAGGCGTGGTCCGAGGACTATGTGAGGTTTTGCATTAGGTACCTATACTTTTAAACCTGTATTTATAGATAATACTTATTAAAAAAAAGATTCCTTGTTTTTTTTTATAAAAAGGTCAAGCAAATGACTCTATTCCACTTGATGGTAAGCAGAAGTAGAGTCCAAATGCGAAGATAGCTGGTGCGAGAGATAAACTGCCGCGCTAGCCACCCTCGCCTTGCCGACTTGCAAGGTGCTTCTTCACGCATCTTTTGAATGACCCAGGATTGTAGGAAAGAGGGAACACGTGTGCTGGCAGTGAATTCCATTTCTTGATTGTGCGACAAAGAAACGAGTTGCCAAATTTCTTAGTTCGCGTTGTATTGGTAGCCACAGTTTGTCGGTGACAACGTAGTCCTTAAAAGGAAGGGAAAGGGTGGGATTAGGGAAAAAAGGTAGATACAGGGGGGAGGGGTTAAAAATGCTAAAAAAACACATGATTAATGGAAGGGGCCGCTCTTTGCGCGATCGAAGTGCGCAACAGGCGACCGCGACCAGCGAAAAGGATAGTACCTAAGTGGTTGCGCGTCTTGCGTATTCATCAAATCGTGTTGATTTTTCCGCGCTTTCCATACAACTCGCAGCCGCTTAAACGTGGCATACTACAGCGGCGGCTTCAGTCCTCCTCTTCCGCTGGTCGCCACCGCTTCCCGCAGTCGCTCTAGCGTGGCCAACGACTTAAGGTGATGTTATCTAAAATGTCACAATTTAATACAATAAAAATAAATTACGTACGTACAGCTTGCAGTTTTGATGGCAGTAACAGCGTCATACGTAGCGTGTAGATTGGCATGGTGACAGCGACGCGCATCGTCGCCAATTGGCTGGTGATCTCATCCAAGCTGGTGGTACCCAACAGCTGTGTTAAGTTCCTCAACGAGGTCTCGTAAGGCACCAGCAACAAGAGAGACAAGCCCGGTGTTGAGTACGGAATGTCTATGGCCTTAACGAAGACATAGGCATGATTAATTAATCATAATATAGATCTTTTAGTATTGATTGATCTAGAGCGTAGAGCTCGGAAGATATTATTAATAACGTTTGTTCCCAACGAGTCCACAACCACAACAAGTAACACTGTTACAAGTTATGAAATAACTTTTTATAGTCGTTCCCAACTAGTCACACCCGAAATTAAGGGTTTTTAATCGTCCCAACATGTAACACTCTGTTTTTGTATACTTTGCTGAATGATGAACAGAAATGATAAATCTGTTATTTTTCTCCCCTTTTCTCTCAATACAAGTCGGCTGTCACATTAGCGACCTAAACGTTTATTATTTGACCTAGATTCAGGGAAACATTTTAAAAGTAGGTATGCTAAACATCTCCTACATAGTACTTTAGTTGGACTGAATCAACGGACGGATTGATTATTGTCGCATGTTACTACATGCGACACTTGAATTATATTTCGTCGCTTCATTCTTCAGATATTATTTACCACGTAGTTCCTCTAACCTACAGGGTAACGATACGCACGTTTAGAGATTCCTTTAATAATAATAATAATAAGCTTTGATTAGTTTGATTTTAATTACTTTGCTAGTAGTGAAGACCTCGCTGATACTCATTCGATCTTGTATTGTGCGGCTGTTACAGCGTGTCTGGTAGGTATTAGTCCTCAGAATAGATCTCAAGATAGTTTCCTGAAAATTTCTATACTTAAAACACTAAAAATCAAAAAATCAAAATATTTTTAAATAGAAAAAAACCGCCTTGAAAACTAAAAACGGAAAAATAAAAATTTTGTTTATAATTCTGCCATAGCGTCTATACAAAATGTGTGAAAAAACGTGTACAGTACACTGCTTGTGTTGTGGCCCATTTGCGCGAAGCTTCACCACAAATCTTTTGACATCTGTCTGACAGCCTTTGTCAAAATGTATAGAAGAAAGCGGAGACGGAGTAAGGAGTAAATAAAGAAATCACGTTATCCCATTGGTTTATTGAAATTGAAACCCATCTCTCGCCTCTTCTTTTGTCGTGTTACGGTTTCTGTGGAGTGCGGCTAGTGCCGCTGTAGTCAGCGAACCTCCCAAGAGGATTTCGATCTCTGATCGAAATCCTCTTGGGAATCCGCTATGGGAATGGGAATCTCTTGGAATTCCGCAATGGGAATCTCTTGGAAATCCGCTTCGCGAGCGTGCGAGTTAAAAGGGAAAGATTTACGCGAGTTAAATCCGTGAAAGTAATTGATCTCATAAAATTCACTAACATTCCATTTTATGTGCCTGACTACGTGTGTGCTACGTGCGTCTCTCTCTTCCAATAACTTGCGTCATCAGCGTCAATTTAGCAATAGGTACCCATTTCTAATCGATTATGATAAGAAGCATTTATATGTGTAATAAACGTTTGATTATTTTATAACTACCTATTTCAAAAGCAGTTAGTTAACTCAACAATGTGTAGACCTAAAATACTAAATCGAAGAAATCTCTAAATTTTTAATTAGTCGTGTAGATGGTTGGTGGTAGAGTGTGTTTTAAGTCCGCCTGACGAGCTACCATTTCATCAATGTTGTTCCTCCTTATTTCGACAATTCCTGATAAAATTACTCGGTGGGTGAGGTTCCCGAGATCCCATACGACCAAAAGCTTGTCATAAAATTATGAAAATATCAATTTAGGTACGTAGATTTCTTGTACGGCGAGTTAAGTAAATTAAGTAATAGGCTCATTTTAGTGTCTAAACTATATTTACATTCAAACATTTATAGTACAAAATTTCCATTCATTAGTGTTAAGTTTTTCCATCGGACGAAGAAAATATAAGGTCGGTCCACCAACAGCTCCATTTCAGGTATTTCGTCCCATTCTAGACCTGCAAATTGATTTTTTGTTTATGTATTTATTTGGCATGATGAGTGAAATGTTTGGAAAATGGACATGATCACAATATGGGGTACATAATTTCGTTTTATTTTATTGATTTTCACCAAATTTGCATAACTTTGAGTAAATTCATGTATTGTAGGTACCTAAATATTGTTAAACACTTTTTAGTGTGCAAATACCACAGATATATTAAATCTGTGGCAATACTGAGAGCGTGAGCGGACGCTCAACAAGTTATATTTACCCTTAGATTAAAACAAAAATTGGGAGTGGTCTCCCCTTGACTTTATCGTATACCGGAAACGACTCAAAGGTTGATAGAAATCTTATATTTTGATGTCATACATGCATGTTAAATTTTGGTCACCCATCCGAGTACCGACCGCGCACTTGGTTGCTTAACTTTCGTGATCGACGACTCAAAATTTGATAGAAACCTTATATTTTGATGTTATACACGTATGTTAAATTTGGTTGCAATAAGTTAAAGCATGCTCGAGTTATCGTGCTAACGCACAGACACACACACAGAAACATAATTCCAAAAAAAATATTTTTGAACTCAGGGAGGTCCAAAACGTGTAAATCCGTCAAAATCTCGAGGTCGATTTTTTTACGATTACAAGACTTCCTCTATACCTACTACGTACGAGAAAGTAAAAAGGGTATTCACCCAATGACGTAACATCTCAGTATTTACCGATTTATTTTAAACTGTATCGCTGGCACCCTCGTATCAGTAGCCCAGCCTCCTAAATCCGGCCATGTATGAGGCTGGGCTAATAAGATAATTAGGGGGCTCCGCTCCTTAGTTGCCCCAGAGCCACTAGGCCAGGACCTCCAAATCCAGCCCCGGCCATGAATTGGGCTGGGGCCTATTACGCCAATATTTTGCGGATGATTGATAGTCAACTAGCTGACTCTGAGCTCGTAGTCAGCTGCGTAATGCCCGCAGCGGGAAGAGCGATCGTCGTCGCCTCTTGGACCTCGGGAACCCCAGGTATGCCCTAAGACATAGACTAGTAGAAAAACTCTCCTACATGAGATGCTCGCCAACTAGAAATCTTCTATAGGAATGTTCTCACATTACAGGCTAGAGGACCCATCAAGGTCCTAGTCTTCTTAATAACCCCGGTGATGTGAAGGTGATACGACCTTCGCCTGCGACCAACAGCAATAGTTTGACTATAGTTGTTAATAAAGAAATGGTCAAACCGACTGGATCAAATAGCTCGCTTTTCTTTGCAATTCGGCCGGATCAAGTTGGTAACAAACCGCCGCAAATTGCGAACCGTACCTATGCGTTATGAGCGCTTCATCTAAAATATATGATGGGCTTAACAGTCAGTTCGCAAACTATTCGCCTAATGGGGCCATTCAGACGTCTCTCGAGATATACAAAATACAATGATCAAGCAAAGTATACAAGCACTTGTTTTTAGAGACCGCTCTTACACACTACGTCCACTTACCATCGTCTTTAAAAGCGTTTCGTCCAGCCTCCGCCCAGAACATTAGCCGCTGAACTGCATGTGATAATCTCAAGTTTCCGTTTTCAGTGCTAGTCCAATTAACCAGTCTGTTAACACCCATCTGAAAGCGAATAACCTAATAAAGTAAATAGTTCTTAAATGTCATTAGCAGGCAGTAAAGCACGGTCGACAACAACAATCATTACCTACCTATTTACCTAGGTACGCTAGCATTTATATTAAACACTGTTTTGCCTAGTAGGTACCTACCTACTTACTTTATTTATTCTAAAATATAGACAGAGGATACCAATTTATTGGTCTGGAGTAAGAGATGAACGAGATGCGCCACATTTGGGGTCGTCCATTAATCACGTGAGACTCCGAAAGGAGTGGGGGGGAGGGGGCTTCGGTAAAAATCACGAAATAGTGTAATAAGATCTCACGTGTATTTGCTTATTCGTGAAACGCGCGATTTACAACCGAAAAGCGTCTTGCTAAGGCGTGGTCCGAGGACTATGTGAGGTTTTGCATTAGGTACCTATACTTTTAAACCTGTATTTATAGATAATACTTATTAAAAAAAAGATTCCTTGTTTTTTTTTATAAAAAGGTCAAGCAAATGACTCTATTCCACTTGATGGTAAGCAGAAGTAGAGTCCAAATGCGAAGATAGCTGGTGCGAGAGATAAACTGCCGCGCTAGCCACCCTCGCCTTGCCGACTTGCAAGGTGCTTCTTCACGCATCTTTTGAATGACCCAGGATTGTAGGAAAGAGGGAACACGTGTGCTGGCAGTGAATTCCATTTCTTGATTGTGCGACAAAGAAACGAGTTGCCAAATTTCTTAGTTCGCGTTGTATTGGTAGCCACAGTTTGTCGGTGACAACGTAGTCCTTAAAAGGAAGGGAAAGGGTGGGATTAGGGAAAAAAGGTAGATACAGGGGGGAGGGGTTAAAAATGCTAAAAAAAACACATGATTAATGGAAGGGGCCGCTCTTTGCGCGATCGAAGTGCGCAACAGGCGACCGCGACCAGCGAAAAGGATAGTACCTAAGTGGTTGCGCGTCTTGCGTATTCATCAAATCGTGTTGATTTTTCCGCGCTTTCCATACAACTCGCAGCCGCTTAAACGTGGCATACTACAGCGGCGGCTTCAGTCCTCCTCTTCCGCTGGTCGCCACCGCTTCCCGCAGTCGCTCTAGCGTGGCCAACGACTTAAGGTGATGTTATCTAAAATGTCACAATTTAATACAATAAAAATAAATTACGTACGTACAGCTTGCAGTTTTGATGGCAGTAACAGCGTCATACGTAGCGTGTAGATTGGCATGGTGACAGCGACGCGCATCGTCGCCAATTGGCTGGTGATCTCATCCAAGCTGGTGGTACCCAACAGCTGTGTTAAGTTCCTCAACGAGGTCTCGTAAGGCACCAGCAACAAGAGAGACAAGCCCGGTGTTGAGTACGGAATGTCTATGGCCTTAACGAAGACATAGGCATGATTAATTAATCATAATATAGATCTTTTAGTATTGATTGATCTAGAGCGTAGAGCTCGGAAGATATTATTAATAACGTTTGTTCCCAACGAGTCCACAACCACAACAAGTAACACTGTTACAAGTTATGAAATAACTTTTTATAGTCGTTCCCAACTAGTCACACCCGAAATTAAGGGTTTTTAATCGTCCCAACATGTAACACTCTGTTTTTGTATACTTTGCTGAATGATGAACAGAAATGATAAATCTGTTATTTTTCTCCCCTTTTCTCTCAATACAAGTCGGCTGTCACATTAGCGACCTAAACGTTTATTATTTGACCTAGATTCAGGGAAACATTTTAAAAGTAGGTATGCTAAACATCTCCTACATAGTACTTTAGTTGGACTGAATCAACGGACGGATTGATTATTGTCGCATGTTACTACATGCGACACTTGAATTATATTTCGTCGCTTCATTCTTCAGATATTATTTACCACGTAGTTCCTCTAACCTACAGGGTAACGATACGCACGTTTAGAGATTCCTTTAATAATAATAATAATAAGCTTTGATTAGTTTGATTTTAATTACTTTGCTAGTAGTGAAGACCTCGCTGATACTCATTCGATCTTGTATTGTGCGGCTGTTACAGCGTGTCGTGTTGCTCATGTCAAATTTCCAAATACTGACATAGCAACACGCCCTAGACTGACTGTACCAGCCTGGCAGTGTAGGATCGAGCGTCGTATTAGTGAGGCTAGGGCAACGAATTAGGAATATAATTCCTAATTCGTTGGGCTAGGGTACTCATCGGTAAGCTCAGCTGCTTCAGGGAGGGCAACATGCGTCCTAGGGTTATGCGCTTTGTGAAGCGTGCATTCTCGGGGACTGGTAGGTATTAGTCCTCAGAATTATATTTCATGTGTCACAGACCGCATTGACTTCATGAAGCAGAAAATTTGTGCATGGGCTAATCGTATTAGGAGGTATAAGGTGCGAGTCGATCGTTTTACTCAGAACCGCATGTTCGAGAGAGATCAACGTAGTGTTTATAGATCCTGGGAGCGATCGGATCAGAATGATGCTGATATGCATCGGCCGGATGATGATGCCATGATTTCTTTCTGGCGCAACATCTGGTCCGTGCCTGTCACTCACTCTGAGGGCGCGTGGATGAGCGATGTTGAGCATTCGTGTGAGCTTATATCTGACATGAATGAGGTGACCATTGACTACAAAGACATTGTGTGTGCAGTTCGTTCCTTACCCAACTGGAAATCTCCAGGTCTGGACGGACTGCACAATTTCTGGTTCAAATGGTTACCAAGCTCGCACGTTTGTTTAGCATCCCAATTTCAATGTGCTTTATTATCTCGATCGCTTCCAGAATTTATGACAATAGGCATAACACAACTGCTCCATAAATCTGGTAGTACTACGGACCCGAAAAACTATAGACCCATCACCTGTCTGCCAACAATTTATAAAATTCTTACGTCCATTTTGAGAACTAAGATTAATAAACATATTGATCAAAATTCTATTATGTTCGCCTCTCAAAATGGATGTAGGAATGGGGCCCGTGGTACTAAGGAGCTACTCCTCATAGACATGGCTATTAATCAACAGGTTCGTCGAAACCGAAAGAACTTCTCGACTTCCTGGATAGATTATAAGAAGGCCTATGATTCCGTGCCGCATTCGTGGCTCATGAGAGTGCTGGAGTTGTATAAAATAGATACAACTCTACGCACTTTCTTGATATCGTGTATGCAACAATGGAGAACGGTCCTTTTCTATCCAGGATCTCGATGGATTCTAGGTCAGGGCGATCCTTAAAAATAGAGCGAGGCATCATCCAGGGTGACGGTCTGAGTCCATTGTGGTTCTGTCTGGCCTTGAACCCTTTGAGTACACTTCTCGAGAGTTCAGGGTTAGGCTATCGTTTACGGAGAAATGGTCAAGTAATATCACACCTGCTATACATGGATGACCTGAAACTATTTGCCCATAGCAGTTCCCATTTGACAGCCTTACTGATGGTTACTGAAGCTTTCAGTAATGCTATCAAAATGGAATTCGGTGTGGACAAATGTGCAGTCATGCATGTGAGACCGAAGGTTTTGTCTGTGCAATTATGGATGAAGTTGTGATGACGAATAACTACCGGAGGTTTCTTCTGAGAGATGGCACATTGGATATTTGTCGAGCGTGCCATCGCCCGGGTGAATCCCTCAGACACATAATCTCCGGTTGTTCTCATCTCGCAAATGGCGAGTATTTGCATAGACATAACCAAGTGGCCAGGATAATACACCAACAACTTGCTTTGAGATACAATCTTGTGGAATCCGAGGTGCCTTACTACAGGTATGCCCCAGAACAGGTTCTTGAAAATAGTCATGCCACATTGTATTGGGATCGATCTATCATTACAGACAGGACTATTGTAGCTAACAAGCCCGATATTGTATTGATAGATCGACACGAACGCCGCGCAATAATTGTTGATGTCGCTGTTCCCCATGACGACAACCTTGTCAAAGCTGAAAAAGATAAAGAAAACAAATATCTTTATTTGGCTCACGAGGTTGTTGATATGTGGGACATCGATTCAGCAATTGTTGTTCCGATAGTCATATCTGCCCATGGTCTGATAGCTAAGAGCCTCGATAAACACCTTAAGAGGCTCGCGTTAGGTGGTTGGATCAAGAGTCAGATGCAGAAGGCAGTACTTCTAAACACGGCCCGTATAGTGAGGAAGTTCCTGTCTCTGGACCCTTGACCACCAGTAGCTGGGACCCTGATCTTGCTACCGATGGGGAACTGCATTTTTATATTTTTAAATGTTATATTTTTTAATATTAGGTATACATTGTAAAAATTTAATATTTAGAAGTATAATTTTGTATGTGTTTTAAAAGAAACAAAGGGGATAATAATAATAATGCCTTCTTCTTTTTTCTTTATGGCAACACTTTCCTCCCGCTTCCTACTACCGTATTCAACAGCCATATTCGTCATTCCTTTTTCGTTCGCGGTAACGATCGGACGTGCCTTCAAAATAAGTAAGTGCAGAAGAAAGAATTGAACATTACCAACGGAAGATAAGAAAGCTACAAAGGAAGCAAATAAGGTTAAGTCGTCATCGCCTGATGCAGAAAATGAAAGCTGTAAGTACCCTCGTCATTACTTTTATTTTATTAAAGTGAATAATTTTATTAATTCACCTGGAGGTTGCCCGCGATGGTAACACGAAGTTCTATCGCCCAGGAGATTGACCGCGATGTCAATACAAAGGGAAAACCCCTTATTTTTAAATTCGTAAGAAAATGAGGCTCAAATTTTTCAATTTTATACCGTGCAATGTTTTGCCGGCTTTGCCGTGCAGAGGCCTTAGTACGAGTTTGTTAGTTTTCGAGCTCGATCAAACGTATCGTCTCTTTTCATACTTTGCCCACTAGCGCCCCTAGCGTAAACTATCAGAAACAGTGGCCAATGTATGAAGAAAGACGATACGTTTGATCGAGCTCGAAAACTCTCAAAACTCATACTAAGGCCACAGAGTATGCTTAGCGGCCGTTTAAAAGTCGTTTAAACGACGTTTGTATGTGTCGTCGTTTAAACGACGTTTGTATGTGTGCGTGCGCCGATTCGTCACTATACATATGTAGTCAAAGTACTGTATCGTTCTCTATAATATGGCACTGATATATAATTTTTTATAAGTATAGAGGAAGTCTTGTAATCGTAATAAAAATCGACCTCAAGATTTTGACGGAATTACACGTTTCCAAAAATATTTTTTTTGGAATTATGTCTGTATGTGTGTCTGTGTCTGTGTCTGTGCGTTAGCACGATAACTCGAGAATGCTTTAACTTATTGCAACCAAATTTAACATACGTATATGACATCAAAATATAAGGTTTCTATCAAATTATGAGCCATCGATCACGAAAGTTATGGAACAAGTGCACGGTCGGTACACGGATGGGTGTCCAAAATTTAACATGCGTGTATGACATAAAAATATAAGGTTTCTATCAACCTTTCCGGTATACGAGAAAGTCAAGGGGAGACCAGTCCCGATTTTTTATACAAGGTGTTTGGTACGTGGGTTTTGAAACCGTCACCAACCCAGTCATATATAAATACTATGGCGATATTAAAAATTCAAAATTGTAAAAAAAAAAAATTATTTTCCATACATATTGTTTTTTTGATCGAACTATTTGTATGGACTATGTTATACGAACTATTTATATATGACTATGACTATGTTAGCATGGGTAGGTGCCGGCTTCATACCCCATGTACCAAACACCTTGTATAATTAAGGTTCAATATTTAAATCTTCGGGGTGTGATGTGACTCGTTGGGAACGACTAAAAAAATCCCAACGTGTAACAGTGTTTCTCGTTGTGGTGTGAATTGTTAGGAACAAACGATTAATAATTAAACTACAAACAAGTCTGTGTACTAAAATACAACATACTTTTTTAGTTAAATTCAAGAAAAAAATATACAAATTGTGATTTTATATCAAGACAAAGATTTGATATATCTATACAATATCTTTTACCTATATTTGTCAATTTTGATAAATTCGCACCAACTATTAGGTCTTATCATTGTACAGGCGACAAATGGGACCTATATTTAAGTATTATCGTAGGGGGCGGCATTCTAAATAAAATTTTCTGAATATTAACACAGCGTGACAGATCATTACTCTCGTAACAATGCTAGCGCGGACAGTGCTCTTGGTGTTACTTTCGTGTTGTCGCTTTTATATCGGCCGCGCTGCAGATTGTCCAGCTGAACGAAAAGAAGCTGAACGTTTTGAAGCAACACTTCACAATGACCTACTATGCGCATACAATTCTTCCTATCGGCCAGTCAAGGATCACAGGAGTGCAGTCAACGTGTCAGTACGTTTCGCAATCAAATATATCAGCTTCGACTCCTTTGAAGAAACATTCAACGTGCACAGCTGGGTGGCGATAATGTGGACGGACGAATTCTTGAACTGGGATCCCTCAAAATACGGTAACATCAAAGAATTACAAATCGAAAGTCACCGAATATGGACACCTCAGCTGTCCTTATTGAACGCTGATGCATCAGTGTATCAGTGGGAAACCTTCTACACGTCGTCGTGTTTTGTGTTCCACAATGGGATTGTTATCTTATCTCTACCCCATATACCTCATTCTGGTATTTGTCGCACAACATTAACATATTGGCCTTTCGATAAACAGAATTGCACACTGTATTTTGGTTCGTGGATGCACACCGGCGAGCAAATCAATTTCACCTACAGACCCGTAAACCTAGATGAATACCAAAACGGCCCGGGATGGAAATTGTTGAAAGTTGTGCCCGAACGCTTGCCATTGTCCTATAAATGCTGCCCTAATGCCACATATCCGACGCTTAAATATACATTTGTATTAAAGAGAGAATCAGCAGGACCTGCTGCGATAATAGTTGTACCATCAATAGTAATTGTGGTTATCACAACTATTTCTTTGTTGCTCGACGTAAAGGACAATAGCAGATTGGCGTTGCAATGCTTCTCACTCTTCGGGCATTTTTTGTTCCTTACTGAGATTGGATATGACATCCCGAAACACAGTAGTGCTACACCTATCATCCTTCTATTTATTCGTGACTCGATGATTGTTACTCTTGTTTCGATAATACTGACATTGCTGTTGGCGTCGTTGCGCAAACGGGTCGTCCCAGCGCCGATGTGGGTAGTATCTTTGAGTCGGCTGGTGACAAGTGGTCCTGGAAAGTACGTCGTTTTCACTGAGTTCGACACCACCGACACCAAAACCCTCACTGAGACTGACGCCAACGAGCTAGAATCCCGTTCTACCTCCGATTGGATAATGTTTGCGAACATAATTAATAGTTTTGTGTTCATTGTGTTTGTGTTGGTCTACGTAATTTTACTTAGCGTTTATATCCCCACAGATACTAATTAGAATCCACTTAAGAGAATTAAATTCTGAAATATTAGTGTAGACTTACATTTAACAGAAAAAAGACTAAGTAATCTATACCTAATTATTATGTATTCTTCTTATTATCATGGTTTTCTTAAATTATTTGTGTAAGGAAATATTTCTTAAATACCGACTATTTCATGATCCTCAAGTTTACATTACTAGTTATTATATTATCTGTGATATTACCTACTTATTATCAATAGCATGCATGCCACAGTAGTTCTAAGCTAATTTTCCTGCCATTTTGACGAGTAATTTCGTGTACTTACCCATCTTTTCGGTTTAAAGAATATTTATTCTCATCAAAACATACAGTTTGCTTAAAATGAGATACATAGATAATTTTCACGTAAGTATAGCCTTTTGATGAAATAAAATAACTCCACATATTATTTTTACATATTTTTTATTCTCTTCCTAGTGCATCCATTTAGAAATTACTTTCTGTAGAGCAATATGTATATTGTTTGACTTTTGTAATAAAAGATTAGTGTTATCGACACACATCGAATTCCCACAAATAAATTTTGCAGAAACTCTCGAAATTTGTTTTACTATCTTCCGATGATTCAAATCGGAGCTCAAGTGTTTGATCGTGGCCAGTCATCACGAAATGTTGTATTAGAACTAATACCGTTATTATAAAACATGGACTAAAGTTAGTCATAGTTTAAAACTGTTGCTGTCACTTTTTTTTGCTGAATCAAAGACCGAGTTAGCAGCAGTTTTAAACCACGACTAACTTTAGTCCATGTTTAATAATAAGGGGGATACAGTTTGTAGAGGCTGAATTAATAAGATTATTTCTCAACATAAAAACTCTGCAAATCAAGAAGAAAAAACAAGAAACTTCTTGCTTTAAACTGGCAAAGATAGCATCATCAACAACAGATCAAGTTAGTATTTGATCATTATTACTCGACTATTATGAAATATTTTTTTATTACTACCTGTCCATGACAATTAGTCAACGACATAATAATTTCTCTTTAGCCGGGTTCTCCGTCTCCGACTCTACCTACTTACAGTAACTTACTTTTGATAAACTTAAACCTCAAAGCCTCATCCAAAACTTACCTCCGTAATGTGCCTAATTTTAATAACCAATAGGGACACACGATCACGATGCTGAATGATTACAATTATTGTCTAAAAATAATGCTGACAAAGCACCATAATGAAGTGAAATAAAAAGTGTCGTATGTCACTTACGTGGAATTTCCAATCTGTAAAATTGGCGTATCCCACAACATCGTTGATGCGGATCATGCGGACGGTAGGTAGCGGGCTCCTGTTGGCGTCTCTGAAAGGCCTGGTCCCATTGAGAACAGTGGGGGCGGTGCGCCACGTAGCCCTTAGATACAGGGTGGTCAAGGCAACCGCACGCACGCCCTCGGACAGTTCGTCTTCTTCAAACGCTTCCCGTATTGCACCACCGGAGTCTTGTTCCACCTAAGAGATTATAAGGTTCTTAATAATCTTGAAACTGGCCGATCGACCACAGCTGCTTCTCAACGTGGATGATAACGTCCCCTTGTGGGCGGTTTTAGACCAGAGAAAATTAGGGAGCATTAAGACGGCATACACGGTGATTTTTTTGTTGTTTTTGAAGCCGAAACCCATGTATATTAAGTGATAGTGAAACCACATTAACTTCTTTAAATAAATATATGGGGCGGCACATAATAATCTCGACCTTCATCTTCCCTAAACTTAAGGTCTTAGTTCAGCATACGTAACGTGTTTTTTGAATTTGAGAAACACGGACGGGACAGGGAATTGGTATAAATTTTCTAACAACTAATAATATTCTCGTCCTGTTCCGTCCGGATAAAGGGCGTAGCACACTTATCAGCTCGGAAAGGAACCGCCTTTTATTACTATGAACGCTACGGAATAGCGGCTACGAAACTGCTATGGACTTACCTTTTTCTATGAAAAAGAAGCGATAGGGTTCCGAGCTGAGATCTTTAATGCGAAGCGTATTAAGGTGTTCTTTTTTCGACATTAAAAGCGTACCTACGTGTTCTCTATCAATAAGTAAACACTTTTGCATCTTTTCTGTGTTCCTTGAATCTTGTATAGGTACCTACTAAGTATAGATATATTAACTTTCATATAGAATAGGTTTTGGCTTCAACATTGAAATATTAGTACATTATATATCAATAAGATGCAGAGTTCATTTCCAATCTTATTTATAAGAAAAAGCTTCTAGTAACATACCATATTGTTAAGAGAGCTCGCCATTACTTCAGGAGTTTCGGTGCCGTTAAATTTGTTGACAATAAGACGCATTGCTGACGCTGCACCTTGACGAAACTCTTCACTTACATCTTGAGAAAACCCGAGCACAAGCCTAGACGACCAGCGCCATCTTAGCCCTTCGGTCGAATTAGGCAGTATTGTTAAGATCTCTTCAATTAATTTTGTTTTATCCTGAAACAAAACTAAAGTTCGTTTAAAAACATTTTTTTTTTACATATAAGGGGGTTTGTGCACTACCACGAATTTTACTGTCCGGCAGTCCGACTTTTTACGGTCTGTGTAGCATGAAAAAAAAATGTTGCACGCAAAATGTCGTCATCTGAACAAGGCTGGACGAAATAACACGTATGAAAAACTTTTAACATTGTTAAAAAATGCTACTCTTACTAAAATTTACATCATTTTTAAAGTTTTAAATGTTTTTCTCTGGTTGTAAATTTCTTGAGCCCCAAAAACTTCGTTTTATTTTTGTTTTACGTGTATCTACTATCGTACTTGATATTGCTACTGCTATGATATAATATAGTATATTACAACAATAATAATAATGTTTTGTTTTTGATTTTAATACTGTTTATTGTGTAACAATAATTTTTAATGATTATATGAAATGTAATTGTTAATTTTATGTGTTAAATATTAGCGACTTTGGGTCATGTAGCCTAGGATAATAATTTTTTTTATTTTTATTTATTACATAAACCACAATAAATTGAGGCAGTATAAAATAATTTTTCTTAACTACTATCTACTAGTGCACAAGCATAAATACGTTTTTGATTGCTCGTCAAAAAAACGGTCCGGAATGGGGAACAGTAAAATGTCGGACGGTAAAATTACGTGTATTTAATTTTTACCTTAATCTATCTTCGTGAATACGGCAAATAACACTGCTCTCTGATTGGTCGAGGTGGACAGTGGCAATGCTTGTGTCCAGAGACTTATGTACAATCAGATTTGCAAAAAAAAATTTTTTTCACAGTTTGTTGTAACTGTGATAAAACTGTTAACACACTTACAACATTAAAAACTAAAAAAAAAGAGGAAGGAGAAGGAACACGTGACTTATTCAACCAATCAGAACCTAAGAAATCCTTAGAAAGTTTATAAATTTCCTAGGAAATTTATAAACTTACGGTTCTTGTTATTTTCCGGTGAAATATACATTTATGCATTATTTTGAATTCCACTTCTGCTTACCATCAGGTAAAAAAGGGTCTTTAGCTAAACCTTCTTAAGGTCTTAGCACAATTATTGGCTCGCAACGGAATCGCCACTTTTACTATGAAAAAGAGGTGATGCGCTACGATCCGTAGCATACATAGGAAAGTAAGTAGTAGTATATTAATATTTGATGAAAAATGTGTTTGAAAAAAGTTTCAAAATTGTATGTACCAAATTAAACTACTCGTTTTGGTCTTGTTTTTACATTATTGGATTCTAAACACCACCGAACTAAACTGATTAAGGAGCATAAACATTTACGTTTGTTCCATGCAGACCCGCAATTATTGCTTTCTTCGATTAAAGAAAAGAATATGTGTGGTTTGTACTCGCATGAGAGCAGAAACTTACCTTCGGTAAGAGTTAATCTCACTTTGCCATTTTATTCGTGTGGAAACGACATTGCTGGGCCCTTTCACAATTACAATCAAAAAGGGACGTGGTAGCCGTACAAGTAAAGCTTATTTATGTATTTTTATATGTCTTGTAACTAAGACTTGTCATCTCGAAACGGTCAGCGATCTAACGACGGAAGCATTCATGTCATGTCTACGCAGGTTTGTGTCGCGAACGTGGGTATTATACGGTGGGTTTGTACGATTTACTGCGACAACGGGAAGAATTTTGTGGGTGCAAACAATGAATTAGGAAAGGTTAATCTATAGATCTAGTTATCAGTCAGTTTCAAACTACTCTGCTAGCGACGGAGTTGACTTTCAAACTTTTCAAATTATGCCAAATAAAATTATTAGACAAATTCAATGGTTTCATTAAGGCTCCGGACAGACGGACTGCATTTCAACTGCGACTGCCAAATTGCAGTTGGTGTAGAGTTCCAATAACGTCACGGTGACTGCAAGCCAAGTGCATTTGAATTGAACTGCATCATAATATTAATAATTAAAACCGTGAGAACAATAAAAAATGTGACAGTTCTCTTTCTCTTGACTTTACGAGCACATCCAGTAACTAAAAGATTTATCAAATCACATACAATAATAATTCATATTTACAAACACATGTTGGTACCTATGTACAATACAAGTTTAAGGTCGTAGCATATTTATCAGCTCGTAAAGGAAACGCCCCTTTTTTAACCGACTCCAAAAAAGGAGGAGGTTTGCAATTGTACTGTATTTTTTTTCCTTTTTTTGTATTGCTTACCTGATTTATAACTCTTTACTGGGTATACTGATTTTAAAGATTCTTTCAACCTTTGGAAGTTGGTGCTTGTCATGTGGTCCCATTTAAATTTGACCGACATCTGGCGAGCAGTGCTAGAGTTATCCCTAATAATGCCTATTTAATTGACATCGATGATATCGTAATCTTATCACTTGTGTGTCTAAAAGATCTCGAGATAGATTCCTGGAAATTTATATACTTCAAACACTAAATAGCAAAAAAATATTTTCCCAAAAGTCCCAAATCCAAGTGACGTTTATTCCAAATATTGAAGTTGGCACCGACCTCAAAAAAACCTTTAGATTTTTATAAACAAATTTTTCTTATTCCGTTTTTAGTTTTGAATGCGGTTTTTTTATTGAAAATAATTTCTTTTTTGATTTTTAGTGTTTTAAGTAGTTGTATGAGGCATGAGGAAACAAACATTAAAAAAATACAGTCGAATTGAGAACCTACTCCTTTTTTTAATTCGGTTAAAAAGAGGCGATACGGTCATGTTTCATTTCCGAGCTGATAAGCGTGCTACGACCTTTATTCGTATCCAACTTTCCTTGGAAGTTCACATGCAGTTGGGCCAACTGCATTATGACTTCACATCGACCGTCACCTAGCTAGCAAGCTAAAGTTCCCTGACTGCAAGCAGTCAGGGAACTTTGTTTTTTTTTGTTGACGGGGAGGTCAAATGCATTTACGCATCGTGCCTGCGGGGTGGTGCCAACCGCAGGGGGCATGTGGGACTCGAGGTAAAGGCGTTCCCTCCATACCCACTAAACATCCTCCCCGGCCTGACCTTCAGTGCGCTATTACGGGACGGCTCGGGATCTGCGCACGTGAGCGCAACTACACCGAGACCGCCCCAATGCTGCCTGTCTAGGCACTCCTTGCACCAATTGGTGGCCAGCAGCCACTCCTCCACCGACGGCTGCTCGACCTGTCGCGTCCTCCTGACGAGGACACCGGGAGCAGCCATCGGACCGCACCCGGGGGTCTTCGGGCGCGGTCGTGGCCCTGTAAAGGGCCGTCCGGAACTAGCCGTGGTGGGTAAACAAAAACAACTCGACGGTGGCATGTGACTTTGAATGCCAAAGGGACACAATTGAAATCAAAAGACTCACACGCGCCGAGAAAGTTTCCCCACCACGTAATAGAGCCCGCCACATGGAGGCTTCTGGACGTGGACACCAGGGAACTGTACTACACCAATTACGATTTGGCCGGCGGATAATGCAGTTGAAATGCAATCCGTCTGCCTATAGCAGTTAATAGCCTGACATATGTACCTAGTTATTTTATATTTCTTATTTCTTTCAAGAAAAGATAATAAAATATTTTCTAATATCTACCGTTTCAGTCAGATTAAGTCCAATGCAGTCGTTGATTTCCATCGTAGTTTCAGCGTCGGTTGCTGTGGACAGGCTGATCAGTAGCAAGTTCATGAACAGCCCCGACTGAACAAAACTGATGCCATTCTCTTTTCTGTCTGCTGGACTGATCTGGGTTAATATTTCAAAAGTTTTCTGAAAAATGTATTTCATATTTGATATCATATTATCACAACACTCGATATTTAAGTATAACAAAAATGGCTTTTATATTATCAAAGTTATTTCAGTCTTGTCAGATCATAAAGGAATCGAAAAGCTAGCCCTCCACGTCCATCCTTTTTTTATTGGCTATTGGTCGCCAGGGTTTTCGAAGGCGAGCACCTTGGTAGGTCCTGTGCACCTCCCCCTCTCATGAGGGGGCGGCTACTTCCGATAGCCTAATAAACATTTCGGAAATAGACAAAGAGTGCTTAGTCGGTAAGAGACTTGATAAGCCGACCTTCACGTATCCATGATGGATTATACCTCCCCCTTCCCTCGAGGTTCGGAAGGTCTTCTTATCTTTTTCGTTTCGCTCTCTTGCACTCCTCCCTGTGGCGGAAGGCAAGGGAGAAGAATTGAGGAAAAAATAAGCACAAAAGAATGAATTTAATACTGATAATACGTTTTATATTGACACTTTCCTTCTATGTTAGTATGACTCTACCCTAAGTACCTAATACTTATATGCCGAAGATTGGTTAGTACTGGAAGAGTCCCGCCACGACACGACGTGCCCGAGCCGAGGTCCGAGCCTTTAGTTAGAGGCACTCTCGGGCATGTCGCTCCCTCGCGCCTCGAACTAGTTCCAGTACCCTTAGTATGAGTTTTGATAGTTTTCGAGCTCGATCAAACGTATCGTCTCTTCTCATACATTGCTCACTGTTTCTGATAGTTTACGCTAGAGGCGCTAGTGGGCAATGTATGAAGAGAGACGATACGTTTGATCGAGCTCGAAAACTAAAAAACTTATATTAGGGGTACAGTACATATTTGTTTCATAGAACTCCTACTAGGAACGTTCGATTAACAGACTTGAGGACACCCCAAAATACTCGCCTTCTAACCCGGTACGGTAACGCAGAGAATGTCATCAGCGACAACCTGCAATAGTCCTTCCACTAAAAATTAGAAAGAGTAAGCTTTCTATAGCATGGCGTTACTATGTGGTTACTATGTAGTCACAGCGTAAATGCTGACTGTAAGAACTTTGATGGAGTTATGTTTCACTGTATTCATTTTACACTAAAATATTCATAAATAGGCATATTCATTGTTCGTTGTGATTCCGAGTACCTATATCCAAGTATATAAGTTTCATTAATATAAAATTTATTCTTTTAATTTAATCATAGTTCAATTTTATTACCATTTAGTCTTGGTTTAAGCAGGTATAGGCATGGTAATTGAAGATTTATAGCAAAAAAATATATGTTTTTAGTAAAAATTTTAGCAACTAGGATTAATTCGATATAGTTGTTACATGTAATTTATTGTATGCATTACATTCGTCATAGTTCTACTTGACTGGATTTCTCTATTAAATACCCACCTAAGATTTCGAATGACAAACAGAATCTTTCCGAAGTTGTGAGGTGAAAAAAATATTATAAGTAGTATTCAGACAATATTTAAATGAAAAATTCGGAGACAAGTGGATCGGCCGTGGAGGGCTCATTGCGTGTCTGCCACGGTCCCCCGACTTGAACCCCATCAATTCCTTCGTCTGGGGATCATAAAGAATTGGGTTACGCTAAGGAAATTATAAACGTAGCCGAATTACAGGAACTACAAATAAAATGTAGACTGGCAGAAGAAACAATAAAAAAAACAACAGAATATTATAGTGTTCATACGACTAAAAGAAAACTTTTTTAGGCGATTTAGGATTTGTATTGAGAGGAAGGTCGACATTTTGATAACTTTGTGTATTAATAAATAATGGATAACAGTTACTTTTAGTTTCACTTAGCCCTTTAAAACGTTTTTTGGACTTTTAATTTTTGGACTTAAAATTGTCCTAAACATAAATAATAATGCTTACATATTTTTAAGAACCATACCGTAGTGAGAGCTTAATGAATCTTCTAAAAAGTAAACTTCCAAGTTTTGAATTTTTTCTGTAGTAATTCTTTATTAGTTAATAAACTAATTAACCTTATTTAAACTAATATTATACAGCTGAAGAGTTTGTTTGGCTTTGGATGAACGAGCTAAGAGTGTTTATACTGAATGATAGTAGAATGATAAAATGCACAAAGAAAAAAGAATTTTCCAACGTTCTGTCTTTAAAGTCAGATTAGCGAAAGTAGTCCATTAAGTAGATACTACTTTTTTTTTTAATTACAGAAACTATATAGGTAAGTCACCTTGAGCAATCCATCACCCCAAATCCGAACTGTTGGACTTACATTAAACAAAAAAGTCAATGTAGTAACTAGTTATCCTTAACAAAATGACTAAATCAGCCAATAATGGTACAGATGTAACCAATTACTTTGCAGATTTTTTTTCTTCAGTGTATACATTGACCATCAAATAAACTCCTTATAATTCAGACAGTAGCAGTGACATTACGTCTAATATTATTCCATCACATGTTTTACTTATACAGAGATATTTAATAAATTAAAGATCCTACCTCAGCTTATAGGAGGTGCAGATAGAATTCCACCTAAGTTCGATAACACTCTTTCTCAGCCTAATAAATTTTGAGATTTTGACATATTTCATCTAAGTGCCCGAAAATACAAGGCTACCGTCAAAGTCATTAATAGTACCTAACGTAAATCCCCATTAACTTTAACAATTATATCACTTAGTCTTCAAAAACTGCAAAGTAATGTATTATTAAAATGTAGTTCTATTTTTATTCAAGTCCGCAACGCATGCCGTGGCTGTGTTTAATTAAAATTAATTTTTAAACAAAAAAACCGCCTTTAATACTAAAAACGGTTTAAAATGTTTTTTTAAGGCGGACTTATCCGAGCCTCCTTCCAGAGTTCAGGGAAAATACCACTAGAGAAGCATTTATTAAAAATAATAGAAAGAGGGTAAGGGAGACTCTCAGCACATTCCACGACGAACTTAGGTGGAATTCCATCTGCTCCCCTCCTTTATGCTGAGGTAAGATCTTTAATTTATTAAATATCCAATACGTTTAATCCAAATATTGATGTTGATACCGACCTCAAAAAACATTTGCATTTTTTAAACAAAATTTTAATTTCTCCGTTTTTAGTTTTAAAGGCGGTTTTTTTATTTAAAATAATTTATTTTTTGCTTTTTAGTGATTTAAGTACATATATAAATTTTCAGGAAACTATCTCGAGATCTTTTAGATAAACAATTGATAAAACAATTACGATATCATCGACGTCTAGGTCTAGGCATAGGCATAGGCATTATTAGGGATAACTCAAAACTACTCGTCAGCTGTCGATCAAATGTAAATGGGACCACACGACAAGCATCAGTTTCCAAACGTTAAAAGAATCTTCAAAATCGGTACACCCACTAAAGAGTTATGAGATGAGGTAACACACATTAAGAAAAATACATTCGAATTCAGAACTAGGATTGTTAGCAATTGTAAATTATATTATTGTTAGTACATGTTTTTGATGACTGCCCATAAATAAATAATTATGAAATCTGAGAGTCTGGCGAATTCTTGAGACTTGAACTACATGAACCATGAAGTCACCCATTAAGATTTTTAATTAAAATTGAAATTTTAAGACATAATTCACCGAACGTAATTTTTAAACTTTTGATCAACATTTTTAAAACTTTCATCAATAAAATACAGCTCATGAAGACTCGGTTGCATAAAAAAAAATATCCCGAAAGGGTCTACATTTTTTTAAGATGGTCGTAAATTCCTTAAATTTCAGGAACAAATTCATATTATCTTGAAAACTATGAATAATCGCGGAACATACGTCTATGGGGATGGCCATGTGATGCCAGCAGAGTAGAATAGCATAACTATGGAGTGATGCTATTCTACTCTGCCGGCATCACACCCTCCAATGGCTATCCTAGAAGGCGACTAATGGATCAGCAAAGGGGAAGCACGAAGGGTGTTCTATCTCTGGAATTCTGCTTGACACTTTTTTTGGGACAAACTGTATACGAAGAAGTTAATCATACAACGCAAAAGTTTAAAGGTGATTAAGTGTGTTATAGTGTAAATTGTTCGAAAGAATAAAAAACGTATACTTACTACGTAAAATTTTAGTTCAAAGTCTTTAAGCGCTCGCAAATACGACTTCAATAAATATTTCCTGCGTCTTTCTTCTCTTATGTTATACGAGTCTAAAGAGTTTTCTGTTACATCCTTAAAGGATTTAAAAGTATAAAAAAGTGTGTCGTACTCTACACTGTTGAGTTCCTCTGTAATCATTGGTGTATCGAGTATATCGTTTTTGGTTACTTCTTGAAATCGAGCATTGTATATCTCTGACATTCTAGGAGTAGTGGTTATCACATTAGCAGATTTTCTAAAGCTACCTCTATACAAACTATTATCATACAAAAACTCTTCACTACTCCCACTGTCGGCATTTGACCCATAATCCTTAAAATCAGGAAATTGACTCTGGTGTAGAAGTTTGTAGTTCCTTCTTTTTTCGGAGATATTGTGTAGGACTCGATGCGTTACATGTCTCATAGGCAACGTATGTCTTTCCAATTTGCGTCTATTTTGCCAGGACAAAAAGTCGCGAATCCTTGCAGCCAATAATCTACGTGTAGCTAATCTGGATTCATGGTTATGTCCAAGCCTAGACAAGCGACGTATAGCCCTAGCATGTCTGTCACTGCCTACATTTAGTCTAAAACTATCAGACCATTTTATCAATCTATTACCCAAGGAACATATTATCAAAGGGCGATCTTCAAAATCATAATGCGAAAAGTCTGTTGAATCTGTACATTCTTTCGTGGATAACAATGTTACAGTAAAAAAGATCACCAGTGTAAACATTTCATGTAAACTATTTCACATGATTTAAAAACAATAATTAATTTGAGGTCATTTGGTTAAAAGTATTCGACCAGAAGGCGAAGGCGAATAGCTCTCTTTATATTATTCACAGTTAAGATTTACACTTTTTCTCACAATAACTTTTTTACACTCAATCTAGTTACGTGTAGGCAGTCTAGATATCGACTCGATACTGAAGCCGATATCGCGACTGTTTCCTAGGATATGTTTCAGGTAAATACGTTTAGTTCCGCATGAAATCACAAGATTTCCAGCTTCCTAATTAATCTTCAATCTAAGCTAAAACTCGGCGAAAAAATCAATAAGTGTGTCATGAAATTGATTAGTTATACCTACTTCTTAAATGATATCCTAATAATCGTAGTGTTACGGCCACGCTACGACCTACATGTGTAATCGGGTTATTCCACATTCGACCACATTTTTCTACCAACGAAATAATTTTCCACATTCTACCTTTCAGTTTCGATCCTTCCAGTTTCGACTGGCAGTTGATACCTTTTTCAATTAGTAATTAATAAAATCGGGAGTGGTCTCCCCTTGACTTTCTCGTATACCGGAAACGACTCAAAAGTTGATACCTTATATTTTGATGTCATACATGCATGTTAAATTTGGTTGCAATAAGTTAAAACTCGAGTGCGTTATCGTGCTAACGCACAGACACATACACAGACATAATTCCAAAAACGGTATTTTTGGACTCCAAAACGTGTAAATGCGTCAAAATCTCGAGGTCGAATTTTTTGACGATTACAAGACTTCCTCTATACTACGTATACGAGAAAGTAAAAATATCATATCTCGGTAACTACTCGAGCTGATTTCGTAAAACTTTGATAGAAATCTTATATTTTGATGCCATACATGCATGTTAAAGGTTGCAATAAGTCGAGTTATCGTACTAGAAAAATGCACTCGAGTTATCGTGCTAACGCACAGACACACACACAAACATAATTCCTAAAACGGTATTTTTGGACTCAGGGAGGTCCAAAACGTGTAAATCCGTCAAAAACGGGGAGGTCGAATTTTTTGACGATTAAGACTTCCTCTATAGGTACTACGTATACGAGAAAGTTAAAAAGTACGTGTTCAACTGCTCCTCCTCCTCTCCTGAGGGGGCGGCTGCTCCGATAGCCTTAAAACCCCCATAAGGCCTAGTGCCAAAATAGCTATTATTTTGCCACTAGGCAATAAGGGGGTGTTTAGTCGGTAGGAGTCCGACATAACCCTAGGGCCGGCCCTCGGGTATCCATTTAGGTTTCCACCCTCCTTCCCTCGTTTGTCCGGAAGGTTCTTCTGACTCTTTTTGGTGCTCTGTCTTTCGCCTCTGTCGATAAAGGAAACCAGCGGGGGGTTCAGGGGAGACAAAAAAACGTGTCTAACATTTTTTCGTGTTGTATCTGATGGACTAAACAAAAATTTTCAGTCATTGCAGTAAGAAAACGCTTAGAACATTTATTACTGAATTATTCAATGTCAATATTGTTTTGTGTTCCGTAGCTGCTCAAAATTTCCTACCATTAAAGGTGGCCACTTACCTATACTATAATTGAAAATTTATCTAATTTATTAATTACTTATAAATTTAAATCTATTTGTGACTAGTTCTGTTTAGATACTGTTATTGTTGTAATAAATGAAAGTGTAGTGATTAAATTTGTATCTGCTTTTAATCCTACTAACATTATAAACGCGAAAGTTTGTATGGATGTATGGATGGATGTCTGGGATATTGTGTTTGCTACTCTTTCACGCAAAAACTACTGTACCCGTAGTGTAAGTTTTTTAGTGTAATAAACGCAATAACTTTTTTAGTTGCGTTAAGAGCTCAATTTGTATAGGAAACGTGAACAGCGCCCCTAGCGGAGAGAAGCGCAAATCATGTTTCCCATACAAATTGAGCTCGTAACGCAACTAGAATCGGTGCGTTTTGTATACTAAAAAACTTACACTACGGGTACTGAATGGATTTTAATGAAACTTTACAATAATGTAGCTCATACATCAGAATAACAAATAGGCTATAATTTATATTGCCTACATCTTATACTGCGCAGACGAAGTCGCGGGCAGAAGCTAGTGAGCAGTATTGTAACATAATGCCAAATACTATTATCAATAGGGGGCGGTTATCGTACCAGCAGAGAACAGGCATTTGTATTAGTGTTTAGTAGCAATGTGTTCGCGTGTCATATTATGGATAATCTTCCTGACGTTCCATTTTTATTTTACGGGTGGTACGTGTCCTAGAGAACCAGTTACAAATAATGAACAAGACTTACACAAAGATCTTTTCTGTGCTTACGACAATGCTTACCCTCCTGTTAAGGATCACAATGATAAGGTCAACCTGAATGTTGATTTCTCTATTCAGTATGTATCTTTTGATTCATCTGAAGAAATGCTTTCAGTTCAAAGTTTTGTTAAGTTGTCATGGAAAGACCCGTATCTAGTATGGGACCCTATTAACTATGGAAACATTAAAGACATTATAGTAAGTAGCAGCGAAATTTGGACACCTAGTGTGATTTTGATAAATTCTCAGGCTTCAGATATGGAACCGTTGGATAAATGTTCTATTTCTTATGATGGATCAGTGCTATGTAAACAACACGCGATGTTCAACGCAATGTGCAGCACTTGGTTAAGAGCTTGGCCGTACGACAAACAGAGATGTACCTTGAAATTCAGTTCTTTGAAATCCAAACTGGATTACTCATTTTCAAATAGCTCCACTGCCATTTCAGAGAAGTTCGAAAACGGATTGGGGTGGAAATTGCTAAATGTAACTGGCGCTAAAACTGGCAAATTTTTAAAATTTAAATTCACATTGGAGAGAGATTATGAAGGTATATCTGCTATTATCATTGCACCCTTTGCAGCCATAGTAATTATTGCCATGATATCACTGCAGCTTGACTACAATGATGATAATAGATTGGCGTTGCAATGTTTTTCAGTTTTCGGCCATTTTATGTTTCTCGCTGTAATAAGTTTTACTATTCCGAAGTATAGTGTGGATACACCTTTAATTTTGTCGTTCATTGCAAACTCTTTATTCATGGTCTTCTCATCGGTACTGCTTACTTTGTCCCTGTCATCACTGCAGCTAAGAACTGAGCCCGCGCCAAAGATATTGGTGGCATTATGTCGTTGTATGACCGAAGGACCCTTGAAGTTTATGTTTAGCGACTCCTTAAAAAACGACATTATGAGTGCAACTATCGATGACTCTCTTCTACCACAGTCGGCTCCAGCGTACTGGAACATGACTACTTGTATTCTCGGCAATTTTTATGTCATAATCTATGTAATTTTTTACATAAAATATTTTTTTGAATATTTAAATTATTTGGACTGGACTATCTACTGATTTAATAAATGTTCATAATGTTTTTTTTTTCTATATTATTTTATTATTAAATAATGTTTATGCAATTTATCTTCTATTGCTGCATTTGCAACATAAATACATTATTACACATTATTTTGATGATCTATTTTGGATCGGTGATCCCGCTATCCACGATCCAGCCAGGGTAATTGACATGGATTGTGGATCATACTAGGGCCGATCCAGTTTGTTAAAACTTGCGATCTCTGAAATACGCTCCAGCGATCTATATGCGTGACAGTCAGTGTCAGTAACTCTTGCTCGATATGGAGGCGCACGTAGGCGAATTTCCGTGGCAGCAATAACCTTAATTTTGCTTAAATAAGGTCTATTTATATTTATAAAAAACAGTATTATACGGCGACTTTAATCTTGGCCAATAAACCGACAACAAAAGGATCGTACGCGGCAAGGAGCGCGCGCTCGTCCTGTTTACTCTGAGGCGCGCTCCAATGAGTGTCCTATTGGATCGCGAGCGATCGGATCTAATCGTCTAGTGTGGTGTGGACCGGCTAGTGATATCCCTCAACATCCTCCTGTAACATATTATGGTCTGTGCGCAGTAAAAGTCCTAAGTCTGAGGAAATTTAACTCCAAAATATTTGAGAAACTATGATCTAGGTACGCCTATGGTTTTGGCCGAAGTAGACTAAATCCAAAAACCTCTTGAACATAGTAACACCACAAGTAATACGGTGTCTACGTGCGCAACTGTTCGATAAAATTTCCGAGATAGAATTCTCTAAAATATTATAAATATTACCACTTATTAATCAGAATTCAATTTCATTTAGAGAATTTGAAAGTAATCACTAAGAGCCCTTTCACACGAGCTATTTTAATCGGCGATTCCTCGGCGGAGCGAGATCGCAGCTAGCACGCGTGCGCGGCGGCTCGCGGCGTGCACACAACGACATCGACGCGAGTTATTAACCGCCGCGATAATGTCGCGTGCTCGCTGCGAGTACGCAGCGAACTCGCACTTAGTATTCGGTACCGTAGGTAACGACTTTCGTCATTTATAAAATGGACGAGTCAAGTCTAGTGCCATATAATATCGCACATATTTATTTACGTGTAATCTAATGAACGCTGTGCAGAAGACTACAAAACGGTGTCAGAATGAGGGTAGATTGCTACTAACAACCGGCGATATCGTTGCGTGCACGCCGCGAGCCGCAACGTGCACGCCGCGAGCCGCAACGTGCTCGCTGCGATCTCGCTCCGCCGAGGAATTGCCGATTAAAATCGCTCGTGTGAAAACACTCTCAAGAACAGCTAAGGGCTGATTTTTCAATCCGACTCAAGATATTTTTTATTCGTCCGATATCATACTATACGGACCTCAAAGATTGTCAGTTGTCATTTCGTATTTTGTATTTGATTTCAAGTGATATTTATTTGCTTCAGGTTTGGATCTTGTTTGGGTAATAATTTAACTTCCGGTTAATTTTTATCTCACGATTAAAAAATCGGGAGTGGTCTCCCCTTGACTTTCTCGTATACCGGAAACGACTTAAAGTTGATAGAAACCTTATATTTTGATGTCATACATGCATGTTAAATATTGGTCACCCATCCGAGTGGGTACCGACCTCGCACTTGGTTGCTTAACTTTCATGTTCGATGACTCAAAAGTTGATAGAAACCTTATATTTGATGTCATACGTGCGTGCATGTTAAATTTGGTTGCAATAAGTTAAATAAAGCATAGGTACTCGGGTTACCGTGCTAACGCACAGACATAATTCCGAAAACGGTATTTTTGGACTCAGGGAGGTCCAAAACTTGTAAATCCGTCAAAATATCGAGGTAAAATTTTTTGACGATTACTAATTCTTGCGCCTCTCGCTAGTTCATGTGCGGCTTCAATGCCTCTATCGCCGCTGTGTCCTTAAATCCAATTCTAGAATCCTGGCTTTATACGAGGGTACTGTAATTACTCGCCGTCGAGGACTAGATCCTGCATGCACAGCAGTTCCTCCTCAAAGTCGAAGCGGTCAACCGTAGACAGAGAAGTGTAAACTGACTTGCTGAGTTCCGTGGCAACACTTTATTTTACGCGGTCAAATCGTTTCGGAGCGCTAGTTCAGATATAAATGTCACTGCCTGTCACTTGTGTATTTCGAGAATGGAAATCTTTTGTTGACTTTTTTGAAAACAATAAATTAATAATTTTGACTAACCCCCGGCATTTTGTAGGTTCACGTCTTGATAACGCCAGCTTTCAAACAAAAACAATCGCATCAAAATCAGTGCATTCGTTTAGGAGTACAGCCCACACTCAGACCAATTGGTCTGAGAGCCCACAGAATACACACAGTACCCCTAGTGTCAGTTTGTTAGTTTTCGAGCTCGATCAAACATATGGTCCCTTTCATACATTGCCCACTAGCGCCTCTAGCGTAAACTATCAGAAACAGTGGGCAATGTATCATAAGAGACGATCTGTTTGATCGAGCTCGAAAACTATCAAAACTCATACTAAAGTGTAGTGTAAGTTTTTTAATACAAAATACGTTACTATTGTAGTTGCGTTAAGAGCTCACTTTGCATGAAAACGTGATTTACGCTTCTTTCCGCTAGGGGCGCTATTCACGTTTCCTATACAAATGCAACTACAACTTTACGTATTTTGACCGAAAAAACTTACACTACGGCACAGACACACAGTCACAAGCAGACACGACAATATAACAGCCTTTCTTTTCGGGTCTGAATTTTCTGGGCGAAGTGCGTTCAACCTGCAGTCTTCTCATAGTATGAGAAGGCTAACCGCTGACCCGTAGGTAATAAGAAAAGAATATTAGGATAAGTACTTACAGTAATTTAATATCATAACTATTGTGCAGATCATTGGTATAAATTACTGACTAGTTGTGCAATAACAATTAGATAATATTTTATTCCAGACCTCATTAATCCAAATTATTTTTTAGTACCTAAAAAAGTTCTTAAGCTTTAGATATGAATGTTGTAATGGAAGTAAATAATTTCCGAGTTTCGGCTATTGCCCACGATGAATGGCAAAGAAGGTAGGGGCACCATCCACCATGATTACAGCCAGGAATGGGTGATCCGCTACGAAACGGGGCACGACGGGAGCATCAATCATGAGCGAACGCGCCATGACCATAAAAGCTGAAATAATTTTAAAAATATAATTACTTATGTTAACTATCCTATCCTATAGTATAGTCGACGTTGGGCGAAGCTAAAACACATTTACACAATTTCTTTAAAATCGGTCGCCCGAAGTCCCCCGGGTGCAGTCCGATGGCTGCTCCCGGTGTCCTCGACAGGAGGACGCGCCAGGTCGAGCAGCCGTCAGTGAAGGAGTGGTTACTGGCCACCAATAGGTGCAAGGAGTGCCCAGACAGGCAGCGATAGGACGGTCTCGGTGTAGTTGCGCTCACGTGCGCAGATCCCGAGCCGTCCTGTAATAGCGCACTGGAGGCCAGGCCGGGAGGATGTTTAGTGGGTATTGAGGGAACGCCTTTACCTCGAGTCCCACATATCCCCTGCGGTTGGCACCACCCCGCAGGGACGATGCGTAAAAGCATTTGACCTCCCCGTCAGCAAAAAAAAAGGAAGCATCCCTTAAACAACTCTTGCTATGGGACCAACATCGAAATCGCGCTATGGCCGCCTAACATGACTACCGAAACACGATATATAGCCATTTATCCTCATTTATCGCTTTGAACTGTCAAAAATCATTGGATAAAACCGCCATCTTGAACTTGTATCGAAACTGTGAACATGTACCTATATGGGTGCGTTCCAAAACCAGATGAAGCCAAGTAGACAGCGTTAGAAAGCAAGTTTTTTTTCTAATTGGTGTAAAATAACTATAAACAAAACCAACCAATTGTGAAAGCGCTTCTTATTAACGACCAAATAGTGAGCTATAATTCACTCTACCCCGAGTAAATTGAAATCGTTTTGGAACTCACCCTAAGCAGATACATGTTCGCAGTTTCGATAAAATTTCAAGACTGCGGTTTTATCCAATGATTTTTGACAGTTCAACGCGATAAATGGCTGTATCATATCGTGTTTCTGTGGCCATGCTAGGCGGGATGGTGTTATCAAAAATGCTATACTTATTGCAAAATTCATTATGTATACATACATTTTATTTTACTAACCGAACTATTTGTATGTAGAAATGTTAAATATATTTCACAATTTTGTAAGTATTTTTGATAACACCATACTTAGCACCATAGTATTTATATGACTATGTTAGCATGGGTAGGTGTCTCGCTTGTAATAGGTAGGTAAATAAGTACCATACCATGTAACAAAAATCCTGTAAGTATAATTTCAATAATTTTTAGGTAAATTTTTATTCAAATTTATTTTGGTTGTGCAGATTCAGGGATTAGAAGCCCTTTAGGGAGTGCGTTATTTCTGTTACACGTTGTAGAAGAGCACGGCCGAGGCACGGTCGAAGCCTATTCTGCTAGTGTTCACAGTCACACAAACTGTGTAAGCATTTGTTGACTTTGAAAACTTAAAAGCATTTACCTAATTATCGCCGTAAACTTTTAATCAAATATCCACAAACGACTAGTTGTAATCAATTATTTCACATCATTATTAAGTACCTACGTGAAACAATATCTAAAGCTATGACAAATAATATTACAAAAATGTCAATCATCACATCATGCGATAGGTTATACCTTCGTCATAGCTATTACTGATAAAACTAAGTGATAAATGCATGAGTCTCCAGCCGGTCTTACGTCAACTTGTGATAAAAAAAAACAATCACTTACCAAATAACTGTTTAAAAATCATTATCAAATAAATTTTAAATCTAAATATGCAAAACGGCCAGTAGACATAAAAATTCAGTAAGTAAGTACCTAAGGTCCTAAGGAATTTATGGACGCTAACATTACCGGCTCTTCTACCATTAGCACCAATTTAATCGAACGAGTAGTAAATCCGGATCTATTCAGTTTCCTTTTGCTCAACTAAACTTTACTTACGAATAGGATTCAGTACCTACCCCTAGTATGAGTTTTGATAGTTTTCGAGCTCGATCAAACTATCGTCTCTTTTCATACATTGCCCACTGTTTCTGATAGTTTACGCTAGAGGCGCTAGTGGGCAATGTATGAAAAGAGACGATACGTTTGATCGAGTTCAAAAACGAACAAACTCATAGGTACTAGGGGTACTGTAGGTACTTTCTTTTTAGTGAAAAAACCTTCTTAAGAATTTTAGTAATGAACTCCATTCGTGGAACTTCAATGGCAAACGTGATAAGTCCCCTAGCGGAAAGTAGCGCAAATCATGTATTCTAATATAATACCCAAGACGTACCTACATAACGCAACTCTGCAATAATCCGTTTACGAATATACCTAGGTACCTACCTACGGATGCGGATGTAGTAGGTACATGTTATGCGAATGTTGCAGGTTTTCTTAATGTAAAATCTTGAAAAACCCTTTAATAGTTTATAATAAATTTAATTTATAAAAATAGTAATCATTTTAATGTGATAACAAACCCTAGGTGCATACTTACCTACATACCCAGTAAACTATTTGTACCTAGTTGTGTAAAATAATAACGCCCCGTAGGTAGTAATTAAATAGGTAGTAATTGAGACGGATTATTCCGCACGATGAAGTCCAAAGAAGGTAGGGGCACCATCCACCATGATCACGGCTAGGAATGGGTGATCCGCTACGAAACGGGGCACGACGGGAGCACCAATTATAGCCGAACACGCCATGGCGCTAAACGCTGAAATAATACGAAAAACAGCCTGGTTATGTAATTACTCTAATTCCCTTGGTGGTATCACAAATATGCTGGTTATACGTTACTATAGCATAAAAACATTGAACTGACATTGAAACAGAAACGAGTAGCCGCAAAACACGAGCTCCACTACCGCAAAAACAACAACAAACTTTTTAGAACATCTCAGTCAATTTTATCTTATTAGGTACCTAGGTACTTATTTTATGTAGTTCTGCATTTTTCTTAGTGTATTTTTTCCATAGCAAGATAATATTATTCAATGGAAACATTAATTGCGCTAGTTAGAATATTCAAAAAAATCTAAGACATAAATTCAAAATAAGCACGAAAATTGACAACTGATATCCTAACATTACTTTATTTGTTGATTGAAAAATCAGCCCGTAGTCTTTTTCATTTAAATGTCTTATACCTAGTGTATTTATTAGATAACATTTATTTGACTATTGAGCTATTAAAATAATCAGTATTTCGATAAAAAAATGGAAGTCCACGGGCAAGTAAGGTTTGTAGCAAAACTGCAACGGATGGCATACGATCAGGCAAAGGTCAGCATACAGTCGTTTTTTCTTTCGTATTTTTTATCATCAACATTTTAAACTATTTAAAAAAAATGCAGGGATTCATTAGCAATTGGTAGTAAATACACGATACGAAACATTTATAAACATAGATTAGGCCAAGATAAAGTTAAAAGGATAATAAATTGATCCAACTTTTCTTATTCTACTAAAACTCGTGAAAGATAATATGAACAGTTATTGCATCTATCGTTAGTGTGAACTAGATGTAAGTATGATAAATATGTACTTAGTATAAGTATATCTCTATTATTACGACTGATCTCAATTTAAACATAAATAATTTTAGTGTATTGGTGAATCTTCCAAATCCTCTTACAAGTTTGACCAGCAATATAACAAATATGAAACTTAGGTACTACAATGTTGCTCATATGGAACGTATGGAACTTGAAATTTTTATTTAACTGAAATACGGATCAATCTTCTGATTTTCACAACTCTGGCTATATACAATTCACTTTTCCGAACACAGATGTTTTAGCGTAAGGTCTGCGTCCTGTACCCGTAGTGTAAGTTTTTTAGTATACAAAACGCACCGATTGTAGTTGCGTTACGAGCTCAATTTGTATGAGAAACATGATTTGCACTTCTCTCCGCTAGGGGCGCTGTACACGTTTCCTATACAAATTGAGCTCATAACGCAACTAAAGTAGTTGCGTTTATTACACTAAAAAACTTACACTACGGGTACTGTTACCCGTAGTGTAAGTTATTTCGTTTAAAAAACATAACTATTTTAGTTGTTTTTTAAACGAAATAACTTAACTCAATTTGTATAGGAAACGTGAATAGCGCCCCTAGCGGAAAGAAACGCAAATCATGTTTACCATACAAATTGAACTCTCATAACCGTAGACAGTAGTTTTCTCTGTCTACGCCAGTCTACGCTCATAACGCAGCTAATTTTTTTTTTCCTAAATTTTCCCTGTCAAGGCACGGCAAAGGGATCAAGCCCATACAGCCAAGTCTTCAGTTTCATATCTTCTTTCTTGATTTTTTCAATAAAATGAGGGTGCCACACATTTTAATGCATCTAGGGAGTGCTTGGCAAGAAATACATGGCACAGACCTCATGATGGTGACTGATGTGAATTGTATAGTCTGGGATTCCCAACCACTATACAATGCTCAATGTCATATACACAAAACCTTTATTTCAATGATTTCTCATAGGTGTTCGTCACAGAGCATTATCTGTTCATCAACACTGGATGCTTGTGCAACGAAACGACACCACTTTTAATGCACAAAATCCACTCCGAAGCAATTTTGAATTATCGAAATAAAGATCGACATCCAGACGCCATGGTTCCCCGCCAAACACTCTTAACGCAGCTAAAATAGTTACGTTTTCTATACTAAAAAAACCTAAGCCTCGAGCCAACCAGTGCCCTCATTACATTTAATTTAATAACTTCTAAATCAGATCAAATTTGAAAATTTTGAATCTGTCACGATCTTCTTAGATGCAGTGCAGTACAATTTTTTAAATTACATACCACTATTTTTCATTGTTCCGTTTAGTTATTAAATGGGTTTATGTCAAAAGTTGCTACTTTTCGCAAAAATCCATTTTAAAACTAAAGGGAAAAATGTTTTTATACTTTATGTTACTTATACACAATTTCATCTTAAATTAACATTATTTTATTCATATTAGCTTATTCAATATAGTGTTCTCAGGTATTATTTAACATTTTTCGCCACGGTGTAAGCTCATGAAGGCGGGGGCACCGTCCACCAATATTATAGCCAGGAATGGACGATCAGCGTCGAACCGTTGAACCGAGGTCAGGGCCGAAGCAAACATGATGCAAACAGCTGAAATAATGTAGGAAAGGGGAAATAGACAGTCTGTATGAATTTACACATCATTATAATAAATTAGTGTAGCAGATACCCACTCTATTACTCCACCAACTTTTGTTATACCTAACCGAATATTATTGTTAAAACGATCAAAGACTTTTTCTTCATTTCCTAAACAAGAGTATACCTATTCCAAATATCTCTTTCGCCTAGGAGTGGTCCTTAGGACACCTCATCGGAATAGTAACATAAAATTTCTTGTATACAGGTGAATTTTTCAAGTGGCTGAAAACCCACTTGAAAAATGCAGTTTTTGTTTTCATCAAAATCGGGCTCGC
Organism: Elophila nymphaeata; assembly: GCA_955850985.1. Taxonomy (NCBI): domain Eukaryota; kingdom Metazoa; phylum Arthropoda; class Insecta; order Lepidoptera; family Crambidae; genus Elophila; species Elophila nymphaeata. The sequence goes on along the minus strand of OY039069.1, from coordinate 12,969,155 downwards.
GACACCTTTGAACATTTTTCGATATTCCTTATCGTTTAGGATTTGGCCCTAAAGGCCCACTTGAAAAATTCATCCTGTAAATGTGTCGGTGCCTGCTTAGGTTCCATCAGACTGACATTATCACATGAATACCTAATTTCTCTACTAGTCCAATCAACGGGACTTATCTAGTAGCACAACTAGCCCAAAAATTCCTCCGCCGTTGAAATTTCGCATTTGGTATATAATTCGGATTATAAATGTACAATATTCCAAAATCTTTTTACTAGAAGTTAGATATTATTACCTAAACCTGGAAATTGCCCATAAATATCTACCTTTTTATCAACGAGACTAAACACCGTGCTGGTCCAATGGTCTGCTTTTGGACACGGATATCTTTTTATGTTTTAGTTTTCACTAAATATATAATTATCTGTTTTTTTATTAAAAGATATTAAAAGTAAAATAAAAAATTGTGTGTGTCAGCTCCGACGCACGACTGAAGTTTACTCCGAGACAGGTGAGATGGCGCACCTGCTGTCATCCGTGTGCCCCGAACCAGTATTATATTATCTGTGCTATTATCATAGTGGTGACATTGACACCTGTTCCATGTTAAAAATTGTAGGTACTTATTAACATGCAGATTTACTGTGTGTGTGTGTTTTGCTAACTTGTTTTGATAACATGTTTTGTTAGAAAACTGGCGCTGCCGACCCGGCTTTAGTGTGACAGCTCTCGTGTCGGTATTTTACGTGACATGAATTAAATTATATAAAACACTGGCTCTTGTGCCATTTTAAAAAATTAGGCAAGCAAATCGCTATGTTATAGTCCGCGCAATATAATAGGTCCGATAGAAATAGAGTCACAATTATATGAGCTTTGTAATTGTAATTATATCCTGGTTTTAATAATAAATAAAAATCCCACATATCTAGGTGTAGACATTCATTTAGTAAAATCATAAAATCATGTTGTTATTTTAACATCCTCAGTGGTTTGATCAAATCACTTGGGATTTGATCAATTTCCTGTTTTAATTGAAGATACTTGCATTAAAAACATGCAATTCGCTATTTTTGAAAATTTTATATTTATAATTTAACTCTAATTTAATTTAGAAATCTAGAAATCTTGTTTTTCAATTTCGATACAATATATTCGTATACTGCACCGAATATATTCGTGAAATTAACGATCAATTTAAGTCACTGCACTATCACTAAAGAAAAAAAAGATTTGAAAATTTTATATTTATAATTTAACTCTAATTTAATTTAGAAATCTAGAAATCTTGTTTTTCAATTTCGATACAATATATTCGTATACTGCACCGAATATATTCGTGAAATTAACGATCAATTTAAGTCACTGCACTATCACTAAAGAAAAAAACTGTTTTTATGAAGTTTTAGAACATTAGAAAATTACATTCAACTTTAAATATTATGCGAGAATGAATAGTTTTTATTTTTGTTATGGCATATTATTTATTTTGCTAAAATATGATTGTATTTTTATTACTGAAAAATGCAATAATTTATTTTTATTTTTTGCTTGCGTCTGTTTTGATTGCGTCCCAGTTACATTCTACTGAAGTATCTATCTGTCAAAACGGGCCTATTATATTGCGCGGACTATAACTACGTTATTACTACATTTTACATAAATAATGAGAGAGATGGTGTTATTGGTGTATAGTATACCACATACCCTTACTGGGTATGTGGACTGCAATATTTATCAATTTTCCCGATATTACCTATAACCAATTAAAAAAAAAATATTCAAGACCCGTTTTATCCCGTATTTCACTTTTTTTAAGGTTTTTTTATTCAAAATCATGACTAACCCCTAAATATTTTATAATAAATTTTATTTATAAAAATAATAATCATTTTAATGTGTATAATAAACCTATACCTATACAGAAGGAATGCACATATCTATACATATAATATTTTCAACGAATTATTTAAAAGAAAATCGACTTCAGTACCTATTTGTGTAAAATAATGATGCTTAAGTAGCTAGTAAATCAAATAAATTATTTCGTAGTAGGTAATTGAGACGGATTATTCCCCACGATGAAGTCCATAGAAGGTAGGGGCACCATCCACCATGATAACGGCCAGGAATGGGTGGTCCGCTACGAAACGGGGCACGGCAGGTGCACCAATTATAGCCGAACACATCATGATGCTAAAAGCTGAAATAATACGAAAAACAGCCTGGTTATGTAATTAGGTAGGTACTCTAATTCCCTAGCTGTATACTTGGTAGTATCACAAATGTGCTGGTAATGCGTTATAGCACATTAACATTGAACAGTCACAGAAACAGACGAGCAGCCGCAACCACAACACACTGGGAGCTTCCCCACCGGAAAAACTTACGACAACAGGAATTTTCAGGAATTTTTAGAACATCGAAGTCAATTTTATTTTATTACCCACTAGCGGCCCGCCCTAGCTTCGCACGAAATTTATCGGTTTTTCTCTACTTCTTGAAGATCTATTGCTGATAACCGCATTGAAATCCGTTGCGTAGTTTAAAAAAGTTCTAAGCGCACATACAGAAAGAGCGACTTCATTTTATACTATGTATAGATACATTAAATTTTTCCATAGCCAGACAACATTATCTATCAAGGGAAAAATCAAATTTCAATTAACAGTCCATTAAATTCAAAATACAAGGCACAAAAGATGACAAATGACATCGTAATATTAATTTATTTGTGGATTGAAAAAACATTATTTAGAGAAAAGCGTGGGGTGCTCAATACCATCAGTTCTTCTGGAAAATATTCGATCCGTAAAATTTACTTTTTAGTGTGATTTCCAATATTATGAAAGTATTTTTGTTTTACTAACTACTGCAAATTGTCGCTGATGATATTTCCTGTGTCACCGGTTTTTAAGGAGGCGAAGACCTTGGGAGGTCCTTGAGAAGCATGTAGGTCGGGCGTTCCTAGGCGATTACTGGGCGACCCGACCGAGCATCTCTCCCTTGGGGAGTCTCTTGCTCGCCTAGCGTCGCTAGGGCGTCCGAATCGGAAGGGAGGATGAAAGTATAAAATTGTTACATGAAAGTACTTCTTTTATTAAATATATAAAATTGTTACATGAAAGTATTTCTTTTATTAAATAACTAGAATAAGCCATAACAATGACAATGCCACCTAGTGATATATAACGAAACTAAAATTACAAATGTTTAGTTTATTAATCCTGGCGATTCTAATCAGGATAATGGGATCATCGGTCTTTGAAAAGTCTAAAAAGTTTAAAAGAAATCTGACCGTTTAAAGTGGGTCAAAATTGCGTACAAAGGAGTCGATTATAAACATACAAGAGAGCAAGCAAACATACAGGTGAAGCTTATAAAAGCGTGTTACAATATAATCTCCACGGGCAACTACTAGTCCGGATAAAGTAACTATTTTAAATAACAAAAAATCCCATAAAGCTCAAAATTGGTAGCGATGTTGGCTTAGGTGGCTACTGGACCATAAAAATCTCGACCTCCGGCCGAGTTCGCTATTGCCTAAAAATGGTAGAGGTCAGGTCGGCCACTGGGTAGGTTAGGGTTATTTCTTTTTTTATGACCAGGCGGAGTGCACTGTTTTTGGGAGATTCTAGTGTTTTATGCAACCTACATTGCAGAGTAGAAAGGTGCACTCCGACACTCTTCTACCTAAATAAAATCAAAATTGCTACAAGTTGGCAATCTGTTATTATTGTAGATGTGGCTTTACCTATAGATAACCATACTATAAGTCAAAGTCACCTAAAGCACGAACATTAGCGTGCCCAAAGCTATGCTGAACCCTTTTGAGACTGTGATCTTGATCATACGTAGTAGGTATTGTACCTATACCAGAGTCCAAATAAAGCTGGACTAATCAAATTAACTACACACATGAGGTTATTGATCCTTTTCATTTATGCGTGAAAGATTTTGATGAAAGTTTAATAAAACAAGATAATGACATGCATTATATTTCGCGAATTAGACGGACTTAGCGGTTGGCATTAAGTGGAAAATGGATTAAAAGAAAATTTTTATTTTGTACTTTAATAAATTATCTACATAGTTTCAGCTTAAATTAACATTATTTTATTCATATTGGCTTATTCGCTGTAGTATTCTAAGGTAGTATTTAACATTTTTCGCCACGATGTAAGCTCATGAAGGTTGGGGCTCCGTCAACTAATATTACAGCAAGGAATGGACGATTAGCGATGAACTGTTGAACTGAGGTCACGGCCTTATAAAACGCGATGCAAACAGCTGAAATAATGTAGGAAGGGGAAAATAGACTAAATAAGACAAGTCTGCATAACTTTAGAAATAATCTAAATTAGTTAGAATGATCAGTCTTTCGTAAACAACCGTATTCCACATTTCTCTTTTGCGTGAGATAAGAAATACACAGCGGAATAGCCACTTAAAATTTTGTGTATCCTAAGATCTAACCCGACACCTCCACCGATCCCGATCCCCACAACCGATCGATCACCGATCCAAAGGTTCCATCAGACGGACATTATGCTTGTTTTGCCAACATTTGTTATAAAAAATCTAGTTAAATGGGAACGAGGGAATATAACAGTCAGACACCTTTTGCTACTTAAACAGGCAAAGCCATACAAAGACAAGACAAACATACCAATATTTTTTGATGTGTCTATAGAACTGTAGTTCACTACATGGATGGGCGCTGTTTCGAAAACGTTCCATCAATGTGTCTGTCTCTCAATGCATCGTCAACACGATTGGATTTGATTGGAGTTGACCTTTTGGGTGGTTTGGTGGTACATTGGTTCAAGGTTGGCAGGTAGTTGGAATCGAAATAGTTTGTACTAAAAAATCTATATTTGTTTTCTAACTTTGTTATTTTTTGCATTTTTCTGGGGACAGATATGGCCCTGGGTCACCTTTAAATTGACAGATTAGAAATATCACAACTATAACTAAGTATTACTGCACTTTCTTATGCGATAAACATCTTCGGCTTCGAACCCTTGATGCGTAGGCACTAGGCAGCATTATTGACCACACCACCACAATAACGATAAATTTGTTCCCATATTTTGGATAGCGATAATAATCCAATTAATCTCAGAGTTAAACATAAAAATATAAAATTTAGTTTTCATTATCATGTCCTCAATTCACTGCCAACAATACGATTTATGGGATGCAAATGAAAATATATACGTTGAGAATAAATATTTTATTGTTAAAAATATAATTTTACAAAATGCAGTTAATAATTTTAAGGCTCAGATTTAAACATTTATCAGAACGAGGTAGTTTCACATTCACAGTCATTTAAAATAACTAACAATCAACGTCCTGAGCGAGAGTTTAGTTTTATATGAAATATTCGTTAGCAAGGAAAAATTGTGCAATTTTCTTATTTCAACCACTACAATATTTACATTATGACGTCAATAACTCAGACTCTGGACGCTGTGGCACATAATATAAACGAGCCAACAATCAATCCAATCAAATCAACTTGCCTAACGAAAACTGGAAACAATGTTACATTTAACCACAAAATCTGTCTACATTATATCTAGTATTAACAAAAGTCCAGCTGGCATTAGGTACTGAAAAAGTCCTTGTACTATAATTAGGCACAATAGCAAAGTTTCTTTAGGTGCATGCATTCATACCGCAGTTAATTTTGGTGGAGCATCATTATGCAACACGATTATATAAGCAAATGAAGAAAAGTTATCACCATGACGCGAGTTACACGGCATAAATGTCCAATTTCCGAATTCACAAATGTTATTTTATGTTGCTGTGATAAGATAACAAATATGTTGAGGTAAGAAATTGGTACCACATCTTGACTAAAAGTCAGGCAACGTTACTTTTTGCTATCGGATGTAGCCCAGTAATGGACAAAATTGCTCCACATAAAGTAACTGCGGTGTAGATGTTCCCCAAAACATGAGTTCACTCACGAAGGTCAAATATTGTGGCTTGTAGAACTTCATCTAGTAATTATATTCTCTGTGATCTTATTACAAACTTAAGGAATACAGACAATCTATGAAACATGTTATTAATCGAATTATTGCAACCATTAATCTGGCCTTAAACAAATAGGTAAGAACTAAGAGCCTACTTTTGTTTTTATCTTTACTAGAAATGCTGTTCTCGTCTTACTGTCTGTGTATTAATGACTAGTATACGAAGAATGGAATAGACGAAGCAAGATCAGTTTTAAAATATACTATAAATGCCTTTATAATTTCGGTAAGAAGTAAGAAAAGAAAGCTGGAACAAATGAAGCAGAAATAGTAGTTAACCGACATAATTACAACTTACGACATTGACTTTTCCGTCACTGGCATCACCTCATACAAAAAGCATCAAAGAAATGTTGCAAATAATATATTACTAAAAATGCGTTGCACTCTTCAACGCATGCTTCTAAAAAGTTACAATTCACGATTTAATCGTTACGATTTCATTCTTCAAAATATGTATAAATATAAAATCATGCCTACGCCCTAGATTATTTAGTATGTACTTTAACAATTCAAAGTTTTTCTTTAGAAATCGACTGAGTTGAACAGTGAAACGCATTAAAAATATTATTAAAGTGTTAATACTTAAGTTTGTAGTTAAAGCAGATCAAGATTGTCCGTTGAAAACTCCGATGAAGAGTGTAGTGCGGAGACTGTCGAGGAGGAGGTAGACGAATGGCCGGTCGGCACGGAACGGCAACGTCCGGATGGCGCACCGTGCCATCACAATCATGCCTGCACGCACACACATCAACTACTAACTGATCTCGAGAAATTATCTACTACAGATATGTTAGAAAAGATCATAACAGGAATCCCATACACATCACCAAAATATTACACACAGGACAGCACGAAATCAATATTGTACCACTTTAACTTTCATAAATTCGGAAAAGCAAAGCAATGTAGTCCTCACCATATTATATTAAAGTAATAATAACAGAAAACTACTTAAGATTTAGTTAATTTTGAAAAGTTGTGGGGAGAACTTGCATTTATAATACCTGTTGATGATGATTTACATATCATATCAAACAGATATTTAAAGAAACACTAAATTAACATAATTTAGTAGTTATGAATGAAAGTTGACAGCAACTTTTGGAAAATTTTCTTAAAATCAGGGTTTGAAATTATCAAGATAAATATGCCTTTTGATAATTATCGCAATAATTATCCCATAATTATATAGTAAGCCCTATTTCTTGGCATTACGTAATTTGAGGAATCTCTATATCTATTCTATATTTTTGTACACAACTCAAGTTACACTAAGAATTAAAAAAAAAAACAACTTCAATTTCTTTGTTTCGGCCAAACACAAAACAAATGAATGAAGAAAATAATGAATAAGTGACAGTTCAGATACGAAAACCCGACGACGCGGGGAATCCCCGCTACGTTAAGTGGTGCGTTCCGATACAAGCAGTTGTTGAATGCGACAAATAAGTGGCAAATATTTTCGATTATACTTATCAAGATAATTATCAACCTATATTTATCTTGATAATTATCAATGGTAATTATCACTTCACACCCTGCTAAACACTCATCCAGTTTCTTAAACAGATGGTTTTAGTAAATAAAAAATAATAACTTCAAAATTAAATGTTAAGTAGATACTTTTCACGAGCATTATTATTGAATTAAAAACATAATTTCTTTCTTTCAATTTTGGTGTAAGTTGCCATAATTTTGAATGCTTTGATTTATTTACTATTATATTTCGCCGTTGAAGACTCCCATGAAGAGTGGAGTTTGAAGACTGCCGTGTAGTATCATGTAGACGAATGGACAATTTGCTCGTATTTCGGGCGGGGCACACCGCAGCGATATTTCCATATCTGCATGTAGATACGAATAAATATCTACATCTCTTTTTTACCAAAATTGGTTTATGAAAAACACCACACTAATTATTATTAATGATTTTACCAAAAATGGTTTTATCAAAAACAGTACACTCATTATTATTAATGATTTATTAATGAAAACACTTTACTAATTACTATTAATGATGCCGGTTATATCAAATGTATGATCTATTTGTATTATATATGTTTCATATAACATACAATAAAGAGCATATAGCACTGTAACTGGTTATAATTTATACTTATTGTAGCTTAAGATATAGTATCGATTTGAAACGCAGATTTATTACGGTAATACTGTTTCCATGTGTTCAATTCATATTAACAAACATTCCAAATCAAAAATTTTATAACACTATGTTTACAAATATTTATCTAATAGATGAAAATGCCAGTCCAAGAATTTTAGAATGTCAAAATCGTATAATACACGACTATATTAATGCTAATAATTGCTGAATAACTTTTTAATGTCTTTTTATTATTTATATACTTATGTATAACATTATGATAAAATTCATCATTCATTCATTCATTTTCATTTAATTTCGTTTCTATATTAATTTCATTCATCAATAGAGATTTCAAGATACAGAAATAAAAATGCTGGATAAATGAGAAACTCCCGAAATGTCATTTGGGTATAATTTGCATTTGTATGCGCAGACCGGAGTTTCTCCCGAGTTCTTGTTGTAAAAACACGTGTTGAGAGACTCCATTTTTAACCTCAATCTACCGTACAATTGTCTGTTACTTTAAAAGTACATTTTCACTTGACATTGGCGAAATGCGATAAATAACGCGAACGCCATTAATTAAAGAAGAAGAAGAAGATGCGCAGACCGAGTAAAAAAGTGAAGAAGGAGCTCTGCGAACAAAAGACTGAGGTCGGTAAAATAAAACTACTAACGCCTCGCCCGTCTCCCCTGTACGTTGTATACAGTTACACGCACACACATGGTGTCTGCTCAGATAAATTTTTCAGCCCTTCTGGCAACCCAGGTTTGTCGCGTGGCTCTCCGCCACTACGTAAACAGTCCCCTCACACACATGCGTTCGGCCCCGCTATGGTGTCCGTTCGCGCTTCCACGCATATGCCCAGTCTATATGTCTAGGGCAGCGTGTGCACCTCCCTCTCTCCTGAGGGGGTGGTTGCTTCCGATAGCCTTATAGCCACTTTGGCAATAGGCAAAAAGGGGGTGTTTAGTCAGTAAGAGTCTGCCATTAACCTAGGGGCCGGCCCTTAGGGTATCCATGCAGGATTCACCCCCTCCTTCCCTCGCTTGTCCGGAAGGTTCTTCTGACTCTTTTCGCTGCTCTGTCTTTCGCTCCTCCCGTGGGGGAAGGAAAGGGAAAGCAGGGGGGGGAGTCGGGGGACAAAAAAAAAGCACACACATGTAACGAAACTACGCCTTGACTCATACTAAAATAACTGCTCACGCACTACAAAATATTAAAACGGACCTCGGTGCATTTTCCGCAGCGCTCCGTCTTCACTTTTTTTATTTATGTGTACCTAAATAAAAAAATATGCTATCAATTAAAGTTTTAGAAATAATATTTTTATTAACTGCCATGTAGAGAATTTTTAGGAGAAATGTTTAATCAGAAAAAATCCGAGTTTCCTTTGAAATTACTTATTCGGGAGCTTTTCAGAATTCATTACATCTCAAAGACATAGAATTACGTATAATTAAGTAAATTGTTTAACAAAATAGCTGTTAAATATAAAAACTTTGTAGGCAATTTGTAGGTCTGCATAATATTGTGATAATTTTATAACAAATACTTAAATCGACAGCACACTATTATCACAGATAATATCGTAGCACTATATCTTCGTACTTAGCTAATCACTTTTGCCGATTATTTAATACTTAACCTATGTATTTCAAAAAAGGAGGAATTTCTCAATGCGACTGTATGTTTCTTTTTATGTGTGTCAACTCGACTTTTTATTGGTTTGAGGTTAACTCATAATCATAACTCTTTACTCTACACTACCGCCTCTAACGGTCAATTTATACGCGCCCTAGCCCTCATTGCATTAGCTTCAAGTTCACTGACCGGACAGAATAGGAATTCGATTGTTCATAGACCACATAATATGGTATCTATCTGGACAGTTAACCAAGGAACATATCAAAAATCTGCTTGAACAACCGATCAGTAAATCTATGCTATACATTGACATCGTTAGCGATACAGCTGTGTGAAGTTGTTGATATTTTCTGACCACATTACATTACTTAGTACTACATTATGTTTTAGAAAATATTTGTAATTTAAATTACACCGTCTTAACGAATGTTTACGAAATTCTACGTCCTTGAGATAATTATTAGTTTACCAGAAAAGCGGCATGCGAAGTAAGTACACCTTATTTCTTTGAGGGACCGCAAGAAAATTCTTAAAAAGTAAACCTAATCTATAATAATAAAACTATCAATAAAGGCGATCAAAGTTCATCCCGCGGTAGAGAATCCGTAGGGCGGAAGGTGGCTACAGCCACAATTTTCCCCAATGCAGTAATGCACCACAACGCCGGCCGGTTAGCAATAAACTCTTGTCGCTGCTGTATGATCGCGCGACGCGTGCGCACTATGCCGGCTGTCACATCACAACACACATTCACAAACTTTTTCATTTAAAACGTGTTTAAAACGATCTATTGTACGAGGCCGCGAGACAACTCGCTAGAATTGAAAAACGATATTAGACTATTTTTGCCCAAGGATTTATTTCTGCGTCCATCTGTTTGGGCGTTATTCAGTGTATGTTTTACATACGTTTACGACTACAAGGCTACATTCCACAGAATAGAAATGTATGAAATTTTTACAATTTAGGTAAACAATTTTCTACATCATGAGTATAATTTATGATGGAATTAGTACTAGAAGCCTTGAGAATGTTCGAATGCTAAAGATTCCAATAATATTATGATGAAAGAAAAAGTATGTCGTTTAAAGAACGTTCACTCTGGTAATGTATTTTCTAATGATACTCAGGAATATCATGATATATCATAAATTTATCATTATCTATTATCATAATCTCAATAGCAAAGCTGTGAGTCACACGGCCCGTACTATACATATAAATTAGTTTAAATGTAATACTCTTTTAAAATATCATTAATCTCAATATATGTATAAAGAAATATCGATGTGTCTATAGATAGTATTCGCCAATGTAGCCAGACGATTATTAAAAAATATCCGAGATAAGTTTAACAAATTAAACAGATAGCGAAATCAAGTTTCATAGGTAATGAGTAAAATATTTTTTTACTTTAAATTTAATTACGTACAATCAACAGCACGTCGGGCTATACAAAACTGTCAAATTTCTCCAAACGATTTTCAACCTAAGGCTATTCAATATAAAGTGCATAATCGATTGGGAAAATTTGACAGTTTGTGGTAACCCAACGTGCTGTTGTCTGTACCAAAGCCTCTATTCTGAGCTTAGTTCCGTTATTTGAACCCCGAATTCAAGGCAAAGATAAGGGCAGGCGACCTTAACCATCCCGCGCTTTAATAGAAAACACAACAGCAAACAAAAAACTATTGATTTTTCTCAACAAGATGATACCTTTTCTCATATGAATGTTTAAAATTAAATAATATAATTATGTACAAGATGAAGAAAGTTTTATGAAAATAGTGGTTACCGAGATATTTATTTTGGTAAGACCTATTTTCAAGATTTTTTTACACACTAAAATGTACAAATTTTGAAATGTTCTAATACTAATTTGTTGTAAGTTTTTCATAAGCGTATGTATATTTTTTCAAAATTTACGGTTTAGTATTCTTTGTATGAAACACCATACTGTAACGCACAATAATCGGCAACGTGACGACATCGGATCGCCTCGGGACAAGCTCACGAAAGGCGGTGCGGTGAGTGAACTAGCAATCCACGCGCTGACGGCTCGGCTTCCACGCGCTGACGGTTAGTCGTCCACGCGCTTACACCTCTCCGTACGCGAAACAACGTCTCTATGTCCATGCTTGCCTCTCACCTCTCCCGCGGCCTGCCTGCTGCACACTACTATTGTCGAGCATGCTTTCATACACAAGGCAACGATGTATTTTCAGATTTTTGGAAATTCAATCCCTATGGGGGGTAAAATGAGGGATAAAAGTTTGTATGAAAATCTGACATTTTTTAAAGTAAAATCGATCAACATTTGGTATATGGCGCTTGCGTTAGAAGAAATAATAAGAAAATTTTAACGCTGCCCTAAATAACTATTCTACGCCGACGAAGTCGCGGGCAAAAGCTAGTTTATTATATTTACGAAATAATCTTGTCTGGCCCCATTTAACGTTTATAATCCATAACACAAAATTAGGTAAAAATTTAACTTTATAAATATTTTAAATAAGTAAGTACATTGCGCGAGTTAGTAAAGGTTTGACACCAAAAATATCCCTCATAATAGGTTTAAAGTCCCAAATTTTTGATACAATAATAACTTAGCATTACTGTGTCAAAAGCAACTAAAATTTTAAAGGGCATGCATGCCAAGGCAAGTCCATTCTTATTATTTATGTACAATAGTCGGTACTAATAATATATTTAAACACCTATTGGAAAAGTACTGTGGTGGAATGTTATTAAATTATAAAGGAATTACTGATCCCTTCTCTAAGGTATTATACGCAAATATAATTTTAAAAAATCTGAAACTTCTATAATTTGTAAGTATCAATACTATTTTTTTTTCATTTCAGTATTATTTTACTTTGACAATATTATAAAACATGGGCTAAAGTCAGTCGTGACTTAAAACTAATGCTGTCACTTTTATTTGCTGAATGAAAGACAAAGTCATCAGTTTTAAACCACTTTTAACTTTAGTCCACGTTTTGTAATAAGAGGGTAAATATCACCAAAAATATAGAGAAAGGCGTGTTAAAATGTTTCCCATTCAACCAGATGTTAAATATTTAGAAGAAGTGGCACCATATCCAGACGTTACAATGACAGGACAACCAGCGGGTGGGGTGACATGCAAAGTTGTAATATAGTTTAGTGACAAAATACTACTTATAACGTCACCTTCATTGGTTGGTTAATACTTCAAGAACTGACATAATCAATGTTTGACCTCCATAGCAGCTTGGTAAATTACCCAAGCGTTACCGACGCGACGGTACCCCAAGTCCATTTAAGTCCTTCTCATGATCTTATTAACCTTAACCTTTCAAGGAAGTGACTTAACAAGTAGATCGAAATAAACAACAGAATGACACACGGTGGTTTTTAGAGATTTTCAATTTAAAATTACTGTATTAGATAAACATTCACAGGCTAAACGACATCCACTTAAGACGTGTTAAATGTAAACGTTTTATATCGATATATGTCCTAATCATAGATTTATAATTACTGACGTTTAGGTATAGATTGGCAATAAATCGACTAGGGCGAGACCAAAAAAATGCACCAATGTGTGCGTAATGCGCATGTGTGCGTGAAAAATAGCACTGCAGTCTGACAGTTGCTGTCTTTTCTACGTGACTGACAGGCCGACTTAGGCTGCCTGCGTGTACGTGAAATGCTCGTGTCTATCTGACTCGTTCTAATATAGGTGTTAGTATGCTTTTTCTCTTTGACATTGCTCATCTACAGTTTCATATATCCATATAGTTTCGAAAATACAAAAGTGTATTTTGGTGGGCGGAATATTTCGATACCATTTAAGCATTTGTATTTTCGCGCCAACATGCACTATTTATTCGGGAATATTCGCAATCTCCAATTCTCAACGTCTGGGGGCACTTTTACTTATATACTTTTATTTAATATAAAGCAATGGAAGAGCATTGTTTGCAATGCTTTCGCGTCTGGACCAGACACGCCGTGCGCCACGCCATCTAGTGAAGAAGCCATAAAAGTCACACTCTCGCTTGAAGATTCGCGTGTGAAGCTGTGAAAAATACTTCGCTAAAAACCGAAAGTCGCGCGTCGCGTGAGATGGAAGTAGTACTGATACCATCAGATTCTATGTGTTTGTGTTCGTACTAGATATAAACTTTCAAACAAGACGCTGGTAAAACGTGTTTGTTGCCGGTGCACCTTGCTGTCGGCTGATGACCGGTAGTTATTTTGCACACTATCTGGACCACCCGTGATTACCTTTGGTTGCATTTTAGTATTAGTGTCTCTCAGACGTTGCAACACAAAACTTTTATTTCACATCGTGTGTTGCTCCCAACATGTGTGGGAATTTACAATAACCATACCTATACATTTGTGGCGTGCCATGTCGGACCGTAAAAAATTTAAATACGCCACGGTAGGAATACCCCCTAAACCCGCCCTAGTACCCGTGGCAAATCTTTATGGAAATCTGTAGATAACACAACAAGCAGCCAGCCAGGCTACACGTCTAACGGTGAGAATGATAATTTATATTGTGATTCCCGTCAGTAAAATTGTAGTGTACCTAGTAGGTAGTGTTGTCGTTCACCTGTGTATTTTAAAATTCAAATTGGTATTATTTTATTTAAAGAACACGATGGCCTACGATATCCACCGAATGTCAAACCGTTGTTTATGAATGTTATGAATAAATGTGTTCATACCTGTGGCCGCGGCGGCTTCCGCTCCCTCCTCGTTTACTTCGATGAAGGCTTTTTGAATGGCCTTGGATACGAACAGAGGCTCACTGCTATCCAACAATTTAGTCAGCCCGGAGTTTTCTCGGTTGAATATGGCTTTGATACCGAGCTGCAAATGCACGAAAAAAATATACCAAACATTCTTACTCCTTTTATTCCCTAAATTGTGTTGTAACAAAACGCCGAAACTTGGCACGTTTCCAAAACGCAAAATTTATGAGCAATTTTCCTGGTACGATAGAAATAAATATGAGATCAAACGAACAACACTTCGCTAGATAAATGTAAAATCCCAAAGTAGTTAAAGTGGTATTCACAACTTTTTTAGGGGCTTTAAATTAATCCAAATCAGTATTAAAATACAATACCAGTTAAAATAATTTGATTTTGAAACGGCGTAGGTCCATCATTAACATTGCAAATTTTAACCACAATTATTGGTCCATGTTATGCTAATTTAATTTGAGATGAACCTAATGTATTTTTCTTTAAAAAAATATTTTAGTTTATCAACAGCTTTGTATAATGTAATATATTTTTACTATGGAACGAATTTATGCGTTCTGCAGGAGATATTAAAACTATCACTATTGTTACTGTAACGGAAAGTGTGAGATGACATAAAAATCTTATTTATTATTTAGGTATTTATTTTTATAACAGGTTATTTATGAATAAGAAATAAACTATTGCTTACCTTAGGCAACAAATCATTCAAGTTAATTTCAGTTTCTATCTTAAACTTCGGGATTGTGACTTGAACTTTCATGGAGTGCATTCTATTGATGTCAGTGGTAAGGTCGTGGCCCGCAGCCAGCTTGTTGAGAACACCATCGAGACCTTCAATTTCTCTGGGCAGCACGATCAACATGCTCGCCTCCTCGCCAACATAAGCCATTTCCAACAGCTGTGTATAAGGTAGAAGAATATTTTTTACTTGGAGAGAAAATACCTACACTCCTGGAAACCTGAATGAATTCATCAGCAGAAAAAGAAGATCAAAAACATTACTCTTAAATTGATAAAAGAAAAATAATATCTGAAATGGACTCTTCTCTAGCCCCAATTCACACTATCCCGAATCACTTTCGAGCTAAACGTCTATATTGCTAATATTCATTACAAATGTGTATCAATACATTCATTGGTTTTCTATGACAATCTTTTCAACTACGAATAAAAATATTATTTAAGTCTTACTTTTTAGTTTAAATTTGTACCTACGTCTTGAAGTCGGTTTTTGTATTTTTGTGCTAAAAATATTTTATATGATATGTATTATGATCATGACAATATCTGACTTAATAAGAAGTGAAGACACAGCTCTGTGAAGAATGCAACTACGGCCGGAAAAATAAAACTACGCCTCGTCAGTCGCCCGTGTACGTTCACAGTTAAGGGCACTATATACGCTGCGATTCATCGTTTGTACAATCTGACGAAAATCGTAACGGTCGATCCTAAAGTGCCACACACTGTCGATTTATCGTTACTATCTTCATGATTGCATGGGCTTCATGACATACACTAGCGATTCGTCGTCTCGATCAGTCTGAAACGACGGATCGTAAAGATCAATCGCACCGTATATAGGGCCCTTACACGCACACACATGTAACAAAACTACGCCTTGCCTTATACCTACATATACCTTACATATACCGGCCGTCAGCCGGCGGGCGTTACCACTATATCTTTAAATCCGACCTCACTTTTTTATTTGGTCTGAGATGACAATATGATGAGTCGAAAATGTAGCAGATTAAAAATGGCAGATAATTTTTTACCACCTTAAGGTTTATAATTGCATGCACACTGTCTCATGTCTCAATGGCGATGTGCGATTTTAATATTAAACTGGCTGACCCGGCGAACTTCGTACCGCCTAACAGTCGATTCCTTATTTTTTTTTAAATACTTATTCTGATATTCTTAACCCGGTGTCCCGAAATAGCAGAAAAAGAAAGTTAGTAAGTCAACGATTAATTACATTATGTAATTAAATTATTTTAAAAAAAAATCCCTCCGTAAGAACCACCCTCGTACTTCAAGGAATATTATAAAAAAAGAATTAGCGAAATCGGTTCAGTTGCTCTCGAGATTTGCGCTTATAGTATAGCAACACATTCACCGATTCATTTTTATATTAAGTATAGATATAGATAACATCTTTATAGACCACTGATTTTTTTATCAACTTGAAAATCGGTAGCACAGGCAGGTGACCTACTTTTGTAAATACCTTGATAAATGACATTAACAAACACACTCCAATATTAAATAAGTACTCTTGTTGCATGTGCACTATTAGATTGATTTGAAACGTAATACATGTAATACCCTGTAACCCTTAATGTCAGTGTTTTAATGTATGTAATAAACGTAACTATATTCCAATTTTTTTACGTTGCGTTAAGAGCTCTGTATGGGAAACGAGATTTGCGCTTCTTTCCGTTAGGGACTCTAGTCACGTTACTCGTTGAAATTAAGCTCTTAACGAAATTAAAATAGTCGCGCTTTTACCAATGACGAAAAAAAATAAAGACAGGAAAAACACGAACATAATTGTATTTTAAAAAGTGAGAAATGATTAGGCAAACCGCTATCGAGCGCTGCTTAGCGCTCATTGGCGCAAGCGTGCACCAATACCGATAACAGATAATTTTCGCGCGCTTTTTGTCAACAGTCATGTTGAATAACTAAATTGAAAATTTTTAATAAAAAACTCTTGTAAAAACTCGAGTATCGAATGAAATGACGGTTTTCTTATCTCTACAGTGGCAATTTAATTTGTACACCACCTAAAAACATAGAAAGGCATTTTTTCGAGCGATAACTTAAAGCGTTGCAATGAAGTGAAGTCGAGCAGCCGAGACGCGAGAGCGTTCCCGACTGAATGCATATCCGGCATTTGCCTGATTTTTTCGTTACCCTATCGAGCGGGTGCGACGTACTACTCTGTCAAGAAAGAAAATACCGGGAAAAGATCAACATTACACAAAATGTTAGTTATTTATCCAAATTTATTTTATCACCTTCAAAGTATGTTCCTTCAGAAACGATTCACTTACGCCAACGAAAAATCCAATCATCAAAACATTTTATAAACGCTGTTTACGAAATTGAGTTCAGTTCTCGCCGCGAATTCTCCTTTATGTGTTCTACCGATTGAAAACGGGTGCTACGAAGTGATAATTTAATATAATTATTAATATTTAATTTAATAAATAAAGAAAGAAGTCGGCTGGAGCCATATCTGGTAAAGCAGACTAAAAGTTGCTGTCTTTTCTACGTGACTGACAGGCCTCCTTAGGGCCCCCTACGTACACGTGAAATGATCTCGTCTATCTATCTTGCTCTAATATACGCATTAGTATACTCTTTCTCTTTTACGTTGCCGATCTACAGTTAGGAAACTGAGATCCGAGATCCGACATTGTATGGTTCAGCTTTATACATGTTCGCAGTTTTGATAAAATTTACTTAAAATTTTGTTACTAATTGCCATTCCTCATCACTCATTTTTTCAGGCACGAAGTTCGCCGGGTCAGCTAGTTAAATAAATAACAGATGCTACTCAAACTCCGCGCCAAAATGTTAAACAGTTGTACCAATCGATCTAACAACAAAAAAAAATTGAATTTGGAACCATAAACAAATCATCCATTCCCGATACATTTTTGACTGAATGTATTTATACTTTTTAAAATATCTTAGGTGTTTTTACACTAAAAAATCATTTCATTACGGTACTGGTCTTCAAGTTTTGGGAGGTATGTTAAAAATGATACTGCGGCCGTTATATGTATACGTGAAAATATTCCATACCTGCGCTTGCAATTCTTCGCTATATCCATATCTGAAATTATCCTCCATATACATCATTGGTAAATCAATTGTTTTAAGTGCAGTGACGAAAAATGGCTGTTCAGTGGTATTTTGAACATTAAATTGCTTCTTCCATGATCCCTGAAAAATACATTATATTAACATTCATACAAATAAGTGGGTGTATGTTTGCCACTTCTGCTGATAGTTAATTTTGTTAGCTATCGAACGATACCAATTACAAACACTTAATTCAATTGTTGTTTATCCGTGTCAAGGTGCAAAATTGTCCTTTGTTTATGAAGAAAAGGTCAAAATTAAGAAAAAAATATTGAAGTTCTAGTATTTCAGCTAGGGGGGGAGCCAGATCCCCCGGGGGGTTTGTATACTACCAGGAAACTTACTGTCCGCCAGTCCGATTTTTATGGCACATCATAAATATACTAGCTTGTGCACTATACGTAATTTTATCGTAAGACATTTTACATTTCCCATTCCGGACCGTTTTTTTTCGGGGAAACAAAAACGTATTAATGCTTGTGCACTAGTAGATAGTAGTTAAAGAAAATTATTTCACCCTGCCTCCATTTTTTGCGGTTTATGTAATAAATAAAAAAAAATATCAATAATTTATTACCAGGCCACATAAACCCATAGTAGCTAATACTTAGCTCTTAATATTAACACTAACATTTAATATTATCATTAAAAATTATTGTTAAGTACACATAAAACATTATTAAAATAAAAAACAATACAAAACATTATTATTATTATTGTTATATTATAGCAGTAGCAATATCAAGTACTACAGGTAGATACACGTAAAACAACAAAAATAAAACGAAGTTTATGGGCTCAAGAAATTTACAAACAGAGAATAACATTTAAGCCTTAGAAAAGGATATAAATATTAATAAAAGTAGCATTTTTAAACAAGTTTATAAATGTTTAAAAGTTTTTCATAAGAGATATTTCATCCAGTCTTTTTCAGACGACATTTTGCATGCGATTTTTTTTTTCACGCTACACTGATCGTAAAAATTCGGACTGCCCGACAGTAAAAAGACTGACAAGTGCACAAGCCAATCATCCGCTTTTTTCATGAGACATCGGACCGTAAAAAATTGGACTGCGGGACAGTAAAATTCCTGATAGTGCGTAGTTTGCAAACTAGATTTTATTTGACTTGCACTGTTCCTATGTAAGTAAGTTGTAGGTACGTCAAAATTTGCAAACCATTTTTTGACCATTTCTTGGTAAGATTGAGCTAAAATTTTGCATACAATACATGTTAAGCTAAGAGACGTTATTCTAAATCCAATATGGCGGACGGTCCAAGATGGCGGACTCGTTATTTTTTGTGCAATCGCATGATATGGGTATCAAATGAAAGGGCTTACTTCAGAACTTATTTATTATGTGAATATAAAACCCTTTTTAAATTTTGTTATAACAAATTAAAATAATGTTATTCTTATAAAGTGTGCCCGGAAAATTAGTCATCATCATCAGCTCATATAATGTCCCCACCGAGGGGCTCGAGCCTACCCCACATTAGGAGCGATTAGGCCTTAGTCAACCACGCTGGCCAAGTGCGGGTTGGTCGACTTCACACACATCCTAAGAATTTCTTCATAGGTGTGTGCAGGTTTCCTCACGATGTTTTCCTTCACCGTAAAAGCGTCGATTAAACGTACATATGAATTCAGAATTTGAAAACACATTGGTACGTGGCGGGGATCGAACCAGTGCCTCCCGGGTGGGAGACGACGCTCTTACGCACTACGCCACCGACGCTTTTAGTAATGAAACTTTAATAGACAATTTTATTGCTAAAAATTTCTATAAAAACATTTTAAAAAACAAGATTTTATACACCACTCACTATTTTTAAATTTGTAGAAAAATTTTAGCATGTGGTTCCCACTCATCAAATTGAACAACTTTTGCTATGGAGCCAAGACTGAAATCGAGAAAAAAAAATCTGCTGTTCCATACAATATAGCAATAACTTCTCCACTAAAATTTATGAAACAGCTTATTTTTTTTTTCTCGATTTCAGTCTTGGTCCCATAGCAAAAGTTGATCAATTTGATGAGTGGGACCTCATGCTAAAAATTTTCCACCAATTAAAAAATAGCCATGTATACGCTAAAAAGAAGAAAATAAAATAAACTTTAAATATTATAAAAGTTTGTCGCGAGATTTACTTCGATTATCGTTTATTTACTATTTATCTCTTTAAGTAGTGTAATGTAAAAAATAAATATAACATACCTTAAAATAAATTGCGTTTACAAGAACCAGGCGAGTGTCCATATTAAGATCGTCTGGCTTGATGAGGTCTTTGATTTTTTTGTTCGTTTTTTCTTCCACCTACACAGAGTTCTTCAATTCAGTACAAAGTTAGTTACATAATAGTTTAGAATGACATATAGTTGGTTGCAACTACAGTGGTAACCATATTAAGCGCGACCGCACATTAGGTCTTATATGAAATTTCTGACAGAAAAATCCTGACGCTCGCCGGAAGGCACTCTTCGGTACATTTTGGATTAGATCCCGCACACTGATAAAAAAAACTTTTTTGCTACTTAAGAATACTTGGGAATTAAATTTGTAATATTCCGAGGAAGTATTTAATGAGACTTGCATCTGTGACCTTCAATAGATTTTATTTAACCTTGGCACCTACATTAATAGATTCCAAATCTAATCGACCTAAAAGTCACTACTTAATGCTTAAAAGATAACTAAGTATAAGTAATGTTCCGAAATTCAAACTTTATCTTAGATTAGCAGGTGAATAACGTGCCATAGGCATTAGAATCAGAATCGAGACTTCTCAGAAGAATAATCATTCCTGATCAATTATAGTTCCTGATAGGATAAACTCAGAATAATTGGTTATTCATAAATAACTTCGGAAATAGCTCCTAGACTAGCAGCGATTGTAGCTATTTTACGTTTTGTATAAGTAATTATGCAGAATGAACGTTATATTTTCGTATCGATTTTTCGTTTGAACACACACTTACATGCTGTAAAAATAATCGCGGCAAACTGTTCAGGGCTATCATAGTTAGAAAGGTGCCAAGGTCAATGTTTTAACTAAAGAATCGAGATAGAATCTATAGATCCAATTCATCTATACACCTAGTAACATTAAAGGTTGTAGCTCACTTATACCACACTTAGGTATACCGCACCGCTTCCGCGCGATAGCCGAATGAGTATTCAGAGCGTAAGCACGTCGGTAGGTATGCACAGGTAGGATTTACTTTACATTGACAGAATAAAATTAGCAAGGAACGCGTGGTATAACCGCAATCGGGCCACTTTGAGGCGGCAGCACTTCACTTTACTACCTAGTCGTATTCGCGTATTTTTGCATTGTTTGTCCAATCATAGCAATGTCTAGGTGATTATATTAAATTTTCACAAGGTACGTTCTCTCCATGCTTGCCTATGTCTGAAATGTTTGATAATGCAATTTGTAATGTTTTACATTACAAATTGTAATGTAAAACTCTCCCTCTATTGTAATTTACAATATAAAGTGGTGACACGACATCACTTGATGCGATCGGTGACTCAGCGTTGTTATTGAAAACTAAAGACTAGTAACATACTTTTCAACATCAGGGAAAATATAACGATTTGAACCTTCGCATCCTTGTGGCCTTTTTGTCTAAAGACAAAAATAACACAATTGAAAAGCCGCATAGTTTAAGGTCATACCCACACTGTATAAATGAGTCATAGCTGGGTACAAAAATACAAATATGTATTAAATAATTTCTAACCTTGTCCAATAATTACTTAATCATTATAATATTACGGTAATGTTAACTATGCACAAATGGACAATAAATTCCCTGCATATTTTTTTCAACGACCAAGTTCTTCGATAAGGTAAATATGATACCTTCACTATAAGTCCTTCAACCGCCTAGCAATAAAATTGAACACCTTACCCATGCGTTGACTAGTGCAGCAGCTGCCACGGATTCGCCGAAGTTAACCTTCTGGATGCCAGCATCAAACACTTTTACAGCGTCTTCTTCCATCTTAGGCACCAGCTTGTAGTCACCTTCCATTAGATACACCTTGTTAGCCACATTAAGAGTAACTCCTTTGATGCTCCTCAGCTTGCTTGACACAGATGTAAATGATAAGCGAATCTGTTCATTGAAAAAAAAAAATTCAATGTTAGAAAACTTTCATAAAATTATATAGAAAAAGAAAGACAAGAAAAAAATCCTGTCATAATAAAGCCTGCGATGGGGCTGGAACCCATGACCTTTCACGATTCGGGCGAATGCTAAATTAGAAACAAAAATTCAATGTTTTCATATAATTCTTAAACTAACTAACAACATATTTTCTACGATACCTTTGAACATATTAAGGTGTCTACAAACCAAAGCCGGCGGCCTGGCGGCTTTGGTTCTTTGCGAGCAATTTTGAAATAATCATGCCCTAAGACTACACCCACTTATCTACCAATAAGCAATACAAAAGTAGTTTGGATTGACAATTTAGTATGACGTCGGGGTAAATTACCAGCACTAGTCAACTTGGATGTGCAGCTGTGCTGGCGGCTTTGGTGTGTAGGCTTACATACCTTTACATTATTTGAGCACATTTTCCCATATAAGAAAAAAAGCTTATAGACCTACAGTATTTTAATCCCACGAATGCAGGTATGCCATGTCTGTATAATTATATGTGTATCAGTGCCTGCATTATACGCTCCAGTGCTATCTACACAAACTGCCATGTCTCACCCGCATATGTGAGATAAAAATACATATATGAGGCATGCTATTTCATTTACCATAGGAAAATAAAGCAAGCACTTTAGAAAGAAGTACCAAATTTATCGCTTTTTTGGGGTGGTGGGGAAAAGAAGAGGGAGGCTGCTAACCCCCTCCTACACATTTTTTTTTATATAAATTTTATAGATTAAAAAAAAAAATATTCAAAATACTATTATATTATCAAGAAACACAGAACTGTTTTTACCTCCCAACTTCTGCAAAATTGACAAAAAATTAGAAAAAAATCCTAATTGCATAATAAAAACCCAAAAGACATATAATAGTCCTCTAGGAACATGTAAAAAATTCGTTTCTGGCGCTTCGCCGGCAGCTGCCGCAGCAGTATTGGTCGCAAGTCTAACCTAACCTAAACCAATGTTATACCTACCTAATTATTGCTCGGTTGTGGCTGAATGAAATAACCTCCTTTACTTTACCATTATCGATATAATTTTAAAACAACAACAACTGTCAAACTATTTGATGAAATATTTTCAAAGTGTATTAGTATGTAATTTTGGAATATTTTATCTGAACATTTATATAAATGAAATTAAAATTAATGTGTTAGTCTATAGTGCATCTATCTACACAAAAAGTATTAACCTATTCTATAAGGTACCTCTTTCAAAATTAAATATCAAGAAAATTTTATGTATAAAACATAAAATTAAACATTTATTTTGGCTCAGCTTTAGAAAGAGGTACCTTATAGAATAGGTTAATACTTTTTGTGTAGATAACATTTGTTTCATTTGATTCTGATGACCAATAAAGAAATTATTACTTAATTTGCTAGTCACCTACATTTTCCAGTACAAATTTAAAAACAAATAAGTGAGGTTTAGATTTTGTATCCAGATGTAGAATGAATATTAAAGATTATCTACAAACTTATGTAATTATAATTCGAATTTTCTACATTACTTCACATCAGCACCTATGATGAATAATGTCAAGGAAAGTAATAGCTACTTACTGCATCATCACTGGGAATGCCGAGGGCAGTCAATAACTCTCCGTGGGATGGATCTTCTGTTCCCAATGTTAATAAAGCCAGTACAAATTCAGCTGATAGTGGTGATGAGATGGTACTTTTAGATTTGTCGAGTTCCTACAAGAAACGTCATATTTATTTACCGAGGGTACTCGGAAATTTGTTCTATCTTATATCTATTTACTGTATTTCATTTGATGTTTTATTAGATATAAAATAATACACATTTCAGTTTTTTTAATCAATCGTACATGAGATAATACATTGCTGAATAGGTTGACACTCTAATGAATATTCATTTAAAAGTGGTGAGTACCTATACTAAAAACAAAAAAAATACTAAAATTAATATATTCTATATTTACATGAAAAAAAAAATGTTTAAGTACCTGTATTCTATCTTTTAAAATACAATTTCAATATTTTTTAAGTTTTAATACCAGGCAGTTCAAAGCACAGAACACAGGTTCAAAGTATGTATTTGGGAAGTAAAGAAAATATGGGTATGTTAATATTGACTTACCTTTACAAACTTAGCAGCGAATTTTGTAATAGCTGAAGACAATGCTTTAGCATCCATATTTGCAGTAGAACTAATTATCTGCAGCACTAAAAACAGGGGAACTGAAACAAAACATCAATTAAAATTACTGACACACCTACTTCGTACGCGCGACCTTCTGGCGCCAAAAAACTACGATTATCGGACCGACTGAACTGATGACATCATACCAATCCAAAACTATGCGGTTTGTGTGCCTAGCTAGCGGCGTCTAAGCGTACCGGCTGTTGCTGTCGTACTGTGTCGTACTGGTCCACAATAGCGATAGCGACTCTCAAATATGTACCTACGTAATATAGCCGCAATTTTTTATCTGATGGTAGGTACTCTCAAGGTCACATCGAATGGGATTTTATGCTCTGTGATCGATCGAACCTAGCAAAAATGGGTAAACAAACGTCGGTACGTGTACAAATATTGACAATTTATTAGTTATTACAGTACATACCCAAAATGTATAGCCTCTGCATCGATTAAAATAATTTGCAATAAACTGTTTAAAACTTGTCCCTGGAGATAATATTTTAACTCTTCTATTAAAACAACAGATTTATAGAACTGTTGTATTAGTTAGACCTCAACTTCGGCTCTATTTTGTTATATTTTTGTTACCTGAATTTAATCAATTAAATTACTTTAGATATTAAAATTTTGCCGAATGAACTTGTGTTTATTTTAAATGTAAACATCAAATCAAAACATGTCAATGTCATGTTGATTTTCTTAAATTTTCCGAGGCCCAGGAATCCAGCCCATACAGCTATATCTTCAGTAATTTTCTATATTTTACTTCTTCTTAAATTTTCCCTGTTACGGGACGGCAAAGGGATCTAGCCCATACAGCCAAGTCTTCAGTTTTATTATCTTATTTCTTGATGTTTGCATTATAATATGAGCGTCACACATTTTAATGCATCTAGGAAGTGCTTGGAAAGAAATGCATGGCAACAGACCTCATGATTGTGACTGACTGATGAGAATTGTATAGTGGGATTTCCAACCACTATACAATTCTCAACGCCACATACACAAAACCTTTATTTCAATGATTCCTCATAACTGTTCGTCAACACGGATGCATATGCAACGAAACGACACCACTTGCACTGCACAAAATCGACTCCGAAGCAATTTTGAATTATCGAAATAAAGATCGACATCCAGACGCCATGGCTCAGCGCCATGGTTTCCCGCCAAAACACCCCCTTTCTATTTTTTTAAATTATTCCTATTACGGGACGGCAAAGGGATCTAGTCCATACAGTGAAGTCTTCAGTTTTCTATCTTCTTTCTTGCAATTTCTGACTTTTTTAGTACCTACTCCAATCTGGGCATATAGAATACACATAGTCCAGATCAAAGTGATTTGTATTTGAAACATAATCAATTGATATCCTTTTTTGTTGTATAACATGGGCATTTTTTGCTTACTGTAAATTTTTAAAAAAATTGTGAATGGGGCTCGAAATTTCACAAAAAAATGATGATGAATGATCTGTCTACACAGATCATTTTTGTGTAGCTGCTACAATTATGGTACTTCCCCTTACTGCCCCACTAAGTTTCCATGGCCGATCCCTTTCGAAAATTCGAAATAGTTATTTGCCAATGGATACTTAGTTGATTACCGTCTAAGATTACAAATTTAAACAGTATTTATTAGCAAATGGAACTGAACTACTGTAGTAACAAAAAAACTCATTTCAGGGGAAAACAAAAGGATCATAATAATCAAGTACATATAACAAAATTTATTGATTTTTACGTTCACTAAAACTAAATAACAATAATATAAATAAGTAATTCACTTCAATCCCATTTAGATTTCTTCTTTTCAAAAATTTCTTTGCCATCTTTGTCCACAGCTGCATAATAACCCATTGATTCATATTTACTTCTCATATAAGCAATATAGCCTAATGCAATACCAAAACATGTGAGTCCCACACTCATTATTACTATATTCTGCAACAAAAAATTAATTGCTTATTAAACATAGGTACGCCCCTTTTACTTCTAATAAAACTTAATTTTAGTAATAGGTACTTAATATTTTCTATTGTAATGCAAGTTGTCCCATAAATTTCTACAATAAATTTTACTAAGTATATAATTCTTGCAAACCTTCAATTAATTATTTCTATCTTAAAACACTAAAAAACAAAATACCATTTAGGGTAAAATCTCTACATAATGTGATAGGTTTAGTACTTACTGGTTTTGCATACAACTCAAAATTTATTACTCTAAAAGCTGTACTAGACCGCATAGAACGTAGGCCCTCACCGGGTTTGTCTTTGTCAGACATAGCTTTGTGTGACTTTTTATTAATTTATATTAAGTATATTGTTCTATTCGATCGAAACCTTGATTATAATGTGATACTTAATAGAACACAAGCCCACCTATAATATTAAGAGTCCTATAAATTCAACAAATTATATTTTTAAATGATCAGAAAAAATATCTAGAAAAAACCCAAAAAAAATATTATAGATGGAGGAAAACTCCTAAAGGTTTTCCTTTTTTTCAGATGAAAATTATTTCATGATAAAATATATTAAATTATTTATCTAAATTAACCTCAGATTTTATGCGTACAATTTTTTTATTTTAGTCACAGATTATAGTCCGCGCAATATAATAGGCCCGTTTTGACACATGTCAAAATATCGTTGGTGGTGATGTGAAAAAAATAACCGATTATTTACTTACACGATTAGCATGAGAAATCGAGTCACAATTATATGAGCTTTGTAATCGCAATTATTTAATGTTTTTAATTTGAGAATATAATATAATAATAAGAACATAATAAAACTCTGGTAAAAATAGCAATAAGGAAATGACGTGTAAATAAAAAAAAAAATTGGTTGTCTGTAAAGTCGGTTTAATAACGATAGTTGAACGTGACAACGTCTTAAGAAAATAGTGATGGAATGGTAGCATTATTCAAAAGAAAAATTTAATTTCATTTGTTTAATAGATTTCGCATTATAGTATGAATAAACTTGTAATAAAATCTCTTTGGCTATACTATTTGTATCTGGCTGGTTTTGGTATCATTGAAAGTTTAAATTTTAAAGAACATAATTCCAAATTCAGAGAATTAGATTCAGAGCGAGGTAACGCCGCATGACGTCATGTTTTTTCGTGCATGCAGCCGGCTCTATCGAATTATAAGACGTTATCACGTCAAAAAAACATTTAATACGCTTCTAAATATTTTTGAGTGAAACTTCTTTAGCACCGATGTGAACTGTGATTTGAAAATTAGATCAAACTTTAGCACCGTTGTGAATTATGACTTGACAATTAGATGAAATGAAAATGATAAATTTTGACTGTTTGTGATTCAATATTTTGACATCAACATAAACATCTATTGCTACTGAAACAAGGAGCTTCTATCTTCATGTACAGGGCCCCGATCGCACAGCAATAAAATATTCGCGCGGAAATAATATCGCGTTCAATTTGAACGCGATATTATTTATCGCTGTGCGGACAGGGCTTAACAGAAACGTAACTTTGACAGCGTCTGTGTTTCATCTGCGTTCGACTTGAAATTATTTACCGCGATCGGGGCCCTGAAATCACTTTTGGTACTTTTCCGAAGTGTCACTTCTGCCGTGTGTTAATTGCACACCTTTTTTTATTCACTTTGGGTACCTGGATCACGCAAAAGGGGGTGCTCATCATAAATACGCTCTAACTTTTTATTCTCAAAAGGCGCCAAAATAATAACTATCAAAAAGAGATACTAATAAAAATTTAAAAAAAAAGAAATTCTAGTGACTAAATCACTTGAATTTCTTTTTTTTGGAGAAAGATTTTGCATGAAATTTAACTTATTTTTTTTTTCTTTTTTTCACCTCTTAAGCAAAGGGGTACAGGATTTAAAGAAATTCAACGGATTTAGTATGAAACCAGGACTTAGAATATTTTTGAGTTATTTTATATATCTTAAACTTGTTAAGGTTTATATAGCGATATGAAACTCTCTAGTCATAAACAATCAACTTAAAATGACAAGTCAATGTTCCGTGTCAAAAAAGTTAGATTGACAACGTTTTTTCTGAAAACCAAGGAGCTTAAATTACCTATCTGAAAACTTATAATGTTTTGTGAGTGCTAATAAATATCTACTTATATAAAACTCGTGTGTGAATTCCGTAGTCCGCAAAAAAACTTGGCATAATTTGAAGAAAATCTCTCGCAATAACTTACAAAATAATTTCATTTTTTTTGTAATTAGAAGACATTTAATGAGTTAATAAACAAAGCGATCAAGTGCGAATTTTTACAAATACTCCACTTCACGTGGTACGTAACAAAAATCCTACATACCTACGTGTAGACATTCATTTAGTAAAATGATAAAATCATGTTGTTATTTTAACATCCAGTGGTTTCATCAAATCACTTGGGATTCGATCAATTCCCTGTTTTCATCATATACACTTTCATTAGAAACATGCAATTCGCTATTTTTTAAAAATTTCTATTTATTATTTAACTCTAATTTAACTTGGCGGTGGATTGGTCATGTCCTGAGGAGACCCGAGAATCATCCTTCACGACAAGCTCTCACCTGGTGTATCAGTGGTAAACGAAAAAGGTGACATCCCAAGGAGACCTGGCGACGCTCAGTTAACTGTGAGCTACGAGCACTGGGAATGTCGTGGCAACAGGCGTGTACAGCTGCACAGGATCGGAAAACATGGAAAGCTGTCCTTCGAGCCCTACATCCCAGCGGGGGATAACGGGAATTTAAGAAGAAGAAGAAGAAGAATTTAACTTAGAAATCTAAAAATCTTGTATTTCAATTTCGATACAATATATTCGTATACTGCATCGAATATATTCGTGAAATTAACGAACAATTAAGGCACTGCACTATCACTAGAGAAACAAAAAGATTAAGAATGTAACTGTTTTTAAGATGTTTCGGAAGATTAAAAAATTACATTTAACTTTGAATATTATGCGAGAAAAAATAGTTATTATTTTTATTATGACACATAATTTATTTCGCTCAAATATGATTGTATATGCGTCCCAGTTACATTCTACTGACGTATCTATCTGTCAAAACGGGCCTATTATATTGCGCCAATGACGTAGGAATTCTATGGACTCGGCCTATTGTCTACAGCTATAGTTATTTATTTATATATTTTGCGGCCAGGCAGCCATATTGTGTGACATAATTGTCACTTAGTTTTGGGTGGGTCTAAGAGCAAATAAAATATACCAATAGAGACAACATAAGCGTTCTCGAACCGTACACTTTTTGTAAATTGCTAGTGATGTGATTAGTCGATGAAAGCTCGATAGACATTTGGTATAGAATACGTCATTTTTCACGTCACGAAAGAACAATCGCGAAAATTGCTTTCTAAATGTTTAAGTGTCCCTAGATTATTTTTTTTTTATATTATGAGATGGCAAATCAGGGAAGGACATAACTTGAGGTGCCTATTGCACTCAATATTCTACGTTCATTAATGTAATATGCATTAAAACAATACTAGGAGACAGGCAACTACGCCCGACGGCCAGGCAGGGGAGAGTAAGGTGCACATCAGCTCGAGATGATCGGATTATCTTCTAAGAAATTTTTAGAAATGGCTACCTCCCTGGAGTTGAAATCCACTAGCGGCTCCAAAACACGAGAGGTGTGAATTTCAGCTAGCGGAAAATAAGAAGAAGAATGGAGGAGGTAAATTCAAAGGCACACAAGTCAGCCTGTGGTCCAGAATTCCTCAGACAGCACCGAGCAGCTAGATTTCGATCACGGGCAAGGGTCCAGAGTTTTGTTCACTGACATTTTAGAATGTCTTGACGTGCACCAGATAGTCAAGAACATTTGTGTAGAGAGGAAGGGGAAAGCGGTTCCTGTCCATCACCACAACAGAAACCGTAAGTGTTCATGGAGGCTTCATAGTAGTGTGGAGAAGAAAAGTTCTGATGCGCGTACAGAATCGGTTGCCGTTGACAAACGATAAACAGCGACCATTACATTGGAGAGATCCTTCAGAAACATGTTGTGCCCTATACAGTGTTTATTGGGTACGGCCTGAGGTACGGCCAGTTCCTTCTGATGCATGACAATTTTTGTCCACACGTAGCACGATGCGTGGACGAATTCATAACATTGGAATCCAAAATTTGCAATGGCCTTTTCGAAACCCAGATTTAAATCCCATGGAGCACATCTGAGACATGCTAAAAAATCGACATCGGAAACGACTCAAAAGTTGATAGAAACCTTATATTTTGATGTTTATGAGATCTTACATATTGAGTATCTTACGTATAAGTTTGGTATAGGTGCATAACTTAATCTACAGTTTCCTATATGTATATTTATGAAGGTAGTAACTACTATAAAATTTAATAAGTCCTATGATAGAAATTGCTTATGGCTGTATGGTTTGGTTACATATGTCTATTTATTCTCTCTAAAAAATGTGGGATAAAAAAGACGCCGTCTCTACTCCACAGATTAAAGAAGTTGTCTATGGTTTTAGTGTTTGTCAAATGGATTGTAATTTTCGCAATATTTTACTAAAATGTTTTAAGTTTTCATCTCATTATTAATATTTTTCTATGTTTGTTAATCTGGAATAAGTGTGCAACGTGTTCCGTCTGAAAATGGAATCAGATTCTGCACTGCATGGGGATAATCCTGATGGCGCGGAAGTTTCGCCTTTAGCCGAAAGTCAACCTACAGATGCAATTGCCGATATTTCTGAAAATAATGTTTCCAGTCAAGAATCTGAAGCTATTGCAGGTGAAGATGGAGGTAAATGTTATATAGAGATTATGTACAACCCTATCATTAAGATTTGTATTGTTAGTACAGCTCATCATAATTAGACTATTCAACACTTGATTTCGTACAAATATTTTGTGATTTACTCCAATAAATGAATTTACCCTGCTTTTTAGTTATAATATTTAAGAATGAATCACCAAAATCGCCTGTATTTATTTCATTGAAATGGTTGGAAAGCATAACTGTCATATTATTAGTTATGTTAAAGAATGAAAAATTATAGTGAGGAATAGATGGAATAAATATACCACACTGACCCCAAATAAATAGAGATTAGGATAGGAAGAATTTTGTGCTTAAATATAAAAATTCCTTAAAAAATATAATGTAAAAAAAATGTGTAGAAAGGATGACGGGCGGAATGTACCTACTGACCAATAATGACCAGACGTATGTCGTTAGAAAGCTCTTTTCATGACTATCATTTGTTATTATTGGGGCTAGTCTCAATTCTTTTTGGGGAAAATGTTATAGTTACTTGAAGGATATCTATTAAAATAAAAGTTGTTAATACTAGATATCTAAAAAACAGTTTTTGTGTGGATTCCATGTACTTTCAGCGTTTTAATGTTAAGTATGAGGTCAGTCAAATCGTGAAAAAGAAACATAAAAAAAAGAGTAAAAATCGTTTATTACTGATGTACAAACAATTCTTATTATTTAAAAACTAGTGATCTATCGGAACGTATCTCGCGGAAAGTCTTGCAATTCAAGCTCATTTGCATCTATTCTCATGAACCTATGCCTATTAAGGTTATTTTCATTCACATAATTGAATAAATGGTTGGGTAGATAATATTTTGATGTATTTTGTTCAATATCAACTCTGCGTTAACATTGTCAGTAATAGGATCACGAAAGGCATTTAATAGAGCACCTGCTATTTTGAAATCTGTGAAAGCGTGAGGTAGTGTAGTATTATGATAATCTTGGCGTAGCAACTTAAAATCTCGTTTGAACCTCCCGTCTATGACTTCAATTACCCATCGACATATGGTAACCAATCTTGATTTGTTGGCTTGATGGTTGTTGGTTTAGTTGGGTTTCATTTCTGTCTTTCGTGGGCGGTAAATGTTTTTCATACCCACATGATACCACATCATCAACAGCATCTCGAAAACCTCTGTCGAAAATAACTAACAACTTTTATTTTAATAGATATCATTCAAGTAACTATAACATTTTCCCCACCACGAATTGAGACTAGCCCCCATAATAATAAATGATAGTCATGAAAAGAGCTTTCTAACGACATATGTATATGTCTGGTCGTTATTGGTCGGTGGGTACACGTCCCATACATTTTTGCCCGTCATGCTTTTCGATAACTCATTCTAATCACACTATACTTACCTAATAATTTTTGATGAAGGTCTAACTATTATTAGGCATCTAACAACTTAAAGGGTGACCACTATTCGTTACTATTAAAATAACTAGGCAGCAATTAAATATTTTAGCAATAATTGTGATGACCTTGAAATGCAAGGATTTATAAAAACTAAATAATGGGTGCCACAGCTTGTAATGTAAAAAATAAAAAAATAATAAAATTTTTAAATGTTATGTCGACGTGTATGTAATGTTATTTAGTAACCTTAAATTCCTGTCCCTTGTCTTTGAGGTGAAAGTTAATAAGGGACAATCAAATGAAATTAAATCTTAATTGTTCTTGTTTCCATTGGAACAACAATTAAGATTATGAGCAAGTGGGCCAAAAATAAGGGTTTTTAAACAAGAAAGCTAAGAATTCAGGCCCCAGACTCACCTGATATAAATGCATGGATGCTTCGATAAAGACATAGGCTTTTAATCATAAAGGCAGGTTTATGTTCAATAAAAAAACTATGTACTCTTGTTGTGTTTATTGTTCATAGAGAAACAGGGTGTTTACAAAATGCTTTTACCAATTCTTAAAAACTTAAAATAAACTTACATGATTTTAACAAGAATTTAGTACCTAAGATTTTAGAAGATGTTGCATATTGTCTGAATATTAATTTTAGAAAATTTAGATACCTGCTGGCCAATGTAGGATATTTGTGGCTTTGGTATAGGTGTTAGGTGCAGATACTATTACCTCCTAAAGGAGATTGCTCAGATCCCATACATGTTTTGCCCTAGAACCAGCAATCATGAAAAAATATTTTCTAGGTTCGAAATTATAAGTAAATGACTGTATGTGATGTAAAAAATAAAAAAATAAAAAAATTAAATTTCAATTGAATGTGATGTTAATGTTGAGTAACCTTTGATCAGGTGGGCCAAAAATAAGGGTTTGTTATACAAAAAAATCTAAGTTCGGGCGCCAGGCTCACCTGTTATAAATGCACGGATTCTACGGTAAAGATAATTAGTCTTTTAATCATAAGGGCAGGTTTATGTTCAATAAAAAACTATGTACTCTTGTTGTGTTTATTATTTTTATCAAATAGAGCCTGAAGGGCGTTTACAACATGCTTTTTAATACCAATTTATAAATGAACTTAAAATAATCTTACTTGATGTTAACAATTTAGTACCTATGATTTTAAAAGTTGCTGCAACTTGTGAGAACAATAATTTTAGAAAATAAGTGAGGATTCAGATACCTGGCTGGCCATTGTGTGATAGGTGTTAAGGGCAGATGTTGTTACCTCTGTTTTGTCATCACTCACATGGGTGGCGTAGAAATTTGTCTCCCAAAATCTCACATGCAGTCAGTCAAACAATATCGTCCCAAGACGACTAAAGATTACGTGCTGAAGCCGTAGCTACAGTGGTAATAAAAGTAAATGTGAAAATAAAAATGTGGAAATGTAAACGTAGAAAGTGGAAAGTGGCATATTCCTGGAACAAAATTGGAGGTTTAACCTAAGATTCGTCACGTGTGCATCGACTCAAAAAAAAACAAAAAATTAACAAAAATATGCTTACCCAATGTTCGTGTTAATAGTGCATAAATGTAGGCTTCATGCCTTTTTATTAAAAGGGGCTCAGGGCCTAAGATCCCGGCCGATTAAATTATCGTTTCCAAAAATGCATCTTCCTGTTTGAAGATAGGTCGTCAAGTCAGTTTGACAGGTGACAGTTGTCAAAGACACCTTTTTTTTTTAATTTTCCCATTGATAGGGAAGGCAAAGGGGATAAAACCGTACAGCCATTTGTCCGAGCCTCATGGTGAGGAGTTATGAATCATGATTCACATGTGACCTGGTAGAAAAACTCATGTGACATGCAAATCATGTTACATGTATAAACATTGATTATTGACGGACACTTCTGAGAACTTAATTATTAGCATACTACTTAAGCGGGTGATCCATTGGCGAGCCGGCGAGCTAAAGGTATAAACTGTAGGCTCGTTGTACTGTCGGCTCGTGGTAGTGATCCATTAGCGTGCCAAACAGTCTACTCTCATCGTTGGTGAAGTCATGGCGTGCTCCCAGACGGAACTACTTTGTTACTTAGGAATACTACTACAAGAACAACCAAAGAAAAAAATCGGGAGTGCTCTCCGCTTGACTTTCTCGCATACCGGAAACGACTCAAAAGTTGATAGAAACCTTGTATTTTCATGTCATACATGCATGTTAAATTTTGGTCACCCATCCGAGTACCGACCACGCATGATCGACGACTCAAAAATTGATAGAAACTTTATATTTAGATATTATATGCATGTTAAATTTGGTTGCAATACGTTAAAGCATACTCGAGTGCTGCTAACGCACAGACACACACACCGACATAACTCCAAGAAAAAATTCAAAATGTGTAAATCCGTCAAAATCTCGAGGTCGAATTTTTTTACGATTACAAGACTTCCTCTATACTTCTATACTGTGTATACGAGAAAGTAAAAAGTATGGGTCGAATAACGTGTTTGAATGCGTCTATGAAATTAAACTAAAACTTACACTAAGGGTACAGAACTTATTGGTGAACCAAATGATTATAGAAATTATTTAACGATGACCGAGGAAGTGTTTAAGGAGCTTCTGGGTTTGTTTTCCCTTTTATAAAAATCTGATAAAAAGACAAGATATACTAGAAAAATGCACTGAAAAAAATCGACTTGCCTCAGGCGGGACTCGAACCCGCACCTTCCACAATCCGGGTGGATGCGTTGACCAATTTCGCCACCGAGGCACTGCTTTTCGCTGTCGAAATTTGTCAGTGCTTGGTGCTTATGTTTTTATGGTAAACATCGTTTCATCAAATCTTTGAAATTTGCACTTCCAAGACCCGAACGAAATATTTTTGCAAATATTTGACGCCCAGCTAAGATGAAACTACCTTACATTATGGAATAATTTTATTTTTGCGTTTACAAACGCGTAAATATAATTTAATAATAATTTTTCTAGTATTATATTTACGCGTTTGTAAACGCAAAAATAAAATTATTATTATTATTATTAACCGCGGTAATGTAGGTGCTCCATTGGCGGTTTATACCTTTAGCTCGCCGGCTCGCCACGAGCCAACGGTCTTAGCTCGCCAATGGATCACCCACTTTACTGATATTGAGGTTATGTTTCCAAACAATAGTAAAATAATAAAAAAAGAAACTAGTAAGTAAACTAGGGAAATCATGCAAAAACTTATTTACAAAATCCGTAGTTCAAAAAGATATCAAGTCCGTTGTCCGAAAGGCCAAGTAAAGTTAGAAATAAAAAAATCGCATCGAACAAACACAAGCACCTTATATTTTTAAAATTCTCCCTATTAGGGGAAGATAAAGGGATCTAGGTCATACAGTCATGCCTTCAGTAGTTTTATTTCTTTTTTAGGTTTGTATTAAAACATTTTTATTGTGTAACACCTTTTAACGTATCTAGGTAGTGCTTGGCGAAAAATGTATGACAATAAACTTCATGGTGGCGACTACCATCTTTATTTTTGGCTTTGCATGTTTGCATTTAGCGTAAATAATGTTGAAAATAATAATATTGTTATTGATTGATTGATAAAATGTAATTTCATTTTAATCAATCTCTACCAAAGAGATTGTATTTTTGTAAATTAAACAACTTCGATAAATCTTTGGCTGTATGTTAGAACACCAAAGCCATTAAAAAGGTGATCTTATGGTTTCTAAAACGGTAGAATGATAAAGTCCTTTTTAAAATGAATATAATATGCAGAAGTGTCCGTTAGAATCTAATGACCGTTAATTATAGCATAAATTATAACAAGAATTATCAAATATCCCAATATTTTATTGGTTCTTAGGCCAATTTGAGCAATCTCCTTTGTCTTCTAGGGTCACGCACATGGGCGGTGTGAAATTTCAGTCTCCCAAAATCTCACATCCGAATAGTAAAAAAGATCGTCACAAGACGACTAAAGCGAGCGCTAAAGAACGGTAAACAGAAGAGAAGCGAAACGTAGTAGCCAGCGGTAGCGGCATATTCCTAAAACAACATTTGAATGTTTAACCTAAAATCCATCACAAGTGCATCGACTCGAAAAAACAAAAATTATCAAAAATATACCCAATTTTCGTGGTAAATTAGATTTCAATTAGGCAACATGCCTTTTTGTTTAAAATGGCTCAGGGCCTAAGATCCTGGCCCATTCCAACAATTGATTTTAGAAACGCATCTTCGATGCTTGAAGGGGTGGGTCGTCAAGTGATTTTTGACAGGTGACAGTTGTCAAAGATACTTGTTTTTTTTTAATTCTCCCATTGATAGGGAAGGAAAAAGAGAACTAAACCTATACAGCCATGTCCATATCTTAAGGTGAGGAGCCATGAATCATGATTCACACGTCACTTTGCAGAATAACTCATGTGACATGCAAATCATGTTGCAAGTTCACACCAAGCTTCTAGTTTCCTCTAAATACGGAAACAATTTAGCCTTTATTGCTGTTACATGCTATTTAAATTTTTCCTCTTCAAATTATCAGCGTGTCCTGTGACACATAGGCCTCTTCCAGCTTCCTCCATTTCTTCCTATCTTTTGCCATTCTTTGCCATAAGGCACCTGCTGCTTTCGTTATATCATCCTCCCATCTTTTAACCTGTCTCCCTCGCTTTCTCTTTCCACAATAAAACACACAATTTTTGTTAAATATTTTTAATTACTATTTTTCTATTAAAATATATAAACAATTACAGACTTTGAATAAGATTATTAAAATTAAGAATTAAGGGTAATAATTAAAATGAAATCAATAACTGTTAATAATTAAAATTAACATTAATAAGAATTTTGTTTAAAAAAACAGAGAATGCTCAAGTTTTGCGGAGAAAGCTGATTTATGAACTAGATCAAACAAGATACGCGTTTACATTACTTTTTTAAAACGCGATATTTGAAAAGTGTCTTGTCGGCAATATAAATATCGACGATGCCGATATATCGGCAAACCCAAAATATCGCCGATATATCGGTATTGGTATCGAATGCAGC
Source organism: Elophila nymphaeata (assembly GCA_955850985.1). Lineage (NCBI taxonomy): Eukaryota > Metazoa > Arthropoda > Insecta > Lepidoptera > Crambidae > Elophila > Elophila nymphaeata. The sequence continues at coordinate 12,931,138 of OY039069.1, read as the reverse complement.
CTTAGTGTGAGGTAAAAGTACTACACCACACCGTTATTTGGGATATACATATGCTTGTAATAAATACTTATAAAATAAAGAAATGTTTAAAATAAATACTTATTTATTATTTATAGTGTCTAATGGTGGTGCTCCTACTAGCAGCAGTGATGCTTTCGATGGAGAACAAAGGGAAAATCTACCAGACAGTGAAGACCAGTCCACTGCTGAAGAAGGTAACAGTAATAAAATTGCATTTTAATAAACTAAACTTCTATAGTAGGTACTTAACTGTCTAGGGAAATAATTGAAAGATTTTCTGTGACATTACACTTTCATCTATATAAGTATATAAAAATGAATTGCTGTTCGTTAGTCTCGCTAAAACTCGAGAAAGGCTGGGCCGATTTAGCTGATTTTGGTTTTTAAATGTGTGTCGTAGTCCAGGGAAGGTTTAAACGGTGAGAAATTATGGTAGAATTGCGAGAAAGATAGTAAAAACAACAATTTCCCATATAAACTGTTTTACCTACTTTCCTGTCAAACATTTGACGTTCCGCCATTTTAACGAAAGGAGAGTTCTAATGTCGTTAGGGTAGGTGCAAAGACGTTTAGTACTCCGTGAATAGGTGATACGAAGTACACTGGGTCATCTAGTTGTTTTATAAAATTTGGGGACCGTTGGTCTCTTATTTTTCCAAGTAATGGTATAAAAGTTGTCATTAAAATTCTCTTTTTGTACAGCTAATCCTGATGAAGAAATGGATATTGATGATGCTGCTGGAGCAGTTGCCGACGAATCATCCTACATCGGAGACAATTGCTTATCGACTCCAGTAATAAACTTTATTTCTTACCTAATTTAGTTACAATAATAAAAAATGGTATATACTAATCCATAACCACCCACCGCTAATAATTACTCTGGTCAGAAATGCATTCACTATCTTATTGACTAGTAGCTTTTGCCCGTGACTTCGTCTGCATGGATTAGTTACTTTGGGTAGCATTGTTATTATATTTTTGGGTACTTATTTTATAAATAATACATATAAAAACTGCTGTAGATTACTGTAAATAGCTTATTTAATACCTTTCTATAAACTAAGTTTTTTGTTTTTCCATCCTTTGCTAAATTCCATACGACCTTCCATTCCCTATTTTATTGCCACACGGGTGTCAAAATTTTAAAAACGCTACAACATTTTTTTTACGTATCACGTGCTTAAATACAAAGTTTCATGATTTTATCTTCGATAATATGGCATCACATTCGACCTTTCATCCCTTATTTCAACCCCTTTATGCCCTCCATAAAGGTAGCTTATATCCTATCTCAAGGGCTATTCTATTTTTGTGCCAAATTTCATCGTTACAGAGTTACTTTCGCATTTATAATATTAGTAGGGATTAAGCTCTATGTTGTTATAAAGTGTCAGTAGCCGAACGCGCTGGCAGATGGACTCGGTTTCTGTGAGAACGGAGATCGATCCGCGGCCGCAGTTAGACTACAACCCACTCCAAGCGCATTAGCTTATAGTCCAGTCAACAAGTTCAAAAACGTGAAAAATAGAGATAAAGCTCCTAAAAATATGAGCAATAGCTCATTGGATTCGGAACGACCTCTAGAAAAATGAGTTTTGAGGATTTTACTGCACGTAAAAAATTGCAATTGTTATTAACAAAATAAGATGAAAAAAAAGAGGTATTTACGTTTTTGTTAATAACTCATAAACTATTAATATTTAAGATATTTGGAAAAAAGGTCCTTAAAGAGGAGGAAATTTCCGAAAAAAAAGTCCCAGCTCCCGGAACTCTACCTCTATTATTTATAATTTTAATTTAACGCTCAAAATAGGGCTCCGCGCAGCCATTACGGCATGGGCGCACTGCCGTTAAAGACAGTTTCTTACATAAAATTATTTTTTTATAGTAACAAATATGAATTTAAAAATTTAAATAAATTATGGTGTCATCCAGATACTTGAAAGAATATATTCCCGTTGGAAAAAAAAATTTAAATTAATTTTTCAAAAAGTTATGCAATTGTTAATTAACGAATTTTTTTCCTATCTCCGTTTTCATAAATGACGACATAAAAATTTAAATAATAAACCTATAAATTTTTGGCTCTGTGGAGCTCTTCTTATATATATACTTAACAAGATCCCGCGATAAAAGTTTATTAAAGTTAATTATTTTGTTTATTACAATTTTTTAAAGTTAACAAAAAATGAAAAGTCTAAGAAATGTTATTAAAAATTTTTTTTTAAACAAATGTTATATTATTGCTGCTTTTTTATCCAACAATGGCATTAAGTAACATCGGAAAATTTTTTTTTACATCATTTGTTAAGAAATTGTTTATAAACAAATAGACAAGTTTAATATTTAAAGAATTTTTTTTTTACCATTATGTTGTCTTGGCAAAATAATGATTTTTTAAAAAAAAATTTTTTCTTAAATAAATTTTTTTATTGTTTATAATCGTTTTTTTTATATTTCGATTGTTTAAATAATTAGTTAAGGAATGATTTTCTCCTTAAAAATCATAATTGGCATTTCTTCATAGGCAAATAGAAAAAAAAAAAAATTTTATCAATAATTTCATTGTTTGTTAACTTAACAATTTGTTATAAACAAATTCTAACTAACGTTATATTTTTTTTCTAGAGCTAAAAAAAATAACAAAAACAGCCATATATATCAAAATACTAAAAAAAATTTTTTTCTATTTTTTATAACGCTTTTATATTAAATTTTTTTTTAGTATTTTGATATATATGGCTGTTTTTGTTATTTTTTTTAGCTCTAGAAAAAAAATATAACGGTAGTTAGAATTTGTTTATAACAAATTGTTAAGTTAACAAACAATGAAATTATTGATAAAAAATTTTTTTTTTTCTATTTACCTATGAAGAAATGCCAATTATGATTTTTAAGGAGAAAATCATTCCTTAACTAATTATTTAAACAATCGAAATATAAAAAAAACGATTATAAACTATAAAAAAAATTATTTAAGAAAAATTTTTTTTATAAAAAATCATTATTTTGCCAAGACAACATAATGGTAAAAAAAAAATTCTTTAAATATTAAACTTGTCTATTTGTTTATAAACAATTTCTTAACAAATGATGTAAAAAAAATTTTTCCGATGTTACTTAATGCCATTGTTGGATAAGAAAGCAGCAATAATATAACATTTGTTTAAAAAAAATTTTTTAATAACATTTCTTAGACTTTTCATTTTTTGTTAACTTTAAAAAATTGTAATGAACAAAATAATTAACTTTAATAAACTTTTATCGCGGGATCTTGTTAAGTATATATATAAGAAGAGCTCCACAGAGCCAAAAATTTATAGGTTTATTATTTAAATTTTTATGTCGTCATTTATGAAAACGGAGATAGGAAAAAAATTCGTTAATTAACAATTGCATAACTTTTTGAAAAATTAATTTAAAAATTTTTTTCCAACGGGAATATATTCTTTCAAGTATCTGGATGACACCATAATTTATTTAAATTTTTAAATTCATATTTGTTACTATAAAAAAAATCATTTTATGTAAGAAACTGTCTTTAACGGCAGTGCGCCCATGCCGTAATGGCTGCGCGGAGCCCTATTTTCAGCGTTAAATTAAAATTATAAATAATAGAGGTAGAGTTCCGGGAGCTGGGACTTTTTTTTTGGAAATTTCCTCCTCTTTAAGGACCTTTTTTCCAAATATCTTAAATATTAATAGTTTATGAGTTATTAACAAAAACGTAAATACCTCTTTTTTTTCATCTTATTTTGTTAATAACAATTGCAATTTTTTACGTGCAGTAAAATCCTCAAAACTCATTTTTCTAGAGGTCGTTCCGAATCCAATGAGCTATTGCTCATATTTTTAGGAGCTTTATCTCTATTTTTCACGTTTTTGAACTTGTTGACTGGACTATTAGTTGGAGGGGTTAACAGGATTAATATTAATGTGTTACCAGCACATTATTATTATTTAAAAAAATTGCAAGGGTTTCAATTAATTTTAAAAGTTTGTTTCAATAGTGCATCCAAACAGTCCGGCGGAATGAGACAATCCCGGCTTAATCGCCGGCTTATGCCGTCGGGCTGTGGATGCAATATTATATTTCGAACCTAAAGCAAAGGGTAAGCTGAACTCTGCACCATTTGAATCTAATTTAGACAAGTGGCAGTCGTTTCTTAACGATAACATATTGAAATTCGTCATCATCGACCATATTACTTTGTTATCTACAGCGTATTAGCTTTCGCTACCCACTTAGGGATGACGATTGACCACGTGATTTAACGACGGCTTAAGGCACTCTCATACACTTTGTTCTTATCGAACTTCATTATCGTTTTAAATTCAATTGTTACTTTGGTCTAGTCCCGCAGGTCGCCTAGGAAAACACCAATACCACATTTACTGAATCAATGTTCATTGTTTTGTATACCGGAGTATACTACTCCGATTATTCCTAACCGCCGTCGCTGACTTCGAGGCCGTGGCCTTAGTGCGGGAACTGCATGTTGACCACTCGCCGCACCGCCTTTTGCTGATTAGTGTGCGTTACAGTATGGAGTTTCAAACAAAAAATACTATAAGACTCGTGTTGAGGCGATGCTGATCCGTTTCCGACTTGAAAAGTGTGCTTGTGCTTTGCTCTCAAAACAGGCTACCTCGTAAAGTAGCCACATTTTTGGGCGGCGAATTAAATACAGAACGAACAGTACTAGTGTTTTTCTAGGTGACCTGGTTTTATATATTGAAAATTATTTAGTTGCGATATAATTGTTGTGTTTATCTTTCCCCTCACTAATGAATTTTATGGCATTAAGAAGCCGACACGAGCAAATTAGCGCCACCAATACATTTAATATTATAACTCCTAACTCAGATCAATTTTGAAAAATTTTAATCTGCCACGATCTTCTGAAATTCGTGCTAAATTTATTAAATTATATACCACAACTTTTCATTGTTCCGTTTAGTTTTAAATGGGTTTCTGTGAATAGTGGCCATTAACATATAAACCCGGTTTATAACTTAATGGAACGTGAATGAGTGTACAGTAGTTCAATAAATAATAGATATGTCCTATGTGATTTACATTTTTCATAATTGATCTGGTTTAGAAATGATAAAATTAAATGCAATGGTGGCGCTAGTTGGCTACAGTCAGCCCCTGATATTTATATACATGGGTGCCTACATAAAAATGTTTTCAACACATTTTATAACAGGAGACTGAAAGCCAACTGGAACCAATTATGAAAGAACAAAGTTCGGAGGACGCAGAAGGTGCAGATGCCACTGAAGAGTCTCCTGACCAATCTATCAGTTCTGCCATGCCAATTGATAGTGGGGTTGGCGAAGGTGATGGCGCGCCGCTGGTTCAGGATGGTATGCAGTGATAGCACATTTTTTTTAACAAGTTCATTATCATGGAAATTCTAGATGAAAATAAATCGTTGTTTTTATCGTAGATGAGTCTAGTACAATGGATGAGGATATGGGTGGAGGAGAGGGTGTTGCGAGCAGCGATGATGTTAATGATATCAGCAGTGCAGCTCAGGAGGCTCTTAGCACTGGAATTAGGTATGGATCTTTATACAAACATTATAGTATATGTTACAGTATATTTTTGTGATTCCAATATATTTACTTTAATTTCTATATAGGTACATATTAATTTTTAATTTCCATATTGCATTTATCATTCTTCAACACAAATATGCTCCTTGCAACAGTACCTACAGCAAATAAGTTATTTATTCTATATAAATTGATATACTTACAATTATATGAATATCCATATCAGTTGTAGGTGAGGTCAAGAACTACATAATATATTTAAATGAAAAATATCAAGCATTTCATATTACTGAATTGCTTCATTTGAATAATTTGATAAATAAACAACAGTGACTTTTGATATTATGAGTGAGACGTATTCGGAAGAAGGTCTCCATCAACAACGTTGATGCACTCGTAGCGTTGTTATAGTAGGGGAGCCCAGAGTGCTAAATTTGTAGTGTCTCCAGCGGTTAGAAGATCTATTGGATTGCAAAGATTAGATGCTAAATAATTAAAAAGCTCCTATGAAGTTAACCATTTTAGTGGTGGGGAGAGCGTGTATGAATTTTCAAAAATGTAAAAAAAAGTGATGAAAAAAAAATGTTCGAGCGCGTCAGATTTTGGAAGTGTAGATAGCCCACAAACTTGTGTCCACGGAGAAATATTAATCTGCCGGATTGCTCGTAACGAATAGCGATATAAGCAAAAAAAAAAAAAATGTATTTTCTCCAGCGTGTCAGTAATTATAGGGACTTATTATTTAAGCCGTCACAAGTGTCCTCTTACTTAATCTGATGATTTGGACGTGACTAAAAGTCCCTAATCAATTTTTGCAAATGCAAAAAAAAAATGTGACTTTGCAATACTCGCGCGTGTCAGATTTTCATACAGATGGTTCAACTCTATGAGTGAGACGTATTCGGAAGAAGGTCTCCATCAACAACGTTGATGCACTCGTAGCGTTGTTATAGTAGGGGAGCCCAGAGTGCTAAATTTGTAGTGTCTCCAGCGGTTAGAAGATCTATTGGATTGCAAAGATTAGATGCTAAATAATAAAAAAGCTCCTATGAAGTTAACCATTTTAGAGGTGGGGAGAGCGTCTATGAATTTTCAAAAATGTAAAAAAAAGTGATGAAAAACAAATGTTCGAGCGCGTCAGATTTTGGAAGTGTAGATAGCCCACAAACTTGTGTCCACGGAGAAATATTAATCTGCCGGATTGCTCGTAACGAATAGCGATATAAGCAAAAAAAAAATGTATTTTCTCCAGCGTGTCAGTAATTATAGGGACTTATTATTTAAGCCGTCACAAGTGTCCTCTTACTTAATCTGATGATTTGGACGTGACTAAAAGTCCCTAATCAATTTTTGCAAATGCAAAAAAAAATTGTGACTGCAATACTCGCGCGTGTCAGATTTTCATACAGATGGTTCAACTCGACAAACTAGTAGTACCCAGCCTTAATCTGACTATTTTGTGAAAGGATTTGTTAAATCTGACAATTTGAAAGAATTAAAAAAAAAGTTCATAGCACAGGTCATTGCTGTAATTTTCTGCAAATTCCGAACGCTCTAAATTTTGCTTATTACACTATTATTAAGCTTTTTTAAGCTCAAAAAGAAAGCTTGTCTATACTTATGAGTTTATTGAGCAAAAAAGCTCGATACAAGTTGGATAAAACACAATTTATTGAAATTTTAAACTGTCATAACTTTTGAATAAATCAACAGATTTTCACGCAGTTGACGGTAATTGATGTTTTTTGAGTTGTATAGAGCATATTGAGAATACTATGTGATCAGATTCAAAATTTCATACAAATTTTCAATAAAATTTTAGGTTTTTAATATTTATTTTTAATATTTCTGGCGTAAATTTTATTAACTTATTACTTGTTGCATCTTGTGCACAAAAAACACAGTGTTTTTTATCGTCACTGTCACTCATTGTCGTCACAAATAATCATAAATTCACTGTAATTTATTTATAAAATATTTGTTAAAATATAATAAACAAGATACGATGTTATACGTACATAAACACGAACGCACTGTTGTGATTAGCTGTCCAAGGCATCATGGCGGCCGAGAGTAGTGTATAGAAGTGCGAGAGAGAAAGACAATAAAAAAGAGTGAGAAAGAATGAGAGTCGTAGAGCGGGAAATACATAATGCATAGACAACACTTTATTTATTATTTTCGACGTTTCAGCTTGTCGAAATCGTCAGATTATAATATTTTTAAAATTTTTAAGTAATTTCCTTTGAAAAAAAAAATTGTGTGCGTGTAACCTTTACGCGCGATTGAAGTAAAACTTCTTTGACGTAGATCACTGAAATGATTAAATTTTAACTGAAAAAAAAAAAAAATATGACAGATACTTACGACCAATCGAAATTACTATTTTTAAATAGCGGAAACTACACAGACTATAGAATACTGAGCGTTACTTCCGTTAGAAAAATCTGAGTTACCCCCTAGTCGCGCCTAAAGAAGTTTTACTTCAAAAAAAAAGAACCGCGCTCGAACATTTCAAGGTTACGGTTTTTTTTTGCAACTTTGAAATTCTCTCGATCACTTCCGTCACGGTCAAATCGTCAGATTTTTATAATAATATCATTTTCTGTATATTATAAACCTAAATTGTTTTAATCTGACGCGCTCGAGCAGTTCTGAGGTTCGATTTTTTTTTACTAATCTGATCAATGGCTCAGAACATACGACACTATATTGAGGGCTCATACCTGCTGAAAGTACCTAACAAGGTACAAGGATTCTTCCTTACTATTAAACTGCCACGCTTGAACCAATCCCAAAATCCCCTCTTGGGCCCCCCTACTATTAGTGTTTCGGATTAGTGCATCACTTTGAAGAAACGTCACTGAGTTGTGTCGGTAAAGAGTTACACACTGCCCATAATTGATTGACACTTAAGAGTTCTAGTATAAGAAATCCACCCAGCTGTGTAGGACGGGATTTATATTTTTTGTTCGTTTTCAGTTCAAGCACAGCTGAAAGTGGAGCAGACATAACAAGTAGTGGTCAGTCAGAAGCAACTCTGATATCATCCACCGCTAATGGCCCTGGATTATTACACTCATTTTCTCTAGCTCCAGATCAGCAACAGGCTAATGAGTTGGTATTACTTCTTATTCGATACTAATCTGTTCATTTTATATAGTAATTAATTTAAATAGATATCTCAATTTTTTTTCATCCAGATTTGGAGATGCGGACACCTCAGAGATGGAAGGTGTGGCCGATACAATGCCCACAGTAAGCGAGTCTATGCCGCTATTAACTATGACAGCCAACGGATCGGCATTGCTCTCACCCACCTTACTCCAAGGTAATATTTAAAGAGCACTTTATTGTCAGTGGGAAACTACGAAACAACACTTTTCACTTTCATATTAGGTATTATAAATAATAATAACTCATTATATACGCGCGCAGTTCTCTACACGCGATCGCTGCGTAGTGTGCCCATATTACGGGTTTGCAATGAGGATAACTATTTTTTTTAAATATCTCTGTTAAGAAAATTAAAAACTAGTGCAATTGATTCGTGTGCATATTAGTAACAAACCACTTTCAGGTTGTGCGCTATTTCTGTTACACGTTGTATATGTTAAACATGAAAATACTGTATACATGCAGTAAATACCTACCTACTTACATAACATATACAGAGTTATTTTGTGATTTTATTGTAATTTTATTTCGAACGAAACGAGAATCGCGCCCCAGGTCTCGTCGAGAAGTCTTCTCGCGTGATGCTTTGGCCGCATGCGTGGCGATACTTCGTACGATACACGCAAGTGCGGCCCTAGCAAAGTTATCGCGATAAAGCATGTGGCATTTCTTTATTTGCGCGAACTATCGTGCAATAATCCAAGATGGCCGAAATCATTTCCAGACGTGTAAATTGCGTAGTATTATTTATCCTCTTTGCGTTTAACTATGGATAATCATTTTCTTTGCTTCTAAATTGTGTGCTAATAATTACGTAATGCATTTATTTAAAAAAATAACTCAGCCGTATCGTATACTTAGTCACCCGTACGCGTCGGAACTAATGGAGAACAACCTCCGAAATGAACAACGCAAGCCTGACCACGCAGCGCGATAGGTTAGCGCGCTAAAACCCTGACGTACCGCCTCCTGGCCGATAACGCACAAGCAACCCGAATATTCGCAACGATAGCCGATAACGGCTGGTCACATCTGCGCGTATCGTGTCCTAGCACGAAGCTACGTGACGATAGGCGCAGGTGCGGCCCCAGCATGAGTGTGTAGGGCGTATAAAGCAGGTGTGTGTGTGCAGGTGAGGAGGGCGGGGCGGGGTCTGTGTCGTCGTCGGTGGCGGCGGAGGGCGCGGCGGAGGCGGAGGGCGCCGTGAGCAGCTCGGGCGCGGGCAACGGCGCCGCGCCCGCCCCCGCCCCCGCGCCCGCGCCCGCCCCCGCGCCCCTGCCGCCCGCCGACGCCGCGCACGCGCTGGCCACGCTCGCCAGCGCCGCGCTCCACCACCAACACGAACAGGTACCTTACTGTTCGTAAAATTTAGCTTGATCGCTGCGACAGATGTCAAAGTCACATTCCTAGGGCTGGGACAATGTTGATAGATGAAAATATTTATCAAATCGATTCGATTTTTTATGAATTTTTTGGGAAGGTATATTTAATTTGATTTGAATAATTAGGTATTGATTATGATGTGGCATTTGTTTGGATAATTTCAACGCGCTGTAATTCGATTCTTTTCGAAAATAACGTGACATTTTTCTTAAAATTACATAAAATTCAAAAATGTCATGTTATTGTTACAAAAAAGCGAATTATAAGGAAATCAAACATGATGATTATTATATTAATATTTTTCTATGCTCACTCCAATTATCTAGTATCACTAAAAACTGCAATTGTGATTGCAAAATGTTGTATATAAAATTGTTCTATAAGTAATTAAATTTAAGCAAAATGGAACGATTTTTTAGATTGAGGCAACACATTTTACTGTGATTTTATGTAGTGTAGGTACACTAAATTAAATACCGGTTTATCTAAATATTATTTTCGATTTATTCGTCGTAGATTTTTTCTTTTAGTCGTAGATTTATTTATTTAGTCGTACATCGCGTACAACACTATTCTTGCAATCCTGTCAATAAAGTATGACGTTGTCGTAGGGAAAATTACTCGTTAGAAAATTTTAAACTTGTTCGTATCATCGACCACATTGTTGGACATGTGGTCGATGACAGCTGTCACAGCGATCAAGCTAAATTTTACGAACTATAGCGCTCGCCCAGTCGCTCACGGCTTCACTCCTCTTAACACGTTCGCGTGAGCAACCACATGCCCAAAATGTTCCATACTGGCGCAACTTTTTTTCCATACAAAATAAAGCAACGTGTGAAGACGTCGCGCCGTAACACATATGAGATTTCCAATGTCAGGCGGCGGTACAACAAAAATGCGATGTATTGCGGCGCAAAGGAGCTACAGTATACGAATTTACTGTTAAATTACACGTCGGGCGACGTTCTGCCGAAATACAAAGAAGTTGCGCCTTATCATAAGCATTTACTCACGACGTCGGGTGAAGTAGCTCACGTGAACGTGTTAATGTCGGTTATTATTTATAGCCTTCCTCGATAAATGGACTATTCAACACAAAAATATTTTTTCTATTCGAACCAGTAGTTCCTGAGATTAGCGCGTTCAAACAAACAAACTCTTCAGCTTTATAATATTAGTATAGATAGCAGTGGTCGGCAAAGTGGCTCTTTGGCTCCTTAAGTGGGGCTTTGGCACAAATATCCACGAAAGGCGCATTTTCTTTTAAAGAACTTGGTAAAAAAAAATTACATCACAAAAATTACATTCCGGTGTGATACAAAGGTACCACAAGCATACTTTTTGTAAAGTAGCCAAATTCCCGGCTCCCAATCTTTTTTTAAATTGTTGTAATGTTCATATTTGGCTCTTTGTCTAATAAGTTTGCCGACCACTACCCTATAGTGTCGCCGCCATTTTGTAACATTTCGCGCATGCGTCAATTACTTCCGGACTTCCCGTCACGAATTTCCGCGTGTAATAAAAATGCAAAATGTTTAAAAATTTGTACTAAAACTATTAATAAGAGTTTTTGTGACTATAATCGTTATAAAATAAGCTAACAGAATATAATATACATAGTACAGTTATATTTTCAAATAATAATAATCATCGTTTTCGTCATCGGAAGACAGTTGGGACCGACCTCCAGGAGGCCGGGTGACACACAAGGGGATACCACCACTACTCTTAACCGTTAATCAATTAATTTTTAGGGTTCAGTACCTCAGAAGGAAAAATCGAAACCCTTATAGGATCACTTTGTTGTCCGTCTGTCTGTCAAGACCCTTTATCTCGGGAACGAGTGGAGGTATCGAGTTGAAATTAAAACCTTATACTCAGGATTTTCAGGATGCTCAGGAAATCAAACTTCTTAGTTAACGCAAAAAGAAATGCGGACGTTTATGCCGCAAAAAAATACTTTCTACGGAACCCTCGGTGGGCGAGTCCGGTTCGCACCTGTTCGGTTTTTCAATCTACTTATTGATTGATTAAAAAAGTAATATCACTACATAGTATAAAACAAAGTCGCTATCCGCCGTCTGTCTGTCCCTATGTATGCTTAGATCTTTAAAACTACGCAACGGATTTTGATGCGGTTTTTTTTAATAGATAGAGTGATTCTTAAGGAAGGTTTATATGTATAACACGTGCATATTTACATAAGCATTGCACCCTTGCGAAGCCGGGGCGGGTCGCTTGTATATAATAATATTTTTCCACGCTTACACCAGTTACTCTGAAGTGGAGACCGCGTGTCGACAAATGTATTGTAGATCGCCCTGTAGCTATGATGTAGCTAAAAGTAATCACTTATAAACAAATATGTCTTTAAATTTCAGGCAGAGCCCGAGGAGCCCAAACAACAAAATGACGAAGATACGTGGTATACTGTTGGCATTGTAAAGGGGACTACATTTACAGTAAGTGGCAAAATAAATATTGGATCAATATTTTGGTTCATATAAAGTTGGATATTCAATATTGAGCTGTGTTGTCTAACATTTTAGGTACAAAATTACATATCAGATGCGAATGTGGATCTCTCAAATTTGTCTTTGGACAATCTGCCCGATTTGAGTAGCTTGGCGACGACGCCTCTAGAACACGGCACGGCGTATAAATTCAGAATCGCAGCTGTCAATTCGTGTGGTCGAGGAGAATTCAGCGAAGTAAGTTGTTTTATTTTGTCTCTTTATTCACAGACAAATAAAGAAGACAAGACGTCGTTAAAAAAGTAGCCGTCGGTTCCATTGATGTAATAACATACATGAGTCATTATTGACTACAACCATTTACTCAAATGAAACCTGTATGTTTATAATTTTTATAGGAATCCGCATTCAAGACATGTCTGCCAGGATTTCCCGGCGCTCCATCCGCCATCAAGATATCTAAATCTGTCGAAGGTGCCCACCTCTCGTGGGAGCCTCCGCAAGTTGCTGCTGAAGGCATCTTTGAATATTCTGTGTACCTCGCTGTGAGATCTAATTCGCAACCAAAGGTAAGGAACTTATTTACTAAAAAAAGAAATGTATTTCATCTTATTTACTTAGGGCAACATTTAAATTTTTTAGGGTACATAATTTTTTTACAAATCGAAATCATACACATGCTTATTTCATTTATTTCTTATCAAGCGTTGTGTCTTTAGAAATACACTCGGGCAAATCAAACTGCATATTTTTTGTCTTCTGTCGACTAATATTACAAATAGTATGTGAACGCGACAATGTTTACCGAGCAATTGAAGTAATGTATGTGCGAGTATGTGACATGATTTTTTCCTCAAGCTACGCAACGATGGAGCAAATTTGGTATAGTATTTTACGTAAGCGGTGCCGGAACAAGTGCCTAAATTCAAAGTTTCATGGTTTTATCTTCTATAATGACGAAAAAATGCTCATGTCGCTTTCCAAACTTTGTACCCTATTTCTCCCTTTTAGAGGCTGAATTTTGAAAATACCTGAAAGACGTTTGCTCGTTTATCGATAGGAGTACTGCTGTGTAATTTTTCTCAGCATAGTCGGCTTCATCTTTTCAAAGTCTGTCGTCATAAAAATAGTGTTAACAGCATTGTTGTGGACAGTGTAGAAAAGAGCTTATAGAGCTACCCATCCAAGGGTATTATTAAGGACATAGATAGTGTTTTTAAAAGGCGTCCTTGCAAACATTGTATTATTTTTAATGTTGCAACATGTTTTATTTGTAATAAAGAACATTGTAACCACTTTTGTTTAAACCATAGATTGATTATTACTGACGTTTATAGATTGGCAATGAATTGACTATGGTGAGCTCAGAAAAATACACCGATGCTCATGTGTGCATGAAAAATAGTACTGCAGTCTGACAGTTGCTGTCTTTTGTACTTGACTGACAGGCCTCCTTAGGCCCCCTGCGTGTACGTGAAATGGTCCCGTCTATCTATCTCGCTCTAATATACGCGTTAGTATGCTTCTTTTACATTGCCGATCTACAGTTTCGTATATCTATGGTTTAAACCATTACATAAAACTGGGCGACGATTTGTCCTGTTTATTTTTATGTTTGGATAAAAGCTCTAAACATTAAAAGTTAACAATAGTGTTCTAGTGACAGTTTAAGATAGCCAGTCCCGAGTGAATCTCGCTTCCATCTTTAGCCTTGTCTTCGTTTACCATTTTAAGAGTTATCAAGATAAAGGGAGATTATTTGTCTGCGTTTCAGGAAGCGTCCAAGTCTCAACTGGCGTTCGTCCGCGTTTACTGCGGCAAGGCTAACACCTGCGTAGTGCCTCAGTCTTCTCTCAGCGCTGCTCACGTCGATTCCTCCACCAAACCCGCCATCATATTCCGTATAGCGGCACGCAACGAGAAGGGATACGGCCCGGCAACGCAAGTTAGGTGGTTGCAAGGTATGTGGTTTGATTATTAGCCTTCTGTTCCATTTCGTAGCAAGCTCCGAACCGGGTAGACATGGGTAACTCAACAAAAAAACTGCCAGCCTCAGATCAGCTCACGGTTCACATAAGTGACCCGGAGCTGTGATCCGGTTCACAGATCAGCTCACTCAGTAGGTATCTGAATCTAAATGCTCATGTCACGCGCCGACCCAAACGAACTGGAGCTGTGCGAGCCGTGCGTGACGCATAACTTTTATCTATGCGTGGTTTGTTCGACTGACTCTGAGAGTGGGAGTTTCTCCCGAGTTCTTTGTGTAAAAACACGTGTTGAGAGACTCCATTTTTAACCTCAATCAACCGTACAATTTTTTAGTTTACTTAGTTACATTTTCACTTGATATTGGCAAAATGCGTACGCTTAATGCGTCGCGACGCCATTAATTAAGAATAGTAGTAGTAGACTCTGAGAGTGAACCTCTGAGTGAGTGAGTCTGTGTGAGCCGTTTGTTTTTGACGTTGAGCTGCAGGTCAACGGTTTAAGTCTATGTGATCTGAATATTTGAACCGGTTCAGAGGTGAGTTACTCACGTCTAGAACTGGGCAACAATAGTTATTTGTTCAACAAGTGAGCAAAGATATTTTTTGCTGCGAGTGCCGATATTAAATCACGAACTAGCGAAGTAGTCTAGAATAGACTACTGAGCGTAGTAAGTGATTTAAAGGCACGAGACAAAAAATTTGCTCTCGTGCGAATCCTACAACTTTTCACCTCTCCAGCGAAAAAGGTGTTTTAGGTGAAAAAATAAGACAATACTTTTATATATGTTAAATATCTTTAAATTAATTATAAAAATTAAAAGTAACATTACTACAAATACGTAGATGGAATGTTACAGTCTTGTTCGGAGCTCGCAGCAAAAAGCGTTTTTGATTCGAGATTTTACGAAGCAAAAGAGGTCTTTTGGTGCTGGAGAGGTGAAAAAATCATTTTCATCCCACCACCTCGGAAAGTGTAATTTTGCGCTTCGAAATCTGGCTGGAAAATTCTATTTTATTCGCTTGAGTGGCAAAGTAGATTTGAATTTAGAACATCACATATAATGAGTACTCAATATAATTGTAAATTCAAAACGTCATTAAACCTATTTAATGTAACCTCTATGGTGCCAAATTTATGATTAGAACTTTTTAAATTGTGAAAAAAATCTTTTTCATTTTGTCATTTCCTCGCTGAGGTGGGATGAAAAGTTACGTATTGCACTCGAGTGGAAAGATTTTTCACCTTGTGCTCGTTTGTTTCCCTCGCTGACGCTCAGGATTCTAATTTAGAATCACTCGCTGCGCTCGTGATTCAACTTTAGAATCCTTCGCTTGCTCGGTCATCCAAATCGAGCACGCGGTTAAAAAGGAACTTTCCACTCTTGTATAATAAATAACTATTTCTCTAGATAGAGTGACCGACGACATTCAATCATTACAGCAGAGAGACTCCCACTGTTGGACATATGCCTACGACATTGTCTGCTCTTATTGGCTCTAAACGGTTGCCAGTCAATCAGATACGTCAATGCCACGCCATTATCTCCTACAAGTGGTACACCAGTAACTTTGTCGATGTACAATCGACAAAGTTACACGACAGCAGATCAGGCTACACAAAACTGAATTTTCTTAAATTTTATCAACCTTATTATTAGTCTATTTTCCATCCATAGAATAAAAAATTCTAATAAAAAAATTAATGTTGTCAATTACACAAGCGAGACGTAGTTTCATCACCGGTCTCAGTGTGTTCATCGCAGAGTTCATCTACACTGTTTTATTTGTTCTGATTTTGAGGGTGTCTTTCTAGATATAAAGTCGACGGGGGTGAAGAGACCGGGCGAAGGACGGCTACCGGGCGCGTCGCCGTCCAAGCAACCGAAGCAGGTGCTTCACTAAGTGTTGAGCTCCGATGCGTTAGCTGTAGGCTACTCTAGTTATGTACAGTCGAATAAGTGAACAATGACTCCTCCATGGTTAGTACATTATTATTACCTACATTATTTTCAAATGAAATCTCAAACTGTCACCCTGATCTGTTCATTTAGGTGCTTAAAAAAAGGTAAACATTTCAATAACAGGTTCTTTCTTAGGGCCATTTTTGTCGTCCGTGTTCTTTTCTAAAAATAAACTGTCACCTAATTTGTCAGAGATTGACAACGCAAGGTAACAAAATATGACGCGACTAAAGTAAAAGTATCATCAATATTATTTCAAATTCTTTGTACTGTAAGGATATCAAAAATAATTTAATTCAGACACTCGGCAATGCCCATCGAGCAGATAACCAATAGAGTGGTAATACGCGCGCTCAGTCTCCGAAACAGGTTTGCGTTTTTGCGCTGACGTTAAACTGTCAATCTTACCTAAAAGAGTATATTACTAGTGTTGCAACATACTGCAATAAGATAAATCTAAACGTGTATCGATATTTGCAGTTCAATAACACGCTATCCCTTTGAAATAGATTTATTTTATCGTTGTAAGTAACATTTCTTTGTAAAAAATATTATGAACGCTGTTTGAAACTTTATTCGCGTTTTTATGTAACTAATTCACTATTCTGCACTTTCACTTGTATTTTATCACTTTTAACTGATTTTTATATCTATAACTTTCTGTATTATTTTGTACTATAACGCGCTATTATTTTATAATTTTATATTTACTTAATTAACTGACAATGTCAAATTTTGCTAGTATGACGCGTAGTTTCAATTGTTTGGCGGAATTATTTTAAAACAAAATAAGTGACATTTCTCCTCTATTGGTTATGTGCTCGATGGCAATGCCATATCTAATAATTGCAAAATTGTGAGCAATATATCCTAAAAGAAGAAATATTAATCTAGTAAATAATCAGATTTTAGACAACATACAGAATCATAAAATAAAGTTTAGAAAGAGTAATCAAACCAGCTATTCTTATTATTCTTAAATACTTAGATTGCATTTTACTTATAAAATAATATGACTGTATAAATTTACCCTAGAATTATTAAATATGGATACCTTTTTTAACAAAAAATATATGTATGTGGCAGTTGAACAATACATTATGCCTTAGGTTTAGAGCCCCTGCATCTGTCACTTATGACAACTCTGGTATGTTTACATTTTTTTATGCACCTTAATGATCAGAATATAAATTTACAATAATACAGTGTTGGTTGTCTAATATCGTTCCAATTTGTAAGTGTTGACTGATAAGAAGTGTAAGCGGATAGACTGAATGATATGGGAAGCTTGAACTTGTATAAAATTTTTGACATAATAAATGTGGTAGACATATTCACATTTTATTTTTCATAAGACCTATAAACTGTTATAATAATACGCGCGTAATGTTAAGTGTTTACTTGTCGTAGGTAAAGAATATGAAGAGGGTTATTAAGAATTATTTTTTATGCACAATTCGTGTTATTTTTATAAGAAAGGTATTCCGTAACAAAAAGAAATGACGAAATTGCATTTGGCTTTTAATACTTAATTACATATTATTGAGTACACTATACACTTGTTTCATTGCTATAAAATGCTATCTATTCAAACTCCGGTAGGCATTCCAAAAGAAAATAATATTACAAATTATTATTTATTTATACCTTTCGTTTTATAGAAATCTTCCTATATTCAAGATATTTCGCGATTTATCATGATATTAAAGCAGTATCACTAAATTTATTATTTGGACAAGTTTTAATTTTTTTATTGTGATGATATAAGTTCCCCAAACACTTGTAGACAGTGTTGGCATCGTGGGTTACTGAAAAGAAATATTATTGATTAGTTTATTAGCAAATACTTTTACATCTGATAAACGTGTTTAATTACTGACCCCTCAGTCACAATTATCCTTCAAATTATACATATCTATTGTGCAAGATAGTTAGCCAGTACATTTCAATACCAGTGCCAAGGTCATTTATTTATTTGGTATACCAACGTTTGTTACAACAATACAAACTCTTATGGCTAGTTAATTAGATGAAAACTAATTGCACAATCAATTATAGGTATACACCGCATGCAATGAGTTACAGTTACTGAGAATGCTTAGGAATGATGTCAGGTGTTAAAATATAGAAACTAGTTTAATATAATTTTCAAGTTGATACTGAAACTTGTTTATGTAATAGGTAAGAATTTCTTGAAATGTAATTGAAGGGACAGTGATTTATCTGCTTATAATAAGGTATTTACCAATGAAGTCGTTCCGAATAGCTTGTACCATCCAATAACGATATTTGAGAGATTTAAATCATCGAGCATAATCTGTGCTACGCCCATGAACACTTTTTTGCCCTCGATACGGCCATAGTCTCCCCAAACTGTCACCTGAAACAAAAAAAAAGTCTTATTAAGTGGATGTTCGGATGAGATGCTTTTATTTAAAAGATTACCAAACTAAAACTGTTATCCATCTAATGTAGGTATAAATAATATCTGTCACATATATAAATCATTCGCAGTGGTAAATTACGTATCTAAGTCTGTGAAATGCGTATTACAAAATTTACATAATGTTGTGAACATCCAAACAAAATGGTGTACAATAAATGTATATAGAGATAAGAATACCTAAATCGATCAAAATTTCCAGGCTTATGTCATTGTAATAAAGTTATTGAGGAAAATTTATAGTTTGTGGCAGCCTTATATGCAGATATTTGAAACTCTTGTGTGAGTAATCACACACACAAATTCTCTTCTAGCCCAGCAAAAGCGAACTACTCACTCGTTACTCACAGTTCGTCAACTTGTTCCTAGTTTTCAGCTCTACTCGTTTTATTAATGTTACTGCTCCACCTACGTTAATGTTAATGCCAACTACGCGTTACGTACCGCATTAAAAGTGCGATTTGGCTACACTCTTTTTTTATAAAAATGTCCGGTAAATGACTATTGCACCTGATGGTAAGCAGAAATGTACTCCAAATGCGACAGCTAGTGCGAGAGATAAACCGTTGCGGTAGCCACCCTTCACTTGCCTATTTGCAAGGTGCTTCTTCTCGCCTCTTTTGAATGACCCAGGATTGTAGGATGGAGGGAACACATGTGCTGCCAGTGAATCGCATTTCTTGACAAAGAAACGAGTTGCTAAATTTCTTGTTCGCATTGGAATGGTAGCCAGTTTGTCGGTGACAACGTAGACCAGCACGCGTAGTCCTTAAAAGGAAGGGTGATGGTGGGATTAAGCAAAAAAAGCTCCTCAGAGTACTCGCCGTGGTACAGACGGTAGAATTCGCTCAATGACGCTAGATTGCGACGCAATTGGAGAGGCTCAAGATCAAGTCACCTCTTCGTTGCCGATGACGCGTGTCGCGCGACGCTGAAACCTATCCAAAGCATCGAGTAAGTACTTGGCAGAGCAATCCCACAGGTGCGAGCAATACTCCTCGCAGCACCGTACTTGCGTCTTGTATAGCAAGCAGAGTTGATCAGGCGTGAAAAAATGCCGCACCTTGTTCAGGACTCCGAGTTTCCGTGAAGCTGTTTTTATCGCGCTTTCGATGTTATCCTTCGGATTTAAGTAGCTGCGAACCATCATTCCAAGCAAGGTGATACTGCTATGTAGCGTTAGTGTTGTGCCCTGAAGAGAGGGAAGGGAAAGGAATGGCGATGTTTTAGCCGTAAACGCGCACACCTGAGTTTTCTTGGCATTGAACTCAACCAAATTTGCTGTGCCCCATTTAAAAACAAGGCAGCTTACTGTCACTTACAGCACAACACCGCCACAAACTAAACTACGCTCTAAAATCCTTTGATGTATCAAAAAACTGACACCCGAGCTATCGCTTAACGTCTAATTCCATTAATAACGCCGTTACTAAATTACGACGATAAAATGTTGGCGACATCTAAGTGACGCCTATAATAATGTGTAATGTAAGGCGTTACGGCGCAGGTGGAGCATAAAAAAAACCGAAGGCAAACACTTACTTGCAACACGCATCCTTTGAAGTTTTCTCTAAAAGTTAGCGTCTGCTGGTACAGGGGGTCGAGGGTGCGTCGCGCCGTACTTGTCTTCGCCTTGGCGACGCAACGCTTGCCGCTCACTACGTACACTTTTACGTATGGCGCTGGTAATGTGCGGCTGCCTTGCCTCGCTTGCAAGCCTCTTGCGCGGATTACCTCCACCTGGGAAAGGATCGGTGTCGATAAATGCAACAATACGATGTTGAGGGAACTTTCATTAAAATATAGACTTTATAAAACGTTACTAAAAGGAAAAAGTCCATCAGTGATAGTGATAATTTTGTACTGTCCTGTCCATACGTCTTTTTTTAATTCGTTACGTTACGTTTTCTTATTTTGTATAAAAGTGGTCTGTATGATATAAAAAGAGCGAATATAAAAATGACTAAACTCTGATAAAAGATTATCTCTTTGTGAACCTAATTAAAAATCTGCCGGTGTTGCTTCTTTCCCTTTTTTAATGGTTCAGCGCCATCTAGTTTCACAATTATCGTTCAACTCTTAAGGATCGACGTACACATTATTTGTACGAATCTTTCGGACAATTATTAACCTTTGAGGATTTTGTGAGTAGGTAAGTATGAAGAAATAAATTAAACATTAGATAGTGTCTCGTTCCGGCCGCGGGTTTGAGTATTATTTGCCTGAAATCTTTCTGAAAATGAAGATAATTACACTGGAAACTGCAAATAAGTGAAAGATGCTCGGTGTTCATTTCTTGTCATACCACATATATTTTAATCCGTAATTAATTTTAATATACCAAATAAAAGGAACCGTACCTCGAGGAATCCTTTCTGATAGCACATAGAGAGTTGCACGTCGCCCAATGTTGGCGCTCCCAAAAGCTGCCTACCGACGAGTTGGCCCGGACCTAACCCGTCGATGAAGTCCGATAGGCCGCCGCCTTCGGACGACCCGGAGCCTCGCATCCCGGGAGACCATCTGTCAATGTCGGACCAATAATATCGCAGCAAGTCAATTTTAAGTTGGTTGATGAACGTATAAAATTATGCGGCTCTCGTGGCTCGTTGCATCGCTTGAAACTGTTTATTCATTTGAAATGCTATAACCAGTTTGCCACAACGTGACACTCCATTAAAGTCTCCATTGCAGTCTTAATAATCAAACTAAAACCAATCAAGTAATATCGTCAGTTAGGTCTTGTTTAAATATCGTCACCGCTGTTCCATCTTCGTTCCATATATAGTTACTAGCCCAAAGACTTTCATGTCTTGATAAGACAGGATAAGATTATCTTTATTTGTTAAACAGTAGTTACTCCGCTTCAATGGAGTGTCACCTTTCACCGCAGTTTCTTTCTAGGTCGATCAGCCCATTCATGCTATTAAATAATAAGGACTTTAACATTGAGAAACACAAGAATTAATGTGCATTTTTGTTAATATTCAAACTCTTTAAAATGAGCTCTGATGTCAACACCCAAATCTTGTTATTGGATTTTCCCTTTAGATGTATAGGTACTGTATATAAGCATTTTTCCCAAATTTCTGTTACACACAATTTATTAATGCATGCGTAACGGGTATATAAAGCATCGGGGCACAGTCAAGTTAGGCAAATACTACGTGTACGGAGGAGATTATTACGCATCTAAAATATCGACATAATCATTAGAAATAATTGACATTTGGTATGTTACGCATTGGGCTCTTTACTTCCAATATAAATATATTTTACTGTATAATTCTGAACTTCAAATTCGATTACAATCATCATAGAAATATTTTCTCCAATGCGTAACAGGTAACAGTGAAACAATAGAATTGGTGTGAGATAATTTCTAAGGTCTATAGGTAGTAAACTGAAAGTAATGAATTCACCAGACATTGCCTTCGCAACTACTATAGGAGAATACAGAATAAATTAGGTATAAAAAATTACAACAATGACAACATTGATACAATAGTGAAGAAGAGGGCGGTAGTCTTTCGGATGCATCGAGTGATAAGTTAGGTAAATACGTGGAAATTAGGTACTAAAATAGAAAATTTAAAGATATCTAGTAGAATAAATTTTATAGGTGCTAAAGAATCGCTAAATAATGATTTAGTACTAGTTTTAACAATGGCGAAGTTATAATATAAAATGCCTTTAAAATAGTTGAATATAAACATTCCTATATTTTGAGAAAGGATTGTAACTATTGTAGAGTACCCATAAAGTTGGAATCTAGATGGAATTACTGTGTAAAGAAGAATTTACCGTATGCTTCGTATATCTAGACTTAGTATGTACATCCATAACAATTTTCGTTTATAAAATGTTTGCATCCCTTAGATAATTTAAATAGCTATACATAATACAATATTTCTAATGCCTTGTAATACCGACGTTACTGTTATAGTTATACAATTGTATCTTCCCGTAAATTCAAATTATTTCTTCTACGAATAATGAAAAATAAATGGTGTGAATTTCCAGTAAAACATGCATGGGTGTTGTGGGAGGTGTGTGTACATACGCCGATAAGACAAAATGTTCTTACTCAATAAACGAGTTAAAATAATAAAGTGCAAACAATTTAGGCAGTCAGGCAACATTTATTGTCCAATCACACTCGTGCATCATACTGTGAAGCGCATCCCAGCGAAGTTTCCCGCCTCTGCTTCGCTTCACTGAAAAACGGATCCGTACAAACCACCGACATCTTCTAACATCGAAAAATATAGCGGTCTGAAGAAAACGAGAGAGTGCGTTGCCTATGCGAGAGAAGACTCGTGCGTGCTCAACAGAAAATATAATGAAGTTAAAAACACCAATTAAAAACCGGCATCATGCGTTTACAAGACGAGAGGCACATAGAAAGGGGCAGAGTAGAAGACGCGAGCAACATCGATGCACACATACAAAAGTTGGAGTCTCGGCGCGGCGCGGGCGGACGAGCGACTTACGAGGATCCTTCCGAGCTAGATATGGAGACGAGGCTGTCAGCGCACACCTCGTGCGAGCGCTGGAACGTGGTGGTGGATGGGCCCGAGCGTTTGCGCCGCGCGCCGCCGCCATCCGCGCGGCCCACGCGCGCTGTCGCAACCGAACAGTCAGAACCCGCGTCGTTAGCGATACCTCACCTACTTCACGCCGAACCTCATACATCTATAGCTATTAGCATTAAGATTACAGTTTCGTCGTTAGTATTTTAGCACTTTTCTTCTCTCGTAACTTTGTGTGATGAGTTTACGTTTGATTAGAGAGAAACCTTTCTTTTTTATATCTTACGCAGGGACTTAATTAGTTTCTTATTATGCTTTGTTTTGTAACTCTCTCGTTGTAAGCACAGTAAAGTTCAGTAACCAGGAAAAGCACTAAATGACTAATTCACAAAAGCAACATCGCACATCTAAATTGTTGTTTTCGAGCATGCTGTGTATCGTATGTACACAACTTATGGCACGTAAATGATGCCACATATTTGAAGTTAAACAAATCGCGCCGCGAGAGCTACCGCCGCTCGAGGTGGCCCACTATTGTGTCAATGTCGCCGCTACGAGCGCAGCGAACCTGTCATCGTCGTTCTCACTGGATGCAGATGAGGCTCGCGACACCCCGGAGACCGTCCCGCGCATTTCTCCGGGCACCACTTCTTCGCTGCGTTGTACCGTAAACGAATTTTTGCCACGTTTACCGAAACCTAACCTCCGTTTTCGTCCTGTCGATCATGTTATTAAATACACTTAATTTCTTTTTCTCTATAAAAATATTCGCCTTTCCGCATACATATATTAAGCTCTTAAGAAATAGTGATATGATGCGAAAAGGCTCACGAGTTGCGTGTTAGGGTGTGCTGACATATTTGTGAATTAGCCTGTAGTAAGGATCACCTGTGGCCGAAAGTTGCGAAGTCGAATTGCTCTTCTTGCCCATACCAGGACCAAAGTAGTCACGAGGTTCCGCTTTTAGCAAAACGTCGTCACTGACCGGTTCCAGCTCGCCAGTTCCACTGAGAGCAGTGTCGCTGAGACTGCCGTCTTTATAAAACAGAAATACACAAATCAGGAAAAATATAAAACTGTAATATGATTTATCTAAAATTTTAATTACCTGCTTTTTCATCGGGAGGAACATCTGCATTGCTGAGGCTCCTCGTGAATTGCCCGCGTCGCGATTCTCTTCTTTCCAAAGGCTGAGGCTGATTGTTGCCTCGTCCATTGTCGCGACCGCCGTAGTCATTGCTGCGTTTCGATTGGCGTCGCGTTCCAGATTTTCCCCGTTGTTTTTTTGCCGCAGTCAATTGATTTTTATTTTGGTCAGATTTCGACAGGTTCTTGCAGTTGCGTGGTGTCGTCGATTTGATTTCAGTGCCAGTGGTAGTTTCCGATTTAGGCGATTCAGTCGTCGTATGAGTGTTGTGATGGATATCATCAAGTGGCAGGTGTGATGCGACAGGAGTGGTGAGCACGCGACGGGGCGAGCCGAGGTTCGTGGGAGAGAGAGCAATAAACATAGTGTTAGCTATTTTACACAATTCGTGATCTAAATGATTAATAGATGCAATAGAATGAGATCGAGTGCGAGCTTTCTTAATAATAGATGGTAAAGGTTTCACTATAGTAAAATCTAAACTAGATAGAGGAAATAAAGAATTTGGTGAACAATACTCTTGAAATGTTGGGATTTCATTTATGCTAACATTATTACTCTGTTTTCTAAGAGTGTTATCATTATCTCCGATATTTAAACTTTTTATTTTTAACATCTCTAAATCTATCGTTGGTTTAGAAGTAATTGACATTTTTTTAAAAACATTTACACACTCTTCAGGAGTTGTTCGTGTATCTGGTGAAGATTTTGACAGTACTAAGGAATCGGAATGTCGTCTTCGTATCGCTTTCTCCTTTAACTTAAAAACATTGTTGGTGTCAATATATTTCGTTGTTTTGAAATCAGCTTTATTCGTCGTAGTGCTTGAGGATAAGTCTAGAGATTGTGATTGAAGCTTGTGAATAGGATCATAAGAAGTTTTAAGGTCTAATGATAGAAAATGCTTTCTGGATTTATTAGGCTTGATTGCTAAAGTAGAACGCTTTTTATGTATTGGGTCAGAAATATTAAAATCGTTGTTACATTCACAGTTTTCTATAACATTTTCTTTGCTATTTGTTTTATCGATGCTTACAAGAATTGTTGTTTCTGCCTCACTACCATCGCTGTCATATCCATGGTACTGCTTATTACAAGATGGTTGTGATTCCAATGCAATGTCATTGCATGCGCTTGATACATTTTTCGTAAAATTTTCGTTAATCTTTTTGTCAATACTTGTTGAAGGAATGTTAGGAAGAGATCTTACATGTACATTTTGTAAATATTCAATATTGGGTAACTTACGTCTTTTCATTCCTTTAGCATTTTCCTTTTCAAAATGACTATAGTCTAGAGACATAGGTCGCTCCAAATGCCGAAACAGTTCTTGTCTAGGTTGCATTTTTCTTCTGTGATGAATTTGGGGTTTTACATAGTGGGGATGCTCGAAACTATTCATTGGTTTAGGCCGTTTTTGATTGTTCAAGTTTGTTAGGTTTGAATTGTGTACGTGTTTTAGCGTGAGAGGTAAAGCGACTTGAAACACGTAATCATTTTTATTTTCAGTAATTTTATATGTATTAATATGTAAAGGCTGTACAGGGTATTCGGGACAACTGTGGCTTCTTTCGTAAGCGTGATGATGAGAGCATTCTTTTGGGCAAGAGCCGGCAGAACGGCTTCTGGCAAGTAAGCGACGAAGACGGCGAGTTGGACGCGCGCGGTGTGTCGCCTGCATAGGTGCTAGAATATTCTCGATTCGAGATTTGATACGCCGACGCACCGCGCGTTCCGCTATCGCTGGGACATACACATACGGTAGTACACGACCAGGGTGTCGATCGCAACGATGATTAGGTATTGGGATAGCGCTATCGCAAGAGGAAGATGTACTATATGGGGGGAGATTTATTTTCCGGCTGTAAAGTCACGTCAAAAAATATTGAATATTATGCTATAGGGTAGAAACCTGTATGCTTGGGTTCAAGTTGACCTAAACGTGCTATTATTACTTAATCTTACCTGAGCATACGGGTTGGTCGCGGTCTCTCGGATTGTGTACTAAATGCACTTGAAGTAACAGACGCAACGGACTCGAGGTCTGAGTCAGCGGCAGTAGCGTCGGGCGACAGCCTTCGCCTCGGCGCCCATCCGGTTCCTCCTCGAGCTGCTAACTCTGAGTCCGATAATCCCGCGTAATGGCGCTCCCAACCTATTTTTAAATGTTACACAATTAAACAAAGGTCATTGTAGTTTCATACACCCAATACTAAGTGCATTTATGTTGTGACATCTAAATGATATTAGGTCTGTTTATGTAAAGGATTATTCGGGGAGTCGGATTTCATGACATTGTGGTTAGTGCATCAATTTATTGCTGCAGCCATTGATATTTGTATAATAAATTACAGAATTTTCTAAAAATGTTCAAGAACCGTATGATACGGGGCATTGGGCAGGGTATGCGTGTATTGACCTTGTGGCGTGCTGCGGTAGGTTAGTGTGGCGCCAATGTGATGCGGGGCGATCCACTTACGTTCCTCGAGGTCCGCTGATACTTGCGCCCGCACCGCCCTCTGGGTATTCTACACAGATGAAATTCAAAATTTTATTACAAAATTACAACGTCTATCAACATGCACATTTATATTTATGTATTAGTGTCTACCTGGTGTGGTATTTGCGGAAGTTGTCGTTTCTTCGGACTCGTAGTAGGCGTCGCCGTTGCTGATCGTGATTGAAACCGCGGAGCGTAGGCGTGGGTTGGCAATCTTGACGCGTCTCCTCTTTCCTCGCCTACTGAAATATTACCATTTTTGCTGTCCCCTCTAACTGAGAGATGATCTTGTGAATCCGAATGAAACTCATCTCACAATATGAATTATGGTTAAAATTAAGATCAACTTTATTTTGAAGAGGTAACTGGAAGAGCATACGAAGATATTTTAGGGAAAACTAGAATTCAAACAACATGCATACCTCAGAAATTCATGAGATGGTTTATTATAGGGCTGCAGCATCCATAAAAAATGGGTGTATTATATGGATGCTGCACCATACGTTAGTAAGTGAAGGCGTGCAAATATCAGGTAGAAGGATAAGGTCGGAAGACGCGTGAAAATAAAGATAAAGTGGAACAGAGCGAGGAAGTTAAAACAGTTGCAGTAAAGTGGTGATGAGCGGACGCAACGAGAGAACGTGCGTTTCTCGATGACAGTGTTCCGTGCGGGGTCGGATCCCGCTGTGGTTCGACGTCCACAGACCAATCGGATACGGTTAGACATCGCAAGAAATTGTTTCCCGATCAGATTGGTTGGTAGAGTCGATTTGGCGCCGAGTGCGGCACCTGTGTAACGCCATGTGTCTCTGTCGGCGGGCGGAGATAAAGAACGCCGCGGCGATTTGCTTCGAGCTCGCTGCGGTCGAGCAACTCCGGCTGCAGACTGCGAGCGCGCTACACTGTAACCTCCACTCTGCACACAAAGAAATACAAAAATGACGTAAAGTACTGAAATTACGCTAGCTTATTCTACATAATTTAGGCCGAATTCAAGTTAGATGAAGGATTTGTCTTAGATGCGTGCATGGGCCCGAGTATCTCGTCTAGTCTGAATTGACCTTTAGGTATTATACAATCAATCTGACCATCGATTTTTGTTAACGATATACCCAGAATATAGGTCACTAGACAAATACGACAGTGTTTTTATTTTTTTGATATCTTAAAAAGTGACCGAGATATAAGCGTTCAAAGTTGCCGCGCCGTCCGGATTTTTAAAACGAGTCGCGGAAAGTTGATGACGTCACACATCGACAGAACGGGCAGTGGTACTCGCGGCCGCGTACTTCTTTAGCTCTGTGCAACTGGTGCGCGCGCTTGTCTTTAATTTTATGTGGCTCTCAGGTGTGAATCAACATTATGCCATATAATAATATTGTGTAGTACCTATGTGTACAAATTCAACCATTAAAACGCCTAAAAAACTATTTTTTCAAGTGCCATTGGATGCCAAAAGGCGTAAAATGTGGATGAATGTTATGAAACGGGCAGATCCAATTGACCCTAAGACCGTTGGATTTTTTGTGAAGACCATTTAGATCTAAGTAAGATAATATGTAATTAGATATTCTAAGCTTTGGGGTACCTATTACCTGCTAGGAAATACCCTATAACTAAGTTGTATTATGAGGTTTTTGGTGCAATATCTTCATTTTGTCACTCTTTATACTACATAGGTATAAAGAGTATCTTTATACTACTACCTATGTATGATTAAGTAAGTTGACTTTTCTTGACGGTAAAATGAAGGTAGGAAAATAGGTACCCAAGTTTATAAATAAACTTCACCTACTTGGTGTTGCGTTAGTTTCTTTATCGCGCCACAGCAGCAGGGCGACGCGACGAATAGTGTACAAACATCACACTAAATATTACAATATGGACTATTCAATGTATTTCTTGTCCAGATGCTTACTTTCCATATAAATATTTATAGTTCCATGATTGTACCTATTTAAAAACCGACTTGCAGACCAAAAGCCCGTATTATGGCATGTATGTAGGGGAAGTACGTACAAAATGACATACATGGACAAAATGACACAGTGCGTTTTTTTCAAAACTGGTGGACAGGAACAAGGTGTTTGATAGCGTATAACGTAACGTCGGCTATTATTTCCAACCTGCCAAATTCTCCACTCTCTTGGCTCAGTTGCGCCGGAGTCGCCAGCACAAACGTGTTTTCATCAAGTCAAAACTTTTTTTTCTCCTGAACTTCTTCGGGTTTTGGGTAAGTTTTATGTTATTTTCTTTCAATATTGTAACTTTAAGTAATGCGTTGTATCCTTAAGTTGCGATGTAGGTAAAAAAAAATATTTGATAATAGTGTTTACAGTTAGTTTTGAACTCTGGATTCATCTTACATATAGTTGGACAAAATGACATACTTGATCTCCGGACAAAACGACATATGTATGTCATTTTGTCCGTATTGGTTTAAGAAGTTATTCATTTTTGTTAACAGGTAATATGCCGCGGAAGTACCAAAGAAAATCTCAGCATCAAACCTGGAGTCATGATTCAATGCAATAAGCAATTTAATCAATCCAAGAAAACACGATGGGATGGCTGTTGGCATCAAAAACTTTCGGTGTGCCTTAGGCTACACTTAGGAGACATGCATTAGAAAAAAACAAAACTTTACCTCCTAACACCAAAGGTCTAGGTAGATATTGACTATTCAGACGTAGAAGATTTTCCGGTTGATACCCAAGATGACGGCGATGATGACTGCGCTTGCATTTATTGTAATGATGTTTTTTCGCGTACAAAAAGTGGAGAGGACTGGTTAAATGCATGAAATGTGGTCTCATGCATCATGTGCTGATGTTCCTTGGAAGATCAAAAAAATATTTGGGAACTTTGAGCTTGACTTTTTTCCAATGAGCTTGACTTTTTTTAGTAAGTATGTCATTTTGTCCTTATTTAATATGTCGTTTTACCCGTACCATATGGACAAAATGGATTTTCTACTTTTTGTTGATTGAGCTCTAGATCTCCTTTATTATGGGTCCTATTCATTTTCAAGTTTGAATTACTGTAAGACAAATGATCAAAGATGATTATTAAAATAAAAGACTGATTGTAATGACTTTAATTTAAAATATATAATGTTTAAAAAAAATACTATGTCATTTTGTACGTACTTCCCCTACCCTTCTCACAGATTTTAGTATGAAAAATACCTAAAATCCTAAAAATCCGAGATGAGTTCATGACCAATAAATTACTTACCTACCTATGTATGTACCTACCTACTTCCTTTTACTATAAAATACGACTTACAAGGTTTATTTTAAAAAATTTTGGTCACCCATCCGAGTACCGACCGCGCACTTGGTTGCTTAACTTTCGTGATCGACGGTTCAAAAGTTGATAGAAACCTTATATTTTGATGTCATACACGCTTATTAAATTTGGTTGCAATAAGTTAAAGCATGCTCGAGTTATCGTGCTAACGCACAGACATACTAGTACGAGAGCCCACGACCAAAATTTTTGTCTCATAGCAATACGGCCAAAACCGCATCAAATCGATAGATACGATTATCGTGAACTCGAAAATACCAATATCAGACATTTTCCGCGTAGCGTTTGATCTGACCGAATTTTCAAAATTGTCAAAGAATTTTACCGAACTGCATCATAGCAGTATGTCTGATTTGCAGACTGTAGTTGAATGATAGTTCTGAGATACCGGAAACATATTTTTCAGACGTTAGTGGTGTAGCACAAACCCGAAAAATCACTTAAAAAAATTAAAAATGAGACAAAAAAAATGTCTCATAGCAATACGTCTGAAAATCTTTTTTAGTAGTAAATTTTGGTTATTTGATGCGAACAAAACAATTTTCAGACGGAAATGTGAACGCATTAAATTTTGAGACCGTTTTGAAAATGTTAACAAATTTTACCGATCGGTATCATAGCAATATGTCTGAAAATTGTTGGACATGATAAAATAAGTTGTCCACATGTGCAAAAAATTTATATCAGACAAATTAAGTGTAGCACCTTCTCTATCAGACAACTTTTCGATACTCAGATATCATTTAAAAATCGTATTGAGGCATCTTGAATTTTCTGTTACAAACCAATGAATACGTTGCGACCCTGAATTTATTAGATGATAATTAACAAAGAATCTACCCGAAACCGTAACATTGAAGTTGAAGGACTGAAATAAATCGCACAAAAGGAAACTGGGATGAAGTAGGGTTTTGGGAGTATATGCTACACTTAAAGTGTCTGAAAACAGGTTTTTGGTAATCATGGCAGCAATACGAAAAGTTGAAAAAAAATTTATCCGTATTGCTATGATACAGGTCGGCTAAATTTGTTGACATTTTCAAAAATGCGCTCAGGCTATATGCTACGCGCAAAATGTCTGAAAACAAACTTTTTCGTAATACAATTATAAAATCTATGTACATTTTCACTATCAGACGTATTGCTATAATACCGACTGTCTTTTTTTTTTGACACAGCAGAAATGGCCTCCCACGCAGTTGCTACACTTTCGACCGTTACTACGCACCTAGTCGGGTTTAGAATCATACAATCTAACGATTTTATAGGGTTTTTGCCGTATTGCTATGAGACATGGTTTTGGTCGTGGGCTCTCGTACTATACCTACAGACAAACACAGACTAAAATTCCAAAAAAAATATTTTTGGAGTCAGGGAGGTCCAAAACGTGTAAGTCCGTCAAAATCTCAGGGTCGAATTTTTTTACGATTACAAGACTTCCTCTATACTACGTACCTATACGAGAAAGTAAAAATTCACTCATTGGCAAAAATATTTTGCGCCACTGCACTACATGCCTAATATTACCTACATAGGTATTTATTATCTATGTAAGTACAAATATTTACCTTTATCTAAATTCGGCCTTTATGACATGCACACAGTAACATAAATGTTCAGCATCACTTGTTACTGCATTTAGGTTAGGTAGGTAGGTACCTTACACGACTAGAGCTTTTCTTACCTTCCGTGCCTATACCACTTATCTATAGTTCGTATCGTAGGTTCACTTATCTATGTTGCAAAAATGCTAGATGAAAAGAATACCTACTTTACTTGTTTCAGTTTGAGTCCTCGCATTTCCGTTGCTATATATGTAATCACTGTTTTCGGAAAAATATTGAGCGACAAACTGTGTGTCTGCTTTTGGTAAATTATTATCTGATTGATCTTGTTGAAATCCTTTCTACATTATTGTAATTCAAAGGCTAATAAACAATAAAAGTCAAGTTACACAGATCGCAGTAGGTATGTACGACACAAAACGCAGAGCAACTTTGAATGACCTGCGACAATATAGCGAGCGAGCGGCTGCCGTGTCGGCTGTCGATTTGTGACGTCACCTACTTAGAGTGCGCGTACTTGAAAAATTAAATAGCGACCGTAACTTTAGGCGTTAATAACTTTGGAAATACTGCATCGATTTTAATGAAACAAAAACTATTGAAATGTACATAACCATAGCTCTTATTTAATGTGTGTTTTATTGTAACTTTCAAACCTATCGGTCACATTGATTAACTTACTCTTTCTCTAGACATTCCTGCGGCCCGAACACGACCAGCTGGGGACATATCACGTCGACTGTTTCGGTTGCCATCCATTTCCATCCGCTGTTTGCAAAAAGTTTTAGAAATAAAGAAGCTTATTTTTAACGCAGTTATATTCATTACATTTTGTGTTAATAATGATAAATACTTTAAATCGAATGACGCTATTCTACTTTTATTAATATGATTACTTGTGTGCATAATCTCCAGCCTTATGTAAAAAATCATAAATTGCTATTGCCCAATCTAGTGGCACAATGGTATTTTTTATCGCCTACACTGTACAAATGTAGAAATGACAGTAGAAATGCAAAATGAAATAAAAAAATCGGGAGTGGTCTCCCTTTGACTTTCTCGTATACCGAAAACGACTCAAAGGTTGATAGAAACCTTATATTTTGATGTCATACATGGATGTTAAATTTTGGTCACCCATCCGAGTACCGACCGCGCACTTTGTTGCTTAACTTTCGTGATTGACAGCTCAAAAGTTGATAGAAACCTTATACTTTGATGTCATACACGCATGTTAAATTTAGATGCAATAAAAGCATCCTCGAGTTATCGTGCTATATATTTTTTGACGATTACAAGTCTTCCTCTATACTACGTACGAGAAAGTAAAAATACCTCATTTGGAGGAGGAGGACTGGCGCTCGACGCAAGACTAGACAGAGAGTGGTGCCGACGTAAGTCGCACTCGCTGGGTGTGTCAGAATCTGACAGACGGGATGTTGACGTTGAAGGTGGCGACAAATGTTCCCCGTCTGCATCCTCTTCACGGTATCTCTAAATCAACAATTTAATAGTTAAACTTGAACGTTATGTAGAAACGAAAACTTAATGCTTTCACTTACGCTGAAAGAGGATGACTCTTCGTGTGGTTTTAGCGTATACCAGTTAGGTTCATGGTTCATCACGACGTTATCAAGATCTAGTAAGACTTCACCGAGAAAATCGTTTGGTCCGTAACGATTTAGATCCCAGACGGTCACCTGTAAATAAATTAATGGTGTTAACTCAAGTTCTACAAAATCCATCCCATACTTAATCCTATCATACCTAAATATTATATTTCCTTACCTCTAGCGTTCTTTTCTTTATATCCGTTATTCGAATACCGCAATACACAAATGTTTGGTTCCATCGAGGCTCCAGAGTATTGGCAAGAGTCTTTGTACGTCGTTTACTTTTTTCACTTTTGTCTGGTAATAGGAATATTTTCGCGTATGGGCACCTGGGAGAACCATCGCTTCTTGGTGTGAGTCCGCTTGCTGACACCACGGTCACTAGCAGCTGAAGAGCACTTATGTCGAAGTACACTTTCAGCTATATGAAACAATCAAAGAAGCAGTTAATAATATTAGAAGTTACATGAAAAACATTATATCACATAAATAATAAATATGTTTCATGTGACTAACCTGTATTCTTCCAGCGACACTGGCGTTATGATGGTTATGTCGAGCTGGTCGTCTACGCGCGTGGACGTCAGGCGATCCTGGCGAAGTCACTAGTACGCTTGGTTTCTCACAGCCACCCATGACTTCCGTGTATACTTCTAGACAGAACCATATAAAGTATTATTTTTGAGCCAAAAGAAGATATTTAGCAAATTTCTGTTTTTTACTCTAAATAATAATCACCTTTATGGGTTCTCCACGGCTGTGCTGG
The DNA here is from genome assembly GCA_955850985.1 of Elophila nymphaeata. Lineage (NCBI taxonomy): Eukaryota > Metazoa > Arthropoda > Insecta > Lepidoptera > Crambidae > Elophila > Elophila nymphaeata. The sequence continues at coordinate 12,896,685 of OY039069.1, read as the reverse complement.
AGGTCTATTAGCAGAGAGAGGTCGTGAAACGACCAACTCAACGTGAGAATCGTGTTTACTATCAGCCACTACGGCCGCTACCTCTTCCGCACATCGACCTTGCAGAGGCACTCCATTCCATTGTAAAACTTCATCACCTTAAAAGAAATAATTTCTTGTATAGATATCAAATAGAAAAGAAATATGCATAAAATATGCAAGAAAATAAATCAAATTAGAACTTACCTATCCTAAGCTGTCCTTCCAGATCCGCTATGGAGCCTTTCTTGACTTTCTCTACAACCGCTCCTCGCGTGCCGTCTGGGAGCAGTTTCCCGCCCACTACCTTCAGTCCGAGTATGGCAGCTGACGAGTGCGAGCTACCTTCTACCACACTCTTGCGAAGCACCATGTGGCCAATCATCCGAGAACCATCCGCCGACACCTGCCAGCTCTGCGGGAACTGACATATTGCAAAGTAATCAGTCCATAACGAAAGTATAATTTCGTTCTCAAAATTTAATGTTATACGCAAAGGAGACTGTTACTTTAGCAATTGGCAAAGGTGTATGGCGAAATACGATAGTGCACATTCAGAAGTCAATCGTTGCATGCCCGTCAATGATATCATGCTGCAGCCAAACACAGACCACAACCCGATTAGGCAGTCCAACATCTACTTATTTCACATTTTCTGATATATACAAACATTTATAATCAACAATTTAATTTGAAGGTTTATAAAATAATTAAGGAAGGAATACAGGAATATATCGCAACAAATTAGGTTTGCAATCAGACGGACTACACTGCGCTATTGAGACGTCTACTACGTACCCACTATTCGTGCTGTAACGACATTGCCAGATGAATTCGTTTTGTAAACGATAAATCATTAAATATTATTATTAGTATACTGTACACTCAATTAGCTGGTACAATAACAAAAATGGAGGTAATCGGTATATGTATTTGATTAATTAAATTCAGAATTGGAAAATAGAATTAGACCAGATAAATTATTACATTGCGCATTCCGAGCTCTGCCAAATTTGTCTGCAATGCAAGTAAATATATCAATAGCAGGCCTGTAGTCCATCTGATCGGGGTCTAACCTCTATTTTGACCGAAGATAAATATTGGAATTATTATTAGCTTAACGGAATATTCTGTACCTTAGGACAATCCCCTCTGTTTGAATCTTCACTTGAAGTGAAGGTGCTAGAGGTATCTATGCCCGAATCTTTAGTTGCAGAGTCTTGGCTGGCTTGGCGTTCTGATTCCCAGCGCAGAGAGGCCCAGTCGTGTGGGGCGCCTGACGCGTCACGACCGCCCCTCGGAAACGTGGCAGCACCTTCGTGCCCATCGAATCGAACAGTCTTTTTTCTTCTCTCGGTAAAGCGTCTGTTGTCGGAGGAGTCCTCCCACAAATAGGCACTCTTATATACAGCTCTGTCTGGGCGCGGGCCCTCGTCTGGCGCGTACGGGCGCAGATACGCGCCCTCCCCGTCGTCTCGCGCTCGCCACCGGCAGTCGGTCACCGAGTCGAAGCTACGCCCGCCATTCGGGCCCGCCCTCGTAGACGCGAAAGGACCGCGCGCTTCCGCTTCGTAACCGGCCGGTGAATGATTAGTCAAATTGTAATAATTGTTGGCAGCCACGCTGGTGCTGCGCAAGTGGGGATGCCGGAGGGACCCGCACGCCTCAAGTTGTCCTAAGAATGATATCGAATCAATTGCAAGTTTGCAAAACTAGAGTACGTTAAACGACTTGCTCACCCGTACGCGCCCGGAACCGTAACATGAACCTGATATTTATGGTCCAGCACTAACTGTTTGAAGATTTGGCTTACAACTATTTTGTTTAGTGTAAGTAAGAGTACGTCTGGCATCGTTCTCTTCATCTTGAAAATAAATAGAAAGCAGTGAACACGCAAGAAGCGGAAAGAACGTGTGTCAACTCATTCAAGTCATACAAAAACAACAATCAAAACAAAGAACACTTTCACAAGATCTAACAAATTCGTAAGAGAAATGGTATCAGGTACACTTCTTTTCGCCCAGGCATGCGATTTTGCTTGAAACATTTTTGTGTGATTGTTAATGTATTTGTGTGAATATAATTAATTTGGACTTATGAAACATAGAAAAGTACCAAATATTATTTGTTAGGTACGCGTCATGGTTCAAGCAATACAAATAGTAGAGGCACATTTACAGTTTATATAAAATTTAAATATTTTTTTACGTATAACAGTTTACTGACAATAATTAGTTAATCCAAGCATCTATAAAAATACATAAAACATGTAAATGTATCTCTGAGGAGATGGATTGTAAAAAAGATACAGATTGAAACAACAGGTCGACCAGAGGAAGAAGTATTTTGTGAAAACAATAACGAATATTGAGACATCTAATTTCAGCAATATTACAACGCAAAATCTCCCGAAAAACGCCTTCTCACCGATAAGAATTTTTTCATTTTCTCGTTTAGCATCGCTTGACGTTGGCTTCTGGAGCTCTCCGAGTTGCTCCTATCTCTATTACCTGCAAACAGTGGGATGGCGGGGTGAGCTTCATCAGGGAACACCTCGCACTCTCAACGTGGCTACCGGGCGCGTATATGGGCACACAAGACGCACGCGGCGGCTCACAACTTTACTGATTAATATTAACGACGACTTCAAATCTAGCACACAATTAAATATTGTGCGAGTTTTGATGCCACCAGGTAATCATTAGCAGCTGTCACTGTCTGAAAATAAACAACTGATTGAATCGAAGAAGTGTTCTCTTGAAACGTAGAAGGGAGTCGATGAAACATGTATACTATATGAGAAGACTTGATGGGTACATATAAAGATAAGTTTAGGTGCTCAACACTATCCACTTCTGTGAAAAATACAACCATTATAACTTAACAATAGTTACCTGAAACTATTCTATACTTAAATTATTGAATACCTCGCACGGAACACCTTAACTTTATCATTGTTTGATGCGAAATATGGATATGACGTAGTAAGAGGATATCGACATTTACCGGACAGAAAAAATAATTGTATTGTTATCGATTGTATGTAAAGTAGTGTGTTGTGTAAGTGTTAGGGCTGACAAACAAAATTAGCTAGGGTTATAGGAGTTTCGTAGTGAATGGGGCAGCGGGACCGGGGTACAGAGCGACAGGGCAGCGTGCATACTTACCGCGGTCACGATATTCGTCGTTCTCATCGGATACACATTCGGGCACTTCGTCGTCAGACGATGAAGAGCGCGGAGGCATCGGCGGATGGTTCGGCACATGGGGCATCAACTGTGTCGGGGGAGGAGGCACTGAATCATCCACGCCATACGCGGCCTTTTGCCGTGGATGTACAAGATGCGGATGAGTACGTGCCAGTCCTTCCAATTCCCCGTAACATCGCGGCTCCTGTTGACTATACTGCCGACGCAAAGCGCTGCTTGTCCTTTGAAGAGGATGGTTTTCTTTTTCGGCGGCACTGTGCGCTCTTTCTAATTTGGGTCTTTTGTCAAAAGAAGCATCAACTTGCGGCGGTAAGCCCCGCAAGTCCGATTCCATTCGCCATAACATAGAATCTTGACCCGCACTTTTATGGATCCATTGTCCAGTTTTAGATAAAAGTTCTTGTTTTTTACGACATAATATGCATACCCAAATAACCTGTAATAAAGGCCTCAGAGTGAAAATATATTTAAGGGCAGTCGGGAAGGATAAAAATCTTACATTATTATTTATACCTTATTGGAACGCAAAGTGACTTTTCCGCCGCATCGAGCGCAGCACCGGACTCTGCAGTAGTGACAGGAGTGACCCACGCCATCCGCGAATTTGGTCTTGAGGCAAATGTGGCATGTAGCCGCGAGTTCCACTCCTGCCGCTCGCTGCATCTCATTCCTAGTACGAATTGTCTGCTCCAACACGGCGACTTCGTCTTGTTTGCGTCTGTCATATTAACAATTAGAAAATGTTATTTCCCAAAATTAACGGCAATGAGCCCTAAGACAGAGTTGGGGATTTAATTGCAGAACATTTAATTAAACAGATTCTATACCTACATCGTAGAGCATAGCTATATGAGAACCTATCTCTTGAGACGAGATAAGTAGAAGGAAATCGACTTGAAAAATTCTCGGTTACCCATTCACTATCGTGGACACACGTGCTTGAGCACCCATAAGATCAAAATCGCTTGCGCACTCGTAGTAAAACGTAGTAAAATGCTATAGTATCTTATCTTATGATGGGGCATGGGGCCGTGAGTATTTCGTCACGGTGCACTTCGACCCAAACGGGATCTTTTGTGTCTCCCCTTTCCTTTTACTCCTGTCGCTCCTTGAATATGTAGGCCATTAGCCTAACAATATCCATCGGCTTGAAGAGCCTGTAGTGCTCTGGCGTTGCGTAAGCCATTCCCAGGATATTTATTCTTATCCTGGCTATGGAATCGCAGTCACACATAGACGCTCCATGGATTCCCTGTCATGTCCACATGCTCTGCACTGCAATTCGATGTTGTGGAAATTTGCATTATGTTGAGCATGTGGTTTGTGGCATAATGCCCAGTAAGCCCACCCAAGATTAGGCGGACCTGTTGTCTGCTGCCCCTGTATATGAATTTACTCCATCGTCCAGGACATTCTCCTATGAAGGAAATACTATAGTAAATCAGTTAATGCGTCAAAGAAAAGTCGTTTTGAATTGCTTAAGCACGGATGTCCTCCACCGAACCTATTGACCGCGCAATTGGTAGCTTAGCTTTCGTGATATCGTTACGAAGAACGCACGATCGCGGTGCCGTCGACCTCCTCCCTATAGAGAGCAGACGTTATTATTCCAAGGTTCAGGCTTTGCATACGCTAGTAAATAATTTAGAGTCTTATTGCCCGTATGCTATACAATCGCAGTGATTGAAGGAAGCGTCAGCGTGTTGTTAAAAGTGTATTAAGCATTGACATAACCAAGTAAAAAAAAAATTGGACGTCGCTATTGTGACCAACCTATATAAATTCTCAAAAAAAGAAACAATCTACCTGGTTGTGAATTATCTCAGCGCTATAGCGAAGCTATAGCTGCATTATATTTATTAGAAAATAAATAGGTAGGTACTTTACAATAGTGATTATTGAAGGGGCGGGCGTTCTCAATGGGAAAGCAAAGCGAAATATTTTGTGCATCCGTCAGCTGAACTAAAGTACCTACACTGATAACACCTAATCAGTGTGGAATACTACTAATATTGTAATCCGTTTCTGGTCGATAGATAACTCCATAAATATTTTGACCATACTCGCATAAAAGGATATTGAACATAAATGGCAATTAGGATAATGAATTCTATTTATTAAAATTTCTTGGTTTTACCTATAATATTTGCAAAATTTTGCTGTAGAGTTGTTATGTGATGATAATCTATGCATACGGTACTATTTTCAATATGTATGTACTTATAGGTACCTATGATTTCATAAATATTACCTAGGTCGGGGAAAAAGTCTTTTGGCATAATACGTAGTATGGTAGTATGTATTAAAACTTGTACTAAAATATCTTTGACTGTACTATTTGTATCTGGCTGGTTTTCATGACATTGAAAAGGTGACATTTCAAAAAAAGAATCAAAGAATATTTTGTTTTGGTTATGTGGTCGATGAGAGTTTCTCCTGAGTTCTTGTTTATTTAGACATATACTCTCTAATCTGTGTTCTTGATGCGAAAACACGTGATGAGAGACTCCATTTTAAACTCAATCTACCGTACAATTGTCTGTTGCTTTACATTTTTACTTGATATTGGCGCAATGCGTAATCTTTATGTGTCGCGCTCGCGATCGCTATTAATTTAAAAGAAGAAAAATTTGTATGCTGCTATTTTTCATTTGTTTTTCTTTCTGTCAAAATGAGCGTATCTAATGAAGAAATAAGATACATTTTAAAATTTTATTACGAAAAAGGAAAAAATACAACGCAAGCCGCGAAAAAAATTTGTGACGTTTTCCATAAACATAACTATTTTTTTTCGTGGCTTGCTTTCGTAATGCAGGACAGTAACACAAAATTTGGTTTAAGCGTTTTCAATCTGGGAATTTGCAAAGACGCACCTTGCTCTAGTCGCCCTGTTACAGATAAAATGGACGCTTTTTTTGAAAAAGTGAATCAAGAGCGGATATCAGCAGTTACGACATAGCTGAGGAACTGGGAATTGACCACAAAACAGTTTTGACATATTTGAAAAAAGCTAAGTACATAAAAAAGCTCGATATTTGGGTGCCACACGAGCTCACTGAAAGAAACCCAATGAACCGTGTACTCGTAACTGGTGATGAAAAGTTTTTTCGCACGTTCTTGTCATACGTATACAAGACCGTGCGAAAAAAGTCGTGGTCAAAAGTCGGTCAGGCTTCGCAGACTGTGGTCAAACCTGGGTTAACTCGCAATAAGGATGCTGTGTCTGTGTGAGAGAGGTCTTCCAAGGTCTCAGCCATGACTACGATATCATTTGCAAAGCAAAAATGAGTCACGTACTCGCCATTAATGTTGATGCAAAGTCCTCTCCAGTCCAGAAGCTTAAACGTCCTCAAACGCAGCTGCGAACAGTTTCGGCGATATAACGTCACCCTGTCTCACACCACGCCGGAGCTGTATTGGTTTTGAGTTCTGATCCTGAAGGTGGACTGACATTGTGGCGTTTTCGTACAGTGACCGTTACAACACTTTGGATGTATCTATAGTCTATTTGGCACCTCTGATGTGACTGGAGCACGGCTCAGGTCTTAATAATCAAAGACTATCCCAAACAAAAATATTTTTTCAATTTGAATCAGTATTTCCTTTTTTTGAATAATTTTGCAGGATGTCTCTGCTGACCTTCTCAGCGTTACGGGAGTTTTTGTAGAATGCGAGGAAGTAGTTGGGTCCTCTAGCCTGTAAGTCGAATTACCCCAGAGAGGATTCATGACCGGTGAGCATCCCCCGCGGGGGAGTCTCTGCGCCCATATAGGCGCCCAGTAGGGTCGTCTGGGTAGATACCACTGCCTTTCTTATTTCTGCCGTAAAGCAGTTCGCGGTATTTCGGATTGAAGGGAATGTTAGCCAGTGTAATTACTGCGCATGGAAGGCATATCATCTTAGTCCCCGGGATGGTAACGCACTTAACAGTCTTTAAGTAATTTACACTTAATATTGCCAGTGTCTAAAGGCGACGGTAACTACTTAACACCAGAGGCCTTAGTATGAGTTTTGATAGTTTTCGAGCTCGATCAAACGTATCGTCTTTCTCCATACATGGGCCACTGTTTCTGATAGTTTACGCTAGGGGCGCTAGAGGGCAATGTATGAAAAGAGACGATACGTTTGATCGAGCTCGAAAACTAACAAACTCGTACTAAGGCCTCAGGTATCCCGCAAGCTTGTTTGCGATCTTGTAATATTAAAAAAACTAAGGGTCACTAATAAGGCGTTCGACTCGGACGGGGTCAGTAGTTCCTGAGATTAGCGCGTTCGACCAAAACAAACAAACAAACTCCTTCAGCTTTATAATATTAGTATAGATGCGTGCGAACATCATTATTTTTTTTCGGAGTTATTTTAAAATATTGATTATCTCTTGATATTCATTGAAATCTAATGATGTTAAGAACAATTTTGTTCAAAATTAAATACTTGTGGTGAATAATATTATTTTTCATAAGGAATAATATCATGTTTACAAAAACACCTTCACAGATTATACATTATTTTAGAACAAATTTGATTACAAAAAAAAAGTTAGTGAGTCCAGGATAGACTATGCTGTCTAGGACTTTTTTTTAGAACTTTCAAATGTAAACAATTCCGTCATACATTATTTTTGCGTAACTAACCGTTTACGCAGCGCACGCACTAAGCTCTGGAAAAGAAAAAAATCCCGTTTTTAACAGGCCTATATTAGTTTCACCTGTATGTTTGTATGTAACTGACTCGTTTGGGCTCGATTTTGACCCACTTTAAACGGTCAGATTTCATTTAAACTTTATAGACTTATCAAAGACCGATGACATTACAATAATTTTATAAGAATATCCCATTATCCTGATTAGAATTTTAGGATGTTAGTACTATACGTCACTAGATGGCGTTGAATTTTTTTTTAATAATATAAGTAGTTTCATCGGCGGTTATAATTCATACTAAAAGTGGATGATAAAATAATAGTTTAAAAAAAACTAAAAAACACGCTTTAATATTAAATCGGACTAAAATTTAAAAATAACTTTTTAATATAATAAGTAAATGATAAACGAAAAGTATAAAGAGAAAAGCGTGGGGTGCTTTCCCAAAAAATCTTAGGGTTCAACCACGGTAATGTTATATTATGGTTCAACCAACGCGGTCGTGGTGGAGTGGTCAGTATAGCTGCCTACACATCAAGCGGTCCGGGTTCGAATCCTGGTTGCTGCCAATAATTGTGTGACGAACACGAATATTTGTTTGCAAGTTTATTTATAAAAATATCTAAAATTATTATGTATATTAAAAAAAGAAAATGTCCGTTATCTTATCCGTAACACAAGTTCTTAATGATACTTATTTCGGACTAGATAATTGGTGTGAGCGTGAAAATATATATTATATCTATTATTATGATGAAATAAATTTATAATGAAATTTAAACCAAACAAACTCTTAGTACCTACATATTGTAGATATAGATACACGGACTGTCGACGCGGCGACATAGCGAAGCTGCAATACTATGAAACTTTCAATCTATAAGTTTTCCACTGAACGTTGCCAAGACTAAAAAGACGCGATTTTCGAACAATTTTATTCTGAGCCAAAACTATATTTCACCATTCTTTATTAGCTACCGATGTTATTTTAATAAAATTATACCCAGCTTTATATTTTGCACAATCATAGAGTTTAACATAATATCTTGTACAGGTCTTTTAGTCAGCTAGTAAGTATAAGTACCGTAATCAACAGTATCAGATCTCCATTCGGAATAAAAATATCATAAGTTTGCTATTTCTATATTAGCACACAAAAGATGAAAGATGCAAACTACATCGCGTCGTAAATTTCATAATGATTTCGTTTGATATTTATCTAAGTAATACGGATACTTATACTTTATTATACTATATCTATGCATACTGCATAATATCGCTTAAACGTTATATCTGTGACATTATTATGATGAGCACTGTGAGGCTGAGCCAAGAGCTCCTCAACTCGTAGATAGATGATACAATTTTTCAAGGCGAAAGATCTGTCCGTGATAAAACCTCATTAAAAGCTGATTCTTATCACAGTGCTTAGTACTTAGATTGTTTCTTTGTCCCTATGTTTGAAAATTTTTATGCAATATGGCGATACTATTGTTCTATATTTATATCTAATAATATTAGTATGCCTTTTCATAAGTTCGATCAATCAAATTAACTTACTTGCACATCCCTACCCAAAATAATATTACAGAAATACGTTAAGAATAAACACGAGTTATTATTTACACAGTTTCAAATTTCAAATCAATTTATATATAAAAACTTGTATCTGTAATGACAAATAGTAAAATGAAAAATATTTTTCTAAAGAAACTAAACTACGTTACTCACTGGTATAAAATGGAGAGACCTAGATAACAAAACGTAGGAGGCAGCTGCTACGAAAAACCGTAGTCTAGGATTATGATATGAGTCAGCACAAAGGCACAAAGAGATCGTAATTTAATTATTGTCTTATTATATCCCTCCTGATGCAGTAATGCGTCATATTACATCTAACTTCTGCGTCTTCGATGCGACATACATAAGTACAAGATGGTAAAGCTCCCTTAGTACGTGTAACCACAAAACTAGCTTTCAAAATGGTTTAAAAACACCCAAATTATAATTATATCAGTACACCCACACGTATTACCGTCTAAACTTGAATAAAAGCACCAGCCTAATGAAAATTATAGATCGCGCAGATGTGATACTGTATTTACGAACATCAATATCTATACAAGTTATGATACCTAAGCACAAACTCCGCATAGGCTAACGACAAGTGGGGGATGAGCGGCCATATTTTCGATGTGTATTTATCTGTTGTTCATAATTATCAACTGACAAATGGCTTAATAAATCGAATTAATAAGTAGGTACTGAATAGAACACAATTCGCCACACATAAATAAGTTAACGGTGAAGACTCAGAAAAAGGAAAATGCAGAATGAAACGGGTTGGGGGGGTAGCGGGGCGTGGGCGCGGGGCACACCTCATGATCTCGTGTTCGCGCTGCTCCTCTTGCCGCTGGCGCATCATGACGCCTTCGATGATGGCGCGCTCCTCAGGCGTGAGGTGCGACAGGTCTGGCATGTCGGCCATGGCGGGCAGCCGCGAGCGGTGCGCGGGCCCGCCGCGTGCTGCGGTGCTGTGCCCGCGGCGCGACGCTTTGCGCGCCACTCCGCCCGGAGGTTTATTTAATAATGCCGCACGGGCCAATGGCGCTCGGCCATCTACTGACGTCAGAACGCATATTGATCGCCACTCCAGGCACCGACGCCACGCGCAGCCGCTCTGCCCTCCTACGGTCCACGTCCAGAATGCGTGCGCATAACATGTTAACAATGACGAGCGTAAACATTTTACAGATACATTACCCTGCACTGTCAAAATTAAAATTTTCTCGATAATTGATGCACTTATTGTATTAGATAGACTTAATGAACCCTAAGCATATGTTTATGAAAATACTAAAACCAAAGGAGGACAAAAAATAATGTTTTGACTTTCTGATGTTCAAAAAGCTGCATATTTCTTTATGCGAAAACTCCCGCAAATTGGCTGAGAAATGTTTTCATATATAAAACATTATGCTATAGGTTTTATTGGGCCGCGTGCGAGATTATTCACGAGCCACACATTTTCAAGTGTTTGCTGATGTATTTTATGGACTTTGTCGTGGTAATTTTTCCCATAAAATTTTGTAAACAACCGGGTCTCCCCTTAATATCGAACTAGGAGAGTACATACCTACAATTGCAAACATAGGTATTATAATACTATTCACCTCCGAAACATATCGTTGTAAGTTGTACGGTTGTAAGAAAATATTTCAAGGTGTGAAAGTGTGAGATAATACAACTCTTGATATGGGACCAACGTAGTAATCGCGAAAACAAATCAGCTGTTCCATACATTTTGATTGCATAGGTGTTGTATGTAGGTAGGTACTGTTCTTAATTATACTTACTTTGGGCTACGTAATTGGTGTGAGCGTGGTAATATATTTATTATTATTATAAAGGTACAATTGCCGAGCGATCTATTCCAGAAAACCTTTGGATGGACAGGATTGTAAACTTAGGAAGTTCGTTTCGAAAGTCGTCGCCAAAGCTTCGTTTTGGTTGGTGTCAGGGTTTGTTTTAAGTCCGCATACCTAGCTACCATCTTCTCAAAGTCATAACTGCTCATTAGTTAGGTAATAAAAGCATTGTGCAGCTACCGACAGTTTAAGCAGCGGTTCCACTTGAACTAAGCTACGTTGCTAATTATGTGTCTGACTTACACCAATAGGATAGCTGCTCTGAGTCACGCTATAAAAATAAAGCAATGCTATTGGTGTAGGTGTACCTAAATCACCACTTCTTCCTTATCAACATAGCTTAGCTTAACTCAAATGGAACTGTAACTTTTAATGATGTCATTTGCATCCCCCAAAGGCCCAAGAGCTTCTCTGTCAAGTAAGGACAACGCTGATGTATTACATGGTAGTATGGCGTCCATCCTTGAGTGATTGTTCTTCAAGCAGCGTCTTGGGTATCGTTTTTTATGTTATTTTGTTGGCTATGATAAGCATAGGTACGGCCTGTCTGGTGGTAATCGGGCACCATAGCCTATGGACGCCCGCAACACTGACGTGACACTCGCGCGCTACCAACCCTCATCCCCTTCCCTACCCCGTGGAGCTGGCTGGCTACCTTACTCACCAACAGAATGTGGTGTTTTGCTTATGGTGTTCTGTAAGGTAGAGGTAGTACCTTTACCTTGCGTCCAACTATTTGTATACTAATTCTATGTGAAAAACATGTTTTTAATAAAATATTTTCGGTTTTTATCAAAAACAATTATCGATTATCGGAAAGTTTCGATAATTGCATTCCCTAGGAGTTACTACCCCAGTCCGGGCAGCTAGTCCGCAATGCCCTACCTCGGCATTTTTAAGTTCAACAATATCAGCACAGACACCAGGTTGAATTTATTGTAATGAAGTGTAGGCGTCAAATGAGTGTTTATTTCCCAATTTACGTCAGTAATAATAAATCTATGCTATTCATCATGTATTGAACAACCGTTTTACTCGCTTACCTTCAAGATAACGATCTCCTCAGTGACCGCTTATTTGGTTTCCGCCGTGGGTGGTCTATGGGGATCTCCTTTATGCATCCCACATGAACGAAGTCGTAGAGAAACACGTTGAAGCTCTCGCGGTTTCTCTTGATATTTCCAAGGCTTTCGACAAGGTTTGGCGGCATCCAAGTCTTTAGCAAGCTTCCTTCATACGGAATCGCTCGCATATTTTCGGGGGAGTAGATCAATTCGGGTAGTTAGGTATTAATGACTCCTTGTCGGATCTGCTTGGTATCAATGCCGGTTACCCCCAGGGTTCTGTCCTCTCCGCAACTCTATTCCTGTTGCATGTCAACGATCGTCTCTTAGGGGCGATGCCCATCATCGTTATTCCCAGTCGCAGCTCTTGAATGTCCTATTTATGTGAACAAAGTCAGTGGTAAGGGAGGATAAGGAATAACCCGACGGAGGAAGGAGTGAATGCAACACTGGAAGCTGTTTCCGTCTGGGGTGAAGCCAACTTGGTTGGATTCAATCCCTCCAAAACACAGGCTTGTCTCTTCTCGGCGAAATGGAGTCCATTCCACCTGGCTCCGACTTTCCGAAATTGTCCGAGCCGTATAACGACCATCTCAAGCTATTGGGTCTGGATATCTCTACCAACCTCAATTTCGGTCGCTACATCAAGTACATTGCTAAAATCGCTTCCATAAAACTTGGAATACTTTCTAAGGCCAGCTCCTAAGCCTTTTCGCTGAGTTTTGTTGTCGCCTTTGGGATGGATCTGCTCGATATCAGTTAGATGCACTGCCCGCCTAGCATGACCACCGAAACACGATATGATATAGCCATTTATCGCGTTTAACTTTCAAAAATTATTGGATATAACCGTCAACTTGAAATTTTATCGAAACTGCGAACATGTTTATGGCTTATACATGTTCGCAGTTTCGATAATTTTTCAAGATTGCGATTATATCCAATAATTTTTGACATTTCAACGCGATAAATGGCTATATCATATCGTGTTTCGGTGGTCATGCTAGGCGGGCATGACTCAGTGTAGCACCATGCGAAGAGACTCGACAGTCGGCAATGATACACACATTGAGGCTAATTTGCAAAAAATAAAAAACGTAACTATTGTAGTTGCGTTAACAGCTCAATTTTTATAGGAAACGTGAATGGCGCTCCTAGCGGAGATAAGCGTAAATCATGCTCCCCATACAAATTGAACTCTTAACGCAACTACAAGTTACGTTTTTTATTATACCTACTTATAAACTTATACAACGGGTAAGGCATAGATTTATAATTACTGATATCTATGGAATATTTTTTTTGCGTTTACAAACGCGTAAATATTTTTACGCAGCCGCCCGGATTGCGGAAGACGCTGGGTTCGATTCCCGCCTGAGGCAGGTGATTATTTTCCAGTGTATTTTTTCTAGTATTAAAAATATTTACGCGTTTGTAAACGAAAAAAATATTCCATAATGTAAGGTAGTTTCATCATAACTGGGCGTCAAATATTTGCAATAATATTTCTTTCGGATCATAAAAGTGCAAATTTCAAAGATTTGATGAAACAATGTTTACCATAAAAACATGTAAGCACTAAGGCACTGACAAATTTCGACAGCAAAAAGCAGTTCCTCGGTGGCGTAGTGGTTAACGCAGCCGCTCGGATTGCGGAAGATGCTGGGTTCGATTCCCGCCTGAGGCAGGTCAATTTTTTTCAGTGTATTTTTTCAAGTACTGATATCTATCTATGGTCAGGTAAAGGTGTCAGGTAAATGGTGTAAACAACTTTTGTGATATTTTTTACGAATTTGCGAAAAGATAATAAAACTATTTGCGACGAAATGAAGAAAAAGTTTAATATGTCCATGTGTCATCTACTCCAGCAATAACACAATAAAATGAATCCTCCTCAAGGTCGCAGCACATTTATCAGCTCAGAACAGTATTGCCTTTTTTACTATGAAAGAGAGGCGATGCGCTACGGTCCGTAGCAGTTTCGTAGCCGTCATTCCGTAGAGTTCATAGTAAAAGATTGCGTACGAAGGAGTCGGTTACATACAAGCAAACATACAGGTGAAGGTTATAATAAGCGTGTTAAAAAGCGGCGTTCCTTTGATAAGTGTGTTACAACCTTTAATCACAATCAAGCGGCGGCGGCTCACATTCTCCGGGTAGGTGGTTGACATGCTCATTGTGGAAGAATGTCTCGTTTCCAGTGCCCCATGGGTACTTCTTCGTTCGTATCCTCATATACTCGTAATCTCTACAAGGTTGTTTTGGCGGAAGCTCGTGTGACAGGGCATTGAATGTTAGAACAGCAATTAAAGGTAAACATATGAAGATTGAAATGAACTTGTATTTTTTCCACGTGTCCTTGCCTTCATGGAAACGTGGGACGCAAGGATTGGGCGGGATGCGAGACGGCCTGCAGCTTTTTGATTGAGGCGGTAATTTTGTATGGCCTTTGGGACCACAGCCGCACGGAGGCTTCGAAGGTTTCGATGGGCAGCAGGAACTGTATTTAACGCTTAAATTCTTCAAAGCATTCAATTGTGATTTTGAGCAATTTCCGAGGGCTAACATTTTGAGTTTTTTTTGTGGTTATCCTAATGATATTTTTACAATATCATTTTGTTAATTACCTTCTGGTTTTGTTTTTTTTTCACATTGTTTTATGTACTTATGTTAATTTTTCTCGCCAAAATTGTTGTTTTTTAAAATATTGTTTAGATTTTCTGTTTGTTACAAAATTGTCATGCTGTCACTACCCATAGTGGCATTGTGTCACTATTATTTTTGCCATAAAACAAAAAGTTTTACCTACCATCTCAGACCAATAATGGTCTGAGGTCTTAGTGTGTAAAAGAACGTAACCTACTTTTTTTCTGCCACTGCAAAATATCTATGAAAATCAATCTAAATTTTTATGCTGTCAAATCTCAAATAGAAAATTCCTAAGTCATTGAAAGAAGCCGAGTGGAAAAATGTAATAATCAAAATTGACGTGATAAAAAATAGCCAAAATTATTAATGCTGCTTAGCCAAAAATGCTTTCCCGACCTTGCTTATCAGTTTAGCAAGGTTAAGGGAAGGACCTACAGTTATTGTTGCCCTTCGCGGCCACCATGTGGCGCTTCAGGGCAAGGAGCGGGGCGGCGAGTGGTGCCGCCAGCGACGTGCAGGCCAGGCCCCATCCCGCCTAACCCGTGCATGCCACGTTTCCCTCATGGCAAGGACACCTGGAAGAAGTACAAATACTTGGTGCTGTTCGTTTTATTCCCAGTCATAATTATTCAAATGATGCGAACGCTTGGTAACCCACCTCCTCCTAAACAAGTATGTCGGGACTACGAATACATGCGCATACGTACGAAGAAATACCCGTGGGGTAATGGTGTTGAGACCTTGTTTCACAACCCCCACGTGAACCATTTGCCAGGAGATTGTGAACCTCCTCCCTTGGATTGCGATTAATACGATTGGATTATAGTTTTTTAATGTATATAAACTAAAAAAGTGACCTGAACGTATAAAATATTAATACTTATAACATATCTTTTATTTTCAAATTAAGAAATTTTCGAAACAAGCGCGTTTTCGGCCGTAGAGATGCAGCTGATTTTATACCTACCTATTGATGATAAAAACGCGCGCATGTAGCACGTATACGCGCGATTGAAGCAGGGGCGAAGGAGAACCTGTGACCGGAACTACAGCGCGTCAGTGGCGCTGTATCTGCGCGCAGTAGACGCGCGTTTCGCAATCGCTTAGTATTTCTATGTCATTGCGATCTATGGCGTCATCCGGCGCGTTGGCTTAACTGGAGCGCATCGCTCGTGCCTCGCTCCGCGGATCGCTCGCGCTGCCTTGGAGGCCACTTCTATTTGAATCTGTCCATTGGATTGCCCCGCCACCGTCGCCCCGCTCATCGCTGACTTCAAGTCCGTGGCCTTACAGCTATGAATGCTGTAGGAGCAGCGTTTGTCGAACCGCGTAGGAGACATTATCTACTTAAATATAGCAAGCTTGGCGACCGCCTATGCCGCCGACCGAGATCGGTGTGGTTTTAGTGAGGCTGTATCATATATCTATACTGTAGTCTTTGGGTTGTATATCTCCAACAAGAAGAATATTAAGGTGATATAAAAAAATCTCGCAACTCGTGACGCTCTCATATTATATTGCAAAATACAAAAGAGAAGAAAATTATGTTCATTACACAGATATGCGTAGGAACTAGATCCCTTTGCTTCCCTCAAAAGTGAGAATTTAAAACAACATTTGCGTGTCTGTCAGTGTCAGGCAGGTAATTGTCACTGTCAGTCACGTAAACAAATTATTGTTGGTAGCCTGAGATTTTAGTGGAGTTTATTTTGCAGAACAGATTTTAATAAGTTTTGTACTGAACTGTACAAAATGTTTTCTGCATTAAAGAAATTGACAAGAAACAACGATGATCGCTGTCCAGCTCCAGTGCCGATGGCATCGTCCTTGCAAAAGAAATTTTCTCGGGGCGTTCACTTTAACAGTAAACTCTGATTTTACTTGCTATTATAATTATTATTGATGAAAGTTTGAGTATGTTTTAGTAATATTTTATATTACCAAGCATTTCATAAAACTATTTCAATTTTTGATTATTTTAAATTGGTACTTGTTACACAAACTCCAAACTACAAATAATAATGTTTTAAGTACTTCTATAATATTTTAGTGAAAATACTGATAAAAGGAGATAGAAATGTTGGCAAGTCATGTCTTCTACAAAGACTCCAAGGGGGTCCTTTTATTGAGGAGTATGCGCCTACTGATCAGATACAAGTGGCTCCCATTAACTGGACATATAAAAACACTGACTATATTGTTAAAGTAAGTAATTTTTATTTATTTTTCATTGAAACTTCTGTATATATATGTGTATATAAAAAAGCAGCAGTGTCAGTTACAAATTATTTATGAGTGATCATTTACTTTATTTATTATTTAACCGTTAATGCAGCGCACACAACAAAAGCTTTGAAAAGGAATATTTTTTCCTGTTTTTACAAAATTTTTCATTTATGCTCAACTCCTATTGGTCGTAGTGTAATGTTATATAGCCTTCCTTGATAAATGGACTATCCAATATAAAAAAAAATCAATTTGAATTAGTAGTTCCTAAGATCTTAGGGTTCAACCAAACCAGAGAACAAACAAACACTAACTCTTCAGCCTATATAATATTATTAGAGATAGATATCTGCTGGATATGAATAAACTATCACGTTTTTGCCATGAAGCGTTTGATTTTCATTTCACATTTATTTAACATCTGGCACTAATATTTTCATCATATAAAAGAAACATTGTATATTTTTACTCAAATTTACAAAATTTTGCTTAGTATTGTTAATAGTATTGTTGTTCAATACAAAGACTAAGTGATATAAAATAATTATAAGTAATCTATATTTTTTACTACTTTCTATCAAATGAATAGTCAAACAAAATAGCTAGTGACTAAGTAAATAACGATTCAATTGTGTGATATTGTAATGAGTATATTGATTTAATTATCTGTTTTAGGTTGAAGTATGGGAAGTAGTTGACAAAGGAAGAGCCAAAAAAAAGCCACCTCTTGGTTTGAAACTTGAAAATCAGGCAGCGCCTTCTGCTGAAGAAGGATATGAGACACCAGTACTGGATGCTACATTTTTGGATGTTTACAAAAATGCTACTGGTGTTATTCTCATGTTGGATATCACAAAGCCATGGTAGTATTTTACTGATAGTACATTTTTATATCACTACCAATATGTAGGTAAATAGTGTTAATTCGTTTTTTTATGGTTCAATTAACCAAAAATGGCTATATCATTGGTTTGTATGCGGTAGAGATAGGTGCGAGGCGTATACCATCTAAATCCCTATATGTGCTATTAAAAGTCCTCGGTTTATGTAGAACTTACATAAAGTCCTGTACCGGAACATGTATCTAAAGCGGCTCTAGCGCAATCATATTAAATATGGCTAGGCAGGCAGAGAGAGAAGCAGGGGTAGTGAATGGGGAGTGCCGGTGCACCACAAGGAGGCCTCCTTAACCCTGCCGTAATATCTCCAGGCACTGCTTCTGGCTCTCCTCTCTGCAACGCGATGGATCCGACACCCCCCACTGAATCCATGGAATGCTAAGAGCTTTCCTCTGTTAGACTGCAGACTTGAAGTCGGCGACGAGCGGGGCGACGACGAGACGGTGGCGCGAGAGCGGCGCATGAGCGATGCGCTTCAATGTAGTATCTCTTACTAGTCTGTGATTCAAGTCATGCGGTGCCCGTGCGTCCGTATTAACGTAGTGTTGTGCATTTTATTTATTAGTTTTTATCGACCTTTTTAAAATTCCCGCCGAAGACGTAATTGATACGACAAAGACACTAAAGTTTGACATAACACAACACTACGCCGCTCTAGCGCCGCGCGATCTGCCCCGCTGTCGCCTCGCTCGTCGCTGACTTCGAGTCTGGAGCCTTAGGCCGAGGTTTTCATAGAATCCTGCGAAACAACCAGTTAAAGAGCTAATGTTACCAAGAAAATATTTTTTATATATTTCAAATTCGTGAATGTTTTTCTTTTGAATTTACACATCATTATTAATTAGTTGCAAACATTCATGTCTAAATATAAATGTTCTCAGCAACACTAAACATTATTTTATTTAATTGATTGAAGTAGGTACCTATACTAAGTACATAACGTTTGTGTTACAACCCGCCTCTAACCTCGTAGAGTTTAAAAAATACAGAATAATACTTCGCATTTTAAATGAAATTATCGCTGGAAGCACGACATTTCCTAATTTAAGCACTATATCATCGAGACATAGCTGTATTGATGTTTCGGAGGTGTTTAACCGCTAAGTTTCGTGCTTACATTTCGTTGACGGCGCGACGTCATTAAGGACGAGGCGATGCCGTACCCGTATCGTGGTGATAAGTGCGCAACAACCTTAAATATGATTTTCGATGACTGATTGGACTAAATCATTACAACAATGATAAAGGGATTAATCAATTGTATTAAAATATTTTAGGACATTTGATTATGTTGTAAAGGAGTTATCACAAGTACCTGCGGACTTACCAGTAGTGGTGCTCGGCAATCATTGCGACATGCAGCACCATCGGCAAGTGCACATGCACCACATAGAACAAGCACTACACAACGCTAAATTAACAAGGTAATGTTAAGCATTTTAATTTATTATTAAAATGTTTGTCCTGGGCCCCAAATCTGCTTATTAACAATAGCCTCAATTGAATCTAGATATAATTGGTATTCTGCTAAATAGAAAGAAAGAAATACATTTATTAACCTGCATAGGAAAAATTAAAACAAACTAACATCTTAGCATTCTCGACAACTTTGAAGGGATAATTTTATTTAATAATGTTTTCTGTAGGGTAGAAATGTTTCCCGGCCGCATCAATTTTCAATTTAAATTCAAAAATAAAATTAAAAACAAATAGTGTTCAAGAATTTTGAAATTAAGTTTTTGATCATTAACTTCTACTACTCTGGTGAATTTTCTTCAACACCGGAGTATTCGAATGGCCGCGTTCCATCTACAAGATGCGGGAGTTGCCTGCACTCGCTACTAGTGGCCGCGATTTGTCGCTAGCCTCCCACGCACTCTCTGCCACACTCGCCGCCTTCAGGCCGAGTGGCGGCAACTGGTAGTCGCCTTTTAGCTTTAGCCACTAGTGACTCTGATTGGTGGTCGCATCTAATGGCCTCGTATAAAGTGGTTCAATGTGCGGCCGGTCATAGTTCTTTACAGCCTTCCACGAAAATATTTTTAATACAAATTTACTTTATTTGTAGGACAGCACCAGTGCGCTACGCTGAATCTTCAATGAGAAATGGATTCGGTCTTCGCCTACTTCACAAATTCCTTAGCATTCCTTTCTTAAGGCTACAGAGAACTAGTCTATTGGAACAGCTACAGAGGAATCAGAAAGATATGGAAGAGACTGAGAAGGAGTTAGATGACTTCCAGGCTAGTATAAATTTAAAACTATATTCTTTTTACTTTGAAAAAATACACTGAAAGAATGTCCAGGGCGGAAATTCGATTCGACACACAGCGTGGGCTGGACAGTCGACCTCGGGTGCGGTCCGATGGCTGCTCCCGGTGTTCTCGTCAGGAGGACGCGCCAGGTCGAGCAGCCGTCGGTGGAGGATTGGCTGCCGGCCACCAATTGGTGCAAGGAGTGCCTAGACGGGCAGCGTTGGGACGGTCTCGGTGTAGTTGTGCTCACGTGCGCAGATCCCGAGCCGTCCCGTAATAGCGATGGGAGGATGTTTAGTGGGTATGGAGGGAACGCCTTCACCTCGAGTCCCACATATCCCCTGCGGTTGGCACCACCCCGCAGGAACGATGGACATTTGACCTCCCCGTCAACAAAAAAAAGGGTAGGGAACTCGAGTGTCACGTCAGTGTTGCGAGCGTCTATACTATAGGCTACGGTGACTTCTTACCACCAGGCTCGTCCTAAGCTTTTCTGCCAGCCAAGTACATAAAAAATCGAAATGTATTACTATGATTATTACAGAATGTTCGCATTAATTTTACAGACCTATTTATAAAAAACAATATTAGAAACACTCGAAATTAGAAATGCGTCGAATGTTCGAATTCGGTACATTTATATTTTAGAGTTCTTATTCGACCGAATATTCGGTTGATTTGTCGAATAATTATTTCAGAACATTACAATTATATTATGTATTATTCATATTGAAAAAAAAATCCGTGATAAAATCAACAATTTTGACAACGCTGCACTAAGTAACGGCGGTTCGTTTATAAAATACTGTAACGTGACTTTTTTGTTAATAAATGTTAATGGAAACCAAGTACATTTTTATGAAACCAAGTATTAAAAATTCAATATCTGAAATAACAAATATCATTTCACAGTACACAACATATAGATAAGAAGTTAAGTTTATCAAATGACCCTGAACTGTGCAAACCTGTTAACTGTGTGAACCGAATGATTCGGCCAAATATTCTGGACCGAATATTCGGCTCAACATTCGTATTCGGTTGAACTCACATTCGGCGCATTTCTCCTCTAAATATTAGACAATAGGTTTGAAATTTAAATTGAAAGACAGATAGTTGTTTTTGGATAATCACCTTTAGTTAGCTATTTAATCACACAGTGTTAATTAACAAGCTCATGCAACTTATGACTTATTCAATAGTGTATGTTTTTTATAGAATTCCGAAGAGGCCCATTACAACTCGTTCTTAGACCGACTCGCTAACAAGCGGCGTCAAAGTTCCGAACCGTGCCCTAGCACCGACCGTTCGCCGAGCATTGTACTGGGCGCGGGTAAGCCTATAGTACCGCCTAATGTCAACCCACTGGTAAGTTGTCCGAATAAAACTAGTAAGTATTGGAATTAATTTAAGAACCAGTTGTGGTAAAGAAATTTTTTATGACATACAAATGTCTGCCCTTGTATAATTCGCTCGCATTCAATTAAAAAAAGAATCACACACATTGTGCTATTTTATCTCATTATATGAGTTATTTAGATTATGTTCAACAGACCCTGTAAATAAACAAATCTAAAACTCTTTTGACGTCATTAGACGAAAGACAAATAGACGAATGAAATGAATAACAACTTCTTGACATTCTCTAGGTAACTCAATCACTGAATCCCAGTAAACCCGTGAACGCTGCCGTTGAGGCTTCAGAAAAACGTGCGCAACAAACACATTTCGTGAGTCCTGAACTGACCAAGATGACACATTCCGTCAGCGTAGACGTGACCCCACCTCGCCAAGCTAAAGACAGGTAAGCCTATGTTAACACAATATTTGACATTAAAATGTGAGATAACGGAATTTATTCCACGTACTTCTGTTTTGTATCTGGTCACGGACGAACTGAATGTTACTTACTTACTGAAACTGAACCTTTAAACAATACAACATTTAACGTTGAAACTTATTGAAGACCAATGTTTTGCGTATTGTCTATCGTATAAATTGCAGGAGACATCGTGAATCACTCATTAAACTTAGTACTGTCTACTGCTGGATATTGACATCTCGCATCATAGTGCCTGTATAAAGCCGAGTCCAGATATGATCATTTACCCGATCCGATCACGTGAATCACTCATTAAACTTAGTACCGTCTACTGCTGGATATTGACATCTCGCACCATAGTGCCTGTATAAAGCCGAGTCCAGATATGATCATTTACCCGATCCGATCAGGTGAATCACTCATTAAACTTAGTACTGTCTACTGCTGGATATTGACATCTCGCACCATAGTGCCTGTATAAAGCCGAGTCCAGATATGATCATTTACCCGATCCGATCAGGTGAATCACTCATTAAACTTAGTACTGTCTACTGCTGGATATTGACATCTCGCACCATAGTACCTGTATAAAGCCGAGTCCAGATATGATCATTTACCCATTCCGATCAGGTGAATCACTCATTAAACTTAGTACTGTCTACTGCTGGATATTGACATCTCGCACCATAGTGCCTGTATAAAGCCGAGTCCAGATATGATCATTTACCCGATCCGATCACGTGAATCACTCATTAAACTTAGTACCGTCTACTGCTGGATATTGACATCTCGCACCATAGTGCCTGTATAAAGCCGAGTCCAGATATGATCATTTACCCGATCCGATCAGCGTATCACGTATCAAGCCCCGTATCAAGTAGTGGACGCCTCGATTTGCTCCGTATGACAACTGTATGAAACCGACATGACATGGGACGGGCCGTATCATAACGGCGTATCAAGATCGCGTATCATCATCCGTCCACATATGCGATCGTGATACGCGTCGGCGATACGGATACGCTGATCGGATCGGGCAAGTGATACATATTTGGACCCGGCTTTATAATTGTTGTATGTCAAGTGGTTGGCAGACAAGCATATCGCCTGCCTGGTGGTAAGTCACCCACCTTAGCCTATAGAGGTTTGCAACACTGACGTTACACTCGAGCGCTCCCAAGTCTCCTTCTCTACCCGTGGAGCTCTGGTAATCTTACTCATCAGCAGAAACACAACACTACGAAAAAGTGGTAGAACCACTTAGACTTAGTAGTGTCCGTAGTGCCAAAACACATGAAATTCCCGCTCCACAGATGTCATAAAATTGACAAATGGGCATTTAAATATATTTTCACCTCACCAGCACCAAAAGACCTCTTTTGGTTCGTAAGCAAAAACGGTTTTTGCTGCGAGCTCTCAACAAGACTGTAACGTTCTGTCTAAATAATTTTAGTGATCTAAATTTATTTTTTTATAATTATTTTTAAGATAATAACCTTAAATTAATGTATTGTCTTGTTTTTTTCTTCACGTATAACAATTTTTCGCTGGAGAGGTGAAAAGTAGTATGTTTCACACGAGATCAAATTTTTTGTCTCGTGCCTTTAAATCACTCACTGCGGTCAGTAGTCTATTTCTGAATCACTCGCTATGCTCGTTATTCAATTCTAGACTACTTCGCTGGTTTGTGATTTAATATCGGCACTCGTCGCAAAAAGTAACTTTGCTCACTTGGTTAACAAATAACTATTAAAATGATCAAGAAATCTGAAAAATTTGTTTCATTTCAGTGGTCCAAGCACGCCTTCACGTCCTAGCTTGTCTACTGCGTCTGGAGCTCTTGACGAATTCTATGCGGGAACTTTAGATAGTAGCTTTTTAGACGACTTGACTCCCATGTCAAATTCTAACCATGATTATGCCTACGATTCGGAGAGGTAAGTTTCTCAAATTGGTCAGTTGTTTTAAGTGCTTTAAATAAAACTATTTAACATCCGCGATATTTTAAAATGACGGTAAATTTGTTCGTAACTTACCATATATCTGGCTAAAGTCTTTGCAAAATGTATTCTTATTGTAAAGTAGTATTTTTTGCTATGTATATGTTTTCCTAGCTTTTATAAGGCAGAGACAGAAGTCGTTCTGATAATTCATTGAATTTCAATCTTATGTTACAACCTTATAAAGTTCAAAATATGGTGATAATATACTATTTACACACTGCCTTATGAAGTATGGGTATATTAGTAATATTTACAACAAATCAACTTGCCCCATATTTTAATACTTACCAACAGTTTTGTTACGATCCGTTGTTTTTTGCCATAAATAGGGAAAACCTACAATAATCTTATATCAAGTAACCAAAATCTTCTTGTATTACATTTTAATAATGGTATGTGAAATAACCGAAATCTTCCGTAGATAAACTTGGATTTAGTTGATTAAAACACGCGCCTATTTTCCAGTGATGATGAAAATGGAACTAATCCAAAAGTGACTGTATACCAAGACGATCTAGATATAGATGGCTCTCCACCAATGGAGAGTAATATGCTTAATTTAAGGCCCAAGTTACCTGAAAATACCACAAACATTCCGCCAAAGAAAACCGACGTTGACGAAGAAAACTTAAGTATTCTGATGACAAGATCGAAGATAGGCAAAGAGAGCGCAAGCATGGAGTTTACTCGCGACGAAAGCGATAGCCAAATATCTGCTTTAGATAGTAGCCATAACTTATCTCTTGATAATGATTTTCCTCTTTGGGCGGGCGATTCGAGTGCGCGGAGATCTCCGGAAGGTATGTAAGCATTTGTTGATAGAAAGTGAAATAGTCAGTTTTCAAATTAATTCTTTAATCAAATCGTAGTATTTTAGTAACTTTTGAAACTAAAGCACTTAGCAGACAATTATACTTAATTGATATGGCAAGAAGAGTCAATAAAGTATACGGTTGACTTAAAATCTAGTATCATATTGTCATCAACATCCAATCGTTTATATTTATTATACAGTTCTAATTTTTTTTTATCTCCCGAATACGGGCAGGCACAGGGATCTAGCCCATACAGCTATGACTTCAGTATTTATCTTCATTAGTTTACAAAATTATTCATCTCATTACTAAATAATCAAGTTTTTATTTCACTTCGATACGGTACGTATTTACAAAGTTAAAATACATTTAAGTTTGGTATAAAACTATACTCCGCTTTTAGTCGTTGGCGCAGGGCTAATGGCCGAGTGACGTCAGTGGACTCTACAGCGCTTGCCGCACGCACGCGTCCGCAAAACATTTATACCAAATCCATACTTTATAATGATACATATTTTTATTTATAGTCTGGTTTAATTTCATTTATTAGCAGACCCCCGGTGCGGCGACGCTCATTTTAAAAATATTTATTAATTAAGTTTATTTATAAAAAAATATCTAAAATTATTGCTATTAAATTGTCCGTTATCTATAACTATAACAGAGTCTCGAATATTAAGATATTACGTGCGTGACAAGTCCTTTTCGTACGACGCTCGAGCGATGGCAGGCACATGCTTTAAAGGAAAAAATATTCAAAAATTTATTGTGAAGCCATTTGAAGTGTGACAGAATAAATTTAAATGCCATATTTTAAATTGAAATCTCTATAGTTGGACATAAAAAAAAAACACCGTTCTCACCCTCATTGCCCCGGTGCAAGCAAAAGACGCCTTTAAGCCATGACTGTATATTACATTACATTCACAATTTTTTATTGTTTTAGGTGGAGAAGATCCCGAAGTTGCCAAAGAACCTGAAGAAAAGGTATGATGTGTAAAATTATTATGACAAAGTATTGACTTACATATTAGGTACAGACGACATTCAATAAAATTTCAACCTTATTTCAAGACCATAGATATGCGCTACGGTCCGTAGCTGTTCCGTAGTAAAAAAAAGTTCATAGTAAAAAAAAGAGGCGATGCGCTACGGTCCGTAGCTATTTGGGGTCCACGTCTGGAAGCCTCTTCGTGGCGGACCCTGGTAACTTTCTCGGCGGGTGTGTGGCTTTTGATGTCAAGTGTGTCCGATGTCTCCCACCCGGGACGCACCGGTTCGAACCCCGCCACGCACCAATGTGTTTTCAAATTATGAATTAATATGTACGTTTATTCGACGCTTTTACGGTGAAGGAAAACATCGTGGGGAAACCTACACACACCTATCAAGAAATTCTTAGATTGTGTGTGAAGTCGACCAACCCGCACTTGGCCAGCGTGGTTGACTAAGGCCTAATCGCCCCCAATGTGGGGTAGGCTCGAACCCCTCGGTGGAGGCATTATGTCAGCTGTTGATGATGATGAATTGTGCTTGAATGTTTGTACTGTGGCGTAGACAATATGAGTTGTTAGTTTGTACCTAACCATTAAAAATGACAAATTATCCAAAACTACCTTTCGGCAGGTGGAGAAGAAAAACAAGAAGAAAAAATCCAAGGACAAGGACAAGGGGGATTACAGCGACAAGTCCGAGAGAAAGGAAAAGAAACACAAGTATAAGAAATCAAAGAGCGAGAAGCGCTCAACCAATCCTCAAGTGGAGCTGTTAGCGCCCAGTGTGACACCTGCCGAGGTGTGTTACGATGACTACGATAGTATATAACCTAGGCTATTATTAATAATGGAACGGAGACGGAAATATAAGCAAAGTTAGCTACTATAGGCCTGCGCAGAAGAGGAAGTTTTGACCGCGTTGTTTTTTTTTTACTGTGGAAGAGTGGAGTCTTGATGTAGGCGAGAGTTTTCCTGTGTCTCAGAGCTCCAGGCCACTTCTCTACGATTTTGACACATAATTAGGTTTAATTATGATACATTACATTACACACACACACAAAAAAAAATAGCGGGGAAAATATTAAACACACTGCTAAACTTAATGCTAATAAATGTGTGTGTGTGAAGATAATTAAAAAGTGTGAAGTTCATTTGATTTTCCGTATCCGAATAATTGACGCTAAAAAAAGCCAGGAAGTAGCCTCCTGTAACCTTCTTTACATATTCGATGATGCTTTGCTTGATTTGAAATCCTGATGTGAACCTGACTTGAAGAGAAAACGTTTTTAGGTATATATACAAGGTGTTTGGTACATGGGGTATGAAGCCGGCACCTACCCATGCTAACATACTCATATAAATACTATGGTGATATCAAAAACTTTAAATTCTAAAAAAAAATTCAACTCTCCATACAAATAGTTCGATCAAAATAACAAAATTTATGGAAAATTAAAAAAATATTTTTACTATCTATTTTGCTTTTTTAATATCACCATAGTATTTATATGACTATGTTAGCATGGGTAGGTGCCGGCTTCATATCCCATGTACCAAACACCTTGTATATATAAACTATTCTTTAATTAAGGACCAAAGTGTCTAGACAAGTACATGTGTTACCTACCCGACAAAGTTCATTAATAAATGGGTTGGTTTTATAATAGGTTTAACCGGTAACATACATAAGTAGGTATAATCAACCTCGTCTGATAAAAAGAATATTAGCATTCCTCACACATTTTGACTACCACGAACCTACCCTCCCGGTAGTGTGAATGTGTTGGCAAAAGTAACTGAATATATTTTAAGTGGCCATTAGGCTTCTGATGTGCCTTCCGAAGAACTGAGGAATATGGAGTTCAGATATTGACTATTACCCATTCTAATACCAAACTTGCTTGACGAAAACACAACTGCGGCGCGATTGATCGATAAAAGCGGGTCCAGATGAAACATATCTGGACCCGGCTTCAGAGAGCTCTAGCTCCCAACTCTAGTATTTGTACAAATCTTTTATCGCCTCCTCAAAAATTCCTGTGAAGTTCTAGACAGCGGTCTAGAACTTTCAGCGAAAATATAGGCTGTCAAAAACAGTTCCCTTTGCCTATGCGTAAATTAATCTTATTAATATAAGGAACAATGACATCGATTGGCCATTTACGATTAAAATTTATTATAAGAGCGCTTTTATAGTACCTATAGGTATGGTATACACTACCAGACACTTGATTCAAGACATTCAACCAAGTGCCCGTCGTCTAGATTCAAGTGCCGAATGTATTTATTGAAAGAGATTAAAGTGTGAAGCTTTATTAGAGGGCTGTTTTGCCTGATATTTAATTATAGTACTTTAATTCACGAAAGCGAGTGGCTATGTGTACGACATATAGATATACACGAACAATGTCTGTGTGTGCGTCAGTGCCGGCACAGCGCTCCTGCACTTTACAATTTGTATTTATATATTACGTCACGTATATAGTCCCGACTCACTCGCGTTCGTGAGATGAAAATATCTACTAGCTAAGTATATGAGGATATTACCGCTAAGCACGATGTCAGGCCCAACACTTTTTCATTAACCTAAATTAGCATATTATCATTATAACATTTCACCCTGCTTAGCCAATAAAAAAAGAACAAATCTTCCAATAATAAAATAAGGGTCAATTCATACTAACGCAGAGTCCAAGCGCATCGAAGCAAAAAAGCGAAGTTGCATGACGCGCAGACGCGCGAATGTCTTCAAATGGGCGCGAATCGGCGCATCCTTTTTTTTTATCGACACTTCGACTCTGCGCTAGTATGAATTGAGTTAAATAGGATAAACCTAAGACAATCAAGTTTGGTCTGACATCAAGATTGGTTCGTAATTTCTACACGTTGATAATGTGCTTAAAATCAGGTTTGTTTATTATGAGTGCACGTGTTGAACGCTATTTTTATTAAAGTTTAACATTGTGATCTTGATATACATTTATCTTAGATTTTAGATGCAATTGGTGTTTTCCGTCATCATAGTACTGCTCTGGTATGACAGCAGGCCCAACCATTAAGTTTAGGCCGTAAATAGAATACACGGGAACTATTTCAAAATGCTGCGCACCATCTGGACACCTATTTTAATGGTGTTCATGTGATATTGCATATCGAGCCTCACCGGTAATGTGCAAGTGGCAATAATAAAGTTTTTTTTACCAACAGCTATTATTATACTATATTTTTTACCTAAAAACTTTAATTCTGTGATAACTTTATTGTTTCAGATTTATTTTCTAATTTCTTAAAATGGTTGCTAACATTTAAATTGCCATTTTTGTGGTGTTCACGCAGTTATTTTAAATGCGATTTAGATAAATGTGTTTATAGCTAGTAAATGTAATTTTTAAATTCGACTGCACTAATTAGTTAGCGCAACTCAAACCTTATTAAAATACAGTGTGTCCCCGGATAAAGTGCACAAACGAAAATGGGTGAAACTAGACCACAATTTGTCGATAAAAAAAATAAGAAAAAAATTATTTATTATTTTTATTTATTATAAAAAAAAAAATATTCTCTTTTTTACGACCTTTTGTGTTTGTAAAATTGTAATTTTTTAACCACTGCGTGGATTTTGTTTAAATAAAAACAATAATGATCCCAAAAAATTAACATTGTATAGTAAGTAAAAAAAAACAACATAAAAGCAGTCACCACGGAGAAAAAAAACTCTACCTGAGCAATGACGTAAACGGCACGTTCGCAGGCCCTTCAATAAAAGTTTTGTAACTAAGCATGTATTTGAGATAGAATGTAGATTTTTTTTTTTATTGAAAAGGTTATAAGATCTGTATTAATAAGAGGTAATAAAAATAAATTGTTATAGGGGGCATTATTTGGTAAAAATAAACATTTACCCAAAATTTAACACTTTTATGTTCAAAATTAGTGAAAAAACATTTTTTTCTCCGTGGTGACTGCATTTATTTTGTTTTTTTTTACTTACTATACAATGTTAATCTTTTGGGATCATTATTGTTTTTATTTAAACAAAATCCACACAGTGGTTAAAAAATTACAATTTTACAAACACAAAAGGTCGTAAAAAAGAGAATAAAAATATAAAAATCAATATTAAATACAATTTAATTTTAATAATTTTTTTTTTATTTTTTTTATCGATAAATTGTGGTCTAGTTTCACCCATTTTCGTTTGTGCACTTTATCCGGGGACACACTGTATAACGGATTAACGAAAATAATAAAAATAAAAAAATTTCAAATCTATCTCCATTCCTTCAATCTTCAACTTTACTCGTACCTATTCTATTAAAATTTCGCGACAGGATTATGGTACATGGACTGTCAAACATTGTTATTCAGAGAATAAGGCCAAAGGACTGCGAAAGAATTATTAAGGGTGGACACACATCTGACGGAACATGAAGTCTGAATATTTTTTTTTTTAAAGTATTTCATGCTCCCATCCCATGCGGAAGTAGAATGCAAGAAAGAGCACAAGCGGCTCTTTTGAAGGATCCGTGGTTGTAAGCAAAACCACACAATATGCTGGCTGAGAGTTCTATTTTTTGATTGTCACACAGAAATAAGCTACCAAATTTGGAATCACGCGACCGACAATTCGCTGCGCACTTTCTGGCAGATTTGTGTCCGCCCTAATGAGTATTTTTTTGTGTAATTCCATACATGGGTACCATGGGTAAGACATAACATTTCCACTTCTGTTATATAGGTATGTAATTAATATGTAAAAACGTTACGAAACCTGACAATTATTTCGTCAATTACACATGCATCAGCGTATGCCATCGCAATCCTGTTTCTTCCGCCCATTCTCTTATGTGATTGTTTGGTTAGAAGAGCCTAAAAAGATTTTCATAAGTAGCTACTTTTTCTACGACATAAATATGTGTTTTCATTTCATGTTTGTTGAATACAGCGAAGTGTGTTGCATTGCATTATGACAATCACACGCACAACTGGGTCACTGCTTGTGAAAACAGATAATAGATTATAATGAAAATAACCACAGTATATTCCAT
The DNA here is from genome assembly GCA_955850985.1 of Elophila nymphaeata. Classification (NCBI taxonomy): domain Eukaryota; kingdom Metazoa; phylum Arthropoda; class Insecta; order Lepidoptera; family Crambidae; genus Elophila; species Elophila nymphaeata. Next base: position 12,865,611 of record OY039069.1, on the reverse strand, counting down.
GTGGATCCTGCGCTATAATTAGGTTACTACAGGCCATCAAAGCTTTCAATGGAATAAAGGTGACAATTATTGAAGAAATTTAACCGTTTTGGGTAATCTGACCAAGTCTTTGATCCGAAAGATCGAGAATCGAGCGTACAGTCAGCATCAGATGTAGATTAACACTTTAGTACCTTGTCATAATAATCATTTATACTTTAATTTACTGCTGATGCTGACCCTACACTATCGTGTAGATTTAAACCCGACTGCAAGTGTTTGTATAATTGACGGAATATAAAAATCGAGTTTGTTATACATATTGTTGCAAAATATTTTATTAAAAATTATGCTTGTTGTAATAAATATAAAATTTTAACACTTATATTGTCTTTTTATTGAAGTTTTTGATATATCCTATAAAGTCTGGAACCTTTTCTCATTGAGGGACTATGTGGACTGTCTCTATCTTCTCTTATCACTAATTGTCGGAACACGGCAAAGCTTTATGGCGACAGACTCTAAAGATTGCGACATATAGACAAGCAGATTTAGCAGACTATCAGCAAAACCAAACAGCACTGTTTTGTACCTCTGGGGATCGGACCCTGAGTCTTGGAATGAGAAAGTAATCGTCAAAGCACAAGATGCAGAGGCAAAACTTCGAGCTTGATGAATGTCATCAAGCTCGAAGGATCGACTCTGCAATCTAATGTAAAATAACTGCATGGAGAGAATATCAGACACTGTGTCACTGACAAAATAGATTTTCACCTATTGTGTCACTGTTACAGTGTGTGCACTGTAGAGATGGACGCACATTTAGCAGAGCCGAACAAAATGAATTTTAGAATTATTTATACCCCGTAAATTCGGATGAATTACCAGATTCAGCGCGGGTGATGCGGACGACTCAGCCGATGCGCTAGCATTCATTCACAGAACGGACAATTCATTTGTTCTGTGCATTCATATAATTACATTGCAACGATTCCTACGGCTCGTTCAGCTCGGATAAATGTGCGATTATAGGCTCAATTTTATTCTCACCAGGATGGCAGCGGCTAGTAGTGACGCGACATGGCTGACAGAGCTGTCGAAATAATTTGTCTACTTTATCTACATACTTAAAAGATCAACAGGGATCGCCGCTTGTCTTTACAAGCTCTTACTCTAAAAGGTCGCGCGGCCACGTATTGCGGCTCGAGGCGCCGAGATTTCGAGCTTTCGAGTCTTTAAATATGTAGATATAGTTTAAAATTATTTCACACTGAAAGTGCTGGCCGCGCCGCCGCTGCCATCTAGGTGAGAATTGAGCCTATAGAACCACAACGCTCCAGGTAATTGATTTTGTCACAGAACTCAAGAAGTTGTTTTCAATGAATATTTTAAATCATTGTGGTTCACTTGGATCGGGATGATTAGGATAATTCATATCAAAAGAAGTTTAATAAATAGAGTAATTCTATTCAAAATGTAAATGTACAACCACATCGATATTTTATTGGTTAGATTATAAAAATTGGACCACATGTAAGAAGTCCACGCAGTAGTGTAACAATATTACAAACAAAAATCTCTACATAACAGAACTTACAATTATTAGTCAACTTTATTTTATACATACTATGGTACACGATTATTTAACATAATATTCGCCTAATATTATAATACATTCTATGTATAGTAGATATTCTTCTTTTGTAATAAGTTAATAAAACTATAAAATATTCTCTTCAGTTAAACATTAGGCATTTTATAAGGCTAATGAAGGTCTTGGAAACAATATTTGGTGGTTTTCTCGGGTCTTCAAATACAACATGAAGTACCTATGTAACATATTATTTATACAAAGCACTTTGTACTTGGCTTTTATTGAAAGTAGGACTGAACAGAGTTATAGAAAATCAACAGCTTATTCGGAAGAAGAGGATGGACTTCTAGTTAGCGGATGAACGTGGTCAATAATTAGAAATTTTAACATAACCTACTGATTAAAGTTTGTTAACGTACCTTTAATATTTTTGCTATTGAAAAATAAAACGTAGAGTGAAAAATCTTTTGGCTACTCCAGTCAACACTAAGGTTGATACTTGAATTAAAGTCGCTACTAAAGTCAGTTATGACGTCTGAAAATCTTTTCAAATCAATCCTTGTGATATTAAAAACTACTACCCAGTTATCTAAATAGATGATCTTTTCAAAATGTATGACTATTTTCTCTGTTGACTGTACATATAAAATGCACAAGTAGCCATTGTGAACAGAAGTCAATAATTTTAATTTAGATTTTTTTCTATGATTCTTAAACTATTACATATATTCTAAACATCCAATAAAATGATAATAGATACATCATGATTTTTTAACCGTACAAAACATAAAAAAGTAAATCACTTATCAAAGAACAAAACGTGTTATAAAAATTAAAAATATTACAACCTTCATTTAATAATTTACAATGTGGGGATAACATTTTGGATATGCAAGAAACTTTATTGCAATCAAAATTTCTCGTGTTCACAACAAAACACTTCTTTACAGCTATATATATGTCGTAGTCCCGATCGTATAGTTGGACACGACATACAAAGTGTAACAGAAATAGCGCACAAGCTGAATACAGGTGGTTTGGGATCGGCTTCTGAGTTGATTTTAATATTTTTTTTTGTTAAAAAACATAAAAGGTACCCAGAAAAAATTGTACAACATTTTCTGGGTACTTTTGATTTTTTTTTTGTTTTTTTTTTCAACAAAAAAAATAGTTTATTAAAAAAAAATATTGAAATCAACTCAGAAGCCGATCCCAAACCACCTTATTCAAGATGTGCGCTATTTCTGTTACACGTTGTATATACGTTGTTTATTCATCGATATTTTGGATACGCCGCAACATTTGTCCCACCCACACTGTATGATATTAAATTTTTCAAAAGTAAAAACTGTTTGTATTCGCCAATTGCATTACAATGCCACAGGTGAAAATTACATTAGATATACTAATAAATACACATATTGAGATTCCCTTATAAACAAATTTGAATGTGTTCACAAGTCTCAGTATGAAATACAAGATGTTTGGTAATAACAAGCGAACTCTTACGGATGTTAACACAATCACATAAATAAACTAAAATAAATTTCTGATTTCTCACCACAAATAGTTAGGTCAGTAAAACAAAATGAATGAAAAATAAAAATTTGAATTTTTAATAACATTGTAGTGTTTATGTGCTTATCTTAGCATGGGTAGGTGTCCGTTTGTTATGTATGTACCGAACACCCTATATAAATGACGCTTTTAAAATTGAAATGCACTATGAAGGAGAGTTCAAAAAACGTCTGAAGCCAGATTCAAAAATTAAGTAAAAACTTGAACAATGTTGCTCATATCGATAGAAAGAAGCTAATTTTTAAAACTAATATATAAAAATCTCGTGTCACTGTGTGTGTGGTCGTACTCCACCGAAACGGCTCAACCAATTTTCATGATTTTTTGTGTATATTTGGTAGGTATGAGAATAGTTCGTATAGTATATATTTCATACCGCTAAAAAGAAAAAAACAAATGGCAGAACAGCGTCTGCCGCGTCAGCTAGTCTTTTTATGGCATTTTGTTTTCCATTTCAGGAGCATTTTTCTATATTTTCAAAAAAATGAGGTCTTAAACTGTCAATTTAAGTTTCACATTGCTATTAAAATAATCCATCCTGAATAGTCACTTTGTATTTTGAATTTAAAAGCCATTTTTAATACAGATGTCAAAAATCTTTACAGTTTGAAATAATGAATAATTATTCATTTTATATAATGGCATATCTAAAAAATGCGGCGTAGTTTGAAGTCTGTGGGTAAGTATATTATTTTTAACTCACGGATGCCGGTGAGTCACGACTGCTTGTGTTGATATATATGCACATTGTCGCTATGGGCGTCAGTGCCGGCACACAGTCATGTTTCACCCGCAATCGTGATATAAAACGATGAAAGCAATAATAAAATATTTTTTTCTATATAAATACAACATAACTCCATAACAACACAAACTGATTGCACTGGCCATGGGAGAACAATTGTTTTAAATATTTTCATTGCTCGAGATCTTTGCCAGATTAAAATATTTAAAAGTACCTTTTCCGAAGGTTTATTTCTATATGACTCATCCTGTAACACGCATAACATAGCGGGATTTAATACTCTATAAGGATCGATATAAATTGAATTTATTGAAGACTTGCACTAGGTTTGTAGCATTTGTATATAAAAGAATTAGTGTAGTTGCAGAGGACATTGCACCTATATTTGTATTTAACTAAATAATAATAAATGGATACATATAGCCAACAATTAGCGTAGTATGGTATGCACAGTCGTTACAAACCATCAAGTCTCCCAGGTTACTAATAACTGTCGAAATTCTTCATTCAATTTACAATCTCATAACAGTCAAGGACTTAAAAGTTTAAATTGTATTAAAGTTTGACAGCATATGACAATGTGTTATGCAGGAGACTAAAACAACATTGTAAACATTCATCGTAAAGTTGTATACGCAATAATATGTACCCACTTTTCGACAATTTGTGACTACAAGGATGTCTGAATAGAAAGTGTATATTTTTGCTATACAGGATGTTTGGTACATGGAGTGGGTATCAAGCGGGCACCTAAACATAACATAGTCATTTAAATACAATGGTGATATTAAAAATTGTACAAATAGTTTTGTAATTTTTCATACATTTTGTCATTTTGTTTTTCCGATCGAATTATTTGTATAGAGAAATTTCTATTTCACAATTTCAAAATTTTCATAATACCACAGTATTTATATGACTATGTTAGCATGGGTACCTGATTGATCCATCCATACCATGATACCCAACATGCTGCATAATAAAAAGACAAAACTTCTGATTGATGTGCTCTACGTTATAGTTTTATCTCTAATTACAGTACACTTTTATGTGTAAACAAAACTACAAAAAATCTTTAGAATAGATTCGTCAATTAACGTAAATGTATACATAGCCAAATCTTAATACACGGAGCTTTCATAATGTAGCGTTTTGTACAATTTGCTGTTTAATGATGGTTTAATGTAATATATGGATGAAGAATAAGATAGAAAATACGCGTGCTAAACTTATCACTATCTTTTTACAATTATTTGAACAAAACATATTGTTGAAAAGGAAAATGTTAAGAAAGATAGTTTTACGTAGCAGACGATAGTTTTTTTTAACGCATTCACCATACCTCTGGCAAACAATAGATGACAAGTTCCTGTTTTGCGTCGAAGGCACTAGATGGTATAAAATACGTATTATACTCTGGCGGTGAACGCGTTATAAAGTTTTACTAACAACCTCTTTGATATTAGTTAACATATGAGTCATTGCCTTTACATATCTTTCAATGGTATTGAACAACTTCAAAATACAAGGCTATGGTAATGTGCTTGGTCTTTACTACAATAGGGATGTTGCCTATCAGGTAAATTCAGATACTTTTTACTAGATGTAAATTTTTTCCTGTTATTTTTTATTCCATTGAGCACTCGTGATGTAAGAAGTTCCTATAGACAATTGACTAAATATGAAATGATTCTGATACGCTTATAAAACAAATTGTAGAGAAAAATTTGAAACAGATATTTTCTGCCAAAACATGACCCTCGTTTTTGTGAATGGCGTCAACATTCCTATTGCATATAAACCTTTATCAATGTTATTGAAAATATCAAATAATAATGTGCTACTGAAATTTCGTCGTTTCATTTCGTGTTGCATACATGTTCGTCCTACTAACGGTGTCAATATAACAACCAATCCTACTACAGTCATTGTTGAAATACACATAATGGCCAGCACAGCAAGGGACCGATCTTGAACATTTACTACTTTGATTGCACGCCGGATTCAATGGATTAAGAGGATTGTATAGCGAGAATGTCTCCATAAAAACGGAGAAAAGGTTTTTCTAACGATTTCTTATTCGATCTTTATGACATTTAAGAATATTGAAAAAATATGTCTGTACGCTTTCATTTTTTCAAAATTCGATATAAATTCAATGTTATATAAGACGTGCACAAACAGTTTTTACTATATTAAAAACATTCTAAAATACTATAAAGATTGGTAGAAATATGGGTAGTTAAAAGTTTTCTCTATTTGTATGAAGACGGTGCTCGCCGTACTAATGAAAAAAAAGCCACTGTTGAAAAATCTGCACATTTGGTTTGATACCAGGATAAATAAGCAATAGTACCAAAATAGAACAATATAATTTTATCCCACTAACGCGGTCGAGTCATGACTCTTTGTTTACATGCAAACTTTCTATAGGCTGCGTTATCCACGGAATCTCTACTCCATAAAAACAAAAAACAAAATTCCCGTGAACTGTACAATCAACAAACTTCCCGGTGTTCCACTTGTAGGCGATAATCTCGTGACACTGACGTGTTTGATTGACAGCGACCCGCCCGCCAATTAGGGAGGCGGGTCGTCTGGCGACCGGATTGAGCCAATAAGAGCAGACAGTGCCGTCGGCAACGCTAGAGCAACTGCACGGAGGGGAGACCTGCGGAAGAGGAGTGAAGACGCTGCGCCTTATTGGCTGCGCTATTTTATGTTAATATTCTATTGGCCGGAGTAAAAAGTAGGCGGGGCTTGGTGCAGGGCAACCGTTTAAAGCAGGGTTTCCCAACCAGTGAGGCACGCCCCACTTGGGGAGCTTAGAGTGAACCAAGGGGGGGGGGGGGGGGGGGGGGGGGGGCGCAGCGAACGGCTTCAGAATTAAACTGTATAATGTACCTATATTTATTAAAATTGTTCATATAAAATTATCTTCGCTGTGCACTGACTATTATGAAGCCAGGGATTAACCAGTTGATTAATAAAGTGCAGCCAAAGTGCTCTCATTAATTGTAAGTTTTACTTTTCTTGGTTGATTACCTATTTGTCTTTTGGATAAAACTAAACACGCCAATATTTTCATAGTTTGTTTAATTTTCTTATTTTGACTCCCCATTTTGGTCTCTAGGGGGGCGTAGTATTTTAGCATAATGTTGGGTGAGGCGCATAGAGTAAAAGGTTGGGAACCCCTGGTTTAAAGGATTCTATTTGGTAAATGGAACACCGAGAACTTTGACACATAACAAACTTTGTTTTATCACAAGCCGCTTTCAATGTTGTACAAATCGATTAAAAAAGTCCCTCACATATGCTGGCTTTTAATCTACATCACAACAAATTCCTCCAAAACTAGTATTTCAACATCTAGTTAAATATTATCTAAATTTAACGGTTTTAACATGGAATAAGATTCTCATTTAGTTTAAATAATAAAATAAATGTTGATAATATATAAATTGATTGACCACTATGTCCAAACTGTGTTTAATAATCTGATACTATGTAAAACCACAAAGTTAATCGGCTTAATTGGGTCTCTAGACAAAGCAAAGTGTTTTGAAATGAATTTATAATCATACTTTATTATGTTTGGTGTAAGTTTGTGCAAATGATTGCATATATCCGAATTATAAGCTTTACACTACTCGATACTCTAGACATGACCATCTGTTTATTAGTCTACTGTACAATGTCTTGCAGTAATATTGACTCCCATTGGTGGTTTAGGTGTATCAACATGACAAGTCTTTTTGAAAATAAATGTGATCTACTCCTTTAAATAAGGATGGTTTTTAAGTGATTTGTGTAATATAAAATTATGAAATGTATTACACTGTGTTATTATTCTGGCAAACAAAGGCTTTCCTAGACATAATAATGTAGAATAATTATTATTATATTAAAAAAATATTAGTTTAATTATCTGAATCATTCATTAGGACAGGAAAAACTTCAAATATTTCTTTACAAAATGATTATGGCAGGTAAAAATAGTTTATAAAACAAAAACAGATGCTCTGTTATTAAGGAAAGTCCTGCTAATTTTGTAACAAATTATGTTTTAACGGCAAATTATACACAATGGTAGCCATATGTCATCTTTTACTTTATCCAGCGTCATGCTTGACTGAGAAGATAATTTTGGTATACTTGAGTTACGTTTAAATAGAAATCGCAATAAAAAAAATCCTATGCTGATGAGAAAATAAAAATGTTGACTAAAGAAATAAATATAACTACCAATGACAAGTACATCTTGATATTAATTATTAAAATCGAGAGTAAAAGTTGGAAAATACGTTCATGTCATATTGATACACTTCTAAAAACACCAGGATTTAGAATAACAGTTAGCGTGAATATTAATTACACGCATTTGTACTACATGATAATACAGACACAAACAGGCGTCAGTCTCAGACAGTATTACGAAATTGGATTTTTGTAATGAGTTTCTTTATGATACACATACTTAAGTTAAAATTTAAAGTGTATTAACTGTTGCAAAAAACATGTATAACTTTTTGCAGATAATATTTAATTAATGACTGTTAAAATTCATATATTTTACAACAAACATCAATCACCATTTACTCATAAACGTAAATGTGCTCTGCAAAAACCATTCAAGATCAACTAGCTGCATTAATTTGCCATAAATCTAATTATTATTCAAAAGCATCATTTGTTATAGTTATTTATTTTTCAACATCTTAAAAAGCGACTAACAAGACATAATTATATGAGATAATAATAAAATTGAAATTTACATGTCATCATGTAAATTACACAAAAACATGTTTACCCAAATGTGTCACAATTAAAAGGAATGTTACATTTTCTGGATTCTGTAACTCAATAATGTCTTCATGCATATCGAAACAAACAGTTGTTTAAATAAATACAATAGATAAAATATTTCAACAAATAAAATTGAAATAAATATTTATTTTGGCCTCAGTTTATGTAAACAGATTTTGGCATTTAAATAAAGACTCATCTAAAATCTAACTCATGAGTATAATCCAACAATATCTAGTTTCATTGATGAATTTCACTAACTCTTAATATAATTTGCTCTTAATACATATCCTCTCATAGACTATGGATTGCAAAATAACGTCGATGCATTCCTAGCTTTATTTACTTTTACAACTAACTAGATAATCTTATTTACAATGTCTACAATAATTGTTCATTATTTAATTACAGGGTCACGCTACCTATCGATAACGAATCGAATAAGTTGTGTTGGAATCAAACAATACCTTGGAGCTAAATGTGTGTCGCTGGGAGCGTCAGTCGACGCGCGAAGTCTCGGAGAAGCCGTCGTCGAGGTAGCCCGGCAGCAGGGGCTGGTGCCCCAGGTGACCGCTCAACGAGTCGAAACTCACATTTTGCTCGACAAACGTATTTTGCACTTGGTGAGGCGGTTCTACACGAAACTGACCTAAAGTCCACGGATCACTAATGTCTTCGGCAGGTCTCCGCACTCCACTATCAAAGGGCGGTAAACTGTTCCACGTCTGAGCGGGCGGAGTGTTAAGCATGGCGGGCATGTTGTCTACGTGCGGCGGTTCCGTTGGGAATGACGCACCCCACACCAGAGACTCTATGCTTGACGTTGGCGTTGTACTGATTTGATTGAACCTGTCAATTCCCCACGTATTTGGGATGTCAGGTGGCGCCACATTGTTGTGTATCACTTCCGGCACTTTAGACACTGTCCTCCCGTACATATCCTGCGTCCTTCCGCTTACGACGGATCTGCTCGTCTGCCCTCCGTCCGGACTCGGCAGGTGGCAGTCTGACCTCATCATCGGACTAAAGCCACCGGCTACTCCTGGGCTCTTTTTATTAGAATACGCCACGTTGTCAACGCTAGGTCTAGGTGAATACGGGCTATGGTGATGGCGATCTTGTCTAGACATTGGGCTGTAGCCTCCCGGGGTTTTATTTGGATTGCTGCGAATATCACTTTTGACACTCAAGCCTGGATCGGGACTAGTGTGAGTGGAGGGATGCGGTGAGAAGGGAGCGTGGTGTTTCGGCATAGGACTAAAGTTGCCGGAGTTCCAAGCTCCAGACTTTTGTAGGTCAGGTTTAATCATTTGGCTAGTATCGGGACTCGGTTGGGCAGAATATGGACTAGGTTGCGAAGAGTACGGACTAGGCTGGGTGGAGTAAGGGCTGGGTTGAGTGGAATACGGGCTAGGTTGGGCGGGACTCGGCTGCGCAGAGTACGGACTTCTTTGAGACGAAAACTGAGCATCTTGGCGAGGCATTGGACTTCCATAACTCCAGCTGTTTGGATTCTTTATGTCCTGTTTCACACCGATCGTCTCGGGGCTTGGTTTGTTTTCTAAGGAAGTCGTGGGACTACATTGTTCTATCATTTTACCGTGTTTTAATTTACTTTGAGAATCTAGCCTATTTAGTGGACTCGCCTCAGATTTATGCGTAGGAGTAGTTTTGAATTGACCTAAATTCCATGAATTACTCTTTATTGACTCTGGCATTACTTCGGGACTATTTTGTACTTGACTATCGGGTTTGGGAACAGGACTGAAGTGAGGACTGCCCATGTCAGTTTTTGATTGTTCAGACCTTGGAGTAGAAGAGGAATCGGGTCTTAACTGTGACATTGGGCTTAGCAATTTAGGAGTGGTATTGCCAAGGGCGCGCCTGTTCTCAGACATGGATCTTGTTTCGGCTCTGTCTTTGTTCCGGTTATCAGCTTCACTATCTGGTGAAGGCTTACTTGTAATCTCAGAAGACATCTTACTACTTGACTCAGAGACACTTTTAGGTTCTTGGAAAATAGGTGACGATTTATCCTGAGATTTGTTTTCTAATTTATCATTTGAACTATTTGATACTTCAGGTTTGGATTTCTCATCCTGTGATTTTGAATCAGCCTCTGTTTTCTCCTTGTTTTTCTTTTCCTCGTTTTCTTTGGTTTTGGCCTTTTCTGGGTCTATGCTATCCTTAAGTTCTTGCAGCTCCTTTCCTGTGTACAATCGCTTCATCCCTCTAGGTAAAGCACGACACGAGCTAAGGTTTATGGACTCTATATTTGGACACTTCATTAGAACTTTTTTGACTGGTTCCAATGAAACTGACGATCCGCATAGGTTGAGAGTTCTGTAAGACAAAAGTATAATTCTAAGTTACGGATGCATTTTTTCAATATTGAATTGCTATGGTGGATCATTGAATTTACGCAAACATTGTGACGTCAAACAAGAAGGCTCAAAAAATGTGCCAGCTTTGTATTTTCCACTAAAGGACATTATTATTGTTCACTGGCTCGGTACAGTCAACAGCAGGTCAAGTTACCACAATTTGTCAATTTTGTGCAATCAATTTGGAACCTAATTACATTTTGTATAAAGTCCATAATCGATTGGCAAAATTTGACAGTTTGTCATTTATCTAATTCAAGTTTTATAGTACGTTGATATTTTTTGGGAATTACAAAGCTGATACACTTAGAATCTGGTCCAATATTGACTAGTGGCAGTGTCGGAACTCATACAAACCTAAGCTTGCTATTGGGCGAGTCGGCGAGAGCGGAAACGGCATCATTGAGTACTCTTGTAGCAGAAGCCCAAGACAGGTCCAGCTCTATCAGGCTATGAGACCATTTCTCACATATCAGCTCAAGGCAAGCATTGCTCTGCCGTATCACATTGCAACCTGGATGAAGACAAACATAGCATGTGTTTAATATTACATCATCGTAAATATACAAGTTTGGGATGTAATCATGATCTTATTTAGAAGATTATTACTGGACATACTTTTAAATCCTACTATACCTAATCCTAGTATACCTCGCAACCTGGTCGTGGCCGGAGTTTGTCGGGCTACAGGCTAGTACCTCCGAAGAGCCGATCCTGCAGGTCCCAGGCGAGCACACGCTCGAGGTCGGAGTCTGTCGGGCTACAGGCTAGTACCTCCGAGGAGCAGACACTGTGGGTCCCAAGCGGGCACACGCACGAAGACGGAGTTTGTCGGGCTACAGGCTAGTACCTCCGAAGAGCCGATCCTGCAGGTCCCAGGCGAGCACACGCTCGAGGTCGGAGTCTGTCGGGCTACAGGCTAGTACCTCCGAGGAGCAGACACTGTGGGTCCCAAGCGGGCACACGCACGAAGACGGAGTTTGTCGGGCTACAGGCTAGTACCTCCGAAGAGCCGATCCTGCAGGTCCCAGGCGAGCACACGCTCGAGGTCGGAGTCTGTCGGGCTACAGGCTAGAACCTCCGAGGAGCAGACACTGTAGGTCCCAAGCGGGCACACGCACGAGGACGGAGTTTGTCGGGCTACAGGCTAGTAGCTCCGAAGAGCCGATCCTGCAGGTCCCAGGCGAGCACACGTTTGAGGTCGGAGTCTGTTGGGCTACAGGCTAGTACCTCCGAGGAGCAGATACTGCAGGTCCCAAGAGGGCACACGCACGTGGCTAGTCTGTCGGGCTATAGGTTAGTACCTCCGAGAAACAGATGCTGCAGGTCCCAGACGGATACGGCACGAGGACGGGGTCTGTAGGACTCTGTAGGGCTACAGGCTAGTACCTCCGAGGAACAGATGCTGCAGGTCCCAGACGGATACGGCACGAGGACGGGGTCTGTAGGGCTACAGGCTAGTAACTCCGAGGAGCAGATACTGCAGGTCCCAAGCGGGCACACGCACGTGGCTAGTCTGTCGGGCTACAGGTTAGTACCTCCGAGAAACAGATTCTGCAGGTCCCAGACGGGTACGGCACGAGGACGAAGTCTGTACGGCTACAGGCTATTACCTCCTAGGAACAGCGGGCACACGCACGTGGCTAGTCTGTCGGGCTACAGGTTAGTACCTCCGAGAAACAGATGCTGCAGGTCCCAGGCGGGCACCCGCACGAGGCCGGAGTCGGTCAGTCTCTGCAGGCCCCGCAGATCCAACAGTCGCAGACGAGTTGCGGCCCGCACCAGTCGCGCCAGGGCGTCGTCTCCGAGACGATACTCTCCCACGCCGACTCGTTCAGCCGCTGCCTCGCCAGCTATGGATAGTTCCTCCAACTGCGTCCATCCGCCCGCTTCCATCTGCGAATTGGAAATGTATAACTCAGACTAGACATACGCAGTAGATTTACCTGTATTAACGAGTATGGATCGTAGTTTCATATGCTCTTGAGGAGAATTCAGGGCGTTAATTACCAAGTCGATATTATGCTTCTGTAACTATATGATGTAGGCATACTTCAGATAGAAATGTTTCATGTTCATAACAGCTCTTTTAAGTGCGGTTTGTATGGATGTATCTATTGGTTTAAGTTTAAGGAAGTGGCATTATACTTTGTACCCTATGGGTGTCAACATAAGGGTACAAAAAAAACATAGAATGATTAAAACTACTTCAGTCTTGAAAAAGGGTTAATACTAGGAAAACTAAGGATATTGATGTAGTAAATTTTTTGTTTAGGTACGTTTTCACGGAGATATTAGAATTAAAACAAAAGCAATAATTTTACAAGTTCTTTTGACAATGTTTATTACTTTTATAGTTTTGTTTCTATTGATAAAATAAGCTATGATCCTCGAAAATTACCAATAGTTTATTGGGCTAGAATTATATTCCATACCTGTTGCAATGTTGTAGCAGATGCTAAAACCAGTTGAGAGTTAGCTGCTCTGAAGACCCTTAGCTTGGGACAGCCCTTCTGTAAAGCCTCTAAAGGAATCGCCGCCGGATGTGACGTCGCCAACGCACCAGATATATCTAGGACTTCGAGATTTGCACAATTTGCCTGAAAAAAAAAACAGGTTCAAGTGAAGCCTACTGAAGAAGACGTGGAATCAATTTTCTTGAAATATTTTTATTTTGTTAAGCTGGATAATTAATGTTTTAGTTATTTTATTCTAACCATCGCTGGGGTGTTAGACAAGTAGCTACTTCAAAACGCCTTTGCGAATATTTATGTCTGGTACATTATTTTCTGTTATTATTTAACGTTTTGAAACAGATTAAACACTTGTCAGGCATTCTGCTCTGTTAGAATTTTTCAAGTTAGCATAGATAGCCAATCAGAAACATTAAACATTACTTACTGCAACAGAAGACAATATTTGTGGGAGTGCAGTGAACTTATTATTGGCGAGCGTCAAATGTGTTAACCGCTCGCCGAAGTTCTCCGCTACGCGAGCCATTGACGCCGCTGATAGGCACGTACTAGATCCACCAGTTTCCGACTGAAAAAAAAATATTTATTAAGTTGTAAAAATACATTTATTGGTGATATTTTGACAAAATTAAGTTTTAATAATGCCATAAAAAATTTAAATACCGTAAGCGACAAATCCAGACGCTGTAACTTCGGCAATCCCTGTACCAGTTCGAATAGTTGTTCTGGCGTGATGCGGCACCAACCAGCCAAACTTAATTCCATTAGATTTTTACAGTACTCTGATACGCACGCGAGAACCCATGACACGTTGCAGACTTTCCATTGTGCTGGGAAAGTAAATTGTTGTGTCAAATACATATTTAGAAATTCAGAAACAATAGGAAAATTTAGGTGAGAACGGAATAATTTGTGACGAAGTGTGATGGGTATACTTACCGATATTTAAGGTTTGACAATGCGATAGTCGATTCTCCATAAGCCAGACCAACTTGTAGTCAGTTTTACACTTTTCAGTCGTGTGCGCTGCGAGGTCAACATTCTTCCATAATTCCGGTCGACAGCTGACACTATGCCATAACTTGCAAACTCTACCCAATCTGAAATGATTGTGTAACTTATCAAAGTCTATACTTCGAGACGTTCGAGAGGCGTCCACTGTTGGACATAGGCCTCCCCCAAGGATCTAAAACCAGATCGGCCTTGCGCTGCCCGCATCTAGCAGATTCCCGCGACCTTTACCAGATCGTCGGTTCACATGGTGGGGGGCCTACCGACGCTGCGTCTCTCGGTACACGACCGGTGTTCGAGGGCCTTCCCGCCCCAACGACCATCATTCCCCCTCGCAATGTACCCTGCCCACTGCCACTGAAGGTTCGCAATTCTTTGGGCTATGTCGGTGATATGTGGTTTCGTTATCTTGCGGGTCTCATTATTTCTGATATAATCGCGCAGCGAAACTCCGAGCATAGCCCAGTCCATTGCCCTTTAAGTGACCTTGAGCCTTCTTATGAGGCCCATTGTAAGCAGTCGCGTTTTGGTTCTGTAGATCATCGCTGGTAACACACACGTTTATACTTATGACAAAGTTTATACTTAATTAATTAAGCAGTGTAGCTCCCGGTTTCCTTCCCCTTTTCATTGCTTGGGTCTTATTATCGTCAACCCTGTATCGCCTATAAATTATACTTATTATTTAAATATGCATCACTAATGTAAATAAATAAACCCGAGACAGATTAAAAACAACAAGCTTAACATATAAAAATATTATTGGCTTAATTCCTTATCTTTGTTAGGTTAGTCTTAGTTGGTACAACTATTATTACGTAATATTATGACCATGAACTACATACAAAGAAGCTACATAATATTTCCCGTTTTATGTGCAAACTCTTTTTCAACGAATTTTTGGTAATTTAATAGGAGACCAAAGTTAAAACATAGGTACACTTTAAGCTATGGGTCAAAAAGGAACTTTGAACCTCTTAAGTGCTTGGTTTGATATCAATTGCCGTGCCTCTAACAACCGACTATCAGTCGGTAGAATAACATTTGAACAACAACACTTAAAACAATGATAAAATTCATGTTAATGTATTCATTTTTGTATACATACATCTCTATTTCATGATTATTTTAATGTAGCATGCAGGACATAGAACGAAAAAGTACATTAAATGCAAATGTTCTTTGCCAGATAAATATGATATAGGCGATAAGGGAACGCAAATATTTGTCGTATGAATCCAACAGAAGCGGTGAATAGGTTAAAGGCAATTGCACTATTAGGGTCGATTCACAATAGGATGACAGTGATCGGCAGCGGCCAGCAGTGACGTGACCGGCAGAGCGGAAGAAATAATTTTGAACTTTATAAAATACTAGTACAGTATACCAAGAACAGTAATACGTCTTCATACAAACTGGCCGCTATCCATTAGAATGTGCGCAAGCGTACTCGGCGCCGTGTACGCACGCACTGTGACGCACACATTGACATAAAAATATGGGGGCATAAGGTGGTCTCGCCGTCTCGGTGTGATCGCGCGTTTTGTCATTGCACATTCGCTCGCCGCTCTTTCCCGCCCGGCACATTTACGATAGCCCTAGCGTCAACACAGAGTAGGCTAAAAACTCGCCGACAGCCCGCAGATAAACTACTGTTCTTGGTATACTGTGATACCAGTTTCACTTGTAAAGCCCGAAGGGCTCGCGTGGTATGTAGATAAAGTTTAAAATTATTTCAAACTGATCGTGCTCGACGCGTCGCTGCCATTCCGGTATGTATTAGCCCTTAAGGCTTTGTCAAACAGAACGCGTATTTGGCGCGCGCTAGTGCGCTAAGCTGAACGCCGCGCTATGACACCGAGATGTGTTGTACTACGATGGTAATACACCGTCAAACAGATCGCATGCGCTAGCGGTATGCTTCGCTCTGCCGCGGCGGCGCTAAGTACGCGTTATTTGACAAAGCCTTTAGCGTCAGAGATTAGTGATTTGGCGACTGCATAGTATTAAATATCATCTCTCTTTTAGCAATACTACACTGCGTTTTCGCGCGACAACTAGCAGTAACCACAGAGCTAATAAATTGTTGGAAGCGTATCAGTTGCTATGTCCAAATGTGAAAAAAGAGACTCAATTAACGCGAGTCATTTATATCAATGTTTGGTAGCGGCATCTATGCTAAATGTAATCACTATAGTCCCTGGTTACATACCTTATAACAGTAGGTAAGGTGCCTTGTGAAGTGACAACATATTCAAATATCTTTGTGAGAATTTCCTCAGGCATAGACTGCGCCCACTGGCTTTGAGGTCCTGCTTTACTTTCAGCTGCACTAATTCTAGTAGTTCTGTCAGTCTTTTCACTTTTAACTGAAAATTAAACAATTTTATAATTGACAACAATTCCATTTTTCTAATTCAGCATTACTAATTTATTTCCTTTTTTTAATACTTTTGCTTCAAAGTTAGATAGTAGGAAAAAAAACAAATGGAGACATTATTGGTTTAAATACTGCTCCAGATCTACAAGAGATAAATGTATCAGAGTTACATAAAACAATACATTATATACTAAAGTGCTCAAAACATTTACATTAGTTCAGTAATAAAAAAAATAATGTTTTTATGCATACCAATTAAGGACCTATTCTAAATTACTGAACCTTTTTTATTATTATTTAAATGGCGATTGCTACACATAAAGATTACGCATTTCGACAATGCTAAGTGAAATAGTACTTATAGTAACAGACAATTGTACAGTATACAAACTTCAAAGGAATTTAATTAAATTCTATTACAAGGAAAAGTTCTTAAGCTCCTCCTCTCGTTAAAGTTGGTTAAAATGTAGCCTATGTTGTTCGAATCATAATAACAAATTGATTGACACCTCATTCATCAAAATGAGATAAATAGTGTAGGCGCTAGGGTGGAACATACGTAAATACAAACATACATACATACATAAACAGCTAAAATCATTACCCTTCCTTTAGGCTTCGCCGTAGTCGGGTAAAAGGGAATACAGAATTTACTACAAAGAGTAATTAAATGTGTGGAAGGTATTACCTTTAGTTTTAGAGTTATTTGATTTCTTGGCTTTCGACACTTTTGGTGTCTTAGGCCGAGAATTCCTAGGTTTGGGAGCTGCCACGCTCATAGTGGCGTTGTTGTCGCCACGAGGATCATATTCTTCACCAGAACTCTCGCTTGCTACTGGAGAGGCAGCACGCTTCTTCTTGGACTTCCTTTGTCCAAGATCAGCAATTGAAGCCGGTGTTGGTGTGACAATAGGCTGTGGAATGAAAATTATAAATTGTTATAACAGGTGTTACAATGTGAGAAAAAGCTGTCTGTGCAAGATTTTATACTTGAAAGTATTTATTAAACTAGATATCACACTAAGCTGAATGGTTTACAAACAAGTGGAATGTAGCGGCGTCAAATGTCTAAGTGTAGGTAAATATTTATCAATATAATTTGCTATCAGGTGAATTATTGGTTGCAGTAGGTATAACTGGGGGAAGTGATAGGTCTGAAATTGGATTTTGGCAGAAACATAAATTAAGTTGTTAAAATACTGGCATTACATACTACTATTTCCATAGAATTAATTCAATTAAAACAAATTGAATTAATTTGGGGTTGTAGAATTTTTTCAGAGCTGTTTATCAATTAGTATTTTTTTTTTCAATATCTCTTAATTTAGCAAGTAATAAATTCTCAAAAAAAATATATAGTGTTCTAGATGACCAAAGCTCGAAATGTTTTGTAATTATCATAACTTTTTTTTTGAAATGTTGACAATTCTTGATAGATATCTAGGTATACATTGAAAATAGTTATTAATATTTCTACTACTAATTATAGAAACTAAAAAATAAACAAAGATTAATCTCTCAGCGCAATGGAGTGTACATTATTTTTGGTCAGTCCATCTTTAGCCAATACAAACTAACTGGATAGTTTTCCAACGCTAGAACATGCCACATATAGTGGTCCGTGGATACAGAGTGAGAGACAGGAGGCCGACTTAGTTCTCATCCCTACTCCGTGCTATTGACTGGGTCAGGAGCGACACTGGTAAACACCTGGATAATAGGATAACGGGTGAAAAATGATTAAATTACTAAAATGACTATTAAAAAGAAGGGGTTGATGGTAGAAGGGTGAAAATTTAGAGTTGTATGTATTTATTAATACAATATTGTAAAAAAAATGTCCACAAATAATAAAAAATGTTAGGGGTGAACAACTCTTATCACTTAGGGCAGTCTTTCTCAAAGTGGGCGATAACGCCCCCCTGTGGGCGTTGGAGACCTAGAGGGGGGCGTTAAGGTACCCAGAAAAAATAGGGGGCGTTGGCGTAGCTTAGGGGGGCTTTTATATATTTTAAAATTCACTAATATTAAAACCTACCTACTACTCAATATTGAATAATCAGTGTATATTTCTGCCCTGTATGATGGTATAAAAACTAAAAATACTTAACATAGATTTCGTAGGATAGCCCGTACGTCGTACGCAATAAAGTTGTAACAAGTTTTGTTAAATAAACGAGTTTGTTCGTGTTTGTGTAATTAAAGTAATGAAATTGTGGTTTTTAAGTTTTAGGAGTGTATAAAAAATTGGGGGCGCTGAAAATAATTGATTTTTATAAGGGGGCGGTAAAAAAATAAGTTTGATAATCTCTGACTTAGGGGTATGAAAAATTACCAAAATTACTATAAAAAATAGGGGTTAAAAATATGGTAGAAGGGTGAAAATTTAGGGTTGTAGGTATTTTTAATGCCACATTGTAAAAAAAAGTCCAAAAAATTAAAAATAAATGTGAGTGGTGGACAACCCTTATCACTTAGGGGTATAATAATTACTAAAATGACCTTATTGAAAAATAGTGGTTGATGGTATTAATGCTACCTTAAAAAAATCTCCACATAATAATAAATAAATGTTAGGAGTGGACAACCCTTATTTTATGAAAATATGTAAGTATAAAATATAAAATGACATATTTTCAGCTTCATCCCATCATATGATATTCCTCCACCACTGTGGATACGATATTTACTGTATCAGTAGCTTCACTGATACAGTGCATATGCGGTAAGTACAATAAATTGACAGATACTGCGAATCACACAGAGTATGCCTTGTAAATGTTTCATCATCATCATCATCACAGCCTTTATAATTCGACCCACAGCTGGACCACAAGGCCTGAAAGAGGTATAGGCAGTAATCCACCACTCTTGCCTAATGCGGAGTGGTGGGCAGAGTATAAGGTGATCAATACCGTGTTCTGATCCATTATCGTCTTATACGACACCCATTGGAGGATATGGGGTGATGCTATTCTACTTTGCCAAATAATAATACTCTTTTATTACACACAAGAAAAGAAGCACATACAATAAAAAATATCTGAAGAGATGTACAAAATAGTCGGCTTTATTGCTGAAAAGCCATCTCTACCAGGTAGTTTACATCCCCTTAATCTAAAAATATTCAAAATCAAAAAAATTGTATAATGTAAAACAAAGATTGAAATAGTTAACCTGCATGGGCTCACCTTTAATTTTAACAGAAATAAAATCGAGATTTGATGCTAAAAAAGTGGTCATCACAACATTGACATATCCTGTTTATTAGATTTTTACATCACAACCGCTATTGTCACGTTTCAAATATTTCAATATACCACAGTTTTTAGCACTTTTCAATAATTAATTTCTTGCTCAAAAAGAAATTATAGTAAAAAATATTGAGGGAGGGACTATACTGGAGAGTAATTAACAAGACATCTGATAACACTAAAAGGAAACTTTAGTGTTTAATTATTTAATAATGTTTCTACAAATATTAGATTTAATTTTTGAATTAAATATCCAGATTTAGCTATATTAATATTTATGGGGCTTGTAGGAAAATAATAAAATTCGCTTTATATGATGTTGCTAGTATTCACATTTTTATGTAATTTAACTATAGCTTCCATTGACATTGATTATTAATCATTGACTGAATTTTTAATGTTTAAAAAAATTATTATCATATACAAGGCAAGGAAGAAAACATTGATTTCAAACTTTACCTGAGACAAGGATGGCAAACATCATGTGTTGAAATACTACCCCTTCTTTGTTTCACAAAGCTATTGTAGCTAACAGTCTAAAAAGAAGCAGTGAGAGTATATTTTTCTAAATAATATGGTTTATTAATATTTAGTAGAGTTTGGTATTGCACTAAAAATATCTATTTTCCATCTTCCCTCACTGTTTTTGATCACTAAATCCTGTTCAGCCTAAGAGTGCCTGGTAAGGGCGGGTAAGAGGTATTGTTAGTTTGACGCATGTTAAGACGTCTAACAACACTTCTTGCCTAATTTTATCTATCTGTCCCAATAGATAAAATTGGCAAATGGCCTTGGGGGAGAGCGCAGGTCGTGTTGATCCCCAAGGCAAGCCGGGCTGTTGTCCTTCACGTGGTTGCTGCCTGTTATTGGTCTGATTCCCTATGAAACAGACGTAACTGAAATGGTCAGCCGCTTAGCCTACCTTTTTATCCTCTTTATTCATAATCCTCACCCATCCCATAACATCCCATCTTTCCTAAGGCTGACCCACACCACAAAGGCCTTCGGTTTCGACGGGAGATGAAGGGCGACCCGTTGAACTACCCAGCCCTTCCTGCGTTAAGGCCTACGCAGTCGATCGCCGTACGGGAGGATGAAGGAGTCCTGGGAGGCTGAGTGGAGCGAGAGTCGGTGGTTGTTACTCTCGTGACGCAACACGCCCCTTTGGTCCCAATTTCTGCCTAAACGGTTGCCCCTCATGGTAGCCCTGTGAGGGGAAATGGCCCCCGTGTCCCGTCAGAGGGACACCGGCTAGGAGTGGAGAGGTACGGCAATGGCCATGCTGACGGAGCAAGAGTGTGTAGACTGTTCATCTGCACATTTCGAGCACCCGATGTCGCGCCCCCTTGCCAACTCACTACTCCTATATCTGTCCAGTAATCCTAGTGCGCCAGTATTGGGCACTCCCAGATGTGCGGGCTCCATGGAGGGTGGGAAACTGGACAGACGAAAATTTTGTTTACTTAACTATGGATACGAATGTGAACAACAACCCCACTGCTCCCGACGGGAAACCGAAGGGATACTGCAGTGATCTCGGGCAGAAGGCTAAAACCCAAAACCCGATTGATCTTGCACCTTCTGCGAGCAACAGTGCTCTCGAGATAGCGGGGAAACCCGTTCAACCAGTTGGTCTTCCATCTGCGGTGGACAGCAGTGCCCTTGGGCGAGCGGGGAAACCTGCAAACCCAATGAAGCTTGCTCCCTCTGCGGGTGGTAGTGATCCTGGTAAAACGGGGGAAGCCGGTACCTCGATTGAGCTAGCTCCTCGCAAATCCGCTCCGCAACACCCAGTTACGGAAAGTACCAGACTGCTGATTAGTGGTTGGTCGGCGGCCGGCGGAAGGGAACGTAAGGCTGGTGAACCCCCTGCAAAGGGAGCTAGCAGGCCATCGAACCCGACCGACGTGCGCGGACCGGCTACTGATCAGCCTTCTGGTAAGCGCAGGAAGAACCGGCGGAAGACGAAGAAGAAGGTGGCCGCCGCCACTTCCTCCCCCAACGAGACCCCATGTAGCAGCAGGACGTTGGAGACGCAAGGGGCAACTGAGACACGGGGCAACCCGAGTCTTGGTCAGCCGCAAGCGAGGCCACCCCCTGACAGCAACACGGTGGTCTCGGCAGCGACAGGACAACGGAAGGGTAAGGCAAGGGCTAAAAGGGCCAGACTCGATGAGACAACGTCTCCTCGGGAGCCCAAGAAGCTCAGGCCAAACCCATCTGACGGTCCAAGACCTGCCACCTACGCAGCTGCGGCAAACACTGTTAGAACTCCGGTGTTTCGAATCGCCATCACCTCGCCGACGAGTGGGTTCATCTCACGGACGGCGGCCGATTTGATCCAGGAGTTTCTAATGGATAGGATCGATGACCTGGCAATGAGCGAGGACCCTAACATCCGTGGACCCGCTTTTTGTGGAAGACCTACCTTCCTCGACGGAAGCCTGAGACTAAACTGCATGGATCAGGTGACCGTCGACTGGGTCAAAACCACCCTAAAAGACTATGCTCCCCCGGATACGGATGGCCTCATCGTAATGAGGTCTGAGGACATCCCACAACGTGTCCGGTGCGGGATCCTGCTGCCGAGGATTGAGACCGACCGGATCATGATCGGTCGTCGTCTCAGACTCGTCAACACATGGGCGCAAGTCGACAGATGGCTGCTCCATGCGATTCACGCACAGGAAAAAACAGGTACGACATTCATTGTGGTAAGTGTACCGGAGAATGTCGTACCACTTATACTGCAGAGGGGCCGTAAACTCTGCTACGGACTCGGAACGGTTTATATGAAATTCCGAGATGCCAAGGGGAAGTTCGCCAGCACATCGCCGGCGAGCGAGCCCAAAGCGCCCTCGAGAACCGTTCCGAGTCCGAGTGCAGTGCTGGAGCTGGGTAAGGAGCCTACAGGCAACGAACCCGGGCCAGCCCAAGAAACGGTCCAGCTGGACATCGAGGACGGGCTCCCCAATCTTGAGGAGCTCCTTCTTGGAGGGGATGACAGCCAAGATGGCATTCCCCTCTAACGCACCCGTCCTCCAAATCAACCTCCACCATAGCGTCGCGGCGACGGCTCAAGTGCGAAGGTGGTTGGAGGTCAACAACACGGCCGTCGTTCTGATCCAGGAGCCGTGGATCAGAGGCGGTACAGTACAAGGGCTCTCCGGTTTAGGAGGTAAGCTTGTGTGTGCCGCAAACAACGACATAAGGGCCTGTATCTACATTTCAAATAACATTAAAATACAGCCGCTAATGGATTTCTGTTCCAGAGACCTATGTGCCGTAAGACTAATACCTAACCAAGATAACAGCTACCTTGACCAAGTCATTGCATCAGCATACATGCCAGATGGAGAGCAGGTCCCACCAGAAGAAGTGGCTCGTCTGGCAAACTTCTGCGAAAGAAGCAGACTTGAGCTGATCATCGGTACGGACTCCAACGCTCACCATCCACTGTGGGGCATGGATCAAGCTAACAACAGAGGTAACCTTTTATTTGAATTCCTTCTGTCAACTAACCTAGAAATACTAAACAGGGGCATCGAACCTACCTTCGTCGGAAGACGCTGTAGGACTATCATTGACCTCACACTGGCGACGCCAAAAGCGGCTGAGCAGATAGCTGAGTGGCATGTCTCTGATGAGGCCTCCTGCTCCGACCATCGGTGGATCTGTTTCACATTGCAGGTACCTCTCATTACCGTCATACCTCGTAGGTACCCTCGAAACACAGACAAGCAGCGGTATGCACAGCACATTGCAGCACGTCTAAACGCAAGCGACTACAGTGGTAGATGTTCGGACGTCACACAAATAGAAAAACAGGTAACGGACCTCAACGATGCCATCATGCACAGCTTTGAAATAGCCTGCCCTCTAAAACAGCCGCAGGTAACCAAACCGGGAAAAAACCATTGGTGGGGACCCGAGCTGGAAAGGCTACGCGCAACAGTGAGGAAAAGGTTTAATAGAGCTATGAACACTAGAAACGATACAGACTGGGACAACTACAAAGCAGCCAAAGCTAAGTACAAAAAACGTATTAGATATTGGAAAAATGCATCTTGGAGAAGTTTCAGCAGTGAAATAGAATCCAACATGCAGGCAAATCGAATTAGGAAAGTCCTGGCCAAAAAGGGTACTTGCGAAATGGGCAACCTACGCAGACCTGATGGCACTATGTCACTCAGCCCAGATGAGAACATGGAGACCCTCCTCAAAACACACTTTCCAGATTGCCACTCCACAAATCAGGTAAGCTGGCAGGACACGCACGTTATGCCTACAGAGGAAAACTGGAATTTAGCCTGCGAGATTATCACAAAGCAAAAGGTAATGTGGGCTATAAATAGCTTCTCACCCTTCAAAGCAGCAGGTACTGACAACATCTTCCCAGCACTTCTACAGTGGGGGGGCGAGAGCATTACTCTCACACTCACAAACATACTTCAGGCCTGCCTGGCCCACCAGTACATCCCCTATCAGTGGAGAGAGGTACAGGTAAAATTTATACCAAAACCAGGTAAGTCTGATTATACAGATCCCAAGTCCTTCAGGCCCATTAGTCTAACATCGTTTTTACTAAAGACGCTTGAAAGACTATGCGACAGGGAGCTCCGCAGTGGACCACTGAGTAGTGCTCCACTTCACGCAAACCAGCATGCCTACAGCGCCGGCAAATCCACGGAATCGGCACTACATCAGGTAGTTGGTAAGATCGAACAAGCGCTGCAGAACAAAGAGATCTGTCTAGGTGGCTTCATAGACATTGAAGGGGCCTTTGACAAGACAAACTTCTCCAGCATTGAAGCTGCCCTACTAAGACATGGAGTAGAGCGGCTTCTCTCGGGCTGGATAGTTAACATGTTACGCAACAGGTATGTAAGGGTATACGGGGACAGTAACCAAGGGGCCTTTGTGGTGAGAGGATGTCCACAGGGTGGAGTTCTGTCGCCACTCTTGTGGAACCTGGTGGTTGATGAGCTCATTGCCCGACTCAATGCCAGATACTATTTCACCGTCGGCTACGCAGATGACATCACCATACTCACTGTAGGGCGATGTGCTAGCGTAGCATGTGACACCATGCAATCAGCACTACGAGTTGTGGAAAAGTGGTGCAGAGAACACGGCCTAACCGTTAACCCAAGCAAAACGGAACTGGTAATGTACACAAACAAGCGGAACCTAGGCAACTTCAGCCTGCCCAAGATGTTTGGAACAACACTCAGTCTGTCAAAAGAGGTAAAATATCTGGGTATTATCTTAGACAGCAAACTGAACTGGAGCAGTCACGTGGAACGTAAGCTAAAGTCAGCCAGCATCGTCTTATGGCAATGCCGCAGGATGGTAGGCAAACGGTGGGGACTAGCACCAAAAATCTTCAAATGGCTTTATGATATGGTCATAAGGCCCATGGTAAGTTACGGAGCTCTAGTATGGTGGCCGAGGACGAATTTGACGACCTGTGCTAACAAACTGGAAAGCTTCCAGAGACTCGCATGCTGTGCAATCACAGGATGTATGAGAACAACCCCAACAGCAGCAATGGAAGCGATGCTTAACATGCCCCCGCTACACATGCACATACAACAGACAGCCGCTGAGTCAGCGCTGAGACTGAAGCACCTAAAGCTGGTAAAGTATGAAAAGGTAAAACATTTTGATAAACTAACACATGACTGGATAGACACACCTCTGGCTGAGGCCGTCAGCGACAAGGTGAAACCTATCTTCATCTTTGATAAGAAGTATAAAATACAATTATCGGAGATATCCAGTCAAAGTACAACTCACAAAGCACTAACCATCTTTACCGACGGCTCAAAAATGAGCTCAGGTACAGGTACGGGTGTTTTCTCTGAGGATCTTAACATGAAAATCACAATGCCCTTAGGAGCTCATAGTACAGTCTTCCAGGCTGAGTGTATGGGCGTCATTTTAGCAACCAGGGCAATTCTAGCGAGAGATGTAACAAACACTAACATTATCATATTCTCTGATAGCAAATCAGTTTTACAAGCCCTAAACAACAACGTGATTCGCTCTAGCCTCATTCACGAGTGCCATTTGGGACTAAACATGGCAGGTACAACGAACTCTATCACCCTGCATTGGATCAAAGGGCACAGTGGTGCACGAGGAAACGATGCTGCGGATGAACTAGCCAGAAGGGGGTCAGGCATGACACCGGTTGGTCCCGAACCAATCATCCCCCTTCCTCCGAGCTGGTTCAAAGGTAGAATGAGTCAACGGACCAAAGTTTTACATGAGCGATACTGGAACAATTTAGAGGACTGTAAACAGGCGAGACTCGCCCTACCCAACATACAGCCTCGTCTATCCAAAGCTCTATTACAGCTAAGTAGATCCCGACTCCGACTAATTACTGGAGCCTTGACTGGACATAGCAATTTTAACAGACACCTTTTCAACCTAGGTATCACGGACAGTCCACTATGCAGAGCCTGCATGGTGACAGAAGAGACAGCCGCCCACGTTCTGCTGGAATGCAGTGGAGTGGCATGCTACCGGGCAAAATACCTGGGATCCCCGGGTAGCCTCCGGGAGGCATTTGGTGACGTCAAGGCGCTGGGTGACTTCCTGGAGGAATTAGGATGGCTGGAGTGAACCAGCCCCACACCCTCCGACGCAAAACAGGCGCAACAGTCGTCGATTTGCGGAGACCGCCCGTTGCGAAGAAGAAGAAGAAGAGTGCCTGGTAGATCGCCCTCAGTGATAAGGCCACCCATTGTACAGACAACAACACGTTGGACTACCACAAACTCAAATTTTTCCAATCGATTATGCACTTTATATTGAACAGTCTTAGGTTCAAAATCTTTTGGAGAAATTTGACAGTTTTGTATAGCCCAACGTCCTGTTGACTGTACAATTTTATGTAAACATCTACTATGTTAGGACAATGTGTACAATAAAGTTTATTTATGTTCTAAACATGTTTATTTTTTGTTTATTTAGTCATACCTAATAAGAAAATGAAGTCTAAAAACATTTTTTTTTTTTTAATTAGGACTTCAAGTTGATTTGATTATTAAAAAATATTTTCTTTTATCTTTGCATCTAGTACTTATTTTACTTTGTGGTAGATACGTATCTAATTGTGAGCTTCTATTTTAACATTGTTTTCTTCTATCTTGACTTCTCTATTGTTCCACAATTATGCACCTGTCTAAGAACCAAACCTATACAATGGTATTTTTTCTTCCATAACTAAAATTTGCTTTTATTAAATTTAAATAAAGTTGAACATGAAATTTAGCTTTTCATTTAATGATAAGTTAATACAGTAGGAATAGGATTAAATTGATAATGGTTTAATGACTTGTATGGCATCACAAGTCATTCATATGCCTGTTTAGAAAAATATGTACTTAACCTTTTCTTCAAAAAACTAAAATAAACAAATGCTTTCTTTTGAAGAAAATATGTCAGTTAATCCTTCATACTTTTTTAAAAGATTTCTATATCTCATATGATAAGAGAGTAGTGTGAATTATATTGGGTACTTTTAAACTTAAATAATTGTATCAATCAATACACATTTTTAAAAATTTCAATGTAACTTACAGCATCATGAAGACTGGTCCTTTTAATCTTAATTTTAATAGTATTCATATCCACAATTTGACTCCTATATGTAGCTGTACACTCAGTTTTCTTTGATTTCTTCTTACGTGAACTGCATATTCCCAACATTGAACGAGGTTTGCCACTACAAGGAATAATGGCATGAGTCCGTCTCTCTTTAGAGTCCTTTTTACTTTTTTTAGTAGATAATTGACTAAGTTCATGACTGTAAGGTTTGCCACTTTGCCGAGGCAAATTAATTAATGGTAACTTTACACTGCACTTGAGCACTTCATCTTCTGAACTTTCACTGTCCTCAGCCTGTTCTTCTGCTTGCCACTCATCATCATCCTCTTGACACTCACTACTACTCACTAAGTTCAGATTTTTACCACCTTTCACTTTAGAACGTGCAGTCCTATGCCTCTTCTTGTGATTTGACTCACGCGAAGAGCCTTTTCTACGTTTCCGTTCTGAAGGAAGACTGCCATTAAGTGTTGACTGGTCTGAATCTCGTCGGGAATGCTGCTTGTGCTTCCTGTGGCGAGGCCGAGGAGACTGCAGCATTCCATTCGCCATCTGTTGTTTTTGTCTAGCGATGTCATCGATGCTTTGCTCAAAATCAGTTTCAAGTTTAACACCTGAAAGTGATTCAGCATCCTTCTGTGTTATGGTCGCATCGGAGACGACAGGAGTAATCTGCGGCAGGCGGACCTCGGGAAACAGGTCTTTGCGGACGGTGAGCCTCATCGCAGGCTCTACGTTCTCGGCCTCATAATCGCCGTTCATAGGACTCGAATGGCCCGACATGCCGCCCGCCTCCCGCCACCCTTGCGTACCACTTCTACAAACCGCTCACCTGTCCGCGAAGTAAACAATCAGTTTGACACATCACATTTTCACTTTTGTGATTCCACGAATCACGGATCGTTATGCTTTACTGCAATCCAGTTCATGATTGACAGCACATAATACACAAAACATTATAATTTCTTAACTTTACCACGTTTGAGACAGTTCGAAGCATCTTTTTTCTTCATGTATTCACATTTTAGGTCATCCATGTTCATGTAACGTTGTGATTGCGAAAAACAAAGTACGGATCATTTTCGCGGACACTTGCACTTGTATCTTTGGTTGTAACTAAAGACACGAATGGTATTTGAAGCTAAAGACATAATATGCACTGATTCCTAATTATTTTCGTCGATTGTGAGTTGATGAAAACTGTTGACCTTGTTTAGAAGCTTATTATGTTTCAAATTTTAATCAACAGATGCAGACATTGTCACAAAAAAAGTAACTCTGAATGAATGAAGTGACCTTGCCGCAGCGGCAATATTACACGTCAAATCATTAAAATATTTTTTTTACACAAAACATATAAATAAACACTGGTCTGACTAGAAAAATAACAATTCCAGTGTAAGCTTATAACAAATAGTTAGTATAAATTAAATTTAAATATTTTTTAACATTTAGATTTACAAATGCCCCCGTTACAAGTATAGTACTCAGGCCAATTATTTAGTATGCTTTCCTATTTTACAAAGTATTTTACGTATTATCCACTAGATGTCAGCACAAGTATGATTTACAGAAATTCAATAGGCCGTCAAAATTGTTGTTTCTCTTTCTCTCCTCTCAAATCTGACGAACTAAAATGACTTTTTTTTTGTGAACCAACCAGAAAATAATAGTTTCTATCAAATACCTACCTACCTACATAGAAATAATGTGTTGCTGAATGTAATTATTTGGTTTTAAGACAAATAAATAAAGTGTTTGTGGCTAATGACGCGTTTGTGTACTAAGTGACGTTAAAAACTGATATTGATAATGATAACCTACACAATCTTTTTGTAAAGAGACATAGATACGTAAACGGTGAGTCATTTTTATATATGTATATTACATTTTGCTGTAGCTATCGATGATATCATGATTATTACTGTGTACCTACCTACTTATTTATTGAAATAAGCGATCTTGGGTCTAGCAGCATTACTTCACTTTGTATTATTATTGTTAGGTAGATAAAAGTAATGCTACTAGACCGACTAGACCTAAGTTCTTCATTTTCATTTTCATTGGTCGTTTTATAGGCTCTTGGGAAAAGTGTCCCTCAAGATTCTAAAAGTACCTATCGCAGATGATCAAGCAATTGATATGTACTTATCACAGAAATAATAATAATAATTTCTGTGCTACTTACCTAAGTACCTATGTATTTCTTTTATAACAAATGTACGTAACAATTGTTAATAGCCTACCATGATTTCCACCCCCTAGTGATGTAGGTATATCAATGCCACCTGGGGCATGGGGTCTAACTAATCTACTTGTCCTACCTACTTTAATTTTATACAGTACATACTTACCTACCTTCTAAAAATTTAATGTAAAAAAATACCTACTTATGTCATAAAAAAGAAAAAAATGTAGTTAATTGAATACCCATTGAAAAACAAGATTATTATGAAAGCACAAATCATCAAGTTAATTTTCTTGGGGCACATTCAAAACTAAATCTAGAACTTGATTTGTTTTTATCAATTTGTTTTTGTCTGTCAGTAAATAATAATTGCTGCTGAATGCTGGAGGTAAAAGTTTTAATTATTAAATGACAAAACTCTTGGGTGTTTTTATTTTATTTCTGCTACTTGAGTAGGTAGGTACCTAACTTATAAGATGTAGATTATAAATTAAAAGCATCTAAAATTCTAACCAATAATGTTATTTACTTATCATGCAATGCCTGGAAATAGGGTTGGGCACATAGGTAATAAAGAAGGTATTACAATATAACCTTATATATTTCTTTAAACATTAGGTAATTTTTGAGCTGTAATGACAATATTGTCAATACAATACCTATATAATTTGTGTTTCTATAAGAAAACAGCGTAAGCATTTTTATTAAACTAATCTTAGAACTAATCCATTTACCCTACCAATATACAGACAAAAGAAGATCAGGATACCCAAAACTGACAATTTTCTGCAATTGTAGTTCAACCTTAAATGTATGCGTTATAAAGCTCAAAATTGATTGAGTAAATTTTACAGTTTGTCATAACCTGATGTGCTGTTTACTGTACCTATTAGATATTTATTTTCTTATTTTTAAAACATTAAAATATTCCCATTATAGCGGGTTTTTAAGCATGTTTATAGTAGGGAGGTACTAGACTTAGCCTCATTTACACTAGGCAAGAAATTGCATGCAATTTAAAATACACTGAAAAGTAACTATATGTTCAGGTAATTTGGAGAAGTATCCCCACATCGATGTATGTCAAGTGGCATGCAATTGCTGGTACAATGTAAATGCTGCTTTACTCTTTGTATTGACAAAGAGAAAAATTCTTCAGAAGAAAAAGTAATAATCGCGCGCGCGTCACAAAGAAAATACGAATGTCTACGTATTTGCAAGCTCCGGCGATTGACAATATCTCGCCAAAAAGTTCCCAGAACACCTTAGTGAAATTGAAACCCACTGACACGGCGTGTTTTAAACGAGAAGTTGACACGCGTTTGTAGAGACTCCATTTTTAACTCAAACTACAGTACAATTGGCTGTTACTTGAAGTACATTTTCACTCGACATTGGCGAAATGCGTAATCTTCAATGTGTCGCGATCGGCGATTAATTTAAAAGAAGAAAAAGAAGTGTGTCGATGTAAAAGGAGAGTAGGTACGTCGCAAAATGAAATAAAATTGCCTCAATAAAATTTTTAGTCTTTCCAAACACAGGTACTTATCAATCACCCCTCGTACTTCTAGAACTGTGTTTTGTCTCCGTGTTCCGTTGTAAATGATGATTAGATTTTTATCTTGAAAAACCCATACATCTCCCCATTATTCTTGTCGTTGCATACCTGCTAACTACATTCCCAAGACTCATGAACTCGCGCTTTTCGCGGTGGAAACTGCCCCTGTACCTACTACTGCTACAGCAATCGTGAGTATGCTGCGCGCAAACTCCATCAGGCAGCCGCCAACACCATTGGCGTTTGGTTCTGTAAATGGAGAATACTAATTCCGTAAATTAACTAATTTAGGAATTCTACTCTAGTAGGGGTTCATTCCAAGTACACTCCCTACCCACGGTCTACGTCTTCGAACAGCCCATACTTCTGGTGCCAAAGGTTCAATATCAAGGCGTCACACTAGACCGGCGGGCGTCGTCATAAAAAGGACATTTTTGGCTTATACCACCTATTAGAAAAGCGTATTAAAATGTCACGGATACAAGTAGACAATTTACTAAGTTCGATCGCGTCCGTCTTATGCTAGTAATGTCAGCCCCCGACTGCAAAGCTAGAAATGTCCATATTGATCAGGACGACCCGATTTCGTGCGCTATGCGCTACTACCAAATCGTTCTTCTTGCATCATTATCATTAGTCATACTAGCACACACGCTAAATACCACATCTTCACACTAATCGCGCTATTACAAGTAGATAGATCGTGGCTGGGCACTTCGCCTCTATCTTTCCACGCTTCTACCCTCCACTCCACGGTAAATCTGAGCAGAGGCCCTAGCCTTAAGAGGTAACTTCACGTATACCGCTCCCTTTCGACTCGAACCCTGCAGAGATCTTAACGTCAGTAGACGCGCGGGAGATACTTGTCGACTTGAAACCCTCTACGGGAAGTTCGACCAGAGGACGGAGACATCAAGTTCCTCGCCTTCTTAAAAAAAACTCCAGTGACGCTATGAAGGCCATTTGCAGCCAAGAAGTAGTGATCTAGTCACTAGTCATTAAAAACATGCAACCTTTTTTATATAAATAGATAACAAACAAGCTGACGGCCCACCTGGTGTTAAGTGGATACCGTCGCCTATAAACACCTGCAATAACAAGGGGAAAATCACTTGGTATTGCAGGTGCGTTGTCATCCTGAGGCCTAAGATGAAGCCTTCCATGCCCTGAAATTACACTGGCTACCTTTCCCTTCAATCCGAACACAGCGAACTGTTTCATGGCTAATAACTAAAAGTTTCATATTTTACCGTAGTCGTAGTACTTAGGTATTCATTTCTGGTGATAGAGGGAAAGGCATACGAGATTTAATGTTCTCTCTCTCTAGTACCAACGTACTTCAAATTATTCATCAGATATTCGTACTTATTTTGAGAGTTTGCAAATAAAGTTTATATTGTTATAGGTCGCGTTTCCGACTGATTGATCTGTCGCTCGAGATCTCAGACCGTAACCACACGCACGGTGTCGAGTGTAAGCCACAAGGTGTCGGGTGTCAGGGGTGTGATGTCAGCGTAGCGGCGTGGTGTCAGTGCCGGGCCGGCGAGTGATGCCCGACGCGGTGATGCGGAGGCATGGTGGACGCTGCGGAGCGCCGGCCCGACGCCGCGCAACGCGATGCTTCTTCCAGCCTCACCAAGTAAGTACTTATTTGAACATTCAGTGAAATATTTTTTATTTATTTTACAGTACACTTCTCTCAATCCTTAACAGAGTCTATCATGTAAATACTGGATAAATAGGCAGATATTTCCCTTTTATTTTATGTGTGTAATTAAATACATAGTAGATTATGCACTATCTTAAAGACGGAACAATAAATTATGATTAAGGGTAGGCACATTTAAATATATATTTTTTTCGTTACAACTTATGTCTCATGATCACCAGCTCTATAAATTGTAGAAAAACTAATAGTTGGTTATTAATAAATATATTAAAACAAAATGATTGTGCGGGAGTGAAGTATGCCAGTTTCGTGTAAGATATGTCGTACGTACTTAGGTTTATAAGAAACACATAATAAATATTTGCAGAAATCAATCAGTTAGTGAGGTAAAGTAAAAAACAAATAGATACTTACTTTAAACATATAATTTAGATGACGTTATTTTATGACTAACTGTAAATTTCTTAATAACGATCGTGAAAACTGCGCGTACCTGGTCTGCTGAGAATATTTTGAGTGTAACATCTATCCTGGTGGTTTTGACTATGGATGAGGATATAAAAGAGCATTGGAAGTCATATTTTGAAAACCAAAGAAAGAAGAGAATGCTTGGAGTTTAGTGTTTAGTAGTATACAAGACAATTTGGGATTACTGAAAGAAGTAAAAAAAGAAGAGGTGAAGACGGCTGTGAGAAGTATGAAAAGTGGGAAAGCTGTTGGCCCGGATGGACCAGTAGAGAAGTATGGAAGGTTCTGGAAGCGGAAGGATTTAAGTGGCTGACTATATTCTTCAATAATTTTGTTGCAAGAAGAGGTAATCCCTGATGAGTGGTGTAGCAGTTATCTGGTACCCATTTTCAAAAATAAAGGGCACGTCCAAGAGTGTAACAATTATCGAGGTATAAAGCTCATGCCACAGAGCTTAAAAGTTTTGGGAGAAAGTGGGACAG
Organism: Elophila nymphaeata; assembly: GCA_955850985.1. NCBI lineage: Eukaryota > Metazoa > Arthropoda > Insecta > Lepidoptera > Crambidae > Elophila > Elophila nymphaeata. Next base: position 12,831,421 of record OY039069.1, on the reverse strand, counting down.
ACGATTGCGAAAGGAATGTGCGGTAACGCAAATCCAATTCGGTTTTCTGCCAGCTCGAGGAACTATGGATGCTATATTTGCGCTTCGCCAACTGTGCGAAAAATAAAAAGCATGCACACAAAAACTTGCACATGGTATTCGTGGACTTGGAGAAAACATATGACCGAGTACCTCGAGAGGTTTTGTGGTGGAGTTTGAAAGAGAAAAATGTGCTTGGTAAGTATGTGGAGCTGACTCGTGCAATGTATGCTCGGTCGATAGTGTACACACGTCCGCTCAGGTGTAGGGACCACCGGCGAGTTCAGTGTGGTAGTTGGGTTGCACCAAGGATCGGCGTTAAGCCCATACCTCTTCCTGTCACTCATGGATGCACTGACATTAGACATACAGGAAGAGACCCAGGTGCATGCTTTTCGCCGACGACATTGTTCTTATTACAAGATTTGATTGATGATATCAAATCTTGTTGGAGCCCAGTTACAGAGCAGACTGGAAAAATGGCGACAGCGGTTGGAGAACATTGGCTTGAAAATCAGCAGAACCAAAACTGAATATATGTTCTGTGATTTGGGTGCAGAATATATTCCAACCCCGAATATATTCTGTTCGATGGAACGATTATACCGGTCTGCTCCAATTTCCGGTATCTGGGTTCACATATACAGCACAACGGCTAGATCAACCTATACGTCAAGCATAGAGTCAGCTCAGGATGGATGAAATGGCCATTTCATCCATCCTGAGCAACCCCCAAATTTCATCCATCCTGAGCGACCCCCAAATTTCCATTTAATTAAAGGGGAAAATATAGTAGACCATAAAAAGACCTGTTACCTTCGAGAGTCGGTTGCACGTGACTGAGATGCGTATGCTAAGATGGATGTTAGGAGTAACAAGAATGGACAAGGTGAAGAATGGCTGTAATAGAGGCAGTCTGAAAGTAGCACCACTGGCAGAAAAATTGAGAGGACGACTAGCATGGTATGGGCATGTAATGAGAAGGGATGATAACCATGTGATAAAGAGCGTGATGAACATGAATGTGGACGGGTACAGAGGGAGAGGAAGACCGAAGAAAATATGGATAGATTGTGTGAGAGATGATATGGAAAAGAAAGGAGTCAATGCTGAGATGACGGCTGACAGGGATGTATGGAAGAGAAAAACATATTACGCCGACCGCAAATAAAATTGGGAGCAGGGCAGGGAAATAATGATGATGATCTGTCATGGTTGTTGCCTTTAATTGGTTTGTTAACTGAAGGATTGTTAATTTTTGGTTTTGGTGCCTCTTTAGTGTAGGCGACTGTCACTATTTGGTTTGTGTGTATCCGAATGTTACAGAGTTATGAAGCTCTGCTCAACCCCTTTTAGGATTGTAAGCGTAATTACGCGTATGTATGTAAAACTGCGCGTAGCTATCAATGCGATATGTTTTACAAATTGGGAACAGAGCAGACAACTCAGACCAAATAAAAAGTACGGACTGAGTATTGCGAAGAAGAAACTCAGGCCGGTTTTTTATCTATGTAGTGCGTGAGCCGGTTTCTTTAGTATAAGGCTAGGCGTAAAGAAAAATATTGTAATTCAAATTGGTAGAATTTACGTAGATCTTTTTAGACGTGTCGTCTCTAAACTGACTAGCCGCATTCAAAATTGCTTCGTAAAATTAAAATAAAATATTGCGAATCCCGTTGAGTAAAATAGCACTGACAGTCGAATAATTTGAAAATTACGAATGGAAATAGAAACAATATTTATGACTTTTCTGTTTACTTTGTGAATGTTGCGATAAAAGAAACAAACTGCTATTTGTGTCTGCAACGATGACTAGTTGTAGTACGTTTGCGAAGCCAAGTTTAATTATAATTCAGACTTAAATTGTCAAGCTATTTTCTTATGGCACGTTTTGCTATATCGATCTCGGTATTTGTTTCAGTCACCAAAGGCAATATCTAATTGATATTCATTGGGACAGATGTCATGAGCCCGCTATTGACCATTGACTTCTGGCCGCTGGCCTCGGTGACCTACAATCATTCTATTGACCGTCTCATTGGCAGGTCCGTCAATAAAATGGCTACTTCCATTGATGTTGTCAGCTTCCTCGTTAAGACTTCTCGTGATGGAACAATTGGCTTTGAATAGAAACCGTAAACTGTGTTGCTATTTCTGAACGATTTCCACAATAAATAGGTTTGTGTTACGAAAGTGACCTTCTCATAGAAAAGTATGACTATTACTGGAGTTATTTCATGAAAAATGTGACTGTACTGTAAAACTGATTTCTCTAGGTCACATGGAAGTTAGTAGTTATGAAGAAGTAATAATAGTTTTTACCTATAAATAAATTGACTATGTACGCAGTGTTTGCTTGACGTCAATTTAGCGACAAATCTCAGTTTGAGGCGAATGGTATGCTGTATATCAGCTGTTAGCCTCATTCCCCTAGTTAGCTTTGTTGACAGGAGGATCGTAACTCCTGTGGAGCAAATTGTTTGATTAGGTGTAAGCCGAGCCGGGCACGCAATACCGACCGAGTTAATGAGAGCAGTGAACACCGATACGTCTCGTCACGGTTGCGCGTTATCAGGCCGTGGGTGGCGATGTGTGCAAACTGCCGTGTACTATACAAGCTCACGTATGCATGTGAGCGCGTGTAGTAGCGCTTCCAGGAAACGCGAGTACATTTCTTAGAACCGATCGTTGCTGTCGCGCGCATTTTCAGCAATGAATGGCGCTAGAGACATCACGATTGTCGCCAACGAAAAATATTCCACTTTTATCTTACAACATTTATCTTATCAATGGCCTCGCTCGGTCTAATTGTGGTTTATTAATAAATGGCAATGTAAATTAAGCGCAACTTCTGATTCGAGTAAACGCTGTTTTTCTTCTGATGCTTTGCAATTATAATACCCAGACTGAATCTATGACCATCAATATATGCTTTATTATTTTAACTCATTTAAAACAAAGATCAACAAATATTCTGATACAAATATATGTATATCTAATTGTGTAAGTTCACTGCCTCTTTCGAATTTTTTCAACGTTATTAAAAATAATCACCTTTGTATTCGCTATCACAGTTTAAAGAATTCATCAAAATCAAACAAGAAATACTTTAATTCATATAAGAGTGTATTTTAACTTGTTGAGCTCTCTTGGCTCTTCATATCACCTGTTTGTGAGGATATGACCAAAGCGAACCTACAACCATTAAAAGACATCCTATCAAATTGCCGGGAGTACGTAACCCATGCTGCTGGGTTGCTAATATTATTATGGGGATTAATAACAATATTATTGACACACATGAATTTAGTATCTCTATGAAGAAGATAATGTAATGAAAAATAAAAATCATTTTAATTACGTTTATTTATCATCCGAATTATCATCAGATTGGGAATTCACGTGTGTTGTCTACCCCAAATCGTATTTTCTGTGCAATGGGCAAAGGTGAAATTGATGTCTTATCTTGTGATTATGCCTTCCTTATATTATATACTAGCCGTGTGATACCGGCAGAGTAGAATAGCATCACCCCATATCCTCCAATGTGTCGCGTAGAAGGCGACTAATGGATCAGCAAAGGGGTATTGATCACCTTATACCCCGTCCACCAATCCGCAATGGGCAAGCGTGGTGGACTACTCCTAAGCCTCCTTTGATGACAAGGAGAGGCATTGTGACCCAGCAGTGGGTCTAATTATAAAGGCTGTTATGATGATGATGATGATATTATAGACTTTAGAACTATTCTATGATAGCACTAGTCATTTTGATAGTAAAACAATTAAAACAAAAGTGATAGCAATGTCACACAGGTATATAGTTGATTCTTTAATTATTTCAAGTGAGCATTTTAATGTCACATGAAAATCCCTACCAATATTGTAAAAAATGCGAAACTCTGTCTGTCTGTTACGCTTTCACGCCTATACCAAAGAACCGATTTTGATGAAATTTGGTTAATGGAGTTTGAAACCCTGGGAAGGACATAGGATAGGTACTTTTTGGTACGATAACCGACGCTAGTTGTTAATATACCTACAGAGTAGAAACTTTCAGCGGTGCAGTAAGGGGAAGTACCTTAACCGTAGCAGCTACACAAAAATGATGTTTAGAGATTATCTATATTTTTTTTGTGAAATTTCGATCCCCATTCACAGATTTTCGAAAAAAAATTGTTTCCAAAAATGCCCATATTTCACAAAAACACTTTTGGTGCTAATCGATCCTGTTTATTGCAATATTTGCAATGTCTGACTTTTTAGTACTCCAACCTGGGTTGGTCTGTAGAAGTTTTTGATCTGTATTAGAAACAGGATCGATTGACATACTTAAAAAGAAAAATGTGCATTTTTTGGTAAATGATCTTCACAAAAATCTCTTTACATCATTTTCATGTGACTGCTACGGCTAAGGTACAATTTTCCCTTACTGCCCTACTGAAAATTTCCACGCTGTATTTATTTGTGATGGGCCTCTGTAATAGTACATTTTTATATAAGTAGGTACCTAGAATAATTAGCGAAACACGTATATGTTACTGTATATTTCTTTCAAATATAAATTGGAATGCTACATAGCATGACAGTACATCATTTGATCCATTACAAATTTCATTATTTGTGTTATTGATTTATGCAGGAAAAGTTTGTTCTTATATCCTAGATTCTCACTATAAATCTACCATTACCTCATATACAACATGTAATTAAATAACTAATACCCTGAATACAGGTGGTTTAGGATCGGCTTCTGAGTTGATTTAAAAAAAAATAGAAAAAAAACGATTTTTTTTTAAATAAAAAAACGATTTTTTTGTGAAAAAAAAAACATAGGTACCCAGAAAATTTTGTACAATATTTTCTGGGTACTTTTGTTTTTTTTTTAAATCAACTCTGAAGCCGATCCCAAACCACCTGTATTCAGGGTGTTGATTACATGTTGTATATTATAATTTTATTTATATATTTTTATAAATAAATATATAAACAACCATGACTCGCAAACAAATATTCGTGTTCGTCACACAAACATTTGCCGCTACCAGGATTCGAACCCGGACCGCTTGATGTGTAGGCTATACTGACCACTCCATCAACACGGCGTCATATGTTTCGTAGTCGTTAATAGGTCGTTAGATGGGTACCTATAAGTACACCAAAGACTAAAGTACACGAACATGAGATTCGGAAACCATTCGACTAACGGAAAATGTGTGCTGTTACTTTTCATTTTTAATTAAACTAACATTCAATATAGGTACAATATTTGAAATTGAACCATATCCGAGCAAATATGGTTATGGGCAGCTTGTGCCATCATCATCGTAATAAATTTGGGGATACCGGCCGCAAACTTCTCATTACTTATTTAATTGAATTTGAATCTCAGTGTTGATGGAATAGAATATTAACTTTTCGAAATACATAGGTTATCGAGTACGCCTTTAATTAAAAATATGTTTACTGATATTACGATTGTGGTGCTCAGTCCTCAATGTCATAATTGTTTAATTATTTAAATGGACATATAATTGACCGACGACTCTGCGTGTAAGGTTATAAGAGTCATTGAGTAAACTGTACCGTTCGATGCTAACCTAAAAATATTTGGCCATGTCATAATCAATATGGTAGGTGTCAACTGACTTTCTGATGTCATCGCTCGGCCTTCTTTCGATTGGATTAATACAGCCTTATCTTTATTTGTTTTAAACAATAAACACTTTAATAATTCAGGGGAAGGACTTTTAAATGCGAACTTGTTCGAATTATTTCCTTGACCAATTAGCCTTTTTACGATTTGAGTCAGACATGCACCAGTTAACGTTTCCTGATGTGACATCTCAGTTAACTTCGTCATATTTTCCCTGGAAATATGTGTCAGCGACTCGTGTTTGATGTAGGTACCCTCTACAAAAGCTTAGGGCAGGTGTACTTTGATTTCTATGAAATTTTACTCACTCACGTTCATAGTGTGGTCGTATTCAACGTGGGTATACTATTTCCTTAAAAAACTACGCATAGGTAATATTTTGGTTATTTAGCTATTTTGTGACACTTCTGAACTAATGTTTTATAACATAATATTCCTGTTTGTTTAACCAGCCATTTTTTATCGATAGTAAATTTTACACAGTCACTACTTATTGGTATCGACCACATACCTGTTTTACTTCTCAAACGGTACCTACCTACTACACCTGCAAAATCACACTTTAGCTAGGCATTTAATTGTCCAGCACGTTTCTCTTTCACAATCATTTATTAAAGCATATTTTAGTTTGTTTGTTTTGTTTACTTCGCTTGATTTATGATCTTCAAGAGGTCATACAACCTCATTTCTCCCTTTGTGGGGTCATAGTGGAAAGAAATGACTATAACGCAGTGCAGAGCTGCAGGCGCCAACATCTGGTAGTGAGATGGCGACTCCGGCCGCTAATTCTGTCGGTGACGGTGAGGGGCTGCGGCCGGTGGGGCGGGGACTATTTTCGTCTGGCGGCCACGTTTGGAAAAGGCGAGGTGACGTCACGATCCTCCGCAGCGATGATGCCATCGGGCGCCCGCGACACGCACCGGCCGACTTGCCAAAATATCGGAGCAGGCTACAGCCATCAACTTTATTTTGGTCATTGTTCAGCAACGGACATCGCGTGTGACCGATGCCTGCCATAAACATATACATGATGCCAAGTAGCTATTAGGATTGGACTTGGGTTTCTATTTCCATTAAGTCTTGTGCACTTATATTATAAACGAATCTGTCTACATTTATAGTGTTCCATATTGAGTATCTTTCACAACTACAAATTTTATTATGAATACTATTATAGTAGGTAGGATAGTGTGGTAAGTGTGTCGTTATTGTAATATTTTCACGTAGGTGCAACCAGGAGGAACGCATTCTATCTTGGATTATCAAATATACACTCAGTCAAAAAGTATGGGAAAGGTTGATTTGTTTATGGTTCCAAATATTTTTTTTTGTTTTTTCTTTTGTTAGAAGGGCACTGTTTTCCATTTTGGCGCGGAGTTTGAGTTGCATCTGTATTTATATTAAATACATTGCTGTTTTTAGTTATCTAGTGTGTATTGCGAATTTCATAATCGACAACAACGTGGAACAAAGAGTTTGTCTTAAATTTTGCATCGCCAATCAACTCGCTAATGGAATTTCGTGTTCCCAGTCACCGAAAATGTTACAGAAGGCTTACAGTGAATCGACTTTATCAAAAACACGTGCTTATGAGTGGTACAAAGCGTTTAAAAGCGGTCGAGATGTGATGGAAGATTTGCCTCGCTCTAGTAGGCCATCAACGTCTGCAACTGAAGTTAACATCGCAAACGTGAATGAAATAGTGACTGAAAATCCTCATTCAACGTTTTTCTGCATCTCACGAGTCGATCCGTACCATTTTAAATATTCACTTGCGTATGAAACATTCAACAAACATTTATTTCTATCTTTAACAAGCTAATTTAATTTAGTACATTGAATTGAATAAATATTAGGTATTATTGTAAACCCATATTTGTATGCTGAATATTGTCAGCGAAACATATCTGCGACCTATTATATCATCTGCTTTGTGTGTACCATGTTTCTTACAAATAAATAAATTTCATTTCATTTCATTTCATTTCTTATAACTTTAATCTAATAATCTCCAATGTTCAGTAACCAACTTTTTGAATTGCGACGATATTTAGGAGTGAATTGATAGTCACGACACTATTAGTTTCTACTTCATGACAAATACCTTGTATTTTTATCAAGTAGTTGCGAAATGTGATCGTTCTTATAAGTACCTAAGATTATTATCTATACTTTTCAAGACTCCAGTCACATCTGAGATGGATAAATAAGCTATTCCACTTTTGGTTGTAATAGTAGGCCTCATAATAAGCAAGAAGTCCATATGGAAAAAAAACGGAAATATTGAAGTTGAACAGACTTGAGTAATCTTCCTTATGGAGTGCAAGTTTGCTATAAGGTTAGTACCTACATATTGCTAATATTGTGTTAATAATAACAAAGGAATCATTGGAATTTCCTCTGCAAAATTACTATATTTGCGACAGTGTTTAGTTACACTTTAGGGTACCGTTGAGTAATGACACACCTGTTTACTGCTCACAATTACGTAAAAAAAACATCTTAGGGCATCATCGCCAATCGTTTAAAAGGAACGTATAATTGGCTACCTGAAACCTACAGATGCCAAATTTTTAAGCCTGTCGGTTTTATATGGGATACACATGAAGAGAGCGAGTGAATTACACAAATAATCCTTTTCAATTGTTGTGACACAAGACGCAGATTCGATTACCACTACCATGTGCAAAGCGATTGCTAACTCTTTCATATTGCGAACAGCTGAGGAGTGGCACTCATTGACCGGTGCGATAGGTGCTACTGCTGTGCCTCTTGAACAATGTAACTTGGGTGCCTTCAAGTAGGTATAAAGTGAAATATCGTAGCCCGCATCTTCATTTAAGATCTGGAGAAAGTGGACAAATGTCTATTAATACTAACCAAAAATCCAGGGCCGTAAAGCCGTCCAGTTCTTCTCTTTATTCAATTAGTAACTTAATTTATGAATTTGTAAAATAAAGTTTTCTTAAAATACTTGTCCTTCCGTCATAAAAGTGGTTACAAATATTTGCATTTCACTTTCACAACATGTTTTATCGTAATTTACCATTCCCCAAATCAAAAGTAATCTAAGTATTAATGCTTTATTTATCTTATCGTTCGTTTATATCGATTCTCACGTTTTGCAAAATATGTTCAAGCAGACAATCATGTAATATAAAATTATCGGGAGCTTGTACCTACCTCCCACAAAAAACACAAGTCTCTCAGGCGAGTATAATATCACACATTATTAATCGTAATTGTTCGAAAATTTATAAATACAATTACAATCTTTTGTTTACATTGGCTAGCGTCTAAATGCCAGTCAGAATGAAATTTTCAGATTGCCAAGATTTGTCGACCAAAGCATAATGCGGCCAACGTTGTCATAGAAATGATTTTATCGTTGTTTAGTGAATTAATGGTTTTTTAACAATTCGCCTGACTTGGATAAACATAGAAAGAGGCATTTCACGTCACAGTACAAAGAAAATTTGCAATTAAAATTTTAAAAGATAGAAGAAATCCAGTGGTATTTTCCTCTCAAATTACAATAGGTAATTTGTAAAAAGGACCCCATATCCAATGAAAAGAAATTGGCTTTAGCATTATGTGTATATTAATCTGTGTTACCTACCATAATGGAATAATTTTAATCTCAGATAGTAAGGGAAAAAACAATCTGAAAGTTCTATATTTTTCTATTAATAGATATATAAAAAAACAGTTTAAGGTAAATTCTCAAACAAACGTTTCCCAGAATTCACCATAGGGTGAATTCTTTAGGGTAATAGACCGGAATAACCGGAAAGTCACACGTTTGTTCCATATGGGTAAAGGCAGAGATAACTTCTTTCCATTTGCTACAATCCATTTTTTTCCACTGAATCTACTCTCTTATCAGTCTTCGTTATGCTCGACGATTTCGGGTACCTACTTTTGACCTGACTCTGTAAGGTGTTTTCTATTTCAGCGATAAATGTTCGCCTAAGTCAGCCCATCGCATCTCAATTCACTTCTAATTCATCATCCTTTTGTTCAATCTATTTTCACTCATCCTTTCTACCATGACTAAACCATATTCCTTTTTCAATTATTGCAACTGTATGTGCCCTTGCAATACTTCTCTTTATTTATAATTATAACTGACTTCAAAAAAGGACGAGGTTCTCAATTCGTCTGTATTTTTTATCTTTTTAACCTCATAATTCTTTACTAGGTGTACCGATTTTGAAGATTCTTTCAACCTTTGGAAGCGCGTGCTTCTCATGTGGTCCCATTTACGTCTCATCGACATCTGATGAGTAGTTTTTGACTTATTCCTAATAATGCCTATTTAATTGACGTCGATGATGTAATAGTTCTATTACTTGTTTGTCTAAAAGATCTTGAGATAGTTTCCTGAAATTTTTTATGCTCAAAACACTAAAAAGCAAACAATAAATTATTTTTAAATAAAAAAACGCCTGCAAAACTAAAAATGGAGAACTGAAAATTTTGTTTATAAAAATCAATTTTGTTTAGAAAAATCAAATGCCAAACTCAATATTTGGAATAAACGTTGTCACTTGTATTTGGGACCGACCTCAAAAAAATTTAGATTTTTATAAACAAAACTTTTCTATTATAATATTTTTGAAATAAATATTAATTAATTCAACCTACTTAATAACAAAGCCAGGATCAACGAAAGGTAAAGGACACTCGTATGCCGTTTGCCAGGTACCATACGATCCTTTTTCCTGTAAGGCACGGACAATATTATTCAACAAGTTATCTAGGCAACGCGTGTGTCATAATAAATCTATTTTAAATATGACGTGACTGAATGCTTGTTAATAAGGAGTCATTCTCTATCTTTAAACGATAATGCCTCTTATTTGGACATTGAGGCCTCATCTCACCCCAATGTCCAAATGATAAGAACGAAGTTGAGGCAAGCTAACTGGAACCATTGGAACACGAAGGTACTATTAAGGCGACAGACTTTGATAAAATGGTGGTAGCGGTATATTTTTTTTTTCTCAGGACACATGGGTAAATTAAGCTACATACTCTTAAGGAACATCAAACATCATAGATGAACTATATAAGTCTTTTATGTTCCTTAGAGCTCCAATTAACTTGTGTCTAACCTATTCTATTTGAGAGCTTGCCTTACAAGATAATACATCCAAATACCACTGCTGGGGCCAGTGACGCAGTTGGGAGGAGTTATGTCTGACTCCTGCTTACTAAAGTTTGCTATCTAAAAAACTGTCAGGAGGTATGCTAAACGTTCTTTGTTTTGTATATTAATCTGTGTTACCTACCATAATGGAATAATTTTAATCTCAGATAGTAGGGTAAAAAACAAGCTGAAAGTTCTATATTTTTCTATTAATAGGTATATTAAAAAAAAAACAGTTTAAGGTAAATTCTCAGACAAACGTTTCCCAGAATTCACTATAGGGTGAATTCTTTAGGGTAATAGACCGGAATAACCGGAAAGTCACACGTTTGTTCCATATGGGTAAAGGCAGATATAACTTCTTTCCTTTTGCTACAATCCATTTTTTCCACTGCATCTACTCTCTTATCAGTCTTCATTATGCTCGACGATTTGGGGTACCTACTTTTGACCTGACTCTGTAAGGGTTTTTCTATTTCAGCGATAAATGTTCGCCTAAGTCAGCCCATCGCATCTCAATTCACTTCTAATTTATCGTCCTTTTCTTCAATCTATTTTCACTCATCCTTTCTACCATGACTAAACCATATTCCTTTTTCAATTATTGCAACTGTATGTCTCCTTGCAATACTTCTTTTTATTTATAACCGACTTCAAAAAAGGATGAGGTTCTCAATTCGACTGTATTTTTTATGTTTTTAACCTCATAATTCTTTACTAGGTGTACCGATTTTGAAGATTCTTTCAACCTTTGGAAGCTGGTGCTTCTCATGTGGTCCCATTTACTTTTCATCGACATCTGACGAGTAGTTTTTGACTTATTCCTAATAATGTCTATTTAATTGACGTCGATGATGTAATAGTTCTATTACTTGTTTGTCTAAAAGATCTTGAGATAGTTTCCTGAAAATTTTTATGCTCAAAACACTGAAAAGCAAACAATAAATTATTTTTAAATAAATTAACGCCTTCTTAACTAAAAACGGAGAACTAAAAATTTTGTTTATAAAAATCTAATTTTTTTTGAGGTTGATACCAATGCCAACCTCAATATTTAGCATAAACGTTGTCACTTGTATTTGGGACCAACCTCAAAAAAACATTTAGATTTTTATAAACAAAATTTTTCTATTATAATATTATTGAAATAAATATTAATCAATTCAACCTACTTAATTACAAAGCCAGGATTAACGAAAGGTAAAGGACACTCGTATGCCGTTTGCCAGGTACCATACGATCCTTTTTCCTGTAAGGCACGGACAATATTATTCAACAAGTTATCTAGGCAACGCGTGTGTCATAATAAATCTATTTTAAATATGACGTGACTGAATGCTTGTTAATAAGGAGTCTTTCTCTATCTTTAAACGATAATGCCTCTTATTTGGACATTGAGGCCTCATCTCACCTATGGGATGATGGGGTGAGATGAGGCCTCCTTGCCAAATAATAAGAACGAAAATGAGGCAAGCTAACTGGAACCATTGGAACACAGGTATTATTAAGGCGACAGAAATGGTGGTAGCGGTAGATTATTTTTTCTCAAGACACATGTGTCCTGAGAAAAAACACAGCTTAATTTACCCATACATACTCCTAAGAAAATTCAAAGATCATAATAGATGAACTATATAAGTCTTTGATGTTCCTTAGGAGCTCCAATTAACTTGTGTCTAACCTATTCTATTTGAGAGCTTGCCTTACAAGAAGTACACTGCTGGGGCCAGTGACGCAGTTGGGAGTAGTTATGTCTGACTCCTGCTTACTAAAGTTTGCTGTCTAAAAAACTGACAGGAGGTATGCTAAACGTTCTTTGTTTGTAGAGACCACGGTAGTGACACATAATACGTGGAAAACAGACATCCGTTCGAGTTAAACATTTTTGTAATACAAGCATTTTTTCTGTTTACTTCTCTTCAGCTATTTTAAGGTCCACTAAAAGATTAGTCCACAATTTAGGTAATTGTATTAGACATACTACCCAATGGAGTAGGTCGTACCGTACTTGTAATTTCCTATTGTACTTAATATTTTATTATATTGCTAAAGTCCGAAACACAATTAAATATGTTTAGACGGGTACACTTAAGTTTATATTATTTCTACTTCGGAAGCCGTAACATTTATACTATTGTCACAGGGTTGTAAATTGGAAAGGGTGGTAGAAGTAACTACTGATGTTACACCACCTATCACTATTTTGTGGCACTCACAGATCTAATAATACAAGGAGATAGGCCAAGCTGGCGTTGAACTTGTGTCAAGTGCCCAGCGGGCATACATGGCCGCCAGTTCGCCTTCCGATAAAGTCGAGTGAATACGTACTATGTCAGAAAGAAATATCCGTTTTTCTTTCGAAATGCTGTCTTGTTAAACTGTAACATGCAATCATTGCAGTGAATCAGTTATTTATCAAATAATTGAATAACTTTTCACACGTAAGGACCGAAAAACTTGGGTTTATATTTAAAAATCAATATTTAAACAAATAGTCCGACTTTTATTCATAAAAACATAATCGCTTAAAATTATGCGTTACTATCTTACAAATTGTATTACATTGCGGCTGTGCTTAACTTTCTTGCAATCAATAGTGTATATTACGGCAAGCTCAACTAGAACCATGTAATGTAGTACGGCTGCTGATCGCGACACTCGGTCTTCCTATAAACTCAGCGATTTGACCGATCTCCATAGATTGATATATCTGTGGTGGCACTGCATGGGTGCCGGATGTGGCTTTTTTGTGTCAAGTGGTTGGCAGACAAGCATACGGCCTGTCTGGTGGTAAGCAGTCACCGTAGCCTATAGACGCTCGCAACACCGACGTGACACTCGCGCGCTGCCAACCTAGTCCCCTTCCCAACCCCGTTGAGCCCTGGCAATCTTACTCACCGACAGAAACACAACACCAAAAAATCGGGAATGACTTTGACTCCCCCTTGACTTTCTCGTATACCGGAAACGACTTAAAGGTTGATAGAAACCTTATATTTTGATGTCATACATGCATGTTAAATTTTGGTCACCCATCGAGTGCCGACCGCGCACTTCGTTGCTTAACTTTCGTGAACGACGGCTCAAAATTTGATAGAATCCTTATATTTGGGAACCCATCACTTTATCGCAATCAACTTCAACGATTTTCATTTCCCATAAAACTATTCGCAGATCTTTTTATACAATATTTAACAACTCCTAGAATCAGCTTACATCGCAATTTCCTTTCCTCGAATAGTTGTTATCTACAAGTTCATTTCATCGTAAATTCTTTTCCTATTTTATTTATTTTATCGAAATAATGTTAAATAAATGTTTTGTTACCCATAATTTTGTTTCCACGTAAGTTTCAGTTTGCAGAATAGTTGAAACATCAATTTTTACTACACTAAAGTTAGTGTACATCGAAAATACATTTGTTTCCCTGTAAAGAAAACCTATTAATGGGTTAGGTTACGTTAGATTTAAAACCACACGCAGCGGTGCAACCGAAGCTAACGGAGATTGCTTGTTGTATTTTGGCATGCTACATGCATGCTTGCATTGCATGCTGTATGCATGCTTGCACTGCATGTTGTATGCATGCTTGTATTGCATGCTGTATGCATGCTTGAATTGTATACTGTATGCCTGCTTGCATTGCATGCTGTATGCCTGCCTGCAAGATGCTTGCCGGGGGGTGCAGGGGGGCTGGCCCCCCTGCTCGGGGGGGTCCCCCGCTATAAAGAAAAACCATGAATACGAAAATAAACCTAGGTTAGGTTAGGTTAGACTTGTGACCACGCATAGCGGAGCGAGCGAAGCGAGCGGAGCATTATATTGCTTGCTGCATGCTTGTTTTGCTGCATGTTTGCTTGCATGTTGCATGCTTGTTTGTATGCTGTATCCTTGTTTGCATGCTGCTGCATGCTTGCTTGCATACTGCATGCTTGCTTGCATACTGTGTACTTGCTTGAACGAATGCTTGAACTTGCTTGAATGCCAATGCATCGTTCGATGAAACGTTACTGCGATGGAAAGTTGTTAAACAAAACATTATAATGTGTACCGTCAAATATTGAAACATATTTTTATGAATAGTTTTATCGATAACTTAATAGTTTATATGAAATGTTAGTTCGATAGACCGTTATTCTGGTAACCAACACAACTTTGAAACATTTTTTTTATGAATGTTTGTTCGATAATATGAAACGGTGATCATTAGCTATTCGATCAATCAAGAAAAATAGATATTGAAAATCGTGGAATAGTTTTCGGTGAAATGAAATTCGATATCAAAAAAATCTGTATTTTGATAGGTACCCCTTATATTTTGATGTCATACACGTATGTTAAATTTGGTTGCAATAAGTTAAAGCATGCTCGAGTTATCGTGCTAACGCAGACACACACACAGACATAATTCCAAAAAAATGTTTTTAGACTTAGTGAGGTCCAAGACGTGTAAATCCGTCAAAATCTCGAGGTCGAATTTTTTGACGATTACAAGACTTGCTCTATAAGTACTACGTACGAGAAAGTAAAAAAGTAGTGTTATTTCACTGCGGTCTTCTGTAAGGTGGAAGTACTACCCTGTTCGGGCTGCTCCAGATTAGAGTGGCTAGTCCGCTGTGCCCACACATTTAATGTGTCTGTGCCCTACCTTGATCCGTCCGGCACTTAGGCCCTGTCCGCACAGCGATATTTCACCGCGCGTTTTTTTCTCGCAAAATTCTGTGACACATAGGATCATATAGGACTATCCGCACACGCGGTAAAAAAATCGCGCGAAAAAATCTGTGGTTTGATGCAAATTGAAGGCGATAATATTTCCGCGCGAATATTTTATCGCTGTGCGGACAGGGCCTTAGTGACACAGCACAATCAAGCACTAGACGCTCACCACACCGCACCCGCAGACGGGTGCGAAGACCCGGGTCACACACGTCGCGCTATACCCCGTACAGGCATGTACCGGGGCGCTTCTCACCCGCTATCGCTCCACGACACGGCGCGTCTGAGCCGAGGGCCGAACCTCTAGCTAGAGGCACCCTCAGGTGCACCGATCCCGTCCGAGTCGAATGCCTTAGAGACCCTAATCGGTGCACAGACTCCCCCGAGGGAGATGCTCACCGGTCAGGAATCCTCTCCGGTGTGATTCGACTTACAGGCTAGAGGACTTAGGTCCTCGCCTTCACCAAAAAACCCCGGCGACGCAGAGAAGGTCATCAGAGATATCCTGCAAAATTAGTAAAAAAACCTTGACGATTAAACATTATCAACCAATTGTTGCCTAAGACTGTTCAATCTGTTTTGGAATTTTGAGCGTGATAGGTGATAATAGTAGGTATTTAATATTGTATGGTGTAAAATTAGTAACACCAAAAAATTACCATCTCGACGCTTTCAACTGTCAAAAATAATGGGTAACAATGTTTTTGTTGGTGTCTGTTTGTCAATATATTGATCTTTTAGTGCTCACGGTTGTATGAATATTCAATTCCAATATGCTTTTCTTGAGTCGTTATCTTTGTGTAAGGACATTGAAAATGTAATTTGTTTATTAATACTTGTCTTTTGTTATAAGGTCATCCACCATCATCATAATCATCGCGACAACTTTTTATTATTATTATATTCATCCTTGCTATTCTCTTGGTTAATTAAACCGGAAAATCCCTAAATAAATTGGGTTTTTTGTTTTATTATTTAATTACATTAATAATAATAATAATAACCCCCCCAAGGGAATGAACCTTGTCGTGGTGGGGGGGCATAAGGAGAGTAGGTACTACAAGCGGAACAATCCATCTCGTTCACATACCCTATCTAGGAGATACTTAATATAAAAACCCATTATCACCTGGGTATACCCTCTCTGAACTAATCCATTCCTAAACCTAACCCATTATGGAGAAAAATACGAAAAAATATAATTTACGGCCGCTTCACGGGGGTCGCCGGGGCGCACCTGGAGCCGATGCTGGGTGCTTCAGTACGCGGGACATCGGTGGCGAGGCGTCGAGCAGGCGGGCGCCCGCCACACTACAAGTTACAGCCGGTCGTCGAGAGTTGATCAAGCGGGCTCACGACGTCAATGCTACAGCTGAATCTTCGGGCGATGATACTATTTCACTTTTCTCATCGATCCCTTCGACTCGCCCATCATATATGACAAAGAAAACATCCACCACATCAACTACTACTACGCTTGACTGTGCTGTGCGAGATGTCAACCCTGACTTTGAGCTCGCACCCACTTCGAGCGCCCCCCGAACGCGTAGACGATGGACACTTGAAATGAACATGTTCATACTACGCACTTACTTGGAACTGACAGCACTCGATACCGACACAAAAAATTACCTTGAAGCACTGCATTTGAAATTTATAGAAAAATTCCCAACTATGGACGTTAGTCGCCAACGAGTAGGAGACCAACGCAGAGCTATAGTGCGTAACAAACTGCTAACACAAGAAACCGTAGATCAGATTGTGAAAGAAGTCACCGTTAATTTAAATAGGTTACAAACCACCAACCACTGTAACGTTCAACTAACCACTGCAGAAACACACATCAACCACACCACATCTCAAACAAGAATTCGGTGGACTAATGAGCAAAATGAAACCATAATGCGATTGTACTACCGTATCACTCAACTAGACACAAACAGAACAACTTACCGACAACCTTTACATGAAGCTTTCGTAAATGCCTTCCCTGCACTTGCTCATTTAAATGAACAACGTATTGCCGATCAACGCCGGGCTATAATTAACAATAAATACATAAGTGATAGCAGATTAAAAGAAATAAGACAGCAAGTAGCAGAAGAAATTTCAAAAAACTCAAATATATCTGACAACATAGAGGACATTACTTACACACAAGACACCACTATAGAGAATACTCAAAATGTAATGAGTAGTCAATTATACCAAAGCACAGAACTCATTCCTTTAGAGCCACATTTGCAACTGCAAGATAAGAACAATGAAATTGATGACACATTTAATAGAGCATTAGATTTTTTTAAGAACACTGATCCAACAAAAAGAAATTATATTCCGAAGCAAAAGTCATCAAAAAAATTAGCACAAATTGTACATTACTTAAACGAAGTAACCTTGCCCCAACATATTAATGAAAACACTGATTTTAATACTTTTCAAACTTCAATATACTGTGCAGCCTGGACTGCCGCTAAGATAAATGGAACAAAACTATCATTTGACCCTCCAGAGCAATCTCAACAAACCCAAAAAGATTACACACCACACTGGCAAAGAAGGTTAGAAAGAAAATTAGAAGACTTGCGTACCAAAATTGGTAGAGTCACACAATTCATTAACGGTAATAGTAGTAGGAGGCTAGAGAGACATATAAATCAAATAGTAGAACAATATAAAATACACTCTATACACGAAGCACCAAACACTCATCTCTCACACACACTAGACACATTAAAACAAAAACTATCAATTATTGCAGGACGTCTGCGCAGGTACAAATCTTGTACATTAAGAAAACAACAAAATAAAAATTTTAATAACAACGAAAAACAATTCTACAGAAACCTAAACCAGGCATCAACAAATACACAACAAAACAGTAACTTTAATGACATAAATCAAACTCCCGAGCCACAAGACTTCCATAACTTCTGGGCAAGAATATGGGAACAGCCAGTTCAACATAACAACTCTGCTAGTTGGATAGAATCAGAAACTGCAAACTACGAAACAAAGGTCCAAGAAATGCCTTTTGAGCACATACCTATAGACACATTTACAAACGTTATATCTAACCTACACAATTGGAAAGCCCCAGGATCAGACCTAATTCACAATTATTGGTACAAAAAGTTTACAAGTATCCACAGTCACATGCACAATCATATTAACAAGTTCATTCAAGATCCTAACACAATACCTCACTACATCACTACAGGAACTACATACATGATAAGTAAAGATCAAAACGACCCTGTCAACCCTGCGAAGTACCGACCAATAACATGTTTACAAACATTTTATAAAATACTTACATCCTGCATATCACAACTGATATACAAACACATAGAGAATAATAATATTTTAGCTGAACAACAAAAAGGCTGCCGGAAGTTCAGTCAAGGATGCAAGGAGCAATTAATTATAGATTCTGTCATCCTTAAACAAGTCCAAAAAATGAAATCAGAGATATTCACAATGTATGTAGATTACAAAAAAGCTTACGATTCGGTGCCCCATTCTTGGCTTATACAAGTTCTGAAAATTTACAAGATCCACCCCCAAATAATCACACTCCTGAAGACAATGATGACCAACTGGACAACAAAAATCAAACTCACCACTCAGACTGTAACAATAGAAACTGACCCCATTAAAATACAACGAGGCATCTTCCAAGGTGACGCACTGAGCCCCTTATGGTTCTGTCTTGCCTTAAACCCTCTTTCTAATATATTGAATTCTACCACATCTGGCTACAACATAAAATGTACAGAGACTAACCGACAAACGGACATGACTGAACAGCTAAGTCACTTACTTTACATGGATGACATTAAATTATATGCTGACAATGAAAATCATCTTATCCGACTGGCCGATTTAACACAACAGTTCACTAATGACATTAAAATGGAATTTGGCATAGACAAATGTAGAATCAATTCAACCCGAGCAGGATATAATTATCAACACCAATACACACTAAGCACTGGCGAACAAATAACACCACTAGACGAGGCAGAAACTTACAAATATTTAGGATACCAGCAAGCACGTCAACTTCAACATAAAGACATAAAAAATAAATTAAAACAACAGTTTCGACACCGACTCAACACTATACTGAAATCACAATTATATTCCCGCAATACAATTAAAGCAGTTAACACATTCGCTATACCAACATTGACTTACTCGTTTGGAATAATTAACTGGACCAAATCTGATCTCAAAGCCTTGCAGCGTATCATAAATACTACAATGACTAAATTCCGAAAACACCACCCTAGATCGTGTCTGCAAAGATTGACACTACCCAGGAAGGAAGGTGGAAGGGGACTAATTGATGTTACAAATCTACATAATAAACAAATTGCAACTCTAAGACAGTATTTTTACAACAAGTCAGAAACATCTACACTTCACAAAGCAATAGTACAAAGCGATCTCAAATTAACCCCATTAAATTTACAAAATATAACTGCACAAGAAAACGAAAAACTCTCAGACAAAAATACAAAACTCGCCGAATGGACCAGTAAGTCTCTACACGGAAGACATCGTCATGACTTATGCCAACCTAATGTCGACAAAGAAGCGTCGAACGCATGGCTGAGTAGTGGCGAGCTCTTCCCGGAGACTGAAGGTTTTATGATGGCAATACAAGACCAGGTCATAGAAACCAGAAACTACCGCAAATACATAATCAAAAATATAACAAATGACCTTTGCAGAAAATGTAACAGCTCCCCAGAAACCATTCAACATATAACTGGTGCATGCAAAACAATAGCTCAAACTGATTACAAACACAGGCACGACCAAGTAGCTAATATAATACATCAAATACTATCACATCAAAAAAAATTCATTGTAAAAATGCAACCCTATTACAAATACAAAGCTGAAAGTGTTTTAGAGAATTCCACCACCAAACTTTACTATGACAGAGCTATTCTTACTGACCGCACAATTCATTTTAATAGACCAGATATTACATTTATAAATAAAACAACCAAAACTGGATACTTAATAGATATTGCCATTCCAAATACACATAATGTGCAGAACACAATTGCAGAAAAAATATCAAAATACTCCGAATTAAAAGACGAAGTAACCAGAATTTGGCATCTTCAAAGGGTCACTATTGTTCCTATTGTACTCTCCACGACAGGTGTCATACCTAAACAACTACATCAATCTATTAGAACCCTTAACTTGCCACCCAACACCTATAAACTTCTCCAAAAAGCTGTTATTCTAAACACGTGCCGAATTGTTAGGAAATTTCTACAGAATGAACAAGATGACCCAGTATTGCCTACAGAAAATATCACACAAACTTACACACATCCTACACAAAATGTACCTAATTCTGTCACTGATACACACTTGGCTTAGGCCCGTGTATGTCAGTTTACCGGTAAAAGCCGAGAAAAAAAAAGAAAAGAAAAATAATAATAATAATATATTTCCACGCTCACACAATTATCTAGCCCGAAGTAAGTATCATTAAGAACTTGTGTTACGGATACTAGATAACGGACATTTTTTTTTTTTAATATACATAATAATTTTAGATATTTTTATAAATAAACTTAAATAAATGTATAAACAACCATGACTCGCAAACAAACATTCGTGTTCGTCACACAAACATTTCCCGCTACCAGGATTCGAACCCGGACCGCTTGATGTGAAGCCAGCTATACTGACCACTCCACCACGACGGCGTCAACATTGTTGGAATGTATTTTATATGGAAAGGTTATTAATATTATACAGCGACGTTGCTGTTCAGTTGCGTATGTAAAACAGAATTTGAGCAAAATCAAAATAATTGAATTCCTAACGACTGCTTAAATTAATATATACCTACTTAATATAATGATAACTTTATGTATGACACAATTACTTACTCACGCCAATAAAGTACGCATAATTTATATTATTCATTCTTTTATGAATTCAGAAATTACAATTTTACAATTGAAATCAACAGAACGTTTGTACGAAAATTAAACAGTTATTTTGTATTATTTGACTGATTGTAATACTTGCTGACATTTAGGTATCTACCTAATTATTTACGGCCTAATTCAATAAACCTTACTTCTCCTACCCTGCTCCTAATTTATTTGGTTTTGGTGCAGTTTATCTTGATATCGACAAACTATAGATTTTTACGGCCGTGTGCCTGCCTTACACCAACCCTCATTGGGAAAGACTGCTATCTTTCGACAGCATCCGGGACCATCAGCTTAACGTGCCATACGAAGCACGGAGGAAAATCGAATAAAAAAATTCGGTTACCCATCCGAGCACCGACCGTGCACGTGGTATCTCAGCTATCATAATCGTTACGAAGAACGCACGACCGCGCCGTCATCGATCGATTCTCTACGCTCGCCGCACGCGTATCGTGTAAACGTTTTACACTTTTGCCTGTTCATATCTGTCCCTGGAAGTTCCGGGAGAGAGGTGATGTGAATACATTTGGTGCCGTGCAGCCGTGCACTAATTACTGTTATTAAATCCTGAAAATACGAAGTTAATAGAACCTTTCGCCGACCAAGCCGTGGTGATAAGAATGTCACAAATAGGCCAACCTTTCTCATGTGGGCGCCGAAGGAGATATTAAACCCCTGCAGACAATCGTTTCAAGAGGTCACACGTCGTGGCCAGGTCAGTGAACCGCAACACCAACACATCCCAAGGAGGATTGATGTCAACACTGTTGACAGTCAGTTGATAACAGACAATCGGCCATAAATCTATAGCAGTATGGTGACATACTGCACCGACTCAAATAAATTAGAACCAGAGTGTAAAATTAAGAAGAGATTCTTATAACACGCTTTCTTCATTTTCCATACGAGGCACAGAAGAAAATCACTTTATTAATAATTCTACATATGTAGAAGGATATGTCGTTGTTGTTTTTTATCTCGTTTAGTTAGCATACGGCACGCCTAATCGTAAATAGTCTCCGTAAAATATAGACGCTTGCAACTCCGGTGTGTCAGCCGCCAACCCTAATCCCCATCCCCAAAACCTAAACTGGTCCCGTAAAGCACTGACAATCTTTTACTCACCGACAGAAATATAATGTAATTTTAAAAACATACGTTCCTACTAAAATTACGATTAGAATGTTTTTTTAACCTGCTTATCTTAATAGGTCAAATATAATTAAAACTGATTTATTAGTTTACTATGCTAATTAATAAAATACACCTGTAAAGTACGCGTTTTAGTCCTCAAAATTAAGCAATACATACAATGCTGTACTTTTATATAAATGTGCAGTAACTATGTTTACATTCAACAAATTTTTAGCTCTTTGAAATGTTAGTGCTATTTCCAGCGAACGCTAACAACAATGACTTATTTATCGTTCGTCTACGTATCGTGCCATATACACGACGGTAATTATATACGTGACTGTTATCAGCTTTGAGGCAACAATATTTCCCCTTACTATGTTCGTTCATTACAACAGTGACCACTCTCCCGGGGGCAGGAAAAACAATGTAAAAATTCCTATAAAGAATCTTCAGTTTATATTTGTGTGCTTTATTTAAAAGCTACGAACGGTTGTAAATGGTTAGGAGTAATTCTAGCGATGTGATTGCGATACAGCTTGTTGACAATGGTATCGTGGTAGAGGCGGTAGGGTCGTGCGCTCGCTATCGTTCGCCGCCGGTCACCAGTGCTGCGCGATCAGCTTTACAGAATGGTTCATGCGCGGTTACTCTAAAAACATTTTGTTATTCCGCTAATTGAAAAGACACGCCAACATATTTACAGTGACGTTGTGTGAAACAGGCGATTACAAACGTATATTTGTGGAAAATTATTACGTGTCTGCACAGGTGAATAAAACAAAGTACAAAATATGTGAAAGGTTTTTGTATGAGTTACCGGTCCTTGTATTCCGAGCGTTATCGAGCAGTGCTGAGGACTCACTTCTAGGTGTATTAGGTGTTTTATTCGGTGATGTTGTAGAAATTCAAAATATATTGGGCACCCTTTCACTCATCATTGTTGCGGTAACGTTTTTAGTTGGCATTATACCAAGGACATTGGTCTCGGCCGATTTTAAAACAGTTATATTGTAAAAATATTTGTTGGTTTACCAGTGGTCAGTGCTAAAGCTGCAATCCAGATTTAGATAGCGAAAATCTATAAAAATATTTAAAATTCTGGTCTTGATTGGCGAGTAGTGAAATTTTTATTGAAGAACCACACAAGTGATCGTTGAATATCGCTGATGTATGTTTACCGTATTACGTCATTTGTGTCTTTAAACTTGTAGTCAAATACATTTGTATTTTATATTATTACATTATTTAGAATTTAAATAATATACGAAAAAGGCAGTTTGTGGTTATCGACCTCTCATTGCAATGAATAATACCAGACTTTAAACCATTAGTCGTCATAAATAACTATTAAACCTATTGGTTTCCATACTCCAGTTTGATTCCTATATGATCGTTTTTATGAGATAAATAATTTGAACGTTTGTTAAAAATCTGTGCGTACCTACTTAGTAAAACTCTGGGCTGGGGCTAAATAATCAAGCACATATAGTCAGGAATAAAAGTTTCACGAATTTTATAAAGATAGCAAAAAGCAAAACTTCTATTGTAGAACGCAATAGTTTTCATGAATTCAAATACTTTAACATAACTGTACAAGGACGTATAGTAATGGATCATAGTCATACGTATTCAACAGATCCTAGAGTCGTTTAAAATGATCCAATTAAGTTTTATCACTGTACAATTCGAGTTGAACGACCAGCTCGTTGGACAAAAGTTCTTCAAGATTTATGTGTGACAGAGATTTATTCCATTGACATCCGTCCAGTAATGAAGTCATACAAACGCTTCAATTAATTGTCATTTATGTCCCTATAAAACTTTACATCCGTGACATTCGCCAGAGGTCTTGCTATGCAATTTGTAATTTCCTAGGTTTCTATTGTTGATTGTAGTCTAATTGATTCAACGAGAATTGTTTGAAAGTCAGCTAATAATAATCTTCTAAACTATCTGGAGGTAAACAGTTCACGTCATCGTAACCATTTATTCCCAAACATTCCTAATACCAACTCACTCATGGGGTTAAATACCTTTTTCATCACATCATCAAATGAGATAGTCTAATACGCGTCAGAGGAGCACATGGATAGTCTCATGGTTTTCTGTTTAATAGAGCTTGAAATTTATTTACAGTCATGACGTCAGCTTTCTGTTATCCAGTCAGTCACTTATTTATACGCCCGTTTTTTGTTAACCTTTGACAAAATTTTTAATTCTCTACGCGATTCAGTACGAATCTCATTGTATAGTCATGTCCCGACGTATTGAATATGTACACTTACATAAATAAATAAATCCACTTTTGGAACTGCTCTGAAAAGTGGGATAGATCGGTTGTTATGCGAGTAATAAAATCAAAGTTGCTCCAGTACCTCGTTTTTTGGTTTCACTGAATCAATATTTTCTTGAAAATATGTTTCGATCGATCTATAAATATAGTATCTAGTATAGTATAGTATTTACGAAAAGGATATCACTAGCCTAGCACATTTTAGGCTAGTTATCCGAAGCACGGAGAAAATTAGAAGCGAATCATCCGTCATCATCGTAGAACAATTGTAGCTAATAACAATTGCAGATAATCGCAGCGCCATCGACTTCTTTAAAAAAATCAAATGGAATCCTCTTGACTACGATATCTTGAAGATGTCTTGAACCTGTTCTGTAGAAGTGAACACAATCGATGCAGCATAACGCCTGACCTCGGGTGGCTATTGTTAACAGGCAATGGACAATACTATTCCTTTGTTAACAAACGTTCTTAAATTATCATCTACATCCGCGTCTGCAGAAGTGCTGTTAGACTCGTGTGCTGTTCATTATTGCGGTTTTAGCACCTAACGGTTTAAAGTTTTTGCTTGCTCAACGAGGTTTAATCTTTCGGCGAGTCGCTCTCTGGAGTGTAAATTGTACGAAGGTGTTTGAAATTTTTAAGTGCGTGAAATTGCACCGCCTATGCCGCTACTCGATTAACCCTCAGTCTGAACTGAACGGCTTGGTATACACCACCCACGCCCGGTCGTTCGCCGACACCGCTCGCATCCGTCCCACAGTGATTGATAAGCCAATTTGACATCATTGCCGTGGGAAATGTGGGACACGCACTCTGCGCTTTTTGCTTCGACGAATCTCCGGAATAGGATCGTTAAGTCTTCAGCTCCTTAGTTTACGACGAACCTATCTTATCCAATCTCGTTTAGAATTCACTGAAAGTAGAAACTACTAGAACCTGATAACTTTGAGTATATTATATTATTTATTTGTCCTTTAGTTACTAATAAAGGCCCCAATTCAGTCAATTGCCATTTAATAGTTGTGAAATCGCCTAATAAGTAGTCGTGGGCGAAGATTAGCCTTGGCCGCTGATGACATATTACTTTGATAATGCCGCTGACTCCTTGCTTACATCAAGGACAAAAAAATATTTTGATTATGCTACCGAGGAATAATTAAAAGTAACGGAACATCATCCAATGTAAATTATTTGCGATTCGCTTCAACATTTTTTATCTTCTACATCTTGATGTAATGTTTCGTCAATTAAAACGTTCTGTGACAGAGTTACATAATGAACCATAGTATTTATGACTTGCTACATCGCTGACACAAGTAATAAATTTGGGAGGTAACGTCACCTCTATTTTATTAACTAATGGCACCTTGAGGATCGTCGTCTCAAGTGATTTTAACTCTTTTAGAATATTGTTTAATATATTTTTTGTATAGCTAGGGTCTGTCAATGTAACAATATCATACAATCAATTGGTAGCCAAACGAATGTGGTGGTTAAAGAGCGCATTTTTTAAGTTTAAATAAGTAAAGGAAAAACATGTGTTCCTTGCGTGTCAGATCAGATCCCTTGATGTTTTTCTTCATCTAAGGTGCGATTGCCTAGTCATCAGAACAAAGTTCTAGTGTCTGTGTGGCTGACCACAATATATGTTGTATAATTTGTAAGGGTTAATAAGTTAACTTTCTATCCAAAAATCAAAGAAAGTTTCTTCTTGTTTCACAAAACTTCATCCGTGCACATTGTTTTTATGTCACGACAATGATAGCTTTCTTTGTTTATCTAATATTATTACTTACTTTTTGTCTTATTATATCTAAATGTTTAGTTAGTTTATTCTAGTAGCACAAAGTCATCTTTTTCTAGACTTAAAATATTTAGCAATAAATATTAAAAAGTTAACTAGCATTGTATTAATGGTTTTTGTTCGAGCCTTTTAAAGTGCTACTCCACTTAAAACGGTTTATAATTTGAAGGTAATTAAGACATACCTACTAATCTGTCGGTAACCTCGCTCTCTACTTTAGATCGATTTATCGATTAATTGTAGTAAAGTAAAGAACAATATTTAGACCTAGAGGTGGGGCAGCTTTGACTGTTTATTGTTAATGTTATTGATCAAGTGAAATAATATGATAATATATAATAAATGTCATTAAAGAGCACTAAGCTTACCAGGGCGCCTTAAAACGGAGTTTGAATTTGGTATTCATCTAAATAAATTTACAACTCCTGAGAAGGGAACAGCTACCGTATATTATATAATGCAATGATTAGAAGTTACTTTCTAAATGACATGAATATTTTATTGCAAAAAGAATCTAAAATGAATGGATTTAATGCTAAACAGCATTCTCCATCTTGCCTTTCTTCTACTTAAGACGTGACAAAAAATCTAAAAAAGAAAGATAAATACACGCATACATGTTGTATAGGGTGTATGTAATACTACATATCGCCGGTTTAATGCAAATACCAACTAACCCATGGAATTGTAGTTTTGAGTTATTGCGATTTTAAAGTTTGGGAATCTTAAACTTCTGCTAGATAGAAGATTTTGTAATTTTTGTAATGATCATCTGCATTCTCATATATTTATGTTTTTAATTATGTAGAATAAAGGCAGATAAATTCATCGTAAATCCGAAAAATAACAGTGACAGTTAGTTGGTTTTTGCACTAACCCGGCGATATAATAATAATAATACAACATATAGTATAAATTTTAATCATATAAATAGTGCATAAACCAATATATTTCATTATTTTTATTTAATAATCATAGAACATAAACGTGGCAATGTTTTAACATTGAAGCAAAACTCAAAATTATAGTATAATCGTGGCAAAGCTACTATTATAGAAATAACAGTTATACATTTAGCCAGTAAATTATATTACCTAAAATATACATTGTTTTTATACGATTTTACGTATCGTGCTCGGAACATCACTAAACTCGGTTCAGTTGTTCAGTCAGTGGGAGGTAGTGGGTGATGTAAGATCGGCTGGCTCCGGCGGTGATGTCAGCGCGCCTGTTCCCCCCACCTCCCCTCACTTGATTGCGAGTCAAAGCCTTCCGCAAGCCTGCGCTCCTCTCATAAATATATCGAACTTCAAACGCTATTTGAATATAATTAAACAGATATTTGTTCTTTTTATTTTGCATTAAAATCGTCACAAAATATAGCAACAGGATGTGGCTAACAACACCGAACTTCTATGCTAATTTACTGGTCGTATATCATAAAAGCCAAGGTTCTATTGTAAATGAAGGTGCTAGTCCGGTGTACATAAAACATGAGATCGAATACCTAATGCCTACACAAAAACTTTGTCGCAATAGCTCTATGCACTCGACCATATCTCGTCAACTAGACCGCAACTAATAACCATTTCTGTTATCCTAACTAACCAATTACTCAGATCAGATTATCCTTCACTTATATCTGCCATATTTAATTAAATATCCTCAGTCCAGCGTATTATCAGGTAGTTAGTTATCTTTACCTTTTAAGAATCTGACCGTAATAGGATGACGTAGTGTAGTGACTTGCACAGCTGTCTTTTATTTAAATTAAAGATTAAAATAGTGGTACTAAAACTGGATTGTTTTATAGACTGATCAATGATTTGCCTTAAGAAATAAATTGCTAACAATAAATAACCTTCACATGGTTTTTTAACCCAATTAGTCACGAGGATCGGTTAATTTTGTCTAATTCACCTGTGCTGATTTTATTCGTTGTGTTTTAAAGTTGCTGCGGAAATGTCCATACAAAGTGATTTTCTTAAAGACAATAAACTGCCTACTAGTTTTGACAAAACCCAATCAAAGCGATTTGATACGGATTTTAAAATTCTAATCTATATGTTCAGCTGATGTGGATCACGTTGAACGTATTAGGAGAACAGTGAAGTGGGAATGAGAATATGGAGGCCAATATACTTTTAGTTTTGTGAGGTCTGAATTGAAGATGGAGGGCGCTATGCTGAGCACGGCAAGTAATAACCGATTGAGAACCCATTTGAAGAATGCTGCCAGTGCTTTGTGTGCTAGAACGCTGCCGAAGCAGCGGCGGACGGACCCAGCGTTCATCAACACTCGGCACCATCACACCTACCCGCGAGCAACGCCACCTAGACGGGCAGCTATTTCATATCGTATGGAACCTCTCAACTGCGAGGCAGTGCAGCTAACCACGTCTATTGAGCGTCCGCAACCTGTTGAATGCGATGTCGTCCAAATTGACCAGCCCAGTAGACCGAATGGCGTTGTGAAATTCAAAGGAAACCTTGCTAGGTAAGTTAAGTTTCAAATACCTATTGTACGTGACCTAAGCTCATTTGAAAATTTACAGTAGGTAAACATTATCAAATAAAATTAATGATATGATAACACACTCCGAAAATATGTCATTATTATGATAGCAATCTTTTGTATTAAGAATTAAATATAATTTATGCAGATTCCATTAATATTATGGAAATTTTGAAAGCCTGTTTCGCAAATTTCATTTTGTGAAACAATCGAAACTACCGGCCGCACTTATATTATCGGTTGGGTCAACAACACCAGCATGACATCATGGTGACTTGTTTACCCAAGTCCCCGGAGGTGAGGGCGCTAATTACTTCGCTTTATCAATTGTTGATTTAAATAGGTAACTATTATATTAAACCGCTCCTCAATTTAATTACTTTTTCGGCATCTTAACTTCCTAAATGATTAGGTCAGTTTTAGGAAGAGTATGAGATCATTGTCGTTCTGGATTAGTCAAATTCAACTTAACCTTATGAGTAATTAAAGAGAACTTATCGTGTTCTTAAAATGGTCTTGGTGAACACACAGGTGAAACGAGTTGATGACTGGTCCGCGGGCTACAGGTCAACAACTTTTATGACGTCACTCCCCAAAGCTTACCTGTAATTTTTCGTTGAAACCGAATTATAAACTTATCATTTATATACCATAAAAAGCTAATGGAATTAATTTCTAATAATTTCTTTTTTCAATTCTATAAGTACGCATCTATCTACTATTTTCATTTATTAGTTATACTTCAATAGAAATTTTACTGGAAAGAAAAGAATTACCGATATTAATATTTCTACGTTTGTGTCTTGTTGTTAGGTCGAGTTTGACTAGTGGATTTTCAGAATACGTGCTTTTCCTTTTTTTTTGCATTATGTTGTTATTATATTGTTACCTCCCTTATAGTATTGTGCGATACTTGAATCGGGCCACATGTAAGCTTTTAGGTTTTTGAAGGTAAAATGGAGCCTGAGAAATGTGAGGATGCATTATAAATATTGCTGTTTTATAATATTTTTGCTTGTGTCAGATATGAAGTTGGTTTTTATAAAGCTTCTTTATACAGTGACAATTTAAAGGAACTTACCATATCAAAGTCATTTACATAAGCACTTTTTGATTTCTTATATTTTTTATGTGTCATGGTTTTAAATTCATGTATGCCGTATTATAATGTAAATTAATAAATGTGTCCTAAAAGTGCGTATAATTTCGTTTGTGAAAGGTCTCAGATAGGTACCTACTTGTTTAAAGATATCACGCGTTATCTCTACAAATAATTGTACACGAATGAAGTAAGTA
Organism: Elophila nymphaeata; assembly: GCA_955850985.1. Taxonomy (NCBI): domain Eukaryota; kingdom Metazoa; phylum Arthropoda; class Insecta; order Lepidoptera; family Crambidae; genus Elophila; species Elophila nymphaeata. The sequence goes on along the minus strand of OY039069.1, from coordinate 12,800,852 downwards.
AATGCACTCGCGTGTTTATACTTTTATACCTCTTCGACGTTGGAGTGGGTGGGTGTTCGTGTGTCCCGCTCTCACACCATGATGTCATGGTGTATTTTCGTAAACGCTAGCCAGCCGGGCTCGCACGCTTTCGTAATTTTACTATTGGTTTTACGGTTTGCTTTTGTCTTTTACTACCTATTAGACAGGAGGCATGAATACAGACTTATTCGAACAAATATTGTCTTTTGTAGTATCGACGTCAAACATTGTTTTTTGCTACATAAGCATATCTGTCTCTCTTATGTCCACACACTTCAAGTATTCATAACTTTCATGCTTTGCATGTTAAAGTTCGAACAATTTAAGGTGAAATGATGTAAGATGTCGATCAGTTTCATCTAAGTGTGTATTGAAATATCAATAATTTCTTTGGTTTATTGTCTTCGTATAATATATCGAAATGTTTTATTGTTATTGCTTTAACCTTTTTTTGATATAGCGACCTCGTTATAACCTTTGTTTGACTGTCATTCATTACACAAAACGAAATACATAAATAAAGGCAAATGCCTCTTTTAGCAATATTTGTCACTTCTTATATGTATTTATAATAACCTTGCTTTTTACTCTTGTTGTAATTTATTAACCACGATACCTACATAAGTATATTGATAAATTAATACTTTTTATATATACATTTATGTATTCATTTTACAAAGTGACATAAATTTTCCGTTCTTTAAAAGGAAATATCGAGGATATAAGTTGTGCGCGTAAAAATAAATCGTTAGTAATTATATGACTGGTCGATTGGACTTGATGCCTTCCGGTTCTCTTTTCTGAAATATTTGGCGTATAATTAAACCCATACGACTTGAATCACTGCCACACTGATATCATCACTCATTTTTGCAAAGGTTTTATGTTGGTACTTCTTAATAATTTGAAAATGTATGTCAGAGTCAATTCTAAATCTTCTCGGAACTTTACAACTTTGTCAATATTGTTAGTTTAGTGTTACTCAGTGTTTCGTTTAGGGCTCATGTGAATAATGGTTTGTTAGAAAACAAAACTATTATCATAACGGGATGTTTAATCCCGTTTGATTTGAGCTTTGTGGTATAGGTAATAAACATATAAAAAAGCTGGAAACAAGAGAGGAAGGGCACTCGGATTGCCGAACGGATGTCTATGTCTCAGGCGGATCGTATAACACGCCGTATTACAAAACTGAACGGCGGATTGTAGTGTGTGAGAGTGATGATATGAGTGACAACACAGATATATCAATCTAAGGAGATCGGTCGAATCGCCGAGTTCATAGGAAGACCGAGTGTCGCTATCAGCGGCCGTACTACATATCATGGTTCTAGTAGAGCATGCCGTAATATACACTATTCATTGCGCGCGTCTTAAGGACAGCGAAGCGATGAAAGTTGAGCACAGCCGCAAAGGAGATCGGTCAAATCGCTGAGTTACGTATTCACTTAACTTTATCGGAAGGTGAAGTGGCGGAAATGTATGCCCACAGGGCATACACTTATCGCAAGTTAAACGCCGGCTTGGCCTATCTCCCTGTATTATTAAATCTGTGAGTGACAATAATGCCACTCTGCTTGGTCATAAAAAAAATAACCCTAATCGACCAATAATAAACTATCTCCATTCGATTATACAGACTAATATTGGTAGAATCTAATACGGATATATCAACAAACGGTTTTATTTCGTTAACAATTCTCACACACTACAATCCGCCGTCCTTCGCGCTGCGAAGTCGAAATGTGGATGTAAAGTGCACTAGTGGTTTTTATTCAGTATGCATTGTATCAGAGAGTTTAACATAACCCTGCCAGCGGATCTCTATCGCGGCAAGGAAGATTTAAAATCTTTCCACTGTAAAAACAGGGCTCATCGTATAGTCGCTCGATAGATTTACCTCACAGGAGACCGCAATCAGTTAGTTAACACTACCTTTCAGTATTAAGTAGACTCTTGGGTTAGGGTCGGCAATTGGCATTGCGTGAGTGACACTCTGGTGCAACATCTTTAGGCTGTGTTAACTGTAAATCAGGTTGTATGTTTGTTTGCCGTACTTATATCAATAAAGAAAATATTATATCAATCTAACAGTTAAGTTACCACACTATATGAATATTATGATCGACACATTTTTATGTTTACCTATATGAACCGTATTGCTTTCTGATAAAAAATGATAAAAATCAATAACGTGACGTGTTCACACTCAAGTACCAGTTGCTGCTTTGCGATTGTAAAAAGTACTATGATGATTAAAATGTATCTTAGTCATTATTATCAGTAAAATATGTTAGTGCTTATTGTATGTGAATCAACATTCAGATAATTGTTCGCGGATCATATACCATGGTTTTTATATGTCATGAGTTGTCAAACGCCGCTTCGTTTTTTCTGAGGTTTCTAGTTATTCAGATCTCTTGATGTGTCATTGATTGTTTTGATATTTTTTTCTTATTGTCATTACATTATAGAGTCATAAAAGTCAATCTTTTACGACTTTATAATGTGAAACTTAAGGTTATATGAAACTTAAGGTTAAAGTGATAGGGGTGACTTCATGCCGTTAGTCTAACGAAGGGCCCTTGATTTTTTGGTTGAAGCAGTTCACTATGCGCACTCTAGTACCTTACTGTATTTTTGTAATGAAATACTTTAGTTGAACTCGTTTATAACTCACCTCGCAGGTCGGCAGGGCGAGGGTGGCTAACGCGGCGGCTTGTCTCTCGCACTAGCTACCTTTACTTTTGGACTCCATTTCTGCTTACCATCAGGTGGAATGAAGTCAGTTAGTCTTTTTTATAAAAAAAAAAACTCAATATTCTAAGGCAAATACTTCCTTCCCTCACAGCTCCACAGCTCCCCACAGGCCCCTCGACAGGTAATGACATACCGGATTACTTAAAAAAAAATGTAAAATACGATGCTGGGAGGGATATTGCTCATTCATTGAGAACAGATGTAGAAGAATGCAAGAACAATTTTTATGCTACCACTTCGTGTGAAAATCTACACTGTTGATGCTAAATTACTTGTAATCTTACATTACACTGCTCTGGACCCTGCTTTAGAGACAAACCATAATGTTCTTTATTGTGCGTCGTATTCTTAATTTTTAACTACGCGAAGTTGGGTCCGATCCGTCAGAGCTAATAAATCTAATAATCTTTATTTATATATATTTCTGATGGTATTATTCGTTACCCTTTTGTTTAGACATTGGATAACTTAACTCGTATGTCTCTAAAACTAAAACTAATAATATATCGTTGTTTAATATATAAAAATAGAAGATGGTTGGTGGTAGACCACCACCAATAATTTTACTTTTATTTTAATATTATGTAAGAGTGACCTATTTATCTATTGACCACGTGAAGCCACCACACGCGAAGTTCTTATTTCGTGTTGTATTTCATGATGAAGAGATAATAATAAATCTTGCTTGTTGGGGACGATTCAATTTTTGGGGAATTGTTAGTTTCTGTATTTGTCCTATAAAACTTTCAAGTTCGAATGATAATTCACACACAATAAAGTCGTTGGACGTATCCGGGGAAGTATTAATGGATTTTTTAAATCGTAATTTATAATTTTATACTATCGTCTGGCTAATTGGAATTTCGGGTACTGATATTTGAAAATTTTACAATAAAATCGATTACTTATATTGATTACACTTCCACAAAGTGTTGTATAGAATTGATTCGTGATGCTTCTAAAGTAGAAAAATAAAAAAAATAATCAGTTTGAGAAAATAGAATTTATACTAGAAGACCCCCTGTATTAGTCCCTTTATTTACATTTTCTGTCGTAAAAAAATTAAAATAAATTAGTCAACAGTTCACTATCAATCAACAACGACGTTGAATCAATCTACTTTCTAAGAATAAGGGATAAGTTTAGTTATCTCTTTTGAAACTGTTTAATTTATTAAACATTAAAGCTTTTTATCGGTGTTTGTTAAAAGATAATTTTATCTTTCAATATGTTTAAATCAAACATCAATCAAAGTTTTCCATTTTTCTTGTTAATTTAATACCTACTTAGGTAATTAATTACTACGTAACAATACGGTAAGACTATAATGAAGATCGTCATTCGGATTCCATTTTTTTAATTTCCTTATCCCACGCAACTTGTTCCGAAGATTTAATTGATTTGTTTTATAAAAATCTAAAATATTTTGTCGACTTGTTTTGTTTTACGTGGGGTGGGATAATTTTGTTTGCGTATTTTTCTTAGTTTATTTTTAATATTATTTATTTTATAGTTTTAGTACGATTTATTACCACCGATGAAAGTACATAAATTATTTAATAAAACTTGCAAACTAGAATAAGCTATAACAGTGACAACGTCATCTAGTGACGCATAACTGCACTAACATTACAAACGTTTTATTTATTAGTCCCGGCGATTCTAATCAGGATAATGGGATGTTCTTATCGAATTATTGTAATGTTATTGGTCATTGATAATTCTATAAAGTTTAAATGAAATCTCACCGTTTAAACTGGGTCAAAATTGCGGACAAACATACAAGCAAGCAAGCAAACGTACAGGTGAAGCTTATAAAAGCGTGTTAATAAAGTATGAAAGCACATAATTTAACTTTTAATGTGAGTCGCAAAAAACTCCTTCAGCTTTTACAAGTTTTAAGTATAATTACAGTTAGTAGTAAACTTGTATTGCATTCTTGCCTTCCGGCTTTATAATCTTTTCTAAGTGAACAGAACGAGGTTCACCCTTGTTTGGTATAACAACGTTTAGTCGAAAATCATTTCTTCGAACAACGTTTAAGAAAATAATCACTTTGTATAATATCGATTGACATAATTTTCATTTCATCGAATGTTCATTTGCGAGAACAACATTTGCGCTATTGATCAAAAAGTATAATGTTCATTTGATGTATTGTTCAGGTGGTATAATTTTCATTTCATCGAATGTTCATTTGCGATAACAACATTTGTGCTATTGATCAAAAAGTATAATGTTCATTTGATGTATTATTCAGGTGGTATAATTTTCATTTCATCGAATGTTCAAATGAACAATAGGTTAGCGAGGAGCGAAGCGACGAGCTAGTTAGGTTGACATGAACAAAGCGCACGAGCCGAGCGAGCGAAGCGAGCGTGCCGCGGGAGCGGCCGGCGAGTGCCAGAAGCGACTTTAGGGCGTTATCACTGAATTATTACTGAACTTAATATTCGATACGATCTTTCGACCAAATCATTATTAGTCTAGTTAAACATTAGGTTAAATAAAATTAGTGCATTTGAAAATTCGGTAAAATGACATTATGTCAAATAAATAATTATGCTAAATAAAATTCTACCAATTAAACATTAGGTTAAATAAAATTAGTGCAAATGAAAATTCGGTGAAATGACATTAGGTCAAATAAACAATTATGCTAAATAAAATTCTACCAATTAAATATTCGGTCAAATGAATAATTATGCGAAATGACTTTATTGCAACTAAAATTAGACGAAACGATTTTCGAGCAAACGTTGTTATACCAAACAAGGGTAAACCACAGAACGATCGGTAAGTGTGGGGCCACGTCTATTATCTGTAATTAATCTGAACATTGGACGTCGTTTTTAACCGTGTCGGTGTCTGTCTCTGACCTCGTAGCTCCTAAACGAATGGAGCTATTTTGATGCGGTTTTTTTATACTCATAATTGAAATCATATCTCAAAATTGTTACTTAATATATCTATGATTTTGCTGTTTTATAATATAAGGTACCACGAGATGTAAAGGAAGTCGTCGTAAAACAAATCAGTACCCGTAGTGTAAGATTTGTCGTATAGAAAACGTAACTATTGTAGTTGCGTTAAGAGCTCAATTTGCATAGGAAACGTGAATAGCGCCCCTAGCGGAGAGAAGTGTGCTTTTTTCCGCTCACCATGTTTCCCATACAAATAGATATGTTAACGCAACTACAATAGTTACGTTTTTCATACTAAAAAACTTACACTACAGAGGCCTTAGTATGAGTTTTGATAGTTTTCGAGCTCGATCAAACGTATCGTCTTTCTTCATACATTGCCCACTGTTTCTGATAGTTTACGCTAGGGGCGCTAGTGGGCAATGTATGAAAAGAGACGATACGTTTGATCGAGCTCGAAAACTAACAAACTCGTACTAAGGCCTCTGGTACAAGAGGAGAACTATTTATTTGACGGAAAGCAGCATAATCCATAGTGCGTTTTAATTTAAATATTTTAATGATCATCTTCTATTATTTAAAAATCAATAAATGTTTGTATATTTGTCCTCTATATGCTCCAAAACCATTGATCAGATTGTGACGAACATCCTACATTCTGGGAATGCCCGAGCAGGTTCCTAGCCCAAAAAATCTGAAAAAAAAACCATGTTTTTTAAGTGGAATTGCAACGCATGCCGGGTGCATCTAGTCTTTTATTTTTAATTATAAATAAAAATCAATAATTTTTAGTTATAAATAAAAATCAACGCTATGCGTACGGAAAATCCCACTTCCTAGTTAGGGAGTGATATAAAATTTTGAATTTATTTACCTAAATAAATTCAAAATTTTATATCACACTTCGGGCGGTAAAAAAGTAAGCCTCTGGTCACATATTTATCATGAAGTGTACATATTTGAAAACTGTTAAGTTAGGGATAATAATATGGTGTTTCATTGTCAAATCAGTCAGAAATGATGAAAACTACAACCTCTTAAAGGATTAGGTCGACTTAACCTGTAACCCTGTATTCAACGCTACACCATTTATCTAGCCAAAATTAAGAACTTGTGTTATAGCTACTAGAGATAGATAGGACTTGGTACCTTAGACATATACTACATACCTTGCGAACGCGTTCCCCTGGGTTAGCCGAGACCGCGAGTGTGCTCATAATAGCGATTAAATGTTTTGCAACAGTGTGCACGAGTGAGTAAATGTGTGCTATGCGTCTTGCCTCAGCCCCCGCGAAAAACGGCAGAATGTTTTCAGTACTAAATCTGCGCTATGCCACGTCCTGTGTTAAATGGTCTAAGGCATATACTATATACCAAGTCCTATCTATCTCTAGAATAATTAAAACAAGATAGCTATATACTATCTTATTTTAATTATTTTGGTGGGAATACAATATTAAACTAGTTAGGTATTATAATTTAATACAATATATTATTATAATAACGTCGTCTAGGTTATCTTATAGGTCGTGACACAATACCCTGTCTCGATATTAACGTCATGCCTGGTAATATGCTAAATATGTACCTACCTATAGGATAAGTATAACACAAATAAAATAACCAGTATTGACGGACAGCACTCCGTCGCCAGTACAATTCGGTTGATTCACAAGGAACTACAGTTCATTTCAATGACTATTATATTAAAAGTTATGAAGTTAAAGGTTTTGTTGATTGCCTTTAACATAATGTGTCGTAATTGTGTTTTTAAAATTGTTGTGAAAGCGTCCGTATTGAGGGAGTGTGAGTGCAGTAGGTTAAGCTCTTCATTAGTGCCCAATCAATCCAGGTGACTGCCATTTTTTATTTATTATTATCTAAATGCAAATGCACCTTACGTAGACACATAACGAAGTTGCTTTGTGGCCTTTATTACCCGTGGTCTACCTACGTGGTTCAGAAAAAAGCCTGAAGGAGAGTAGAAGCTGTGGTCTAAAAGTAGGATAGTATAAACTAATAATAATAATAGCTACAAAACAATAAGCGACACGGACACTGACCCGTTCGGAAAAAGGACATCGCGTTACGTGCCGACGACGACGGTTATCTGAAAACGCTAATTTTAGTAGTGTTTTGACAATTCTATAAGGTTTCCTGAGCGTAAAGGGATATTATGGTCAGGATTGGCAGATCGAGAGTAACGCCCCGTGGTGTTGCAAGCTTTTATTTATATTATTATGATTTGCAATCAAAGATGCTTAAAAACACAGAACTAACTGTAATTACTGTAACACTGGCGTCTGGCGCCGACTGGCGTTACTGTAACACTCGGAACGTTTAGTTGGACGATGAGTCTATTGGTAAAAAGCGTTTGAGTATTCTACCCTAAAGAATTCTATATAAAATAGGCAGAGATGTTTTTTGCTATGCGTATTTTAAATAAAAATATATACTTCAAGACTAACTCCTCAACGACCTCTAGTCTCAAACTGAGCAATACTAGTGTGCTTTATTCTTGAATAATAATATCTATGACGATGTTAGGCGTACGTCAGCTATGACGAGAAGGCACTGAAAAGAGTACAACAAATTCGCTTTGTTTTCCTAGTTCTGAGTATACAGGATTACCCCTAATGGTGATTTATAGTAATAAAGGATTTATTTTCCGTCAGAATTATGTTTCCTTTTATTAATTACCGTCAGGTAATTAGATTTTACATTTTGTTATTATTGCTCGACGTTGCAGCGTTCGTGATCACGGATGATTGACGGGAATCGTCGGGCAATAATATCAAAATGTAAAATCTAATTACACGCGAGTTAAATCCGTAAAAAATGTTTTATTTACAACGTGTAGTGCTCACGCAAATCGAAGAGAACATTACCGTCAAGTACCATAGCGTACCTACCTAGATAACTAAAAACAGGTGTCACTCCCGCGCTAACAATCTTAACCCTGGCAGGGAGGTCTGGCGCTCTTGCTCATTGACAAGAGAAACTCAATCCCTTTAAACTTTATTAAAAATATGGACTAAAGTTAGTCATGGTTTGAAATTGATGCTATCATTTTTATTTGCTGAATGAAAGACAGAGTTAGCATCAGTTTTAAACCACCACTAATTTTAGTCCACGTTTTGTAATCAGGGTGTAGGGGTTTTACACTACTTTTTTTTACAGATATTACTTTGTTTTGTTTTTGTTTTACTCGATTACCTTTGTATTGTTCTTGAAGCATGCTGTGTTTACCTATTATTAACTCAGTACATACTTACTTAGTCTATTTACTGTTTAAAAACTTTTTTGTATGCATTAGTGCATCAGTTGTTGGTAAAATCTAATATATAAAATTCTCGTGTCGCGATTCTCATGAAATTTTGTGTGCATATTGGGTAGGTCTGAGAATCGGACAACATCTATTTTTTATCCCCCTAAATGTTAAGGGTAATCCACCCCTAATTTTTTTTTTGGACGAAATTTTTTGTTTTTATTTTTTTATTATTTGGCATTAAAAATACATACAACCCTAAATTTTTACTTTTTTTTATCACCAACCCCTATTTTTTTATAGCCATTTTAGTAATTAAATTTTAGTAATTTTGTGCGGTTTTGATAACTACTACTAACATTGACAAGTTTGCATTTACGAAGTTTTACATATAAATATATTTTATTACTCGCCTGCGCTCCCGATTAAATCAATTCCCTAATTCTAATTGTGCGCCTAATGTGACTACCCCTCTTATTTGTGTCGGTCGATTTATTAAAAATGCTATTAATTTATGTGAGTATCTAATAATAATCTTGATTGCAACAGTTTTCGTGAGAATTGAGCATATCTAATGGCATTTACAATTCCTTACGTTACTTCAAAGTATAGATAATGTCGGTTTATTTCACAGAACTCTTGATAACAAGGGTGGGAACGTCTCACTGAATGATGTCGTAAGCATTAAACATTTTATGAGTACCTAACTCAATATCGTAATTGTGGCGAGCATTTTTCTTTAGATAAGCGAAACCGACAGACGTTCACGTGAGAACTACTGTTTGACCTGTCCCCTACTACGGTATCAGTTTTAAACTTAATAAAATATATTTCGATTGTACGGACTGCATGAGCTGTTATCTATAATTTTATTTACGTACCTATGTGTACCGAAACGTCTCTGCTACAGTACGGTGACAAGGTGTACGAATAAGGGATATCTATCATGTGGCTCAGGCTGTCTGGACAAATCTTCAAAATAGCTTACATTTAAGTAGGTCAATAGGGCATTTTATGTGACGGCTAACCACCCTTACTTCAGAAGAGGTGACGCTACAGAATCTTAGATAATCGATCGAAACCGTGTCCAGCCAGCTTGAAAAACCACTTTTCGCTGGTCTCTCAATCTCGGTAACGGAAGTGGTTTTGAAGACTTTTTGCATATCAACGGGCGTCACATAAATTTGTGACGGGCATCGAGCTAAAAGTTTTGTGATACGTACAGCGGTTTATTAGAAAAATGCAAAAATCTGTGCCCAGCCAGCTTGAATTTACGTATAAAACTTCTGGCTGGCACTTCTGAATCTCGATAACCGGAGCGTTTTCGAATATGGTTTCTTTTACTAACAAAATGTGACGCAAGTTGTGACGGTAATAACGTTTGATTTATGGCGTCACGTGTAATGGTTTACGAGAAATCAATTAAAAACTGGTGTCCAGCCAGCTTGAAGTTCAAGCTGGCTGGACACATGTATCTCCGCTGCCTGATGGTCTACGGCCTTCGAAATATGTTCAAGTTTTTGTGACGGGGACGATAATGATAATCTGAAGTTGTGACGGAGAAAGTTTACGTAGTTTCAAAGATATTGATCATTATATTATTTTCATACCAACACTGCAGTAGGGTTACCAATATTGTAGGTTTTATGTAGAAACAAGTATATTATTTTAAGGCTTTAATGAACGAAAATACGTGTATTGGTGATATTAATACCTACCTACTAACCTACATTTACAGTACCTACATATTTTAATCGATAGAAGACAAAAGCGTAGAGGTGTTGAAAGGGGGTAATTTTTTGCGATATTGATTATTTACGTGCAGATAACTACTCTTTTTAGTGGGTAAGTATTGGTGTTTTTCATGGTAAGCATAAATAATTAATGCTATTGCATAAATAATGCTATAGCAACACAGGATACAATGGTTTCTTTTTTCTTCTAAAAATTCTATGAAAAGTAAATACTTTCCGGCAAAGAGAGTCAAAAATATTTTAAGTATATTTAGTTATATTTTACTGTAAAAATATTTTTTAGGAAATATCTTGGTCACGAAAAGATACTGAACAATTTCTGAACGTGCTCATACGCTGCCGCAGACCGACTTGGGTTCAATAGGTAGGTAGTTGATGTTGGTGTCGCCATCTGTTGCTTAAAGTTGGTACTACTAGGACAACTGTTCGAATCATAATTATGTTCTCTTCCTCTGAATCAGACTCTTTCATCACCCGCATGCTATACCGATTATGGCGCGCCCTACGACTAGGTACTTACTCTGAGTTTTCTCAAAAAAATGATAGTTAATATTTTCTCATTGAGGTGGGGAAAAAGAAAACAAATTAACGACGGTAAAGCATTTATTTTAATTAGGTAGGTACATACCTTATTTATTCTTTATTGCACAAATAATAGTAGATGTGGGTACAAATCTTCATCCTAGCGAATACCCCAGTTGCATTTCGAAAGCTTTCACTTGGAAGCCTGGCCCCTAATCGGAGAGTAAGTAGATAGGGTCGGACTTCGAAACGAGTCGCCTGAATCTGAGGAAACTGAATGTGTAGGGGGCTCAAGGAAGCTCCGTAAGATCACCCTAAAACAATTTCGGCTACCGGAGTTGCCTTTAAATATTTTTAATTAATTTTTAAAATTAGTATTTATTGTATTGTGATTGCGTGAAACAAAACGTAATTTCTATACTTTTTTAGGTTATGATAAGATTTTAAAACTTTTGAAGTACTAAAACGCGTGAAACGAAACGCCAATCCACTATTTTGATAATAGTTTTGACATTTCTGACAGCGTTAAATTGCGTCATTCCGTTGGTTGCTTTCGAGTTTTCGTGTCTAGTGTTTTATGCACCTACATGGCTGGGTGATAGGTAGGTTAGGGTTTTTTCATATATTTTGAGGTTAATTTTTTATAAAAAAAAGTAAGCATTTCCGGCATTCGAAATTTACGAGGGGCGACTCCCACCCCCCTCCCTGCCTTCCCCCCACCCTCCTCTACCTCCAAAAAAGGAGACTTATTTCGAAATTCTTACCAGTAGATATACAAATGGTGGACTTAATTAGGAAAGAAAACTATTCTGACAATCTGACTATTCAACTCGTAAAAACTAATGATGGGCAAAAAGTAACACAAAATAATAAGTGGGGGCTCTTTTTAGGCAGCGCTGGTAGTCAATTATTATTTTGAATTAACACTTATTTACGCTTTTTTAACCGAATTCTAAAAAGGAGGAGGTTATTAATTCGACTGTATGTTTTTTTTAGTGTTTCTTACCTCATAACTCGTTACTGAGTGGACCGATTTTGAAGATTTTTTTGACCTTTGGAAGCTAGTGCTTGTCATGGGGTCCCATTTAAATTTTATCGACATCTGACAAATAGTTTTTGAGTTATCCCTAATAATGCCTATTTAATTGACATTGATGATATCATAATTTTATCACTTGTGTGTCTAAAAGATCTTGAAGTAGTTTCCTGAAAATTTCTATACTTAAAACACTAAAAAGCAGAAAAAAACCGCTTTCAAAACTAAAAACGGGAAAAATAAAAATTTTGTTTATAAAAATCTATTTTTTTTTGAGGTCGGTGCCAACCTCAATATTTGTAATAAACGTTGTCACTTGTATTCAGGACCGACCTCTAAAAACATTTAGATTTTTATAAACAAAACTTTTATTTCTCCCGTTTTTAGTTTTGAAGGCGGTTTTTTTTATTTAATTTTTTTTTACTGCGGGAAAACCTATTCTCACGGAAAAAATCAAATACAATGCAGGTGTGGCCACAACCGGCCGATAAGTCGATTAAAAAGAAATCCTTTATTTGTGTAAAATTATGGTCACCTAACATTATTAATAGATGTTTGTATGGAAAAAATTATATGATTAATATCTTTGAAACTACGTAAACTTTCTCCGTCACAACTTCAGATTATCATTATCGTCCCCGTCACAAAAACTTGAACATATTTCGAAGGCCGTAGACCATCAGGCAGCGGAGATACATGTGTCCAGCCAGCTTGAACTTCAAGCTGGCTGGACACCAGTTTTTAATTGATTTCTCGTAAACCATTACACGTGACGCCATAAATCAAACGTTATTACCGTCACAACTTGCGTCACATTTTGTTAGTAAAAGGAACCATATTCGAAAACGCTCCGGTTATCGAGATTCAGAAGTGCCAGCCAGAAGTTTTATACGTAAATTCAAGCTGGCTGGACACAGATTTTTGCATTTTTCTAATAAACCGCTGTACGTATCACAAAACTTTTAGCTCGATGCCCGTCACAAATTTATGTGACGCCCGTTGATATGCAAAAAGTCTTCAAAACCACTTCCGTTACCGAGATTGAGAGACCAGCGAAAAGTGGTTTTTCAAGCTGGCTGGACACGGTTTCGATCGATTATCTAAGATTCTGTAGCGTCACCTCTTCTGAAGTAAGGGTGGTTAGCCGTCACATAAAATGCCCTATTGACCTACTTAAATGTAAGCTATTTTGAAGATTTGTCCAGACAGCCTGAGCCACATTATCTATCTACTCATGTAACGGAAGTACGCCGATCCCGAAACGAGGGCGCACTTCCGGCTACAAAACGCTTAGGAGGATGTGGTTTTAGTGAGTAGGACCAGCGTCAATCTCAAGAGTCAAGACGCGTCTGGCCACGTTGTGGTACGGTCCGTAAATGGATTTTCCGCCGTCATAAAAAGACACATTAATAGAGATTATTGTATATACTCATCTTTAATATATCGATGTGCCTACCTAATGCATTTATTTTAAAGTAATTAAGATTTCTGATGAGTAAATCCGATCAAAGTTAATTTATATGGTATTTGATTGCGAAACCAAAAACCCTTTCTTTGTTTGGCTGAATATACATAGGTACCTTATAGGAAGCGGTCAACTCAGTCTTGCGTACAGAAATAATAATTATTATTTCAAGGCCTTGCGACACCACATTGTAATTTGTGCCTTGCCAACCCTGATAAATAGATTGGTAGACCGATAGAGCACTTCTATATGTCTGTTTGTTTACAGACCTTAGTAAACCGTATATGTATATTTAAAAATACACCCTGATAATAATATATAGAATGGAAAAGAAAAGTCAGGAGTCTATGGGAATGTTGTTAAATCACTTATTAATGAGGCTGTTCTGGAGGAAAATAAGAACGTCGCCTGAACCCGTTTTTCCTAAATACATATTTTTTAATCCGACGGCGCGGAATAACTTACGGGGTCCTGCACGATCGCGGCGTGCGTTTCCCATACCAAAAGGGATACCTAATTAAAAGGGAGAAAATCCATATTTTTTTTATATTTATCTACGAGGAAGCGCACATTATTCTAATATTCTTCATCTCATCTTTTTCTTTAACTAATTGATCGTAGCACTCTGTCAACAACGAGGCTATCTTACCTCTAATTTACGGTACACAACAATGCTGTAGAATTGCTATTATGGCGAAAGACCTAAGTCAGCTGGTGGTAGCTTGCCAGGTGGATTTAAACAAGCTCTACCACCAGCTAAAATATTGATAATTACTTCATTGTGTCGACAACAAATGCCGGTGTTTCATAGTAGGGGCTTATTTGTGGCTTGTATTGTAATACGACACATCTACCGGTAGCTTTATTTAGTCTAACCGTACCGGAAATACACGTCGGCGAATTCCACAGGACCAAGTGTTTCCATTACCATTCATTAGTCCTAATTAAAATCTGCTTACATTTCGTTAAATAAAGATTTATTAATAATGTAATTTGAGTATTAAGTCATATCTATAAATAACTCATAATGAAGTATAAATAGGCCATCATAGGATAAAACCAATTCATCAATTGAATTATTTAATTACATAAAATGTAAACAATCCCAAGTATTACGCATAAATATTTATAGAATTGTATCCTTAGATACAATTCTATAAATATTTATGCGTAATACAGCTCATTATCTAATATCTTAATATTAGATAATGAGCTGTAAATATTACGCAATTAAGTAACATTAATTTTTGTTAGGTTAACACTTACTTTGGAATATACACAAAGTTGTAAACACTTTTACGTGAAACTTCTAGGCGGGCGGTGACTAGTGTAGTGATGACGACGAACACAAAATGTCAATAGGGTGATTTAAAAAAATCTTGTTTGACGTCAAGCTCAATGAATTCCAAATATTACAAAACATTCAAATAGGAAAACAAATCGTAAGTACGTGTCTAACTGTGAACGTTAATAGTGAGTCTTGGATTTTATTTATTATACTTATTATATTGGTGGGAATTTTATTAAAGAAAAAATGTTAGGAAAAGTTTTCTCGCATTATCTTATTTTGTTTTTCACTATACAAATAATACGTGGCCTTAAAACATTTTTAAAACACTTTAAATTAAGAAGATAATTAAGTTTTTTTCTTGAGATATTTTAAAGTAGGTAATATCAAATACTGAAATGCTTATTTTTGGTTGAAAATATTTGCTACGCCGTAGGTACCTATACGATTTTCCATTTTTGGTAACGTTTAAGCGAAAACTTAAAATACATATTAAGAAACTGTTATGCTTTTTCAATAATTGTTAACTGCAAGGTCTGCAAGATATTATGCTGCTGTATTATTATTTAAAGACGATAAAAAAGACTTAAGGACCTGCAATTTTTCAAAGTAATTATATTTTGATCTCAGACTAATTTCAACACGGGACCGTTATGATGCGTCACCACACCAGCTCATGGGGACGCGTGAGACGCTGCCGAAGCAGCAGTTCACCTATCAGTTATATTTAAAGGCCTACACCACTTTTTAGCTTCAGTTAGAAGTGAACCAACACGGGTGATGCCATTGTGTCAAATCAGTGATTTTAATATTTTTATTCGTATCTATTTTGTTTATCTTTGATGATAGTGTGTTTGGCCATGTAAGTTTGATAACTAGTTTGTTATTTTTTTTTTATGTAGCATTGTAGGTCAGGTCTCAAAATATTTAAATAAAAAATATGTTTGTAATGTGCTTTTAGTTAAAAATATAAATTATTAACGCACTTTGATACATTTCATTGATAAATAGTATCATTAATTATTATCTCTTGTGCGCATCGACATTTTAAGAAATTCGATAAAGAATAAATATAAACAAACCACTATAATTTTTGTACAAGTGATGAGCAAGAAAGGTAGCGAGTGAAAGAGACAAACCTATCTGTACAAAATGATATTTGGTTTGTTTACATTAAGTGCCTTTTCACACGTGCCGGCAACACGGTAGCCGGTTACAAGTATGTCCAAATTATATCGGTACGTGTGTAAGCTACTGAACATGGCTATACCCTTCGCCCCCGGTTAACCGGCACTGGCTACCGGCTACGTGTGAAAAGGCACTTATTCTTTATCGAAGTTGTCTCAAGTATAAGTACAAGTATGTGAATTTATTTTTCTCAAAACAATTTCTCTTTTCATTAGAATGTGTCTCGAAAACTATTAAAACATCTCAGTTTTCGGATAGTCCAATGAACTGTCCTGTGCAACAAATGGGCGGAGAGCCAATATTTTCTTTAAAAAAAATCAGCCATTAATAAGCTCTCGTCCTCCTTCGAAGCATCTTTTTAAAACTAGTTGGGATCACGATATTTGCATGAACTTTCTGTAGCGATTTGCACATGACATATTGAGCTTCGTATTTTGTTTTAAACTAATATCGATAGATACTAATTTAAAAATATAAAAGACAGTGGCGGCGTACGATAAAATTGAACCGGGGCGGCAAGAGGGGGGATGGTGAAGCTTCTCAAAGTTGGCACCGCTACCTATTAGGTACTACAAAATTGTTGCATTCTGTAACTGTACCGTTGACACCCGGTGCAGTAGATACTTGATACGAACTGTATCATAGCACGTCGGGCTATACAAAACTGTCAAATTTCTCCAAACGATTTTCAACCTAACACTATTCAATATAAAGTGCATAATCGATTGGGAAAACTTGACAGTTGTTTGAACCCAACGTGCTGTTGTCTGTACATAGTGATGTCCAAAAATGTTTTATTTGTTTATATGGGTAAATGCTAGGTTACAGGGGTAAAAGGTACGCTTTTCCTACAAATATATTTAAATGAGAACACGTCTTCAGATTATAAGTATTTTAGTGAATAACATATTATACTGCCAGATTTGGCTTTGTGTATAACCGAATGTTACCTGAAACTGTGCTTGACCCCTTTTGATATTGTGAGCGTGATTATGTTATGTATTTATGTATGTATTTCACTTTATACAAATAATCGGGGTACTAACATACATACCTACTATGGTATTATCAGATGTCATTAAAAGATAACGTCACTATTTGGACCAACCTGGTATCGGTACTTTTTTTCTAACTTATGAAAGAGGTAATGTAGGCATTTATATTAGTTTAACAAGGAAACCGTTAATTATATTTTGATTACTTAGTTATTTTTAATCAGTTTCAGCCAATCGCTCGAGCCGTTTCTATGTAGAGCCGATAAAATTTATTATGTCATATTTTTGTATAACATTCTTTTTTCTTTGTTCACAGGGAGGTAGCGAATGCTTGGGGATGCCGCGTGGGCCCGCCCGACCAACCGGCGCCCGCCAAATGCGTACAGGGCCTCTTCAACGACATCGAACTATACCCAACTAAGACCCAGGGTAAGGAAAGGACGCTTATTTAGCTATTGAACCCAATTTCTAATGTGGTATGCTTGAAAATCCTGAATCCTTATTGGTTTATGATCCCACCAATAAGCTAACCCTAATTAATAGATGCTAATGACACATGTGTTTCATATTTTATACATAAGTTAGGCGGTCGTTCCTGTTTTATTCCGCTTCAAATACAAATATTACAATCGCTAAGAACGTTAGAAACTTGATCCATTGCTACAAAATTAATTTTATATTTAGGTACCATAGATGTTGTTTTAGTAACCGAACTATTTGTATGGAGAAAATTTTAATTAATTTTACAATTTTGAAACTCCACTAATTATATGACGGACTATTGTCTAATTTTTTAGAACATGTCCCAAACCCCAGTAATCTTCAAGTTACCATTTGGTTGCGTAGAAGTTTTTATTGTAACCAGATCACTTTCACATCACATGGGCTGAGCTTTCTATAGTTCGAAACTTGTGCGTTAAAACTAAAATATTAACAATTTCGTCATTGTTTGCTCAGCTGCCGTAATACGCTGGCGTACCTTTTCCCACAAATGATCGATTGTCGATATTATGTATAACATAATCATTATGATATAAATGTATATTTATCAGTCCAGAAGTACAGCCGTACTTAAATAATTATCTTAATTATTATAGTATCTATGCATCAAAGAAATTAACGCAAGCTTA
This sequence comes from Elophila nymphaeata, assembly GCA_955850985.1. Classification (NCBI taxonomy): domain Eukaryota; kingdom Metazoa; phylum Arthropoda; class Insecta; order Lepidoptera; family Crambidae; genus Elophila; species Elophila nymphaeata. The sequence goes on along the minus strand of OY039069.1, from coordinate 12,782,501 downwards.
CTATAATTTTAATATGTATCTACCATATCATTCGTTTGATGGTCGTTCACGTTGTTAAGTAAAAGTGTAAAAAAAAGACTACAGAAAAGCTTGTCCTAATTTCTATTAATACTGTACCCATTTCAAAATAAATAATCGCATATTTTATTCCGTATAGTAGTAAAATATAAATCTGTCGCCATAACAATTGTGTTAATAGCATTATTGTGGTCCCGGCTGCTGTCGAAAGATATAGCAGCCCGCCTAGCATGGTCACCGAAACACGATATTATATAGCCAATTATAGGTTTTAACTGTCAAAAAAATGGATATAACCGCCAACTTGAAATTTTATCGAAGCTGCGAACTTGTATAAGGCTAATACATGTTCGCAGTATCGATAAAATTTTAAGATTGCGGTTATATCTAATGATTTTTGATATTTCAAAGTGATAAATGGCTATATCATATCGTGTTTCGGTGGTCATGCTAGACGGGCAGGCGTTCCCAAGGAGGGTTGGTGTCAGGCGGCCTTATAAATCTAATGACAAATCCTATAGCAGTATTGTCTATATCAAGACACACTGCACCGACCACAAATAAATTGGGAGCAGGGTAGGAGAAAGAAGAAAAGAAGTTAACCACAGAAATGAGTTGACTCTCTGTCTGGTAGTGGCAGATATATTGCCACCATATTTTTAACTTTATACTTATGTGATAAGGTTGAAAAACAATGAAAAATATTTTTTCTTTACCAGTTAAACGGTCAAGATGACATAGCCGGTCCCTCGGTATTTGCGGGTTCCGGGTGAAGCTCTCCATGTTCGGCTTTAGCATCACGACAAATATTATATGAAAATGTTTACTCGGATAACAATAACAATATTGTTAACTTATTTTAAAAGATGGCACCGTATTTCTTGCTCGTAGCAAAAAATTTTACCCGACTTCAAAAAAGGAGGAGTTCTCAATTCGACTATTTTTTTATGTTTGTTATCTCATAACACTCTTTATTTTGAAGATTTTTTCAACCCTTGGAAGCTGGTGCTTGCCATGTGGTCCCATTTTATTTTGATCTGACAAGTAGTTTTTGAGGTATCCCTAATAATGCCTATTTAATTGACGTCTTGAATCTTTTAGACAACCAAGTAATAGCACTACGATATCATATCGTAGTTCTATTCATTCCTTGTGAGAAAAGATGTTTTGAAGGGTATTATTCTTCTAAAATTAAAAGTTCCAGACATACCTACATCATATAATTAACCGAACATCTGACACTAATAAACTACGTGGCAAAAACGCAAATGGTTCCTATAATAATTACTGTCAATATCAAGGCAATACAGAAAAGTTGTCTAGCGATGTGAAGCCGGTAGAGTAGAATAGCATCACTCCATATTCTCAAAAGGGTGTCTTAGAAGGCGACTAATGGATCAGCAAAGAAGTATGATCACCTTAGGGTGGCCACATACTATCCGGTCGTTCTTTGCTACCTAGAAAAGACCATTAAACCGGGTTCATCGTAACATAGTACATTTTGTAGTGCATTCTTGCCTTCCGGTTTTATGTTCTTTTCTAGGTAGCAAAGAACGACCGGCTAGTGTGGCCCCACGCTTATACTCCGTCCGCTAATCCGCATTGGGCATGCGTGGCGGACTACTGTTAAACCTTCTTCGATGACAAAGAGGCCGTGTATCCCAGAAGTGGGTCGAATTATAAAGGCTGTTATGATGAGAGAAAAGATTATTTCGTCTCTTTTCGGCTACGATTGTTAAACGATCCTCAATTTAATGCCGAGAAAATGTTTTATTATCAGTTGTTTATAATAAGTATATAAACGATAATCTTGGATAACGTTTCGTCTTTTCTATGTATATTGAGCACTATTTCACTATCGAAAAAGTTGCTACGTCATCGTTTAGGAATGTAAGAGCCTTCACTTTTCGTTCGAAATGCTATCGGAATATTTAGTACTTAAAATTAATGATTATTGAGTGGCAATAAATGGCGGTTTTATCATTTCGTATTATGTTTTTCTGTCAACATAAACCTTGTACTGGAAAATGATTGATTGTGTTTCTATAGATTTTGTAGCGATGATAAATTTCTATAAATAAGCGTTTGTTTTCCCCAACGTGTTTCAGTGTTATACGTTGGGAAGCAACTTTTTATAGTCGTTCCCTACGAGTCCCAATCACAACCCGAAGATTTATATAACACCCCAATTATAAAAAAGTGTAAAAATTATATATCAGTGCCTTAATCTAATACAATAATACAAGATACTAATATTTATGTATCTATAATAAGACGCCGACACAGTTAGTGGAGTGGTCAGTATAGTTGCCTACACATCAAGCGTCGGGGTTCGAATCTTGGTATCGGCAAATATTTGTGTGACGAATTTATTTAAGTTTATTTATAACTATGTATACTTATCCCAATTTATTAAGCACGTATGTTAAACAAATCCGTTATCTAGTAACCCATAACACAAGTTCTTAATACTTTGGGCTAGCTAGATAATTGGTGTGAGTGTGGAAATATAAACATATATTATTGTTATAATATAGTATCCAAATACCCGACAATGCGACAATAATCACTCAGCCCGTTGGTTCATTTCACGTGTTGAAATATTTCCAAACCAAAGTACCAGGCTACCACAACACCCCTGTTTTGTGGGATCCAACGCTAAAAATATTAAACTGGGATTCAAAAGTGGGATCCAACGAAAATAAATCCTAGGGAACGACACGCTTGGGAAAAAATCCCAACGTGTAACATCATTGCGGTGTGACTCGTTGGGAACAAACTTAAATAAGCATTTTATGTTGACAGATATCCTTAGTCTGGAAGTTTACTAATAGATAAGTATTTGATATTTTGTCTGCTGCTTCCTCGTCTATTGCAAGAGTTAGTTCTGTCAATTTGTTTGATGTTTCATCCAATGAGTCAGTAGTAAAATTGTGACGTCACTATTGTATTGCTGAATCAACAATAAATGTCAATATGCCATTAAAATTACGCGACGGTTCCGCGTGTCATCCATCAATTAAATCCCAAGTACTTACCTAATAGAAATGATGCATTGCAACTGCTAGATTGCACAGATATAACAATTTATTGCATTTAGTTAACTAACAGTATCTGCAAATCAACATGGAATTGCCCGTTATATCTTCAGACTACTTGATCGCAGATAGTGTTACAATCTTTTGTTTTCCTTTGATATTCGAAAATGAAAATGAAAATGAAAATGAAAAATATCTTTATTTAAATGGACTTTGCTAAGTACTTTTAAATCGTCAAAAGCCCTACCACCATTTCGGGACGAATATTTATATGCTGAAATGGAGAAGAAATGGCGAAAGAAACTCCACAGCTTACAATTTCGTAATGATTTCAAAACATCATTACAGGTCAATAGATATATCAATACAAATAAGTTACAATTTTAATGCATTTTTGGGCAGATTTCACTCCCACGCATTTGTATCATTTAAATAATCATTTATCTTGTAATAAGCTTTTTTATATAGTTTAGTTTTTACAGTTTTTTTAAATTTGTTAACAGGCAAATCTCTAATATTCATCGGAAGCTTATTGTAAAAACGTATACATTGGCCCGCAAAAGAATTGTTTATTCTGTGGAGACGAGTTTTATATACAACCAGATCGTGTTTCTTCCTAGTATTTACATTGTGCGTATGGCATTTCTCAGAAAAATGCATAATGTTTTTCTTTACATATAGTAAGTTTTCCAGTATATATTGTGAAGACACAGTTAGAATATTTATCTCCTTGAACTTTTCTCTGAGGGAGTCACGCGGACCTAGTTGGTAGATTGCTCTAACAGCCCGTTTTTGCAAAACAAAGATGGTATTTATATCTGCAGCACTCCCCCAGAGAAGAATCCCATACGACATTATGCTGTGAAAATAACTGAAATAAACCATTCTAGCGGTATCGGCATCAGTTAGCCGCCTAATAGTTTTAACTGCATATGCCGCAGAACTTAGTTTACCCGAAAGTTTTACAATATGTGGACCCCATTGCAATTTGGAGTCTAACATTACTCCTAAGAAAGTTGTTGTTTCCACAGGTTTCAATTCAACCCCATTTATTTGTACATTCGTTTCTACACGTCGCACATTCGGTGTAGTAAACTTAACTAATTTGGTTTTTTTTTCATTAAGCAACAAATTATTAATATTAAACCAATAGACTACTTTTGCGAGTGCATTGTTAACTTCGTCATAATTATCTAATTTTCTATTTATTTTGAAAATCAAAGAAGTGTCATCAGCAAACAACACAATATCATGATTGTCCCTTATGTAGTAAGGCAAGTCATTTATGTACACTAGAAAGAGAAATGGACCAAGAATTGAGCCCTGCGGAACACCTATTGTGACTAGAGAACCTGGAGATCTTTTACCATTTATATCAACTTTCTGTATTCTATTGCTCAGGTATGAGGTCATTAGGTTGAGAGCCTTGTTCCTAATGCCGTAATGGTGTAATTTCCTGACCAGAGTATCATGATTAACACAGTCGAAAGCTTTAGATAAATCACAGAAAACCCCAAGAGCGTCACGTGATTCTTCCCAAGCAGCGAATACCTCCTTTAACAACTCAACTCCCGCGTCAATGGTGGAGCGACCCCGAGTGAACCCGAATTGCTTTTGATGAAATATGTTAAATTTATTGAAATGCTTTAATAGTTGGTTGAGCATTAGTCTTTCAAAGATTTTACTTAAAGTTGGTAAAATAGAAACAGGCCGAAAATTGGTGGGATCTGAGGTTTCGCCAGATTTAAATAACGGTATAATTTTACTATGTTTCATCAAGTCAGGAAACACACCAGAGTCAATACAGCTGTTAAATACGACTACTAAATAAGGAGCTATTATACTTATAATGGATGAGATAGTTCTGACTGACAGTCCCCAAAGATCCATAGATTTCTTCAGGTCTAGAGTTTTAAACGTATTTATAATATCTTTATAACTAACAGCTGTAAATTCAAAGTTACTGTCACATGATGATACATTTTGTTTAAGCAGCTGTTCAGCAGAGGTGGAAGATGACTGAAGTGATTTAGTTGTCTGTACGGGAACATCTGAGAAAAACCTTTCGAATTCCATGGCTACTTCCAAATCAGCTTTAACATTTACATTATTAATCTTTAAGTTAATATTACGGAAACGTGTTTGACTCCTACCAGTTTCACTGTTAATAATATTCCAAGTTTCTTTAATCTTATTTGTAGAATTCTTAATTTTGTTTTTTAAGTAAACTGACTTGGCAGTGGAACAGGCTCTTTTGAAAACTTTAGAATAGTCCCTTACATAATTAACAAATACTGGGTCAAAATTATATGATTTTTGACTATACAAATCGTACAACTTATTTCTGCTATTGTATATACCAGGCGTTGCCCATTCACTAAAAGTTAGATGATCACAGATCGTCTTTGTTTTTGGCACAAAAGTGTTGGTAAATTCAACATTTATCAAATTAAATAATGAACTGTATAGCTTATCCGGACAATCATTATAAGGCAAACATGGTAGCTTCACAATTAATTTTGATTTAAATTTTTCAATTCGGCTTGCATTTATAGGAATAAAACTTATTTTTGTTCTTTGCACTTTTACTTTTTTCCTAGGAAACGATGCTAATTGACCACAATGATCAGAGTGCAACATATTAATAATTGACTTTTGGCTAGGTTTTCGGTTAGTAAAAATGTTGTCAATGCAGGTTGCACTTGTTTCAGTAATTCTTGTGGGTTCATAAAAAACGTAGTCCAAATCATAGGACTTAAATAAATTTAAAAAGTTACAAGTGATTGAATTTGTATCTAATATGTTAATATTAAAGTCTCCACAGATAACAATTACTTTACGACATTTACTGATTTTAAATAGGACATCTTCCATAATTTTTAAAAAATGTTCAAAGGGGGCACATGGAGGTTTGTATACACTAATAACAATGAATTGTTCAAACTCTATACAAGCTATTTCAGTAACTCGCTCAACTGACATACTGACGAGGTCATTTCTTTCCTTACATTTAATATTCTTTTTAGTAATTATTAATGAACCACCATGTAATATGTTTTTTCTGCTGTATGAGCTGACAACATGGTGATTACTAAAATTAAACATGAGCTGATGGCTTTTTAGCCAGTGTTCTGTAACACACAATATATCAATATTATTACAATTCATAAATAGCTCCAATTCTAAATCTTTGCCTGATATCCCTTGAATATTTTGGTGGAAAAGGTTGATAAAATTATTTTTAGAATTTTTATTCATTACAAGTGGGGAGGATAATTGATTTGAAACCTTAAAATTTGAGTCTAATTTTTCATTATAGTTAGTACTGCCAGAGTTAGTCTCTTTTGTCTCGAAATTTAATTTAAAGAATATGATGCATATTCCAAATTGTCATTGTTTAATGTCATATTTGACTGCCCAATAGAGGCAGAAGTTAAAGCCAATGAATTGGCTTGTTTAAAAATAAAATAACATAGCGATTTTGCTATTTGTTTTTTGTAATTATTACAAAGAAAATATTTATCTTTTGTCAAAAAAAAATTCTTAATGAAACTATTAAAATCAATAATGTCAAATTTTTTATCATAATTTGCCATTAAATGCAATTTCATATTGTATTTATATCTATAGTCATTTTCTGCATGAGTCAATGATCTACTGTAAGGCAAGGTAAATAAAATTATTTTTTTTACATTTAATTTAGAGAGGCAATCAAAATGTTTTTCTATAATCTTGGAATTAGTATTTCCTCGTCTACCAATAAAAATAATTATTGTACTGTTAGGGCTGTAAGTACCACAGATTACCTTTTGCAATATTTGAATACAGTTAGCACCTGGCACACAGAAATTAGTTACATTTTGTGACATGTACTGACACATTATGTGACCCATATTTTTGCCTATCTCATCACTAAACATAATTACATTGTTTTGATGATTATTGTAATTTACGTTGTTTTCGTATTTACTTACATTTGCTTGTGTCCCACCTTCATCAAGGTTATTAAGAGAACAATTATTATTATCTGTGAGTGATACAACTTCTGGATAAACTTCTACTATTGAATCTTGTTGATCATATAATATGTTAGAAGTAAGTGCTTCCTTGTTCTGAATGTCCTTAACTAGGCATGAACATGTTCGTTTTTTATTTAAAGATTCGAAATGAAAATTCATATGTAAACGTCATTTGTTTGGTTTGGTGAGGTTTCAGATTGAACTCTTATCAACATTTTCTAACTTCGTCATTTCCAGCTAAAATTATAAATATATCATTGCTTAACATTACATAATTTTAATTTGTTTATTTTTTAAACGTAATATGTATAGCAGTTTGGTTTGATTTTCAAAACGTCGAATCTAAATTTAGTTGTTATTAGGAGGAGCCATTGCACCATTGACGATAAACTAATTAATAAAACCTTTGGTTCCCAGGTTATATTACAAATATTTTTAATAAGCCTATTTATGAAAAATTATATAGGTGGTTTCTTACTTCTTGCACATAAATTTAAATAAATACTACTTATTTCTATGGAAAAAATGGGATAGTTTTGAATAGTTTTAATCAATATCTCTACCGTCTCTGTGTGTATGTGGCTTAGTAGTTCTTCCCTGAGCACGATTTAGAGGTCCCAGGTTTGTACAAATTGACGCCCTGTTTAGTTGGTGATGGTGCTTTCATGTGCTAAGTAAGCCGAGTAGTTGTCCCATCTTGAATAGGAGTTCATCTCGTGGTTTTTGTAAAAAGCGGTTAAGGGCATTTCTGATCTATTTAGATCAGAAATGCTTGGGGTTTACTAGTCACCTCGGATTTCGAGGTGACTAGTAAACCCCAACTAAAACAGCATACCAAAGGAGGGTTGGTATCAGGCAAGCGGCCAGCCATAAAAAAAAAAACAGGAATAAGAAGATGTTAGCAATACGAGGTAAGATTGTCAGTTCCTTAGTTGTTGATGGTTCCTTGTGAAACTTTTCTTTCGGCCTTATAATCACTTACTATGAAATGAAACTATAACTATGAGCTTCCTCGAGAAATTAAAATTCATTTTGTAGTTTATTTTCAAGTGGTGCATGCAACCACGGCAATGTTACTTTCCTCGATTTATTGATTTTTTGTATGTTCTAGTTTGAAAAGGATTAGGTTACATTTTAAAATTTAGAATTTTTGTTAGCACTTTAAGTTGTATTTATGTGACTACCTACTATTGGTCGCCTGCGGCTTCGCTCGCCTGACGTATGAGCTACCTATATTATTGTAAAGTTTCATTAAAATCCATTTCCAGTTTTTGCGTGAAATAGTAACAAACATCCATTCATCCATACAAACTTTCACACATACATCTTCATAATATGTAGGTATTAGTAGGAAGTTAGCATTCGTAGAGGCGGGTGCCTGTTATACCATGTATGTATCGAAACACTCTGTATTATATCAAGGTTTCATTATGAGTATTATAAATCTGTTCTGTGTGAACAATCTGTATTGATTTGACCCACAAATGGTACAATTATTAAAAGAATTTCAGAATCAGTCGGCGATTGTATCTCAAAAGATACAATCCATTGACCAATTGCCCTCTGTCATATAAAACAATTTACGGGACTCCGCAATGGAATACACCTCTTTATCTATTTATTACTTGTAGCACTCGTAAATCTTATTTGAAATGAACCAAGAGATCTTAAATTAAAGAACAGTAAAGTTCATTAATGTTTTATGGCATCATGTGGTACGCTAACTGCTGAAACTGACATCCGTGTAAATATTACTTATTAAATTAGTAAATAATTGACTAGCTTCAAAGCCAAATGTTGAAGTGCATTATTAGTATCAACGACTCATAGAAGGAACAGAATACCTATAATACAAGAGATGCGCGCTCAGTCACATCATTTTAAAAATTGATTCTTATTACAAAGCCTTAAGGTACCTGCAAATCTCAAAATGTAGACACACGATGAGATCTTGTTTAATGTTATCCGAACTAGACACAAAGACGCCGTTATGCCGGCACGAGAATGAAGTCATTTTCGATCGTAATTCCTATTATTAAACTTCCTATGTCCTTTGTACTACGACCCTATTAGTTAAGTCACCGTTATTACTCGCTTTGTGACGTCTACCCTTGCATTTGCCCTGAATAAGGCTAAATCTGCATCTTTATTGTAGATGTAGAACTTGTTATCCTGGACAGCTTTCGGTTCTATGATAATCAATAACCCTACTTTGGGTGTTTGGTAGGAAACCATGGCGTGTGGACGTCGATCTTCTTTTCGATAATTCAAAAAATCCACTTCGTTTTTGTGCAGTGAAAGTGGTGTCGTTTTGTTGCATAAGCATCCGTGTTGACGAACAGTTATGAGGAATCTTTGAAATAAAGGTTTTGTGGTGTGACTGCCATGCATTTCTTTCCAAGCACTCCCTAGATGCATAAAAATGTGTGTCGCACATATTTTATTGCAAACATCAAGAAATAAGACATTACCAAATGAAGAGTTTTTTTTTCCTAACTTGAGATTGGCAGAAATGGTTGTTACCCTAATAAAACGACTAATTACCATTAAATACATAAAAGAAGAAGAAGAACCCTACTTTGAATTTGGATCAAACATAAAGGAAGAGAGTATTCAGTTCTAACATTCTGAACATTCATTGCGAAGTCGATGAAAGTATTATTCTTCTTTCCCCTACCCTGCTCTGCTGCAATTTATTTATGGTCGGTGCAGTATGTCTTGATATCGACAATACTGCTTAAGGATTTGGCATACAGAAAGCCTGACACCAACGCTTCTTGGTGATGACTGCTGAAATATAACAGCCGGGATCACCACCTTAACGTGCCTTCCGAAGCACGGAAAAAAGTCGAGTTGAAAAATTTTTGGCCACCCATCCGAGTACTAAACGTACAGGCGCGCACCTGAAGCTCAGCTTTCGTGATCATTAGAACGCACGACCGCGGCGCCATCAACCTCCTCAGTTGATGATCAATTTTTTTTAAATTACATCTCGTCCTCCTAAGTAGCCGAGATCTTTGTAGACGGAACTCGGGTTTTCATATTTAAGACATTCCATAAATATTGCTTCGAAAATTATAGAAGACAATAAATACGTCGATCCAGGTCGAAAACTTTCAATCTTCATGTAAGAATTGATAGTTTATCAAAACACATATCTACGAGTATAAAGGCAATAATATATCACATATCTATAAGGCAGTAAAGCGTGTATGACATTGCCAAAATGGAGAATTCAGAAAATTCAATCTAAGCTTTTGTTTTTCCATTTGCTTCCAGCGTCAGTTCATGCTGTTTTCGTTTAATTTATTAACCCTAACATTTATTTCACCCGTAGATAAATCGGTGATCTTAACTAATTAATATTTCTGCGGTTACTTTATAATGTCATTCTTGAAAATATCTATTGCCAATTTTTTTCACGTTCACGTTTGACCGTTATGGCTCTATTGTTACGTACTCAGACAGGTGTGTACGGCCCGTGATCTCATCTATTGCTCACTAATGATGACCAACGCTGAGTTCACCATTTACCACTAGAACCGGACGGGAAAGTAGTAATAAGTACAAATGCTGCAATTTGTTTGTTAGGTAGAAAGTCGGTGATGTTAATGATTCTGAATCAGATACGAACGTTGTCAATTTTTTGACCACTCCTAAGTCTCAGCCGCAAGAACACTATTTGACTAACCAAATAAGAATGAAAATACATAAATAAATTTCAATATAAGCTATTCCCATCTATTTGATTGGTTCTAGATTCGGCTGCTGCAAGGGATAAAAGACTATTATCGACTACTTTACATATCTTCTTGACAGCTTTGGTGGCAGCAACTACTTTATCAGTTTTGATTACGATATTTGGTATATTTTCATTGTTACCTAAATATGTATTAGGTATAGGAAAGGTAGCACATGTCCATCATCAAATTTACCTCGATCCTATCGCTTTGGTCAAAGAAATTGAATGACAAATTCATTCATACTGTAGTGAGCCTCTCCTGACATAGTCATAAACAAGACGTTAGAACGAACACTTGTCGTTTTCTATTGATACTCCCGGTCCCCACATTGCATGGCGACTCTGCCAGGATTCGATCCTGGAATCTTCTGATATTATCAGAGCATCGTTAGACCTCCTTAAATCGGTCCTTGTTAGCAAAAATCATAACCTTGAAAGGTTGAATGCTCTCGCACGGAAATGTGCACGCAATTTACATGACAGACATTATTATTTATATAAATAATTAGCAATTAATTTAGGTAAAGTTATTATTACCTGGTTTTAGTAAATAAATTTATTTAATAATAATCGTGTTCACATTTCCTGTTTTTCTGATACACGTTGTACTGTTTACAAACATCATATCCACACCGCAGATAAATCTTCATACAGCATTGTCGTTTATTACTTCGTTACGCTATCTACGCTTTATCTGAATGTTCATCTATTTTTATTTCGCAGTGAACTTGTTGATTAATGCGTATGACTCGTAAAGCGGTTTCTTAATTGTCTTTGTTCGCGTGCCTACGGCTAACATTAATCTCTGTACTGATTGTTGCCCGAGTTTAGCTTCCGACACCTTTATGTTAATATTGGTTATGGCACTCTTTCCATATTATATTCTCAAGTGTTGAGATCGCTTGCACAGATATTATAATCTAATCACCATCATGCTCTTCCAATCTACACGTGGGTTTCACGCATGAAAAGTTATGATTTCTTTTATATTTTCCTTCTATGTTACCCCTGTACATTGTAAATACTAATTAAGTAATTACTAATTTATATCAATATATTTTGGTTGTATGTATTTATTTAGGAACCTTTGGTACTTGTTTACGATATAACGTAATTACAAATAGTACAAATATTGAATAATGCTTACGGGTCTGTTTCACAATGACGAAGTGCCCATTAGCGTTTATTTGATAGATATTCCAGACAAAACTGTCATTTTAACTGCAAGATAATATTTTCTAGTCAGATCCGGGGAACAAATAAAAAGATTATTTTTACTTATTTATTTACCGACATCAAACATTTAAAAATATATTCTCGTATAATAAACGATGTAAAGACAAACTAAAAAAAATACTCCACTTAGAATATAATGTCGTGTGCTAAATAGTTATTAATTTTCTCTGATATAAGAATGGTTTTTACAAAACACGAATGATGATTATATACGCGGATTTACAATGACCTATTGCAGCAGTCGAAATTAAAAACGATTTTGAATTATTAGCCACGTACGTGAAGCAATTCGGCACACGGATGATTCATCAGCTCTACGAGATTAGAAAATAATTGTGTAGAACAGTTCAAAGTTGGTTCCCTACTTTGTACGTCCTCGTTATACTTGAAGTAGTCATTAGATTTCTAGTAAAATCATAGTTATCTAGCTAGGTCCGTAATAAGTATGTATTTTTTTGTTAATTATGTTTTTATCTAATTGCTTATGATCCTGATGATATACTTTGTGCACCTGGATTATATCACCTAGGTGAACAAAATGCAAGCAATGACTATATCATAGACTTATTCATCTAGGTGAACAGGGGCGACTAAAGTTTCTTGTGTTAAGAATGTGTGAACTTTTGAGTTATATTTATTTCTATATTGTTACAGTATTCGAAATGTTGGTGTGCGCAAGACAGTGTGCGAGAAGAAAATCGTTCACACTTACCTTTGGCGAATTCTGTGTGTTCGCTGCCGAACTTCGGAGGTGTTCAAGACAAGCAAGACAGTAAGTGGAATAACACTTTCATTAAAAAAATTATATTTGATCGTATGTGTGGATTTAAAAAAAGAAAAAGTCACAGTCCTTCTGATAAAACTATCCTCATTGAGGTTTTAGAAGTATTTATATACTCGTAGCATAATTCATTTGTGCACATAAGATTGCTTGAAAACATGAAAACAATTTCTATCTAGCAGTATCGAATCGATATTATTTCTTTCGGCGACTCTTGTAAAACTTTCGATTGCTCATTGAAAACAATAGTTGTTTTACAACAATAGCTTATCGATTACCATAAACTTCTTCTAAAAATACCCTCTCGTCACTTCGGGCAATGAGGTAAGCATCAAAATATAATGTACCTGTGTGCGTGGTTACCTATCTGAATGCGAGTCAGTTGCCCTTGTGCCACCAAATATTACTATCGCACAGCCCTATCGAGTACACTTTTATCTATTTAACAATCTGTACTTATTAAATAGCAAATAACTATTACATCATGACTAAAAATATGTAATTTGTGACAGTGTTCTAAATAAAATGTTATTGTGATATGAAAGTTTTCGATATACTAAATAATGAAGATAGTGATTTTTAATAACACAAAAAGAAAGAAATGTGCAATTGGTTTACTTCATTTCAAGTAAAATATAGACATAATAATAATCGTCTCATTGTAAGAACTTCGCATCAGTATCGGTATGAAGAGTGATTTAAGATTTATTAAACCATTAATAACATGTTATATTTTAATTGTCGATGTATATATATTTGCAATGGTTTCTTGTGACTTAAAGCAATTTAAAAGAAACAATATATAGACTTCGTTGTTTTATACTGTATTATATCTTGCTAGAATTTTTGATTTGCAAAGATTTTATTATTTTACAATAGAATTCCACCCTCCCAGTTAAATCGTGCGATTATACGATTAATCTTTAATATGACTAAATCGATTTATAGATCATTAGGTACTTGCATTAACTTCATATCCATTAGATAAGATCTTTTATAATTGAGCTTTATTCCTAACCTGTTATTACAATTAATGTGAAATATAACATCGCAATGCACGATGTAGATGCTGAGAACGTGCCCTAAATATCATGGCTTCGTGACGTCGATTACGTCAGCTCAACATGATAATCCGGGAAGCAATGTGCTTATAACTACGTCTTATTTAAATATAAGTATTTCGAGTTTTAAAACTCTTTTCAAGGGAACTGCACTAATGCTTTCGACTTACTTTAACGGATGCATAAATAAATAGCTTCTACCGCTCTGACTTGACATAAGAGTGACATATCACTCCTACACGCAGCCATGTGATTTATAACGGAGTATTTTATAGGTGTGATACAACGTAAATTACCTTTATATGCTTCTCATACGCTTTAACTTATATGCGCAACATGAATCAGTTTAATTCCGACGATGACGCTGCTTGTGCAGCCGCTTACCCGGTCTTGAACCGAGGACTACTGCTTCCACCGGTAACGCTGGCGCGAGCGTTGACCCTTGAATGCCGCACAATGAGAAATATGTCACATTCTGAATCAGCATACAAGGGAAAATATGCCACATCATTTGTCCTGCAATCTCCTTTTCATAATAGTGTATTGTTTCATTCTAATTTAAGGTTTAATTCGCAGGACAACAAACAAACCGGAATCACCACAGTGGAATGCGGATAAAGAAATACGGGATAAAGAGATTAACAAGCATGTTAACGGTAAGAATATTTTCCAATAATCATGAGCGCAACTGTGACCTTTGGGCCATAAATAAATACCTTGGCAATAAATATTTTACGACATGCTCACCTAAACATTTCAAGTTTTGTCACAATTTACTTCCGTGCAAGATTTTGTTTGAAAACATAAAGTTTCATTTATTTCGTAGTGTGTAAGGTCAGCCGGAGACGGCATCCCGCTATCAAACAAATCGTGACTAAATTTTCCGCACGGTACCAATCCAGAAATACACGGCAGTCCCAGCGGCTCGATGCGCTGGGTAGCGTCATCTTAGGTCTTCCTTACACTCGTTTATATGCCCAGCCTTCCAGCTATCAATAAGTCTTTCCCAGTTTTTGTTGTACGGCATTTGTTTTATTGGCTAGTAAATGAGGAGGCAACTTTTTTTTGCCAATCACTCAAGTATAAATTGCCCCAAGTAGTATTCTTGGTTCTTCGATGCTTTTAGGTTTAAATATAACCTGTAACACTTCTTAATTGTATATTTCAATATCACTGTCAAGGATGTCTCTCAATAATCGCGTGGTTTAATTTATACTTACGAATGAAAAAATATATATGTACTCACAGTTTTTATATCATATAAAAGAAGTCCAGCAGCTGTTTTTTCGTCTGCTCTTATGCTTGATAAATATTCTATAGCCCAATTAATTAAACAAATATGTTTTTATATAGACATTCAATATCTACCTGTATCTAATATTAAAATCATAAAGGTTACTATTTCGATGGATAAAGCTTAAGATGTGTTATTGTAACATAGCAGTTACACGGATTTTGACATAAACTGTCAATACGAATAGTAACATTTTTGTGATTGTAATCGATCTAATTGATTTATTACTCGAAAGCTCTATGGTGGTGACATGTGTGATGTGATGACACTGATGAATAGTCACGCCCATAGTCACGTTGGCTGCAGTGTGATTGTACTCACGATCGTAGTACATTTGTATCACGTACGGTCATCGGTTGTTTTAATTGTTGCTTTGGCTTCATGCTTATGTAATACTCTTGGATTCAACACTTGCCTCTGTTGCTAGTTGAATTTGCGTCAATCTTCCGAATCTGAGTAATGTATAAGAATAGGTGCAAACAAAGATAAACAAATCTTTGATACAACTCTCTTACGCTGTAGAAACTTTAATATTGAAACTTATCTAAAATGGTTTGTATAGTAATTCTTTTGATCTTATAAGGTATAAGCGAATGTTTAAGCAAATATCATTAACGTCCTTCCAGATTCTTCCGCACAAACTATAAAAGGAGTGCGGAAGTGCCAGCTGCGATGCGCCTCACGCCTTCGCTGACCAAATCGACCATAGCAAATATTCTGCTGACATCTAGTTGAACAGTAAAATTGCAAAACATTTTGTTTTCTACTTCCTTATCTCCCGGAAGGTTAATTCTTCAACACTAACATCAAATAACAATGCTTTGTTTAATGTGAAACTGGTTCTGATTAAGCAACTAGCCGGACAGGTTATGACCGCTGCATTAAACAGTACAAGTTTTTGTGATCGCAGTGGTTCTAACTTCCACTTATTCCTTCTCGTTTGTTAAAGACACATTGTTGTTAAAGTCACGCTGTGAGCCATCGGGGTTTAGATTTAGACCGTTAACCCAACCTACTTCATGAATGTAGGTTAATGTTACGCTACGGCAAAATGAAAGGATCAATAAATCAAAGAAAATTACGGTGCTCTGTACTTGCTTACTAGCCGTTTTTGATATAATAGTCGAAAGTTGTAAATTGCATTCCAATGTTGTGGTTCGGCAGGGGGTTGACACTATCATAATTCTTTAGTACGACTTCGAAGTGCTATAGAAATAACGGAATATTTTAAAATGCGGAATTGGCTAGTATTTGGACGTGGTGCTTAGTGGCGCAGACGCCAGTTGGCCGTCGACCGCCCGTCGGAGGAGAGCGTGCGGAGCCGTGCTCGCGGGCTGCACACATCGTATCCGCAACCATGCCGCCGACAACTATGATAGTGCCCTGTACGTTTCGACCAAAACAACATGCTAATTATCCCTACGGTAACCTACTTTTGTAAACAATCCGTAATTTGTTCGTCTATTTTACGCAGACTCAGTGTTCAGTGCGTTTTTATTTAAATCTGAAGTGACAAAATATGTGTAGGTGCTTGGATTATCATGGATTTTGGCAAATGCTCTGTGTCGTAAAGTACACACAGAATTAGCAAATTGGTGAACATTTGTTTTAGATACATTATTTGCGGGACGGAAGAAGGGGATGTTTAGTGCGTTTATTGACCAGTGCTGTTTACGTTGCAGTTTGGCATTGAATGAGGATCCCGAATTGGATTATTGTATTGGCTGCGATACAACGTGAATGAGTTTCGCTTCATATGTACTTACTAATGACGATACTATAATGCATATTTATTTCTTTAGTTACTTGTATCAATTATTAACAAACTGCTATTTAATACCAAATGAAAATAAATCATTACAGTTGATGAAATCATAACTAAACATTTAGGATGAATAAGTAGTTATCATCAAGTTTATACTTCTGACTGTAGGACTCGTCCATCTTTCTTTATATGTGAGCATAGGTAGTTCTTTAACAAGTGGGTGTCTTAAGTAGAACAAAGTCCCACAGTGTAGGCACATCAACCCACGCTGTCGATACCCATCAATCATTACACTATGAGTAGAGCTGGTTGAACGAACTGAAACACCGTATTAGGTTTAGTCTGATGCTTTCTAATCCAAGGTGTTTCGTTAGTCACTACTATTAATAGATTCTACTATTCGACTTGTACTCGTCTGCAAAACTATGTGAATATTAATTGAATTAGCCTTTTTCGAACATGCCTCATTTCCATATTTGACCTGAGCGTTTATCCGTAAGCGTAGTTTCTAAACAGATGTAGATGGTAGGAACAATGATCTGTTATTATGAATAAGTACAGCTTGTTTATTGTCAAACCACTGTGGTTAAACCTCACGCGCTATTGCGTGCTCGATGGCACTACAATTGTTGGCAATTAGCTGTTACTTCTTTCGCGTGCCTCGATTCCATCTCAGAAATAGGGTCAACTATTTGCTACTGTCTTGTGATGAGTTTGTCATCGTTTAACCTGTAGCTCATATGACGTCGAGTTTCTCCTTTTGTAGCCAAGGAATTCTGATTAAAATCAGCCAAATCTAACGTAAACAGCGAGCACGTTAGCCATGGCGTGTTTGAATGAAAGCGTGGGCTTTACTCTAAACACGTTTAGATCTCTCTATGGAAGCTAGCTCCTGCTCATTAAGTCTCCTACGCTCTGCAAAACATATATCTTATTATATTTAACTATATACTGGACTAGTTATTATAATATTAGAATCATTATCTTGACAAATGGTTCTGAATATTAACATAATGTGACCATTAAAGTCGGATTATAAGCTTTAATCGAAGGTGTTTAGACACTAGGCACCCGATAAATCATAAATGTATGTTTACGTTTTGTTTCCCGCATGTTGTTGACTTGTTGCGTTGCGCAGGTAGCGAGGCGTCCCCGCCACCGTACGAAGTGTTTCTCGGAGGATCCTGTAACCCCACAACGTGGAGATCAGATATAGCAATCCCGATGCTAAAGAAGATGGGCATTACATACTTCAATCCGGTGAGTGACTCATTTGTTTATAGTTAAAACTACAATCCTTGAATGGTGATGACGTTTAGGGTTTTGCGCACTATCAAGGTGTTTAATGACTTGACTATTACTCGTAACGTAAACTATATTGTTATGTAATGATAGCTTATAATGTAAGTAAACGGTCTAATTCTTACATTTTTTTAAGTTTTTTATTTTAAAAGGGCTAAAAGTTCATTTTATAATGACGTAATATCTATGTCGTGGCCCGATCGTATAATTGGCCAGATCATGAAATGCTTGGGCATATCGTCTACCTACCGATCACACAGATACGTAGATTGGACTCTCCCATAAAAAGTCCACTCCGCTTGGTCATAAAAAAAACCTTGAACCTACTGATCACTCCTGACCACTACCATTTTTAGATAGTGGGCTACTCGACCAGTAGTTGAGATTTTTATGGTCCAGTAGCATTTCATGATATGCCGTACATTTCATGATCTGGCCAATTATTCGATCCACAACATCTAGATAAAATAAAATGATTAGGAGGAAATTTAAATCTTTCTTTATGAGTAGAACCGGTAAGAGTGGCTTTAGAATATTAATTCGAGAATTACAAACCTACCTACTCATCGCATCTTAGTGCCTTACACGTACACATGTAATTACTTTGTATTAATCTGAAGAAAACATAACCTCTGTACTATCCACGTGGAGGCTAGCCGTACGCCTGTTGACTATAATTCATCATACAACTCATTGTTTGCTATAATCTCATTCAACAACAATACGATAGTCGTATGTGTACACGCCTTGTTACCTTGTTACTTTAGTTTTGTGAAATCTAAGAAAATCTTCGAGTCTTGATACGTAATAAAGACAAATAATACTAATTTGGAACAAAAACAAACGTCAATAAATGGCGAGGAGATGTATGCTAACTATGTAGATTTTAGTATTTAGAGTATACATTATAGCTTATTAACAAGTTTACCAATATGGAATATGTGCTATTATAAACATAGAAAACAGTTTAAAAAAACAAAGCAGTTTAAAGAAACACTGTGTTAAGTTCGGAAGCACTGTGTTTTTAAAACTATGGGAATAAACTTTATAAAATACGAATATTACTTTCGTATTACAGTCTATTGTATTCCTATATTAGTTCCCACTTGTTGGTCTTATAAAGGACCTTGTGTTATCAGTCCCTCGGTCCCTTTTGATTTGTAGCTTGAACTACACGAGATTGAAGGCTGTATACACAGCGTCGGTGGCGTAGTGCGTAAGCGCGTCGTCTCCCACCCGGGAGGCACTGGTTCGATCCCCGCCACGTACCAATGTGTTTTCAAATTTTGAATTCATATGTACGTTTAATCGACGCTTTTACGGTGAAGGAAAACATCGTGAGGAAACCAGCACACACCTATGAAGAAATTCTTAGGTTGTGTGTGAAGTCGACCAACCCGCACTTGGCCAGCGTGGTTGACAAAGGCCTAATCGCCCCTAATGTAGGGTAGGCTCGAGACCCTCGGTGGGGACATTATATCAGCTGTTGATGATGATACACAGCTTTGTGACAAGTCTTTGCGTACAGTCTAGGCGCTTTCGAGTGACTGACCTATTACTAGTCTAGTAATCAATCATAAGTCTACAAGCCGATATTAATATTTTTATTAAGTCAGCTGTAAAATTATAATTTCAAAATGAAGACGAAACTTTCAATTAAAAGTTGATTAAATAGACACATAGTAAATAGATAATTGAAGAATTCACAACATATTATGAAGCACGGATTTGGAGTTCAATTTTAAATCCTATTGTGCCCACGTAAGAGTGTTTTCAAACTAGCATTTCGTCTACGTAGGCGTCATTCGTGGCTGTTTTTAATTCCGTATTCTCTTAATATTTAACAGCATCGTGTATAAAACATTACAAATTAAACTAAAAAATCGCGATTGATGACAATTTGTGCTTCGTATATTGTAAGAATTAATATTTCGCGTTGGTTTTCTCTTGTTGTAAGTATATAATTTGGTGAAAACATTATAGACGACAATGCCCGAATATTGGGTTGCGACAATGTGTGGGTGGACTCATAATTAAGTCGTTATAATAACAGCATTCCATGACGAGTTTTAAGACGCTAATCGATATCAGAGATACTACGTCAGCTGCGATATCGATTTCAGTGGAATTAAGTCGAATGGCATTGTTTTGAAATCCTTATTATCAACCTGTGCTTAAGATATTCAAACGTGTTTTTGATTGATTTCTGAACCTCTGTTTTTGATGCGATAACAGTTATCAGTTGAAGATAAAATATGTAATTTTGAAATAATTATCTAATTTCTTTCTTTCTCAATACTTTGTTTAACAAATTACTAAAATAAAATAAAAAGCAAATTTAAGACCAATGCCACCTTAGAAGGAAAATTAATCCATCTATCTCTCTAGTCGGAATTCCGCCTCGTTTCCTTGACAAATAATGTACTAACCCGAGTCGCGATTATATCCAGCAATCAATTATCCGAACAACTGCTTCAAAAATCGAAACAGTTTGGGTCGCGCCCTAAGAGTGTTGAACAATATTTATGTATTTTTTATATCTCACGAAACCGGGTGAGACATGGCCCATGGCTGTTTGTGTGAATGTGTCCGAGAGATAAAAACAGGAAATCGGTGAAAACTAGGAATTGCATACACTTCCTAAGAAAAATATTCCGGAATTATGTCGGAAGTGTGTGAAATGACAACACAAAATTTTTAATAATACAACCGACAACGGCTCTGCAAATAGTTAATTATTTTATGTCACACCTGATCAGAAAGTGGCAGATTATCCCCGCTACGCGTACGGAACATCCCACTTCCTGGTCAGGGTCGGTGGCGTAGTGCGTAAGAGCGTCATCTCCCACGAGGGAGGCACTGGTTCGATCCCCGCTACGTACCAATTGTTTTCAAATTTTGAATTCATAAGTAGGTTTAATCGACGCTTTTACGGTGAAGGAAAACATCGTGAGGAAACCTGCACACACCTATGAAGAAATTCTTAGGTTGTGTGTGAAGTCGACCAACCCGCACTTGGCCAGCGTGGTTGACTAAGGCCTAATCGCCCCCAATGTGGGATAGGCTCGAGACCCTCGGTGGGGACATTATATGAGCTGTTGATGGTCAGGGGGTGACATAAAAATTTGTATTTATCTCGGGAGGTACAAAGGAAAGCCGCAGATCGCATATCAATTGTCAAATACTTGCGATCTGGGACATTCTGTGTTTTACCGTCCTAGTTGATAAATGTAGGTACTATTACCTATAATATTAAACAACCATTGGGTGATTCAATTGTTTGATTCTCAGAACTTACTAATGATGGTACAAATTATCTACGTTTACCGCCAAGTTTAGGAATTCCATACATGTATTTCCTAGGAAGCGTATAGAATTTTTGGTTTCTCACATTTCCTGTCACAGTTTCCATTTTCCTACACTAATTTTTTTCAAAAGAGAAATGATCTGTATGATTGTGTTTCCGCAATAAATAGGTGCAAAAACTATTATACCGATATTAAAAACTCTTACTAGTACTCTAACACATTTTCACTTATGGCGTGTTTCCATAACATAACTACCGACAGTTTCACATGGTAACACATATTTTGTATTGGTCCCTACATTGCAGATATCTGCCAAAATCTTACGCCTATTAAGCAAAAGTGTAGATGGATTAGTTATTTAAACCGGACATATGTAACATAGTCTATATTTAATTTACAAAAAAGAATATCGGTACCTATATTTATTTATTTAAAAAACAGTATACTTGGAATATTGCGCACAGAACGTCATTGATAAACTTTCGACACGGATAAATGGGAAAGCGGTTTTAATATGTCAAGTTTTTCCAGCAAGTGGACGATTGGTCGACGGAGCTAATGGAAGTAGAACACAGAGCGAAGGCCGCTGCGCGTGCGCTGCTTTTTGTGTTGGACAGCGAGACGCGCGCGGTCGCGGCCAGCGTTGAAGCGGCGCTCCTGGCCGCCGAACCAAGGGACCTGCTACTAGTATTGAAGCCGTATTCCAGGCACCAAAATATAGGCACGGAGAAGATATCAGAACAGTTAGTATCCACATTATCCTGACCCCAACTCACAATGTTTTAAATAACGCAGATATTGAACGGTGTAGTCCCCGGTCACGAATAGCACTAACCCTTAGCACTTCTCATCTTGCGGTGTCTTAAAGCCAACTAAGGGAGTTTCTGAACCCCGTGCAGACCATTACACTAATAGAGTAAGATCCTTGCGCTGCCAGACCTAACTCATTTTCTCAGAGATGAAATGTGTATAATAGAGTAGTATTTCTGTGTACGTTGAACAAACGCATACTTGCTAAGATGGTCAGACGGCCAATCGACAGATATTCTGCGTGAATCAGACTAGCAATGTCGATTAAAATATTGTTATAATATACATATTACTATTGTCTATGGGACAGTCTATGGGACAATTTGTCTCTTAAGATTTGTCCATATTACTGTATACTTATAGTTTTGAAATAGCCCCCTGAATATATAAAAATCAGCTTTCAGAATTTGAGTAAAGTACCTAAGTCCGATTTTTATTCCCCTTTAGCACCTGATACCTGTCGATTGGCCGTCTGGCCAACTTAGCAAGAGTACGTGTGCTCAACGTACAGACAACAGGACTTTGGGTTACCACAAACTGTCAAATTTTCCCAATCGATTATGCACTTTATATTGAATATTCTTAGGTTGAAAATCGTTTGGAGAAATTTGACAGTTTTGTATAGCCCGGCTTGCTGTTGACTGTACATAGAAACACTACTCGATTACACACATTTCATCTTTGAGAAAAAAAAGTAACGTCTGGCAATTCTGGGATCTTGGACTATAATAGTTCACTCGCACGGTGGCTAGTGAACCGCTCGCAACAGCACTTTTTTTCGATGGAAAATCCTTTACGGACCGTATCGCACCGTGGGCTAGACAGTGGTGTATGGGACTCGCCCAATACCCACTAAAAACCATCGGTGGAGCTCGCGCCAAACTTCTAGTTAGCTCTCAAGTTGTTTCCGCTTCATTCTCACAGCCGTATCACCTACCAACAAGGTGCTATTTCGTACTGCTCAGGTAATCGCCTCGTGTTCAGAACGAACTAGAAGTTTGGCGCGAGCTCTACCCTCACTGCCCTTTGTGGGGACGTTTCGGGAACGGACACATTGTACGGCTTGTCTCCGAAACGCGTCGCAAGAGC
Organism: Elophila nymphaeata; assembly: GCA_955850985.1. Classification (NCBI taxonomy): domain Eukaryota; kingdom Metazoa; phylum Arthropoda; class Insecta; order Lepidoptera; family Crambidae; genus Elophila; species Elophila nymphaeata. The sequence continues at coordinate 12,759,038 of OY039069.1, read as the reverse complement.
AATCCCAAGGAGGGTTGGATTCAGGCAGGCCACCAAAACCTAAAGCGGTGTGGTAACATATTTTACCGAAACCTAATAAATTGGGGAGGAAAAAGAAGAAAATGAGATAAAAGGTCGCATACCATAGAGCCGTTTATAATTCAAAATTTAGCTTAAGAGTAAGCTTTGTGGAACCAATCCTTAAGAGGATCTAAAGCAGATACTATTCGGTAATAGGGATTGAAGTATCTTAACTCAATGAATATAGGTACAAATCCTTTAATTTAGATGCCATATTGACATGACGTGCCATTATGGGTTTCCGTTTATAAGGATGTCATTGCAAATGATCCGACTTAACATCCAAGTCATTAGCTTGGATTTTTTGTCTTTTTATAAAAAAGATTAACATCTGGGATGCTTTGTTATTTATCTGCTTGCACCTACAGATTCTACGTGCAAGGTGCTCCGTAAATAACATTGAACTCTTGAGCATGACATGCGAAATGGTATTTAAACGCAACGTGATTTATTTGACAATAATATGCCAACGTGATATAAAGTTCTGTAAATAAAGACGTGTAGTAATACCTCACTAATTTTAGAATGGACGATCTAAGTAATTACCACCTTATTTATTTTATGGGTGTTCAATTTGTGTGCATATTCAAGTATTTGCTAACGACTTTTATTGGTGTCTTTATCTGTAAACATTTAACATTGATAGTTTGTATGATGTCATTATGCCTACAAGTATAAATATTGCGAGTAAATCTTGCACATGCGTTCGTTTGAATAAAATCGATTAATTTTCGTGGCATATGTTTAATCGGCGCCATTATGTATGGCACAGCTTTATATTTAAAAGCTGTTACGGTGATCGAACACAAAGATTGATGTTGCATGACCATTCGAGTGTTTGTCGAGGTGACATCATACTTTGGAAGCGAAAATTGAATCATAACGTTTGACCGATAATGATAGTAGAAGTACATAGTTTAAATGGTTTTGTACTAACTTATTACACCACAAAAATGTCAAACATATGACCCGTCTGATCAACGGAGAAATCTGTCATAAACAAGATCAGCCTATTCGCTAACTTTTTTTGACAGATGATAGTGATAATCACCGAGTGTATTACATATCCATTGCGGTTTTTACACGACAAGTGCTATATAGCGGGTCTTACACGACCCGCTATATAACAGCAACTTTCATCTGTCAGAAAAATTATCGAATAGGCCTCTAGGATGTGACACGCGTTCCTTAGTCTGGTCGGTTAGTAGATACTGTATGAAATCAGAACGGCATCGTAAGCAGAAACACGACAATACGAATAGATAAGTGTTAAGCGTTTTATTTATAAGCTAAAAGTACTTCCCCGGAATGGGATCTTGGCTCAACTTTATCTGAACTTTATCTTTATCTTCTTTTATATGAAAAAGAAAACAGGGTGATGAATAAGTCTATTAGAAATACTTATGATATACTTCGGAAATCTATAATTATTCGAATTTAGACTTCTTAACGTGTTACCGACTTCTCTACTAAGACTGTACTCGTTTTTGGTCACATTCCTAACATAATCTAATGGACCATTTACACGAGGCCAACCAATAGCGGAGACAATCCATTCCAATATATTATAGAGACAATCTACTTCATTGGATTGTCATTAAAGCCATTGGTCAAGCCAGTACAACGAAGTAGACTGATTTAAAAAAAATATATCGAACAGGCATTATGTCTTGGCTTAGTAAATTATTTCGGCTATTGGCCTAAATAACCAACTAAATCTATTTAGCCAAGTTGCCGGTTTCACTATTTTAATTGAACCGTACGCTTGCAGTGAATACGTCGAACTATCGCGGGCTAGAGCGACGTTACAAGAGGTGGTAGAGAGGCGAGGACTGCCCGCATTCACGGACATTCCTAACGCTCTTCGTTGCGCACGCATGGTGTTAAGGGGCGCACGGACGCATCCCCAACATCTACTAGGATACACGATAAGACGTCTGAAACGCGCCTACGATGCAGCGGGCGGAAGAAATGGACAATTACCTCGGACGAAAGCTGTCGATGCCTTGAGAGACGTCACCAAGTGTACGAAGGAAGCGGCTGAAGCAAGCCTCTCGCCGGCTGATGCTGTCGACTTTGAAAGCTTTTGCGCGGCAGTCGCGGGATTAGCAACAGATCCTGGTAAGTTTTTAAAACGCACTAAAGAGTTTAGTAGGTCCTATTTCAAGTGGCTTTCACTTGAAATAGGACCTACTAAACTCTTTAGTCAGCGAGTTCCTTTCACATCTGTTTAATATTGATCGAAAACATTAATATTGATAAATTTCGCTACGCCTATGATAATGAAACCGTAATATTTTTATGTAAATTTACGAAACACAGAAGTGTGTAAACGTTTCTCGAAAATATTACTCAAGATGTGCTTCAGTGACCTACATTATTTTTAAGGGTTTTGTAATCTTGGACAAACAATTGGCTCATTACAAAACTGTGAGTTCAACAATGGATAACTTGTATTAACTCTGTGAACGAGCTCATTATATTGAAGTTGAAAATAATGAACTCATATCTTGCCATATAAGCCCACGCGTATTCTCAAATCGATCTTGTAAAAAGGTCATCTAAAAAACCTTAGTATTTGTTTTGCTGGAAAGGTTAGCTGCTAATGAATCAATAGGAAAATATACCGTCTCATTAAATTAACACCTCATCATGGGTCAGGGAAAATGTGGTGTTGGGGGTTGTATTTCAGAAATGTTACTAGACTTAACGTAAAATATGAATGTAAAATGGTCCTTCGAGCCAGATGTTGGATTAGCTTTGTCGGTAAGGGTCGTGTTTGTTGAAGGACGCGCAAGTTCCACCGGCACAGCTAGCAGTGGAGTAGCGGCTGCAGTACGCCGAGTGTTCCGCTCACTCCGGGATCGACTAGCACACCCTTCCGGTGCGTTTTGCACTGAACTGAACCTTATATTTGCCTCGCAATTATCATTCATTCACCTTTCATGCTCATAAAGCCGCTTGTTCCATATCTCCGTGCAAAGATTTTTTGCTTCTTCATCTGTTTCTATTCGCAAAATCTGTGAGCAGGTCCAAAGACCGAGTGTAAAAAAAAACTTACGTAGGTGGCAACGACACGGCTGGATAATTTAGTGTTTTTTTTTTTCACTTGAAAATTTTAATCGGTTTTATTCCATTCAATGAATATTTCAACATTTGCTTTTTTATGATGCGCAACTTGATTCGTCATAACAAATGTAAATATCAGTATCTTATCACATTTTCCATGAAGCTACACTCAGATGTTTTCTATGAACGGTGTGTTCAGTGTGATCTTGGTTTGTTAATTTATTTCGCTAAAACAATTGTACACGTGTCCTTTTTTACGCATTCATTTTGTTCAGGTTTTAATATTCTTAATAATAAGGTATATTTTTAATTTGAGTCTTGCTGCTTATTATTTTGGCTCTTAAAAACTTACAACCCTTCTTTTCTTGTGTGTTATTATGCTTAACAGAATTGAGAACTAAGCGTTTTATTTTTTGTCGTTTTCGTGTTAATGTAACCATAAATTTTAATGATAAAATTAAATAATCTATTGGTGGTCTTCAGAAAAATGAAGAATGGCATAGTTAGTTGAATGAGTAATGAATAATTTAAATGATTCTATTTTAAATCTTAGAAATGTCACGATTATTAAAAAAGTTTATATTATAAACCTTTATGCTTAGAGTAGCAATATTATAATTCAACCTAAATTATTGACTACATCAAATTATTGGAAAAATAAAAATGGTTTTATGGTCAACGAAATAAAATGATCAATTATGAAATCTTATCAATGGATCATCTTATAGAGCTTGTCCTATTGTTTATATCGATATAATATAACAATGGAGATGCGTAAAGAATAAAAACAATAGATAGTATGCTATTTTGCAATCGTAAGAAACTTTACTATTGAATGTGTCATACATGACTGACAATACAGAATAATAAACAAATGTTTCAAGTTCTTTACTATATTATTTAATCCAATTTTTTCAACCTATAAGTTTATTTATAAAAACTAATATACTTACTCCTTTTAGTTTTGCGGAGATGAGCGTAGTGGGGATTTATGATCTTTATCTAGTTTTCCTTTAGAACACTTGCTATTATAACATTACTGGGAATTTTAAAAGTAAATAGCCATAAGGTTCTTAATGTACACGTTTCCGCTTCATATGATATGCGCTGAATTAACGGAATCGATAGTAAAATGTCTGGTATGGTAGGGCCTTGCAGTTTCATTGCGCTTCAACTTTCAGTGCGCAGGACGACTGAACTAAGCTAAAGTGCAATAAAAGTGAAACAATATACCTACTGCCGTGCTATTCTGTAAAGAACTCACATTGACATTCACGTGTCAGACACTTCTTAAATCAATCTGACTTGGAATTAGATCCAATGTCCTTATTGAATACTATGCCTAATATCTTCTATAAGTCCACCTCCCATCGAAGGTTAGCACGGCTTTTTCCCATAGGAGTTGGCAGAGTCCTCACTCAGTACCCCGAGTATAAGTTTGTTAGTTTTCGAGCTCGATCAAACGTATCGTCTAATTTTAAACATTGCCCACTAGCACCTCTAGCGTAAACTATCAGAAACAGTGGGCAACGTATGAAATGAGACGACACGTTAGATGGAGCTCGCATATATCAAAACTGATACTAAGAGTCAAAGTACTCGAAATTACCGAGTACCTGGCCCTTTTTCAAGACGTATTCGATTTGATCAATAAACGTTCGTATCAAAAATAGCGATTTTAAGGATTCGCATACGAATCTTGCAATTTCATACACGATTTGGAATTCTAATGATTCAAAACTGCGTCTCCTGGCCCGTTGTCAAAACGTCTTAGATTTGATCGATAAACGTTCGACTATGTTTTCCTCGTCCAACATCTCCGTTTACTTCCGATTCACATATCCTTGCGTCAATCTACTTTCACACATCCTTAACCGCTTATTACTCGGACGGCACGGTATCATGCCATAAAACCGGTTTGATTACACGACCTTATTTACGCGAGTTCACACATGTTAAATGACCGAACCATTTGAGCATCCCTTTCTCAATACTTGTCAGTATTATCTTCTTTCAAACAGAATATACAGTTGTTGGGATAAAAAATATTAAAAGTGCTCTTGAATTTGTTAGTCTCTGCCGTGTTAATGAACTGGTAAGTGTTCCTCCACAGAGAGTCACGATCGCAACTGTTCGGAGGAGTTCGGCGCGGACGCGGGGGCGGGTGTGCGTGACGTATCCGAGCGCGTTTCGGACTCTGCGCGGGAGACAAATGGCTTGCACGTGTGCAACGCTCGGCTCAAAGCGTACGGGAGGAAGCTGGGATTATTCATTCCTAAGGTAATTATAGTTGATAATAGTACACGTTTAGAAATTTTAACTTAAAAAACAAGATTGTCAACTTTTTTTGTTGTTATTGAATAAATAATGCAGCGCCATGTAGTCCCCTACCTCTTCTCATCTCGAGTTTCTGAACACCGTGCAGACTATCGCACTATTAAGTTTTTTAATTGGATCTATTTTAATTTACAATAATAACAAAAAAACGCAGGCAGTCCGGCTCCTGAACGATACATCCGACCTGAAAAAAAGGAATAACGTACCTCATTAAACTCATTATCTAACTAATACTATAAGGAGGATGATTTTGTATGTTTGTAGCGAATAAACTCAAAAACTACTAGACCGATTTTTATGAAATTTGGTAAGTACAAATATGGATTAGATGCTAGGAATCTATATTATATTTTATTTATTTATATAGGCTACCTTTCATCCCCTAGAGAAATGTTTATATGTTTGTAATGAATAAACCCAAAAACGACAGGAACTATTTTGATAAAATTTAGTACAAATATTGATTAGACGTTGACAAACATATACGGTCGATTCGATTCCCTATTAAAGGTTAAAAAAAAATGATTGCCATTATTATTAAATCTAAAATCGACGCCATGGTTCCTAAGAACAGATTTCGCTATCTCTAATAGTTTCTGACTTATCCCTACTAACCCATTTGGATTGATCATCCTGTATATGACTTGTGATCAAATGTTTGTCATATAAAGATTTCTATGACTTACTCCTTGAGTTTCAACTCTGTCAACTATCATAGACATTTTTACAACTAAAGGTAGAGTTTTCAATTACGAGGAAATATTAAATTTAGGGCTAAATAAAAGTAGCTCATAGATAGAGATTGTTGTGTTCAGTCAGTGGTTTAGGAGACGATAAGCCGGGTTTTCCATTGCCTTCCGCGTCAATAATTAAAAATACTGAAAAATTTATCGCAAAACTTTTTAAATTATCGCTAGAAAATGACACACATAAAGCTTATCGTTAACATAATTATGGTAACACTATCACCATTTTACCGCACATGATTGACATTGGTTCTCATTTAAAATTGCCTACTCTGCTAGGTTTATTACACATCAAAAGAGATATAGGTATATGTTTTGTGCCCAGTTTCTTGGACAAAAATTCCAGACTTTCGTTGTAAATACAATAATACTGGATTAATTTATCTCAAGGCCACAATGAGCTACTAATTCAAAACGTAAACGAAACACTATGTCTAATTCGTTTGATATTTACGCGCAGTAACGTAGGTACCTATAGTAACTGTGTGACGTCATGTGTGTAGAAATGACGTAATCTATTGATATATCGACCTCTATGGTATATTGCTCACAGTGTGCGTCGGGTCGGTCAGTCACGCTTGCGAAATGATTTTGTGTGAAGATTATGATATTTGGAAGTACAGTCGACTCAATTTTTTTCTATAGACTTTGAACTCTATTAATAAAGATGAGAAAGTAGCCTATTACATTTCTTTAGCTAATTATATTTATTTTATAATTAAATTTAATTTAAAAGAGAAGGGTTATTTATAACATTGCAACAAGCCCTTTTACTATCTAGGTCAAATGCTGAAATCAATCTAAGGATTTAAACACGCGTGGATCTTTGAAATTGAAATAAATCGTCCCTAATACCAAATCACTTACTATAATTTTGAGAAGCAATGTGCACCATTTTAGAACCACTAAAGGGAATTAGAATTTTAAAGCTCTTTTCTAAATCGTTTATGGAAAATTTTAATAAATATTGCGGATCAGTAGTTTTTATTAAATATTTTGCTACTTCTGCCTCGGAGATATTTTCGTTCGATAAATTAATTGTTCACATAACATACTCATGCGTTTTCATCTTGAAAACTTCATGAGGTGTTGACTTATGATATAATTTTTTGAAATGTCTTTGTTAATTTACACCTACCCAGCATAAAACACAGCAGATACCTACATACAACATTTAATTGTGATTAAAACTCTTTTTAATTACGTCATCTAGGCATAATGATGTCATTTAATTATTTCCCTATCGTGATATATTAGTACCTACTTATCAGGACAATAATTATTACTACTTTTTAATGTGAAGCATGGTTATTTTAGATTATTATTAGGTATTATAATAAAATATAAAATGTTTGCTAAGAATACGTGTAATTTCTAAGAATCGACAATTTATTGCTTTACTGAATTCAGAATAAGTGAGTCTACATTAGAACACCTTCCCGGGGAAGTACCTTACAGAAAGTCCGTAGTTTTTATTAGATACTTTTCTGAACTGAGTGCCTAGATATGTAGCTAACGCTACAAAGCGTTTCTGCGAATAACAACGCCAACTCTAACATTTGACACGATGGTGGCTATGGTGTTTTCTCAGTAATATATCAGTTTCATACAATATATTCTATTCGTAGAGCCTATATATAGTATGTTGGCTGGGACTCTGGATACTGGTCCTTTAGACCAGAGATTATCAAACTTATTTCTTTACCGCCCCCTTTGAAAATCAATTGGTTTTCAGCTCCCCTATTTTTTATAAAAAAACCACAATTTCATTACTTTAATTACACAAACACGCACAAACTCATTTATCTCTTTCGAGGCTCAATCGTACTGTACCCCCTATGAGTTTTGTTAGTTTTCAAGCTCGATCAAACGTATCGTATTTTTCATACATTGCCCACTATCCCGTTAACCATCAGAAACAGTGGGCAGTATATCAAAGAGACGATACGTTTGTTAGAGCTCAAAAACTATCAAAACTCATACTAAGGGTACTGAGCAAGTTAGGACAGTATCGATGAACCAGCCGATTGCTTCCGGACTGCACCAATATTTAACAAAATCTATGTTAAGTAGGTATTTTTAGTTTAAATACCATCATACCATCATACAGGGTAGAAATATAATTCTCATAATTCGATATTGAGTAGTAGGTAAGTTTTAATTTTAGTGAATTTTATAATATAAAGTAAATTAAATTACAAATCAACCATCGCCCCCCTAAACTACGCCAACACCCCCCCATTCTTTTCTGAGTCCCTTAACGCCCCCCTCTAGGTCGCCAACGCCCACAAGGAGGCGTTATCGCCCACTTTGAGAAAGACTGCTTTAGACCATATGTGATTTATTTCTTTTTCTTCTGTTTTATTAAAAAAAACTAGCTTCTTACCGCGACTTTGTCTGAGCAGGATTAGAATAAATTCTAGCCAATATGTTATTATGATGTATGAGCTATATTATTGTAAAGTATCATTAAAATCCATTTAGTAGTTTTTGCGTGAAAGGGTAACAACATCCATGCAAACTTTCGCGTTTATAATGTGAGTATAACGAGTGTTTCATATACTAATGCATCTGAATGTGCCAGACAGAGTGCTTGTGAAAGTGAAACACGGTAGACTTCATGATGGCGACTGGCGACGAGGATGAAATCAACATCATACACGTCACAAAACCTTTATTACAAGCATTATAAAGCCGAGAGACGTCCACTGTTGGACATAAGCCTCCCTAGGATCTCTAACCCGATCGTTCCCAGGCTGCCGCGTCCAGCCGGCGACCTAACCTTTATTACAATGATTCCTTATAATTGATCATTGACGAGGATGCTTGCGCATCAATATATCAACATTTTCTCTAAACAAAATCTATTCAGATTTTTTCACTATTGAAACAAAAATGTGACTGGCACCATGAAAGCACGCTAAACTCCGAAGACCGAGAGTTTATTTATCTGTAAAGTTTCCTAGAGCTGGACGTAGTAAAGCAAAGGATTAGAGTTGCCAGTGTGTGACTTGAGTAGCTTTTTTTTAAAGTTTTAATTAGACGCTCATTTTTTTAACAATATTGTTAGATAAGCAAACGGTATTAAGTCAATAAATTGAATCAGCAGCTTAGATTTGTTGACACACCGGATGTCTGCGTGATAATATTGTATAGCGTGTATACTGTATAGTGTAGTCAGTGATGACAACGCTCGCTCGTTACCAAGTCACAAGTTCATCGGAGTAAGCTTAAGTAAATAGAAACGAGTTTCTATGAGTTTACCTTACCTTAAGTAACAGTGGGCAGGCAGGTTACATTGCGAGGACTGACGGCCGTTGAGCAGTCCTCGAGTGGTGACCACGTAAACGCAGCGTTGGTGAACCGACGATCCCCACATAGAGAATTTGTAGAATAAACTCTCTTCTGCAGCATTCGCAGTAAAAAAGATTCGCCAATTGACTAATATTGAAACTGCACGATTAGTTTATTTTAGTTACTTTCATAGTATAATGTCGTACGGGATCTTGCTTTGGGGAAATGGTGCCGATATTGACACCATATTTGTTTTGCAGAAGAGGGCTGTTCGTTCTATATATAATATGGGACCAAGAGAATCCCTAAGAGAAAAATTCAAGACAATCAACATAATGACTGTTCATAACCAATATATATTTGAAAATTTAATGTATGCACACAAAAATATTGATAAATTTAAGAAAGTCAGCGACGTACACAATATTAATATATACTAGAAATAAGCATAAGCTCGCTGTGCCCAAAATTAGGCTCCATAAAGTTAGTAATTCCTTTGCTGGTAATTATATTAAGTTTTACAACAAACTTCCAAATCTCTTTAAGGAATTATCTAATAATAAATTTAAATCTGTTATTAAAACAAAGCTTCTTTCGAAATCCTATTATAGTGTAAGGGATTACCTTAACGACAAAGAAGCTTAGAAATGAATATAAAAATTGTAATTGTATACCATAAGACGTACATAAGTGGTCGTTTACCTAGTGTAAGGGTCCAAAATGTAAAATAAAATAAATAAATAAATAGATCTGGTAAAGGTCGCAGGAAGCCGTTTGATGCGGGAAGCGCAGCACCAATCGGGTTGGAGATCCTTGGGGGTGGCCTATGTCCAACAGTAAAACGGCTAAAATGATGATAATGATTTATTATTACTACAATATTGGATTGAGTATTAATTTTAGTTTCTATTGAGATAGTTTTGGCAGTAAATAACCAGTATAATGTCTGATTTGCGATTTAAATCTAACATTTCAATGGTTGTAAGTAAACGTAAAGGTTATCTATAGCTACATGACGTTTAAGTATAGATTTTTTTTTTAAATGAAAGGCTAAATCAAAACTAAGCATGTCTAAGTATGAAAAATGTGAAGAAGAATAGATTATGCGAAAGAATTGTGTAAAAATAGTAGCAAGTTGAAAAAAATACTCTGCTCTAGTCCTCCTACGCCAGAAAGACTTATAGATTATAGTGAGCGTGGGAGTGTGAGTGACGCCTTATTGTTACGCAGGTCTAAGGCTACAATAACATGTCGACTCAAATACACTGTTGTTTTACAAAATAAACTTAAAATAAAATATATGTTATTTATTTATTACGCAATTAAAGGGTAAATAAGGTAATAATATATTGTATTCCACATAATATTGATAGATATTATGTTTTTAGACTAAAATAATTAGGTACATATCATGCAAACCTTATCTCCAACATATCCGGGGATTACTTTTACAGGTGCCTATCAAGACCGTCGCGTCGCGTTAATGGGATTTCGCTATCGCTTCCTGTACAAGTACAGTCGTGAGCAAAAATATGTACCACCTATTGACATAGCAACCTTATTAATTAAACAAGAGTCACGAACTGTTAAAAAATGGTTGTATAATTATTATTGTGACTGTACACACTTTTCGATTTCATCTGTCAAATGGTTAAAGAAAACACTAGTTTGTAACCGCTAAATTTATTTGTTTAGCTGCTAACTAATAAGTCTTTATTATGGACGTTGTGTTGCGTTTTCGCAAAACACGCGTTGCTTACTCGCGAGCGCCCCGTGGTCTATTTATGTAAAGCAAAACCTACGTCGCTTTCGTTTGATGGCTACGTAAGCAATGCATCTCCGTGCGTATGTGTAATCTTAGCGGTTACCCACGCAGAGCACCGGACGAACGTGGTCTGTAATAATCTTGATATTATTTGTAAACTGTAGATATTATGTGTAACTTTATAAGACTATAAAGTTAATTATGTTCAAAATAGAATAAAATATATTTATTTTGTTGTTTAAATACATTAGGTAAACTTATTATCAACCATCATATAATTAGTAAAAGTATAGGCAGTTAGATTAAATTCTGTGGAATATAGTTTAGTTATGTTGTTTTTATTTTTTAGTATCTATTTTCAACGTAATAATAACATCGATTACTATAGGTAAAAAATTTCAGAAGGGCCTAACGCTTTTTTTTTGTTATTTACAGTGGTGTAGTTGTTAGCAGTAATTTTGATAATCATGCGTTGATTACAAAATTCAAGTATCTAATAAGTAATTCACTGCGTACCTAACTACCTACTTACGACGAGCAAAAATAATTTTATTTCAAAAGTACTCGTAACAGAATATCGCATTGATGTTTGCAATAAGCTATTTAAATATGGACATTAACCCGACTGTACATCAATCAATTCAAACTACAAATATTCTAACATTTTAAATGTATAAGTAGCGATATTATTGCTAACAGCGATATCTTCACAGGTAACCTTAAGATAGACAAGCTTGAGAGGAACTTTTTAAGTCTTTCGCTATAGGTACTTAAAGTTTATGGTATTGCTTGAGCCGTAGGTCCCATATAGAATGGTTCTTTGTTGATCCTACTATATTGCCCAAGGAGGATTGACCTCTGGTGGGGTAAAACTTTCAGCCAAATCTTAGTAATATAGAAGGAGAATGAATGTGGATGGATATAGAGGGAAAGGAAGACTGAAGAAAAGATCTCTCTCTCTCTCTCTCTCTGAAGTCTGTATCTGTGTCTCTCTTTCTCTCTCTGAAGATGTGGCATGGAAGGATGTTAATGTTGAGATGATAGCTTACTAGGGCACACAAATAATGAAGATGATCCTACTAAGGCTGGAGTTCACCAACACATAAACAGGCGATTATTATTTAACCGACTGTTTTTGACATTTTATTGTATGGAAGAGATGTCCAAAACTGACGGTTAACTTTTAATTGCTCGTTTTACGTGTTGGTGAACACAAGCCTAAATGTTTTATATGCTTGTTACAGAATGGCGGTAACAGAACAGCGTTAGACACCGAAAGTGCTGGGGCGACGGCCTCTGATAGCAGTTCGGATTCTGTTTTTACGCCGGGCACCGAACGGAGGCTCGAGCGGTTACCGGCCATGCTTGGTGCGCCCATGCATGACGTCTACCTCGCCGGAGCTTTCCCGGTACGTGTAATGCTACCGTTTAAGTTATTTTGGGCCACATAGTGAGATGCGGGATCATGCAATTTAATTAAAGAAAAATTTTGAAAAGATCTATTTAGGTTGCTGATATGTAGGATTGTATTTCTCAATTTTATGTTAGACGCATTGGAAACAGAATTTAATTTTTGGCGAGCTGGAAGGACAGACAAGCAGAAATCCATCTTAGAAAAAACATATTTTTCTATTTATTTATTAATACTTATATTTTTTTTAAATAAGTAGTGTTCTTTTATATCAATTTTGATACTCACTGTAATGCAGCAAGTAACCGTTACAAGTCAAAGAAATACTTTGCACTGTATTTCAACCTTATATCAAGGGAGTACAGTTGAAAATTAGGCAATATCAATCAGATTATAGTGTTATATATTTTTTTAATAAAAAAAAGTAATTTTCAATGTTTATAATATGTATTTTTAAATTAAAAATAAACATCCAACAAGTTTGGTCTTCGATTAGTATTGATGGTAGTTAACTAAAAAACTGCCTATTGTTTCCAGTCGAACGGAACGCGGCCCGAAGAAGTCCTCAGACGGGAAGGGCTCACGTACGTAATACCGAGGCCGAACGACTACACGCGTATGTTCTCTGCGCCGGCGCGCCGTTCCGCGCCCGCGCACCCGGAGTCGCCGCGCCACGACAAGAAGCCCCGGCCTTCGCCCCTCCACTCGCCTACCTCAGACGTGCAACTAAGGGAGAAGTCGGCCGCCGTCGACTCGGAGGAACGGTTGAGCGCCTCTGACTTTTATACAGTCAGTGATGATTCCACGCCGCAGCCGTTTAAAGGTAACTAAATAAAATACAATAAAGTAATCAACAAACTTCCCGGTATTCCATTTAGCAAACAGAATCCACGACTGTCCTGCACCAAGCCCCGCCTACTTTTTACTCCGGCCAATAGAATATTATCGTAGTATGGCGCAGCCAATGGGCCCAGCTTCTTCACGCCAGCTTGCTCTTATTGGCTCAAACCGGTACTGGGGGTGGGTCGCCTATAAGTGTTACACCGGGTACCTTATCGATATCTAACCACGCTAATAATCGCAAAAGGGGTTTAGCAGAGCCTGAGGTAACATTTAGTTACACATAAACCTACATCCGACAGTGTAGTGCCTCAAAACAGTGACCGGTTTTCAGCCTGTTGCCTACTTAAAAAGGGCATCAAACACAAAAGCAACTAAGCCGTCCGTGAACCAACAAACAAAAGCCAAAAACCAGAATAGAAGTTCCATTAAATTACTCAGCAGCCCGGGTATTAATAATCTTAATAGGTACTTTTATGATGCCAAAAGTTTGGATGGATGGGTGTTTGCACATAGCTAGATTAATTTATCTTCTTTACAGAAGCAGCTACAAAAATGAGTGTTAATTATAATAATTTTATTGTTAATTTTGCAAAATAAAATATAGCCTATGCTGCACAGACAAAATGTAGCGTTCTACTGATGAAAGAATGTTTCAAATCAGTCCATAAGATTTTCCGCGCTAGCTTCCTTTTACAAATGAGACATTTTTATTTCATTCAATGTTCACATGTTACACCTTTTAATTGTTGATATCTCCCCTAGGCATATACGACGAGGATCTGTTACTGGGATCGCGGACTCTCGTGTTCAGTATGAGCGCTGAAGCCCCGAGCTTCGCCGCGATGGTGCTGGCCGCTCACTACATGGGCCTACGACCTAACAACACCGTCCTACTGGTGCAGACTATGGACGCGGACTCGGCACAATACCCTGTAAGTTATTCTCTTTTTTCCATGCTCAAAGCAATAATCTATATCTATACTTAATGGGACGATACGTGGTAACATTTAATTTTTACTAATTACATATTGAACTATTAAGCAGGGTGTGATCTTAGATTAAAGCAAAAGGGAAGAAACGGCATCCTCCTTATCGCAATTATCAAAAAGTAGGTCTGTTCAACTACATACACAAACTATCACTCATATTCATATTCTCTGTCAATAAATGTCGCGTACGGCATCGTTAAGGTGCCGAATAGTGCCGACCGAGAAAGCGAGATAGAGTGATCACTTTCTACGTGAGCGCGAGCAAGTCCGCGACTCTCGGGATGTCAATGACGTCCAACCTTGCAGCTGAACGTGTCGCTCTCGCACGACTCTTGCATTTTTACTTTCTCGTATACGTAGTATAGAGGAAGTCTTGTAATCGTCAAAAAATTCGACCTCGAGATTTTTACGGGTATACACGTTTTGTCCCTCCCTGAGTCCAAAAATATCGTTTTTGGAATTATGTCTGTGTGTGTCTGTGCGTTAGCACGATAACTCGAGTATGCTTTATCTTATTGCAACCAAATTTAACATGCATGTATGACATCAAAATATAAGGTCTCTATCAACTTTTGAGTCGTTTCCGGTATACCAGAAAGTCAAGGGGAGACCACTCCCGATTTTTTATCTCGCTAACCTAACAATGCAACCCAACTTCTTCGTCTCTGTCTCTCGTACAAGTCTTGTATTTTTAGGAAAAATAATCTTGTATTTTTTGTTTCGTTTATTCAAAATGTCCGAATAATATGTATTTCCTAATAGGAATTTTCTTGAAAATATTACTGTTTGGTGTACTTACACGTGAAAAGTTATTCCTTGTGTGTTTTTATTGCGCCTCGAGTGATTTATACACAGGAAGGCATTTTTAACGCTATTTTTCTTATTAATGATTTGTTTCACAATATAGAACGTACCATGCATGTACAAACGATTCACTGTCCTATTGAAGACTGAGACGTACTAAGGTCATTGGTCTCAGTTTTACGCGCGTTACTCGGGTAACGTATCTTCCCTTTTTTGCTTTAATCTAAGGGTGTGATAAGTTTAACGAATGTGCTATCTCCCTGCGGTCCGAGATGTGCAATATCTCGCTATTGGCACCGATAGCGTCCAATAAAGTAAATGGATACGTTTATTAATATAATTTTCTCTTGTTACAGTACAGCGCAGCGGCGATCAAAGATTACAATCGCGGTCGTCACTACTTAGTCGACTTGGCTCGTCGCGCGGGCATCCCAGTATTCGACAACGTCGATTCAACTATGTCCTACGTCGTCAATCGACTAAGGACACTATAGCACATCACTAGCTAAATTAGTGATAATCGCCGTATAGGTTTATAATATTTACGTATACGTGGAACAGTGACAAGTACTTTGGAGTTACGACCTTATTTGTAACAGAAACGGCTTACATAGTCACGCGCGTATATTTCCCTGTTTTACAAAAGTGTGTATTAATTCAGACTCTTTTACGATTGATAAAAAAAGCTAGTTATTAAATTATGACACGTTGCTTTCGGTCACTTCGTATTCAGGTAACACTGTATCAAATCGCAACTGAATCTCACCAGCCACTCATACAAACTTGAAGCGACCTATCACAAAATTTAATGTAGTTAAGACATCACAAAGCAAAATGGACTTTATCACGGCGAAGTAAGAGTCTCATGAGTGTACTTATTTTTCAAGACGTTTAGTTTAGTACAAAACATTGTCTCTCTTTTATTCATCACTCTCTATTGTTAATCTAACGTAATGTAGGCACTAAATTTTAATACAAATAAACTATTGTGTGATTGTGCGAGAGCGGATGGTGATGGTGATGAATGTATGATGACGAGGAAATAACAAATCTCTGTGATGAATTTGTTTAGGAAATTTTAATATTTGTGAATTTTCAATGCATAGGTATTTAGCTAATGTAAGTCGAGGTGTGCAAAGGTCTCTTGAATTTCTGTATATATAAAAATGTTCTATTTTCTAACTCTATTTTAATAGTTAATTGATTTCTAATTGTAATGTTCATTCTGACTATAATAAATTTAATGTTCCGTTGTATTTATTTGAAATCTTGAGATTCTAGCACACTATTAGTATTGTTACACAGGCCCGGGTAGCAGTATAGGTATCTTTTGAATCTTAACATGACAATTTGTAAGGCGGTAAGGTTTGATTCTAATGCCCACGGTCTATCTATAAGGGAAGTAGAAAGAAGTTCTTTGTGGCGTTTGGATCAGACACAGACATGATTCTGTCTTCAATTTACTTCAAATAAGGTTCACTTTTCTCTGTCAATTTAGTAAAGTAGAACTTAAATTAGATAAATATTAGATATGAACGCAATTTATGAAGTTATTTATATTTTTAGGAAGATTAACAAATATTTATTTTTTTAAAGCTTAAGTATGACATCCACTCTTCTACTTTTGTATACGGGTGAGATGTCATAAACTTTAAATAGCCACTTGAAAAAAATCAGCGTAGATTTTATAACCTTTGTTACGTTAATTTTTAAATTCTAAACCTATCAATAGAAGAGAAGTAATTTATTTGAGTGAATTGCAAGATAGAATGGGCGCCGATGATTCACTGACGATGGTATTCGTACAATGCTAGTTTGGATGCACAGTACAGTGGGTCTAAGGGAATTCTCGCAAATTAGATCTTAATCGTAGCGTGGCAGTGCTTATAGTACATCACTGGCTCTTCAGACGGAGGTTAAAGTACAAAAAATGTTGCTCACGTAGCAAATGTAAGGGTGTCGTGTTATTTTATTATTATGCAAATTCTAATCAACATTACATCTTATACTCATTTAATAGTTATATTAAAGTTTAAGATTTTAAGGAATTTACCCTTTTTATGCAAAATTATAAATTTTAATGCTTGCAAGTATAACGGCTTTTTAGCCTCGATTCCATACCTAATGTAGGTATAGCATAGTTAATATTAGATAATTTTAGTTTAAATAATTGACCCACTGTCGCTAAAATTATTAAATGTTCATTTATTCAGCAAATGTTATTTGCTAGTCACACTACACATTAACATGTCTAAGTACTTTGTAATATGGTTTGATAGTACAAATATCTAATTTATAGAGAAAATATTTCATGTGTATATCAATTATAATTTTATGTCATGTACGCTTATTTTAAACTAAAACATCACATATGTAAATATAGAAATTTTTAATTACTAATGACTTTTATTTTATAATATAAGCAATTCCATCTATAATGGTCTGAAAGCAAAAAGTTGCTATTTTTTGCTTTATTGAAGGAAAGTTAATCGATTCATAAGCTGGCCGCGTAGCTGCAGTGATACAGTCGCGATGCAAATGCGATACAGCATCGATGTAAACGTGATACAGCATCGATTTTTTTAATATTTTATCTATTTATTCGGGATAACAAACAGTTGTACATACAATAAGTATTTACAATATAGATTTACATTAATACATATAATGATTGTACAACCAGCACCGTTATCCACAGATTTTTATGAGAGTAAAAATGAAACTATAATACCCTTGTAGATAAAGACGCTTAACAATTTATAGTGCTTTAAGGTAACATAGGCAACACAAAATAAAAACCAAGGATTTATGTTTATGTCACAGCATAAACTAGTTAAGGTAGGTACGCATATAAGATGTAAACATAAAATATGTATAAGTATTGTATATATCCTCATGTAATTACCCTCTAATATACAATAATAAACTTTATTTTATGTATAATACACAATAATAATAATATTGCTGTCTTATAAATTAGTATTATAATTCACTCACGCCCGCGAAAGCACATCCAGCACATATTTTTTGAATGAACTACTTGACAGTTTAAATATATCAAGTTTATAAAAAATTATATTGTAGGACGATATAATTCTGAATAGTGGAGAGCGGCGACCCGCATTACCGTTTACTTTTTTCAGATGGAATAACTTATGTGGATAGTTCAATCGAATTCGTTCTGAAGAGCTCGGTATACGGTAGCAAATGTAGTCAACGAGAGAGAACAGTCAAAGTTATTTTGGAGAATTTTGTACAAGAATGTAGCATCCAACATGCTTCTTCTCCTTTTTAAAGTAACCAAATAAAAACGTGATACAGCATCGATGTAAACGTGATACAGCATCGATGTAAACACGATACAGCATCGATGTAAACACGATACAGCATCGATGTAAACACGATACAGCATCGATGTCAACGCGATACAGCATCGATGTAAACGCGATACAGCGTCGATGTAAACGTGATACAGCATCGATGTAAACGTGATACAGCATCGATGTAAACGTGATACAGCATCGATGTAAACGTGATACAGCATCGATGTAAACACGATACAGCATCGATGTAAACACGATACAGCATCGATGTCAACGCGATACAGCATCGATGTAAACGTGATACAGCGTCGATGTAAACGTGATACAGCATCGATGTAAACGTGATACAGCGTCGATGTAAACGTGATACAGCATCGATGTAAACGTGATACAGCATCGATGTAAACGTGATACAGCATCGATGTAAACGTGATACAGCATCGATGTAAACGTGATACAGCATCGATGTAAACGTGATACAGCATCGATGTAAACGTGATACAGCATCGATGTAAACGTAATACAGCATCGATGTAAACGTGATACAGCATCGATGTAAACGTGATACAGCGTCGATGTAAACGTGATACAGCATCGATGTAAACGTGATACAGCATCGATGTCAACGCGATACAGCATCGATGTAAACATGATACAGCGTCGATGTAAACGTGATACAGCATCGATGTAAACGTGATACAGCGTCGATGTAAACGTGATACAGCATCGAAGTAAACGTGATACAGCATCGATGTAAACGTGATACAGCATCGATGTAAACGTGATACAGCATCGATGTAAACGTGATACAGCATCGATGTAAACGTGATACAGCATCGATGTAAACGTGATACAGCATCGATGTAAACGCGATACAGCATCGATGTCAACGCGATACAGCATCGATGTAAACGCGATACAGCGTCGATGTAAACGTGATACAGCATCGATGTAAACGTGATACAGCATCGATGTAAACGTGATACAGCATCGATGTAAACGTAATACAGCATCGATGTAAACGTGATACAGCATCGATGTAAACGTGATACAGCATCGATGTAAACGTGATACAGCATCGATGTAAACGTGATACAGCATCGATGTAAACGTGATACAGCATCGATGTAAACGTGATACAGCATCGATGTAAACGTGATACAGCATCGATGTAAACGTGATACAGCATCGATGTAAACGTGATACAGCATCGATGTAAACACGATACAGCATCGATGTAAACACGATACAGCATCGATGTCAACGCGATACAGCATCGATGTAAACGCGATACAGCGTCGATGTAAACGTGATACAGCATCGATGTAAACGTGATACAGCATCGATGTAAACGTGATACAGCATCGATGTAAACGTGATACAGCATCGATGTAAACACGATACAGCATCGATGTAAACACGATACAGCATCGATGTCAACGCGATACAGCATCGATGTAAACATGATACAGCGTCGATGTAAACGTGATACAGCATCGATGTAAACGTGATACAGCGTCGATGTAAACGTGATACAGCGTCGATGTAAACGTGATACAGCATCGATGTAAACGTGATACAGCATCGATGTAAACGTGATACAGCATCGATGTAAACGTGATACAGCATCGATGTAAACACGATACAGCATCGATGTAAACACGATACAGCATCGATGTCAACGCGATACAGCATCGATGTAAACATGATACAGCGTCGATGTAAACGTGATACAGCATCGATGTAAACGTGATACAGCGTCGATGTAAACGTGATACAGCATCGATGTAAACGTGATACAGCATCGATGTCAACGCGATACAGCATCGATGTAAACATGATACAGCGTCGATGTAAACGTGATACAGCATCGATGTAAACGTGATACAGCGTCGATGTAAACGTGATACAGCATCGATGTAAACGTGATACAGCATCGATGTCAACGCGATACAGCATCGATGTAAACGCGATACAGCGTCGATGTAAACGTGATACAGCATCGATGTAAACGTGATACAGCATCGATGTAAACGTGATACAGCATCGATGTAAACGTAATACAGCATCGATGTAAACGTGATACAGCATCGATGTAAACGTGATACAGCATCGATGTAAACGTGATACAGCATCGATGTAAACGTGATACAGCATCGATGTAAACGTGATACAGCATCGATGTAAACGTGATACAGCATCGATGTAAACGTGATACAGCATCGATGTAAACGTGATACAGCATCGATGTAAACGTGATACAGCATCGATGTAAACGTGATACAGCATCGATGTAAACGTGATACAGCATCGATGTAAACGTGATACAGCATCGATGTAAACGTAATACAGCATCGATGTAAACTTGATACAGCATCGATGTAAACGTGATACATCATCGATGTAAACGCGATACAAACGCCACGACACAGTATTTCGTCGACAGCTACAGCGCGATGAGTTCGCTTGAACAGTTTAACTCTACCCCCACGTCTGAATTGATATAAACCCGCCGCAGCAATCGCTACAAACGGGGGTATGAATCGATACAAATACTCATTGATTGCTGGTGTAGCGCTGCAAACGCGAGATTGTATTTCAAACCCTATTGCGTAAACACTAAGGTCAGTAAAAAATATTGGTGTATCTATTATAAAGCGGGTTTTTAAGGTGTCGTCACACTTTATTTCCTATAAAAAAATGTTTTAGAGGGGATTTTGTTCAATGAAAGTAATGTGTTATTTACTTTGAGTATTTGGCAGACCTTGTTGCACAAGTATCAGTGTTGACGATGAATTATAAGCATGTAATCATTGAAATCAAGGTTTTATTACACGCCTCACACTGATGTAGATGATGAGTCATAGGTAACTAATGGTTTTTACCCCCTTATCAGTTCGCCTTCACGAAGTCTTTGCCATAAATTCCTCGGCTAGCACACTAGGATGCAAAGGCATTTAACGTAAAATTCAAAGTAGTATGGACTAGATTTCTTTGCCTTATCTGAATAAGGAGAATTAGAAAATACTAAAAGTGATATTACAAAGTTTCAATGAAACCATTTAGGTAAACTCATACATACTTTAATCACAATGATTTCACTATAACAAAACATTAACTTAACATAAATATAGACATTAATATTAAAAAACAGTCATTTTATGTTTATCCTTTCTCTGTCTTTGTTCTTTGCTAATCTGTTGTTCCTTACTTTTGAGTGCACCTAATTCTTTACTTTTTTCTTGGATTTGAACTAAAATATGTTTATGGCTATTGGAGCCGGAAGCGTGTCTTGTAAGAGAACTGTTCAATTTCGCGATCTCTCTTTCAACTTTCTTCACGTCCTCTGTTATTTTAAATTGTTCTATATTCAAGTCTTTACTTGTAGACTGTTTTAAATCTACCCCATACCCAGAAGTACCCTCTTGCTCCTCGGAATTATCACCTAATGTTCTGTTTAAGAAATTAAAAACATTTCTTTTTTCCCTCTCCTTTTCCCTCTCGTACGCTCTCTTGTTGCGTTCTTCTTCTTTCTTCTGTAGTCTCTTCAGTCTTTGCTCGACCTGCGAATTTCAAACAATTAAAGTGAAAGTACTTTTATATACTCGTAAATAAAGATTTATTGGAACAGGATTAAAATTCATATTCCCCCTTATTATAAAACATGGAATAAAATTAGTCGCGATTTAATACTGATGCTAACTCTGTCTTTCATTCGGCAAAAAAAAGGGACAGCTTCAGTTTTAATCCATGACTAACTTTAGTCCACGTTTTAAAATAAGGGGGATTATGTCTAAAGAGGATGGGATGTCTGTGGTTTTGAGGGTGTGCGAATTTATTTTGTGTGGATGACTGTATGTATGTTAAGTTAGGTCTACTGTCCACGAGGAACAGCAACGTCGCGTTTGCATCGCTCGTCGACAGTGTTTCATAGTTTGGTATGTAAGCTCAAACAAGTGTATAAATGACCAATAAGCGTCTATGAAGCGACGGTTCCGTCGACAGTAGACCTAACACTTATATGGTAAAAGGCTAGATGTTCCCTCCAGCTCGAAACCTCTAGAGAATAATCGGTAGGATCCCTGACTAAAATTTTCTAAGGAGGTTTGGATTACAGGCAAAAGACCTTAACCTATTTTGCGCTTCTTTCGGATTCATCCGGCATATTTGCGTGCCCGTACCGCCGGTGTCGTATTTTCCGGCAAAGGTATTGAATATCTTTTTTTATCTATGAGCTGCGTCAGCTAAAATAATTTACAGGTACAAGTAATTTCTCCATGTCAATTTATAAATAAATATATTCAAAAATAAAAAGTCCCGTTTACTCTTGAAAATAAAACTCAGTAGATTATAATTAACTTTATGATCTCGCTCCCGAATTTGCAATATTGGCATCGCGGACGGCGGCAAGAATCGAAAAGTTCGTGTGGTAAGTAAGTACCTACATATCCGCCGCACTGCGCGGTTAGGTAAAATCGTTTGTTATATAATTACCAACCAGTCACACTGACACTTTGGGTGTGTGACTGGTTGGGAATTAATATTCAAAGTTGTCCCAACGAGTCACAGTGTTACATGTTACAGTGTGACTCGTTGGGAACAAGCGGGTAAAATTACTCAGCAAACCTATGATTTATTATGTAAAGACAAACATCCGGTCTTCATTTAAATCCGGCTGGAGTGCGGCCTTAACTCTAATAAATAAAAAAAACCGCCTTCAAAACTAAAAACGTAGAAATAAAAATTTTGCTGTTTATAAAAATTTAAATGTTTTTTGAGGTAGGTCCCAAATACGGCAGTTTTTTTTATATAAAAATAATTTAATTTTCGCTTGATTAGTGTAGAAATTTTCAGGAAACTATCTCGTGATCTTTTAGACAAACAAGGAATAGAACTATTACGATATCATCGACGTCAATTAAACCGGCATCATTAGTCGTTCAAATTTAAATGGGACCACATGACAAGCAACAGCTTCCAAACGCAAAAAGAAACTTTAAAATCGGTACATCCAGTAAATAGTTATGAGGTAACACACAATAAAAAAACATACAGCCGAATTTAGCTCCTCCTCCATTTTGAAGTCGGTTAAAAAACATAGTGGGTGCATGCGATTAAATACGTTACCTTCAACGGGTCCTGAGCAGCATTCTTCTCTGATATAGACATGCATTGGTCCAGACTTTTGCCCACAGGCAACACTCTCGCTTCAACCGGCTGCACCCTGCCATCGCTCGAGGCGCCCAATCCAGTACCGGGGACGTATCCCATAGCCAGCATCAGTTTGGAACCGATACCCTAAAAAAAAACAAATTATAATACATTCTGTCAAGCCTTTGTCGTAGTTAAGGGTGAATATATCGTTTTCACCTCTCCAGCACCAAAAGACCTCTTTTGCTTCGTAAAATCTCGAAGGAAATACGCTTTTTGCGGCGAGCTCTGAACAAGACTAACGTTCAATCTAAATTATTTTAGTAATCATACTTTTAATTTTCAATAATTATTTTTAAGATAATAAACATGTCTTAAACTATTGCTTTGTATTTCTCACTTATAACAATTTCCTCGTTGGAGAGGTGAAAAGATGTATGTTTCACACGAGACCAAATTTTTTGATTTCTCGTGCCCTTAAATCACTCATTGTGCTCAGTGGTCTTTATGAATTCTTGACTATTCTAGACTATTTCGCTGGTTCGTGATTAACTCGCAGCAGAAACTAACTTTGCTCACTTGTTGAACAAATAACTATTTATTATACATGTAAACAAAGTACCTAACAGAAATTTCAGTCATTTTTATATTACAATAGATCATTCTGTGCCGTTCATATAGGTTTTTGTTTATATACCACCGTTTTTGTAATCTTTATTATCATAAATAAAACAACTTTCACGGATTTAACTTGCATTTAATTAGGTTTCCATTTTATTATCCTATGTTCTTTCCAGGGCCTCAAAGTATCTTCATACCCAATTTCATCAAAATCGGTTCAGTGCTTTGGGCGTGAAAGCGTAACAAACAAACAAACTCACTTTCGCATTTATAATATAAGTTAGCAAGTGTAGTGCTTGCGCAAAAAGAGAACATTTTATTATCTTAACATAACCTCAATTTTAGTAGTAACATTATATACGATAGTGTTACTTTCAGGGTATGCGTTATTTCTGTTACACGTTGTATATTCTTATACACAATTCAGCCTCTGAATATTTGTGACCGTAATTCTTAGAAAATCGGAAATCTTTACACATTTCATTAAAACTTTTTTTATAATGAAAATGTTGTGTAACATTTCTGGCTGTCCAAGATTTGAGCCATTGACTAAACGAGAATTATATTGCACAGTTTGTAATTTCGTTCGAATGTTCTTTAAAAGCATATTTTACTAAAACAAAGACTCAAGATCGTCATAGTGATTTTTATACCATAGCAGTACACTACTATTTGCAAATAATTTTTATTTAAGTTGGTAAATGGCATGTTTGTTTGTTTAGCGTATAAATTTTATTTCATATAGATAAAGTTATTTAATTATTTATTTTATTTATTTTTTTATTTATTTATTTCGAGTTACAAAAACCACAGACCTTATTATAAAAATACTATATCTACTTAAATCTCTAAAGCTTACGTCTAATTATGGTTTTACTTTTTATGTTTTAAAACAGAAAGAATGAGAGGGTTTACAATACCAAAATATTAGGATTTTCTATATAATTTTAATAGATGTATATTTTGTTCATGTTTGGTTTGGCGGCGCCAACCTCGCATACTTAGAGGAATCGCCACTGGTCCTCACTGTAACGCGTTCTTTAGTAAGCGTATGAAACCGAAATAAAAGGTTCGACAATTGAATACATACTCACTCTTGTGTGTCGTTCCCACTCGCCCATAGCCGGTGCATTATTTAGTAGACTTCGCTCAATGAGTAAGGCACGACCCTCCGTTTCATTTGGCCGGATAACTTTATTATCAGGATATTCAGTATCACTGAGGCTGTTGTCTGAGTCGCTTGAGTCATCATATTCAGCTACAAACGAAATTGTGTTTTAATAAAATTAAGATTAAACAACAACTCGACCGTTTAGTCCCAGTAGCTCCGCTAGGAGTAACCCATGAAAGGACTTTCGACTACAATATTTTTTCTAAGAGGTTCTATTCAGAAACCAGTGACGGGACTTTCGACTACAATATTTCTTCCAAGAGGTTCTACTCAGTCAGTCACGGGACTTTCGACTACAATATTTCTTCCAAGAGGTTCTATTCAGTAACCAGTGACGGGACTTTAGACTACAATATTTCTTCCAAGAGGTTCTACTCAGTCAATCACGGGACTTTCGACTACAATATTTCTTCCAAGAGGTTCTACTCAGTCAATCACGGGACTTTCGACTACAATATTTCTTCCAAGAGGTTCTATTCAGTAACCAGTGACGGGACTTTAGACTACAATATTTCTTTCAAGAGGTACTATTAAGTAACCAGTGACGGGACTTTCGACTACAATATTTCTTCCAAGAGGTACTATAAAAAACTCCAACAAAATTCCATAAAACGCACGTACGCTCAAATGTAGTTGGTTTTATACTCCCAATAGGACCGTGAAGGGTCAACTATAGCGGGGCTACTGGGAATAAGCACGGCAAAAATATAATTAGAATTTCATAGCGGAACTAAAGAGGTACTAACTAATATTGAAATTGCCATTCCTTCGACTTTAGAAACACAACGAAATGGTTAATATAGAGATCTAAACTAGTAAGAGCAAGATGAAAAAATATTTAAAATTAAACTTAGAAATAAGAATCCTACTAATAATATAAACGCGAAAGTTTGTATGGATGTGTGTTTGTTTAATTGCCTAAGAATTTCTTCATAGGTGTGTGCAGGTTTCCTCACGATGTTTTCCTTCACCGTAAAAGCGTCGATTAAACGTACGTATATGCATTCAAAATTTGAAAACACATTGGTACGTGGCGGGGATCGAACCAGTGTCTCCCGGGTGGGAGACGACGTTCTTACGCACTACGCCACCGACGCTTTCTAAAAAACTACTAAATGTATTTTAATGATACTTTACAATAATATAGCTCATACATCAGAATAACGTAAGTATATGTTATAATTTATTATACTAATGCTACGCAGAAGAAGTTGCGGGCAGAAGATTAAATATAATTATTCTAAATAAGATGTAATTTAGAAGAACAAATGAAAGTAACCAAATATAATTTGGTATAATCATGTTATATTATTTTATAATTTCATTATGTAGATTAGGATTGCGTTTGCTTAGTATCACTCAAAACGTTGTAACAACTTAACCCCTTCAGACCTGAAATAGTGTTTAGACTTCAAAAAATATTTCGTTGATATTTTTATTATTGAAAAGGATAATTATATCGATTTTAATGAAAAAAAAAATTAACATAAGTATGTACCTACAAATTTTTTTTAGCTATTGTTTGATAGAACTTCGTCTTAAGAATGTACCGAATGTCATAAATAGTTTATATTTCAACTCTGGTAAGAGCGCTTCATAATAAGAGTATTTTTAAACTATGTCCATTGAAATGGACACCAAGTCCGAAAGGGTTACTTATACTGCAATTTTAGAAAAGAAAATAATTAAAATATGTTACCATTCAAAGGGAAAATCTCCTCAAACAGCACATATATCTCTTCTGATCCAGACTTTCTTTTATCACCAGACTTGACACCGTGTTCTAGCTTAACCATGCACGATTTCTTGACTAGATCAACACTCCTCACTACAGCTCTGTGCCATAGATGATATTTCTCAGACGATTTTTTAGTCAGACTTGTATCCTAAAGTTAATAAGAAATAAAGGATTCACACCAGCAAAACAACAACATTTAATTTATCTCTACACTTAAAGGTATAATATGGTAGTAATACATTTCTTTAGTGATTGTAAGGAAGGTTGTGGAACATTGAATATTGCATATTTTGAGTGCATAACATCACGCACTGATGACACAGATACTATGGATCTATCTATATATGATGAATACTGACTGAATGACTGACTGACTGAAATATCAACGCACAGCCCAAACCGCTGGGCCTAGAGATTCTAAATTTGGTACGTAGGTTCCTTAAGAGGTCCAGGGGTGCACTAAGTAAGGATTTTTGAAATTCACCCTCGAAGGTGGTGAAAAGGGTGTGAAAAGTTTGTATGGAAATCCGTCATTTTTAAAGTAAAATGCATAAAAATTGGTACATGGCCTTTCAGTTAGAAATTAAGGAAGAGGTATTTTAAGATTTTTGGAAATTCAATCCCAAAGAGGGTAAAATGAGGGATAAAAGTTTGTATGGAAATCTGACATTTTTTAAAGTAAAATCGATAAACATTGGGTATATGGCGCTTGGGTTAAAAGAAATAAGAAGAAAATTTAAACGCTGCCCTAAATTACTATTCTATGCGGACGAAGTCGCGGGCAAAAGCTAGTAAACCTATATAATTTTATAGAAAAGCCTATTTTATAGTAAAACTGATTACTATCGAACATAAATGAAAATAAGCAAATGATACAGCACCTCACCATCAGGCGGTTTCAATTTCAGCAGGATTCTACTCCCAACCTTAATTGACTCGAAATTAGGTTCAATCGCATCTTTCAAATCTGACAAAGCTGTAATATTTCCATGTGAGAATCTGTAAATATTTATTTAAATTACAATTTAAGTTTTCAATTAAATAATTTTCTTTATTAACTTTGAATAAATCTTTTACAAGACTCACCTACATTTGTCATCCTCGAATCTGCATTCTCCATCAAGGTAAAATGGACAAGGCAGCATTTCAGTATGAGTGGGATGAGTGAACAAAATGCGCACCTGAAATACAGAGTAGGCAATTTATTGAAAGACAGAAAAGACATATTTACTAATACATCATATCTATTGTTTCAGGGAATATAATATACAGGATTACTTTTGGACCCCTCGCCAAAAGTTTTCTCATCATCAGCACTTCAGTAACATACAACAGTAGTACGATCAATTTATGAATTATTTTTTTTTTATGTTTCCGTACTCAAATGAAAAATTCCTTTTATGTCCATGGTCCCTGTGATAGTCCCTGGAAGGTACCACGGGAATTATTTTACCCATGGTCCCTGAATTGAGTATAAGCCAACTAATTTAAAAAGTTATAATAAATTAACTGTATATTATTAAAGACAACAACAAAATAAAACATAAGTTAACAAAATTAACAACATAAACATACTCAAGGCCCTTATACCTAAACCGAACTTTTCCCCCCCTTCAAAGTTAAAGTAGCTCTGTTCGCCCCTTAGCTTTCTAATTGGTGAAAGGGAAGAATGAGCCGCTTCTCATTCATCCCTTTCACCAATTAGAAAGCGCCGTCGCTTGCGCGGCGCATTGACCACTAGAGTAACATGCTTAGAAATTTAGGATTTAAAGTGGCTGCAAAATGTAACTTTTAAAAAGGAAACACTTGTTTTTTGTCACCAACATTTTATTTTTTAATTCCCCTAGCTCATATTTACTTACGGCGAGGGGTCCAAATGTCCAAATGAACCTGTATGTTGTTTTTAAAGCATGTGTATTACTTATAAAGTTAATAATTTTATGGAGGCACATTTATATTTTCTGTGCTTTCACATTGCGCGCTTTCGCATTGCTTTGAAACCAGTCTAGTTGCTTTGCTATTAGGCTGCTATCAGAGGTGTATTGTTTGCACGGAGCATCCGTGCGGGCGAACGGAGCAGAGACACACATGAGGCGTGACAACATCGTTTCACATTCACATCGTCCTACGGGTCAAGCTTCAGGGGAGTCTTGCCTCAGACATGTTCTCGTTTTAAATTAAAAATTCGTTTTAGAGCACTGCGCTCAAAACCCAATACGGTATGTGTATACTTTAGCAAGGTCTTACGGTGATGTTACCGCATTAAAACATACCTGTAAATCTTTGAACTGGTCATCATCTTGATGCGGCACCACCTCGCTCACCATTGCATTATGTAAGCTGGGCTGTCCTCCCCATTTGTGGGTGTGGTACACTGCACATTTCATGCCTAGCAATGATGCCAATTCATCCTGTGTATAAAATAATTTCATTAGGAGTTATATTAATAACATAATAAATTAAGAATGGGGTAGAGCAAAGGGTGGAAAACATTTGAAAAATACTTTTTAGGTAGTTTGGTGTAGATCCCCCTGATCTACACCAAACTACCTAAAAAGTAAAGTGGGTCTGTAGCATGTGTACCAGAGGTCCCCAGCAGCTCAGCCGACCCTTGGAGGGTTCCGTAGAATATTTTATTCTGGAAGTAGTCCATAACATTGATAAGTTTAAGAAAACCACCACCACTAGATCCTCCAACCTTATAAACTACAGAAGAATAAAATACAATTGAATTATTTGAATATTGGATTTGAATTAAATTTGAATTTTATTATACAGGTTGTCCCAAAAAATAGTGTCGAGCGGAAGTCCAGATAGAGCACCCCTCGGGGTATCAAAATCACTC
Organism: Elophila nymphaeata; assembly: GCA_955850985.1. Classification (NCBI taxonomy): domain Eukaryota; kingdom Metazoa; phylum Arthropoda; class Insecta; order Lepidoptera; family Crambidae; genus Elophila; species Elophila nymphaeata. The sequence goes on along the minus strand of OY039069.1, from coordinate 12,728,871 downwards.
CCATGTATTTTACTCGATTTTTCATAGTTTTCGAGTTATTAATTTTTAAGTGAAATTTTGAGAATTTTTGCCCTGAACAGATAAAAAAAATTCGACACAAAAAGTAGAAGACTTTTTCGAGATATTTTTTGCAACTGAATCTTCACGAGTTCTAATGTTATGCTTAAAACAATCGGCATCGTTACTTTGATCGTTCGGTGAATTATGTTTTAAAATTTCAATTATAAAATTATAATTCTGTGACTTAATGGTTCCTAAGTAAGTCTGGAAAATTTGCCAGACTCTCAGCTTTAATAATCATTAAAATTAAGTAGTACTTAATGGACTACTTTTGCTGAAAAAGTACTTCAAAGGCAGATGTAAGATCCTTTAAATTAACCATTTGATTAAGATATATTTTCTGGACATTTTATCATTCCTAAGGATAAAAGGGATGTTAACTAATAAAAATGATTACAAAAAAGCTTAGATACATTTGGAAGGTCCTACGGAGGAGCTACGGTCCGGGAAAAATAAAATCAAGTAAAAAATAAACATTAAATTCTGAAAAAATGGGATTTATACCACGTTCCACAGGTCCAATTGGACTGCTGAGGACTGCTAATTTAGAGTGCATCTGTCCTGGTCGTTGATGTTTACTAAAGGATTGTTATTTTTTGGATTTGGTCCCCCTTTTATGTAGGCAGCAGGCTGGCAACCTGTCACTATTTGGATTTTTATTCCAATGATTCCTCTTAACTCCTCGTCAACATGGATGCTTGTGCATCAAAATAACACCACAAAGATCTACATCTAGACGCCATGGTTTCCTGCCAAACACTCCATTTTTAAAAGCTTAATATGATAATATTTAACTTGTATGTATGTTCGGTTCAAATCATGCAGCTAAATTTTAAAGCAGTTATCCTCAACCGAATGTGATGAAATTTCGTATTACACATTTAGTTTGGATGGCAATGCATGGTTAACTAAGTGACGTCATTCTAAATCCAATATGGCGGACGGCCCAAGATGGCGGACTAGTTAAGTTTTTATGCACTACCACATTATGGGTATCAAAATACGAAATATAACTAAAAAATAAATTTCTCTAAAATCTCATTTTAAAAAGCTTTGTCGCGAGATTTGCTATCTATCTCGTTATGTAAATCTCGCGACAAACTTTTATTAAATTTTGTGATAAATTGATGGGTTTGATTCAATTTAAAGTTTATTTTCCTATTTTTAGAGCATTGAAATAAAAGCTTTTTTTAAATGACCTTTAGAGATATTTTTTTCTTTTGATCCACGAGAACGGATGTAACGGATTTAAGTACACGTTTATAAGTTATAATTACTTAATGAGCAAAAATTTAGATTTCATGTGGTTGTCAGTTGAATTCCCTTGATTCTCCGATATTTACTTTACAAAACCGAGTTTTTGCTGCCATTTAATGACGACTGTCAAGACTTTTATAGGCCCTACAGGCTCACGCGAGTCTCGGCGTGAATTTTTGACCCGAAAAACGAGATGGTATCTACACTCACGCGAACTAGACTTCTACTCAACACTATTTACATTTTCCACTAATATTTACATAAACTTTTTTCAAACTCATAACTCTTTGGTCACAATGTGCAGTGAAAAAAAATATTTATCTTGGTTAAATTAATTGATATGATTTGTAATTTTTTACCGTGTGCGTTCCCCCAGCAAAATGTTGTCAAAAACAGTCATTTAAATTATGTAGGTAATTAGTTGCCGAGCTTCTGAATTTGTTGCAAACTATCTTAAATTAGTTGCACTTATAGTTTTTTAGTTATTTAACAAAAACATTTTCTGCTGGGGGAACGTTACCGCAGCAAAACATTTTCTTTTTTAATGGGAATATTGAAATAAATATTAGCTATATAATTAGTAGTCTAGGCGGGGTAAATGTTGCGACTTATTTGGTGTTTGTTCTTTCTTCGGCTGCGAAGTTATTCAAGATTCTGCTGGGGTAACGTTTGTGATTTTGCTGGATCTCCAAAACGGTTAAGCGGATTCTTATCATCTTTTGTACATGACTACATAAGAATTTGTTTAATTAGTTGCGCTATAAAAAACACCTATTTAATGCACCGTTCAAAGGTTATTTAATTAAATACAAAAACACTTCAATAGGTCCTAGCTCTTTGAAATAGAGCTTTAAAGATTTGCTTTAAACTTTATTTTGTAGCTTGTAACTGCCTTCAAATGTTTGTGAAGTTTCATTAGTATCCTGTTAGTAATTAAGAAATTATGATGAAATTAATTTCTCCACATTCACGGTCGCAATGCGCGCGGCGTTTTTTGGCCACTGTTAAACCTGTATGTGGATATATAAACCTAATGTTATATCAACAATCAGTTGCTTAGTTCAGTTTTATACCTGTAAAATTTCAGCGTAGTACATACAATATATAACGAGATAATAAAATAAAAGTCATTAGGAAGGGCAAGATCGCGGTAACCCGACCGTGTTTAGGTGGTGACAAAAAAGCGACCGCGTAGTACATTTAGGCTATCTTCGAAAATATGCAGGATAGTGTTACAAGTTTAGTACAGATGTATACATAAGTGTTAAAAAAACTAAATGTTTTCATCAATATTTTTTATTGACCGGTAATAATAATTTCGATTAAACGAGTTGATTTCATATTCAATAAATAAATATGAAATTCTTACATTTCTTTACTAGGTACGAGCATGTGGAAATAAATACCTGGTAATAATTAGGTACGCAATTTGAGGTAAAATATTGGCTTTTAAGCAATAAGTATGTAAATTAAGTAATACATTTAGTTTTTAAGTCTTACACATCTCTAATTATGTAGGCACAATGTCAGCTAGGTGCCTAACAAAATGTAGGTACAAATAATAATATTGCAACTTTTTTGTAAACACATTATGCAACTTTATAGCACAGTCTATAGAAGTCTTACAGTCGTCCGACGAGCGCGTCTAGACAGGACAATTGTGAGGGGGTTGCGGGACGGGTGGGGCGCAACGGCGCCCCCGAACTGCTTACACTCGTTTGGGAGATGTTGGCCAAGGGTGTCGCTAAAAAAAACAACTGAATTGAGAACCTCCTCCTTTTTGAAGTCGGTTAAAAATATTTAAAAAATGGTCCATACTACATGTACTATAAGAGACTGCATGTCATCATCTAGTTTAGGTAACAATATTAAATTTCATCAGTTTCCAGGCACAGAAGAAAGGTAATTCCAAGAATATTTTATTTTAACTTGCCGTAAATCTGATAAACGCGAAATGGCGGACTTTTGGCGAAAACATTAATCACGCATAATTATTAAGCGTAGGTACTATCTTTTTACAGGGTTTAATTCAACTTGCAATACATGTGTATGTTCGGGCCAAACCTTGCAACTGAACTTTTTCTACATATAATAATACCTTTGAACTTTGATTAAAGAAAAAAACCCTTTTTTGCTTTAATCTAAGCATTTGAATAAAAAAAATCGAATGTTTCTAATTTATGAATTTAACATCTATTTCGAGATTCAATATGGCGGACGCGATTTTTTTAAATTTAATACAAATATCAATATGAGTATCGTTTTTGTGATTTTCAGGGGTCTCAATTCTGAATACAACATTTATTTCGAGATCCAAGATGGCGGACGCGACTTTTTGATATGATATCAATATGGGTATCAATTACGCAATTTTCGGGGGTCCCGATTCCAAACTACTCAAAACAAAATAAGGGCCATCTACATTTCGAATGTTTTTTTAAACCAAGCCTAATGTTTCCTGTTTTTGTGTCTGAAATCTTTTAAAGTGTGTTATTTTATATTAAATTGATGAAGAATTTAAAAAAAATTTTTAGAGATTATTCATACAAACATTAAACAAGATAAATTTACGGGTGGCCCTTATTTTGTTATAAGTAGTATATTAGGTCAAGATCTAAAATTGCGGAAGAGACTTTTTTACAGAGTCTATATTTTCGGGATTTTTGGGTCCCTATTACGAATACAACACACAAGAGATAACCAAGATAGTGAACGCGGCTTTTTAATATAACATAAACGTTACCCATGTTAACTCAAACTCAAACTCAAAATTTCTTTATTCATTTAGGTACAATTTGTACACTTATGAAAGTCAATTTTGATGCCATCGGTTCGAGAGTCTACCAGGAGGCCTTATTCTGAGAAGAACCGGCAAGAAACAATATGTTAAAAAGTCGCGTCTGCCATCTTGGATCTCGAAATAGATGTTGTATTTGGAATCGGAACCCCCAAATAACCACGAAGATGATATCCATATTTATATAATAAGTGAAAAAGTAGCATCCGTCATTTTGGATCTAAAATTGATGTTGTACTCGAAATCAGGAACCCCGAAAACGTTTAAAACGATAAGTTTAATAGGTACGTCTGCCATCCTGGGTCTTGAAAGAGTTGTTGTATTTTGTTGTAATTTGTAGTAAGTTGATGTTTTGTTCGGAATCAGGGCCCCCGAGAATTATACCCATATTGATATTAAGTTAAAAAGTTGCGTCCGTCGTCTTAGATCTTGAAAGAGTTGTTATATTTGAAATCGGGACCCCCGAAAGTAATACTTAACCATATTGATATTAAGTTAAAAAGTCGCGTCTACCATCTTGGATCTTGAAAGAATTGTTGTATTTGATATCGGGATCCCCCGAAAACCAAGACAGTGATACCCATGTTGACATTAAGTTAAATAGTCGCGTCCGCCATCTTGAATCTCAAAATAAATGTGATGTTCGCAATCCAGGACCCCCATAAACCGCGAAAATGGTACCCATATCGATTTTGTATTAAACTCGTGTCTGTCATCTTGGATCTCAAAATAGATGTTGTATTCGGAATCGGGAGCCCCGAAAACCATGAAAACGATACCCATATTGACATTCTAAAAAAATGTCACGTCCGCCATCTTGGATCTTGAAATAGATGCTGTATTTGGAATTGGGTCGCCAGAAAACTACGAAAATGATTCCTATATTAAAAAGTCTCGTCTGCTGTCTTGGATCTCGTCATTACAAACGTCTGTCATTATGCATAACAGATTTACATCAACATAAAAAAAATCAATAAAACTATTTTGTCTTTTTACATTTTATTCCTTATACCCTATATAAATTGTGCTATGCAAATAATGAAGTACCCCTGTGCGCACCCCTCCTGCGTCCCATCCCACTTAAGGACGTGTTATCGACGATTCTTGGTTTCTGCAATTGTACATATACTTAATAGAGACCTCAGATAGAGACTAATTTATTCTAAGTAGTAAAGTAGCCGAAACCGAAAGATAATAATATGATATGGTAGATAGTTTTATTATTGTTATGTATTTAACAACCATGTACGCGTCTGTACCGAACTTATGAGGTGTATTATACTAAACATTTTAGAAGATAGCCTAAATGTATTACGCGGTCGCTTTTTTGTCACCACCTAAACACGGTCGGGTTACCGCGATCTTGCCCTTCCTAATGACTTTTATTTTATTATCTCGTTATATATTGTATGTACTACGCTGAAATTTTACAGGTATAAAACTGAACTAAGCAACTGATTGTTGATATAACATTAGGTTTATATATCCACATACAGGTTTAACAGTGGCCAAAAAACGCCGCGCGCATTGCGACCGTGAATGTGGAGAAATTAATTTCATCATAATTTCTTAATTACTAACAGGATACTAATGAAACTTCACAAACATTTGAAGGCAGTTACAAGCTACAAAATAAAGTTTAAAGCAAATCTTTAAAGCTCTATTTCAATGAGCTAGGACCTATTGAAGTGTTTTTGTATTTAATTAAATAACCTTTGAACGGTGCATTAAATAGGTGTTTTTCATAGCGCAACTAATTAAACAAATTCTTATGTAGTCATGTATAAAAGATGATAAGAATCCGCTTAACCGTTTTGGAGATCCAGCAAAATCACAAACGTTACCCCAGCAGAATCTTGAATAACTTCGCAGCCGAAGAAAGAACAAACACCAAATAAGTCGCAACATTTACCCCGCCTAGACTACTAATTATATAGCTAATATTTATTTCAATATTCCCATTAAAAAAGAAAATGTTTTGCTGCGGTAACGTTCCCCCAGCAGAAAATGTTTTTGTTAAATAACTAAAAAACTATTAGTGCAACTAATTTAAGATAGTTTGCAACAAATTCAGAAGCTCGGCAACTAATTACCTACATAATTTAAATGACTGTTTTTGACAACATTTTGCTGGGGGAACGCACACTTTTTTACCCTAACCGGCCTTCATTTGCAATACATTGAACAAAATAATATAAATTAGTACCTCTATATCACTGTCACCATCAGCTTCTGATTTGGTTGTTGCATCTTTCGAACATTCAGGTTGACTTTCCTCATTGTCATTATATGCTCCACTCTTAGCCATTTCTTGCTAAAAATTACATTTGTTCTAATTATAAGATATTAGTCATTCCCAAGCAGGCTTGATGTCAGGGATGCCCTAAAAATGCTGAACTAATGCCTGAACCTATAGCAGTATTGTCGATATTAAGACACTTTTAGGTAAGTCCCATTTCTTCTATAGAACTTGACGTCTACAGACAAGATGATACAATTTTTAATCTATTTTGTTATTGTTCTGAACTATGCATAGGTACTTTTCGTGTAGTTTTTATTTATTTATTGATTACTAGTGGTTGTTCGTGGCTTTCCTCTCGTTAACATTTTATTTTGCTGTCTACTATGAAATGTTTATAAAGTAGTTCCAGTAAGTAAGTTTATTCTATTCTATTCTATTCTTAATTAATGTCATTCGCAAATCATAAAGATTATGCATTTTGCCAAAGTCAAGTGAAAATTTAATTACAGTTACAAAAAATTGTATGGTAGGTTATGGTTTTGGAGTCGCTCAAAACGTGTTTTTACAAAATCAAAATCAAAATCAAAAAGTTCTTTATTTAAATTGACTTAAGACTAAGTGCTTTTAAATCGTCATAGTGAGGAAATACATGAAATTAAAATTTAACAACAACAATCAACGTTACAAAGATTACAATTTTTTATTTAAATAAACTGTTATTGTGCAATTTATTCACTCCCATGCTTTTTTATCAGTAATATAATCATTAATTGTATAATAAGCTTTTTTAATCAGCTTTGTTTTTATTAATGTTTTAAATTTGTTAATAGGTAGTGCCCTTATATCAGTTAGCAGTTTGTTATAAAAGCGTATACATTGCCCCATAAAAGAATTGTTTATTTTGTGGAGACGGGTAGTGTGTCCAACAAGATTATGCTTCTGCCTTGTATTTACATTATGTGTATCACATCTTTCACTAAATTGCGTAATATTTTTTCTTACATACAGTAGATTTTCAAATATATATTGTGAAGGTACGGTTAGAATATTCACCTCCTTAAACTTTTCTCTGAGTGAAAATCGAGGGCCTAGTTGGTAAATAGCTCTTACGGCTCTTTTTTGCAAAATAAAAATAGTATTAATTTCAGCAGCGTTACCCCAAAGAATAATTCCATAAGACATTATACTATGGAAGTAACTGAAGTAAACAATTCTAGCCGTATCGACATCAGTAAGCCGCCTAATAGTTTTAACTGCATATGCTGCAGAACTCAGTTTACCTGATATTTTCTTAATGTGTGGACCCCATTGCAATTTATTGTCTAACATTATGCCTAGGAAAACCGCCGACTGAGTAGGAATCAATTCTATACCATTTAATTGAACATTGGTATCTACTTGCCTTACATTGGGCGTAGAAAACTTCATTAATTTAGTTTTATTTTCATTTAATAATAAATTGTTAACAGTAAACCAATGTACAACTTTTGTTAGTGCATTGTTAACTTCGTCATAATTTCTCAATTGTCTATTTATTTTAAATATCAAAGAAGTATCATCAGCGAACAATACAATATCTTGATTTTCCTTTACATGGTACGGCAAATCATTTATATAAATTAAAAACAAAAACGGACCAAGAATTGAACCTTGTGGTACACCTATAGTTACTTTAGATCCAGAAGATTTTGTTCCGTTAATATCAACCTTCTGAATTCTGTTACCCAGATAGGAAGTCAGAAGGTCGAGAGCCTTGTTCCTAACGCCATAGTGGTGTAATTTTCTGACAAGAATATCATGATTTACACAGTCAAAAGCCTTAGATAAATCACAAAAAATACCCAGAGCGTCTTTTGACTCTTCCCAGGCTACAAAAATATCTTTAATTAATTCTATTCCCGCATCTATGGTAGATCGACCCCTCCTAAAACCGAACTGTTTTTTATGAAGTAAATTGTGTTTATTGAAATGTTCCAATAATTGACCAACTATAATTTTTCAAAAAATTTACTTAGGGTGGGCAATATAGAAACAGGTCTGAAATTCGTAGGGTCAGATGTATCACCAGCTTTAAACAACGGTATTACTTTACTGTGTTTCATCAAGTCAGGAAACACACCTGAAGCCACACAACTGTTAAATATAACTACCAAATATGGTGCAATTATGTCTATTATGGATGCAATGGTTTTAACTGACAGCCCCCAAATATCCGTAGTTTTCTTAATATCAATAGTTTTGAATGTATTTACAATGTCTTTATAAGTAACAGTGGTAAATTCAAAGTCAGTTACGCATTTTAAACAAGAACAAGAACTCAAGAGAAACTCCAAGTAAGTTTATAAAGTAAATGCTAGTATGATTATGATGTCAAGTGTCAAGTACTATAGAACAAATGGGATCTTTCATAGTTGAAAGTATGAAGAGGACTAGGTGAAGGTGATTGCTAGGGGATAGTATCCCTTCATCTTGCATTCCCAATGCTAAATAATTTAATTATTAATTGAGGGCTTTTACTCTCACTAGCCTCCAAGCTGATTAAAGACAATTTTTATTTCAAATATTATAGTTCTGGCTCTTAAAATAGCTAACAGCTTTCTATGAAGTATAAAAATTAGACTTCTATTAAATTATTAAGTACTATTTACTATTCAAGAATCTTTTTTTTTGTTTTCTTATTTTTATTGAGGCTTTGACTGCCATTATGCAGTCTATTCAACAATATTTAAAATCTCACTAAGTAAACAAAATTAAATAAACAAAAGACTTAATTTTTTTAATGAAATATATTTAATTAATAATTAACTATAAGTATTTTATAGGAAAAGAAACTACAGTAGAACTCCAATTATCCGAATTAATGGGGACCGGGACCCATTCGGATAATCAAATATTCGGATAATCGGATTTTAAAAAAAAAAATTGCCATTGGAGAGAATAAAAGCTACGTTTTGATATTGCACTATTTTTTTATTGAAAAAATATTTTTTTTTTAAATGAAAGAAACATTAAATTTTCACATGTTTTAAATATAAATAAAATGTACTTATGTACAAGTTTAGAAATAAAAATCATTGTTTTTTAAACATCTCCGTCAATGTAAGCTGTTTTGCGGTCTTCAACCGTTGTGATTGTGATTCGGATAATCGGCGATTCGGATAGTCGGAGTTCGGATAATTGGAGTTCTACTGTATTTTATTTTTATAACGTAAACATTTGACTTGTATAAAAATAATTTCAGCATTATCCGCTAAAAATAAATCTGTAAGTATATTATAAGCTATTTACTCTACTTTTTGATCTTTTACTGGTTTCTAGATAAAGTGATTTAAATTGGTGGCCAGTGGGAATTGGATCAAAAGTTGTGCCTATGTGCCCCAGCGGATCCTTTAGGGACTGTTTAAAAATCTATGTCACTCTCGACCAGTGGTGGTGAATTTAAATAACTTAGAATATTGTGATGCTGTCACACTGAAGCCGTTATCATTATCAATACTAAAAATAGTGATATATAACTTACTATGTTTTTATAAATCTACTATTTTTATATTGGTCAGAGCATGGTCATCACTGTAAAAACATTCTGTTTAAAATTTCTAGCAGTCTCAGTCTTGTTTGAGTCACCGCTGCATTAACACATGCTAAGAATAGTTGTGGAAGCTATGTCTGATAACTGTGTGATAGTGAAGGGTAGTGGAGGTGAGCATGAATGCATTACAAAGGATCCTTTAAACCTACACACTGGGTCACAAGTTATAGGCATTAATTACCGTTGGAGTCCTTTTCTGTATCACAGGGACTTTGTATTCACATGTTGAGGTTGTGATTAGAACAAAATCAAGACGCTTACCCCGACATATTAATACCATAAATACCACCAAGTCAAGGTGTACAATATTCATTAAACAAAAGTAATAAAAGTCAGCATCCAATAACAACTTGTTTGTCTCACTTACATCACAAGTAGTGTTGCCAGGTCCGATTGGATTAAAATTGGGGCAGATGGTATAACAAATCTATGTCCATGGTAAACTGCCATACTGCGAGTGTAAACTAGTCTTATTTTACACTTCCACTTACCATAAATAAAGCGTATTCATCATCCAATCCGGCCTTTTCTTTATTTTCTGAGTCTATATGGTTGTCTGAGCTACTGATTTGCTGTTTAGTTGAAACCGCGTCTAAGCTCTCTTGTGTAAGCTGTATAAGTTCCTGCAGCTCAGATTGAAGTGCTACAAGTGATTCTCGTTCATTGTTGTCTTGTGTTGCCTCTAAGGCAGTGTTAACTATAGCAAGCTAAAAAAACAATTACTTAAATAAATGAATAATTCTAAGATTAAAGTGTTTGAAAACATGTAACACTTACTTGTTCTTGATATTGTAATATTGAATGTTTTAGATCTTCCATAGCTTTATTTTCTTATGAATTATATGTATTATGTTTTTTATTGTAATAATTTTTTTATAGAACGACTTCAAGTTCAAGGTTTTTAATAAAAAAAAATATAAAATTAAATAAATCAATCAATCAACTTCAATGAGACAAGACATTCAAGACAAACTTCAAACATCCATAAGGGTGCGTTCCAAAACCAGGTGAAGCCAAGTAGACAGCGAAAGAAAACTTTCTAATTGGTGTAAAACAACTATAGTTTAACAAAACTAACCAATGGTGAAAGAGCTTCTTAATCTTAATAACGTAATAGCATGGAGCTCAGACCAATGATTATAATAGACTCCGCCTTAGCATTTTGAAGCGTGCCGTTTTCTGTTATTTGACATTTCTCGATTACGTCATTTTGATTGATGTAGGGATGTGAATAATGTATAATAATCATTTGAGTATCGATAACTGTTTATATATTTTTGCTATTCTAATTTATTAGAGCTTTCAAAAGCAAATCAAACACAAAACACCAAATAGAACTAAAAATTTATTTTTGTATTTTTTTTATTTATAAATTTACAGAAAATATTTACGAAAATGTTTCCATAAACGGTGTAACAAAAACCAATTTTGGTTTGCATTGATTCCTCTCTTCTTGTATACTCTTCAGTTTCCTAGGAGATATTTAAATTTTATTTTGGCGCTGAGGTAGTTTTTTCTTCTTTAGCACTTAAAATACCGGCAAGCATACAACATGTATTACAAGCACATGCTTACTATATACATATACACCATACAGCACCTAATAACCTACAGAACATGTATGTATATGAATATACTATTATAACTAAGTACAAAATACAAATTTAAGTAATTCTATTTACAATATTATTGCCTTGGTCGTGCTACTGGCTTTAATATATACAACATGTAAATTAAATAACCAACATCCTGAATACAGGAGGTTTGGGATCGGCTTCTGAGTTGATTTCAATAATTTTTATTTTAAAAACGATTCTTTTTTTCAAAAGAAAATCGTTTTTGAAGTGAAACTTCTTTATCGGCGTTGGAAAAAAATTTACCGTCACATTTTTCGGTTACGCGTCACATTTTTCCGTTACGCGCCTTCTTTTTTGTATTCATGTCTATGTAAGGCCATAAAGAAGTTTCACTTCTTACGTGTGTACACTAGTACAAGGACAGATTTTTTTTTTTTTAAAATCAAATATTGAAATCAACTCAGAAGCCGATCCCAAACCTGTATTCAGGGTGTTGGTTATTATTTTACATGTTGTATATAATTCCCGTCTCACGATGTTTGTCCGTTATAAACTCAGAAACTAGCAACCTGATTTAATCTTTTTTGATAAGTATTCCTCATTTTTTTTTTAAACTGCAAATTCAATGTTATAGGACAGGAAATTACCACAGCAACGCGTGCCCGGGGCAGCTAGTAGTATAATAAAATCTGAATTTATGTTAGTGACTCGCCATACACAGCCAAAACAGCTTTAGGTGTACGGATTATGTATTATGAGTGTTTATAATAATGTATTGAAAATAAACTAAAAAAAACATGCAATGGAAGCATGCATACAGTATGCAAGCAAGCAAGAATACAGCAAGCAAACAAATAATTCGCGTTAGCTTCGGTTGCCCTTGTGAGCGGTCAAAAATTTAATCTAACCTAACCCAAGGTTTTCTTTACTAGGAAATAAAAATATTTACATGAAAATTAGACTTGCAACGAATAGTATATTCGGCCATAAGCCGAATACCGAATATTTGACGAAGTGCTTGGCCGAATAGCCCAATAGTATTTGGCCGGTGAGTGACACCAAAACTTGTATCGACGTGATTGTTTCGCGCTCATTTGTACACATGACCACACACAAAATGGGGCTTCCAGAACTGTTAATTTTATTCAAATAATTTTATTATTTTATAATCTTAGATTTCAAAGTCTGTTGAAGATATAAGTACCTTTTACCGATTTTGATAGTATGATCTGCCGCCCTCTGCACCATTAAGTTGATTATGTACAGATAACAGCAGAGGCTTTAGACAACATGCATTTCGACAATCGCTCTCGCTATCGCTAAGTAAAAAATGTATGAGATTGACATAAGCAATCGATCACTTTTCGATTGCTTATGTCAATCCCATACATTTTTTTACTTAGCGATAGCGAGAGCGATTGTCGAAATGCATATTGTCTAAAGCCTCAGATCAGACACCCAATATAGTAAAAAAAAAATATTTTAAACCTTTTTCGATAATCAGAGTTCAAAATCTATTTGACAGTTTGATCAGATCTGCCGTCGTCTGTATTTATGACTACCTACTTTGATGATTATAAGAGAAAATATGTCTACTAATATTATAAATGCAAAAGTAACTCTGTCTGTCTGTCTGTTAAGCTTTCATGCCTAAATCACTGAACTGATTTTGATTGTTTGGTACAAATATAGACTACAGTTTGCGAAAGTACATAGGCTCAATTGTAGGGGTTGAAAGTTTGTATAAATGTTCCATGAAACTTTGTTCCTTAATTTTCTACCTACATGAGGATGAAACCGGAACTGAAAGTTCTTATCTAAACAAACAAAAAGTTAAAAAAAAAACTGTAACCCGACTAAATTTAACGGAAAAATGAAAGAAATTAAAACCTCCTCCTATTATTAAAAAATATTCAAATGTGATAATGGTATAATGTGATAAATGATCATAATAACAGGAATTTGAATAGTAAATTTATTACTACACAATGAAGAGTGAGTGCAGCATCACATACCTATAAGCAGTTGGTTGGTCACGGACGATATTTCGAGAAGCAAATATTATACAAGATTCCCCTGCACCTCCAGAGCGGCTTAATATTTAACATCGAGGATATCATTGGCTAGAAGAAACTGGACGTTAAAAAGGCATTAAACATTATTGCAAATAATTACAACAATCCACATAGAGTAGACGTAACAGTAATATTAACTTATTTGAGTGATTTATACCAACATAATAAAACTATAAAACTGATTTATTACCCAGAGGCTTTAGACAAGATGCATTTCGACAATCGCTCTCGCTATCGCTAAGTAAAAAAATGTATGGGATTGACATAAGCAATCGAAAAGTGATCGATTGCTTATGTCAATCCCATACATTTTTTGACTTAGCGATAGCGAGAGCGATTGTCGAAATGCATCTTGTCTAAAGCCTCTGAAGTTATTTAATAGATCTTTATTTTCAATTAAATAGCACCCTAAGTTGAATTAAGACTTACTTCGTAATATTACTAGCTAATAGTCCATTAAACTTTTTTACTAGGTGGTAGACCCATATGTAGGGTCGTCTGGGTAGGTACCACCGCCTTTCTAATTTGTGCCGTGAAGAAGTTCGCTGTGTTTCGGATTGAAGGAAAAGGTAGCCAGTGTAATTACTGGGCATGGAACGCATATCATCTTAATCCCCAGGGTAGCAACGCACTTGCAGTGTTAAGTGATTTACTCTTAATATTGCAAGTGTCTATAGGCGACGGTAACCACTTAACACCAGGTGGGACGCAAGCTTGTTTGCCATCTTGTAGTATAAAAAAAAGTTAAATAAAATATTAGGCAGGTTCTTTGTCTTTAGATAATATAACTTTCCCTCTCCTTATTTACCTCCACCTTTTCATATCAACTATCATTACATTGACATGCAGCGCCGGTAGAAAATAAACACTTCTCATGTACCCTTTATAGTGAGTCAAGCGAAGATCGGACACCTAAATAGCAACGTTTTCTCCCCGAAGTAGAAAACGTATAATTAGTTTCCAGCGTAGCTTGACCCACTATACTCTTAAGGCTTGCCGGCTGAGGAGCCACGCTAGTCGCCTGGCGCAGCAAGGTGGATGGAGAATAGCGCGTGCGCGGGGAGGGGCACGGCGCGCGCAGGATGATTTTGAGACCGGTTTATCATGCTGTCTCACTTAAAATCCAAGAGGTTATCTCATGTACCCTTAATAGTAGGTCAAGCTACGCTGGAACCTAAATATACGTTTTCTACCCTTCGGGGGAAAACGTTGCTATTTATCAGACAACAAAAATCCATATTGTGTTAGTAACTTTAAATCTTAATTACTAATGTTAGTACTTAATAACTAAAAGCGAGCTAGTTAGCCTGCATAGATGCTCAACAAGTGGACAGTCCCCATTGTCGGCTATGGCCTATTTTAAGTTAAAATGTCTGTATGTGTTTGTTTTTTAAATATTGTCTCTAAAGTTGCTTTACGGATGATAAATTTAGTGATAACGTCATACATAAGCCGATCGTGCCTCTCTATCACTTGTTCCGCGCTCTCGTTTCACGCTCGGCTCAGGTGGAACGTGACAATGAGTCATACTTCATCGTGCATGCAGCCGGCGTTCATCGATTTACAAGACGGTATCACGTCAACAATACCGTTCCCATTCTCATTGTAGTAGGATTAATGTTATTGATAAAACTAAATCACATCACTAAAATTATGTCAACAACAAAGCCTTTTTAATTATGTTTATTTAAAGGTTAAAACGTGATACTCTTCAATATTTTATGCGACTGTGTGACTTGCAACAAGTAAAATTATATGTTTTGCTGCTTTTTGATAAAATCGAAATCATCGCAAAGCGTAAAATAGTTTGTCAATAACTCACCTGTGAAATGATAATTCCGGGACTTTCACTCCTCGTTTCGTTGTTCTTGACAAACAATAAATAGCTGCACAACACATTATTATTATTTTTTAATTTAAATAAACTTAAACAACTGAGATTGCTAGGTAAAATAAAATAAAATTGCTCAATACTGAAATGTTGTGATCCAAGTACCGTGCCACGACATGGCACGTTTCACATGATAGAGCGTCGTTGTCAAACCTACATTCACTGTTTCTTTACTCTTATCAGTGTAACATAAGACAGACAGAGATATAAGATATTTGACATATACACCTATGAAGAGCGGCAACGTCATATGGCGCCGTCTATTATAATCATTGGTCTGAGGCATGGAGCTTATATTTTAACTACAACCTTCTTGCGTAATAGTGAGCTTTAATTCATTCTACCCCGAGTAAATTGAAATCGTTTTGGAACGCACCCATAAACGTTTGTTTGCAGTCAGTCTACCTACCCGTCTACCCCAATGACGTAGGAATTCCCTATGTTCCGGCTCAAAATCTATTTGAACCTTCGCGGCGATGGAGTTATAGATGGCGCTGTCAGTCTTCGGAACTCGTCGGACTTTCCCGCTTATACCCAGCGTCGCCCTCTGCAGTTTTTCTCTTGCAACCTGAACTTAAAACTAACTGTGCGTGTTCTCACAAAATTAATATAAAATAATTGTAATTCTGCTGTAATTAAACAGTTATAATATCAAAAGCACATTATTTCACCGTGCCTACCTTAGAACACCTCATACAATTAAGCAAGAAGCAACATCTCGAAAGAGAGGTAGCCCAAGCTAGCTACCTCCGCTACATGGTGACCCCAGACTTGATTCCAAGACCTTCACTGCAAGCCTCAAGCTAATCCAGTGGCAGACAACATATTTACCAGGGAAGTGGACCAATCCTTTTGTTTTTTCAAACCCTATTCCTTACTCCCTTCTCAATTGTCTATTCAGTGTTGTCTCCCTGTTTTAAATGTTTGGTGAACCTATTTGTATGTACCTAATTATGTTAGGTCGTTCTCCAAATATATTACTAGCTCTGTAAAGGTCAATTTACATAATTATACAAGTTAAGCAGTCTACTTTAAAACCCAACTACACAACTAAAACTTTTTAGTCATACTTCATTTATTTTTGTAAACTGCTACATACTACTTATAAATATTTAAATATAATAATTATATCTATAAATAACTGAGTAAACTGTAATTAATTACTTAGTTTCAGTGATTACAAAATTACATTTCCTATTTTACTAGCCATAATTTGAACTAAAAGTTAATTTACTTATTTACTAATTAAATTATTACTTAAATTAAAATTGAAACTAAACATTTAGTAATTCAGCATTCTTAAATACATGTCAAATTGCCACTTTCAATTCTTTAATTTAACAATAACTTTTTATTGTCATATAAACTAAAATAATAAACTAATTATTTCTTATTGGGTGGAGCACTTGCTCCCTTTCAGCTGGTTATGTGAATGTTCCTGTCTTCTACTCAAGTCTCAATAAGTTCCCCGCTGCCCTGTACTGCTACAGTGCTGAGCATAAGCCTAAGTTAAGTATTCTTCAACTTCAATATTATTAGTTCAGTGTAACTATTTAAATTTATTTGACTTAGCTCTGTTATTTGCCAACATTCTTATAAAACAACTAAAGTAATAAAGTATTGTTTATTTAATTGCTACAATGAGTAAAGGAAAAAGAATGGAAGAGTTAATCGCTAAGAGATCTAGTATTGAACAACGGATTCACTTATTTAAAAATTTCATGGAGGACATAACTCTCTCTAAACATCCAACACAGAGCCAGTTCACAGAACTTTCTTTAAGATTAACTAAATTTGAAACTTTATTTGACTCTTTTAGTGAATTACAAACCGATATTGAGGTTGCAGATTCCTCACAATTTTTGGTAAGAGAGGAAATAGAACAGTCATTCTATACACTTATAGCACTAGCTAAAGATAAACTTTCTGAGAATTTAAAGATTACAGAACAAAATATTATTGGAAATTGTATATCCGGTAACACAAACCCGATTCGATTGCCACAAATTACCATACCAAATTTTGATGGTAGCTACTTTAAGTGGCTTGAATTTAAAGAATTATTTTGTTCCCTTATTCATAATAATAAGAATATAGTAAACATTCACAAGTTCCATTATCTCAGTACATATCTACAGGGTGATGCTTCACAAGTTATAGCCAATTTGGAGATTACCGGTAAAAATTATGATGAAGCATGGGCTCTCCTCTGCCAGAGATATGACAACAGAAAACAATTAACAACACAACATTTAAATGCTTTATTGTCTATCCCAAATATTAGTAACACAACAAAATCTTTAAGGGGTATAGTTGACCATTTGTCAAAAAATCTTAGAGCACTTTGCAACTTAGGGACTCCTACTACTAATTGGGATCCATTGTTAATACACCTTATTGTACCTAAATTGGACCATGAGATAGCCCTTAAATGGGAAGAACATAAAGCATCATTTGATTATTTGCCGACATTAGAAGATTTTTCAAGTTTTTAAAATTTAGAGCTGACATTTGTGAAAGTTTTACTAAGCCCAAATTATCTGTGAAATCTTATACAATTTCAGCTTCGACTGTCACTCTGCCCAAACCGGCCTCGCCACTGCCGCAGCCGGCTAATGAGTTCACATGCATCTTTTGCGGAGGCAGCCATCGCATTTACAAATGCGCTGGTCTCCGAGAGCTGCCAGTGGAGGAGAGGATTTCTGAGGCGGTCAGGTTGAAGTTGTGTCTTAATTGCTTAAGAAAGGGACATCCTACGCGCCTATGCAGGTCAGGTCCATGTTTTACATGTAAAAAACGTCACAATACGCTCTTACATAGAAATGTTTCTCAGTCTAGCGATGCATCGGTTAACATCTCGAATATAACTGCAACCGATCATACCCCTCTTAATAAATTACAACAAAATGCTACTGAGGCCGCTGTTAACATTTCATGCCAATCTCTCTCCACTGCTAATAATATATTGCTTTCTACTGCTCTTATAGATGTTTATAACCCTAATACCAATAAATGTAAAACCATACGTGCTCTTCTTGACAGTGGAAGTCAAACATCTATTATTACAGAAGAATTGAAACAAACCCTTGACCTTATCTCTCTTCCCACTCGTACTAATATAGTAGGTGTAGGAGATGAGACTATCGCATGTGCAGTTGAACGTTGCTCAATTCGCATACAGTCAAAACTCACTAAATATAATAAAACCTTATCTTGTTTAGTACTGCCTAAAATATCTAGTGATATACCACATTCACGAATTGACATATCTCGACTAAGCTTACCAGGAAATATACTATTAGCTGATCCTAATTTCCACCAACCAGCACCTATAGACATGCTCATAGGAGCAGATATTTTTTGGCATTTATTATCTGGAAATAATATTAATCTAGGGGCTAATAGTCCTATAGCCACTGAAACTCATCTTGGTTGGATACTAGCTGGACCAATACCAGACAGTTTAAAAGGTAAATCTCACATCCAAACCATCCCATGCAATCCTATCTTACTCAATGAAGCAAACAATTTATTGTGAACTTAAACTAATCTCCATAGAAAAAAAAAAAAAAACTATTTTTAGTGTGTAAACCACTTTATTCCTAATATTCAATGAGTACCTACAGATGTGGATAGTTGATGATGATATGATTAATGCATTTATACAAACCATAATTAATTTTAGTAAGTATTATTATTTGACTAAATTACATGCTCTGAGATTTCCAAAATTCTGTAAATTTAATTAAATTTCCCTTTGCATTCCAGACAGAGGAATTAAATAAATAAAAAAAAAATGAAAAAAGCATTAGCGTATTTACCATACTGGCCCCTTTATAGAATGACACTCGGGAATCAATCATTTCCTGAGATTCGTGTTTTACTTTCTATCAAGCACAAATAGATAGAGAGGCGTTGATTCTTGAGACTCATTCTGTAATATGAGCCTTAGAACATTCTCTATAGAAATTTAAGTTATTAAGACACAACAAGCCTTAAATTCTATAAACAATCTCTTACATTTGAGTTCCTTGCTACATAATAATATAATCCGTATCGACGGCCGCCTCAAGGGTTCTCTTCTCGCTATCCAATTGACAAACGGCATCCCATTTTATTGCATGGCAAACACAAACTGTTTGTCGTCATTGAACTTAAAAAGATTTTTTTTTTTTTGCCTTACGTCATTTTATCTCTCGCAGAGAAAAGCCCACAGGTGTATTCTGTGATAACGGAACAAATTTTGTTACTACATCAAATAGCTTGGTAATTTTTATATATTTTATTCGAGTTAATTTTAACTACATTTGCAATATTGCATCTAACTAAGGTATACAGTTTCATCTCTGTTCGGTTTATGCTCCGCATTTTAGCGGTCTACGGGAGGCGGGAGTTAATCTGCCAAACTTCACATAAAATGGACTTACGGTATAATACATAATGGTCACCTTACATTTGAAGAGCTAGAGACACTGTTTAGTCAAATTGAGACCATCCTAAACAGCCGCCTTTTATGTCCCATTTTCTCCTCCTGTCCACTCACACCAGTCCACTTCCTTATTGGTCAAGCCCTAACTTCACATTACTGCCTTCACCGGATTTCAATGCTGCACTGCACTGCATCAATGTCAATCGCCTGCCGCGCTATCATGTCTTGGAGAAATACCAACAACCTTCTAAAGAAGATGGATGAGATTAGAGGTACCGCAAAGAGGCGCTTACCTTCAAAACCGCTTCGTGTTGGAGATCACATATTAGTGGATGAAAACGCTGCTCCACTTCAATGCAAATTAAATCCTAATTCTAATTTGTACAAGGGACCTGGCAGAATCAATGGCGTGGCAGATGTTACCACGTCCATCGGAGTTTTTTTTAACGAGGCATTAAGTACCCTTGCCCTCTTCTTGATCCAGACGAAGACCAGTAATGCCAGCATCAGTTCCCGGGCCCCCAGTATGTTCCGGCTCAAAATCTATTTGAACCTTCGCGGCGATGGAGTTATAGATGGCGCTGTCAGTCTTCGGAACTCGTCGGACTTTCCCGCTTATACCCAGCGTCGCCCTCTGCAGTTTTTCTCTTGCAACCTGAACTTAAAACTAACTGTGCGTGTTCTCACAAAATTAATATAAAATAATTGTAATTCTGCTGTAATTAAACAGTTATAATATCAAAAGCACATTATTTCACCGTGCCTACCTTAGAACACCTCATACAATTAAGCAAGAAGCAACATCTCGAAAGAGAGGTAGCCCAAGCTAGCTACCTCCGCTACACCCTACGTCATTGGTCTACCCATGAAGCTTGCTTGCAGTCTACCCCACGAATCTAGTATAGATTCGTGGTCTACCCATGAAGCTTGCTTGCAGTCTACAGCACGAAGCTATAGATAGCTTCATCTTGTTGCTCTCAATAACATCAGTTCTTGAAATTATTCCATCGGTAGTATGTAGAGTACAATTAAATTGAGCACCTCTAAATAATAATCATGTATACCTACCTACTTTATGTTTCTAGGCATACTAAAAAAATATTTTTTTTACTTTTTAGTCCAATTTATCTTTAAAGCATGTTTTTGTATTTTTTTAAAAGTATTATTTTTGAAATAGTTTCCAAAACTTCAAATAACAATGCGTCAACACACATATCTTGCAGCATCACCGCGAGAGCAGCCACGTCAGTGTGGCCCCGCCATCCGTCCGATTCGTCAGTCAACATTATTATCGTGCGTGGTTAGGTATATACAAAATGTAACATTGTTTCTTTCTTATTTTATCAAAGAAGTAGCCAAACAAAAGATGATAACTGAGAGGATTCAGTCTTAATGTCTATTTAAATATGGATCGGTGGACAACTGAACCAACTGAGCGGTGCAGCTCTCAGGTCGCAACCAAGGAACTTGTTAGGGTATAAGTTCCTTGGTCGCAACGCATTTAAGCCCCCCCAACGCATTAATCTAAGGAGATCGGTCGAATCGCCGAGTTCATATGAAAACCGAGTGGCGCGATCAGCCTCCGTACTACATAACATGGTTCCAGTTGAGCAGGCCTTAATATACACTATACATTGCGCGCGTCATAAGGACTGCGAAGCAAAGAAAGTTAAGCACAGCCGCAAAAGAGATCGGTCAAATCGCTGAGTTCATAGGAAGTCAGAGTCTGAGCCGTGTCCAAGTGACGCGATCAGCGGCCGTACTGTAGTGCTATTCTGTAACGACAAATAATTTTCTCACTGCGGAATCCGCGGTGAAATTTTAAATTCGTATTCTATATGCTTATGAAATCTACACTAGCGCTACGATATGACCGCGGAAGTGAAAAGAACTAACACAAGTGAATTCTTGACTTTTTTATATGGCATTCGGTATTCTGTAGCGATTTCCGCGTTCACATTTTCGAAAGTCATCTCACTTCGTTTTCTTACGTCAAAGTTTTCACCTTCTAAAAATGTTACAGTGGAACAGAGGCTTTAGACAACATGCATTTCGATAATCGCTCTCGCTATCGCTAAGTAAAAAAATGTATGGGATTGACATAAGCAATCGATCACTTTTCGATTGCTTATGTCAATCCCATACATTTTTTTACTTAGCGATAGCGAGAGCGATTATCGAAATGCATGTTGTCTAAAGCCTCAGGACGGTATTTTGAAAGAAAATCGGATATTTCTTTCGGACTTATTCACTCGACATTATCGGACGGCGAACTGGCGGCAATGTATGCGCACTGGGCATACACTTGTCACAAGTTAAACGCCAGTGAGCTAAAAAAAAAGCTCCTTGTTGTTTGTCGTTTTGCCGATCGATCCATCCACAGAACATAGATATAAGATCTTATATTTATGTTCTGTGGATCCATCGATCCTTTCACTCACGCACAAAAAACCGACAAAATGAGCATGACGAGTAAGGTTGCCATACTACGTCTCTGCCTCCTTTCTCGTCGTCTTCACTCGTCGAGTATGTGGCTGGCCCAACATCAATGCCGATTGCGTAAAATTTGACAGTCGATTCGACATGTGGCTCAGGCTGTCTGGACAAATCTTCAAAATAGCTTACATTTAAGTAGGTCAATAGGGCATTTTATGTGACGGCTAACCACCCTTACTTCAGAAGAGGTGACGCTACAGAATCTTAGATAATCGATCGAAACCGTGTCCAGCCAGCTTGAAAAACCACTTTTCGCTGGTCTCTCAATCTCGGTAACGGAAGTGGTTTTGAAGACTTTTTGCATATCAACGGGCGTCACATAAATTTGTGACGGGCATCGAGCTAAAAGTTTTGTGATACTTACAGCGGTTTATTAGAAAAATGCAAAAATCTGTGTCCAGCCAGCTTGAATTTACGTATAAAACTTCTGGCTGGCACTTCTGAATCTCGATAACGGGAGCGTTTTCGAATATGGTTCCTTTTACTAACAAAATGTGACGCAAGTTGTGACGGTAATAACGTTTGATTTATGGCGTCACGTGTAATGGTTTACGAGAAATCAATTAAAAACTGGTGTCCAGCCAGCTTGAAGTTCAAGCTGGCTGGACACATGTATCTCCGCTGCCTGATGGTCTACGGCCTTCGAAATATGTTCAAGTTTTTGTGACGAGGACGATAATGATAATCTGAAGTTGTGACGGAGAAAGTTTACGTAGTTTCAAAGATATTGATCATTAAATTATTTTCATACAAACACTGCAGTAGGGTTACCAATATTGTAGGTTTTATGTAGAAACAAGTATATTATTTTAAGGCTTTAATGAACGAAAATACGTGTATTGGTGATATTAATACCTACCTACTAACCTACATTTACAGTACCTACATATTTTAATCGATAGAAGACAAAAGCGTAGAGGTGTTGAAAGGGGGTAATTTCTTGCGATATTGATTATTTACGTGCAGATAACTACTCTTTTTAGTGGGTAAGTATTGGTGTTTTTCATGCTATAGCAACACAGGATACAATGGTTTCTTTTTTCTTCTAAAAATTCTATGAAAAGTAAATACTTTCCGGCAAAGAGAGTCAAAAATATTTTTAGTATATTTAGTTATATTTTACTGTAAAAATATTTTTTAGGAAATATCTTGGTCACGAAAAGATGCTGAACAATTTCTGAACGTGCTCATACGCTGCCGCAGACCGACTTGGGTTCAATAGGTAGGTAGTTGCACGAATCTATACTACAACTGGATTGCGTACTTCAAAATGACACTTTTAAAAGTTTAAACCTTATGTAGTTACAATAAAGTAGATTTTCCTGTATCCTACGCAAAGTAGAAAATCCGAGCTCAGTGAGATAGCACAAAAGTAGTAGTCTGTCCTTGTCTAGCCTACCTGCCAGTATTGAATAAAATATTCTTTGGTAATTATTGGTATGTGGAATGGAAGAAATACTAGTTATTTTGCTTAGGACCTTACTTGAAAGTAGTTCATAAGCAATGATAATTATTTCGCTACCATAAAATTACAAAACAATATAATTAATTTGAAATGACATGATTTTATATTTTAAAATTTTAGTAGTTTTTTGTAATTTACGTAGGTGGTACTGTTGTTGTGGTAGGATTGAAATTTCAATATGGCTGCTGTTGTTTTCGTCTTCACTTCCACATTATCTTATTTTCAGTTTTGTTGTAATAAGCTTACGAAAGTGTTAGTGAAAATGGTTTATTTTTGTTGTATAAACGGATGTAAAACCGAATGGTATCCCGGTTGCGGCTTATCTTTCCACAGGTAAGCTAATATAGTATATTTTTAAGTGTAGCGATGTAGGGTGACCTAATTAACATTATTTACTAACCCGGACTGCTGCGTTGATTTTGAGTGTAGGTAGTAAGTATCTAAAATCTGACCTGGGCTCTTTAAAACAAATCTATACATGTGTACAATGTGAGAAAATTTGTAAAACTAAACAAAATAATGTATGTATCTACCTACTACAATAATTACAAAATTGACATTGTTACAAGTTTATAGTCTTCAGATACCTATCATTGAGCTAATATTACTGGCGCGTTATGGCCAGAATTAATTTTCATATCATGATAATGAAATAAGTTTAATTTTCACTTGTTGTACTAATGATCATACCTGCAGTAATAATTCTCATAGTAATGGGCTCTGTTGGGCAAACGGTCTGTATAGTCTGATTGTCTGTAAAGTACAAATGTTATGTAATGGTTATTACTTTATAATATGATAATATTTTATAGGATTCCTAAGGACAATGTAATGGCCGAAAGATGGAAGCAAAGTATTCATGGAAAAGTGAACAAGACATCAGTCATTTGTGGTTTACATTTTAAGGATTTAGACTTTATGAACAAATCAAGAAAACGGTTAAAATACACAGCTCTCCCCTCAATATTTGCAAAGGTATGAAGATATTTCAGTTTTTATTTCTATGGTTGAAAACCATTATTTATTTGTATGCCCTTATGAAAGTAACATATTAAATAATGCTTACAGATTGTTATACCTGACAAGAAAATTCAAGTGCTCAATAGTTTAACATTGGTTGAACCGCTTCAAGGACCATCAACAATAGACACAATAAGCAAAAAACGTAAACTGCAGAACAAATCAGAGAAATATATTCAAGGAGTTTCTCCCGAGTTCTTGTTGTAAAAACACGTGTTGAGAGACTCCATTTTTAACCTCAATCAACCGTACAATTTTTATTACTTTAGTTACATTTTCACTTGACATTGGCAAAATGCGTACGCTTAATGCAACGCGATGCCATTAATTAAGAATAGAATAGAAATATATTCAAACCGAAGACCTATGTGCAAATACACCCCGTAAAAGAAAATTAAAGCGGGAAATAAAAGTACTGTCTCAGCGCCTGAAAAGACTTAACATTACAGTACTTAATTTGAAATCATTACTAGCTATTCTAAAGAAAAAATGCAACAGTTACAGCGAAGTAGAAGAAATGAAAAGTTCTCAGTAGTTCAGTGGCTGATGCACTTGATTTCCTGCGATGTAGTGGACATATTGATTTTGCACTGGTAGTGAGGCAACTATTGAATATTTAAGATACTTGGACAGGATTTTTGATTTACTGGACTCAAAAAATCCTTTTGGAACCGGATTTAAATCTCCGCTGCGCCCAAATAACAAAGACGTTTGGGTTAATGTCTTCCAGGACACAAGGGAATACTTGTCAAAATTAAAAGTAAATGGCCAGAGGCCTTAGACAACATGCATTTCGACAATCGCTCTCGCTATCGCTAAATAAAAAAATGTATGGGATTCGATTATTCTGATGACGTCACTTTTCGATTGCTTATGTCAATCCCATACATTTTCTGATTAAGCGATAGCGAGAGCGATTGTCAAAATGCATGTTGTCTAAAGCCTCAGAATATTTTAATGCATAGACGACATATCCCTGTTCTTGGTATCATAATGGATACATATAGTTTCACAAATCTAGATACAGATTTTTTTTGATGAAAATGTTCAAAGTTATCTTTTAACACACAAAGCTTCTCAAGACCATTTGGAGTTATTTTTTTCATGTGTAAGAGCTTGTGGGCGAACAAATTTTAATCCAGATGCGCTACAATTCATGTACATTATGCGTAAATTACTTTTTCGTAATAGTGTAAAACCAAGTATTAACGCTAACTGTACTGAAGAGGATTATGAATCTTCCCCTATACTTGAGTTTAGAAGTGCAAAAAGATCATCAATTTCACAAGACCCTAATCATGAAAGTACCGAAGCAGATAAAATTTATTCATTAATACAGTTAATTGAAAGAACAAATGTTTCCGATTTTAAAAGAAACATTTTGTATTATACAGGGTTACAGGAAAAGTCGTGCTAGATCCGTTAAAGGCGTGGAGTACCCATCATTTGTGACTTATTTCACTATGAAACACCCTACCCTAAACTTAACCCATTTCGAGATATTCGACTTTTAATTTTTTTATTGAAAATTGCCGATTTTTAATTTTAAATTTTTTTTAAATTTTTAAACGTTGATATTTTTAAACCCATCTTCGGAACAAATGCCATACTATTTTTTTGTAATATCCCTTAGAGAAAAATGAACTTTCTAATATTTGTTTTCATTTCTTAACTTTAACTTGTCTACTACGGCCTGTTCAATTAACTTATACACTATTTTAATAATTGACATCCTATCGCATCTTATTACACATGTAAACATGCAATAATAATAATAATAAGACCCACAAAATAAACAAAATTTAATTTAGAAGCTTAAAAATCGGCAATTTTCAATAAAAAAATTAAAAGTCGAATATCTCGAAATGGGTTAAGTTTAGGGTAGGGTGTTTCATAGTGAAATAAGTCCCAAATGATGGGTACTACACGCCCTTAACGGATCTAGCACGACTTTTCCTGTAACCCTGTATATCGGGATATATCGTGGGAAAAATGTTACAAAAAATTACTTGTGAATATTGCAAATCTGCCTTGTTAACTAAACGGGAGCATGTAGATCATGCCTATTTTGTTGACATTTGTAACTTTTCATCCTTCACAGCTTTCGTCGACAGAGGCGGTCATAAGCATGCTTCTAAAATAGTTTTCGATATTGTGAAGTACACGGAAAATTTGTTCTTAACGCTATCATTGCAATCAAAACAAGATTTTAAGAGAAAATATATGATGAATATAATCACACAACATTTTTACACCCAACTAAAAAATATTCCCCACCCAGTACAGTCACGCACCATCGAATCAAAACATGAAATAGAAGTAATTAAATGTGTAGCAAACAATTATCTTAACATGAGACTCAAAACGTACGCGAAAGAAGAGACCCTCAAAATTATGGGTAATCGCATGACAATGCGTCAAAGACTACATAAGACTATTTTATTTAGCAATGTATAACATGATTTGCGAATTATGAACATAGAAAGCAATTATTGTCTTACATATTATAAGGATATTATAATAAGGTTACAGAAGTAGAATCAATAAATATAAATACCTGATACAACCCTTCTTTCATTTCAAACTAGCTTACCGGTTAAACTAGATTTCATGTCATGACGTGCACATAAACATAGATAGTACCTAAGGCCTCAGCCGCGACTAGGTAGCCGAAATTTCTATGTTAATGTGCACGTTCTAATCCGAAATAATTACCTTTTCCAATGTTAAACGGTTCAGTGTACGGACCATTTAAGGTAACAGAAGCATTGGAGCCTACTATAGAGAGATTTCAATAATCATATCAGAAGCTGCTCACCATAGAACAAAGCCTCCTGGTAGACTTTTGAACAGATTGCATCAAAATTGAATTTTATTAGTGTACAAATTGTACCTAAATGAATAAAGAAACTGTGACTTAGACCATATCGGTTATCACGATTATACGCCCAGTCACAAGCCTTTTTCAAATCTATGAAAGCGCAACATACGCGTTGGACTTTAGTTTTTATACCAGAAAATAAATCATCTAATTATTCATCTAATATTATTTTTTTCTGTGTCCGTAGAAATTATTAAGAAACAGACACTCTTTAGAAAGAGACGCACTACTACTTTTATGCCTCTCTTTCGGCTCGTTTTCAAGCTCATAGTGCGCAATCCAGTTGTAGTATAGATTCATGGGTAGTTGATGTTGGTGTCGCCATCTGTTGCTTAAAGTTGGTACTACTAGGACAACTGTTCGAATCATAATTATGTTCTCTTCCTCTGAATCAGACTCTTTCATCACCTGCATGCTATACCGATTATGGCGCGCCCTACGACTAGGTACTTACTCTGAGTTTTCTCAAAAAAAATGATAGTTAATATTTTCTCATTGAGGTGGGAAAAAAGAAAACAAATTAACGACGGTAAAGCATTTATTTTAATTAGGTAGGTACATACCTTATTTATTCTTTATTGCACAAAAAATAGTAGATGTGGGTACAAATCTTCATCCTAGCGAATACCCATTTCGAAAGCTTTCACTTGGAAGCCTGGCCCCTAATCGGAGAGTAAGTAGATAGGGTCGGACTTCGAAACGAGTCGCCTGAATCTGAGGAAACTGAATGTGTAGGGGGCTCAAGGAAGCTCCGTAAGATCACCCTAAAACAATTTCGGCTACCGGAGTTGCCTTTAAATATGTTTAATTAATTTTTAAAATTCGTATTTATTGTATTGTGATTGCGTGAAACAAAACGTAATTTCTATACTTTTTTAGGTTATGATAAGATTTTAAAACTTTTGAAGTACTAAAACGCGTGAAACGAAACGCCAATCCACTATTTTGATAATAGTTTTGACATTTCTGACAGCGTTAAATTGCGTCATTCCGTTGGTTGCTTTCGAGTTTTCGTGTCTAGT
Organism: Elophila nymphaeata; assembly: GCA_955850985.1. Lineage (NCBI taxonomy): Eukaryota > Metazoa > Arthropoda > Insecta > Lepidoptera > Crambidae > Elophila > Elophila nymphaeata. The sequence continues at coordinate 12,700,070 of OY039069.1, read as the reverse complement.
GTTTTATGCACCTACATGGCTGGGTGATAGGTAGGTTAGGGTTTTTTCATATATTTTGAGGTTAATTTTTTATAAAAAAAAGTAAGCATTTCCGGCATTCGAAATTTACGAGGGGCGACTCCCACCCCCCTCCCTTCCTTCCCCCCACCCTCCTCTACCTCCAAAAAAGGAGACTTATTTCGAAATTCTTACCAGTAGATATACAAATGGTGGACTTAATTAGGAAAGAAAACTATTCTGACAATCTGACTATTCAACTCGTAAAAACTAATGATGGGCAAAAAGTAACACAAAATAATAAGTGGGGGCTCTTTTTAGGCAGCGCTGGTAGTCAATTATTATTTTGAATTAACACTTATTTACGCTTTTTAACCGAATTCAAAAAAGGAGGAGGTTATTAATTCGACTGTATGTTTTTTTTTGGTGTTTCTTACCTCATAACTCGTTACTGAGTGGACCGATTTTGAAGATTCTTTTGACCTTTGGAAGCTAGTGCTTGTCATGGGGTCCCATTTAAATTTTATCGACATCTGACAAATAGTTTTTGAGTTATCCCTAACAATGCCTATTTAATTGACATTGATGATATCATAATTTTATCACTTGTGTGTCTAAAAGATCTTGAAGTAGTTTCCTGAAAATTTCTATACTTAAAACACTAAAAAGCAGAAAAAAACCGCCTTCAAAACTAAAAACGGGAAAAATAAAAATTTTGTTTATAAAAATCTAATTTTTTTTGAGGTCGGTGCCAACCTCAATATTTGTAATAAACGTTGTCACTTGTATTCGGGACCGACCTCTAAAAACATTTAGATTTTTATAAACAAAACTTTTATTTCTCCCGTTTTTAGTTTTGAAGGCGGGTTTTTTTTATTTAATTTTTTTTTACTGCGGGAAAACCTATTCTCACGGAAAAAATCAAATACAATGCAGGTGTGGCCACAACCGGCCGATAAGTCGATTAAAAAGAAATCCTTTATTTGTGTAAAATTATGGTCACCTAACATTATTAATAGATGTTTGTATGGAAAAAATTATATGATTAATATCTTTGAAACTACGTAAACTTTCTCCGTCACAACTTCAGATTATCATTATCGTCCCCGTCACAAAAACTTGAACATATTTCGAAGGCCGTAGACCATCAGGCAGCGGAGATACATGTGTCCAGCCAGCTTGAACTTCAAGCTGGCTGGACACCAGTTTTTAATTGACTTCTCGTAAACCATTACACGTGACGCCATAAATCAAACGTTATTACCGTCACAACTTGCGTCACATTTTGTTAGTAAAAGGAACCATATTCGAAAACGCTCCCGTTATCGAGATTCAGAAGTGCCAGCCAGAAGTTTTATACGTAAATTCAAGCTGGCTGGACACAGATTTTTGCATTTTTCTAATAAACCGCTGTACGTATCACAAAACTTTTAGCTCGATGCCCGTCACAAATTTATGTGACGCCCGTTGATATGCAAAACGTCTTCAAAACCACTTCCGTTACCGAGATTGAGAGACCAGCGAAAAGTGGTTTTTCAAGCTGGCTGGACACGGTTTCGATCGATTATCTAAGATTCTGTAGCGTCACCTCTTCTGAAGTAAGGGTGGTTAGCCGTCACATAAAATGCCCTATTGACCTACTTAAATGTAAGCTATTTTGAAGATTTGTCCAGACAGCCTGAGCCACATGATTCGACAGTATTTTATTCTGGTTAATTTTTCAATATTATTTAAAAAAAAATTAAAAATTAACCAGAATAAAATACCGAACCTCGCATACTTCGGAATTTTTGTCATACCGAACACGGTGCTAAAATTAACGGGTACCTATCAAAATACAGATTTTTTTGTCATCGAATTTCATTTCACCGAAAACTATTCCACGATTTTCAATATCTATTTTTCTTGATTGATCGACTAGCTAATAATCACCGTTTCATATTATCGAATAAACTTTCATAAAAAAAATGTTTCAAAGTTGTGATGCTTACCAGAATAACGGTCTATCGAACTAACATTTCATATAAACTATCAAGTTATCGATAACACTATTTATAAAAACATGTTTCAATATTTAACGTTACACATTGCAATGTTTCGTTTAACAACATTCCATCGCAGTAACGTTTCATCGAACGATACATTTGCCTGTTGACGTTTGACGATAAAAACTGTTGAGGTTAGTTCTTAATTTAAAAACTAATTCTTAATTTGCAAGTAGGTACACACCATGCAAGCAAGCATACAGCATGCAAGCAAGCATGCAGCATGCAAGCAAGCATGCAGCATGCAAACAAGCATGCAAACAAGCATGCAACATGCAAGCAAACATGCAGCAAGCAATATAATGCTCCGCTCGCTTCGCTCGCTCCGCTATGCTTGGTCACAAGTCTAACCTAACCTAACCTAGGTTTATTTTCGTATTAATGGTTTTTCTTTATAGCGGGGGGCCTCAGGCCCCCCGACCCCCCCGAGCAGGGGGGCCAGCCCCCCTGCACCCCCCGGCAAGCATCTTGCAGGCATGCATACAAGATGCAATGCAAGCATGCATACATCATGCAATGCAAACATGCATACAGCATGCAATGCAAGCATGCATGTAGCATGACAGAATACAACAAGCAATCTCCGTTAGCTTCGGTTACACCGCTGCTGACTGCCTGTTGTTCTAAATCTAACCTAACTTAATCCATAGGTTTTCTTTACAGGGAAACAAAAATGATTACGAGTAATTACATAAAAAAAAGTATTTTCGATGTACATTATTTTTAGTGTAGTAAAACTTGATGTTTCAACTATTCTGCAAACTGAAACTTACGTGGAAACAAAATTATGGGTAACAAAACATCGATTTAACATTATTTCGATAAAATAAATAAAATAGGAAAAGAATTTACGATGGAATGAGCTTGTAGATAACAACTATTCGAGGAAATGAAATTGCGATGTAACCTGATTCTAGGAGTTGTTAAGTATTGTATAAAAAGATCTGCGAATAGTTTTATGGGGAATGAAAATCGATGAAGTTAATTGCGATAAAGTGATGGGTTCCCAAAATTAACGAACGGTTCGGTAGAATACCGAACACCTGGTAACCCTGGTCTCGACAAGCTATATTATTGTTATGCTTAGAGGATATATTAAATTATTAAGGGATTCGAGATATAAGTAGGTACTTACAGCAATTAAATCGAAAAGGAAAGAAAATTATGAAACAAATTTATTGAAATTTCACAAACGAGACTGCAAGTGAAAAAATAAGTTATAAAGGTATGTAGGTACCTACTACAACTACCTACCTGTACCTACTTACTTTATATTTTCGTTGTTTCCCAATTTTGCCATAGTATTTTCAACCGACTTCAAAAAAGGAGGAGGTTCTCTATTCGACTTTTTTTTGTATGTATGTTCCGCGATTACTCCGTCAATTATGAATCGATTTTGATGATTCTTTTTTCGTTAGGAAGTTGGTGGTTCAGAGGTGGTCCCGTATAAATTATACCGAAATTGGTTCAGTACTTTTTTTGTTGAAATAATAATTTCTTTGGGGATGAAATAGTGACATCGTCCACGAACAAAAAAAAAATGACCATTTTTTTTTGAACTTGCCATTACCTAATATACGATAGTGAAATTTTGGTTAGGAGGTCCAATAGTCAACACATAAACTTAAGTTTTAACTAGGTTCTCTTCAAGTTTTATTGCTTCATAGTTCATTAACTTACCATTAAAACTATACTTTTAGGAATCAGGACTGGAATAAAATACGATAAAGAAACAATTTTACTTTCAATTAGATTTTCACCATAAATAACAAGTAAATGCACAGAAAACCACTCTTTACACAATAACCGAATAATAAGGATGAAATAAATGACTCAATGCAAATCACGTCGATCACCACTACAACCAACTTCACCCTTCAACGTCCGACAAGCAAATGGGCTGAGAGCGAACTAACGATTGCTTTTATGGCGGCGTTGTGGTGACGTCATGATTCGCAACGATTCATTCTTCATTTCTGCTAACACGGCCTATCCTGATCATGCGCCGTCCTCGGCCGCATTTCACAAGATATCTTCATGGAAGACCTCAACAGGGTCAACCTGAGCAGACCAGGGCTCAGCACCGGTGTCATCATTGTCTTCAGCTTCGGAATCTGTCGATGAGAAACAACATGAACACAAAAACAATTTTTTTTTGTAAAGTTGCCTATTCTTTCATTCCTCACACAATCAAGGCCCTCTTTCAATGATACACACGATGCTATTTCTTAACTTCTTCTACTTCACTAACAATCATCGTATTACAAACTTCATCGACCACACACATCGCTTATTCTCACTATTCTACGTACAAGGCTAAGCCATACGAGATTGCAGGACCAAAGTCCAACACATATCAATGGATATGGATACAAAGTCGAAACCCAACACATATCGAAAGATATGTCTGTAAGGTAGTGCGCGCAGCAGGGCGCGCAAGCAAGGCGCGCAACCAGGGCGCGCGGGCAGGGCGCGCAGGTAGGGCGCGCATGCAGGGCGCGCAAGCAGGACGCGCAGCAGAGCGCGCAGAAGGGCGCGCATCAGGGCGCGCAGGTAGGGCGCGCAAGCAGGACGCGCAGCAGAGCGCGCAGGTAGGGCGCGCAAGCAGGACGCGCAGGTAGGGCGCGCATGCAGGGCGCGCAGGTAGGGCGCGCATGCAGGGCGCGCAAGCAGGACGCGCAGCAGAGCGCGCAGCAGGGCGCGCAGGTAGGGCGCGCAGCAGGGCGCGCAAGTAGGGCGCGCAAGCAGGGCGCGCATGCAGGGGCACGCACGTGGAGAGTGCGCGACTGCCGGGAAGGTCAGCACGCAGACTGCGACGGACCCGGCCACGCAGCTCAGGAACTGGCGCACCCGCTCGGCGCCTCCATCTGTCAGACGCTCGGCCTAACCTGACGCTTGGCCTTACTCGGTCCAGGTACTCTACGTCGGTAGTTAGGAAGGTACTGCAAGGCCGGAGCCCAACACATATCGTAAGATATGTCTGCAAGGCCGGAGCCCAACACATATCGTAAGATATGTCTGCAAGGCCGGAGCCCAACACATATCGTTAGATATGTCTGCAAGGCCGGAGCCCAATACATATCCACAGACGTCTCTGCACAGCACCTTTCGCGTGCGCCTGGGGTAACGCTCCCATACACACACACGCACACATAGACGTTCTTTTCATAACTTTACTTTCAAAAAAATGCTGCACAACTCTCGGGACACCATTTCCCTTTCTATATTCGATATTAAAACAAAATCCCGTAGATAAATCATCCAGCGTGCAACCCTTGGCAGAAGATCTCTCTTGCCCTCGGCGGCCCCCAGAGCATTGCAATCGGTTACGACTTTGAAAGCCATCCCAATCAAATAATGCCCAAAACTTCGCAACGCTATGACAACCACCAGCGTCTCCAACCCATATGAGCAGCATCGGCCGTCCGCGCCCAGGGAGACCCCATTAAATATACACCAACACGTTTCACACGATGCAACAGCGGAAACAACAGGCCAGGTCCAGAAATTGGAGCGCCCGCTTTGCGCCTCAGTCTGTCAGACGCTCGGCCTAACCTGACACTCGGCCTAACTCGGCCTAAACTGACACTCGGCCTAACTCGGCCTAACCTGACACTCGGCCTAACTCTGCCCAGGTTACCTCGGTAGTTAGGAAGGTACACTTTCGAAGATTTATTGAGAATCCCGCCTCAGATAACGTTTTCAATACATCGCATTACACCATCTCTATTGAGAACGTCAGTTATGATAATAATCGGGGTATTCATTCATACAAGTTGCGGATACAACCATAAAACATGTGACATACGCAATGAGATTACGCTGACAAGAAAAGTGTTGGAGTTTCTCCAGAGCTCTCGCTGCAAAAACACGCGTTGAGAGACTCCACTTCCAACCCAAATCCACCGTACAACCCTTAGTTACTTAATTACTCTTCCACTTGACATTGGCAAAACGCGTAACGTAAATGTATAGCGACGCCATTAATTAAGAATAGAATAGAAGAAAAGTGAGAGCCGAATCGCATATTAGGGAAATCACGCTCGCCACTATGTATCAAAACGTCCACAGGTGTACCCCGAATCACTGCGGTGGTGATGTCAATATTTTTGAAGAATTATTTAACTCATTACACAAATCAACTGTGCGTCGACCAGTACCACGCCCCTGTGAGCGAGCCTTGGCACAACAGTCACTTTCCTTGTAACCTGTCTTTTCACACAAAGAACATGTACCTAATTTTTTGAGCTACATATATCCTTAATTGTTTTTTGGTACACATTACACTTAAAAGTATTAGCTGGTGTATGGCTGACCAATTTACTGCGGTTAGGCTTGACATAAATGGCCAGAAACGAAACAATGTTTTCTGTAGCCAATTTTGCGCGTTCTACCTCCTCGCACGAAAATTATTGATAGACGATAGATCAAAATTAGTTAAGATAAAAGTTACTGTGGCACCTTGCTTTATTTAATGCTAGAATAGCATCGGCAAGCACCTGCGCTGCGATTGGGTTGCTGTCCTCGCATCGGGGGTAGGACTAACATTAACACGATCAGACGAGTTTGGCGTTACACTCGGAAGTATTTCTAACACGAACACGTGCAGACGGGTTTAGCGGTACACTCGCAGTATTTCTAACCCGAACACGGTCAGACGGGTTTGGTGGTACACTCGCAGTATTTCTAACACAAAAACGGTTAGACGGGGTTGGCGTTACACTCGCAGTATTTCTAACACGAACGCGGTTAGACGGGGTTGGCGTTACACTCGCCGTATTTTCCCCAATGGCATTTAGTGTAGACACTATCGCGCTTAACGTCTCCGCCATCGAATCGTTACACGTGACCCGCGACGGTCACTATGATGATGTTGTAAATCGACTCTGTTGTGACGAAGTCGCGAATGAGTACGGAATCTACTGTATCGAGCAGGTAGGGCGCGCAAGCAGGACGCGCAGCAGAGCGCGCAGGTAGGGCGCGCAAGCAGGACGCGCAGGTAGGGCGCGCATGCAGGGCGCGCAGGTAGGGCGCGCATGCAGGGCGCGCAAGCAGGACGCGCAGCAGAGCGCGCAGCAGGGCGCGCAGGTAGGGCGCGCAGCAGGGCGCGCAAGTAGGGCGCGCAAGCAGGGCGCGCATGCAGGGGCACGCACGTGGAGAGTGCGCGACTGCCGGGAAGGTCAGCACGCAGACTGCGACGGACCCGGCCACGCAGCTCAGGAACTGGCGCACCCGCTCGGCGCCTCCATCTGTCAGACGCTCGGCCTAACCTGACGCTTGGCCTTACTCGGTCCAGGTACTCTACGTCGGTAGTTAGGAAGGTACTGCAAGGCCGGAGCCCAACACATATCGTAAGATATGTCTGCAAGGCCGGAGCCCAACACATATCGTAAGATATGTCTGCAAGGCCGGAGCCCAACACATATCGTTAGATATGTCTGCAAGGCCGGAGCCCAATACATATCCACAGACGTCTCTGCACAGCACCTTTCGCGTGCGCCTGGGGTAACGCTCCCATACACACACACGCACACATAGACGTTCTTTTCATAACTTTACTTTCAAAAAAATGCTGCACAACTCTCGGGACACCATTTCCCTTTCTATATTCGATATTAAAACAAAATCCCGTAGATAAATCATCCAGCGTGCAACCCTTGGCAGAAGATCTCTCTTGCCCTCGGCGGCCCCCAGAGCATTGCAATCGGTTACGACTTTGAAAGCCATCCCAATCAAATAATGCCCAAAACTTCGCAACGCTATGACAACCACCAGCGTCTCCAACCCATATGAGCAGCATCGGCCGTCCGCGCCCAGGGAGACCCCATTAAATATACACCAACACGTTTCACACGATGCAACAGCGGAAACAACAGGCCAGGTCCAGAAATTGGAGCGCCCGCTTTGCGCCTCAGTCTGTCAGACGCTCGGCCTAACCTGACACTCGGCCTAACTCGGCCTAAACTGACACTCGGCCTAACTCGGCCTAACCTGACACTCGGCCTAACTCTGCCCAGGTTACCTCGGTAGTTAGGAAGGTACACTTTCGAAGATTTATTGAGAATCCCGCCTCAGATAACGTTTTCAATACATCGCATTACACCATCTCTATTGAGAACGTCAGTTATGATAATAATCGGGGTATTCATTCATACAAGTTGCGGATACAACCATAAAACATGTGACATACGCAATGAGATTACGCTGACAAGAAAAGTGTTGGAGTTTCTCCAGAGCTCTCGCTGCAAAAACACGCGTTGAGAGACTCCACTTCCAACCCAAATCCACCGTACAACCCTTAGTTACTTAATTACTCTTCCACTTGACATTGGCAAAACGCGTAACGTAAATGTATAGCGACGCCATTAATTAAGAATAGAATAGAAGAAAAGTGAGAGCCGAATCGCATATTAGGGAAATCACGCTCGCCACTATGTATCAAAACGTCCACAGGTGTACCCCGAATCACTGCGGTGGTGATGTCAATATTTTTGAAGAATTATTTAACTCATTACACAAATCAACTGTGCGTCGACCAGTACCACGCCCCTGTGAGCGAGCCTTGGCACAACAGTCACTTTCCTTGTAACCTGTCTTTTCACACAAAGAACATGTACCTAATTTTTTGAGCTACATATATCCTTAATTGTTTTTTGGTACACATTACACTTAAAAGTATTAGCTGGTGTATGGCTGACCAATTTACTGCGGTTAGGCTTGACATAAATGGCCAGAAACGAAACAATGTTTTCTGTAGCCAATTTTGCGCGTTCTACCTCCTCGCACGAAAATTATTGATAGACGATAGATCAAAATTAGTTAAGATAAAAGTTACTGTGGCACCTTGCTTTATTTAATGCTAGAATAGCATCGGCAAGCACCTGCGCTGCGATTGGGTTGCTGTCCTCGCATCGGGGGTAGGACTAACATTAACACGATCAGACGAGTTTGGCGTTACACTCGGAAGTATTTCTAACACGAACACGTGCAGACGGGTTTAGCGGTACACTCGCAGTATTTCTAACCCGAACACGGTCAGACGGGTTTGGTGGTACACTCGCAGTATTTCTAACACAAAAACGGTTAGACGGGGTTGGCGTTACACTCGCAGTATTTCTAACACGAACGCGGTTAGACGGGGTTGGCGTTACACTCGCCGTATTTTCCCCAATGGCATTTAGTGTAGACACTATCGCGCTTAACGTCTCCGCCATCGAATCGTTACACGTGACCCGCGACGGTCACTATGATGATGTTGTAAATCGACTCTGTTGTGACGAAGTCGCGAATGAGTACGGAATCTACTGTATCGAGACGCGCTACGTTGAGACCGCGAACTACATTCTACGTGCCGAGTAGACACACGAGTATCACTCCTACGGAACCGTGAAAGATTTTCACTCCTAGACAACCGTGAGCGCGACCCACGACTACAAGAACGAGATCTATGATGGTGTCGATGTGATTTGCTTGTACATACCACGCTTAATCTCATGGCGCGGTGGCGTATTTTCCGATTTTGTGACGGTAGCGGCATAATAAATCGAATCCCTGCAACTGCTTGTTATTTTCTCTTTTAAACTTAAAAAACCTCTAATGTAGGCGTAGGAACTTTTATCCCAATTCTGATTTTAGGAATCAGGACTGGAATAAAATACGATAAAGAAACAATTTTACTTTCAATTAGATTTTCACCATAAATAACAAGTAAATGCACAGAAAACCACTCTTTACACAATAACCGAATAATAAGGATGAAATAAATGACTCAATGCAAATCACGTCGATCACCACTACAACCAACTTCACCCTTCAACGTCCGACAAGCAAATGGGCTGAGAGCGAACTAACGATTGCTTTTATGGCGGCGTTGTGGTGACGTCATGATTCGCAACGATTCATTCTTCATTTCTGCTAACAATACCATTCATTCTGAATGAAAAATATTTCTTTATTTATAATTCATTCTGAATGAATGGTAGGCATTTGTCATGAGCTACTTATCTATAGGTCTGAGATGTGATATTATTTGTTAACAGACTTAAAAAAAGAGGAAGTTCTCGTATGACCCGTATAAATTGTATAGATATAAATTTGACCCTTTTTGAACAAATCATTTGTAATAAAAAAAAACGTTTTAGTTAAAGTTTCCGTTAAGTTTTAATGATCGCTTAGTAGGCCTATCCATTTTCAATAAAATATACTTAATTTTCACTAAAAAATAATAAAATAAAATATTTTTTGCAAAAAAATACGAAAACCGACTTCAAGACGTTCAAATTTAAAATAAAAAGTAAGAAATAAATAATATTTTTATTAAGTAGTTGAAAAAAGCGTCATGGAAAACCAAGGAAAGTATTGATACACATTTATATTTCTTTATTTATAATTCATACTCCGATATATTTGGAGTCGGTGCCATCCTAAGCAAAATAAACTTACCTAATAGATACGAACTTGATTAATCCATTAACTATACATAATATGAATGCATAATAAAGATGAGAAATAATCCGCCGCTCCGTGAAGTTCGAAAATTGCAAACACTATCCTCCTTGGCTAGCTGGCACCGGCTCCAAATATATCGGAGTATGAATTATAAACAAAGTAACATAAATGTGTATCAATACTTTCCTTGGTTTTCTGTGACGCTCTTTTCAACTCCATAATAAAAATATTATTTATTTCTTACTTTTTAGTTTAAATTTCAGCCGTGTGATGCAGGCAGAGTAGAATAGCATTTTGGAGGAAGGGTTTGGAGAAATAACTTTAAGCGTGTAGTCCAGGAATGCGAATGTGAAAGTGTGTTTATTTCGACTTAAACGCTATACTTATACAAAGATCTATGTACACTGTTAACCAATTACAGACATGGGACAAAAGTTGTTAACCAATCGGAGTTCTAACTATTATTTACATTTCGCTCTTGCTTAATGACGGACACGCCCAGGTAACGGGAATGGTGTGCGAGTCGCTGGAACATGTGGCAGCTGTGGGAACGGCGCGTCGCTGAGTCATCCTTTCGGCTGATGCGATGACAATGTAGAGAGCGAATATTCGTGATAAGTAGACAATGTCCTGTGGCTACAGTGCTCCCCCTCTAGTGAAAACGTACCGGCAGCTTGACGATTCGTCCAAAACGAGTGCGCTTGGTTGCTGCTGCTTGTTGTGACGTCATTGTGGTGTTCGGTTGCGGTACATTGTTATCTTGAGGTACAGCGTTGGTAATGGCTTTGTTGTTTGGCACCGGTAACTGAGGTGAATTGGTGAAGGTAACGGTGGCTTTACTTGCAGTACCAGTATCTTCTGGTATGTTTGTTTCTTCCAATAAGTATGCTGGTTTTAAACGATCAATGGAGATTGTTGTTTGTCGATTGGGCAGTTGTATTGTGTACACCTTCTCTGTCCGTTTGACAACGGGGAATGGGCCTTCGTACGGTGGTTCCAAAGGTTTCTTTACTGCGTCAATACGAACGAACACGTGGCTGCAATCTGCGAGGTCTTTGTTCACGAAGATTTTATGATTGTTGTTGTGTACAGCAGATGTGCGTGGCTTGTTTTGTTCTATTGTCTTCCTCAATTTCTCGACAAAATTGTAGTCCATTGTCGTGGGTAAAGCAGATGTTGTGAAAAATTCGCCAGGCAGGCGTAAATTGTAACCGTATGTTAGCTCGGCTGCGCTAACTCCTGTGTCTGTGCGTAATGCGGCTCTTAAACCAAGTAATATTGTAGGCAGTTCATCAATCCAAGATGTTGATTGTGATAATTTTGCTCGTAGTGAATTTTTCAAAGTTCGATGCCATCGTTCGATCATCCCATTGCTTTGCGGGTGATATGGTGTGGTTCGCGTTTTGTTTACTCCCATTAGTTTCATTAGGTTTGTAAACAGCTGACTCTCGAATTGTCGACCTTGATCGCTGGTTAGCGTCGTAGGGCATCCAAAACGTGCGATCCAGTGCTTGTAGATGGTATCGGCGACGGTTTCGGCTGTTATGTCGTCGGTAGGTATCGCTTCAGGCCACTTCGTTGTTCTATCAATCATAGTGATGAGGTATCTGTAACCTTGAGTCGTAGTGGGTAGCGGTCCAACGATGTCGACGTGTATATGTTGAAAGCGGTCTGTCGGCGGGAAACTTGAGATACTGGAAGATGTATGGCGTTGTATTTTGCTCTACTGACAGTCGATGCAGCTTCTGGCCCATTTGCTTATGTCGGCGTTCATGGCTGGCCAGAAGAACTTTTGTGACGTCATCTTGCGAGTGGTTCGTATGCCGGGATGACTATTGTTATGTACGCTTTCAAACACGTTGTACCGGTGTTGTTCCGGTATGTACGGTCGTATATTGGAAGTTGAAGTCTCACAATAGAGTTCGAGGTCAGAATTTGGGATAATGACTTTCTTCAAACATATGTTTTCTTGTTCGTTCAACGTCTTTATAGTTGGGTCATTACGTTGTGCAGCTGCAATTGCTTTGTAGTCTATTGTTGACGGGCAGGCTATTGTTTCTATTCTGCTGAGAGCGTCGGCTACAATGTTTTGTTGACCGCTCACGTGGCGGATGTCGGTTGTAAACTCGCTGATGAATAGAATTTGCCTTGTTCGCCGTGGTGTTTCTGTGTTAGACTCTTTTTTGTTCATTACGTATGTAAGCGGCTTATGATCGGTGAAGATAATGAGTTGACGTCCTTCGAACATTTTTCGGAAATGTTTTACTGCCATGTATATTGCAAGTAATTCACGATCGTAGGTTGAATACTTTAGCTGCGCATCTGTGAATTTCTTCGAGAAATAGCCTAATGGGTTCCATTTGTTGTCGATGTATTGTTGTAGTACAGCACCAGCTGCCTTGTCGGATGCGTCGCAAAATAGACCGTATGTGGCTTGTGTTGATGGGTGCGCTAGTAAAGCTGCGTTTGAGATGCTAACTTTACACGCGTCGAATGCTTCTGATGCCTCTGAAGTCCATTCAATGATCGTCTTATCTCGCTTCTTTGTGTTATGTAGGAACGCGTTTAGTGGTGCTTGTATAGATGCGGCGTTTGGTATGTGGTCGCGATAGAAATTGACCATGCCGAGGAATCTTCTTAATTCTTCGATTGTTTTCGGCTTGGGGTATTCCATGATGATTTTGACTTTCTCTTCTGGTGGTTTTATACCGTGTTTGGATACAGTATAACCAAGGAACTTGACTTCGGGTTGACCGAGAACACATTTGGCGGGGTTGATTGTAATGCCGTTGTCTTCTAGTCGCTGTAACACTGTAGTTAGGTGTTCGCGATGTTGTGTTTCGTTTTCTGACCCAATCAGTATGTCGTCCAAGAAAGGAAATGCGTAGTCTAGGCCTCGTAAAACTTCGTGTATGTACCGTTGAAAGGTTTGTCCTGCGTTTTTGAGACCTGGGCACATTCTTGGGAATTCGAATAGACCCATTGGAGTTATGATGGCGGTCTTCTCTATATCTTCGTCTCTGACACTGAGTTGTTGATATGCACGATTGAGATCGATTGTGGAGAAAATTGTCTTGCCGGAGAGTTGGTAAGTGAAGTCCTTGACACGCGGTACAGGATATCGGTCTGGCTTCGTAACTGCATTGAGACGGCGATAGTCACCGCAGATTCGTATGTCACCGTTCTTTTTAGGTACGACGTGGAGAGGTGATGCCCATGGACTTTTGCTTGGTCGGCATAATCCTTGTTGCATCATGTTCTCGAATTCTTTCTTCACTTTTTCATAGCGATGTGGTGGTAGCGGACGAGCACGGCAGTGTATAGGTTGGCCTTCGGTTTCAATGAAATGTTGCACTTTGACGTTGCTGTTCAGGTTCATTGATGTAAGCCTTGTGATGCCGGGAAATTGAGCTAAAATGTCATGGTAGCTCTGTGTTTCGTCGACGCTTCGGATTGTAGGCACATCGGTAGCTTTGTACGGCACGTTGATTTTGAGGTTAGTGACGGTGTCGATGAGTCTCTTGTTTTTTAAGTCCACCATGAGTTGATGGTGCTTTAGGAAGTCGGCTCCTAGTATTGGATTCGAGACGTCGGCGACTATGAATTTCCATCTGTATGGGCGGCGTAGGTTGAGATTGAGTTCAAGCGTCTTTTCACCGTATGTTGCAATCTCCGTGTTGTTGGCAGCGTACAGCTTGAACGGTAGAGGAGATGTTGTGCAGCCTTTAGTTCGAGGTATGACGGATATGTTTGCCCCCGTGTCTACCAAGAACGATAGTCCGGTTTTCATGTCCGTGACGAATAGGCGGTATGAAATTTCGTGAACGCCGGTTTCCGCCGCTACCGTCGTTCGATCTAGTTTTCCGACGGCTTGTATGTGCAGGGCGAAGTACATTTTGTTGCTCGAGCGCCAAATCTACGATGGTAGTAGCAGTGAGACGATGGTGTGAAACCTCGAGTTCGCGATCTTGACCGGCTTCGATCTCGAGGCGAATAATGACTTCGTGGGCCGTTGTAATTTCTAGCTGATTTTAAATCTGCTATCTCCAGTTTTAAATCTGCTATCTCCAGCGTTAACTTATGTAATACTGCTTCGGGGGATGGTGGGTCAGTTATTAGTGGTACTGACTGTGGTATTGGCGGTGGTGTGGAGTTGACTGCTGCGAGTTCGCTGGTCTGCTCCATCATTTTGTCAGCCATTAGAGCTAGTTCCTCGAGCGGCATTTTGTTGCTGAATGTTTCGCTGACGGCCAGTACGGAACGGACTTGTGGCGGTAAGTGATTGGTCCACATGAGTCGCAGCGTTGAATCGGGAACTTTATCGCGTGCAAGGTCCTTCATGCGACGTAGGAGTTGTGTGGGCTTCTGGTCGCCTAGCTCCATCTCTGACAACAGCTTTTGAAATTTCCTGCTGTCGGATTCTTCATATGTGGCGATGAGCCTCTCCTTGATGGCGTCGTACTGCTTCTCTGTGGGGTTGTACAGCAAATCCGTGATCTGCTCGATGTCTTGCTTGTCAAGTTGAGCGATTACCATCTGCGCCAGTTGAGGTTGACTTTTCTTTAGCTCGTGCGTTGCTGCTTCGAAACTGAAGAACCATAGTCGTGGTTTGTCGCGCCAGAAAGGTGGCACTCGCAGTGAGAGCGATATGTTGGCGACTTGAGAGCTGGCGGTGGCTTGAGAGCTGGCGGTGGCAGATGGGCTTGATTGAGCTGCGCTGAAAGCTTCCTCCATATTTTTGATTTTTGATGCAGCAGTTCAGCGATTCCTGGCGGTGCTTTGTGCAGAAATTTTTTTGACTTGCTTCCGTGTTGAGTTTGAATCCGTCGAGATAACGTTGGCAGTTTAGTCGCGTCGGTTCAAATTAATTACGTTGAGTTTGATCGCGTCGCGTCGGGCTAATTTTACTTTCGCGCCGAATAGATCACGTCGGTTAGATAACGTCGGTCCGGTTGGATCACGTCGGGGTCACCACTTTGGAGGAAGGGTTTGGAGAAATAACTTTAAGCGTGTAGTCCAGGAATGCGAATGTGAAAGTGTGTTTATTTCGACTTAAACGCTATACTTATACAAAGATCTATGTACACTGTTAACCAATTACAGACATGGGACAAAAGTTGTTAACCAATCGGAGTTCTAACTATTATTTACATTTCGCTCTTGCTTAATGACGGACACGCCCAGGTAACGGGAATGGTGTGCGAGTCGCTGGAACATGTGGCAGCTGTGGGAACGGCGCGTCGCTGAGTCATCCTTTCGGCTGATGCGATGACAATGTAGAGAGCGAATATTCGTGATAAGTAGACAATGTCCTGTGGCTACAGCATCACCCATATTCTCCAATGGGTGTCGTAGAAGGCGACTAATGGACTAGCAAAGGGGTATTGATCACCTTATACTCCGTCCACCAATCCGCATTGGGCAAGCGTGGTGGTCTACTGCCTAAGCCTCCTTCGATGACAAGGAGAGGCCTTGTGTCCCAGCAGTGGGTCGAATTATAAAGACTTTTATGATGATGAGTTTAAATTTGAACGTCTTGAAGTCGGTTTTCGTATTTTTTTTTGCTAAAAATATTTTATTACTTTCTCGTAACGTAGTATAAAGGAAGTCTTGTAATCGTCAAAAAATTCGACTTCGAGATTTTGACGGATTTACACGTTTTGGACCTCCCTGAGTCCAAAAATATTTTTCTTGGAATTATGTCTGTGTGTGTGTATGTGCGTTAGCACGATAACTCGAGCATGCTTTAACATATTGCAACCAAATTTAACATACGTGTATGACATCAAAATATAAGGTTTCTATCACATTTTGAGCCGTCGATCACGAAAGTTAAGCAACCAAGTGCGCGGTCGGTACTCGGATGGGTGACCAAAATTTAACATGAATGTATGACATCAAAATATAAGGTTTCAATTAACCTTTGAGTCGTTTCCGGTATACGAGAAAGTCAAGGGGAGACCACTCCCGAGTTTTTTCCTTATGGGCTAACCTTCGACCAATTGGTCTGAGGGGCTAACAAAATAATCAGCTAATGTGTCACGTAGTACATACATACTATATAATCGTAGCACTTTTTTGTGAGTGGTTATGGTGATTTCGTTGCATTAGTTTTGTAAAACGTGTCTCAGCGCTGATGGTTTGGAAATTTAAAAAAGCTCCGTATTTAAATGGACTTTGCTAAGTACTAAGTTAATTTCAAAACATCATTTCAGGTTAGATGACTTCGAAACTGTTTATGTAACAGCCCGACTCTCAAATCTGGCAACAGCCATGCTGCTGCCGCGCAGCACATGGTGGACGCACGAGCGAGCCGACCGCATCGAAGTAATCATCATATTGTAATTATATGTGAATAGACTTAATGCGAGCGCATCGGCAGAGTCGTCCGCATCATCCGCGCCGAGTCTGGTGTCGTGATCCGAACTTCCGGGGTATGTATGAAGAATTCTAAAATTCGGCGCGTTCGGCTCGGCTAAATGTGCGTCCTCCTTTAGCGGCAACTTGGAAGACCAATTATTTGAAATGATATTATTATTTACGATTGCATATATTATTATGTGGTGATAAATACCTTGTTTGTAATGCATGATAATCATTTAAAAATATATTTAGGACAAAGGTATGTACTTTTAAATAAATGTTAGGCTTGGTATCTCATAACTATGATATAATTATGATATAAGAATATATATTTACTTACTAAGTAAATAAAAATAATAACACTTTATAATAGTACCTATGCTTAATTATATAGTGCTTAATGATTCTATGGTTACCCTCTTAATAACAGAAGCAGTTACATTTTTCACAGTTGCTCCTGTGTAATTCTCCTCATTTTCAAAACTTGCTGATATAGCATGGAAAGTGTCATTCATAATATTTTTAATATTATTTCCAAGATCATCTTTATTCCCAGATTCTACATCAAGGTTTTCACATTTCTTTTGACTAAGCAACTCTTCATTTTTGCTTGTTAATATTTGGTTCAAAGTTAGTATTTCATTTGACAGTTTTTCATTATGCTTTTTCTCCTTGTTCATTTCTACTTCGTAATTACTTTGCATCTGATTAAGTTCAGTTTTAACTTTACGTAATTCAGCATCCTTATCTTCACATAAATTTTCTAAATGTCTTATTTTTTCTTTTAATTCATTTTTTATCTTACTTTCTTCATGTTGATTCTGTTTTTCGTCAACTAGTGTTTGTGTAAGATGAATATTCATATCAGTTTTATTTCTCTTTATAAAGTCTTCATAAACTTTAATTTTATTTTCATATTCTGCAAGAAGTTTTTGCATTATCTCCATTTGAAAATTATTAGATCCATCGCCTTTTTCTTTATTTTCTAACCTAGACACTTTACTTAGAACTTCCTCCACCTTGTCAGTTACTCTATTGATATTTATTCTTAACTCACTATTGTTCACCCTCTGTTCAGAAACAAAATATTTAAAATCATTTCCAGCAGGTGTATTCGAACTTGACACTGTACTACAATTTGTTACTGGCACTATTTGTCCATTTACATATGAAAACAAAGTCATATTATCTGAAGAATGTTCTGTAGTGTGAACTATAAGTTTCTGTGACTCAACCAAGTCTTCCGATATATTTTTATCACAACGAGTCCTCTTAGCAACAATTTTAGTAGGTTTATGTCTTACAGATTTGTATTCATCATTTATATTTGAATCAGATGATTCACTGGAATTTTCTTTAGATATTGTTCGAGGTGGTAAGACTGACTGTCCCATACTTGCCATCCTATTTATAATGGACATCTTAGTTTTTCTTTTTACTGCTGAATCTGTGTCACTATCTTTTCCTAAGTGTTCTGTATGGTCTTTTATAGTACTGTTTGAGATTGGTATATTAATTTCTGGTGGTTCTTTGTCTTTACTAGATGAATATTTAATTGTTACATTGAAGCTTTTCAACAAATTAACAATCTTTTTCATTTCTTCCTCAGAAGCATTTAAGCACCAGTATTTCTGTAAATTATCAAAGTAAGAAAAGTAGACATTTTCTTTTACAGTTACTTCAAAATTTGTTGATATTGTCATGTTAGATAGTGTAACTTTATTGGAGTCATAAAGTATCATATTGTGGAAGCCTGTTTTTAATATTTTTAATATTGCAAACCCAAGTTTCCCTCTGGCAATATAAGCACCATTAGTCCTGAAATCAATACAGAGATTACTTTAGAACTAATAATTGAAAGTTTAAATGATAGACTTGCAACAAATATTCGGTTAGTATTCTGCCTATTCAGCCACTTTTGCTATTAGTCCAATCAACAAGGACATTTTTTGTAGACTTCCAAAAAATTCCTCCGTCCCTGAAATTTTGAATGGGATGAAGTTATGTATAGTATACAGATTGTAGATGTACAATAACCCAATATTTTCTAATATAAGTTAGGTATTTTTACTTATTCTATTCTTAATTAATGGTGTTGCGATACATTTACGTTACGTTAAGACGTTACGCATTTTGCCAACGTCAAGTGAAAAAGTAATTAAAGTAACAAAAAAATTTACAGATTTGGGTTAAAAATGGAGAAGAGAGGACTCATTTCAAGAGAAACCATTAGCTTGTGATGTTTTATTATAATAGTTGCAGGCAAAAATGATCCAGAACTAGGACTAATAATGTTTTGGTAGCCATGCAGTGCATGGAGTGGATTGCTTTCGTTAGATCTATTACACTAAACTTGAAGCAACTCTTAGCAAAAGTACCTTAGCTTAGTTTGTAAATTAAAATTGCACATAATTTAAGATTTAAAAATAATATGACAAACCATTCATATCCCAATAGAGCACAGGCTAATAAACATTGCGTGGCTTTTTGTTCTTCACTTGGAGCTGGGGATTTTGTTTGTTTTGGTGGTGTATACTTGAGTGACTCATTATCAGCTACCTCTATGTGAGGTTTACCAAAGATATTTGCCAATGTTGTACTGTAATGCATTCATTAATTTATTATCCTTATATATAAACATTATCTTTTAAGGTAATAAAAGCGTTATAATATTAATTTTATTAGGTATATTTAAAAAAAAATGTTACAAATTTAAGGTAAACAAAAAGGTTACTAGCATCACAGAAGAGAATATGCCTAAAGACTATCATATTACATTTATTTAATTATCTGGATAATAAGTATTGTAGTCGATATTACATACTTTGAAGCTGGTGTAAAGTAGTCGTCATCGATGTCCTCTGTTTGTAGCATTTTCTATTTGAATCTTTAAGTTATTACACAATTTATTAGGACTTAAATTATTTAAACATCGGATGCTTAACGTCGCGAAAGAAAAAATATAGCTTATCTTGGCTTTCCCTTTATTCACAATCTCTCAGAGAAAGGCTTTAGTTCTTCTCTGCAAAGAGTATATAAATAATACACACACACACTTCCGAATCAGCCCGTTTTGACAGCTGGCTGGCTGTCAGTCGTAGACAGAGAAGTGTATAGACGATTAGGGGTGCGTTCCAAAACGATCTCAATTTACTCGGGGTAGAGTAAATGGTAGCTCACTATTGGTCGTTATTAAGAAGCGCTTTCACCATTGGTTAGTTTTGTTAAAGTATAGTTAATTTACACCAATTAGAAAGCTATCTAACGCTGTCTACTTGGCTTCACCTGGTTTTGGAACGCACTCTAGATAGCGTGCCGCTTGTGAGATAGACTGATAGATATGAAGTGTTACCATAATAAAATATTTTCCCATTTTTTGAGTTTAATACGAATTGCCAAAGATAATAGTTTCGTTAGGTATGTCAGTATACTATTTAAAATATTTGAATAACATTCTGTGTACATTATTACTAGTTTTGAAATGCTTTCTATTATAATGTCATTAAATGTATGGTTCTGTAGTAATTTTCAATAATTTTATATAATACTTACCATAGTAAACTGACTTATTGAACGGACTTCGTATGGGGTTTTATTACTTTTTGACTAAAATGCCGAAGAAGTACCTACCGTACTGCGAATCTCTTAAATCGACGAGCCGGTAATTTTTCATAAAAACTAGCGCACTATGTCGAGCTTGGCGTAAGTTGAAACTATGTTTTCTATGAAAAATTCCTGCTTGTTGTCGATTACAGAGTCTCGAAGGTCTCGAATCACTTAAGAAAATCGCACTACAGAATCTATTAAGGGTGCGTTCCAAAACCAGTGACGCCAGGGTAAAATTTACTTCGTGAATAGTCAGAGCTTGACGCTCGAAAGAGAAAAAAACATTGTTTTAGTCTAGAACGCTAACGAGGAAATCTCGAGTAAAAATATGAAAACATGACATGTCGCCATTTTAATTTGTTTATTATCATTTAATGGACAACTCTGCGCACGAATTTATTAAATTAACTTTTTACTTTATGTACATAAAATACTATTTTACAGTAACCATCCTTTTTGTGTAATTACAAAAATAATAATTAAGGGTGCGTTCCAAAACGATTAGGGTAGAGTAAATTTTACTCTAAGCCGTTCTAAAATACACCAGAGTGAAACCGAATGTATGCGAAAATTTACTCTGATAGTACCGTAGGGTAAAATTTACTCTACCTTTACTCTACCCCGAGCGTTTTGGAACGCACCCTAAAAAATATGATCATGATTAAGAGTGCGTTCCAAAACCAGGTGAAGCCAAGTAGACAGCGTAAGAAAGCTTTGTAATTGGTGTAAATTAACTATAGTTTAACAAAACTAACCAATGGTGAAAGCGCTTCTTAATAACGACCAATAGTGAGTTACCATTTACTCTACCCCGAGTAAATTGAGATCGTTTTGGAACGCACCCTAAGAAAACGTAGATGATGCTCAACAGATTGACAGTTGTCAGGTAAATTTTAACGGTCTCCAAACATCGCCCGCGGGGTAAATTTTACTCTCCCCAAAGTCGTTCCAAAATACTCGAGCAACTGTCAGAGTAAATGTTCGTTTACCTTCGGTTTCACTCGGGTTTGTTTTGGAACGGCTTAGAGTAAAAATAAATTCACTCTACCCCGAGTAAAGTGAAATCGTTTAAAGTGAAATCGTTTAAACAAATGGGTGCGTTCCACGCACCCATTTGTAAAGAATTTGCGCGGGCTATAGTCTGTGGTGGACACTGACACTACTCTCTAATCTGTGACTGACACTGACGGTGACAGAGGCGTAGGTTAGATATATCAAGTTAAATTAGCAAATAATTTAATTTCAATTATTTTTTATTTTATTCAGTGCTCAATAGTTTTACGCAAAAGAAAAGGCAACAAGAAACACAAGAAAAATTAGCACAGTAATATAAAATCGTTAACTGCCAAGTATCACCATGCCAGATACTTTTACATTCACGTGTATTACCTGCCAGGTGCTATTCAAAACTCCTGAATTGCAGCGGGAGCATTACAAATTGGACTGGCACAGGTACAATTTAAAAAGGAAAGTTGCCAACATACCTCCTGTATCATTGGAAGAGTTTGAAAAAAGGGTGACTGAACATAAAGAGCAATCTGAAAATGTTAACCAGAATGAATCAGAGTTCTGCAAATACTGCTCAAAGTTGTTTAACACCAAAAATTCATATAACAACCACTTGAATAGTAAAAAACACAAGTTAGCCCAAGAACGTTATGTGGAAGAGGAGCATAGTGGTCATTCAGATACTGACAGCTTTGTAAAAGTGGATGCAGGTAAACCATCTAAACCAGATTTGGCGGGACCAGGTAAATTTGTGGTTGTAGATCCCAATGCTTCTGGCGATGAAGATATTGAGACTGATTCTGAGATTGAAGAGGCAAGTATTTTTTTTTATATTAGCAGAAATACAGTTCTCAGAGTGTGTGATTATTGTGCAATGTTGGACAATATGTTGCAAATAACCTGACTTGGACACATTTGACAGGTTTTTTATGTGTATATAAATTAGCCTTGTCAAGTGTTCATTATGACAATGTCTTCATAATTTGTTGAATAAGATTAAATTAAATTTTGAAGGTTATGAAATGTGAACAAAAACATGATTAGATTAGGTGTTAAGACTACATAGAAACATTTTAGTAGTAAAAATTAAAAAAAAAGCCATTGTAATATGAAGCTATTCATGCATGGGCCTGATTTGTTTATATTTTTTATGCCATAATAATATATCTCCACACTCACATCAATTATCTAGCCCATTTAAGTGTCATTAATTACTTGTATTATGGATGCTAGATAACTGACAAATACACATAATAATCTAAATATTTTATCAATAAACTTTAATAAATAAACAACCATGACTATTGAACAAATGTTTGTGTTCATCACACAAACATTCGTAACTACCAGGACCGCCTGATGTGTAGGCAGCATTACTGACCACTCCACCACAACAGCGTCATATGGACCGTAAACAAGCATATAGCTCTCCTGCTAGTAAATGGCTACAATATGCTAAAGTTAGAAGGGCTACAGTGACGATTACACAAATATACCAAGTAATTCCATTAAAATAACATTCTATTTTTTTTCTTCGGTTGAGGCCAAATTATTTATGTAACTTTTTCATTTTAGCTTGATTCTGATGAGTGGGAAGAGTGCCGGATTAAGGGCAGTGACTCTTTGATTAAGCTTAGAGGTTGTTTGTTTTGCACTCACCACAGCAAAAGTATGGTGAAGAATCTCAAACACATGTCAGAAGTACATTCTTTTTTCATTCCGGATGTAGAATATTGTGTTGATGTTAAAGGATTGTTCCTCTATTTAGGTGAAAAAGTAAGTTTTAAACACCATGTTGTCTTATAAAGTTAAAAGGTTACTGCACTCATTACATCAAAGTATATCATGTAAGTTTTTAACCCCTTAACATCTAGACACTCGAAATGGTTACATTTGTGGATCCTAAGACGAGCATCTAGACTAGACGTTAAGATGATAACCTTGATATTGTATAAAGGTAGTTAGTTACCTTTAAATTAGTAAGATGAGTACCAATCAAACTATTATTTGTTAATAAAGCCAAGCCATAATGCTAAGCATTTTAATAGGCTTCTAGGCGAAACATATCTTGCCAAATATCTATGTGGATAAGTAATAGTGTTTATTTTTGATGTATAGTTCATCATAATTATTTTAAACGTGATATAGTTAATGTTTTGCATCATAATAATTTATTTTAACTGTCAATATATAAATTAACTTTTTTTATATTTCTTCTTCACAAAGATCTCGCGAGGTTACATGTGTATATGGTGCAATGAAACTGGACGAACATTTTACTCCATGGAAGCAGCTCGTGGTCACATGGTCGATAAAGGACATTGTAAAATGTTGCATAAAGGACTAGCTCTAGCTGAATATGCTGACTACTATGATTATAGGTAAATGTCACAATTTAATTTTTTAATTGACAATGACTAAAGTATATGACCCGCCTCCATGGTCTAGTGATTCATCCACCGGAATTAGTTCCAGAAGTCCCAAGTTCGATCCCCCAGGGGAGTAGAAAGGAGAATGCCCAAACCTGTGCAATAACCAAATATACTTCAGAAATAATCTCACAAATTATGGTTTATTATTGTTTATTTTTTACTTTCTCGTATACCTAGTATAGAGGAAGTCTTGTAATTGTCAAAAAATTCGACCTCGAGATTTTGACATATTTACACGTTTTGGGACTCACTGAGTCCAAAAATACCGTTTTTGGAATTATGTCTGTGTGTGTCTCTGCGTTAGCACAATAACTCGAGTATGATTTCACTTATTGCAACCAAATTTAACAACAACCAATATTTGAGTCGTCGATCACGAAAGTTAAGCAACCAAGTGCGCGGTCGGTACTCTGATGGGTGACCAAAATTTGACATGCATGTATGACATCAAAATATAAGGTTTCTATCTAGTTTTGAGTCAAGACAAACTCAAGGGGAGACCACTCCCGATTTTATTATATCAAAAAGTTATATTTTTAATTTTAATGCTGCACTGACTTCATACTACGTATTATATTATGCCGAGCGCGACGCCGGCTGTGTGGCGAGACCTTTATTTACCCTTAACTTGGAAGGCAAAAGAATTTATGTGTATACAGCCGCATGTTTTATTAGTTTCATTAAAAAACGATCTTGTTTAAATTATTGGCTACAGGCCTATGGAATTAAGCTTAATAGTGTTGTTTTATCCTGGTGCTATCTCGCAAAACGAACTTTTAAATACAAAAATCAAGAAAGAAAGAAATTACTAAAGGCGTGGCTATATGGACTAGACCCCTTTGACTTCCCTTAAATAGGGAGAAATTAAGAACAAAAAATTACAGCTGTCATTCTGTCAATTTTTTGAATTTAATGTAACCTCGAAATTTGCTCTTAGCCTCGAAATGACTAATAACAATGATCATTTCTCAAAACTCACCTAAAATAATTTGATGATATTTTCCCTTCATAAATTATAGATTTTTCCCAGTCTTTGGCACTCATTTCATTAAGGGCAAAATTTCCAGCACCTCCCCCCAATAATACATATAATTTACGTTACAGTTTTACATGCGCAAATTTTGTGCAGTTATTATTCCAGCGCATTTGGATCATTTAATTTTACACTCACTTAACTATATTTATTTTAAGAATAAGATTTTTTTTGTGAGTAAGGTTGCCAGAGCTCCACAGGGAAGGGGATTAGATTGGCAGCGGAGTTTCTCCCGAGTTCTTGTTGTAAAAACACGTGTTGAGAGACTTTTTAACCTCAATCAACCGTACAATTTTTATTACTTTAGTTACATTTTCACTTGACATTGTCAAAATGCGTACGCTTAATGCGACGCGACGCCATTAATTAAGAATATAATGAAATAGAATAGAATAGATTGGCAGCGCGCGACTGTCACGAGCGTCTATAGGTTATGGTGATTCTTACCAATAGGCAGACCATATGCTTGTTTGCCAACCAAAAAAACATTACAATGATTATATTTTATGACAAGAATTAAGTGTTGTACAGAAAATTTAGATACAGTTCGGATTGCATAATTTTCAGCTCTTCATACCCTGACCACAAAGACACAGAAGAGAATATGGATGTTGAAGAAGAAGTAGAGGGACCAACCGCCTTGGAAGGTGATGACTTCCAATTAGTGCTACCTTCAGGAGTTGTAGTGGGACACCGTTCACTTATGAAGTAAGTATGTGCTATGTTTATTGCTTATTATGGCACAAATTCAAAGGACAGTGGTTTGCATTTAATATAGTATTGAACAAAATCTAGCCTTAACACTTTATTTTTAAAGTGTAGCAGTGGCTAAAATATGTACCTACTTATATCTAAAATTCTATCATTCAATTAAGATATATATCATTGTCTTCTATCCTATTATTCTATCATTGTCTTTGTTGTCGTTTAGCATTCTTCAGTCAATCTGGAAGGCAATAACCTGAATGATATTGTTTAATAGTTTTGGCAATGTATTTATAGGTTCTAGTAGGTTTCTATTTCGCCAATACATGTTGTACGTCCGGATATAATTATGTATATTTGTTTGAAGTGGCCTTGTTATATTTGTGTCGGTTTGTTGCAATTGCAGTCGACGTAATTGATTTTCATTGGTTAGTTCTTAATTTGTAGTAAAATATATTTTTAGCAAACTGAGTCTATATTACGGTTAAAGAAATACTTATCAAGAAATATGCAGGACTGGTAATGTAAGGGTGTATATTTCGCAGGCGGATCGTGTAACACGCCGTATTACAAAACGGCGCGGCTGGTTGTATTGTATGAGAGAGTTATGAGTGACTATAATTCCACTTCGCTTGATCAAAAATGAAAACCTGAACCTACCAATAATAAGCGACCTCCATTCAGTCGAATAGTAGATTCTATCATTATTAGTCTGTGTAATCATACAAGCTAATATTGATTGAATTTAATCTACTACGGATTTATCAACAAACGGTTTTATTTGGTTAACAATTCTCACACCCTTCAATCCGCCGCGCCGTTTTGTAACACGGCGTGTTATACGAATAGTCTGCGATGTCGGCTGCGAACGGCTATATGAAGCAAGCTGACATAGGCAGGGGCTGCCTGTCTATGGTAGCCTGGAAGAACAGTGTTGATTGGAGCAGGTCGGAACTTTCCAGTGACATTCGGAACTTATCGACGGGTTCTCCACAAAAGTATACAGTATAAATAAATAATGGTATTTATTTATTTATACTGCGCAGACCAGACCAGCGTTGGCAGAACGGCACCGGTAATCAGTTTTCTGTATGTATACGTCCTAATTGTGGATACACACAGCCCGGTGTCATGGACACAAGGAAAGCAGCCAGAAAAGGCGACGGTGATATTAATATGAGCCGCCGGATATTAAAAACGGCTCCAAAAGTAAAAACGGAAACATTCTTAAAGCGAGATAAATTTTCTTCTTTTATTTTAAGGCTCTCGCTTTCACTAATCAAATCCGTTTGCTAGTGACACTAAGAGAAATTTGGTATTAAGTATACAACATGTAAATTAAATAACCAACACCCTAAATACAGGTGGGTTGGGATCGGCTTGTGATTTGTTTAAAAAAAAATATATTCAAAAAGCTAATTTTTTTTTTGCAAAAAACAATTAAAAACAAAAAGTATCCAGAAAATATAGTACAATATTTTCTGGGTACTTTTTGTAATATTTTTTTTAAATATATATATTTTTTTGAAATCAACTCAGTAGCCTATCCCACCCACCTGTATTCAGGGTGTTGGTTATTTAATTTATAAGTTATTTTAAGTTATTATTTTTAATTTATAAGCGAGGCATGACTGTAAAATTACACACAATTACAAAGACTTGTATGCAGATGGCAATGTAATAAAATTGACAACTGACATATTTCGTGGGAAAGTTTATGAAGTTGAACTAGACGACAACTTGATAACATAAAAAGATAAGTCATCATAAAAGTTAAGTAGCCTTTATTATAAAGAATTTTAATGGTTTTTCTTATCTTTTTTCTCAGATATTATAAACAGAATTTGACGACCAACAGTTCGGCTATAGTGAAGAAATCTGATCGCAAGTTGCACAGGCTCCTAGGAGTGTATCGTGCATTAGGATGGGCGCCTAAGGAGCAAGCATTGGCCGCAAAGTAAGTATATTAATGGCATAGATATGTAACAGGTAGTCGACGTGCATCGCACAGACCCTGAGAATGACCTCTGGCTGAGCTGGTGTAAACTGGGTTTGGACCATTTTGTAGCTCGCGGCAAACTTCTTGTTCGCTCTGGACACGGGGAGATTACTTGAGCATTACGAAATTGTACCTTGTTGGTAGGTGATACGGCTGTGCGAACGAAGCGGAAACAACTTCAAAGCGAACTAGAAGTTTGTTGCAAGATATACGTACAGTCGACAAAGTTCCCGGTGTTCCATTTAGCAAATAGAATCCTTTAAACAGCTGCCACGCAAGTCCCGCCTACTTTTTACTATGGCCAATAGAATATTAACATAATATGGAGCAGCCAATAAGGCGCAGCGTCTTCACTCCGCTTCCGCAGGTCTCCTCCCCTCCGCACAGTTGCTATTGCGTTGCCGATGACATTGTCTGCTCTTCTTGGCTCAATCTGGTTGCCAGACGACCCGCCTCCCTAATAAGGGGGTGGGTCGCTGTCAATCAAACGCGTCAGTGTCACGAGATTATCGCTTACAAGTGGAACACCGGCAACTTTGTCGATCGTACATGTCACTTTCGTTGTATATGCATAATGCCACATCTGGCAGTATAGACAGGCTTTCTTAAAGTCAAATCAAACTGAAAAAGTAACTAAACCTTCAGTGAACCAACAAACAAAAGACAACAACCAAGGCCGTTTGTTACACACTAAATATCTCAACGCGCGATGAAAGTAATGCTTCTGTGCTCGTGCGATGACTTGCGAGCTTAACAAGGACACATTAAAGAAATCCTCTGGGAAGGAATGATAATCATGTGATATAGAACGTGATGAACATGAATGTGGACGGGTAAAGAGGGAGGGAAATACCGAAGAAGAGAAGGATAGATTGTGTGAGAGGTGATATGGAAAAGAAAGGAGTTAATGCTGAGATGACGACTGACAGGAATGTATGGAAGAGAAAAACATATTACGCCGACCGCAAATAAAATTGGGAGCAGGGCAGGCAAATGATGATTAAAGAAATCCTCTATGTTGAATTCATCGTGCGATAAGACCGCATCGTGTCATCGTACGATCATTTGCCAATTAGGCCGAGTCGTAGAAAACAACTAATGGATCAGCAAAGGAGTATTGATCACCTCATACTCCATCCACCAATCCGCATTGGGCAAGCGTGGTGGACTACTGGCTAAACCTCCTTCGATGACAAGGAGAGGCTTTATGTCCCAGGAGTGGGTTGAATTATAAAGGCTGTTATGATGATGATGATATGATGATCTGTATTATCTTTTAACAGTCCCAAATAGCTATAACCAAAACTATCCCAAGCTTTGGCTAATCACTACATAGTATAAAACAAAGTCGCTATCCGCCGTCTGTCTGTCCCTATGTATGCTTAGATCTTTAAAACTACGCAACGGATTTTGATGCGGTTTTGTTAATAGATAGAGTGATTCTTAAGGAAGGTTTATATGTATAATACATGCATATTTACATAAGCATTGCACCCATGCGAAGCCGGGGCGTTTCGCTAGTAAAAAATAATTTCAAATCGAGAACCGTATGTGAAGATTTTATTAAAATTGTTAACATTCAAAATTTCATATGTATAACATGATTGTACTCAATCAGGGTGTTTGAGAAACCAGATGGCACTAGATGGCACCACTTAGGCAATAGGTCTTGGTGTCAAAACACCTAGGAAATTCCCGCTTCACAAAAGTCATAAAATTTTCAAAAATCAAAATGAGGTGGACCTCGTGCAACAGTGCTGCCTCCTGGAGAATACTATTTTTTTTTAGAAAACCCTCATACCGCACCATTAATTTTTTTATTTTGTTTTGTTCCAGGAAAGCGAGAGACATACATTTTATGAAGCGAGTGCAAGCAAAATGGCAAATGAAACTCTCACTCAAAGCCAACAAGTTCCAAAAACATTACAGGCCGCAAGTCAACTTTTAGACATACGTTGTTTTTAGTAAAATACTTATTCGATTATGTGCTCTCAATAAAAAAAAATAATAAAAAAAAATAGAAAATCACAGCACAATTTGTTTTAGACTAGAATTTTGCTGTCAGTGTATTTAAAAAAAAATATCATCTCACGAATTTATTCGCGAGGGTAGTTGCAGATAATTCCATTAGGATATTGTTATTTCTTCTTAAAATCTCCCCATAGAAACAAAGTGATGTATGTATTCCATACAGTCTTTTCTGGTGTCGAATGGTGAGAAATATAAGATGTCTGACTTTATGAATTTGACTTCACATTCTTAGTGGCATCTACATAACACCTTTTTTGTATCATTGTTAAAGCGGATGTTTGTGCAACAAAACAAAACCACTGATTAATTAGTAATTTTTAAAATTTTCATTATGTTCAAACGACAATATGAACAAATGTGTTACAGAAATGTCAAAATGTCTATGGTTAAAATGTAGTTCTAATTTTTGCCGCCTAGTCAGATTGTGGCACTTTACCTACTGACAAGTTATCCTCAATAGAGTTTAACCTCTATGTCAATGGAATAAAGTTGATTTTTCTTAATCATTGACAAGGAAGCTTTTGGCCTTCTCGCCTGATGGCTAGTGACAGTAAGGACGAAGGTGAATCGAGCTTCACCTGGAACGTAAAATATAAGCTCCTTGCCTGGAACCCTCAACCACAGAGAGACGGGCTATCGTGTCATTAATTGTCGGAACACAATGATGTTGTTACAATTATTATTATGTCGATAGATTTTGTTAAAATGGTGGCTAAAAAGCCTCTGATTATTTGTTATTATTGATTTTTATCGAAAATTTTAGATTTAATATTGATGGTCATATCTGGCCTAAATTGAAACAGAAGCACCGGCGATTTTTTTATTAACTACATATTGGTAGTAGTTAAAGTATTTATTTGGTATTTGTTTACCAATCTGTGTTTTAGGTGCCTAGCTTCTTATACAGGGTAACTAGTAATTAGTGGCGGAATAGAAGAGGAAAATACTAGTCGATTTTACTATGGGACTTTCGTTTAGTAATCGAAAGCAAACAGTTTCTCAGATATTAACTATTTTAGAATTTTTAAGTTTTTTTTTTAAATTCTAAAATAATTAATATCTGAGTCACGTACACATCTAGTTGGTATGAGTGAGCGCGCTATAGCAAGAGTTAGCAGAAACGAGGGGCTGGCAAACACCCCCCAGTCTGCTCTTGCGATTTATTACGTTCGGATGTATTTTTCGAATGTTTTTTATATTTATTTATTTTAAAATTCTAAAATAATTAATATCTCAGAAACGGTTCGCTTTCGGATAGTACATCCCAGAGTGAAATCGACTAGTATTGTTCTCTTCTATCGCCGTTTAAAAGGTCAGTCATTAATTATCAGTCAACCTGTATAATTGCCGATTGTTTCATGCTGTTGTTATTGTTTCACTTAATCAATTTACGTATCTGTGTTATACAGATTTCCAAAAAGTTTCTTGACGTTAGTAGATACTAATAAATAGTCTAAACCGCAGGTAAGATAGAAAAAACGTAAGTCGAGGACGCGTCGCAGTCGGGACACGGACCCAACTTTTGCAAAACAAGTGCGACATTAGGCCACTGCGAAAAAAATCATTAGCTGTGAGATTTCATATGTGAAATCATATGAAAAAAAAAATCATCATATAATTAAATGAAAATAAACGGAAAATAGCAATCATTTCCAGGCCTAGTGCCTAGCGAGCATAGTTTCGAGGGCGATACTAATGACCAGATTACGTCTCTTCTGTACAGGATGTTTTGGTATATGAGGTATGAAGCCGGCCCCTACCCATGCTAACATAGTCATATAAATACTATGAATGAAATGATATAACGAATGAAAAAAAATCATATGATTTTTCACATCATCATCATCATCATCATCAACAGCTCATATAATGTCCCCACCGAGGGGCTCGAGCCTACCCTACATTAGGGGCGATTAGGCCTTAGTCAACCACGCTGGCCAAGTGCGGGTTGGTCGACTTCACACACAACCTAAGAATTTCTTCATAGGTGTGTGCAGGTTTCCTCACGATGTTTTCCTTCACATTTTCCGATTTTTCACATGCTTTTCATGAAATGTTCCATGCCTAGTAGGCACCCGCTCGCGTCCTCGACCCCATTCTCGTCGTCACCCCCGCTCTCGTCCTCACCCCCGTCGCGCAGACGTCGCGACTTCGACGCGTCTCTCCCGCGCGTTTTGAACAAAGTGCGGAGACGTCATCTCATTTTTTCTGCGCCCTGTTTATATTAAAGTGGCGCCGAGTCTGCCATCTCTTCTGTCTGGCTTGCGCTTAAGATAAAAAAAAACTTTAGGTAATATGGTAAATACCCTTTAAAAAATTTGTTTACCTACACAAAATTTTGTGATTAACTAAACATTTTAGATACATGTCACATTAACGCCAGTGCTTGTGCAGTAATTGTTGCCACCGTTATGTATGAATAATTATTATGACAAGGTACTAAAGTGTTAATCTAATTCTGATGCTGACCGTACTTTGCACCTAGCTGTTGTATATGAAATTACAAACAAAATATTTTCGAAACTTTTAAATCTACTTCAATGGTATTTTTGGTCATTTTGAAGTCACTGAATATTTCCTGCCGTACCTAAATGTAAAATAGTTGTCGATGTATTATCCTATCATACTGTTAATGTGATTAGAAAACCAAATTCTAAATAGGTGCCAGGTATATGGCATGTTATTAAATTAGGTACTAGTAGTAAATAAAAAATCAATTAATATTGTAATTCAGATACAAACATAGTTACTCAAATATGTCTGATGTCAAAACTTAGTTTGCTAAAGAACTCTAGATAAAGTGTGAAACTCACGATTGCTCCAAGCCCTCCCTTCCGATTCGGACGCCCTACGGAGGCCAGGCGATCGAGAGACTCCCCGAGGGGGAGATGCTTGGACGCCCAGTAATCCCCTATGAACGACCGACCTAAAGGCTTGGCAATCCCCGAAGGTCTGCGCCTTCTTTAAAAAACCCGGTGACGCAGGAAATTTCATCAGTGACAACATGCAGTAGTCAGTCACAAAAAAGCACATATGCCATCACTCTAAAATAAGCCAAAATCGTGTTTTCGGAATCTGACCTGGCTTGAATGCAGTGACGAAAAATTTTGGATTTCCCAACATTCTGAAATGAACTCCAAACTCCAAATCCGCGCGCTCATATGTTGCCGATCCCACGTCCATTTCGTAACGAGTCAGTTGCTGCGGAGAATGAAAGTAAATTGGAATGACGCGAATGGAGCGAATGAAGCGTGTGTTTGCTTAATTTTTGGATGACATCCACATCGCGCCGCGTGAAGGAAATGCAGTGATCGTGAGTTCCGCACTTAATAATTAGTGGACCATCCACTAACGTCCTTTTTAACTTGTTCTTCGGAATGTCGCGCCGGTACGACCCGACAGTCTTTAAGGACAAGTAGGGAATAATAGATTTTAATACTGTAATTCTTCCTCACTTTGCAAATCCACTACCGTTTAATGCTTACTGATTTGTAGGTACAGTCAACAGCACACCAGGTTACCACAGTGGCAAAATTTTCCGATCGATTTTGCGCTTTATAACACGAATTTTTAAGGTTGAAAATCGATTGGAGAAATTTTTCAGTTTTTGGTAGTCAGATCTGCTGTCGTCTGTACAATCCGGCAGGAATGAACATTAGTGGAGCCTATCCACTAAAGTTATCATAGGGGTTCATAATATATCTTGTCCACGGCTATATTTGAAAATACTATCTTGTACATATATATCTATTCCAATGTTGAGCTTATGAAATCGGATTTGACACGTCATGTGAATGTTGCAATAATTATTTCAAATGTGGTAGGATATTTACAAATTACTTATATTATAAAACTAAAATGAAATTAAAACAGAAATTTTCAAAAAATATTGCTTTTTATTTTTCCTTCTTTGTTAGAAAGGGCTACCAAAGACAGATTTAATCGTATTCCACTAATTATATGAATATTATTTTGTACGATATACAACTATGGAATTAAGGTAGATTTTTTACCCCACGATATTAGTGACGTTAAAAGACATTGTGTTAGTTATTTTTATAATTATTGGCTTTGATGTATCGTTTTTATTTTCCTTTTTACTTGGTTTTTATACCATCTGGTTTCTTTACACGAACATATTTATATTGTTTACCGTTTAAAGTTTTGTTTTCAATGTCCGGTTCCTCCAAAGTCCATGGGATTTTCACTGGGTTTCTGTCCATTTTCAAGCTGATTTTATACAGGGGGAACATATTTAGTTTTCTGTTGTAATGTTTAGATATCATATTTGATATGCCCTCGCTCATTACGAATTTCGGCTCCAAGTCCGGTATTTTATTAACGTACTTCGATATAATATTTTTTATTTCGATGTCATTGCTCTGATTTATTACATTCATGTATTCCGAACTGGACGCCACGGTAATCAGTGTTAATATCTGTAAAATAAAATTTGTCCTTGCTAATATTATAAAGATAAAATATTTGTAGGATTGTTTGTAATGAATAGGCTCAAAAACTACTGGACCAATATAAAAAAAACACAAAATGAAAATTTCATGTAACCCCCGACATAAATTTATAGTCAAGAACTATTTCGATCACGTCAGCTTTCAATTTCAAACAAAAAAACCGCTTCAAAATAGGTTCATTCGTTTAGGAGCTATGATGCCTCAGACAGACACACAGACATACAGATAGATACACACATCAAACTTATAACGACTCTCTTTTTGCGTCGGTGGTTCAAAATTGCTTCACCGTTGGGCTGGAGTTCACCAGCCCCATAGATTAGCCAGGTACCTACTCCGTGACCAACACAAATAGGCGATTATTATTATCCACTGGATTTTGACATTTTATTGCAGGTATGGAAGATATTTCAAAAACTGACGGTTAACTTTGAATAGGTTGTTGGAGTTTCTCCCGAGTTCTTGTTGTAAAAACACGTGTAGAGAGACTCCATTTTAACTCAAATCTACCGTATATTCACTTGAAATTGGCAAAATGCGTAACGTTATATGTATCGCGACGCCATTAATTAAGAACAGAATATAGGTTGTTGAAATTGGCAGAAATGGTTGTTCCCCCCCTTAGATTATACCTACCCCTGAATCTAAGTTCCACCCTTAAGACGATCAATTGCCAACAACACATAAAAGTTGAAGTTGAAGATAATCGGTTGATTTTATTCAGAGAACTTTAATTTGGTTAAACATTCTCTGTGTCATTAAGTATTCCTCTTCTTATTTCTCCTACCCTCATCACGATTTATTTGGGGTCGACGCAGTAGAGGTCTTGATTTTTTTTAATACTACGAGATGGCTAACAAACTTGCGGCACACCTGGTGTTATGTGGTTACCGTCGCCTATAGACACTTGCAATGTAAATCACTTAACACTGCAAGTGCGTTGCCATCCTGGGGACTAAGATGATATGCCTTCCATGCCCAGTAATTACACTGGCTGCCTTTCCCTTCAATCGGAAACCCAGGGAACTGCTTCACGGCAGAAATAAGAAAGACGGTGGTACCTACTCAGACGACCCTGCATATGGGTCTACCACCTAGTAAATAGTAGGATAGTTGATATCGACAACGCTGCTATAGGTTTTGTTATTATATTTGTACAGTAGTTCGATTGCGATCTTTTGATAGAGACCATCAGCTTAATGTTCTTTCCGAAGCAAATAGGAAAATAGAGTTGAGAAATTTTCGGTCGCCCATCCAACTACCGACCGCGCTTGGAAGCTTAACTTTTGTGATAGTTCACTACTAACGCACGGCCTCTGCACCATCAACCACCTGCCATTGCCTCATCGTATTAAAATCTACGTTAACTGGTACTTACTATAAAACCAATCATCTTGACTCAACTCCTGTGAATAAAAAAATAAAGTTGTTTTTCTACCTATAGGTATTTTTTATGATTGAAACTACTTAGTTACAAAGATCGAAATTTCGTTACGGCTATTATCAAAGTAATAAAATATCTGAATGGAATTCAAGTGGAAGCGATATTTTGCTGTAATCAAATATCAGGAGCTTATCACTGCGCCTTATTAAAAAATGTAGGCGGTGCTTAGACGCTGAGAATTCTAATATTGTTTTAGATGAGTAGGTACCTACTTGAATTTTCTGTAAGCTGTTTACAAATTCTGAATTTAATTAATCTTGCACCCACCTACTTACTAGTTTCATTAAGGTACGCTCAAAATTTCTTGAGGGCTAATGAACGATGGTGAACTTTTGGTACCGACTAACTTTTTCACTTTGGTAATTAGCGGACCTCGGGTCCGGGACTTATGTACGGTCACCATCAAAAGTAGATGATCATTTTAGTACCTTGTCATAATAATAATTCATACATAATTGTCGCAACTATTACTGCACAAACGCTGGCGTTGCTATGACATGGTACTAAAGTGATCATCTACTTCTGATGCTGACTGTACCTACCTGTATAATAAATTTAACAGCTACTTTTGTTGGCTACAGAGATAATGAAAAGGGTTAAGGAGGTTAAATTATTACGAATTTAGCTGTAGGTATTTGCAACTTTTTATCTAGGTAACTCCTACACATATACTTACATGGTGAATGTTTGGTGGCTGACGAGCCATTTTAAGAGGTGGATCAATACAAACAACTCATCATCGAAATCGCGAAATAAATCAGCTGTTCCATACAAAATTGCAACACCTACCAACCAAAATGTATAAACAGCCATAGATTTATAATTACTGACGCCTAAAGATTGGCAATGAATCGACTAGGGCGAGACCAAAAAATCTGGAGTGGTCTCCCCTTGACTTTCTCGAATACCGGAAACGACTCAAAAGTTGATAGAAACCTTATATTTTGATGTCATACATGCATGTTAAATTTTGGTCACCCATCCGAGTACCGACCGCGCACTTGGTTGCTTAACTTTCGTGATCGACGACTCAAAAGTTGATAGAAACCTTATATTATGATGTCATAAACGCATGTTAAATTTGGTTGCAATAAGTTAAAGCATAGGTATTACTCCAAGTTATCGTGTTAACGCACACACACATGCAGACATAACTCCAAAAACGTTTTTTTTTGGATTCGGAGAGGTTCAAAACGTGTAAATCCGTCGAAATCTCGAGGTCGAATTTTTTGACGATTACAAGACTTCCTCTACATAATATACTACTTAAACGAGAAAGTAAAAATTAACCAATGTGTGAGTAATGCGCTTGTAAGAGTGAAAATAGTACTGCATTCTGATAGTTTCTGTCTTTTCTGCGTGACTGACCGGCCGACTTGGGCCGCCTGCGTGTACGTGAAATGGTCTCGTCTATCTATCTCACTCTAATAACGCGCAATCATAGAAAAGTGCAACACCTATGCAACCAATATGAAATAGCTGATGTTTTTCTCCGATTTCGATGATGGTCCCTTATAGCAAGAGTTGTTTGTATTGAACTACCTATTAAAATACCTAATAGTTTAAAAAACCTAAAAAGCACGCTTTAAAAAAGGGAAAAATAAGTTTTTAGTATAGAAAGTAAATGATGATCGAAAAGTATACCTAATTATTATTTAGAGAAAAGCGTGGGGTGCTCAATAACATTAGTTCTTGAAAATATTCGATCGGTACAATTAAATTGAGCATCCCATGCTTTTCTCTAATTAATAATTATACTTTTCGTACTAAAAAGTCATTTTTCACTTTTTAGTCCGATTTAATATCTATAAAAGCGTGTTTTTTAGTTTTTTTTAACTATTATTTTACTATCCACTTTTTAGTGCGAATTATAACCGCCAATGAAAGTACTTATATTAATAAAAAAAATTGAACACCGCATGACAACGCCCTCTAGTGACGTATAGCCAACGAATTAGGAATGATAGTTGCGTATAGCTGAACTAACATTCCAAACGTTTAATTTATTCTGGTGGTTCTAATCAGGATAATGGGATATTCTTATCGAATTATTGTAATGTCATCGCAGTATTTGATAAGTCTATAAAGTTTAATGAAATCTGACCGTTTAAAGTGGGTCAAAAATCGAGCCCAAACGAGCCAGTTACATACAAACATACAGGAGGTAGAAACATGCAGGTGAAACTAATATAAAAGAGTGTTAATAAAATCCGGCGTGCTTATAAATATTTAATTCTTCAGATTGAACGAGAAAAAAGTTAGTCCAGCATAAATGAACTTAGTGGTATCCTTGCTGCAGTTGCTTTGCAGGACAGTCGTGGTCGTGGTGCGTCTGTAGCGGCAGGTCCAATACTCCTCTAGGAGCTGTACCTCTCCTGGAGAAGCCTAGGCCAGCTCTTAAGATGCTTAATCCAGCCTCCAGAGTTCGTTGCCGATCGCTTTCGTTGCCTAATGCTGGGTTGATTTCCACTAAGTCGATGGCTCGGAGACGGCCAGTGGAATGTAGGAACTCCATCAGAGAGATGCCTTCTCGTAGTGTCAGTCCGCCTCTGACTGTGAGAAAATTGTGAGATTTAAAAGGTGATGGTGATTTTTTGTTGAGGTACATTGGTATGCTGAGTATCAATTAGCTGTCTTTACATTAAACTTAATGTTTATCGCGCGTGTAAGAGCAAATTGAGCGCGAAAGAATTTGCGTGTAAAGGATGGGAAAGGAAAGCGACAGCAATCGCGTCTTCAATGGTTTCATTCACACTATAAATTCTTACGCGCGCTCTTTCACGCGGTACGTTACTTCAGAAAAATGTGTGAAATGCACACACTCCAACACACGTTAGTTTTGCGCGGTCTACCGCACAAAGTCCTTACACTTAAGAGCCATTTCACCGATCGTAAGCGCTCGACTTTAGGTTTTTTACGCGCTGTACGCTTGTGTGCGCGTACTTGGCAGCGTGAGTTGAACTATTGTCTGCGAAATAATCTTGATCCTTAATGTTTTTTTTTGTATTGGTTAGTACATATTTATTGTGTTATAAAGATATTTTTATAGATACCTATCTACTGTCCGTGTTTCATGATACTCATACTAAAGAACGTATTACAGCACAATAGTTATTGATCAATGAGAGATGGGTGAAGGTGGTGTTGTTATAGCGGCCACAAAAGCATAAAGGTATTCTGTGAATATTTCAAGTGCCTACCTATTATGGTAAGAGATATAGCCATATGACAGAGAGACAGGCACATAGCGGAGGCATATTAATCGGGTCCCGTTGGCACCCTATTTTATTAAAAGTTCCCTATGGGTAGGGAACTCTGAATAAAATTAAGAATAAATAAATATCATCCTCCGTAATTTTTTTTTATTGGTTAAATGGCTATGGTAACTAATGTGAATTTTTTGATTCCATATTACATCCATGGATATCGGGGTGATCCCAAGATATTTCAATGACTTATCGCTCTATTCTTAAAGATATATTACAAAAAAAGTGAGATGATATGTATTTTTAAAATAACCACTTGCTTAAAAAAAAGCCGTTACCCTTTAGTATTGAATGACGTTTGTGATTTCACGTACCTATATCCACGGATATCTACTTGATCTGTAGATATTTTTGATTTCTAAAGATTTAATCTTAAACAGATATTACGAAAGGCTTTGATATGGTGAATATTTTTGAAAAAAATGGTTGTCTTTAAAGTCTGTTTACGGACGATAAATTTATGTGTTAACGTAAATACCCATCGTGCTTCTCTATCGCCTATTCCGCGTTCTCGATTGCATACTCTCCTCAGGCGGAACGTGACAAAGAATCATGTCTTTTTGTGCAGTCGGCTTTCGTTGATTTATAAGACGTTATCACGTCAAACTACTTCACAATACATCCACGTATATCCATGCAATCCTGTGATATTTTAGTGATTTTAAGAGTTCATTTTAATGACGAATATACTCTTGGATTTCGGGATAGTTATGTATTTGTGTTTTATATGTGTTGCACATATAAAAAAAATAAAGCAAATATCAGTGATTTAATATTCAAATCAGTTTGTTGTCGCGTTTTGTATCAAGGGAATTTTCACTAAATTTCGTTATCCATAATACATCCACGCATATCATTGCGATCCCGTGATATTTTAGTGGTTTTACGATTTAATTTAATAGACAAATTACCAAGGATTTCGGGATTATATATATTTTTGAGTTACGTTCATTTATTAGTTTTAGTGCAAACATAACAAATATCAGTGATTTAATATTCAAATCAGTTTGTTGTCGCGTTTTCTATCAAGGGAATTTTCACTAAATTTCGTTATCCATAATACATCCACGCATATCATTGCGATCCCGTGATATTTTAGTGGTTTTACGATTTAATTTAATAGACAAATTGCCAAGGATTTCGGGATTATATATATTTTTGAGTTACGTTCATTTATTAGTTTTAGTGCAAACATAACAAATACCAGTAAAATAAAATAATATAAAATCACAGTGTCATATAGCTTCGCTTTTTCTTCGTTCAATATTTTTGATTTCGATTGTAACAAGAAAACCACTTAGCTATTTCTACATACTTTCATCCCCTATTTCAATACATTCAACCTTTTTTTCGAGATAAAAAGTAGCCTATGTCCTTTCCCGAGATCAAATCTATATTTGGACTAAATTTCATCAAAAACGGTTTAGTGGTTTAGACGTGAAAGCTTAACAGACAGACAGACAGAGTTACTTTCGCATTTATAATATTATAAGGAAGTAAGGATTGTGAATATTGCTTGCCTTACATTGTGCCCGGTGCATGGCAACAGGCTCGCCACCTATACATGGGGACCTAATCATATCTGGCGAAATGTGGGTGTTAACACCTCTGCCTATGCCTTCGGGGATAAAAGCGTGATGATATGTTTATGTGTATGTTTATAACCAGCTTCGTCATCAAATCAGCTTCAGGACATCATAATATTGCTCAAGTATATCGTTATTTCGGCCAAGTTGAAAAATAAATTATTTGCTTTTTTTAAGGCTGCAGAATTATCGCGTTTCCTTTTTTTAACGCAACGGTAATAACTATCCTTGCGACCCATAGCTAAAAATAAATAAATAAAAAGAATGTTATTATTATACAAACTACTAGTATAATTCATACCGACATATTTAATAAGTAACAAAACTTAAATCCAAAAACAAAACTCAAAATAGATCAAAACTATTTGTCGCAGTATGATTATGACTACTCGATACGCGCGAACGCATATCGGGACGCGGGAAAAAATAGCACAGGTCCTACCTGGACGGACGCTCGCGTCAGACTAATCGGAGCACGCTTGTGCATCGTGATTTATACTAATTTATTACACATTTCATATAAATATATTGACAAATTTATTGTTGATATTGACCAAATAACTTTAGAAATCAAAAGTCGAAGGAATATTGTTTATTTTGGGATAATTTTATTTTAGTTATTACGATGTATTTTAACCAAAATTGGCGATGAAATTATTATGTTAATGTTAGAAATTTGCCAAATGATTTATTTTTTTACTCATAAATGGTAATGAAATTCAAGAATCTATTTCATTAAGTACCGACTGGAACATATGTCCGATGATTCCTATATTTTTTTACGTTTATCATTTTAACATTATTAATAGAATAAGGACTTTGAAATTGAGTCTGCGAATGTTTTTCAGCAAAACGGTTGTGGGAGATCGAACATTACAAATTAATCAAATAAGTTTTAGTAATTTTGTTTCATTAAACGTCAACAACATAGATTGGCCTATTTTTATCAATTATTAAATAATATCTGGGTATTCCTTAAGATTGTGATATAGGACTCCAAAATCTCCGAAATTCGTGCAAAAACGTGAAATGGCTCTTAAGTCTTTACACATGCGCTCTTTCCGTTGTCAAAAACGAACACGCCCAATCACGCGCATAAGGACGCGTGGGTAAAGAAACTGGTAAAAAAAATATCGCGCGCGATTGAGTGTGAAGGCTTACGCGCAGGCACTCTACGTTACTGGTAAAGGCTGCTATAATGTCACTGCCTGAGATAGTCCGCGGCAGTGTTCAGTTCAGTGCCAGCACTGACGCACTAATAGACTGAAGGTGGAAGCATAAGCTTCACTCTCAACCACTGAGGGTCCCAGGTGATCTTCCACTTCCTATCTTATCATTAAATGTTGGAACAGGAACACGATAACTCTGTTTTGACTAATCGT
Organism: Elophila nymphaeata; assembly: GCA_955850985.1. Classification (NCBI taxonomy): domain Eukaryota; kingdom Metazoa; phylum Arthropoda; class Insecta; order Lepidoptera; family Crambidae; genus Elophila; species Elophila nymphaeata. Next base: position 12,658,253 of record OY039069.1, on the reverse strand, counting down.
CATCTATCGACGATAGTCTTTGATAAGATTGTTCTATCTCTTTGTGGAAGCTTGCTACACGCTTAAAAACAAGCCCTGCCACCAACGAATCCGAGTCATTTGTACTCTTCCCTAAGGATACAATAGAAAGTTCAAAGAATATAAGAGCGCAGAAACCGCGTGGAATACCTACTAACCGATTATCAAGTAAGTGCTTAATAATCGGTAATGATTGAAAACGAATCTGCAACCTATGTCCGACAGCTTCTTCTGGAATGCTGTTCGCTAACAGGACGTTAATTTTTTTAAGAGTTTCGCCGTCAGAACCTTTCACCTATGGAGTTATGGACCATTCGCTGACAAAACGAGTCTCTGGACGTCAGCCATGCTATTCTTTATAATATTCGTACTTCTCACTTCGATTTCGCCTGTCAAATTTTAGGGAAAATCCTTAGTTTTGTCGAGTAAACTGGAAACGAAGTTAGTGACGCCGTCCTAACGAAGAATGCAGTAAGAGGAACAGAGTTTTTTTTGGGAAATATTCGTTAGCGTTTGACAGGTCAATTCGAGCTGAGATGCGAAGTGAGAAGTGCGAGTTCTTTATAAAAAGCACGGCTGGCCTTTTTCTCTGTAGACTATTGAAGCAGACAGAGATGTCGATTGCAGTGGTTGCACATTTATAGAAAACTGGTGTACGCGTTGAATACTTACCAGGTGTGCCAGTGCTCGGTGCTTCCAAAGCGTCCAATGCATCAATGTCGAAACTGACATGGATGGGCCTGTCCATGCACGGATCTAATAATTGAAGGATGTGGTTTATGGAATTTTGGATGCCGTGTCTGAAAATATAACATGCTTTAAAACGACGTAGATATTAACATAAAACCCCGCTCTAGATAATAACATAAAATGGTAGGGGACCATTGTTTCTAAATGTCAGTACCTACATAGGTAAAAACGGCAGCAGTAACAATAGGAATGTAGGGCATAGCGTACTCAAATAGGTACGAAAGATCTCTAGGACCTATCATCAGCTGCGGAGCAAGACCTAGGTAAAGGAAAGGAAATTTGACTCAGCCAAGGTACATGGTAGGTATGTACATAACGCGAACCATTACCGAGTGCACCACCCACGGCGGACCGCTTGTTTGAAAAAACAATGTGGTCCGGTCCGATTAGGTCCTTTTCGACCTTTCATCTCGATGAAAGGTCGTAGATGATGGATGCGGGCAGCCCAGCACCATCGTGTTGGACGTGTTGGGAATCCTTGACGGAGGCCTGGAGTCCAACAGTGTAACAATTATAAAACCCAAACTAAAATTTTACAATTTTGAATTTTTGATATCACTATAGGTAGTATTTTAGCTATATGACTATGTTAGCATGGGTAGGTCCCGCTTGTTATAGCATGTACCTACCTAACAGCCTGTAATATGTATTTACCTAATTAACAATTTGTAAAAATAGAAAGGAATAGAGATATCTACTTTCACGTATATTTAAGTTACAACGTTAAAAGCATCTCTCTTGGCTACTTAATATTTCTAAATAATATAACGAAATTACCTCGACACGCTCCGTCGAGGACAAAATTAAATTATGAGCATTCCTATAGATTTGTATCGGATGTACCTACTGATGTTTCATAAAGATAGTATATAATAACATTGTTAAGAATGAAAACCTTTAGTTAAGGAGGTACCTTTAAAGGATAAATTAAAATTAAATATTGGGTTCTTATAATGTTATACATTCAGTGTAAAAAGTATCGGAAATGGATGATTTTTTAATGGTTCCAAATTTTTTTTGTTGTTGTTAGATTGGCACAGCTGTTTTCCATTTTGGCGCGGAGTTTGAGTTGCATCTGTTATTTATATTAAATGCAGTGCTGTTTTTAGTTATATCATATCTAGTATTATTACGAATTTCATAATGGACAAAAACATCGAACAAAAAGTTTGTCTTAAATTTTGCATCGCCAATGGAATTTCGTGTTCGGAGTCACTGAAAAAGTTACAGAAGGCTTACTGTGAATCGACTTTATCAAAAACACGTGCTTATGAGTGGTACAAAGCAGTCGAGATGTGATGGAAGATTTCCGTCGCTCTGGTAGGCCGTCAACGTTTGCAACTGAAGTTAATATCGCAAAAGTGAAGGAAATAGTGACTGAAAATCCTCATTCAACTTTGAGAGAGATAGCCGCCGAACTTTCTGTATCTCACGAGTCGATTCGTACCATTTTAAATAATCACTTGGGTATGAAAAATGTTGTCACTTGGCTACTGGCTAGTCCCAAAAGACCTGTATTTTTTCCAAAAGCTCAATCACATGAGAGTCGCTCAGGAGATGCTAGAACGAGTCAATGCCTACCCAAGATTCATAAAACGCATTGTTACTAGTGACGAGATGTGGGTTTACGAGTTTGACATGCAAACTAGTCAACAAGCTTCGGAGTGGCTTCGGTAGAAGACATAAAGGATAATTTGCGGCGAGAACTGAACTCAATTCCTGAAATAGCGTTTAAAAAATGTTTATTGATGATTGGATTATTCGTTAGCGTATGTGTATCGTTTCTGAAGGAGCATACTTTGAAGGTGATAAAATAAATTAGGATGAATAACTAACATTTTATGTTTTATTGATCCTTTCCCTATACTTTTTACACTCAATACAAATACTAAACTATTAATTTGGTCAATTTAGCAAAGTGTTATAACACTTTGCTAAATGGTGGTAGGTAAATGATTATAACTAAGACCGAAAGCGGAAGGGTACCTATTGCTAAATGATGTTGTATATTAGTAACTAACCAAAGGTAGTGGTTGGTAGTAGCTGACTAATCCGAATCCTGCTGTTCGAATTTGTCTGAAAATGTTTAGATTTTAGAGAAACTGTGCCCGGCATTGATGATAAAATTCTAATTTAATTTTAATCTGGCAAACTCTAATTACTATTTAAATAATATTTATAAAATGCATCGCTATGTGTGGGCACTCTTAATTTACAGATATAGATCAGGCTAAGGTGAGTTACTAATCGAAACATTTTCAAAAACGCACAGAAGAGGTATACCAGAAATATTAGATGGTTTTCCTGCCGTCGCAAATTTTGTCAGATGGCGCAAGGTGGGTCTCATAGATAGGCATATTCTAGCCAGCGCTGTGGAAGAACTTTTAACGGATTCTCCTTTTATAAAAACGTTTATATACTTACTCGCTTATATCTTCCATAGCGAAGGCCGGTACTTTGTATTTTTCTATAACGAGCCTCTCATACTGGTCCACAGAGCGCAGTCCCACATAGCCGAGGCTTTTTATAGAGAACCTGCAAGGATATTGTTCTTTGAGAGAAAGTATTGTTTATATTCATTACATATAATCACGCTCATAATCCCAAAAGAAGTTGAGCAGAGACTTAGGTAAAAGGTGTTTTGAACGGTACCTCAAAAATTTGATCTTGCCGCGGTCGAAGCCATATGCGGCTTTCTAAATACTTTCCAAATTATCCACAATCGTCAAAAAGTTATAAAATTTACAATTTGTAAAGCAATTTTATCTCGGGATATTTTTTATCTCGGGATCTATTTAAGTACTATTTAACAATTTTCAAAAAGGCGCTTAGTTTAAAGTGAATTTTGAAAAATTTATTAAGTAAAAAAAATTACAAAAGGGAAATAAAAAAATGTAGCCACAATCGTCAAAAAGTTATAACTTTGGAAAGCCTTGTATCTCGGGATCTATTTAGGTTAGTACAATTTAACGATTTCCAAAAAATTGCTTAGTATTACGTGAATATTGAAAGATTTATTAAGTCAAAAAATTTACAAAAGAGAATTTAAAAAAATGTAACCAAAATGGACTTTAATGAAATTAGGAACGATTTCCACCTCATCGAGTACCCCAATATCTAAGATATCTTTAGATCGTTAACAGATTTAACACTTTTTCAAAAAATCAGGTTTTTGTATGTAGGTATACCTATGACTGTATCGCTTCGCATTGTGATCTTCCTATTGCTTGCTGGTTAGTAGGTACCTACGGTTTGCAGAAGCGTCTCGTAATTGACTATTCGCAAACCATTAACAAATTCACAGAACTAGACGCATATCCACTGCCGGGCATTGAATCTATCATAACGCAAGAAGCTACATATAACATTTATAGTCAAATCGATTTAAAAAGCGCCTACCATCAGGTCCCTATTCTCCCCATTGCATCTTCCTATTGCTTGCTGCTTAGTAGGTACCTACGAGTTTGCAGAACTCCATGGGGCGGTGTGATACAACATGACGTTGCTTACGTCTAGGCTATGGTGACCGTTTATCATCGTGAGTAACTTTATTGTGAAGAAAAACTTACTTCGGTACCTGCCAATCCATAGTAGGTAAATAGGGCCAGTAGTCGGATAGCTCATTGACCAGCAGAGCTACTGGCATACCATGTACGGAACCGGAATTTGAAGTTTTGTTGGTGTTGATATCAGCATGAGCGTCTACCCAGATGAGGATCATGTCTTCGTTCACGTTATAATGTCCATCCACTGTGCCTAAATAGACAAAAGTATACACTTATTTTCCAAGGTCAAAGAAAATCGGTATGCGGAATCATCAAAAGCTTGCTTAAACCGTGTAAGAAAATTTTAAGTAACAAGAGTTTCAATACGCTACTAAACAAGTGGCATTTTTTTTAAAAGAAATCTGGAACACATCATTGTCCATGAGGCAGGCCTACCTCAAAAAATCGTTGGCATATTTACTTTTAGATTTTTCAAAACATATATTTCTCGTTTAATAGTTATTACAGTTTTGAAGTCGGTTTAATTTTTAAAGCATTGGCTGTCCGGATCCGGATTCGCCACTACTGCACCTCTAGATGCCATGTGATGCCGGCAGAGTAGCATCACTCCATATCCTCCAATGGGTGTCGTAGAAGGCGACTAATGTATTAGCAAAGGGGTAATACTCCGTTCTCCAATCCTCATTGGGCAAGCGTGGTGGACTACTGCCTAAGCCTCCTTCGATGACAAGGAGAGGCCTTGTTGAGTCCCAGCAGTGGGACGATTTATAAAGGCTATTATGATGATGATGATTATTATTAATATTTTTAATAGAAAAAGCAATCTGTTGGTGAATCAAGTTATATAACAAATATTCTATTGTCGAGTGATTGGTTCATGGTAAACCGTTTCACACAAATATTGCAATGTTTTCCTCTGAGGTGTAAATATTTTGGAAGATGTTTTTCTTTTTCATTATTTATTTATTTGGTATATTAAACAAGAGTGCCTTAAATCTTCTGCATCTGTCGTGCAATTCTATAACGATCTCACTTCTCACCTCACATCCCATTTCGAATTTAGCTGTCAAACGAATATTTCACAATAAAAGGAATATTTTTAATCAATATGATTTCTAAAATAGATTTAATGTCATTGTACACTAACATGGCTTGCTTCGTTTTCAGTTTACTCAACAAAACAAGGATTTTCCATAAATTTTGACAGCCTAATTCGAAATGAGATGTGAGGTTAGAAGTGAGATCTTTACAGAATCGCACGGCTGTACTTAATAATCCTTACCAACTCCAATAGAATGGTCGCCCCCTATAGTAACGGCAACACGTCCATCCTTCAGTACCTCCGAGACCTTTTGCGAGAGCTTCTTGTTGCAAGCGGACACCTGAGAAAGATGCGCCATATTGTCTACTACCACATTCTCGTCACACAACGACTCTATGTCACCGTAGTCATTCACGTCTAGACCATCTGCAAAGATAAATAATGCAAAGAAATGCATATTAACTCGGGGAAAGTCGTTTTCAAAAAGAAAGCTTATGTGCAAATAATTAAGGTTATAAAATTAAAAATCAATTATAAAAGTCATGGATTTGAATATGATAGAATAGCTCTAACTATTCAAATTGAATAAATCTTTTTAATAACCGACTCTACCCAATCAATTAAAATCTAATTTGCAAAACATTTGTGACGTTACCAATTTGGAGTCACTTATACATATAACGTCTACGTATAGGTAATAGTATACTATGTTTTTTATGAAACATGTATGTTTCGTTAGGCTATTATAGAGTTGTATCATCTAAATCTTCCCTCTCTTTATTTCCTTTAATCCTGTCCATGCAAAGGTTGCCTGAAAAAGATCGCTCTTAGCGATAAGGTCGTCTATTGTGCATTGTTACTGCAAATATTTACACTGTAACCTTTTTATACGTATGTCGTTGTGAAATAAAGATTAATTCTATTCTATTAGTACGGAAAATGCGATTTTTTAAACCTTAATACTAAACGCCAACTTTAAAGGTAAAGACCTAATGTTACAAGTGTTTGTAGGTCCTCTAACCATATTGTGATCCATTTGTTTATTTGCTCTTGTTGTATCAAAAACTGTACGATACATATATTTGATACTTATGTATTATTCTTTTGCCCGAAACTTAGGGAGCTTTAAAGTCAGCGAGGGCTTATCGTGATAACGTCACGCCCCATTCGGAACCCGACACACAGAACAGGCGTAAGACAAATCGTTGTTTTGTCTGCTTGAACTTCTCAGATTTAATTATAGGACTTTGAGAGTTACGGATTACGCCGTATATTATTACTAAGTGAAATTGGAGACAGAAGAGCAAATGTGATTTAATTAGAAATACCTACCTACTTTTAATTTTTGCAATCATAGTAGTCCTTACAGAAGACTGCAGTCCATAGACATATCCTTTCTAATCTATGGTCCATCGTAGAGGTAAAATACAATATTTTAGACTAACTATTTGCTCTTAGATTTTAGATAAGTAGTTAGTACCTAGATAAATCGAATAATTCGAAGAGATAGAGAATACTTTTCTTATTGTATTATTAAATTATGAACGAAAACATCAACTACTTAGATCTAATAGAATCGGAAAATATGGGAAAATCTTAAATTAAAATATTCTTAAGTCTACATAATACCTATTACTCCTACTATAATTTTGGTTTCTATTAATAATATTATACTGATTTGGAACATAATTCTATTACTGAACTTTTCTTATAATGCGATATTGTGCCTGCAATATCAAACAATGGTGGATTGTGGACTCGAATTTAGCACAAAAATCATGCTTAATAATATAAAACGTTGAAGGAAAAATACGTACCTATTTCCGAAAGATGTTTTATTAGTCCAGCCGCCCTCATAGCGGCGGGCCCAATGCTTACTCCATATTTCTTTTGACCTTTTTCGAAAGGGACTCCGATGATTCCCACTTTGTTCAATGGCTTCCATTTCGTCACTTTGCTCATATTTCTTACGAACACTCTGGTGGAAAACATTTGTTAAATTAAAAATAGAACACTGAATTTTAAAATATATATTTTTTATTTTCTCTAAATGTTAGAACATGTTATGATAAAATCGTAGTGTCTTATCGACACAGAGGAACTGTGAGCACTATCATTTTAAGGTGAAGGGTTAGAATGTATTTCACATTGTTTTAAAATTACATCACAAACATTGGAGATAAGAAGTAGAAACGTAGTAGTCAATATATTTGTCAATAATTTATAAGTTTGTTTGTTAATGCATTTCTTAATTATTTTCCACTTATTTAAGAATACAAACATAATTAGAAGTGTACCTATCTAATTGGTCACTACGAGAATGAGACTGTTTATTATTTAATTAGCATTTAGCTCATTTGAAATCATTTGAATGTTGTCTGATAACGTCTCGATTAATAGTATTTTGTTTTCTCTCTTTTCGAGCTCAAACTGCGGAGAAGTGTGAGCAAAAATGGCAATATAAAAATATATCAGAAAAGCTCACGTAAATCTAATGTTATAGGTACTACTCCATGAATTGTTAAGGAACTGAAAAATAAATTAGCCTAGTAGAGTGCTTCAACTAAGTATCGTAATCAAACTGACCTCTATGCAAGCTCCGTGGTTCTCAAGTGAATGGGCAGCTTGCAACCGTTGGTCAAAGTGTATTTGGGAAAATTTAGTTTTCCGCAATTTTTTTTGAAGTTATACTTCTTTAGGCGCGTTATGAAAAAATGATGAGAGTGAAATTTTAAGACTTTGACTGTTGTGTTAGAAAAGTCAAAAGTCAACCTGTGAATTTTCTGTTACGAAAGTTAAAGTTTAGAGAGTTTTCGAGCGAAAAATCGATCTGCCCCAGGCGGAAACGAACTCAGCATCCTCCGCCATCCGGGCGGCTTACGAAAGCAGTGCCCTGGTAGCGTAGTGGTAACGCAGCCGCCCGGATTGCGGAGGATGCTGGGTTCGATTCCTGCCTGGGGCAGGTCAATAAATTTAAGTGTATTTTCTAGTTTTGAAAATATTCATGTCTTACACTTGACATCAAAAGCCACACACCCGCCGAGAAAGTTTCCCTACCACGTTATCAGGGTCCACCACGGGGAGGCGTCCGGAGGTGGGCCCCAGCCTATACTTAGTCCTGGATCTGATGAAAAGTAATTAAATAAATAAGTGATTGTTGGGAGCGCACCCATTTCGTCTTAGTCAGTACTTGTATATCGTAGTAGACTCGGGCACTTAAGAGGAAAAGGTTTTTAATTAAGTTACTCGTATTTAGTCCATTCTGACAAATAAGCTTTAAGCATTTTACATTTTTGTGGACATACCTTAATTATTGTAAATTATCATGATTCATGAGTGCATTTTCATCATTAAAAATGTTCTGAATTACATAATAAGGTGGATAAAATTTAGTATTTTGTTATACCCGGGAACTTCCCGGCGGGAAGTCATCAGATTCGGACGATTCGACGCGGACAGATGTGTGAGATTTCATATTAAGAATTATGTAGTTTCGTTCGGCGCGTTCGGTTCGTCAACTAAATGTGTAGGCTATGGGCACGGAGTCTATGGCTATGGGATATAGCTGTTAGGGGCTTTAATATTTTCGCTCGGAGATGTAAAAGATTTGTACCATAATAAATCTATTATTATAGTGAACTGATCTTATTATATAATCATGATCGGTTAACTAGAACCACAGATAATATAATACTAGCTAGAACTAAAGACCTGTATGATAAGACGAAAATATTAAATCTTTGACAACTATATATTTATTACACATGCATTCCCATTAAAAATATAAGTTCCAATAGTATTCAATCTAACATAAAATTAAATATAAAAATAACATCACACAATTTATTAAATAAAAATAAACTACAACTTAAAAAATATGTTAGGACAGTTACGGAAAGAAAACGATTCTGTTTGAGGGAGTACCTACAGCTGTACAATAAATTGCCTAGCGCATTAAAGGATTGTGAAAATGTGAACATATTTTAAAGAAAACTAAAAGAACACGTAACCACCTTATAATTTCAAGTAAATCAAGCTACTTTTATACCGAATTTTATCAAAATTGGTTCCAGGCATAGTAAAAAATATTTTTAAATAAAAAAAACTGCCTTCAAAACTAATAACGGGGAAATAAAAAATTTCGTTTAAGAAATCTTAATGTTTTTTTGATTGATTGATTTGATTGTTTTTTTATAGATTGGCAATGAATCGACTAGGGCGCTAGGGCGAGACCAAAAAAATAGACCAAAGTGTGCGTAATGCGCATGTGTGCGTGAAGAATAGTACTGCAGTCTCACAGTTGCTGTCTTTTCTATACGTGACTGACGGACCGACTTAGGCTGCCTGTGTGTATGTACGTGAAATGGTCTCATCTATCTTTCTCGTTCTAATATACGTGTTAGGGTGCTCTTTCTCTTTCACACTGCCCATCTATAGTTTCCAATATCTATGAGACCACACTACTGATGTAAAACTTCTATAATAATAATAATGTTAAAGTACCTGAACTGACTTCACAGGCCCCTGGTCAATGGCCGTGACGCGATGTGTTCCAAATTTAAAAAGTAACTTCTGTTCACCTCACTCGATCACACATTTCCTATCACCAGCTCACTCCCAAGGCAAGCGTGCGTAAAGAAGTATTACTTCAAAAATACTATAACCACTATAACCATATTAAGCGCAGGACCCATCATGTGGTTGGACCTCCTTGGGGGAGGCATGTCAAGTCCAACAGTGAGTGTCTGTCGGCTAACATGCCTCCTTTAATATTTGTTTTTATTAAATAAAATTGTTCGTGAATATTCTAAAAGCGGAAGCTACGTTCACTGCTAGCATTGATTTATAACGTATTTCACCGTACCATAACATACGGCATTTATCTGAACACTTTAATTTCCGCTGCGAATATTGGCGGAGCGATCTACGAGCGGCTCCATGAAATATTAATTGCCCGATACAGTCAGAAAAATGAAAGAACGCTGATTAGAAACCACTTTAATTCAGTATTATGATAACCGCTAAGAAACCGTATACCTTCGCGAAGGTATTTCTTCGAGCAACGTTGCGGCTGCGAAAAATCAATTTACTGTTCATATTGGAGCTGAATTTTTCTAACCAACGTATGTACGGTCCGAGTACGGTAAATATATTGTATTTTACTCCCATCGATTTCAGTTCCAATACTCTGTTCGAAGTCGCTGCAACACCAACCAGTTCGGTGCCCAAAATAACTGGTGCGCCTTCCCCGAACTCACTATCGAGCATTTTGCTATATTTCGAGTTTTCGTAGCCGCAAACACAATAGTACCATTTAGGATTCTTGCACGGACCTTGCCGGTAATCCTGGAATTGTAACACGACTAAATCTATTTCATTGATGCGTCCATAGCCGACTGTAATCAAGTTCTTCTCATGCAATTCTGGCGCGTAATAGTTGCCTAAATCAGCAGCAGGCATAAACGTGTCCAGTGCGGGCCTTACTGTGAACACTAAGCCTATATTGTTGTGCATCTTCGTGATATTCGGATCTGTAGACTTCAGTTCGAACGTGTAATCTTCGTGCAAGGCTGTTCTCGCAATTTTGAATAACGTATTCTTGCTAATATTGTTACTTATAACTGCTGATCCGATGGCAATAAAGTGAAGTTCAGGGACGATGCAGCTTCCCGAAGTGAGTACGGTGCTCTTATTTATCACTGTTCCTGTACACAAGTACACTTTAGAGGTATTCAACAAGGCTACAACGTATGGATACTGCTCGGCGAGGCTTTCCACTAACATCCAATTCACTGCGTTCGATTTCACATACGGTTCTTGGCTGCATACGTTACCAATGTTCGCAATGATTATGATATTAATAACATATTGCCAAGTAACAATCATGGCAGTTCTGTAGTTTGTGCATGGAATACTGAATTTCAATAAAACCTAATGAGATGCGTTTTAAAATATCTGCTTTACAAACACATGCAGTAGTCGTCGTTTGACAGTGACACTATTCTAACATCGCGTCATGATACAGAAGAAGGCTAGGATGTGCATGAATTAATATATCTCTGGCATATTTTGTAATAGAAAAGCCAAGTAGAAAATGATCTGAGAGAATTACCAATCCCATGCCTGGATACTGTACCTCAGGTAATACCTACATACATCGTAACCTTCTATGACATATTAGAGTCGGATTTCTATTATTTTATCTAAATTGGGAGTGGTCTCCCCTTGACTTTCTCGTACACCGGAAACGACTCAAAAGTTGATAGAAACCTTATATTTTGATGGTATGCATGTTAAATTTTGGTCACCCATCCGAGTACCGACTGCACACTTGGTTGCTTAACTTTCGTGATCGACGTCTCAAAAGTTGATAGAAACTTTATATTTTGATATCATATATGCATGATAAATTTGGTTGCAATAAGTTAAAGCATACTCGAGTTATCGTGCTAACGCACAAACACACAAACAGACATAATTCCAAAAAAAAAATTTTTGGACTCAGGGAGGTCCAAAACGTGTAAATCCGTCAAAATCTCGAGGTCGAATTTTTTTACGATTACAAGACTTCTTCTATACTACGTATACGATAAAGTAAAAATGATATTTATCATAATGGTATTCACGTCTTCTGATATTCTATTACGGCCACAGGGAAATGTTTGCATAGCTCTCTGTCAGTTTTCTGACGGACAAGTATGTACACACCTACATAACTTTGTAATGAATAACAAATTTATTTTCCTCAAGCGTTGTATCCTATCCCAGCTTTAAGAGGGAGAGCATGTCCTATCTTTCACATCTTTACTGTATTCAGCAATATCTACTTCGCTGGAAGAAAAATGAGATACTCTGCAATATTGCTTATTAAAATTGTTTATTGAAAAGAAATGCCTGTAATCAATATTTAATTTTATAATCTATACTAATATTACAAAGCTGTAGAGTGTTTGTTAGGTTAAACGCACTAATCTCAGGAACTACTGATTCTAATGGAAAATTTGTATTAGAGCTTATATTTTGCTTTCCTCGTTGAATGGACTATTCAACGAGGAAAGCAAAATATAAGCTCCTTGGCTATAGGCTATATACAACATGTAAATTAAATAACCAACACCCTGAATACAGGTGGTTTGGGATCGGCTTCTGAGTTGATTACAAAAAATTAAAAAAAGAAACGATTTTTTTTGAAAAAAATAAAAACAAAATAAAAGTGCCCAGAAAATATTGAAAAAGAACGTTTTTTTTTTAAATTATTGAAATCAAATCAGAAGCCGATCCCAAACCACCTGTATTCAGGGTGTTGGTTATTTAATTTACATGTTGTATATAATAACTAACATAAACGATCACTAGTAATATATAAGAAGAAAAGTCCTAAGTGACTGACTTGATCAACGCCCAGCCCATACCCTTGGACTTAGATAGCTGAAATTTTGCACAGAGGTTCCATCAATGATGTAGGCAAGGGATAGGCCGGATTTTTCAAAATCCAATCTCTAAGGGGGTAAAGTAGGGGATGAACGTTTGTATGGGGAGACAAGATTAGTGTGATTATTTTATTCGAAATTTCACAGGACACAGGACTAATGTCCTATCGATAAATGAGAGTAAACATACAGTGTATCGGGTTTTTCAAAATTCAACTGTGGTGACAAAGTCTGAAAATCAAAATGGGAATTTTCCGTCAATATCGAAGATAAAACCATGAAAATTTGAATTTAGGCACTTATAAGAAATAAATAAAATAGAAATGTATATGATTATTACAAACCATAAGTACCATAAAAATGCTGCTCAAAGTAACAATTCCACGTGGACTAAGGCAAGTATTATAGAAGGAGTCTCAAGAATGAACGCCTACTTGAGCGTCGCACGTCACTATCACTTTGTGCTTGACAGAAAGTGACAAACGATTCTTAAGACATGACCTACGTCATTGGACATGACTGATTTCTCAGTGTCATTCTGACGGGCCTAAGTAAAACGTAGTGATTACCTTCTCTGTGGTTGTGGGCAAAAGTTAGTGTATGGATAGGGATACATCATAATCGTGGTTTTTAAATTCTTTCTTTCCAAAGTTAGGTATATCTATGTGTCTATAGCTTTTCTTCTTTTTAGGGTTTCGTTTCCACAAAAGGAAAAAACGGAGCCCTCATAGGACCACTTTGTTGTCTGTCTGTTCCTCTGCCTGTCATCAAGACCCTTTATCTCGGGAACGAGTGGAGGTATCGAGTTGAAATTAAAACCATATACTCAGGTCTAGGGTCCCTTGCAGCCGTGAAAAAATCAATCTTCTTAGTTAACGCAAAAAAAGATACGGCCGTTTATGCCGCAAAAAATATATCGACACCCTTAAGGGAATCAGAATTCATAGGGTACTTGCCGTTGACCTAGAACTATGAAATTTGGCAAGTAATATCGTCTTACACCACAGGTACAGGAAAAACTCTGAAAACTATACATTTGTAATTAAATCATAAAAAATATAGTCTTTATTTAAAGTACGTAATCAATCGTCGAGGTTTGCCTTTATCTCGGGAATGCGTGGAGGTATCGTGTTCAAATTAAAACCATATACTCAAGTCTACAGTCCCTTGAAGCTGTTCAAAACTTCTAAATTAACGCAAAAAAAGATACGGCCGCTTATGCCGCAAAAAAAATACAAATTAGCACGAAACCCTCGGTGGGCAAGTCTGACTCGCACTTGTCCGGTTTTTTTGAAGTTTGCGTTATAATAAATGGATGTCACAAATTCTAATGTATCTAGACAATGTTGGACGATAATTGTATGGCAACAGATTTTACGATGGCGAGGTGGTAAAATCAAATCAAATCAAAATAAATTTATTCGATTTCACAGACAATTAATTAAAATCCACTATAAATTTCTCACATGTCTTGGACGTCAAAACGGATGTTCTTGTGCATCAACATAACACAACTTTCATTGCAAAATATACCTACACAGTGTAGGTATATTGTATATTTTTAGTTTCGAGTGTAGGCTACACACTTGGAAACTTAAAATTTTATAACGCCATTAAAGCTCGTCAATCACAATCGCATAGATATTGTTGAACACAACTGTAGTATCTAACAATTAGTACCAAAGAATAGGACCGGGTAATAATTTTTGGGAAATTTATGACCCACTTATATGAAAGTAAATGACTATTAAAAAGAGATAATGACTTTTGAACTGAGTAGACGGCACTAAATCGCGTGAGATTTTTTATTTTAATGAAGAAGTTGGGCAGTCATTTGCATGAGTCTACTAGAGTAACGTCAAAGGAGAGAAAAAAGACTAATAAATTGTAATTGACAAACAAAATGTTAGAAATGTCTCAGCTAATTTATTTCTAGTTAGCTTGGCTTTGGCTTGGACACAAAGTATTATTATCATTACAGTAATTACAAGACAGAAACCAGGCGAGCCGTATACATTTTTGCCTCGTTAAAAAGAATAATTCCTTATTATATTGTCCGCAGAAAAATAATGGAAATACAAAACAGAGAGTATTTTATCTCAAAAACACTTCCCTGTCGTTGAATTTTCAATTCGTAAGCGCGAATGTGTACAATTGTGCTCCAACAAAGTGCGAAGTTTGGAGTACTTTCGTTTCGAGAGACCTCGCTCGGTAAGAGTCAAAATATTGGTAGACATTCATATTTTGTTACGCCCGTTTGGAAATTTGAAAACAAACTGTTTTTGAAGCAGATTTTTGGGAACAATTTTGTTTCATTGATATGAATTTAATTTTCGATTGACGTCATTATCATAATTTCACCCGAGAGACGTTCATTGTTAGATATAGGCCTCCCCCAAGGATCTCCAAGCCGATCGGTCACTCATGCGTTGCCCCCATCCAGTAACTTCCCTTAAATCAGATCGTCGCGTCAGTTCACCTTGTGGGGGGCTTACTATCTCTGCGTATCCCGTTACGTGGCCGCCACTTGAGGACATTTCCGCCTCAACCTCAACGGGCGTCAGTCCTCTTCGCAATATGTCCTGTCCACTGCCACTTAAGGTTTGAAATTCTTTGAACTATGTCGGTGAACTTAGTTCTTCTGCGGATCTCATCAGTTCTAATATGATCACGCAGATAAACTCTGAAAATAATCCTCTCCATTACGCTTTGACTGACATTGAGCCTTTTTTATAAGACCAGATTTTATGAACCATACTGAACCATGAATTAACTATTGTAGTAGGTACCTTTTTATACATGGCTCCCAGAATATACGGCCCGTTTGAATCCACGAAAAGGTGTAAGTACCAAAGTGGACATCTTCACGCATATTTTAAAGGACTTTGGATTGTAAGCAAGGAAAATTTCAACAACATTGAATTGCAGAGCATGTGGACACCACCGGGAAACCATGGAACACCTATTGTGTGACTGCGATTCCATAGCTGGGACTAGAATGAATATCCTGGGAGTGGCCTATCCAAGGCCAGAGCACTACAGGCTCTTCAAGCCCACAGATATAGTTAGGATGGTCTGCATATTCAAGGGGCAACAAGAGTAAAAGGAAAGGGGAGACACAAAAGATCCCGTTGGGTTGAAGTACTCCGTGAGAAAACTCACGGCCCCATCATAAAATAAGATAAGAAAGGAATAGGTAGGCTCTCAGAGAATCCCATTTACAAATAGGTAGTGCGACAAAGAAAATACTTATTCTAAATCCAAATATTACGCCTTTCGCTTAAATTAAGCGACGACCGAAAAAGACAGGAATGAGCGAGGCCTGTTTAAAACGAAGATTAAAATTCCTAAATTAGAAACTCGACGGCTCTCCTTCATTGTCATCGAGGTAGTGACTTCGAATTTGGTCCGCACCAGAATTCAATTTCTTCGGGGGCTTAGAATGGTTTCTTTCAAATTGCATTTTTCCTTTAGGTTCGTCCTCAATCAATTGGAAATTTCGGCAATAATAAGAGAAGAGGCGCTAAATTGTTTCAATGGTTGGCTTTGATGCCGGGCAGACTGTTGTGAGCAAAAAAAATCTTGTCCGACCAGCTTACACCAAGATTAACTCGTTCTTAATCGTGCTTCATGAAAAGGCTTTTCTACAAACAAAATGAATCATTTTAAATTGCAAAGTAACGAAGTTTTTTTAATTTTTATTTTGACGTGACAACGTCTTATAATTCGATAGAGCCGGCTGCACGCAAGAAAAAACATGACGTCATGCGGCGTTACCTCGCTGAATCTAATTCTCTAATTTGAATTTGGAATTATGTTCTTTAAAATTTAAACTTTCAATGATACCAAAACCAGCCAGATACAAATAGTATAGCCAAAGAGATTTTATTACAAGTTTATTCATACTATAATGCGAAATCTATTAAACAAATGAAATTAAATTTTTCTTTTGAAAAATGCTACCATTCCATCAGTATTTTCTTAAGACGTTGTCACGTTCAACTATCGTCTAAGAGCAAATATACCAATAGAGACAACATAAGCGTTCTCGAACCGTACACTTTTTTTAATTTAATTTAAATCTTCCTAGTCTTTACAAAATTGATACTCTCGTGAACGATACGCGTATTTTTTTGTGCTTGCTGTGGATGTTGCTGTGTTCTTAACTTTATTTGTAGTGGCGTAATAATTATGTTTTGTTTTCCATACTTATTGATCAGCCGTCATTTCAACGTTAATGGACTTGATATAGAATACGCCCCAGGCGCGAAGCCACGGCGCCCCGTGAAGATAAAATGTTGGCGCTCAACGAATGAAATATACTTGGGGTAGCAAATTCAAAAGATAAATTAAATAGACCGATCATCATCTTTCCCTAGGAAGAAAATTTTTTTGAACCCTTTCTTTCGCCTTGCATCAGATGTATTTTACGAGTACTTTCGACCAGCTTAATGTAGAAGCTGGTGGCCGGCTGCCGTCGAAAATACTCGTAAAATACAAGTCACAGCCAGAAATGTACTTGTTGTAAAACTGATACTAGTCACATACACCAGGTTAAACGTTCTCTCAATGTTCAAATTGTTCATTTATCGTTCATTCCGAGTGGGGTTGAAAGATGCTACTAATATCCAACACTGTTGGATCGGTTCATTAATGAATTCATTCAGCACTTTGCGTTCAGACACTTGATTTCGACTGAAATATACCGAATGAACGGCCACCTTAAGAGCGCCTTCAAATAAGTGGCGTGTAGAAGTGCTCCTTTGGCGTCACTGTGCGCGCTAGACGCACCTCTACAAATTTTCATATAATGTCTATAAGGGCAGTTGCAGCGACACTATCGTGATCGCGCATGCCATATTTACATAGGGAAGTAATACCATCGCGTAGAGACTCGAAACGAAGCATCACTAAAATTGCGTGAAGTGTTACAGTGGCGCCTGCTGCGCAACAGTCGAGCCCATAGATTTATTATTACTGACGTTTTTTGGCAATGAATCGACTAGGGTGAGACCACCGTAATGCGCATGTGTGCATGAAAAATAGTACTGCAGTCTGTCTGACAGATGCTGACTTTTCTACGTGACTGACAGGCCTCTTTAGGCCCCCTGCGTGTACGTGAAATGGTCTCGTTTATCTATCTCGCTCTAATATACGCGTTAGTATGCTCTTTCTCTTTTACATAGCCGATTTACAGTTTCCTATATCTATGGTCGAGCCACTGCAGCGCATCTCTATGGTAGCGCCACTGAAGCACGGCTGAAGCTCTTTCTCACGGCTCTAATTTGAAGGCGACTTTACCACCCGTGAAATGAAGGCCAAAGGTTAAAGTTAAAAAAATATAATCAATATCCAAATAACTATTGGTACAAGAATAAAATTGAAAATTTTGACAATCATTACCTTTCGAGCAAAGCTATCGAAACGTAACATTTTACTAATTTGGTAACAACAAGAAAACATGTTAATAATTAAGTTACTAAAAGGAAAACACAATAAAACATTCCCGGGGCTTCGTTGGCTATTGTTTAAGCTAATTACAATCTGAGGTGTTTAAAAGGTTTCCTTTCAAAGGGACTTTGTTTATCTTAAACGATTCTTTGTTAAGCACAATAAGCTTTTCGAAAAATATATTGCTTAGTATTTTTATGTTGTGCAATAATGGATGGTCCTTATTACAGTTACGTAAGCGTATACGACAATTTTATCGACGATAAACCTTTGTAAGGATATGCGGAATTATGTATAAAAATTACATTATAGATTTAACGATATGGGTAGCAAAGTAAATCAATTCTACGACAAGGACAATTTTTTTCGAACCGATCGATATTGTTTCTGTAAATTTCAACTTTATGACTCTGGCGAGAGTAGTTATGCTAGTAAGTTTTAAGGTTATTGCTATTATTAGAAAAAAAGTATTATGTCGATCGGAGGTTCCTTCCGTGCGGTCCATTCCAATAAATGTTCTACGACTACAATTTTTTTTTCTTTAAGTTTTTTGAGGTCGATGGCAAAGACAAGTGACAACGTTTATTCCAAATGTTGAGGTTGGTTGGCATGGTTGGCACTGACCTTAATAAAACGTAGTGGGCATATAGATTTTTATTAACATAAAACTTTTCATTCTCCGTTTTAGTTTTAAAGGTGGTTTTTTTAATATGTTATGCTTTTATTGGGTAAGTATAAAATACTTAGATTAGAAATTAGAACTCAATTCATATTGCTACTGTGTATTTTCACGATTCTAACTACCTACTGAACCGATTCATATAAAATGTTCATGAGACCATCATGTGGCTGAAATGATGTTGATAAAAAGTATTTTATAGGAAGAGAGCTTCGAGTTTAAAAAATATTTGTTCCCATTTATAAAAAAACTATCAAATAAATAAATAAGTTATTAAATCCTTTCTGATAATTGTATCGCTCACTTTATGGGGTTTTCCTAAGGCTTCCAGTGACTAAGCCGTCAGAGTGGACGCTCCACTCGGCTTATCTCTGCACCGCAAGGACACTTGACATTTTAAAAGCCTGAAATATGTTCATCTAGATTTTATCACACAACGGAAATTCTTTTAAAAGGAAGTCTAAAGTGGTATGGAAAATAAAAAGAGATATTACGTTGACTTTAGTATTTTTATCTCACGAACGGAGTGAGCTATGGTTGTTTGTATAGATATACTTGCACTGACGCATAGAAGTAATGTAGGTACAGTCATTACGTCATTACTAATTTAGTCATGCCGTCTCAGATTTATTATGATAGGATTTTCTTTTCTAGTCTTTCGTTTTCTAATATTTAAACTAAATTTAAAAAGAAAAAACTGACTGCCCAAATCACAGCCCGAACCGCTGGGATATCAGATTTGGCACGTAGGTTCCTTATGAGATCTAGGGGTGCACTAAGAAAGGATTTTTCAAAATATCCTTAAGGTGGTGAAACGGAGGCCCAAAGTTTGTATGGGGAAACAAGAATAGTTGGACTATTTTATTCGAAACTTCAAAGGACTCCTAATATCGATAATTATAAGCTAACACGTACTTCAGTTTTTTTCAGAATTCAACCCCTAAAAAGGGAAAATGGGGTGACAAATTGACAATATATGAAAATCAACATGGAGATATTTCCTCATTATCAAAGATAAAACCATAAAACTTTGAATTTAGGCACTTGATAAGAAATAAATACCCAAAAAAAAAATTAAAATGCTGACCGAAGCAACTATTCCACGCGCACGAAGTGGTTACCAGAAGCTAGTTTGGTATAAAAAAATAAACAGCATGACTCATCTAGTTCAGCTGAAAGAACAGATAATACTTTCCTTATCCCAAAATCCCAAAAGGGGTTGAGCAGAGCCTTAGAATCATTAGGTAACATTTCATTACATTGCTTTAACTTATCTGACTGACTGGCCACGAAGTTCCACAAAATATTGATAGGTTTCCAGCCTGTCGCTTACATCAAACCGAAGAAAGGACCAAACCTTGTGAACCCACAAACAAAAGCCAACAACCGGCCTATTCACTAACTCTTTTTGAGAGATGAAAGTGATAATCACCAATCAATTTAATTACATATCCAATAGCGTCTAAAACAGCAATGGATATGTAATTCACTCGGTGATTATCACTTTTATCATGTGCGTGTGAACTGAGGGACCACACTGTATTTTGCTACTTAAATTTCGAAGGATTTAGTAGAAGACTTACAACAAATGTAGGCGAAATCTAAAAAAATATAGCCTAAATAATAGGTTGGGGAAAAAGTTACTTCGCATTTTTTGAGAAAATTTCAATTTTTTTTTAATATAGTTTATTTACATTTAACTAAAGTATGTAGGTACCATTTTGTTCGATAACTTTTTGCCATCTTGTAGGTAGGGACATGATCCCATTGCTATAGAAATTTTGGGACTTCTGGTCAAAATACCGCGACAAGTGGTTTTGGCAGTCCTCTCGTGATGTTAACCTGACACTGCCTAAAGAATTCTGAAGAGACCGAAACAGGTGGAAATCTGAAGGTGCAAGGTCAGGACTATACGGCGGATGCATTAACACCTCCCAGCCAAACTCTCTTAATTTTTGCTGAGTGGCTAAAGATGTGTGAGGTCTAGCGTTATCATGATGAAAAACCACACCCCTTCTGTTGATTAATTCCGGCCGCTTTCTCTCAACTTCTTGCTTTAATCTCATCAGTTGTTCGCAGTAGAATTCAGAATCGATGGTCCTGCCTGGTGGTAACAGCTCATAATGAATAATGCCCTTCCAATCCCACCACACACACAGCATCACCTTGTTGCGAGTTAACCCGGGTTTCGCCACAGTCTGTGAAGCCTGACCGGCCTTTGACCACGACCTTTTTCGCACGTTCTTGTCGCACGTGATCCACTTTTCATCACCAGTTATCAGCTTCTTTAAAAATGGTTCGGTTTCATTACGTCGTAATAAAGAATCACAAATGAGTACACGGTTCATTAGGTTTCTTTCAGTGAGCTCGTGAGATACCTAATTGTCGAGCTTTTTTGTGTACCCAGTTTTTTTCAAATGCGCCAAAACTGTTTTGTGGTCAATTCCCAGTTCTTTAGCTACGTCGTAACTACTGACATGCCGATCTTGCTCCACTTTTTCAAAAATGGCATCCATTTTATCTGTAATAGGGCGACCAGAGCGACGTGCATCTTTGACATCAAAATTTCCGGATTGAAAACGCTTAAACCAAATTTGTGCTACTCTCACAGACAGTGCACTCGGTCCATAAACATCGCAAATTTTTTTCGCGGCTTGCGTTGCATTTTTACCTTTTTTGTAGTAAAATTATAAAATGTATCGAATTTCTTCATTAGATTCACTCATCTTGGCAGTACGAAAAACAAATGAAAATCACACATTTTCCTAATTTGAATTTGGAATTATGTTCTTTAAAATTTAAACTTTCAATGATACCAAAACTAGCCAAATACAAATAGTATAGCCAAAGAGATTTTATTACAAGTTTATACATACTATAATGCGAAAAGACTTTTTCCCCAACCTAATATATCTTCCAAAAAGAATTAGCCAATAGGCCAGCAGGACAGGTAATACACTCAACATTTTGTCAGCAGTCCTGTTAAACACATTACGTGGCCGTGAGCAGTTTGGATACATTTTAGTACGAATTTTAAGAGTGTGCAAATTGAGTGCGAGTTAGTCGTACGTAGGTATACCTACGTTGTACGTCCGAATGCAATCCCAACTTTTTGGGATTTTAAAACATTCGTGCGTGAAAATGGACGCAGAAAATACATAGTAAATGTTTGTAGGATCAGAGTGATTCAAGTTACCACTTACGAGACTTTCAGGGCAGGGCATGACGAGGAATATCCAAGGAAACGAAAATGACTGCTAAGTAAATTTAATATTTAATTAGAACAAACAGAATAGATCATATTACAAGTTAGGGATAATAATTATCTTGAAGATCTGATTTGGATTATTCATCGTGCTCCAACCAAGATGGCTTCATGAAGCGATACTCAGTACCCGCCCGATGATATAATTGGCCAGATCATGAAATGTGCGGCATATCATGAAATGCTACTGGACCATAAAAATCTCGACCACTGGTCGAGTAGCCCATTGTCTAAAAATGGTAGTGGTCAGGAGTGATCAGTAGGTTCGAGGTTATTATTTTTTATGACCAAGCGGAATGGACTGTTTGTGGGAGAGTCTAATCTAAGTATCTTTGTGATCGATAGGTAGACGATATGCCCAAGCATTTCATGATCTGGCCAATTATACGATCGGGACACTACATGCGCACTCAATTCGTACGTCCATGAGCGTACGTTTACGTACGATGCTAATTCATCTCCAAAGTGCTCACTGCCTTAGTCTAGTTCATCAACATTTAAACAAACGATTAACAAACTATTTTTAACATTTTGCCAAAAACTGTCGGTTAACTTTTAATCGTTTGTTTTACGTGTTGGTGAACTCAAGGCTTGATCTACTTCCTTGTCATAAAAAGCGAAGTGGACCGGATCGAGGGTAGCTGCATCCCCGACGAAAATCAATTACGGAGTACATGAATAAACATACCCTTTCTTCCGTCTGTGGACTTCATTTGGGACACGAAACCGGTAGAATAAATGCAGTCGTTCTGCAAACGTTGGCTTTGTTCGGGATTGTTTTACTTTGTATAATTTACCGGAATTGTAATCCAGTTTTTAATTGAAACGTAGTTCGTATTATTGTGGATTCTGTTTTTAAAATCCGATATTTTGAGAGACTTTTGTGCCGTCACTGTAATATTATAAATTCAGTTGGAAATTTTTGTACTACCGTCATTACAAGCTTTTAATTAACTTGCACTGTTCGTATGTAAATAAGTATGTTGTCGGTCAAAATTTGCAATCTATTTTCGACCCTTTATTGGTATCTGATTGAGCTGAAATTTTGCATATACCATGGTGGCATACACGTTTAGTTTGGATGACAATGCATGCTTAGATAAGTGACGTCATTGTAAATTTAATATAGCGGACAGCCCAAGATGGCGGACTAGTGCTTTTTTGCGCACTCCCTTATAAGGGTATCAAATGAAAGGAATTGCTAAGAAGAATACAAAAATTAAAATGACTTTACCCTTAAAACAAAATGGCGGACCGCCCAAGATGGCAGACTACTTAATACTACCTAATAAAAATAACCTACTTATATTTTTAAGATAAACGTCGCTGCGGTGGAGGACCGCTAAGTAAATAAAATTCAAATAAAAAGAATATTGATAATAAAATTTATTCTCAATAAGTATTCTTTCCGAAAATTTTTACATTACCGAATTCATTACGAAATTGTAAGCTGTGGTGTTCTCCATCTGAGCATAATAATTTTAAAAATCCTTTAGATTGAAAGTGGGTACTTATTTAAGCGTTTGGGCATATGCGCTTAAAAGGGATCCAATTTTAAAGTCATCCATTACGTAAAATACCTACCCAAATAAATCCGATCGAAGTGTTATAAATCTTCGTGATGACAAACCCCGTACCGAACACTCGGATCAGGGATGCCAGCCGAAAGTAAATGATGTTGAACATCAACATGGCGTCAGGCGCCAGGTGCGTCTCTTATCTTTTTTACTTTCTCGTACGTAGTAGATATACAACATGTAAACTAAATAACCAACACCCTGAATACAGGTGGTTTGGGATCGGCTTCTGAGTTGATTTCAATAATTTTTTTTATAGAAAAATCGTTTTTTTTTTGTTTTTTTTTTATTTAGTTTTGTTGGTTATTTAGTTTACATGTTGTAGAGGCAGTCTTGTGATCGTAAAAAAATTCGACCTCGAGATTTTGACGGAATTACACGTTTTGGACCTCCTGAGTCCAAAAATATTTTTTTTTGGAATTATGTCTGTGTGTGTGTGTGTGTGTGTATGTGCGTTAGCACGATAACTCGAGCATGCTTTAACTTATTGCAACCAAATTTAACATACGTGTATGACATCAAAATATAAGGTTTAAGTCGTTTCTGGTATACGAGAAAGTCAAGAGGAGACCACTCCCGATTTTTTGGGTCAGGTATTGCTTAAGTTTCAATAATACGAGCACGGAACAGTCAAAAACAGAATCCGATGAATTTCTGCTAATTGATTGAAATTCTGCTTCTTTGCAGAAACTTTCAAATGATTAAAATGCTGCTCATTGTAGGGAACTCTCAGGACTTGTAGTCTTGCGCCCTAAAGGTCCATCGATACTACCTTATTTTGTATAGTGTGTATACTTAAATGTGCCCTATGTGTGTGAAAATAGGTCCTACCCTTGTAAATAACTTAGTCGACACATTTAACCTGAAAATATGTTTATTTTCGTCATTGGGTTATTTATCACACGATTTGGATTATTGAAGCTTTTCTATATAATTCAATTAATCATATTTATTTATTTGTGACACTAACATCATGCTTATAACTATTTTCACCTAACAATACATGCAGCATCCTTAAATAAACATGACAAAATATTATACATATGAATGAACTAAGTATTTCGAATTTTGATACCCACCACCATTTTATGTTATTGTTAGATAGGTACTTTGTAGATAAACATTTCTTTATATAAAATAGCATTAACACTGTTTAGAACTAAAAACGTTAATAAATAACCTTATGATAAAAGTCCTTGTACCTAGAAAGTGGCTAATCGATTGCATCGAACGCTTAACGAAAAGGATATAATGTATGAAACCGATATTTGAGAAAACGCCACGCCACGTCGTGTCAAATATTATTAGTAGAAACCATAAATTTATAATTACTGACCTTTAAAGATTGGCCGTTATATATAAATAAATAAATATTGCGAGCGGTTGGCATTTCACGAAGTTAGTATTCAGAGCTGAAACGGGGGCGTTCTATATCCAAGCTGATAAGTGTGCTACGATCTTAAAGCTGGACATAAGGTGACGTTATGTGAAGATCATCGATCTGCGGCCAACAGTAATTAAAAAATAGTTGTCAATATTGTCGTTTGTATTCACGTGTACTTATCCCCTTTCTCCATATCTTTATTTAAATACAAAGTGGGTATTCTGGTCACCCAAACATTTGTTGAGCATCTATGCAGGCTAACTAGGTCACTTTTAGTTATTAATTACTAACATTAGTGATTAAGTTTTAACATTACTAACACAATATGGATTTTTGTTGTCCGATAAATAAACATTTTTATTTTTATTGTTTATTTATCCCTATCAGAATTCGAGCCCGCATCGCCTGATTAAACTTCCCGTTGTTGGTGGTAACCCTAAATTTAGTCGGCTTTTAACTCCACGATGTGTGCTTTTAAAAGTTATCGCCGCTTTTAAAGTTCTAATTGAAACAGTTATGGCCATCAAAGGTTCTTGAATGTTTACGAACTTTCATTCCAGTGAAAACGTTATGTGCCTTATTTTGTGACAAGGAGGAAAATGGGTTACTTGTATTTATATTAATACCTCCTTGATGGGAAAACTATTGAAACTAATTTCAACGGTAAGTGAAGTGATAATGCGACTGGTGGAAGCGAGGTTCACCTGCAACCCTCAACCTCTGAGAGCTTGGCTCTCTTGCTACAAACAAACTTAACACTGTTGTTATTGTCCCCGACTATGATAAGAAGGTGGTCGAAATCGAATTAAAAGATTAAAACAATCCGTAGCCGTATCCTATCACCTATCAAAAGTAGTATACTGCCATTAGAACGTTTAGGAAACCGGTTATACTCGTACTTTGTAATTGTCTGTATACTTCGTAATATAAATATTTTTTTGTTAAGCCCGTTATCACAGTCTATATAAGTTCTATAGTCAACCAACGTGCGCATTTAGACAGCGCAATCGTGAGGTGTTCGCGGGACGAGAGAGGCGCGGTAGCTAGCCCGAGCTGCCATTATGCTCCTGACAGTTTGGTTAGTGTTGCCATTTTCTAAAAATAAAAAAGCCTTACTCTGCGCTGTATTAGGCCGGATATATTGTCCAAAAAGCCGAACGTAGATAACTTTTATATAATAATAAAAAAATCCTTTACAAGTTACAATTCTTTATTAATCACACAATTACCAGATGCGCCCTGCGTAGCTTGCATTGCGTTCGTTCTGCAGGTGCTGCGTGCACCACGTTACATTAACAAAAAGCCGTACAGGCCGAACATATAAATATTTACCCGGACACGACCTAAAAAAACAAACATCTCTGGCTAAAGCAAGATGGCAATCCTATCCTGGGTGTCGCATTAAAATACTTATTAATTGTATTAGTGTTGTTAGAAAATCGTATTGAGGACTTAATTATGTTCTTAGTGAATAGGTACTAAGTAAATTAGTGCCATGCAGTAATAGTCTATATAACCTAAAACGTTGGATAACTTAATCTTCTCTAAAAACTAGGATGAACGTAAATCCAAATGATTTAGCTACAGCTTGAAGTTGATGTGAGTAAAGACTGGAGGACACCTAGAGCACGTAGATATAAAATTACCAGTGGGTAATTAATTCCTTAGCTGACGCTTTCTATAGCGTTAAGAATAGTGTATACTGTGTACATGTGAACTTACGATTCGAATGTTAGGTAATAGAAAACAGAATTGGATTATAGAGAAGCTTTATTTGCCTCTGTATTACGAAATAATAGCATACTTATTTAAGTTTTAATAAATGTCTTAGCTATTCTAAGAAAAAAGTTAGTAAGTCAAATGCGCAATTACCTATTATTATTTACGAATATTCTACTCTAATATCTATAAAATTATTACAGAAATGTTTGCAGTCGTCACGTTTATGTCTGTATTTAGTGTGTAATTAACAACTTTTAATAACTGATTATTTTGACTAATATTTGATCTTATTCCAAATATTTCTGTCATTGGCATTGATCCAGATTGAATCTGTCCATATTAGCCAATTTTAATTGGCTAATATGTTAGCTATAAATACACTCACCGACACGGAAATTTGGCCAAGCTATGTTTTCGATATGGTTCATATATTTTTTTAAACATTTAATTTAACGTAAACGGGTTCAGTATATGTTACCTAATGTTTTAAGATGGTTTTTATTACTTATATCTAATGAAGTTTTGTTACGCAAATAATGTTAATTCAAAATCACTGATTTACAAGAATATGTAAACTTTTATCAAACACAGCATAATCTTTGTTCTTTTTATGCATTTCAATAGGTATCGGGTGTTTCCTCCTCGTGCCTTGATAACAGTCTGCATGCGTTCTGGAATGCTTTGGAGGATGTTTACGTACATCTTCTTGCGAAAGTCTGTTTCAAGCATCCAGCACTGCACTTCGGAGCTCGTTGAGTGTTTGCGGTGGGTTGGGAGAAGTCTTTATGCTCCTATTTATAAAGTGCAGATCTCAGATCTCCATCCCAGATGTGCTCGATGTAATTTAAATCTGGGCTTCGGGTAAGCCACTGCAAATTTTTGAATTCCAATGTCATGAAGGAATTCGTCCACGCATCCTGCTACGTGCGGACCAGCATTGTCGTGCATCAAAAGGTATCCAATAAATCTCGTAGAGGGTACAACATGTTCTTGAAGGATCTCTCCGATGTACCTAGTCACTGTTAATCGTTTGTTTATGCGAGCATCGGAACTAATTCTTCCCCACACCACTATGGAGCCTTTCTGAAGACTTACGGTTATTGTTATGGTGATGGGCAGGGACCGCTTTCCCCTTCCTCTCCACAGACGTTCTCGACCATCTAGTGCAAGTCAAGCAATTCTAAACATGTCAATGAACAAAACTCTAGACCATTGCACATAAGCCCAATGGACGTCTTCACGTGCGAATCGAAGTCCAGCTACTGGGTGCTGTCTTGCTCAGACAGCACCGAGTAGATTCTAGACCGCAGGCTGACTTGCATGCCTTTAAATTTACCTTCTCCACTCTTCTTATTGTACGCTCGCTGACATTCACACCTCTCGTGTTTTGGGGCCGCTGGCGGATTTCAAGTGCAATATTTTATGTAACGTGTACATTATTTTATGCAAATAAGACAATGTGAATGTTATCTAATTATCTACAGGAACACTCATGACGACCGGCGTCATAAAAAAATACTACAATAGTATTTGTGAAGTGCTTAGTAATTAAGAAAGGAATTAAAAACACGCAAAGAGTTCTGTTAAATCAGCTAAGCAACTTTTTAAACGTACCATTGGGGAAAGACCTCTGATTTCTGAGGACCTATTAACAGTCTTTATAAGGATTGAGGCTGTTCTTAACTCTACGCCTTTATGTCCTATATCCAATGACCCAAATGACTTAGAAACGTTAACTCGCGGACATTTTTTGATAGGGCAACCACTTTGAGCTCCTCCAGAGTACTGTTTCGAACATGTTGCATCTTCTCGTCTACAACGCCTATGCATCTGACTATGTATTTGTCAGTAACCGTTAATTAATCCTTTGACATATTTTACGCTCCGTTCGGTGTGCCACTAGCCTTATAAGATGGATTATTTCCGAGTATAGAATAACCGAGCAATCTCACATGCTTTACTCCAAATTTAATGTGTGAAGACTGTAATGGTTTAGATTCATTAATTATTTACTAAAGCTTGACTTAGACTTTGTGCTCTGCGGTAATAGGATTTCTAAACGGTGTTTCATTAAATCCGGCTGTATTTGTTTATAAACGATGTTGATAAGGAGGAGGTAGGTACCGTGGTGGCGTTACGGGAGTATTCTTAGCATACGAATTAAATTTATAAGCACTTGTTATGCTTAAGCCGAGTTTTCAAGAAACAGAATAGTACAGTCAACAACAAAAGTAGTTGATCAATATCAAAACTAAGTTCACTAAATGAAAGGTATAGATAATAGAAATTTAAGTGATTTGCTATCCAACTGACCACTTACACCCACAAGATGAATATGTATGCTTTCCAAATACTTTGAACAATAAGTAAAAAAAAAAAAAATATATACTTTTAAGAATTTAACATTTCCGTATTTATTGCGCTTTTAATGAATTTAGAAGTTTTGTTTTTGATCATCTACTTCTTCTTATATTCCACAATCACTGCGGAACCGCAACGAATGGGGACAACCAACTGCGACCTGGTTGTTTGTACTGCGTCCGTTTGCACTGGTCTACCAAGGCGTAGGAGGTGTAGACTATGTCAGTAAGAGACCACCTGGAAGCTTAGAGTCGAGCGATTATAATCTTAGAGGAGAGACCAGATATAAACCCAATAACGTGTACACACAGCATGATCAAAACGTGAGCACGTAAAAATAAAAAGGAAACAATATCTTAAATTATCCCAAACAAACGTACAATTAAGTGGATTAGTTCAGCTGAGGATATTTTTCACTGTGTACCTGAACACAATATGTTTTTCAAGAAAATATTTTGCTTTGGCGCTTGGTAATTGGTATAAATGTACGGATCTGTGTTTCCAATACGGTGCGAATAAGTATATTCAAATGGAAAATTGAGGAAAAAGCACTTGTTCTGGAAAAAGTAATGTACGTTTTTTTGGTTTTATTTGAATTTATGTATGAGTATACGAGTAGATAAAGTAGTGTATGCAGTGCACATAGCTTGGTATTAAAACACACGTGGATACTACATATTAAATGACTCGCCAAGGTTCGTTTTTTCAACTGCCAGCCCCTATTATGTGACAGTTACATACATAAACTACTATAGCAAAGTACATTTATGTATATAAAGAACTTTTTCATTTGATTCATTTTAATTGCATTTCATATTGCCAGATGTGGCTTTATGTTTAACCAAACGTTAAATAAGACTCTACTCAACCCCTTTTAGGTTTACGAGCATGTGTATGTGTGTAATAAGAGTGCATATTATTAAATATTTCATATTTCTGTCACACAGAATAATCAAAGAATAGGTAGGTAAGCATTAATTTGACTCCTTCGAAGCTACTGCTTCAAAATAGATTCTTATTTATAAATTAACAAGAGTGAATATTAAATGCCTCAGCTGTCGGTATTTCAAATCTTAGCCTCTTAATGGAAGGGTCGTACATTGCTCTTAATTAAGTCACTAGCGGAACTACATGGCGTCGAGTGGCCATTCCGCGAGCGTAGTGTTCGCACTACTCCGCACTGCAATGGCACTCGCTAAAGTATGCTAGACGCTGCAGCTAAAGAACGTTCAAATTAAGGATCGAAATACTTGAAAGAGATGAGTTTTTAAGTCTTTATATTTTATGTGATGGGAGCTATGTAAGGATGTAAGAGGGATATTATAACGGTTGATAAAAAGCCTCGACAATGCCGAGACCTACGTATTCTGCCCATCATCAGAACAATTTGTGTTTAGGCTTTAACTGGGAAATCAATAGTTATGAAATTATTGAAGGCCAAAGACTAAAATTTTCATCATTTTTTTTATGAAAACAAATAGTCGTTATTTCTTAATTTTTACCCAAAGAAAAGTTATCAAATTTTTAAGTAATTCGTAACAAAAATGGCTTCAAAACGTTAACAATCAATGTGGCTCCATGCGCACGCACTGAAACGCTGCCATTATTATGACTTTATTGCAAAATACTTGCTTAATTATAATAATGTATGCTTTGAACTTCACCTGTCTGCAAACTGCGAGCGTCGTTGAAAGCAAACTGCCTGGGGCTAACAAACAAAGCTAGCCTATGACATTCTGAATAGTTTTTAAAGCGACCTTTTGAAAGGCTAAGAAAATTTGCTGAGTACTTATAGAGACTGTTTACAGTTTTGTGTTTAAATCTTGCTAATGATGCTCTTGGTGTTTATATCCAGTATGACCGTTTTTGTTATATTCAGTACCAAATTGGTATAATTTGGGCTCCGTAAAACTGATTTAGTTTAAATTTAAATGATTTCTGACAATAAGTAGGTATATACAAGGTGTTTGGTACATGGGCTATGAAGGCGGCACCTACCCATGCTAACATCTTAATATATATAAATCTCGTGTCACAATGTTTGTCCTCAATGGACTCCTAAACCACTTAACCGATTTCAATCAAATTTGTACACCGTGTGCAGTTTGATCCAACTTGAGAGATAGGATAGTTTTTATCTTGATAAGTAGTAATTTTTTTTTACTGCAGATACAATGTTACAGGTCAGTAGTATGAAATTACCACAGCAACGCGTGGCCGGGCAGCTAGTAGTCATATAGATAGATACTATGGTGATATCAAAAACTTCAAATTTAAAAAAAATTAATTCCCCATACAAATAGTCCGATCAAAAAAACAAAATGTATGGAAAATTAACAACATATTTCTACAATTTTGATTTTTTTATATATCACCATAGTATTTATATGATTATGTTAGCATGGGTGGGTGCCGGCTTCATACCCCAGCCAGGTACCAAACAACTTGTATAAGCATAGCCTCAGACCTTCCGGTCGTTCTGTTCTACCTAGAAAAGATCATAAAACCAGATCTTTTCAATACAAAATGGTACGCATCACACACCTACCTACGCTCTAAGAACGCCCAGTAAGCAAGCAAAGGGCCGATGTGGTTGCGCTAACGTTCAGGCCGGTAAGAAAGAGGCGTAGCTACGGTACGTGCTTGCTTCGTATATCGGCACACACAACCCGTTTTTAACGCGATTTCGCTTCAGTACGCCGCCGGTACCTGTGCTCTTGCGTGAACTCTGTGGAGTTGTGAAAAATGGCGGAATCGAAAAAATCTCTTACGCGGATGTTAGGCGTGAAAACGTGACTTTGTATGGGCTTCTTTACGACCTTTCATCCCCTATTCCATCCCTACTCGGGTCAAAAAAAATTATAAACGCTAGAACCAATATTTTTTTACTTTTTATCAAGTACCTAAATACAAAGTTTCATTTTATTTTCGATAATGAGGAATCCCATACAAACTTGAATCCCTTATTTCAACCCCCTAGTTGTTTGTTGACTAATGCTTGTGTCATATCTCAAGGATTAGTCAACAAAATCGGTTCAAATTTTAGGAGTAACAGCGTGATTTTGTTAGAAGTTTCCTACAATCTTTCATCTCCTATTTCATCCCCACATGTGACAATATTTCAAAAACGAGAGAAAAAATATTTATTTATTTCTTGTCTAGTGCCTAAATTATATTTTTCATGGTGTTATCTTTAACAATGACAAACTTCCATACAAACTTTCCTCCCCTATTTCATAGCCCATACGGGTCGAAATTTTAAAAATCCTAGAATAAATATTTCTTATCAAATGCCTAAATTTAAAGTTTCATGGTTTTATCTTCAATGACGAACTTTCATACAACCTTTCATTCTCTATTTTATCCCCACATGTGACAATATTTCAAAAACGCTAGAAAAAATATTTATTTGTCTTGTGTCCTTTCCCGAGCTCAAGTCTATATTTGTACCAAATTTCATCAAAATCGGTTCAGCGGTTTAGACGTGAAAGCCTAACCAGACAGACAGAGTTACTTTCGCATTTATAATATTATATATAGTAGGGATTGTGTCACTCATTAATTTTACTTGTAAACAGAAACTGAACAAAAGTGGGAATGAACACTCAAAATAAAACCAGCGAACAGCTACAAAAATAAAATGGAAACCTTCCGGACGTTATATGAATGAGAATATAATTAGGTGCACTGTTAGCCGAGCGTCATTAGGAAAATAAAATGAGGCAAGGAGAATATTTAAGTACTAAACTAAAGGGTACAAAGGGTATTTAAACCTTTCTATTGTAATTGCTGGTTGTTGGACATTCCGTATATAGGCCATGGACTTTATCGAGTTATTATAATTTATGATCGTAGAAACCAAAACAAAATTCTTCTTCTTAATTAATGGCTTTCGCGGGATTACGCATCTGGCAACCTTACCGACAGACACCACAATAATTATTGTTATTTGATCAAATTTGATCTGTGGTCTTTTGTAAGGTGGAGGTATTACCCAGTTGTGGCGCTCCAAATTCGAGGTGTCCGCTGTGCCACGGTAATATTATCTATGCAGTATTGTGTCTCGGCCCTGTCCTTGAAATAACTGGCTACGGCCGAGCGGGGCGTAAACACGCGGAAGGGCTGCCCGCCTACAGTATTTTAATTTGAAAGAAAGAAAATAAATTTATTGGCCTTCACAGAGCACGATATTACCTAATTATTAATAAACTATAACAACACATACATAAAGAAAAGAAACGTTAACAAAAACTAACATACACACTTATATACCTACTATTTACTTTATATTTAATTTCTACATTTCTTGTTCTATGATTGTAAATATTTTATTTTACTTATATGTAAAAAAAATATGTTGTGAATGAAATAGGAAGTGTTCAATAAAATACATGTTTTTTAGGTAATATTTAATAAAAAAAATTATAGATTTGAGACAAAAATATTTACGCCTTGACTGAGACGTGGGTACTATATTGTCCCTGAAACACTTTTATTTTCAAGAAATTACATATTATTATCAACAAACAAAATATTGTTTTTTAAACTCCGCACAAATATCCCTATTTTATAATTTTACCATCTATCAATTCCTGTCAACAATCCGTCTCTTTTCCAAATTACCTAACAACCTGCCAGTATACACCAAAAAAATCCGATCACTACAATACCTACCATTTATTACTCTCGTAAATTATTTCATAATGATATTTCATCATATTTAATAATATATGTAGTTAAGTTATATGTTGGTACATAAGTAAGTAAATAGCCTAGTCTAGGAAACTACCTACCTACGTATTATGTAGTTTTGTTTTTAGCGCGAGCGTAGGTAGGTTACTTGTTTGTGTCTTTTTTCACCCTATCCACTTATTTATATATTATTCCAGATTTTGCCCGATGGAAAAATTGAAATACCTAAATATTAAAAACAAATTACGTACTAGTAGATAGGTACATAAAAAATATTGCTCTTTGCCATTTTGAATTATGTAGGTATCTACTTAATTCAATCAAATATTCACAATACAAATCGCACGTTTATGCACGGCTAACTGTTTAAAAAACAATTCACACCGTTTGGTAGTCGCTGCGGCGCATTCGCGACTAGATGCCCACCGGGTGCCCCGCGAACTCGAGGCGCGTAGCATGACGCGCTTTCCGACCGTTTGTATGAAGATAGAATACTGTATAGATAATATTACCGTGGCTGTGCCCTACCTGGATTAAAACTTACGCGATAAGGCCCCAACTGTTTTGGAGTTTGTTCATTGTTAAAGATTAACACATTAAAGATTAAAGATTGGTACAGAGTTTTGTGTCAACCAAAGTAGTGTTGGTATGTTTTTTCTTCAATTATACATAGATACAAACTAATTTTACGCAATTGACAACGTTAATTATATAATTAACTAGCGACCCGCCCCGGCTTCGCACGGGTGCAATGCTTATGTAAATATGCATGTATTATACATATAAACCTTCCTTAAGAATCACTCTATCTATTAAAAAAAACGCATTAAAATCCGTTGCGTAGTTTTAAAGATCTAAGCATACATAGGGACAGACAGACGGCGGATAGCGACTTTGTTTTATACCATATTAGTGATGTACCTAGGTTGTTTGTTGTATTAAATCTACGCATATTATTAGCAAAATCAGTAATATTATTTTAAAGAATACCTATAGTGAAATGCAGATCAATTGGTAAACTTAAGAAAAAAAATATAAGGCACATGAAATAGCCGTTCAAATTGGATGCAGCTGTTCTTTGGAAGTACCTACAAACCTAACTCCGAAATCAAATTTTTTTTATTATATTTGTGTCGGGGGCCCAAGGGATTTTAAAATAATGAATTACCTATATGTAATTCAAAAATAAATTAACTAACCTACTAAATCAAAATGTTATTATAGTATTATTGAATTTTTAAATGACAAATCTATTCATAAATTTTAATTTGATTCCTTAATTGACATCCTATTGTATTTTAAATTAATTTGACTAATTATTCTAGATAACCAATGATTTTATTTGTTTTATGCAAATTTTAATGACATATCGATTTGTACGTTTGTAATTACGTAATTTAGTTTGTGATCGGGTAATTTAATTTATAATCATAAATATTTGTATGCTTTTAAAGCAAAACATAGCAGATATATTAAAACTGTAACATCTTTTGTAACCACCTATGTTTAACAAATAAATAATATTCTATTCTATTCTATTCAAAGGTAGGTCATTTACACCGTACCGCTCCAGCACAACAGATACTTAAAAGAGTATGCAAATAAAGGTTTAGGTATGTTCTTTTTGCACGACCACGGTGAAGCCAAAAGGAAGAGGAATAAAATGTACGCATTTGGACAGTGAGAATTTTAACACTAAATTGTAGTTACTTCAACTTTTATGTGTTGTTGGCAATCGGTCGTCTTAGGGTGGAACAATTTTTCTGCCAATTTTAGCTGATGGAAACGACACAATGAGGCTCGATTGATCAGTGAAAAGTTGATCCAAAACTATGTAGCACTGTTAAATTAACTGCAAGAGGACAACACAAACATTGACAACACATATCACAAAAACATTAAATTAGGTTAGTTAAAATATAGAGTGTACGTACAAAGTTTTAATGGGTAAGTATTATAATGAGGGGAGAGTTTGTATAAATTAAATTGTAAATTGAGTAAAAAAATGTGTCATTTGCGAAAATACCTACTTAATTATGCTAAATAATATAAATCAGATTAATATTAGAGGCCAGTAAAGTAAAATTTCATTGAGCTATCTCAAAGTTCAATTTTATAAGTCAAAAAGTTTATAGGTGAATGAAAAAAAAAAAAATTAAAAACACAATTGAGATAAAAATCCACTAGGCGTGGACTGGCATTTTATTAAACTATAATTACGAACGACCTTTTCTACTCTAGTTTTCAGTTTAACCTAACCTAACTTAGTATTTATAAAATAGCGCTTACCGAGAAATAAATAGCCGCCTAAATTCGTCAGCACGTAAAATATAATAAGAACACAACACAATAATAAGACGGTCACTTAAACATTATAACAACATATATGAAAAGTTAAAGTTCGTTTGTATACACCATAGTGATTCCACAATCTCAGTTATGCCAAAGTTCCACGTTAACTAGATTATATTTTGGGTTTGGTTGACGTAAGCGCCCCTAAAATAATTTCCTCAACATAATTTGTTTGTATACGTTTTTTACCTACCGTAATTAGTGAACGACGTGTTACAAGACGGCGAGAGGCAAGATTAAACGGATTGTTTTATGGGTTAGTTATTTAAAAAGATAACATATTTTCAACGTTCTTTTTTATTTACTCTACGATATGACTATATTGTATTACAAAACAACTAAAATAAAAAACTAAAATCCGAATACAACACTGCCGTTAAAACAATAATAAATCTAATCTTATATATAAAATTCTCGTGTCACAATGTTCGTTCCCGTACTCCTCCGAAACGGCTTGACCGATTCTCATGAAATTTTGTGAGCATATTGTGTAGGTCTGAGAATCGGCTAACATCTATTTTTCATACCCCTTAGTGATAAGGGTTGTCCACCCTTATTTTTTTTTTAATTTTTAAGGCAAAACAACGTTTGCGGGGTCAGCTAGTCTTATATATAAAATTTCCATGTCACAATGTTAGTTACCGTACTCCTCCGAAACGGCTTGACCGATTTTCATGAAACTTTGTAAGCGTATTCAGTAGGTCTGCGAATCGGCTACTATCTATTTTCCGTACCCCTAAGTGATAAGGGTTGTTCACCCTTAACTTTTTTTTTTAATTTTTGCACGAATATTTTTGTTTTTATTTTTTTATTATGTGGCATTAAAAAGTACATACAAACCTAAATTTTTACTTTTTTATCACCAACCCCTGTTTTTTTATAGCCATTTTAGTAATTTAATCATTTTTGTCAAACAAAATAAGGTTTGCCGGGGAAGCTAGTTCCATTATAAAATATTCATATTACGTTTTTTGTGCACCAAATAACACCAGTTGTCTTGTTACACCAAACAAACACGAAACAAAAACCACTGCGACACAATACAACCTTTATTACCGTTGTCCCCGTACACCGTGTCCCCGTCCTGCGGGGACAGCGGTACTTCAATTAAATATTTAAAAATCATTCCCCTTGTCCCCGTACACTGTCCCCGTCCTGCGGGGACAGCGGTACTTCTATTAAATATTTAAAAATACTTCCCGTTGTCCCCGTACACTGTCCCCGTTAATATGGTTAAATAAAATAAGTTAAAATTATTGGCCACAGTCCCCGTTTTTTCTTTTTCTGTAGTATTATGTGTGAGTCAGCATCTTTTACCCAACAAAAAAAAGTGTATGGAATATTGGTAGATTAGTCTTGGTACCCGGTAGATTAATATAAAGGATTTAGACCTTGTTTTCAAGTAGGATTTCATTATATAATGAATTTGATCGAAATAGTAGATTATTGTGAATGATAATGTCCTCAATTTTGCCTAAAAAATAGGTAAGTACACAATCTTAAACTAATTTAATTATCATGTTTATCGTTTTAAATGCATCGTACATTCCAAGTTAAGTTTTCTAGTAACTTTGATAAACGGAGCGACATTGAAAAGGATGCGCCTGCGTCGCGCGCGCAGTCGCGGAACAAAAGCGCAGATAACATTGGTTTTTATCGAGCTCTCATTGGCTCATGCAAAATCCAACTCCAGAATTCGACGAAGGGATCTACTTAGTTATTGTAGTTACTTGTGAACTTGATATTGAGAACTGTTGATGTAAGTGAAAGTGTAAATGGGAGCACATGTAAGTAGTTTCTTTTTAATATCTAATTAAAACTATAATATTTTCTGTACATCATTTAAAGAATGTTTAGAATGTTAAAAAATAATTATATTATTATGTACTTGCACAAAAACTAGTGACCATTAGGGTAAAGAAAAAAATGTTTGGAAGACGTCAATTTAAAATCAATTTAATGTTTCGTTTTTTCCAATAGTGATCATCAATGTCCGAAAACTCTCAGCCAGGTCCTTCAGGAGGAAGTAGTGAATTAAAACGCATACACAGAAAGGGAGGCACAATACTTCTACATGCGTCCAGCATGTAGAAGTATTGTGCCTCAAGTCAACAATATACTTACAAGAAAGTCTACGTGTAAAAGTGGAGCAGAAGTGTGGGAATGTCACTTGCGGAAGAAAAATAAGTGCCCTGGAACTATAAAGATTAAAGTAAGTAACGGCGAAATTACTGTAGGACATTTTCTTGAAAAAATGCGCTAAGAAATTCTTTAATGCTGTAGACAACGTTAACAAGGACTTGCTCATAGTAAAGGACTGGGCAGCATCATTTGGACTTCTTGTTAACCCTAACAAGTCACAGTCAATAATAGTTACCAGCAATAGGATGTCCAACAAAATTGACAGGGGTAATATCGCTAAGGTTTCTTATAATGGAGTTATTATACCGTACTCTGAAAAGAGCAAAGATTTAGGCCTTATTATTGACAGCACGCTGTCATGGTCTTCGCACATAAATGAAGTCAGTCGTCGTATGCACTTCACATATCACTCTCTCAGGCGTCTTCAGTATTTCTTGCCATTTAAAACTAAAGTTATGCTAGCTCAATCTCTTTTACTCCCCATTCTCGACTATGCTGATGTCTGATATTTAGATGCAACTGAAGAGCTGCTTAACAAACTGGAACGCCTTCAAAACCTGGCAATTCGCTTCATTTTCGGCTTACGGAAGTTTGACCACATTTCAGAATTTCGATCAAAGTTAAAGTGGCTCCCTATTCGTCTTCGCAGAAATGTACATATCCTTTCCTTATTGTATAAAATCCTTCATAACCCTCAACATCCTTATTATTTGCGCTCCCGTTTTAATTTCCTTCCCTCTGACTCCCGTCCTAAGCGTTCTTGTATAACTAAAACCCTTGTCCGACCTACCGCCAAGACAAAATTTTTTGGTAAATCTTTTACTGTGCATGCTGCACAACTTTGGAACAAATTGTCGACTGAAATTCGTGAGAGTGATTCTGTGACTACATTCAAACGAAAATTGAAAGAGCACTATCTCTCCAACTTACCTTAAATGTATGTATTTATATTTATGTAGATGTGTATGCTTATATGTAGGTATATATTTGTATAGTATATGAATAATATATAAATATATATGTAAATTATGTATTTATAAATATAATTTATTTATCTTAGTTTAATATTATAATTTTAGATAGGCACCTACTATTATTTATATTGTTTATATGCCGTGTACACAATACTCCCGCATTTAAACGCTTAAACTAAGGCTAGGGTTGGCTGGAAGAGATCTCTTTTAGAGATAAGCTCACCTTTGTACATGTTTTTTTCCTGCACTATGTTGTATTTATATTTGTGTGTACAATAAAGAATTTATAATTATTTGTTTAAAAGTACCATGTTGATTATATGTATAAGTAAATTATTGTAACATATTTTGGAGGTATGAAGCTATTTACTGTGTTGATTATTTTTTAGACAAGTGATTATGATATTTTTTTTAGTTAGATGTATGTAGCTACTTACCATGTTGATTATTTTATGGCAAATGATTGTGATATTTTTTGTGATTATATGTATATTTACTATGATTATTATTTTAAGGCAAGTGATTGTGATATTTTTGTAATTACATATGTAGTTATTTACTATGATCGTTATTTTTAGGCAAGTGATTGTGACATGTTTTGTAATTATCTACATATGTATCTATTTACTATGATTATTATTTTTAGGCAAGTGATTGTATTATTTTTGTTGATTTTATACTACTACTACTATATTTATAAAGCTCAAGTTGTGTTATTTGTGTAAATTTAATAATTATTTGTTTTTATTACAACAAATAAAAGTTCGATAACAAACAAATATATTTTATTTTATTCCCCTTTTCTTTTTCCCATGTTAAAAACTAAGCTTAAAACAGAATGCAGATTTAAGAGGACAACGACACGTGAAAACTTTACTTCCCGTTGTCCCCGTTAGCCGAATGTACGTTATGGGGACAACGGGAAATAAATTTAATCACGTCTCGCTGTCCCCGTGACGGGGATATGGCATACGGGGACAACGGGAATAAAGGCAATACAATACCGCATATACTGAATGTAGTTTTTTACTATATTAAGTCAGACATTTATTATGGAATTAACTTTGCGTTAACAAACGCGCAACTTTATATATCTATACTAATAATAAAGCTAAAGAGTTTGTTTGTTTGTTTGATTGTTTGTTTGTTTTTTTGTTTGTTTGGTTGAACCCTAAGATCTCAGCAACTACTGACTCAAATTGAAAAAATATTTTTCCGTTGGATAGTCCATTTCTTTAGAAAGGCTATAGGCTATATAACATCACGGTACGTGAAATAGGAGCTGAGCTTCAATGAAGAATGTTGCAAAAACGGGAGAAAAATATTTCTTTTCAAAGCTTTCACTGCGTGCGCTGCGTAAACGGTTAAAGTTACGTAAAAATCATGTATGACGGAATTGTTCTCCATTAAATTTTCTAAAAAAAAGTCCGCAACAGCATATGTCTATCTTTTAAGGTTGGCTCACTATAACCTTTCTTTTTGGTAATCAAATTTGTTCTAAAATAATGCATATTCTGCGATGGTGTTTTTGTATGCATGATATTATTCCTTATCAAAATAAATACATTTTTTATCACAAGTATTTAATTTTGCACAAAATTGTTCGTGACTTCATTTGATTTCAATGAATATCTTAAGAAATATCATAGTTTGAAATAAACAGAAAATAATATTTTTTTTATTTTTAGAGTTTTCTTTGCGTGCGCTGCGTAAACGGTTAAAGTTATGCAAAAATTATGTATGACGGAATTATTCTCCTTTAAAAGTTCTAAAAAAAAGTCTCAGACAGTATTTATCTATCTCTTAAGGTTGACTCGCTATAACCAATTTTTGTTAATAAATTTTGTTCTAAAATAATGCATTAGATGCGAAGGTATTTTTGTAAACATAATATTATTCCTTATCAAAATGAATACATTATTCATCACAAGTATTTAATTTTGTACAAAATTGTTCTTTACATCATTAGATTTCAATGAATATCTTCAGAGATATCATAGTTTTAATATAACTCCGCAGCCAAATAATGATCAAGTACTACGCACGCATCTATACTGAGTTGTTTTTTGTTTGGTTGAACGCGCTTATCTTAGGAACTACTGATCCCGTCAGATTCGGACGCCTTAGAGACTAATAGGTTCAGAGACTCCTCCGAGGGAGATGCTCACCGGTCAGGAATCCTCTCTGGAGTGATTCGACCTTAAAGCTTGAGGACCCACCGAGGTCCTCTCATTTACTAAAAGCCCTGGTGACTCAAAGAAGGTCATCAGAGACATCCTGTAAAAATAGTAAAAAAAAACAGCCTAGAAGGTGTCGGACGCGTGAACGAAGGGTTTCGTGCCATAGATGTTATCAAAACTGTCCGAAAATTATTTGAATTTTAAATTAAATATTTTGTTAATATTTCAAGTTTCTACCTGTTATCGTTATTGAGACCGAGAAATAAATCACGTTTGTTGTTGAGCACCCTTAAATATTAATTTTATTTTAATTTAATTATTTATTTCTAAAGTGAATAATATAACTAAATATTCTGTGAATATTCTGTGAATATTTCGTTATCAAATCGACCAAAAAAGTCACGTTTCTTTTATGGGAGCCCCTTCAATATTTATTTTATTCTATTTATTAGTATAAATTTGTTGTTATAGCGGCACCAGAACTACGTCATCTGAGAAAATTTCAACTGTCTAACTATCATGGTTAATGATATACAGCCTGGTGACAGATGGACAGACGGACGGACGGACGGCGGAGTCTTAGTAATAGGATCCTGTTTTACCCTTTGGGTACAGAACCCTAAAAATGGGAAATACTGATTAAAATTGAAAAATTCTTTGATTGTCTATTTATCGAGAAAGACTGTAGGCCAGGACGTCGCAAACTTATTTTCATAGTGACGCCCTTACACTGAAAAAAATAATGGTTAAACAAGTTACAATCTTGCTTGATTGGAAAAAATTTGATTGGGTCATTCAAGAAAATATCACAAACAAATTATCACGGTATTTTGTCGCAATAAAGCTGAAATGTTTGAACGTGTATCAAGTCAAATGTGTTAAATTTATTAAGTTTACTTTATTGATGTCGAGACATGGTAAAATTTTATCATCAACTTATTTAATATTTGTCAAGTTGCTATATTAAAACTACAAATCACTAGTTTATTTTAAAAAGAATATTATTATTTTAAACAATATAGCCTATTGGTTTCAAATAATTTTATTATTGAAAGAATAAAGTTTCATAATTCATTCGATCACTCAACTTTATAACAATGAACGCGCGCTTTTTTGTTTGAAAGATGTACGTTGACAGTTCAAATAACTATCTTTCTTCTTTATATCTTGCACTTTCAATCAAACGTGTTTCAGTTCATTTTGATCTCCGAGCCGTTGGAGTGTGCATCTTCTTGTAAATTCGTGTTTGTGCCTAAAATATTACAAATAATATAAAAGTTAGGTGTTTGCGATTGAATTGAAGTATTCAGTATCACCGTAAGATGGATGAAGTGATGGATTTACTCAAAGCCTGGGGGCTCCCGGAGTTGGGGCCACTTTTCGCAAGTAAGTACCTACCTATATTTTGTTCCTGCTTCCTAATTTCCTATTTTCCACACT
Source organism: Elophila nymphaeata (assembly GCA_955850985.1). Classification (NCBI taxonomy): domain Eukaryota; kingdom Metazoa; phylum Arthropoda; class Insecta; order Lepidoptera; family Crambidae; genus Elophila; species Elophila nymphaeata. Next base: position 12,615,288 of record OY039069.1, on the reverse strand, counting down.
TGCTCACAAGTCTATTATGCTGTGCAGTGTGAGGATTTGGTGCAATAATTAACCGATTGGTATCGACTCCCGATACTAATATGTTACGTAGATTACCTAAACATGGGTTCTCTCTACACTATATCTGGTATCTTTAACTTGACACAGCTCAATGGTTTCATCTCTTAAGACAATATCTATTTAGAGAATAGATAGAGTAATTACCCTCTTAACTTACTCGATTTTATAAGTTATATTAAGGTTCAATTCTCAAAAGGCATTGAACTTTAATAAAACTAGTAAATGCCAAGTGACACTTTGCTAGTACTCCCCCTTAGAGTAGATACCTGTTCCCCTGTCAGTCTGTGTGTCATAACATAAGGGTGTATCTTTTGTACCGTAAAGTCATTTGTATATTATACAGCACGATTAAATACTCTGCCTGCTATAATAACATAATAAAATTGGAAAATGATTTGTTACAGGTCCTTTCTGAATTATTGAAAAATAATTTCGAGACTTCTGGGTTATTGAGGTATAAAGGAAAAACTTTAGAAAACGAAAATTCTTCGACGAAAAAACATTTCTGAAACAGTAATGTAGAATGTAAGAAAGTTTTGAATTTGTATTGTTATTTTTTATTATTTTAGTTTGTAATAAAGTTTCAAAATATGAAGAGTTTTATGCTGTAGATTGTTTGTATATTTATAATATGTTGTGTATGTTATAGCCATAAGTTTACTCTTGAAACAGAAAAGCTTTTTTTTAGTATTTACTATGTATTTGAAATTTATAATAATACAGACAGACGTATAAATATGAAATAAATGTCTTTTATTTACAGTCCTCTACACAGTTAAAATAAACATGAGCGAATTATTGTATTTATTAGCCTATATAGTATAGATATATAGATCATTATAACCTAATAAGATCAATCAAGCTACTTGTTTAGACTAAACTCTAATTGATAAAGAAAAATAAGTGACTATATTACAGCCATCAGAAAACTTTATTAAGATTACCTAGTCTAAGTAACATGCACAAAATCCAGTTGATAATATTAATGACATAACTTAATTATGTCGATAATTATTTGTTTCACATTATCATTATAACATAATAAGGTGAATCAAGCTACTCATTTAGACCTTACTTTACATTATATAAATAAATAAGTGACTTTATTATAGTCATCACAAAACTTCATTAAGATTTTAAAGTCTTAGTAAAATTTACAAGGTGCATTTGATAATAATAATGACCAGGCTTGATTATGCCGACAATTACTTATTTGAATCTACATTGTTTCTTGTTCAGTTTTTCAATCAAGATGACTTGATTTCCGCGATCACAAAACTTTGTACGCTCGTATATAAACAAGTTACTTGATACCCATAAATATTTTTTTAATTTATGCTATCAAGTTTTTTTTTCAGTGTAGGAATTTTCCAATTTTTACGAGCCCTCCCCCCGTTATAGTAACAGCCAAGTTAAGTATATACCTACAAAAACAAAAAAAAATCTGGATCCCGGATTGCATCTTCCGCAATCCGGGCCGCTGCGTCCAGCGGGCCGGATTGCGGAAGATGCTGTGTTCGATTTTTTCGCCCGCCCTAGACAGTCGATCCGGGCTCAAGTTTTGAAATCGCGACTTTCATTTCTTTCTCTACATTTATTTTCGTTCGACTAGCTCGCATAGCAGCTAGACAGTCATTCTATGTGGATCGTCTCACTACGCCCGCCCCCGGGATAGAACCGCGAACCCTGGGGTGCCAGGGCATCGCGACACGCAGCATGGGAAACCCTGATCTAGGCCTATATACCTCCATAGCATCACTCTACGACTAATAGGAGTTCAGCATCAATGAAAAATGTTGCAAAAATGGCAAATCCACGCGGACGAAGTCGCGGGCACAGCTAGTATATATATATATACGTACCGAAAATAATCAAGTGCCCAGGCGGGATCAACTGTCCCGCCGTGGACGGTCGATTTTTTCAGTGCATTTTCTAATTTCTGACATTTATTAAATTATTCAATCATAAAGCATCGGTGACATACGTTTTTCAAATTTTGTATTCATATGTAGGTACGTTTAATCAACGTTTTTAGGTGACGGAAAACATCTTGAGGAAACCTGCACACACCTATGAAGAATTTCTTAGGTTGTGTGTGAAGTCGACCAACCCGCACTTGGCCAGCGTGGTTGACCTGCCTTGTCAACCACGATGGCCAAGTGCGGTTTTCCTTCACCGTAAAAGCGTCGATTAAACGTACATATGAATTCAAAATTTGAAAATACATTGGTACGTGGCGGGGATTAAACCAGTGCCTCCCGGGTGGGAGACGACGCTCTTACGCACTACGCCACCGACGCTACGAAACACGTGTGCTGGCAGTGAATTACATTTCTTGGTTGTGTGACATAGAAATGATTTGCAAATTTCTTTGTTCGCGTTGAATGGTAGTCACAGTTTGTCGGTGGCAACGTAAGCCAGCACGCGTAGACCTTTAAAAGGAAGGGAGATGGTGATAAGGGAAAAGCGCTCCTCAGAGCACTCGCCGTGGTATAGATAGATGATAGAAAGCGCTCAATGACGTAACATCGGCAGAGGCTCAAGATACTTGGTCACCTCTAAGTCGTTCGTGAGATAAAAATACTATGTCTACTAAATCCCGTTTACGCCTAATTAATGGACAAACTTCAAACATCTAAACTGTCATTTATAAATTAGTATGATTATAATAAAATTTGACTGACGTCGTGTAAGCGACCTAAACATCACGAATATACAGTATTTATGTAAAGATGTCCGCGCAACACAGTCAACTATATCCATAATTCCTTTCATCTCTACGCTTGTGTCAGCGCATGTTATGCGTGCGTCACTTGAGTGCGTTTACGTGTAACTCATAAACATATTTTTATAATTTATTTAAGTAGATTTGTTAAAAAATAATTTCACTTATAATAAATTTGCTTTCATTCGCAAACATCGATCGTCGGCCAGGATATGAGTGCATTGCACTAATGTGTATTTTGTCTTTTTTAAAATTATTTCTGCATAAGTAATAAAGCTTATATCATGTTATATACTTAATCTGACTGAAAAACACTTCATTATCAGTAATAGGAGCACATTATTAATTCTCGTGCTTATTCATTGCACCCGTGATAGCCTGGGCCGAGTAGTGAGTAATTTTCTTTCACCATCAGCATATTTGCTTATAAGCAGTCACTAAAGAGAAATATGGATGTAATAAATATCATATCCCAAAATATGATTAGTTAAACCACTGCAGGCCAAATCCACAAAATGGGTATGACAATTATCGCGTACGCAATATTTGAAAAAATGTTTATTGCTATATTGAGTACCTAGTCTTTGAATTCAATACATCGCTTCTGGAGATGTACCTATTTTTCTCATTATTATGCGAATGTCACCGTCTATCTAATTATACCAACGGTGACCACTTACCATCAAACAAGGTAAACTTTTTGACAACATTCTATAAAACATTCAATGAAAGCAAATCCACCTGAATCCGTATTGTATATTATCTCTAAAGCGTGATTAATGATAAATTCTCTTCTGAATTAATAGATCCTAATAGGTTTTAGAGATTTCATTAAGCGTCTTGATTGGCCATTTACTGTATAAAGAGAAACGCCGAGCGACCGCCCAGGTGATAAAATTATCATCCAGCTCTTTCAACATCTACAATTTGGTTTGGAAGATTGTGGCTTCTCCGAGCGTTTGCATAACGAGCTCCATTCAGTTCACGCCTTCATTATTTCCGAAATTGTAAATGAATTCGTAATTTGAAATTAATTTAATGCAGATTAGAATTAACGCTGGAAACATAAATATTATCAATTGTTCGTATTTTTAAATTGGCGTAATTTAAAAATACGAGCATTTTATAATATTTATACATTACGGAAGAATTGTTTGAGAAAAGTCAGATCTTTTTCTGCAGGAGAATTACAAATCAATTTCTATAAAAAATCAAACACGATGATTAATAATAATAATATATTTCTCCGCTCACACCAATTATCTAGCCCAAATTAAGTATCTTTAAGAACTGCAATTGATGATTGCAAAATATTGTATATAAAATTGTTCTATAATTATTTTTAATCAAAATGGAACGATTTTTTAGATCGCGGTAACACATTTTTTTATGATTTTATGTAGTGTAGGTAAACTAAATCAAATACCGTTTTATCTAAATATTATATTAAATATTTGATTTATTCCTTTAGTCGTAGACTTATTTATTTAGTCGTCGACTTATTTATTTAGTCGTACATCGCGGACAACACTATTCTTGCAATCCTGTCAATAAAGTATGACGTTTTCGTAGGGTAAATTAACCTCAGAAATTAACCGTTACAAAATTCTAAACTTGCTGGACATGTGGTCATGACAGCTGTCGCAGCGATCAAGGTTAATTTTACGAACTACTTATAAATGTTATTTTATGTAAATTTATTTTCATCCCTTCTATTCGAAAAGTGTCGCTTTGTTCCTCTATAAGTGGGAACAAAATAGCTCTTTTCCGATAAGAACTTTTTAGCGGGCGTAAAAGAGATTTGAATTTAGAACATATATATCATTCATAGAAATCGAACGCAAATTGTATGAATTACTGGCTGGTACTTGTTGGCTGTACGGCACAAACTAAAAAAAAAACAAAAGCGCGCGAATTACTTTTCTGTTCTTGTTACCTCAGTACATATTTTATTGTATTTTGCAAAAATAACGAGTTCTACTACCTCGAGATATGAAAGTGATAATGCATTAAGTCCTGAAACAATAACTATAGAAGCTAATAACGTCGTACAAAACTTATTACCCACGAAATCCCGGGAGAAATATTTAAGGGCCTATGACAATTTTATTCTATGGAAAAACAGGAAAGGAGCGAAAACGTTTTCGAAAAAATAAATTTCTAATTATTTTTACTTCATTTCACATGTCTTCTTTTAATTAAATGTATTCATTAATTACATAACAGCGTCTCTTATTTATTTTCTCATAGAAAGGGGATGAAAAGTAGAGTATATAACTCGAGAGCAAATTATTTTTCCCTCGGGCGATGTACTTTGAATCCCTCGCTGCGCTCAGGATTCTACGTTAGAATCCCTCGCTGTGCTCGGGATTCTATTCTAGAATCCTTCGCTACGCTCGTGCTTCAAAATAGCGCCCTCGCCATAAAAATACTATTTTGCTCCCTTGTTATACAATCTACTATTTTTATTTTTTATTCTGATTTTTGTTATTCTTCTCAGCAAACCCTTTCATTTGATACCCATATTATGGTAATCCTAGAGGAGGTCGATAGCGCCGCGGTCGACTATTATAAGATACCCTACTACCCTATAGTTCTAAAAAATAAGTAGTCTGCCATCTTGGGCTGTCTGCCATTTTGGATTTAGAGTAAAGTACCCATATCATGCAAGTGCACAAAAAATAACTAGTCCGCCATATTGCATTTAGATTGAAGCCACTTAGCTTATTATCCATTGTCATCCAAACGAAACGTTTATGCAAAATTTCAGTTCAGTCGAATATCAAGAAGTGTGCGAAAAATGGTTTGCAAGTTTTGACGGACCAATTACATATTTACATACATACGAACAGTGCAAGTTAAATAAAAGCTTGTAAAAGACTTATAGAGAGTACAAATATGGCATAATATGACTTATTTATAGAAGAAATCTTTCATCAATTAATCAAATACAATCAACAATGGTCCGATACGTTGTGAATTGTTATCTACGTGTAAAGGGTACGGTATTAAGGAATTTGGCTTTATGATAACAATGAATGTTCAATAAGACGTTAAAAGGCTACCGAGCACCGATTTTGGATAAATAGAATGATAAGGCAAATTGTTTTCAGTACGACCTTTATGGAGGTGGAACAAACGGATGTTACGTTTTTTAAATTACTTAGGTAAAAAATGGCAACTCAAAAGTAGCAAATGCTAAATGAGAGAATCGATTTGTTAGTTTGTTGTGTGTTTGTATGTAACAATATTATAATGAAAATTGTAGTTATTACTACGAATAAACTACTTAACGAAAACTTAAATGTGTGTTTAAAATAACACTATGTATTTATTATGAATTTTTATATTTGCTATTTCTAGTCGAATATGAAGGTATTTGTACAAATTTGGACAAAATGAGACAACATGTGGAATTTCCTGCTTGTCACTTTGTGGTAGTTTAAATAATTTAGTAACTTTTTTGCGTCAATCTAATTTTTGAGCTTCAAAGAGAATGGAATAAGGAAAAATATGAATAGGAAAAAAGAATCAACAGACACAAATACTTGTCCCAGTGGGAGTTTTATAGGTAATACAATACAAAATGTGATTGTCAATCTTCGTAAACTCACATAGGTGATTCCACTATTGAGGTTCTAAATGAAAAAATATTGTAACATACGACGAAATTGTTTGTAGTATAGATAGAGGAGGTTTTGAGAACAATAATATGAAGAAATAAGACGCGTCATGACATTACTTTTTGTGTTATGGCGCAATAAAGTGCCGAAATCAAAGCCTGTTTGTCGTGGCCAATATAATCGCTTTATAAAAGAAACGCGAATAATCGATACGTGAGAGATCTTCTTCTTATATTCTATTCTTAATTAATGGCTTCGCGACACAAGGATTACGCATTTTGCCAATGTCAAGTTTTTTTTTTTTTTTATGTGGTTATCTGCAATCAGTTTTCTACTATAAGCAGATGGTTTGTGATCTAATTTTTCGGGTCAAGTGCATCCTCCAGCGAGGACAGCTACTCTTTATACTATTATGCAGTCTTGCTACAGTATGTCTTTTCTTTTGAGACGTTTTTGATAGCTACGAGTCATTAGACTCGATGCAAGTTCGTTCGGATGTTTTTGAAGCCGCTTCTGATATTTCTCAATGGAAGTCTTAATTTCCTCCTTTACTGTGGTCATATTCAAGTGAGAGTGGATTTCGTAATTAGTAATGAACCACGGAACATGGGCTATTGTTCTTAATATTGCATTCTGTATTCTTTGCAATATTGCGATGTTCGAATTGCTTGCACTGCCCCAGAGCCAATGTCAAGTGAAAATATATCAAAAGTAATAATAAATTGAATGGTAGATTCAGTTAAGAATGGAGTCTCACAACTGCACGTGTTATTACAATAAAAACTCGGGGAATCTCCGATCTTTTTATCATGTCGTCAGCTTGGTGTCTGAGTTTTTTAGACGCAATTTTTTTCAGGTTCACTTAGTTTTAAAATTGCTGTCTTCAGGACCAACAGTTTCTCATGCCATTCGAACGGCAGAATAACACGTTGAAAAAATGTGTGTGTCAGCTCCGACGCACGACTGGAGTTTACTCCGAGACAGGTGAGATGGCGCACCTGGCTGTCATCCGTGTTTTGACAATTAGAAAGTTGCGCGACATAGGATGCGCACCAATTATGACTTTGACCTTCAAAAACGTAACGAGGTCATTCATCGATAGATTTTACTCCTCACATTTTTCTCATACCGGGCCCCTTATATATGCAAATAGATTCTTAAGGAGTAAACTCCAAAAACCGCGCTCTTTAAAATAACCCACGCGTGCAGCGCCACCGACCTCGATAATTGACATTACAAATTATTATAAAGTTCTTCTTGTTTTATTTTATTGACATTACATTAAACAAAATGGCACAGCGTGATGGACAGACAGAATGTGGTAAATTGATCAATCAAATGAATTTTGGCAACTCATTTATTTTCGCACTATCTAGAATTATAATGATTTAGCAGAACACGTATACTTCGTCCTTCTTAGAACTCGGGGTCTTTCAAAAGCAGCACGAAGAGCACTTTGCAGGACAGCATGGCGATGGTGATTAGTACATGGCTGTCTTCGCATTTGGATACGACCTCCGCTTATCATAATCATTTTAAAGAAATCCAATTGACCTGTGCCTTAAATCTAAAATAGGCTAATTAACTCTGTCTAAGTGAGAATGCTGATCTACTAAAATAGAAAATTTCTTAACATCTGTATAGTCCGTATTCTATGTGAAATGATGAGTTCAATGTACAGTCAACAGCACCAGGTTACCACAAACTGTTGAATCTGGATTTTGCGTTTTAAGATACACACGCTTAAGGTTGAAAATCAATTAGAGAAACTTGACAGTTTTGAGTAGTCTGATCTGCTATTGTCCGTAAGTACAGTGCAATTATCCTCAATGTCTCTCGGCCAGTATCGTGTTCCAGTTGTTGTCATGTTTCTATTAGTCGATCCTAATGAAGCCTATTGAATATGCTTCTAAGTCGAGATGATATTGAAAGGAAAAATTATTGTACGCCTTGCGATTAGCTGTACTGCCCGTGTGTTCCTGGTGGACGTTGACAGCAATGAGCATACTACCATTATTTTTATTTATTTATTTATTTATTGATTTACCAACGTTTGCATACATCAAATCTTGTTAATTAACTTAAAGTAATGTTTTAATAACTAAATGTAACAAACTTTTACTGGTAAATACCACATGCAAACATAACTTAACTTTTAACTGTTAAATAAAATAGGTAGTTATTTTAACAAACCCTGTATAGTTTTAAGGAACTTGTTGAGTGGGTCAAAGTTAATATCAATGTGTGCACTATGTTCATTAATTAATCTTGTGAACCTTGAAATGGGTGAGTTAGTACCAAGCACTGTTCTGCGAAATGGCGGACGAAGGGGAACTATGTTACTGCGAGGGTATCTGACTGGGACACGAATATCGAGCCTACTAAGAATTTGTGGACAATCAATCGCATCATTAATTATCTTCCAAACAAAGCAAGAGTCGCTAAGTATTCTACGATTTGCTAAAGATATCATTTTAAAGTGAGTCATTTGATTATCGTAAGAAATTCTTTTTTTTTTACTAACGAGACCTGCTGAGAACGCTAAATGCCATAAAAATCGTTTTTGTACTCTTTCTATTCTCAGTGAGTGACAAGCATAATGCGGCCTCCAGACTACACTACAATAATCCAGAATACTGCGTACTAAACTGAAATACAGAATTATTTTTAATTTCTCGCTACGGAATGCCCTCGCCTCTCTAATGACAAAACCCAACATCTTTGACGCCTTTTTAACTATGTTGTCCACGTGCTGTACAAAGGTAATTTTTTTATCAAATATGACTCCCAAGTCACGAATCTGATCCAATTCTTGAATAACGTGGTTATTAATTTTGTAATTCCATATTATTGGGTGTTTTTTTCTGGCATATTTAATATGGTAGCACTTTTTTGAATTGAGCTCCATCATATTGTCCTTACACCACCTGATAAGCTCATCAATCTCTCCTTGTAGCATTCTACAATCTTCAACAGATTTTATTTGTCTACTAAATTTTAAATCATCTGCGTACATATAAACATCGCTTTGCTTTAAATGTTCAGGTATGTCATTAATAAAAATATTGAACAAAACCGGACCTAGATGCGACCCCTGAGGAACACCAGACGTGATGTCACGTAATTGAGATTGAAAACCATTAACAACTACATAAAAAGCTCTGTTATGGAGATAAGATGTTATCCAGCTCAGTAATGGTCCGTAAAAGCCATAGGCAGATAGCTTTTGTAATAAGACAGTATGAGGTACACGATCAAAAGCCTTACTAAAATCCGTATAGATAACATCAACCTGCCCACCGGAATCCAGAGCCTCCGTCACTGATTCAACAAAATCTACTAAATTAGTGCTGGTAGATCTGCGCTGAACAAAACCATGCTGTCTGCCACTCAGGTACTTTTTAAAATGGTCTACAATGTAGGGGCATATTAGTGATTCAAAGATCTTTGCGAGGCAAGATAAAATAGAGATAGGTCTGTAGTTCAAAATTAGGTCTTCTCTGTCCGTTTTATGCACTGGTACAACTTTGGCTTTTTTCCAAATGTCGGGAAAAACCCCACTGGATAGTGATTTGTTATAGATCATTAGTATAGGTTTAGATAAATATCTCGCACAAGATGCGATAAATTTAGGGTGAATGCCATCAGGACCCGCACCTTTAGTACAGTCTTTAGTTTGAAGTTTCTTCAAAACAGCGTCATGATCAAAAGCAGGAATCGACAAAGTTTGACTGAAAGTTTCCAGAAATTTTCGCTGTTGAGACTCACAGAGACCTGTACTGACCGGATCGATATTATTGTAAACAGAAAGGAAGTGCGATGAGAACAGCTCACAAATCTGAGTGCCATCTGAAGTCGTCTCGAGTCCATTAGTCATGGACAAGGGGTAGCGTCCACAGCCGCCACGTTTAGTTTTAACGTACGACCAGAATAATTTGGGGTTATTGTGGATCTCTTTCTCAAGTTGCCCTATATACCAACTATAACAATCATGCTCTAAGCGTTTACATCGCGAGCTTATTATTTTGAGCTCAATTTCATCCCTAGGGTTCCTATATTTGGTAAATCGCGTCCTAAGCCTGTATTTTTCTTTTAAAGCTTTTTTTAATTTAGAAGTAAACCACGGTGGATAACTATTACGTCTCATACACTTTTTAGGAACACATTTTTCTATAACAGTGTTAACGAAATCATAAAAAATCCTAAGCATATCATTAACACTGTCAACATCCTTAAACAACATATCCCAGTCATATTTCATTAGTTGCCCACATATGACCTCATAATCTGCTTTGTGAAAATTCCTTATTTTATTACCGTTTTTGTATGGAAGTTTGATGTCACTGATAAGTCCAATATTAATATCTAACGGAGGATGCAAAGGATCAATTTTAGTAAAAGGAGTATGGCATTGACCAAGGCTACAGGATGGTAGATTAGTCAAAACCAGATCCAGGATTCGTCCAGAAATATTAACAATATTATTAAACTGTTTTAATTTGTTCAAATGTATAAAATCAATCAGAAGTTGCCCTACACCTTGTATCATATATTCATTAGATGACTCACTCAACATGTTCCAATCTATCATACTTAAATTAAAATCACCTAAGATACATGAATGACAAAAAGTCTTTTCAAATACAATGTTACAGTTATCTATAAACTGTTCTAGCATTGAGCGGTGTATCGGTGGCGGCAAATATACCGCACATAGAGCTATTTGACGAATTGAATGTACATTTGGAATATCAATAATAGCCCAAACATCTTCATAATCGCTTTCCCAATCAACAATACGCCTAGATGTAAGTTTGGTAGAGATAGCTAGCAGAACACCACTGCCATCCTTCTTATAATTATAACGCGTATCTTCTCTGTCTCTTCTATACACTACATATCTTTCATCGAACAACTCACTACTTAACACCGAGCTGTTCAGCCATGTCTCCGTGAGGACAACAATGTCATAATCATTACAACAAATATGGTTAAAGAACTCATGTGTTTTAGTCCGTAATCCGCGTATGTTTTGGTAGTAAATTTTTAATTCTAACAATGTGAATTTTGCATAAAATAAGAACAATATAAACGTGCAATTAAAATCAAATTAATGTTTATTCTGTAATTCTATCCAGTGATTCAGTGTTCCTGATCAATTTATACTCTGAAGTGTCATTTTTCCTCATAAAAATACGACCACCACGGACCCACACATATTTGTAACCAATTTCTTTTGCCTTTACTCTTGCAGCAGCATGTAGTGATTTATTAGTTTGAGATAAGTGTTCCGCGACGTATACGGGTCGTTTTTCTCCTGCGATGCCTAGGTGACTAGTATTGAGTTTGTCATCTTGATGGGATTTGTTATACTTATATACAGCAGCCAAAACCTGATCACGAACAAGGGGTGTGGTAAATTGAACGACTATTGATCTCGACCGATCACTACTTCGATCAATCTTCGCAGTTCTTGTACACTGTGCAATTTGTTCTTTATCAACCTGAAGACCAACAGTACTTCCCAACTCTTTCATCAAAACTAATAAGTTCTCGTTTTTTCTTTCGGGTACGCATTGTAATTCTAAATTACTAAGCCTTGAATGTTGTTCCAACTGGTTGATGCGATTGCACATTCCAGAAATAGTTTGACGTAATGAGTCGTTTTCTAGCTGCAAGGATTTGACAGTTTCCCTAGTCGGGTCAAGTATTTTTATGATATCATCGTATTGATTGCTCATGAAGTTCATTGATTCTTTCACATCGGATATTTCATCTCTTATCGACTTCAGTTCTGATGTAAATCCAGATAGGGTGTTCTCAAAAGTATTTTTCATTGTGGTAAGCATATTAGACATCTCCGACCTAATAATTTCCCTTATATCGTCATGTGTCAATTTAGAATTACCAGCAGATGGCGCCATAGGCGGAGAGGACACTGCTTGTCGTTTAGTAGCCCGAGTTGTGACATTTTTGTTGGATATCGAGTTTTCACAGCCACCGCCTCGAACCGGGGTATTATCATTCTTCACGGATTTGTTTACGATATCTTTACACAAAGGACACTTCCAATCCCTATTCAGGCCATCAACAAAACTCATTACAATAAAATAGAAAATTAGTACTTCCAACTTTACAAATTAAATTTAAAAAATTATATAGAAGATAAAGTGACATGGATTGAGAAAGGGATGCTCATATATGGTCCTGTCATGTAGAAAATATGTATGAAAGTAGATTGACTTTATGTATTTGTAATAATCAATGAAAACATTTGACAACTCAAAAAATACACAACTTAATTATCCAACAAACATCTAAGGCCTAAAAGTTAATTGTGTAAAACAAAATTTAATAAGTATTCGTAATTAAAAATGTTTGTTCCAAAAATCGTTCCTAAAATTGCCTTAGAGACAGAATTCGTCAAATGAGACAAATTTATGTGTAAGGAGGATTTACAAACCAAATTAAGTGAAACAAGCTTCTTTGATAAGGTCTGACAAAAACTACAAGCCGCCCCCTGATTTAGGTCTCTCGTTAATTTACGCACCACAATCGGCGGGTAATTTGTGCCGGGACCAAGAACTGTAAATAGGGAAGTGCCAGTGCGAAATATCGATATTTTCTTTTTTCTTAGACGGAGTTTTTAATCGTTTTCGTGGCCTGGTGGTTCAACCACCGGAGTGAGATCATCAGGTTTTCCATCTATATTTGGTGGTTGGAGTCATTTGTGCCGGGAGCAAAAACTATAAATAGGGAAGTTCTAGTGCGAAGTATGGATATTTTCTTTTTTCTCACACGGAGTTTTTAATCGTTTCCGTGGTCTAGTGGTTTCCCAACCAGAATTAGATCAGAAGTTTTTCCATCCATAGTTAGTGTTGGTGGTTGGACTTCTTTTAAGTCCGCCTGGAGTGTTTGGCGGAAAACCATGGAGTCTGGACGTCGATCTTTAATTCGAAAATTCAAAATTGCTTCGGAGTGGATTTTGTGCAGTTAAAGTGGTGTCGGTTCCTTGCATAAGCATCTGTGTTGACGAACAGTTACGAGGAATCATTGAAATAAAGGTTTTGTGGTGCGACTGCCATGCATTTCTTTCCAAGCACTCCCTAGACGCATTAAAATGTGTGACGCCCATATTTTAATGCAAACATTAAGAAATAAGACATTACCAAATGAAGAGGTTTTTTCCTTACTTTAGATTGGCAGAAATGGTTGTTACCTTAATAAAACGAATAATTGCCATTAAATAAATAAAAGAAGAAGAAAAAGTCCGCCCACCTGGCTAACTCCATCTTATTTATTTATTTATGTACACACAAAATTGAGATAGATTACACATTAAAAAGATACATCGTTACAAAGGTGCTGCTTATTTCATGAGAAATAAGCAGCACTTATATTGCCATAATACTAGTGTTAACAACATTGATGATAAGATAACCAGTCTTCTAGTGGTTGAGGCTTTTGAGGAGAGAAGCTCGCTTCGACCTTTAGCATTATCATCACTTACCATCAAGTGAGATGAATGCCAAGAGCTTCCGATCAATAAACATTCATGATGTCTTTATTTGTCTGACATTAAGAATTGCTCAGTTCACCTAGCACGATTGTGTGGTTTATAATACATTCATATGTCGCAGGCGGATCGTATAACACGCCGTATTACAAAATAGCGCGGCGGATTGTAGTGTGTGAGAATTGTTAACCAAATAAAACCGTTTGTTGATAAATCCGTAGTAGATTCTATCAATATTAGTCTGTATAATCGAATGGAGATCGCTTATTATTGGTTCAGGTTCAGGTTATTTTTTTTATGACCAAGCGAAGTGGAATTATTGTCACTCATTATTCTCACTCTCACAGACTACAATCTGCCGCGCCATTTTGTACGGCGTGTTATAGGATCCGCCTGCGACACATAAATCTTATTAGAAATGCGTAACGATCTTCTACGCAACGATCACAAAAGCTACGCTACCAAGTATTCGGTCGGTACGCAGATGGGTAGCCGAAAATTTTTCAACCCGATTTTCCCCCATGCCTTGGAGGGTACGTTAAACTGGTGGTCCTGGGTGCTGTTGAAATGTAGCAGTCGTTCCCAAGGATGGTTGGTGTCAGTCACACGGCCGTCCGTAAAACTCTAATGGCAAAACCTTTGGCAGTATTGTCAATATCAAAGCATACTGCACTGACCCTAAATAAATTGACAGCAGGGTAGGAGAAGAAAGATGTACTACAATCTCGCTCATAATCCCAAATACCTTGTCCAGAAGAGCAAATTCGCCGCGATTCGATCGCCGAATTTCTACGTGCGAATTCACAACGCGCGTTGGCGAGGTACTGGGGCTCAATACATTGCGTCCACAAGCTTCGGGCGAGTTCAATATTCGCGCGTTGAGCTTCAGTACGTGTTCGCGCGTAAAGATTCGCAACGAATTCGCTCTTCTGGGCACCGTGAAAACAGGCTAAGCAGGACCTTGAGGTAACATTTGGTTGTACATAAAGACACATCAAACATCATGATCCATCTAGTGCCTCAAATTAGGGACAGGTTGCCAGATTGCCTAATAAATATGTCAAAATGCTTAAAAATCATAGATTTTTGATATCGCAATCATCGACATCATATATTTATTTGTGTACATCCCTAATTGTAAATCGAGATGGTTTCGTTAATCACAAGCCCACTTGACGATTTCGAACCCCCAAACTGAATATCAATGTAGGCCTATTTAAAAGGTTCGGGCACAGATTTGAGTATAATGCTACATTGATTAAAAGGGCGGATGTGTGTTTGGACGTACGCGTTCGTTGCCATTTGGTACTATTCTCTAAATAGAACGATTGACCATGAGGTTATTCCCTGTCTAGCTAACTTGGGTTCGTTCGTAATAAAGCATACTAAAAGCGTCGGTGGCGTGTACATAAGGACGTTGTCTCCCACCTGGTAGGCACCTGTTCGAACCCCGCCTCGTACCAATGTGTTTTCAAATTTTGAATTAATATGTACGTTTATTTGACGCTTTTACGGTGAAGGAAAAACATCGCAAGGAAACCTGCACACACCTATGAAGAAATTCTGAGGTTGTGTATGAATTCGACCAACCCGCACTTGGCCAGCGAAGGCTTAATCGCCCCTAATGTGGGGTAGCCTCGACCCCTCAGTGAGGAAATTATATGAGCTGTAGATTAAAGCATACTTACATACGCGGGCAATCTTGAGAGTGGAAAGAAAAAGACCGATACGATACTGGTTAGGTGGTAAGGGTCAAATTCACTCATGCCACTTATCGTCGGAAAAAGAAACGCAAGCGACAGAGGATTTAAGACGGCAAACAAGCTTGCGGCCCACCTAGTGTTAAGTGGGACCCTTTTGACACTTGCAACATTAAGGGTAAATCACTTAACACTGCAAGTGCGTTGCCATCCTGGGGACTAAGATGATATGCCTTCCATGCCCAGTAATTACACTGGCTACCTATCCCTTCAATCCGAAACACAGCGAACTGCTTCACGGCAGAAATAAGAAAGGCGGTGGTACCTATCCAGGCGACCCTACATATGGGTCTACTACCTAGTAAAGATTACTTTGCTCGCCTCCCAGTTTACGTCAGATGCCAGATGCAGAAAGATATTGTATTTTTTTTTAAAAAAAAAGGTCAAGCAAATGACTCCATTTCTCCTGATGGTAAGCAGAAAGTGGAGTTCAAATGCGGAAATAAACCACCGCTGCGATAGCCACCATCGCCTTGCCGACTTGTAAGGTGCTTCTTCACGCATCTTTAGAATGACCCAGGATTGTAGGAACATGTGGCAGTAAATAGTGCGACAAAGAAACGAGTTGATTTGATTTGTTTGACAAATTTTTAAATCGCATCCTCGCATTATCATTACTCATATTCATATTAAATACGTATAATCTAGAACTAAAAAAAACCAATAAGGAATACCTATTTGAGTTTAGCTTATTGTTTAATATTGATTTTGGTAAAAAGTTTTCACTTGAGTATTAATATAACAAATTATTTTTTGGATGGATGTAAAAAGTTGGTTTAGGAATACCTATTGGTCAGTAGGTATATAGGGTTTATTTAAAAGGCGACTATTAATAAACCATATAATAAATCCAGTGGCGTAGCGTGCCCTGTATCAAAATTTGTTGGGGGGCCCCTAATGAAGGGTAAAGATTTTTCACCAAAGAAACAAAAATGCTTGCATTAAATTAAAATAAATATTTATTGATTATAAGTTATGACTTCCTCCTCGTTGCCAACTTTTGAGCGCATTAACCCCGGAAAAAAATAGATTCCTTTTTTTAGTTTTGTCATTTCTAAAGTGAAAACTCTATAGGCACGTATGACAGTTTTTTGAGTTTTTTTATGTTTTTTCCTGGGAAGTATGTAATTAAGTGACATTGTGGATAACACTTTACTAATTTTTGCTTACACACGTCAGGGCCCTTATAGCCCGGGGCCCCGTGTCATTGATACGGCTGATACGGCGGTTAGCTACGCGCCTGAATAAATCCTATAACCACTAAAATGGCAGTACAAAAACATATTTAGACATTCGCATGAAGGGATCAAAGGTCAGGGTCAACGGCTTGTACTTGTACAACGTACGAACGATCCATGTGTACAATTCTCCCAAAATCGTTCCTTGATTATTGCTTTATAAATAAAACAATTTGTTACTTTTCTGAAAGCGAGTCTGAAAAACTATCTTTTATTTTTCTTCAATTTTGGCAACATCATTTTCATATTATTTTACTACATACAAAACTCTTTACAAGACTAGGTGAGTCTATGCTCACCAATGAGGTCTGAACGCCATGACAAATAGCTAAGTAGGTATTTTGAATAAATCATTAAAGGTTGTGGGGTGGCCATTTTTTCACAATTAGTGACTACAAAATTGTGTTTTAAAAATTATATTCGAACTAGCTTCCGCCCGCGACTTTGTCCGCGTGGACATTTTACCCCCTTAGGGATGGAATTTCCAAAAATCCTTTCTTAGCGGATACCTACGTCATAACATCTACCTGTATGGCAAATTTCAGCCCGATCCGTCCAGTGGTTTGGGCTGTGCGTTGATAGATCACTATGTCAGTAATTTGAGTTATATATATTTAGATTTTAGCTCGCAATTAAAGTAATTTCAACAAAATTTATATTTACATTTTAAGAGTATCTGAGAATAGTTTTACGGCTGGTTTCAACATTCTATCAGCTAATAAGAGTAAGCTCACTGAAGTTTAGTTGCCTGAATTGAGAATTGTATATTGAAACCGGTCATTAGAATAAGAAAATCAAGTTCACATACCTGTAATTAAGTAGTGATCTCTTATGTTCCTCAGCAGGTATTGAACCGAAATCACCGAAGATCGAGAAGCGTCTGCCTGGCGTGCCCGGCCGACAAATATTGTTGTGCGTGTTTGGTTGCGACAGCCAATCAAAATCAGCGCGCTCGATCGTATTCAACGGCGCGAATAACGAGCTGTTTATTTAATAGTTTGAAAAAGTTGCGGAAGTACACACGAATAAAATGTATACTAATATTATAAAGAGAAAAAAAATGTATGTTTGTAATGAATACGCTCAAAAATTACGGATTAAATATTCTTTCCCGGTTAGATTGCCTATATAAAATTGGACATCCTATAATAATAAAAAAAATTTAATTTATATAGGTACATACGATCACGCTCGTAATTCCATGAGCGGTTGAGCACAGCCTTAGGTTTCATTTGGTTACACATAAAGCCACATCTGGCAGTATGGGCCATGCAGTGCCTCCAAATAGTAACAGTTGCCAGTCTGTCGCCTATATAATATATTTCAATTTAGTGTTCATGTAATTATTTTATAGTAGGTAATAGAAAATATATATTTTATATTATACTAGGGACCTGCACGGCCTCTACTACTTAGAGTAATTACTAACCTGAGCGAATTATACTTCTAAACGTTCCTCTTGAATCATTTTATCCATTGAAGAAAACCGCCTTGAAAGCCGTTGCGTATTTTAAAAGTTTTAAGCAACATTCAGAAAGGGTGACTTTATACTATGTATAGATTAGACCAGAAAATTTACTTCTAGGTATATTTCATTTGACTTTGCCAATTCATCAAAATTTCTATTTGTAGGAAAATTCTGTGCGTGTTGTTTTAACAGCTGATACAGAACACAAATAAAACTTAATACTAGAAAAATGCACTGAAAAAAATCGACTTGCCTCAGGCGGGACCCGAACCCGCATCTTCCACAATCCGGGCGGATGCGTTGACCATTACGCCATCGAGACACTGCTTTTCGTTGTCGAAGCAAGTCGATTTTTTCAGTGCATTTTTCTAGTATTAATATTTACGCGTTTGTAAACGCAAAAATAATATTATTACAAATCAAACTGTAACCACTAACCACATATAATATAATACTAAAATAATCTATAGCTACATAGGTATGTTTTTGTAATTTCATTTAAATTTGCTAATTCATTATAGTTTAATTTTGTTATGCGTGTGCCTAAATGTGACATCATTATACAGCCTTTATAATTTGATCCACTGCTGGGACACAAAGCCTCTCCTTGTCATCGAAGGAGGTTTAGGCAGCAGTCCACCACGCTTGCCCAATGCGGTTTGGTGGACGGAGTATAAGGTGATCAATACCCCTTTCCTTAGTCGCCTTCTACGACACCCATTGGAGGATATGGGGTGATGCTATTCTACTCTGCCGGCATCATATAGCTCCTACCTAAATGTGTACTATGTGATAATCTTGTGCGTGTTGTTATAATAGCTGGTTAAAGTACAAAAGCATAAACTATGCTGTTTATAAAGTCAGTAATATGTGAATCTTATTGATTCTTTAGTATAGAGATTGTTGATATACCACATTCGTTGTACAGTACAGTTCTCTTTTCTTCTTTTAAATTAATGGCGATCGCGACACATTAAAGATTACGCATTTCGCCAATGTCAAGTGAAAATGTACTTAAAGTAACAGACAATTGTACGGTAGATTGAGTTACAAAATGGAGTCTCTCAACACGTGTTTTTACAACAAGAACTCGGGAGAAAACTCTTAAATTTTCTAATAAGTGGGCTTTTATATGGCTGTTTTAAATGTCAGACGTTGAGCATAATTATGAGGTTTTTAAAGTTTGCTAAACTGCAAATTACACACTGGACTCTCTAGCTTCTTTAATTGAAGTTACACAAAAAAGCTTCTACGGTGAAGGAAAACATCGTGAGGAAACCTGCACACACTAATGAAGAATTTCTTAGGTTGTGTGTGAAGTCGACCAACCCGCACTTGGCCAGCGTGGTTGACTAATACCTAATCGCCCCTAATGTGGGGTAGGCTCGAGCCCCTCGGTGGGGACATTATATGAGCTGTTGATGTGACACAAAAAAGCTCCGCGTGAACGATATCTCAGTCATGGTGTTACAGTCGGCTAGGGTGTGACTGCTTACCTTTTAGGTAGGCCATATGCTTGTTTATCAACCACAAACCATAAAATAATCTTGCTTTTGAATGATTCATTAAGTCTAATCCACTAAACCAAAATATTTATTTATACAAATTGACAGATAAAAACGAAGTGCTGTATCGAGAGCTAATTTCGTAGAACATCACGGGGATTCCTCTCTATCCGCTGTTCCAAACTTCGTCTACCCTTGAGACGATGATGATTTAGAGCCGGCACATCTCCGATGAGCCTCAAAGATTTAAGGGCAGCCACTTGCATCATGAACAGTAATCCTGAGGGGTTATTGTAGCATCTCGATAATGGTTCTATCGTCACGTCTGAAAGGAAATTGAATGTTTTTCTACGTTTTGCCTTTGTATAGTTATATGTGCACTGGTTAGTTGTTATGCTTAGATATATCGAAGTCTAACTAAGCCAGTGCTCGACTACAAGGATCTTTGATCGTATTGAAAGTTTGTTTATGCTAAATAGAGTAGATAGATGACCAGATTGGCTGTAGATTGCTAGTGCCTTCAAGTGCGTTCTACACTGGGCCGCTAAGAAAGTGGCCAAAAGAGCAATGCTTTTAAAATATTTAACTAAAGTAAACTTTGTTTTTAACAGACTTCAAATGAGGTTATCAATTCAACGTGTAAATATGTAATATTGTCAACTAGGTCAATGATCAAATCCTCTCTATTTTCTCTGTGTTCCCAAAGTCCGCACCATTGGTGGTCTTAGTTGCTATCAGAAGATGCCATGCAGATAAGTCAGGTCAGAGACTGGTGCCTCAAGAACGAATATTATTTTATTGAGGATTTATAAATTTATCGTATCGAGAAACTTTCTAAAACAACAAAAAATTAATTCTGACGACTGATTGCACCAAGATAGTTTAGTTGTATTGCTCTAAATTCTATTAGCTATATGCATAGATTTATAATTACTGCAGTTCCTATTATCTATAGCTATATGGAAGACCAAAGGGAAGTACTTCCGCCGGGCAAGGTTGTTGTATGCCCGAAGACCGCGTACTCTATGACCGCAGTCCAACTGTGTGTAGTTGGAACTTGTGGAACTATATCCAGCTTCTTTGGAAACTTCCCATACTAATTGTCGAACTTGTATGAGCACTGTTGTATAGCGCCATCTATGCGGAAGCAGCCGAGCTACTTGGCCGCCACAGCTATATCAATAGTGCTACAAAAATCCAACACATTTCGACTTCGCTTTACAATCGTCAATAAAAGGGCTTGCGCCAAACTCCTAGTTCGCTCTGAAGTTGTGTCCGCTTCGTTCGCACAGTTCACCTACCAACAAGGTTCAATTTCGTGCTCCTCAGGTAATCGCCTCATGTTCAGAGCGAAAACTGGACTGTTTGGATTTGTACCGCTTTTAAGAAACATCTTTCCTTTTCGCTTTCGAGAAATTTCAAGCGATATTGTTAATAGGTACATAAGTTTTAACCATCTCTGTAGTCTAGTGGTTAGCCCATCAAAATTAGATTCAGAGATCCCAAGCATGGAAGTGCGAGAAGCAAACAAGAGAGAACTGGAGTGAAAAGAAAAGGAAAGAAATAACAAAGTCCTGCCAAACGGTGGACGCAGTGTAAAACAAACGGTGAGATGAAGCATCTCTGTCCAAAAAATACGTCAACGTGTGGACGCAATTGATTTCACTTACTGACACCAGCAGCACACGACAGCAAATCGATATGACAGTGGTTGATCATCGGCCGGTGACTGTACAGCTTCGGGCTTGTCCAGATCTTCGCACAAGCAGGTTCGTAAGTGTCCACACAGTATGTGGGGCAGGAGTGGTTGCAGGCTTGGTGTGCTCCGATAATGCTGAAGTCGTTATCTCGACGAGTACCAGTCTTCTTTGTTATATTGCACCAGGCGTCAGGAACTTGGTATATGTCTTGGGAGTGAAATTAAGAGTTTTAAGATAATGGTGCCGAAAATTATATTTAACGTTTGTGTGTAATTGTAATACAATGGTTAGAAAAAAATGAGGATCGAAAAAATAGAATGCAATTCTCAAAAATCGAGTATGGTAAACTCGTTTTCTGTACTATTATTATATAGAGGAAATATTTTGTATGTTTGTAATAATTAAATACAGAAACTACTACCACCGATTTTAAAAATTCTTTTACCATTAGAATTTTATATTATTCTTATATAGACTATCTTTGCTTAAAAAAAATCACACGAAGTAAGTCGCGGGTGGAGCCCTAGTAGCTAATAAAAACACTAATTTTTTGGATAACAGATTTCTATATAAGGGATGAAGTATAGAAATCAAATATTCAAACTTAAGTTCTTTTTAAGTTATCCGAATCAGTTACTATCACAACCAATACAGCGCTTAACCCGACACTCCATTCCGCAACGCCAAATCTGTAATTAGAAATCGGAAAGGATCTGGAAATGAAATTTTTCGTTCGCCATTAATTACTCACGTTGAGGTAAAAAGCACTTAGATCTGGCGCTTGACAAATCGTTTTCGTTCCTAAGATTGATGAAATACTTAGATGATGAAAAGATAGCGGAGTGCTCTCTGCTGTTTAGTGTTACAATAAGTGCAAGACACAGAAAAGAAGGACGTATAAAAATTACCCATACACTCAACGTTCAACAAATGGTAGGTAAGTACTTGACGTGAGGCCCACGTCCGGAAGCCTCCTCATGGCGGACCCTGGTAACGTGGTGGGGAAACTTTCTCAGCGGGTGTGTGGCTTTTGATGTCAAGTGTGTCCGCTTGGCATTCGAAGTCACATGCCATCGTCGAGTTGTTTTTGTTTTCCCACCACGGCTAGTTCCGGACGGCCCTTTTCAGGGCCATGACTGCGCCTGAAGTCCCCCGGATGCGGTCCGATGGCTGCTCCCGGTGTCCTCGTCAGGAGGACGCGCCAGGTCGAGCAGCCGTCGGTGAGGAGGCGGCCTACAAGGCCGGCGTCGGCCAGCGGCCCACAGGGGCTGACGTTAGTTGGTAGACCCTGTGGGCTGCTGGCCACCAATTGGTGCTCAAGGAGTGCCTAGACGGGCAGCGTTGGGACGGTCTCGGTGTAGTTGCGCTCACGTGCGCAGATCCCGAGCCGTCCCGCAATAGCGCACTGGAGGTCAGGCCGGAGAGGATGTTTAGGGGTACGTAGGGAACGACTTTACCTCGAGCCCCACATATCCCCTGCGGTTGGCACCATCCCGCAGGGTCGATGCGTAAATGCATTTGACCAAAAAAACAAAAAGAAAAAAGGTAAGTACTTGACGTACAGTACTTAAGATCAACTATTTTATATACTA
Source organism: Elophila nymphaeata (assembly GCA_955850985.1). NCBI lineage: Eukaryota > Metazoa > Arthropoda > Insecta > Lepidoptera > Crambidae > Elophila > Elophila nymphaeata. The sequence continues at coordinate 12,592,101 of OY039069.1, read as the reverse complement.
AGGTCAATGAGATGATATAGAGACTAGAGAATGTAAACAAACTTTTTAATTGTAGAGGTCCAAAACTTACCTAATCGAGTTTCTAATCTGCACTTAATCCGGTTTAAATGGCATATGTTATGATACTTCTTGATTGTTCTAATTCCGTACGTTTCTGTCACACCACAAACGGAATCCAGTACGTTTGAGCATCGAATTTCAGAACAGTTTTCACTGTTTAAATGTGGAATGACTAAAACAGACAGATAAGTTTTATAATGTTTTTAGAGGGAGCAATCTCTATAAATAGGGGCTTACTTACGTCCTGGAAAAACCTCCTACTTACAGAAGATTGCAATCAGAAAACATTACCCTTTCTAAGGGCGTATACATAAAGAAAGCTGGTTACAAGTGCCGTTTTGCCAACTCTTTTCGGTGCTGGTCCGCGCTAGTATTTATTTATTTTTTCTCTAACATGCATGGAATTATTTTAATTATTTTCGGAATAAGAACACGCAAAGTATCGAATTTACGGACAAAGAAAATCAAATCCATTGCTGGAGCGTTTTTTGAATTTGGAACATTACAACGCTCCAGCAATGTTGTACGAAACGGCGTGCTGGAGTTATGAACTCCGTGTGTTGTGGAGTTATGAACTGTTTCTCTTTGAATCTCTTTTATCAATCTTGGCATACCAAAGTAAAGCCTGTATTACAGAATGACACTCAGAAGTCAAACATGTCTTGAGAATCGTCTGCCACTTTCTATCACGCACAAAGTGATAGAGACGTAGGACGCTCAAGTCGGCGTTCATTCTTGAAGCTTATTCTATAATACGAACATAAGTCTCTTTGCTTAGTACAAATTGCGTTCACGTGGCTGTATAGCCATAAATGCGTTTGTCTTAAATAGGAAATTGGCGGCAAAGCTGAAAATTCGTTTTGATTTGTTATTTACATACATAATAAATTTAATAATTACAATGATTTCCACTGGTTCAGAGATTGAAATGGAGATTGATTGTACTCCACCAGATTTAAGATCAGAAGTCAAATTGGCAATGGAAAACCTGCATCCAGCGAAGTCAAAAGAAAAATTCATGAAAGTATATGAAATTTTTATGAGTTGGAAAAACGAGAAAAAAGTGAACATTTTCTCCGAAACATTATTTTTGGCATATTTTAGTGAGATTGCTAAAACTAAAAAGCCATCTACATTATGGGCAATTTATTCAATGCTGGAATCTACAGTTCATGTTAAAAACTGCATTGACTTGAAAAACTATGGAAGTTTAACTAATTTTCTTAAACGACAATCGACCGGATTCAAAAGAAAAACACCGGAGATTTTTACTGGCAAAATCATAAAGCAATTTTTAATTAAAGCCCCAGATATTTAGCGACGTAAAGTAAATTTTATTTCCCTGCATTTTTTTGAGGAAAGCAGGTATATATGCCTCGGCGGAAATGGCATTTGCCTGTCTCGAATTAATGAAGTCCTCGCCTACGCCTAGGCCTTCAAACTCATACTCGACCTGCAATTGCCCATTTTTATTAATTGAAGTAAAACTTCTTTAGGCGCGACTAGGGGGTAACTCAGATTTTTCTAACGGAAGTAACGCTCAGTATTCTATAGTCTGTGTAGTTTCCGCTATTTAAAAATAGTAATTTCGATTGGTCGTAAGTATCTGTCATATTTTTTTTTTCAGTTAAAATTTAATCATTTCAGTGATCTACGTCAAAGAAGTTTTACTTCAATCGCGCGTAAAGGTTACACGCACACAATTTTTGAAGTAAAACTTCTTTAGGCGCGACTAGGGGGTAACTCAGATTTTTCTAACGGAAGTAACGCTCAGTATTCTATAGTCTGTGTAGTTTCCGCTATTTAAAAATAGTAATTTCGATTGGTCGTAAGTATCTGTCATATTTTTTTTTTCAGTAAAATTTAATCATTTCAGTGATCTACGTCAAAGAAGTTTTACTTCAATCGCGCGTAAAGGTTACACGCACACAATTTTTGAAGTAAAACTTCTTTAGGCGCGACTAGGGGGTAACTCAGATTATTCTAACGGAAGTAACGCTCAGTATTCTATAGTCTGTGTAGTTTCCGCTATTTAAAAATAGTAATTTCGATTGGTCGTAAGTATCTGTCATATTTTTTTTTTCAGTAAAATTTAATCATTTCAGTGATCTACGTCAAAGAAGTTTTACTTCAATCGCGCGTAAAGGTTACACGCACACAATTTTTTTTTTTAATTTTTTGGACAACCAACAAGATAAACACTAATACAAGTCAAAATATTTCGCGGTCTTTGCAATAATGTATCTACTAATACTGTATACTTTTGTGGAGAACGCGTCGATAAGTTCCGAATGTCACTGGAAAGTGCCGACCTGCTCCAATCAACACTGTTCTTCCAGGCTACCAAAGACAGGCAGCCCCTGCCTATATCAGCTTGCTTCATGTAGCCGTTATTAGTACCAATAAGCCTATGGACACTTGCAATACCAGGGGTATCACACGTGCTTTGCCGACCTAGCAAAAACTTTTTCACATCTTGCTTGAAGACGCCTATGTTGTAGTCCTAAGGGAAAACCTCGACAGAGAGTTCATTCCACAACCGAAGCGTACGCGGAAGAAAATTTCTTCTGAAACGCACAGTACGTGACCAACTGGGTTCCAGTTTGTGAGGATGAATACCCTGCCGATGGCGAGCGGTGCGGTGATAGAAAGAAGCTGTTGGCATCATGTAAAATAGTTCCTCAGAACACATTCCGTTATACAGCCGATAGAAATCGCATAAGGAGGCAAATTCTCTCCTAAGATATAGGGGTGCAATATCGGCTGTGAGCATTGGATCGTTAACGATTCTCACAGCTCGTCTTTGCACCGCGTCGAATGGTCCTAATTGACATCCAGGTGCTCCTGCCCATAAATGAGAGCAGTACTCCATATGAGGCCTGACTTGCGACTTGTACAATATCAGTCGTTGATCTACACTGGCTAACATCTTACTATGTGTGGAATAGAATGAAAATTCAAAAATACTTACAAAGTAAATAAAGCAAGATATTAATAAACATTTACAATTCAATTTAAAAATATTTCATTCTAAAAATTTCTTATTTTGTATCTTTTACCCGCCTTATAAATTTTATCTTGACTTAACGAGGCCCTGCAAAATAAGACGTTGCAATAACATTTTACTGCCGAAAGAAGAAAATTTACGACAGAGATTTTAATTAAATCTACCATTAATCCAAGGAAACACCACCTTTGTATGCAACATACATTTGGAAAATAACTTTCATACGCCTAATATATTACTTCGTACGTGTTTACGCAAATTTACTACACGCTCAATTTGTGTAATTATTCTTAACAACAAAATATACTCGTGTTTACCCATAGCCAGGCGTGACACAATGCTGTCATATTAAGTAATTATGCTGTAACTACCTATCATATGTTTAGAATTACTGACGTTTCTGGGGCCCAGACTAAAATAATGCACCAATGTGTGATAAATGAGCAGGTGAGTGAAACATAGTAGGTACTGCAATCTGACAGTTGCTGTCTTTACTACGTGACTGACAGGCCTACTTAGGCCGCCTGTGTGTACGTGTAATGGTCTCATCTATCTATCTCATTCTAATATACGTGTTAGTATGCTCGTTCTCTGTCACATTGCCGATCTACTATATCTAGCTACCTAGTATTTACAGCAATAGCAGCAACTTTTCAATTAAAACTTCGGGATTCAACTTGCTTTATTTCGTATCTCTTTAAAGTCTATTCTTTGTCCTACTCGGCTCCCAAATTATTTGGAGTCGGTGTTGACATACTGCTATAGGATTTGGCATTAAGGCAGACTTACACAAGGTATGTAACTGTGTCGCAAATTCGGGAAAGTCAGTGTTGACTAAGCCGTTTGTCAGTGCACCAAGCACAGACAACTTTCGACAGCGAAAGCAATGCCCTGGGTGGCGTAGTGGTTAACGCAGCCGCCCAGATTGCGGAAGATGCTGGGTTCGACTCCCGCCTGGAGCAGGTCGATTTTTTCAATGTATTTTTTCTAGTTTTTATTCATTAAATAAATTTAATATAATACATCAAAAAGTACCATTATTAAAAAAATATAATAAATTGGCTGAGTGTGCACAATGCCTTTGCCTGTCACTCATACTTCACTACATAGTATAAAACAAAGTCGCTATCCGCCGTCTGTCTGTTCCTATGTATGCTTAGATCTTTAAAACTACGCAACGGATTTTGATGCGGTTTTTTTAAATAGATAGAGTGATTCTTAAGGAAGGTTTATATGTATAATACATGCATATTTACATAAGCATTGCACCCGTGCGAAGTCGTGGCGGGTCGCTAGTAAAACTATAAATAAATCAGTTCGCAAAACAAGACAAGAACAATGACGCACGACCGCGACTACTAAAAAAAGAGCCAAAGAAGCGAAATTTATAAATTAGGTAATTTCGCGATGCGTCATGCAAACACGATTATCATAACGATCTGTTTTTGACAAGTTTCATATATAACTTTATTTATATGCGCTTCTAATTAATTCGCCTTTGAAGTTAATTTAAATAGAGATTTTAGTTCGGAATCAATAGAAATATTATATCATAACCATAACAGATAAACATTATATCAAATAAGTCTGAAGAAAGAACGGAATCAAATAAAATAACCATTATTTTTTTTTTAATTAGATAACTTTTAATTTTCTTCTTTCTTTCTCTGCCTTCTTCATAGATCTCCGTTACATGAAATGAACTGTTCGTAATTTATGATGCGTAAAATGAACCTGTCTTCGTTTTCCTTCGCAGCGATGGTTAAGAAATGAAATATCGTATTCCAAAATTGAGGTTGCTCGTTGCTTTCGCACTGACCCTTGCTTTAAAAGTCACATAAATCAATATTAACGCATGTATGTTAATTCGTCAATATTATTATTACGCCACAACCCAACGATGTCAAAGAAATTACTTGTCTTCAAATATTCAGTGATGAAAATAAAACAAAAATGTGTAAATTGTTTGTTTATTAACTATTTAATTCCGACGATAAGATGTATACAGCAAAGTGAAGTAGGAATATGAAGTTGTTAAGAACTGAAAAAAAAAACATAAAAGTTATTAAAATTAGTTACCACAGACAAATACATGTTATATTTACATTATATAAATTATTGGATAACTTACCGAACCGTATGTCATCATGGTAATCATTTTGAATTTTAGCGCCGTGAAGTAAAGAGGTTTTTGTGATCTGCAATTTTTATTATATAAAAATTTAATCTAGTATAGTAATTCTTCTGCTTGAATGTGTCATAAAATTGACATTACACATACAGAAAATTAAATTAGGAGCAGGTTAGGGAAATTGTCTGCTTTTTTTAGTAACGCTCTTGTCGCCGTGGTAGTGATCAGCATGTAGGTGTATTTAGTTTGGGGGCAGATGTGATTAGCCAGTTTGTTGTAGCCCTGGTAACTCATGCAAATTACCTGCAGCTTTACTTTTAATCACTCCATTACATGGGTGACTTTGCCCTCTAGGACGTCAGAATGCGAACTTGAGCCGGATGTGATAGACAGTTTTCGATCAATGATCAATGTAATTATGGGTAAAAGGAAAACAGCTCTCAAACATAAACACGCGGGCTCTTAAATTTTGAAACGACAAAACTCTGTGACTGTGATGGCAAATCTTCATCGTTCAATTGGATTGTTAAAATTCCATTTTTCCGGAACCATTTCCTTCAGATTGATCGAAGGGACAAATCCTTCCATACCTCGTATTTCCGGAGATTTACACAAAATCAACAACATACAAACATTCTCATCGAGTGCGCTGAAGATACATTAAAAGTTAGTTGTGGAAACCTTCCATCCCATCACGTAACATTACAAAAATATCAAGTATTTCCTTCTCTTTTCGAATCTGATTTTGTTCCTTAATTAGGAACATTGACATTTTGATTTCAGCAAAAAATATTAAAAAGATGCCGGGAGTATTCGTGGTGAAATTTTAAGCTATTTCAAAGTTATCAATAAGCAAGTTTACGACCACCATTAATGTAATGCGAGCTTAACAGATATGTCATTGCATTTAGCATTTCAAAATGTGTTCTCGCGTATTTTGGTTCAGTAAATTGCAACGTCAAAGAGAACACAGACGGAGAGCACTTGAAATCTACGTCCATGATGCAATCTAGCCTACATTCACACTCCATTGGAGCCCCAATTAGCCAACTTGCAAATGAAGTGAGCATTCAAAGAGCTACGTTACCTTTGTAGTAAGACTAATAGCGCCCGCCGGCAGCGAGCGTTGCACTTGTACCAACCGCTCTCAAATACCGCGTCTGCTACGCCTACGCTCTGAAAACATGTGCCGGTCAGTATAGTGGTCCAAAATAGAAAGTGCACTAAAATAGGAGGTAAAGAGTACAGAAATAGTAGGTACACTTGGAAATTAAAGGGATGGGTATACAGCGAGAAGAAGACCGACAAAAAGATGATCTTCTTCCTGTTCAAATGTTAGTTGACGTTGTTACTCGTAGAAATGCTTTGTATAGGTTACCACTTGTCTATAGGCCCTCGGGACGATTTGATGAGACTATGTTACCATAAAAACATAAGTACCAAGCACTGACTAATTGCGACAGCGAATGCAATGCCCCGGTAGCGTAGTGGTTGACGCAGCCGCCCGGATTGTGGAAGAAGCTGGGTTCAATTCCCGCCCTGGACAGTCGATTTTTCTCAGTGTATTTTCTAATTTTAAAAATATTTGCGCTTTTGTTAACGAAAAAATAATTTCGAAATCGTATCACTTCTTTTTTCTTAAGTTCCTTAGCCGTTATGTAACCGTTTCATAGGAAAAAGAGGCATTACGGTTGCGTTCCCCTTACGATTTGACAAGTGTGCTACGACCTTGAAACTTACATCTGAGTTTAACACCAGTCCCCAGGCACTGCTCGTGGCTCCTCTCTCTGTAAAACCATGGACCCAGCACCCTCAAACTGAATTCATGGAATGCTAAGAAATTTCATCTCATATTTGCTATATTCTTTGGTGGTAAGCTCTCTTAAAATATTTTAGTATAATTTGATCAAATCTCAACAACTCAAATAGTGTAATGGAAACTCTACACGCCTTTCGAATTTAAACAATGACTTACTCGTATATTTCGTTGGAGCGTGATGCTACGTCACTGTTTTGAATTCAGTGAAGTACACTCCTTTATAGTCTAGTGCAATTTTTCACGAGAGCATATCCGGAACTGTGATTCAGAGCGTATCGTAGAGAAAAATATTTTATAACTTGGACATATTTGCAACTTTTAAATTGCCATAAAAAATGTAATAGGTATTCTAAGGAGTTATGAGTATAGTTATATGATATGGTATTAGACATTATACAATAAGATCTAATATCAGACGAATATTAACATTACAAAGATAATAGTTATTTTCTCAAACATGCATGGAAATATTGTCATTATTTTCGAAAAAAGAACACGCGAAGTATCGAATTTACGGACAAAGAAAACCAAATCCATTGCTGGAGCGTTTTTTGAATTTAGAACACTACAACGCTCCGGCAATGTTGTATGAAACGGCGTGCTGGGGTTATTAAATACTCTTTGATTGGATCTCTTTTACCAATCTTGGCATACTAAAGTCTCTTTGCTTAGTACAAATTGCGTTCACGTGGCTGTATAGCCATACATGCATTTGTCTTGGTGATAAATAAAAAATTGGCGGCAAAGCTAAAAATTCGTCTTGATTTGTTATTTAAATAATATATTTATAAATTTAATAATTAAAATGAGTTCCGACGGTTCAGAGAGTGAAATGGAGATAGATTGTACTTCACCAGATTTAAGCGACAATCGACCGGATTCAAAGGCAAAAACATAAAGCAATTTTTAATTAAAGCCCCAGATAATATAAATTTAGCGACAAAGGTAAAGTATGTTTTATTTCCCTGCATTCTTTTGAGAAAAGCACTATATATGCCTCGGCCGAAATGGCAATTGCCTGTCTCGTATTAGTGAAGTCCTCGCCTACGACTCGGCCTTCAAACTCATACTCGACCTGCAATTGCCTATTTCGCGGCCTTTGCAATAATGTACTATTTTCAACAAGTGAACAAAGTTATTTTTTGCTGCGAGTGCCGATATTAAGTCGGGAACCAGCGATATAGTCTAGAATTGAATCACGAGACTGAGCGTAGTGAGTGATTTAAAGGCACGAGACAAAAAAAAAGCTCTCGTGTGAAACATACAACTTTTCACCTCTCTAGCGAGAAAATTGTTATAGGTGAGAAAAAAAGGCAATACTTTTATACATGTTTATTATCTTAAAAATAGTCATTGAAAATTAAAAGTAAGATGACTAAAATAATTAAGATTGAACGTTACAGTCTTGTTCAAAGCTCGCAGCAAAAGGCGTTTTTCCTTCGAGATTTCACGAAGCAAAAGAGGTCTTTTGGTGCTGGAGAGGTGAAAAGGATTATTTTTTAATTTAATGAACAATCTTTAGTACAAACCATTACCCAAATGAGCTTAGCACAAACGTACATTCGGTTGAACTATCGTGCTTTCACCCAAAAGTGTTCGCACAATAGTACTGTTCAAATAAGCGTAGTATACCTCATTTATACCAATTGTATACTTATCGTGGTAATCTTTTAAGTCTTTGTAACACTAGATTACCACATAATAATTGTAAATTTGCGTAATGAAAGGCACGTTAAGTTGGACGGAATTCAGCTATTAATTGTGTATGAAATTTAACAGGTTATAACAATACAATTATTTTACGGGCACACTAATTTCCGTTAATTCAAACTTGCGAATGGAACCCTTTTCAGGATTGGAGGTAATAGGAAATCGTTTAAATTCAATGAAATAGTATTGGGGTGAATTGGAGGTGTATCTTAAACTAAATCCATTGTTGAGATTTGTAACATTAATCGTGTGTGTTTTGTTTTATATACAAATTAGGTTTTACCTTTGATAATACCTTATCTTAGAATAGGTATTTATATTATTTCTTAATAGCACGCTAAAACATGGTCTTTTAACTGTAATAATAAGCACGATGTAACCTAAACGTATACCTGTAATGTTTAGACATTTAAAAATTTCCCTATCTCTTTAATTGTCCCATTTCTGAACCCAGTGCAATCATACCAATGGCGCGTCCGGGAGGAGAAAGTTGGTATAGCATAAAGATAGATTTTATTATTGTTTACTACCGAAACTATAAACAATACGGAATAAACAATATTGTAAGGGTGACAACCCTCATAATAATTTATTACAAAGAAAAATAGATTCACAACTCTGTCTTCAAAACGGGTTTTCTTTGAAAATGCTTAAAACTAAAAGAAACAATTAAGACAACAAGATTACTTCTGCTTAAATATTAAGTGGTGCATTTCTTAAATTACGGGATGGCAAAAAAGCTTGCGACGCACCTGGTGTTACGTGATACTGTCGCCTACTTCACTGCAAGTGCCTTCCATGCCCAATAATGACACTGGCTACCTTTCCCTTCAATCCGAAACACAGCGAACTGCTTCACGGCAGAAATAAAAAAGGCGGTGGTACCTACCCAGATGACCCTACATTTGGGTCTAAAACTTAGTAACATTAAGTGGTTTGATCGTGATTCGGGATAATTCGGGTGTATAATTATGATTAAATTCTTCTTTTTCCTAACATAGTTGCAAGTTATTTCGGATCGTTGGAATTGTCGTAGCCGCTGTTCCGTAGCATTCATAGTAAAAAAAGAGGCAATGCGCTACGGTCCGTAGTTGTTTCGTAGCCGCTGTTCCGTAGCGTTCATAGTAAAGAAAGGCAATGCGCTAGGGTCCGTAGTTGTTTCGTAGCCGCTGTTCCGTAGCGTTCATAGTAAAAAAAGAGGTAATGTGCTACGGTCCGTAGTTGTTCCGTAGCATTCATAGTAAAAAAAGAGAATTCTTCAGTATAATATGGTCGAAGATGAAATCTAGAATTTCATCTTCGACCATATTATATTAAGAATTAGACTTATAGAAAGAAGATTATTAAATAAAGATTATGAAGGTATTATAAAATAGTTTTTATCCTGACATAAATATTAATTGTTAAAATTGTAATATTTTTTTAGTTTTATCTATTGCTGTGCCCTGACAGGGTGCATGTGTTGATCCTAATTATAATTATTTATAACATCTTGTAAACCACATGTGACGCAAAAAAAATTGAATATAACCGTATAAGTGTGTTTTTGTATCTGTGTACAAATTCTGGGTGATAGACAGGAGACTTGGGACAATTGAAGCTAACGTAGGATTTGCAAGCCCTTTCGATTGTTTTTGGAGCTGAGCTTTAGGCTCAGCTCAGTTAGTATAGAACAATACTGAGAAGAAATTCTAAGTTGAGTCTCACGTGCTTAAAAATCCACTTAAATCGACGTGGTCGTGGTAATTTAACAGTAATTTTGATTGAGAACGTTTTCTAATATTATTGAGATCGATCGAGCAATGATCTCTAGTTTTTAAGATACTAAGCAATAAAACGAATTAAATAATTGTATATAAATCTTTAAATATAAATCTTTATATTATAACCTAACTTTTACTATCCAATAGTTCTATTGAAGAATTCTATTTTATAAGAAAATCATAATTAGCAATTTATAGAAATCTTCATCATCATCATCATCAAAAGCTCATATAATGTCCCCACCGAGGGGCTCGAGCCTACCCCATATTAGGGGAGATTAGGCGTTAGTCAAATACGCTGGCCAAGTGCGGGTTGGTCGACTTCACACACAGCCTAACAATTTCTTCATAAGTGTCCTATTACCTATTAAATCGTACCAAATGAAGAGTAGAGAGAGAGAGAGAGACCAGGTTAGTGAAGACGAGTGCCTATGTATTACTATCGCCATTAAACCTACTCCTGGTTCACCTGTGCCAGGATTGCTCCTGATTACTTTTCCTGGCTGATGGATATTCAACTTACCGCTCTTGAGATATCGTCTGCATACCAACAGATCATGCCCATCTGTGCTAGTGCTATGACTACAAATATCTTATCGTTGACTTCTTCCCATGGATTGAGGAACTGTAACGTAGAAAAAGAAATATTATCTTATTTCCTTATTTCTATGGTATCGGGACTCACCGGCACAACAAATGGTAGTATTATTTAGCTCCTGAAGAATTTGAACAGAAGAATTGGACTGATTCTTTCTAATCATCAAAATTGAAACGAATAAAACTTGCTTTACATTTAACTGTGTTATTGGCATCATCATCATTTTAGCCAAGAGACGGCCACTGTTGGACATAGGCCTCCCCCCAAAGATCTCCAAACCGGTCAGTCCTGCGCTGCCCACATCCAGCGGCTTCCCGCGACCTTTACCAGATCGTCAGTCCACCTTGTGGGGGGCTTACCAACGCTGCGTCTTCCGGTACGTGGTCGCCACTCGAGGACCTTTTCGTCCCAACGGCCTGTGATATTGGTAAGATGAAAAAAAAAAACAAAATAAGTCATTTGAGTTTCAAAGTGTAGGTTTTGGCTAATCACACCTGGAAACTTTCCAATTAAATATCGTCTTTAGTGCTTTGATGAACGATATTGTATCTAGTCTTAAGGCGACTTTTTTATGACCAAGCGGAGAAGACTCAAAACTCCTCTCCACTACTATTAAATTAAGATGTTAGTCAAAACCAATATTTTTTTTTGGACATAATCAATAGGTTAGAAAATGAACACTCTAACTAGATGTTACGATCTAAAAACAACAGGACACACTAGAACATCGTTTGCTTTTCAAGCACACCAGTTTTCTATTGGTTAACGACATGTGCTCGAGGTTAGATAAAATAGAACAATAGGGCAAAGTGCTCCCCGCCGCGAGTTTCGTTCAGTAGTTCGGAAACAAAAGAAAAGACATACCCAATGAACACTTTCTGCACAGTTTTAAGTCTAACTGAAAATCTTGGTGGACTGGTCATTTTGTTAACTTAAAAAGAGTAAAAAACTGCTCCAGCTTTTGGTTCCTTATCAAGCACTAAGTAAGATTAGATTCCTTTAGAAATAAAAACAAACTAATGACACAGGCAATATTACATCATTCCACAGTATATGATTACGTTTGTTTCCTAATTATATTTGCAGCTACACTTTACTTAGAAGATTTTTTACTAAATAGCTTTAAACATGTATACGACCCGACCAATTGTAAGGGTTCTTTATAGCCTACACTTGCAACACCAAGACAGTGCCCTTTCGCTGGCAATCCCAACCCAGAAACAACAGCAAACATTATTTGGGGTATCTGCAAGGCGGAGGTTTTTCTCGGAAGATAACCTCCGCCTTATTTTACCACGTTACGATTTCGAGCAACCAATGCGACGTGCTCTTTCAGTGAACCTCAAAGATTCGTCGTTTTTATTAAATTGAGATAAAAAGCTGGCAAACGGTTAATTATTATAGTTCTAATTAATATTTATAATAGTTTTAATTGAGCTTATATGGTAGATAAGAATTGATAAACAGGATACTCAAAAATATGATGAATTTTGTTATACTGCTAAAGTTTAGTCACAGCAACAGAACATATAGATTAAAAGATTTGCATCTATACTTATTATATCTTCGTACTACCACAGATAATACAATACTATACTAGTAACTACTAATACTATATCTAATGCTATGTATTAATATATAGAAAAAAATCAAAATATAAAACTCGCTGTTGAAAATATATATTGAAATCTTATTCTCACAAAGAATTTTAATTTGTGCTTATTTCTATTAGCAAAGTATTAGCATAGATTAGATAATATAATTCCACTCTCATGCCGATTATCTAGGCCAAATTAAGTATCATTAAGAACTTGTGCTATATAAATAAATAAACATAATAATCTAGACTTAAATAAATATATAAACAACCATGACTCGAGAACAAACTCGTGTTCATCACACTAACATTTGCCACTACCAGGACTCGAACCCGGACCGTCCGATGTGTAGGCAGCGTTACTGACCACTCCACCACGACGGCGTCAATATCTATAGATATCACTACTTACCACAACATTAAATAAACAGCAGCATAAATTGACGGAGCTAAGGAGAAGGTTGATCAAGTTCACAGCGGAAAAAGCATCTTCAAGATCATTACCATAACTGAAAAAAAAGAAAATATCGTTATTTAACGCATGACTTTGAACAAAAATAATGTTCCAATTTAGGATTTTGTGTAGTCTCCAAATAATATAAAGGTTAAAGTTTTAAATGCAGAAAAAGTATCCTCGAGATCATTAACATAACTGAAAAAGTAGAAAATAGCTTGACTTTGGGTCACCAAAAAAATGTTCCAATTTAGGGCTTTGTGTAGTCTCCAAATAATATATAGGTTCTGATAATTCAGTCTACCTACAGTAAATGACTCACAGAAGTAGAGGTCAAATGCAAAGAGAGTAGAGCAGAGACTGATAATAGGTATAAATAAGCGAAGGATTGCAAGAAGGGCCATATAGAATGTTACCATTAGAATGTACAAGACGAAGTTTGGTTATTATATGCAATTTTATCAAATTCAGTCAGTTTCAGAATTCACATATAATAGCATCACCCACTATCAACCAATGGGTGTCGTAGAAGGCAACTAATGGGTCAGAAAAGGGGTATTCATTACCTTATACTCCATCCAATCCGCATTGCGAAAGCGTGGTGGACTACTGCCTAAACCTCCTTCGATGACAAGGAGAGGCCTTAATGTCCCAGCAGTAAGTCCAATTATAAAGGCTGTCATGATGATGACGATGTTACACATACCTGATTAATCTCTGGTGTATTTTGACCACTTCAACTATTTCCGAATAACAATCCAGGTATTGTTTGTGATCCACATTTTGTTGGATTTTGCCAAGATTTCTTATCTTTATTTGCAGCAAACGCAAAAGCATGCTTATGTGATTGGCCATCGTGATAAATAACAGATCTGCTCCGACCATGGAGAACACCGAGAATACTCCTACAAATTACAGAAATTTCAAATAAATCTTGTTTGTTTTGGGCTAACAAAACAGCCATATTTACTTCAATATCATCGAAATAAAATGTCAAATAGGTAACGAAGTGAGCGCTGGCTGTGTGTATACATGTCTCTGTGTGCATCACTGCGGTGCCAGCACTAACATTTATTTAGTAATTAATTTACACTTTATTATGTAAAATAAAGTGTACCAACCAATTAAAAAACCGGCCAAGTGCGAGTCGGACTCGCACACCGAGGGTTCCGCCGTACAAACGTAGCGGTTTACAATTTATGACGTATTAAATCAAATTCTGAGTTCACGGGAAGTACCTTGTAGGTTTTGATTCCCTAGCGTGTGACGGAAATTCGTCTAAGGTGTCGGTATAAACTGCTGTATCTTTTGATTGCGTTAACTTAGAAGTTTGATTTTTTCACTGCTTAAAGGGACAATAGACCTAGGTATTTGGTATAAATTTCAATTTGATACCTTTATTCGTTCGTGAGAAATAAGGTAGTAAGTTTCATTTTATTAAAATATTTTTATTATATTATATAACTAAAAAAATGTGATTTTCGCAATTTTTCCTATATTTGCATTATATGACAATGCTTCATGCCAAATTTCAAGATTCTGAGTTTACGGGAAGTATCCTGTAGGTTTTGATTCCTTTGCGAGTGTCGGAAATTTGTTGAAAATATCGACATAATCGGCTGTATCTTTTGATTGGCTTGGCTTAGAAGTTTGATATTTTCACAGCTTAAAGGGACAACAGACCTGAGTATTCCATGTGAATTTCAGCTTGATACGTCCACGCGTTCTTGAGATAAAGGGTCTTGACAGACAGACAGACAGACAGACAGACGGACGACAAAGTGATCCTATAAGGGTTCCGTTTTTTCCTTTTGAGGTACGGAACCCTAAAAACCATACTAAAATTAGCATAAGTTGGTTGCGCTTTGTTTAAATTACTTTTGTTTTTTTAAAGACCTCGTTATTTTAATATTAGGTACGCGATCCAGTGTTTATCGTGGGCTGAAATCTATGTAGTTATACCTGAGGCCCACGCCTGACTACTACTTTAAATATTCGCGCGCTTGATACGTCAGTGAGCATGTAGGAAGCTGCTGTCAAGGACGTCATCTTGTGTGAAGCTAAGAGATTGATTGAGATTGATATTAGAGACACGTGTGCTCGCTGTATAATTTCTTTTATAATCTCCCGGGAGAACAACTACAATAAACCACATAAAGAAGAAAGTAAAGGTGCTATGGACACAGAGAAAAATTGCTGGACGGACGGTGCGATAATATCAGGTGAGTGTACCAATTAATTTATTGTAACGAGGTCAAGAGATTTAACAACGGGGACTAGCGCTGTGCTCTTGGAGCCTATCGAAGGGTTGCTTTGGATTAACATAACCATATTTTTGGTACTTCAGCCGAATAAACAACATAAGTCAAATGAGCGGCCTTGCATTATCGCAAAGATTGAGCTACCGAGGATGAACAATATTTGCATTGACTGCCACTCAGAAGAGCATTATAGAACCGCATCACACAGACATCACAAAAACAGCCATGACTCACCCGTTTTTGAGAGAAAATTATTAAATTACCATACCACAGAACTTTCCCGTTTTGTTTAAGATACGTTATAGAAATCGTTTAGGGAGGTTCGCCTTACAGACTAGAGTCTAGCTAGACTCTAGCCTGGGCGAACTTTCCTTAACTGAGGTGGTTACTCTAGCCGCTAGAGGAATAACCTAGCCTTATAAAAAAACCCGGTGTCGCTGTGAAGGCCAACTGAGACCCACAGCATTAGTCAATCAAAAAAAAGACGTTGCACTCATTGACGTCGGCATTGTTAGGTCAAACTAATATATGTATTACTTAGGATCATTTTCAATGAACACGATCTACAATCAAGAAGTCCTTTATTTATATGGACATTGATAAGTAGGTACTTTTAAGGTGCTCGGAAGACGACATAGCAGGTCGGTGTTTATGTCCGCGACGGCGTCTGCACGTGAATGACGGCCACCGTGTGCGTGTATACGATTCCTTTTCTTGTTCGCGGCGATATTGGCCGGTCCGGCCTGAACTGCCAAGCGCTTAAACCGTTAAAAACTCTACCGCCCTTTCGGAATGAAAATAATCACATATCATAGGTTCTGATTATGAGATATCTGGAGGTTAAATTAACAGTTTTGTATGGACCATCTGTCAAATTAACGCTAATGGGAACTTACTTGGAAACTGTGCCTTATTAGTAAGACTATTTCGGAATATGTAATGGTATACATTTTTGCTTTGGGTACTCTACTAAGTATAAAACATAAATTTTACTTTGTTTGAGAAAGTACCCCAAAATGTAGGTGTTAAATCAAAGTGAGTAAGCGTGTTAGTGGGCTTTTTAGGGTTGACGGAAAATGGAGTTTATGCAGAGACTAATTTGCATAATCTATCATCATCCAGTTTTGGGTTCAATTAAGGAATATTAATAGTCAAAAGTACTTAAGGGATTAGTGTACTGGTTTTATAGAGCAACGGTGACAAATGAGCGGAACGTGTTATATCCACTTAATAGTAATCGGAAATTTGGTCGATTTCTTTTTCTTCCTTATTTGGGTTAACAAACTTCGGGTAGTGTGAAAGTATTATGTAAAGCTCAAATGTAAAGAAAGGGCTTCAATGACGTTACTACCGTCAGTTTCCCTTGGTAACTTAGATTATATACCTGTAAGTATAGGATATCTGTCAAAATCTTATGTCTATAAAACGTGTAGATATTTAAGTTATTGAAACCGGCCATAAGAAAATTCGGACCCTGACGTAACACTATCTGTCGCTGACCTGTCGTCATTATGTCGTCCCGTATGGTCAAGGAGGTCAAGGAGCTTATATTTTACCTATAGAATCTATCTTCGTGCGTATGGTACAGGATATCTGTCAACATAAGCATACAGCATATTCAACAAAAATATTATATTTTATTTATCTTCGTGATGCCCAAAGAGGGTTGAAGTATGCTAGGCGGACAGTCGCAAACCTTTCAACTAAATCTCTCTTAGTAATATGCTTAAGGATGTAAGGAGAATGAATTGGAATGGATACAGAGGGAGAGGAAGTCCGAAGAAAAGCTTGATTTGTAGTATGTCAACAGCAACTCACACTGTACCGACCCCAATTAAATTGGGAGCAGTAGGATAAAGAAGAAGAAGAAGAAAAAATTGAGAGATGTGATTTCCTTTTTTTATTTTCAGAACAAGCTGCTATGAAGTATCAAGTGAATGTAAACTCAATAAGGGATCTTTTACATGAAGCCATTATCAGATCCACTGAGCCAAGTATTATGCCAGTCGTAATAAAAAAAATGGGTGCGTGTACTTATGTACGCGCGTGAGAAGTTATACCTCTTTGCACACCGCAAAGATATATATTTTTTTTTATTTTTTAAATGATAAATATTTAAAATTAAAAACTTGTAATAATATTTAGTACAAATTATACATTATTTTTTATTATATATACATTATATTTATTTCGAGACTTTGACTTTAACTCTGATTTCAACCCAATAACGTAGGAATTCTTCCTACGTCATTGTTTCAGCCTGTGACTTTTGACTTACAGTGATGCGCGCGCATCTTAAAATTTCACTCTCATTATTTTTTTCATAACGCGCCTAATAAAGTATAACTTCAAAAAAAATTAAATAGTTATATTTCACAGGATCACTTGATCAACGGCCTGAGGACAATTCAACTAACTGCAGATTTTCTATAGTATAAGAAATAAAATAAAATCGGGAGTGGTCTCTCCTTGACTTTCTCGTATACCAGAAACGACTCAAAAGTTGATAGAACCTTATATTTTGATGTCATACATATATGCTAAATTTTGGTCGCCCATCCGAGTACCGACCGCGCACTTGGATGCTTAACTTTCGTGATCGACGACTCAAAAGTTGATAGAAACCTTATACTTTGATGTAATACATGCATGTTAAATTTGGTTACAATAAAATAAAGCATACTCGAGTTATCGGGCTAACGCGCAGACATAATTCCAAAAAAGGTATTTTTGGACTCAGGGAGGTCCAAAACGTGTAAATCCGTCGAAATCTCGAGGTCGAATTTTTCGATGATTACAAGACTTCCTTTAAACTACGTATATGAGAAAGTAAAAATAACTAACTTACCAGCAAACACCTCGAAAATGTAGGCGAATGTGTGACCAAATACTTTTACTGTGTCAAATGGATAGTATATATGCCAAATCAAGTTGATGCTTGAGGGAATACCTCTTGCGTGGTGGTATAAATGCAACAAAATCGGCGTTAGATTGTAGCCCCATAGACCCACAAAGGTGTTCAGGCAATAAACTGAAAAAAATGGTAACAAATATATCAAGATATTAAGGAGCTAATGACCTTCATTTCACTTGATCGTAAGTGATGATGGAAGAGAGGTTCACTTGGAACCCTCAATCACTGAGGATTGACAATCATATTATTAACTGGAGGAACACAATGATGCTGTTAACGCTAGCTCTTGAGGCGTCATTTGCTATGGGAGATGCTGTCGTACTAGCTGGTGGTAACTTCTTCTATAGTTAATGGCGATCGCGACTCATAAATATAACGCATTTTGTCTCTATCAAGTGAAATTGTACTTTTGAAGTAACAAATAATTTTACGATACTTTGAGTTAAAGATGGAATCTCTCAACACCTGTTTTTACTTCAAGAACTCGGGAGAGAAAAATCCAGCTGGTAACTTCGCTCGTGACTCTTCGACAATTCTCAACGGAAATGGAAAGTGCATAGGGCACTTTCCATTCCATGCATCGGCAACTACCTGGACGTGGCGCTTCTACGGAACGTAGTCTTATCGCTGCGTTATAAAGAGATTCACTTGGGCTAATTTTCTTCAAACCAGTAGGTAAACTAGTGGTTCCCCCACCGCAATTAGATCCAAACTTCTTCCATAAGGAGACGGAGTGCAAAGGTCATGGCCCATTTCTGACCCGGTTGGTAGAAGTTTGCGTAAAAAAATCAAATCATTTTTAAATAACGGTATATAGCCCATTTTTAATTTATATAAACATTTTACTATGTGTATTTACGACCGCCGCACCATTGGGATCTGCGCTTATATAGCAAGCACAGTCTACGAGGTCATCGAACAAAAAGCGTTCGTAAAAACATATGTTTTTACCGTATTGTACAATTCCTACAGTAATGTGACATATACCATTGGAAACTGCAAATATATTCAGCGCATAGTCATTTCTGTATGCCGTGGGTAGTTTTCATACTTTGATGGGCCATGACCTCGAGGCTCGATTTGGTTGTTGGGTAGGATTTCTTTTTTAATTTATTTTATTTCTTACATCGGATCAAAGTCTGGGTCATAATAATAGTATTAACAGCTTTAGTTCTGAAAGTCAATGATAAAAACAGATCTTCCTCAGTGAGTTCTAGGTGAAGCAAACTCCCACCAACCGTGTGATGAGCTTCCATATCAAGAAAAAAAACGTAATGATAGTATAAAAATTAAAGGGAAATCATCTCTATATCATTTGATCTCGCGGTGACAGATTGTTTGCCTAATCGATTGGTTGACTTACAATTCTGAAAAAGCTTTAAGGCGGAAAGACTGGATCGCTTAATCTCCCCAGATTCCTTATCGGCGTCAGTAACAGGCCAAAATTCGGGTAACTCGTTTACCAGGCGCCGGAACGCGCTCCGCTTGTACCAAATTGTCAACAGTTTGCCAAAGCCTATAATAAACATGAAAATAATGTTAATTGAAAGTATTATTATAATTTTTACACTGAAGATTTTCATTTTATTCACGCACAGACAGGTGCAAAAACTCGTTTGGTAATTGTCGCAAAAATATTAGGTTTAACATATACAGACACATGAAACATAGATGGTTGGATTATTTGGAAAAAGGACATGATATTTGTAACATGAAAGTTTTTTAAAATATTTTTTGTAAGAATTTGTTTTCTGTTTAATATTATTGAAACTAAATTAACTAATTAAATAGAATACCTAATAATAAATGTGTTATATAAATCATAAAACGTCGGTCTTTTTCCAACTTTTGTTGGTGACCCGGACTGCCGAGATGATTTTGACTTGGCTTTTGTTTGTTGGTTTACAGAAGGATTGTTACTTTTTTGGTTTGGTGCCCCTTTTATGTAGGCGACAGGCTGGCAACCTGTCACTATTTGGAGGCACTGCATGGTCCATATAGCCAGACTTGGCTTTATGTGTAACGAAATGTCGTTTGGCTCCGCTCAACCCCACTTGGGACAGACCGTGATCGTATGTTTAATTGATTTCTAACTAAACGCAAATTTATTTTGAGGTATGTAGCTAACAACATGTCAGCAATTTGAAAGTAGTTCTCAAAAGGTTTTGATTTTAAGCCAACAGTACAGTCAACAGTAAAGTTAAAAATTTTTGAAGAGACAGGTTAGAATATTAGCAGTTACGCTTATATTATTATTATTTAGACAATTCCGGGCTTTTTTCGTCACTGCGACCTATAAAGATCTAGTCCTATTGAGGCCTTACATGTACTCCTTTAGCTGGGCACTATCTAAAAATGATAAGATATCCCTAGCTTGAATTGTTTTGATATCGTCTGGGTCCAGAATGTGTCTTCCCAAATGTCGGCTTCTTTTGTGAATGAGACATTTACAAGAGAACAGCTTCTCTATCCCCTTATCCTTCACGCTCCTGTTCACAGAATCTGCAAGCATGAGTATCTTTTAGTCTCATGTTGTAGAGATGTCTATTCAGCTTGCAGTGGCCAGTCAAAGCCCCAATCAATACGCTCAGGTTGCCCCTGTTAAGCTTCAGTAACTCGTCAGTGCGCTTACACTTATCTAACAATGGGCCACAAAGTTTATGCAGTGTATAATGTATATATTTATTTTCGTAGAGTTTAGTAGAATTAGTTTTCATTGCCATCGCTTACTTTTGCTGTTGACTGTACAAAGTTTGAATATATGACAAACAAGTGAAGATCACTAATGGAAAATAGAAATTGAAGTAAATAGTCTTACTCATTGTGTCATATCCAGCAATATGTATGTAGCTTCCTAAAAACTCTTCCAAGGAGACATGAGTAGCGACCAGGCTGGCTGTAAAAGCAAATTCCCCAATCAACATCGTAAACACCAATAATAAAGCCGTAGCCAGCGACGAGACCACTACAAATTTATCGCACAATGTCACTGGTGGTTCATCTATAAACGACAAACCAATCCTTCTTACAACCCAGTTGCATTTTGTCAATGTTTCGAGGATTTCTTTTCGAGCAATCGTTTTACGATCTTCCTCCATCTTTGATAAACTACGTCGGACGAAAATTCGTATTATCTACGCAACGTTTTTATACGCAACCAACTCATCATAAATAATTTATGCATCCTAAACTTTCAGTTTTATAATCTTTTGTCTGGAAATTATACGTTACTGAATAAACTTTTCTGTTCTTACTGACTTTTTATTATTGAATAATAAATTTGCATAAAGTTGTTATAAATTACGGGGTATTATAAAAGTTAAGTATCTAATCTTTTTTCGAAGTTGCGGCAACTCACCGATAAATTGCGATGCTACATTATAATACTTTTTTATATAAAAAGTCAACTCTGTCTATTTAGTATTAAGGATTACTTTCAAATATTAAATTGAGAATACATTATTTGTAACTGTCAGATCCCTATAATAATACTGACAAAAATCTGTCAAAATCTAATGCAATAACAAGGCAATAACATAGCGGTAGGTACTACGTAGATAGCAAAACATATTGAAAATTAACGTAAGTTTTTTATTTATATTTAAAAAAGCAAGGAATTTTATTCAAGGTTATTGCCGTTATTCCTTTAATACGTCATTATCGATTTGGGCTGTAACATTTCTTTGAAAATCACTTTGTAATTACTGATGTAATACTAGTCTAGTCGAGAGCAAAGTAACTATGTAAGTCATCATCATCATCATCATATCAGCCGAGATACGTTCACTATTGGACATAGGCCTCACCCAAGGATCTCCATCCTGAACGGTCCTGCGCTCCTCGCATCCAGTGGCTTACACTGACCTTTACCAGTCGTAGGTCCACCTTGTGGGGGGCCTACCAACGCTGCGTCTCCCGGTATACGTGGACCTTTCCACCCTAACGGTCATTCCTCCTGTGCAATGTGTCCTGCTCATTGCCATTTAAATTTGCAATACTTTGGGCTAAGAATCTTGGTTCTCCTGCGGATATCATCATTTCTGATTGGATCACGCAGAGAAATTCCAATCATTGCCCTCTCCATTACCCTTTGAGTGACTTTGAGCCTTCTTATGAGGCCCATTGTTTTGCAAGCGGCCTCGTTTTAGTTCCGTAGGTCATCACTGGCAAGATGGGCCGAGAATATGACATGTAGCTGCTAACGCTGCCCAGCCGAATTGGATTTAACGATTGACCTCTTTCTGAAAGTTGATATTACCAAGTTGGACCGTTTGTCTCAGGTAAACATAATTGTCGAAAACTTATCCTTGTTTTAGGGTGACAAATCAACATCGAGCTATGCTGCGCTGTACTGCGCTGTACTATGTTTGGTCAACTCGGTCGTCTAATATTTTAATGAGGATACAAACAAACCATGCTGTGCTGCGCTGTGTGAGGCTACGCTCTGTTTAAAAACGAAGCAGTCTCGAGCGAGGCGCGCTACCCGTCGTGCTGAGCCGCACTGTGCCGAACTGTGCTATGTTTTTTATGGAGCTCTGCCATGCTGCGCTGTGTCGAGCTGTGCTAGATTTTTCAAACATGGAGCACGCTGCGTGCCCCTCCATCGCCCTCAGACGTCTCTCTCACTCTCGTACTCCCATCTCGCTCGCATTAGTGTATGCGCGCACAAACAAACAAAGTCAAAGAAAGTCATTTTTGACGAGATAAACGACTACACGTGCTGCTGATTACTTTTAATACTGAGCTAAGCAAAGCGCAGCACATTGTTCAAAAAACGTAGCTTAAGAAACACAGCACAGCATAGCACAGCAGTACAGCGGAGCATAGCAAAGCGCAGCACAGCTTGATGTTGATTGTTAAAAAAACGTAGCTTAAAAAACACAGCACAGCGCAGCATAGGTCGATGTTGATATGTCACCCTTAGGCCCGTATTACAGAATGACACTCAGAAATCGTTTGTCACTTTCTATCAATCACAAAGTGATAGAGACGTACGACCACACGACGCTCTACTTAATTCTTGAGACTCATTTTATATTACGTGCCTTAGTCTTTATGGATGTTCCTACTCAATTAAATTGTTAAAGTTGATATTATCACCACAGCGTAATGTTTTTCAGTAATCTGTGGTTAATGTATTGGTGGTACACATAATTTAATTACTTTAATACATAACATTTAAGGAATATACATTTTATGTACTGTTTTTAACCCAAATAAAGAGAGAAAAAGCTTCCAGTGCAGATTTCGACATAATTTTCGTTTTATCCATGTAGGTATAATACTTTTAAGTATAATAATTAAATACATTGTTATGCCTGAACCCGCTTGATAAGTAGAAACAATAGGAGGTACCGTACCCAGACCCCTGTCACAAAGTTTGACTCCTGAAGAATACCAAACTAGTCTCACTTACATAACATCTGTTATACCTAGCGGTAATGTTGCAACCAGTTTGCAACTTGTATTAGCAACAAGGGTACCCGTGTTACTCTGTAGATGAAACTTATGAAGTCGCTAGACTTGGGAGTTGCTAACTGCACTTCAAATTCTGTGTTACCTACAGATGCAAATTGTAATGGCCGAACTTTAGGTAGTTTGTAGATTGCGAATATAATTGAATATTGGGTCTTAATATTATGTCTAGATATTCTGGAATTCAATACATGAAAATTGTTAAGGATTTCTAGTTCAATCTTTAACAAGTTTTATGTTATAATTTATTTATTCATATCACCACAGATAATATAATACTATACTAGTAATATCACTAACAGGTTAACTAAACTGTATCGCAAAATAATGTATTTATCCTTTGTAACTTTTCTATTAAACTGCTAAGTATTTTTCAAATATAAAACTTAACTTTTATTATTTCAGCTTACAAAAATTCTAGACATTTTTACAACCATATTGTAAGAATGAGTTGCGTCGCTTTTCAGGAACATAGATATTTTTAACAGTGAATTCCTAAGTTCAAAATAATAATATGGGAGGGAATACCTAAGTTCTAAGCATCCTAAACTCATTTTTTTCAGGTACCACTATCGAACCCTGATCTATCCAATTATAATCTGCCAGTGTAATATTTGAATTCAGTTTTCGTAAGAGGATCAATCTCACGAATTGCATAGATTTTTTTCCGAGAACGTTAATTTAAAACAACAAAGGTATGTTTTCGAAAGCATATTGGAACTAAGTGTAATATCAATGATCGGTATAGCGTATATAGAAGTTTTGCTTGAATAGTAATCGGATTATTCTCAAAATATCATGTGCGTGTGAACCGAGGTACCACCCTGGTATTTCGCAAAATAAATTTCGTAGGATTTAGTAGTACACTTAAAAAATTGTAGATTAAAATGTCTACTAAATATTTTAAAAAATTCAGCCAATCTTTGTTATAAGTCTGCTACTAAATCCTATGAAATTTATTTTGCAAAATACCAGTGTGGTCTCTCAGTTCACACGCACATAAAATTACCGCTGTATCAGCTCGATACAGAAATGACCCCTAATGTTTTTTATATTTGAAATTCGTCAATAGTTTTGATCTCTATCATAATTTTATGTAAGTAAATTTTTCTGTTATTTATTAGCCAATCTCGGTTAAATTATAGTCTATACATATATTATTCTGATTTATAAGCTATATTATTGTAAAGTTTTATCAAAATCCGTTCAGTAATTATTGCGTGAAAGAGTAATAAGCACACATCCGTCCATCCATACAAACTTTCACGTTTATGTTATAGTAGGATATGTATATTGTATACGGACTCTGCTAAGCAACGATTAAGTTGATGGGCTACCCACACAGATCAGGGCCGTGTCCGGGACGTGGCCGTGCCGTGTCGAGCGGACGCTCGTTCTATGAAGCTCCGTCGCTCGGATGTGTTTCAACGAGTTCATATAATAAGTAACCAATTATATTTTTTTGAACTACTGACGGAGCGACCCGTTCACGTCCTGACACGGGCAAGGCACGGACGTGTGTGGTTTTGGGCCTTTGAGTTTTTGGGCTTATGAACGATGCGGAGGGATTATAAGATTTAGGGCTTCTGATGCCTCTAGATAAAGTAATCGGGCATGAATATCGAAATATAAGTCATTCGGCCACTCATCATTCGGGATAAGGTAGGGAAGCCGCTCCTAATACATAATTTGGACTACTTAATGGGGGTAAGCGTAGAATAACAATAAATGACCGTATGCATAGTAACTTTCCACTTTATCCCTTATCTATACAGGCAAAGAGTTGAATACTTCCTGAACTGTCGTAAAAGAGGCGTCTTAACGTAAACAAACTATCGGCCTCCAATCCCGGTTGGCCTTACCTGACTCTGGGATTACTGGCGCGGGGCATTTTGCCGGCTTTGTGGGATTAGCCCGGGATCTCGCAGAAGTAAGCAGCTGCTCTTTTATCCACCTATCCCGTTACTTTGTTTCACTTATATAATACACGAAGTATCAGGTGATACGTACACTTGGAGCAGGTGATATTAAGAGAATGTTCGCGGCAGATAACTAAGCTCAGAGACACTCAGAAAATGTGTTCTTCAATATAGATACCGTGGTGAAATAAGCCGTCAAATGTTATTAACTATTAGTAGTTAGTCTTCACTTGCGTTGATTTGACATCTGAATAAAGGATTTCTATGTCGCTCAATGTTCTGCTTCTTCTTCCAATGGAATGGGTCATTTGCTAACCCTTTTTAAAATTAATACAAAAACAGGAGTGGTCTCCCCTTGACTTTCTCGTATACTGGGAACGACCCAAATGTTGATAGAAACCTTATATTTTGATGTCATACATGCATGTTAAAAGTTTTCGATCACCCATCCGAGTACCGACCGCGCACTTGGTTGCTTAACTTTCGTGATCGACGACTCAAAAGTTGGTTGCAATAAGTTAAAGCATACTCGAGTAATCGTGCTAACTCACAGATACATAGACACACAAACAGACATAATTCGGTATTTTTGGACTCAGAGAGGTCCAAAACGTGTAAATCCATCAAAATCTCGAGGTCGAATTTTTTGACGATTACAAGACTTCCTCTATACTACGTATACGATGAGAGATTAATGAAGGTCACAAGGATATTCGACAGTCACTACAACGACGGTTGCTGTGTCGCAAACGTTCCATCCACGGGTCACTACATCGACGGTACACCATATTTATCGACGGTACGTTGTATACGGGGTTAATTGCAAAACACCAACAACCTTCAAACCATTTAAAGATCTCATAAACACACAAATTTCTCAATGGAAGCAACTCTGAAATCACTAAAAAAAAATTGCTGCTTCATTTTTAGTTCGTGGGTGTAGCACTTTTGTATGGAATAGCTCATTTTTCCAGAGATCTCATCAGCATAAAAGTTGTTTATGTGAGCGAAGTGAGCGAAGCGAACTTTGCTGCGGCAGCGCCGGCGTAGCGCCAGAAAACCATTCAAATGATCCACTACAACGTTACAACGTACCAGCGTTATGGTGAACCTTCGATGTAGTGAGCCATCGATGCAACTTTTGCGATAAAGTGACCGTCGATGTAGTTTCTGTCGATGTTGTGAACTAGACCCCCTTTTCTGTGCTCCTGACAAATATGTGGAAGTACAATATTTCATGAAGATCGATTGAGTATTTTTAGTAGTTTAGTCGGGAAAGCGTAGGTACCTAATGAGATGAAAATTGTATTTATCCGCTTTTATAGGTTTTAGGGAACCCCCCCCCCCTCTCTCCGGCCCCTAAAGATGCACCACCACTCATCTCCACTACAGTGGCATCTTTCTCTGCCCAGCCACATTTGGTAAGATTCCGCGAGAGCAGCTTTAGATACACAGTTGAGTAACTTGAAATTGCCTGCTTCCGTAAAGAAACAGTTTTAGTTAAAGTATCGTCTATCGCAAACATTTGGCTTACTCACACGTCCACAATAACTAGAAAAGCGCGTCGTGCAGGATTTACGGATTACAGTAAGATCTCTCAGAAATAAGCAGCTACACGTTCATCTATTGGCAGGTATCTATTTTGTATCACATAAAATCCCGTGTCACTGTCATCGTAAACATTTTCCTTGTAGATGTTTTGTTGGAAAATAAGTAAATGGTTATTCTATTTTATTATCGTAAATGTAGCTGATATTATTTGTATATTAACTGATGCGAAAGATTACGGCTTTCAGACGCGTTACTTCTACAAATGAATATTGAGTTTTTTTTTACCTTCAACAATGGTGGTAAAAGGTTACTTTTATGTTGAGATAAAGTGGACCGCGGGAGGCGTTAAAATATAGGAACATCGAATTTGATCTGGAGGTAATGAAATTAACAGTTAAAAATTTAATGTATAGCTACTAATATCTATTTTACATGCGCATTAAGAAAAACTTAAGAAAGAATGAATGCGATAAGAGGTGGATAGGAGTGTGTATTTTGGCGGTTGAGAAATAATGCTAGTTCGGATAACAGGGAAACAAACTGCCTGTGGTAAAAACAAACGCGGTATAAAAATAAGATTAGCGCAGCCATATATATTTTCATAGATACTTATAGATATTGAAATGAAAAAATATACTTATTTTTATTTTGTGTTTAATTGATTAAAAAATCAACAACACAAAAGGCAAATATTGAATAGTAAAAACGATTTATTAAATTTTGGTAAGGTAATTAAAAAATCAAAATCACAAAAAAATTAAAAATTTGCAGCTGTAGTATGAAAACAAAATTACACTTCAACCATATTAAGTAAATAAATCTCTGTAAAAACAAAAGCTCGATTTGTTCATAAGCATTGTTACTCTTGTTATTTGTATATTTAATTTAGGTAATCAAAAGGTAATAAGGCACAAATATATTATGAAAATACTTGCTCATAAACGGTATCGCGTGTTAAACACAAAATGGATGTGTTCTAATGTAAAATTAATCTCTCAAAGGATTATGGCGCGAAAGGAAAATTTTCACAAATCTTCCCTCTTTGCCTGTCCGGCCGCATTATGTAGGATTCAATGGGAACCGAGACTCCATTATTCGGGAACTTATGCCTTACAGTCAGGAATTTCTATTTGATTCTCAGCCCTTAACTTTTGTATTAACATTTACGGATCTATTATATCATACAATATTGAATGACTAGAAATTTAACTCATTAAATGAATGAAGGACAAAAAATGAAAAAAAAAACAACATTTTTTTAAAATCTGGATCTAATTCTAGGGCACTTAAGTGTAGTTAAAATAAAAGAATATTTTTTTGTTATATTCTTAATTAACATGATTTGAAAATTTCAGAAATATCCAAATAAAGAAAAAAACCAGAAGAAACTTTTGTTGTGGTCATTTCATAAGGCAAAGGTCGAAAGCGCGATCTTTTGATATATCTGTATTATAGATGGAGTAGTTCATTGCTATATATTCTATAGTAACTAATTTGTCACAAAAATAATATACAACAACACACAAGAGACAAACTCAAGTTTTATAGACTAGTGGTTACTAGTCTTTATAGTTTTTTCGCTGTGGTACAACTTTACAACGTACAAATTTTATTTCCATTAAATGTGTAAGATTACTCTTCTTGAAATTTTAATAAAAGTTTCGGTCTAATAAACTTTATAAATACAACAAAATTAATAGCTTTTTAAAACTTACATACATTATTATATTATAAGTTACGGAAAAAGCCAGTGCCAATGAATTATCATCAATCAAGTTTTTGTTTAAATTGCTACAGAAATCTTATACTTACTGGTAGTAAAAGACAATATTAGTCTCCATTTTGATAATGATGATAATATGTTTAATGCCACACCTGACCAGAAGTCATTATATGCCGCTATGCATACGAACCTGTGGTGGTAAAAAATAAATTCTCAGAAATATTTGAAGCCCGAGCTGAAGGCGAGTTTATCTTACCGCCCTCGTTAATAAATGTACTATATCAGTCGTATACACTGTTGCACGAACTCTTCTCATAAAACGAAGTGGGGGAGTAGTGTCAATCCGCAATAATTCCAGTAACTCGTAAGCAGCTTAGTGTCATCGCCTCAAGTTGGCACGTTACATGGGATTATATGCAAACTTCAAATAGCTTCTGCAGCATGAAACATGCTCTAAGTTGTGTAATCCTTGAGGAACTAAGCGGCAGGGCTATGATCGGTGACTAAGAAATATGGGAAGTATTTTCATACATCACATCATTATCACAACAGCCTTTATAATTCGACCCACTGCTGGGACACAAGGCCTCTCCTTGCTATCGAAGGAGGTTTAGGCAGTAGTTCACCACGCTTGCCCAATGCGGATTGGCGGACGGAGTGTAAGGTGATCAATACCCCTTTGCTGATCCATTAGTCGCCTTCTACGACACCCAATGGAGGATATGGGGTGATGCTATTCTACTTTGCCGGCATCACATGGCCATATACTATCTATTTTCATACATATCTTTATGCAATGTGATTGAAAACAAACACCATAACTTCAAGAACTCTTCAAAGAAGAAAAGGAGAGCTAAGGTATTTCTGTTGTAGATTTAGAAGCATTTCGTCGCTAGGAGAGCTGGAATTTCGCTACTAATTTCAAATCTAAGGGTCTTAGAAGACATGCTACTTTTTGTTTTTGTATAGCATTTTGGCGACTTGTTGCGTTCGGTCCCAGTATTGGAAACGCGCGATTCAGCGATTGTATCGATGCTGGAACGCGTTTATAACTGCGTCCGAAGCTGCGAGATTCGTCATTATCTAGTTAAGGTCTGAACCACGTTCCGCAGACCCTAAAGCTGAAGTTGCTGCGACGCTGGTTGAGTATAGCTGCATTAATGGATGTGATGCATTTGTTATTGCAAACTTCAAGAACGATATAAAAATATTAACAAAACTCCTGATCTAGATCAGTCTGGGAAAACATTGTTCTGCCGTGGCCCGGTAATTTTCGACTGCCCCATCGTTATTCACATAAGACTTTTAAGCCTAAGCTGACTGAAGCTGACAGCTCACAGAGCGACGCAGGACCCCCCCTTTGGTTGCTACATCTACTACCCTAACGATATTGTCCTTGCCTGGGTACGTAGCTACCACTCGTCCACGAGGCCAACAGCGCCTAGGTAAGGTTCCGTCCACTATGCACACCGAATCTCCAATATTCACAGTACGAGACTCGGCAGGTGAGGAACGGCGTGGGACTAAAGTGGGCAGGTACTCGTGGACGAAACGCTGCCAGAAGTGGTCGGCTAAATGCTGCGCCTTCCTCCACTGAGCCCTGCTGGAGAGGTCGGAGTCATCAAATCGTCGAGTTTGCAGGTCGTTCGAAGTTGAGCCGATCAGGAATGAAAATGGCGTTAGAGCTTCTTCTGCATCGTGATCGACGGGAACATGCGTCAGGGGTCTGGAGTTCACTATCGCCTCTGCTTCCATCAAGAGTGTCTGGAAGGCTTCTTCGCGTGGAGATCTGTGTCTTAGTGTGACGACTAAGGCGTTCTTTACATTTTTCACCAACCTCTCCCAGCATCCTCCCATAAAAGGAGCTGACGGCGGGATGAATTTCCAGTGAACCCGCTTGGTTGATGCAAACTCATAAACATCCGCGATTATCTTGGCTGCTCCGATGAATATAGCTGCTGCTTATTTTTTAGTTCGCGGAAAATTTAAGATTCATCCCAAGGTCTGGCTCCACTTCAAGTCGGTTTCTATATCTATTTTTAACGTAAATTAGTTTTGAAAAACCAACCGGCAAATGCGGAATGTTGCGTGCGACCCGGTATTTTATTTTGATGACCCGGTACCGGGTCGCGGCCCGGCAAATAGGAAACGCTGGGCTCACTTTGCCTGCTCTGAATAGGGAGCTTAATTTTTTTAAAAACGGTTTTATCATTCGATGTCACGAAGGTTCCTAGCACAATACACGTTATTAATCACAAGGAGAAGCTTTTAGTCGCTAGTATCACGACATTGTAAATATAGTTTCGCACTTCCGTGTCCCATTGTGCCCGTTCCCCTTTTAGTTGCAAATATTGTATATTACATAAGTTTCCATTCTCACGGTTTCATCATTTCTTGGTTAAGTGAGCGTTTGTTATGTGGAAGTACCTATTTATATTAAAATCGAGATATGGGAAAATGTAATAAGGGGATGTATAAATAATTAGGTACTTAATGTGAGCAAACAATAAATAAAAATATTATAACACGTAAAATCTTAGCGCAAGAAGAATTTGGTATGGTATTTTTTATACAGCCCTTTTTTAAATAAAATATAGGTATCCACAATGATATTGCAGGTAATTTATTAGTCATTGGGTAGCCATGGCAAAAGTATCTAACATGTTGGCTCTATATTATAGTCAAGAAGCTTATATTTTACCTATATCTATCTTCGTTATTGTTATAGTACTTATATTAATCTATGGTCTATATAGCTGTATAAGCTGACTTTTTGTTTTTTCCATTTCAGCAAAGGCAAAGGATTCTTTAATTCTAGAGATTCTAGACAAGCCGAGGTCTTTTAATAATGTAAACATTGTATAGCATCATTTAAGTAGAGGTAAAGAGAGATTTTATTACTTATAACTACGCATTTTACTGCTATTATGCTTCTGAAACTAATTTGACCAAATTATCTCAAAGAAATACGACGCTTTATTTCCATCAAACGTACCACACCGTACCAACGGCTAATGTGTAGGCCTTTTCATAAAACGTAAAAGGTAAAAATCGGGTAAAATGCGGCTCATCCATACACGACCCCTATATCAATTTAGGTAACGAACAATGCGCCAACTCATTGTGTGAGTTCTTTGAACAAAGGGAACTTAAATTAGTTTGAGCAATACATTGGGTACCTTTAATTTGCAGCGAAAGGTAATGTGGGTCCGCATATGAAATATTCAAGTCTTTGATATGGTAAGGTCGTACGTTGAGGTACACATTAAAGACGGAATTATTTGTATATAAAATTTTATTGAACAACATTATGTAGGCTTTATAAACGTTTTTATTGCATTTTTTATGGCACACGGGTGTGAGTGAATAAAAACGTCGTTATCCAGTACTATTTTGGTTTTAATTTTTAACTGAGTTCAGAAGGGATATAGAGGTTATTATTTTTGTTTTTAGTTCAGGTTTTATTTCCACCGCTTGGGGTCACGTATTAAAGATTAATAGGATGCGTTTTTGACTGCTTAGAAAGAAGAGCTTATTAGAATTTAACCATCCCTAAAGTATATTCGGTTCGCCCACGCGTCTTGACGTACGATCGGATTGGTTTGTGGTAGCGCTTCATTAAAATCATGGGTAGCCTCCGCCATGTTTTCAAAAGGCAGTCACCAGCTGATTAATAAAACAAAAGTCTGTGTAACATACTGTTTGTTTCATCAAGTAATCTCCATATCTTAAACTAGCTATATAATATTATCTATAATCCAAATAACTTTTTAATTCGTTTGAAGTCAGTGTATGATTATGAATATTCGTTATTTCGCATTATTTATTCCTAAAATCTTATTAACCTCCAACCATGTAGTAAGCAAGAATTCTCTGAGCTTTAAAAGATATTTATTTAAAAATATAAGGTTATCTTGTTTTAATATCCAAAAAAGTAGCATCGTCTATGTTATTAAAGACGTATTTTACACAACCGCAAGATTACCTTTTTTATCGTAGTTGTTACTTCTTTTCTTAACCTTACCACCATGGTAATAAGATTGCTTTTTGCAGTACGGTGAATTTACATTTAATTTTATGTTTAATATGTGTAGACTTTAAATGGAGCCGTTGAAAGATAGGGTAAAACCACCTAAAAGTACGCAATTCTTATATATCCTTTATTATACAGATAAAATGTTTATGAAAGTAAATACAGAAAGATATGAGTACAAAGATGACCTTATCTCTAACAAAGATTTATTCCAGCCCAGCCTAGCTTTAGTCAACGCGGCCGATTTACAGTTAACGAGTAGGAATGGTGGACAGGAACATATTAGAAGTACTGTTTTTTAAACATATGTGCTACACGGAATATTATGTTTTTTTGCCGCCATTTCTATATGGCGGTTCTTTAATTTTGCCAGATGTTTGAAAAACTGTTTGTAGCGAACGCCTACATAAATGTTACAACGATGTTGCTATCTTGCAGCATTGCGTATGGAATGCTTTGTGCGTAGTGAAAGATTATCACGACCGCAATAAGTAATACTCTTCTCAACGTTTTTACGCGATTTATTCAACATTTTCCTTCCTTAAATACGTAATTGAGGCATACATTTTACTACGAGATACCAAAATAAAATTTAATAATGCGAGTTGAAATTCATCATATAGTATTTTAACTCTTTACTTCGCTTCGTAAATTGGAGCAGAAAGGCGCTGGTCAGCGCAAAATGAACCTTTTCATCCGGTACTGACGTACGTTTTTCTTTTTGATATATTTCAGTACTGCAATAAGTAAAGTAGGTATGTAGTATTCTGTTAGAGGTAACACAAATTATTTCACTAGACCATGATGAGGAAATAAACGATAAGTGGTCGAAAAACTATTCGAGGTATGACATTATTGCTTATATTACTATTATAAGAAAGAACTAAATTCAATTGTAACCAATTATACAATTGGAATCTATTATATTACAACCAATAATGAATGTCTCCTGAACGGGTACCAAACAATGCCGTGTGTAACATCTCCGCCTTATGGTATGCGAATACAAACATATGGAAAGTTCTACGATAAAGCTATTCGATAGATTTTCTCAGCGAAACAAATTTTAGAATGGTTGAAAAATCCTCCTGAAAATGAAATACAAACTCCTATCGGAATTCGGAATTCAAACTCAAGATTCCTTTTTAATATTTGGGTCCAATTTTACGTTTGTTTGAAAATCTTTAATTTGGGAGTCAAATTCTAAGCTATCCTATTCGCACGTCTACAAGGAAGCCCTTTTCGGAGAATATTTCTGGTCAAGTCCTTTTAATTTTCCAAATGCGTGTGAGTAAAATATGCCCAAAATGTACGTATGTAAGAGTGTAATTAACTCGTATTAAAATATATACATGTTGATCTAAATGAAGTATTTAAATTATCATCAAATTGTCAGCAGGGTTTCCTTTGTCGTTTCCCTGGCAATATATGAAAATATGTAGTTATTTTAGTAAAATAATAATAATTATAAATATTATTTTAATTAGCAAAGTTCATTTAAATAGGGGGATAAGGGAGGATTTTGACTGTCTGGCTTGTATACGAGCTCGTTCTAGATAACTTTGCGCCGAAAAGTCCATAGTCGGTTTTACAACTACATGTTACAAAAACTAGCTTCCACTTGGTCATAAGAAAATAACCTTAACCTACCTATAAATAGTTATACCCTTTCGCTTATTCACATTAATATTTATAGAACTCACTATAGGTTTTTCGGCGAAACGTTCATTCAATTCTGGATCGAGTTATACGCTGGCTTTCTGAGATGACGCAAAACCAAAACATCTAGTAAAACTCAGCATTTTTAACCGACTTCAAAAAAGGAGGAGGTTCTCAATTTGACCTTGTTTTTTATGTTTGTTACCTCATAACTCTATACTGGGTGTACGGATTTTTAAGATTCTTTGCCACCTCTGGACGCTAGTGCTTGTCATGTGGTCTTATTTAAATTTGATCGACATCTGACGAGTAGTTTTTCAGTTATTCCTAATAATGCCTATTTAATTGACATCGATTGTGTGTATCTTCTCACTTGGGTGTCTAAAAGATCTCGAGATAGTTTTCTGAAAAATTGTATACTTAAAACACTAAAAAGCAAAAATAAATTATTTTTAAATAAGTAGAAACCGCTTTCAAAACTAAAAACGGAGAATTAAAATTTTTGTTTACAATCTAAATGTTTTTTTGAGGTCGGTGCCAACCTCAATATTTGGAATAAACGTTGTCACTCGTATTTGGGACCAATTAAAAAAAAAAATTAGATTTTTATATATTTTTTTATTATTTCTCCCTTTTTAGTTTTGAAGGCGGTTTTTTTATTTAAAAATATTTTGGAATAACTAGAAAAATGCACTGAAAAAAATCGACTTGCCACAGGCGGGACAGGTTAAAAATATTTTTTTGTATTAATTTTTTTTTAAGTGGTTGGCAAACAAACATGCGGCCTGCCTCGGGGGTAAGCTACGCGTAGCCTATAGACGCTTGCAGCACTGACGTAACACTCACGCGCTACCAGCCCTTGTCCCCTTCCCTACCCCGTGGATCTAGTACACAAAGCATAAATTAGATTAAAATAGTACCCATCTAAAAATACTATTATGCAGCAATTCTGCAGAGCATAAAACGAACTGACTCGTTTGAAGCTCCATCAGCGTATTTTCTTCATAATATCGTCGTTGGCTTTTCACTTTACAGTGCTTTCAGAGCTTTATTGAATCTTTTTTCTAATTTTGTAGTGCAGGACTGCGCTGTGAAAATGTTGGCAGGGTTATAACTTATTGCGGATATATGGTCGGTATTTTAACTTGAGTTTTTATACGTAATTAAATATCGACTAATAAATGTAGGACTCTATAAAAGCTTAAGTTTTGTTACAAATTTACAAATTTTAGTTATCTCAGAGAGAAGAGTAGTCGTCTAGATTGCGAAATATAGTTTTATAATAATATTTTTACAGGTAAAAATCATATGAAATATTTTTATTGAAGTTACCTTATCTGGTATTATTATAATGTTTATTTCATTACGAACAAATGTAGTTTCAGCAGTAATAAGGTATCATAAACACAATAATAAAGCTAAATATAAGATACGCGAAACCTGAATTAAGTAGGTATTCGTAAATTAAAACACAGTTATTAACAGATAAATACTGCAATAGTGCATTTTGACTCAAATTCCAAAAATTCTCCATCATGTACATCAACAGCTCATATAATGTGCACTCAGGCTCGAGCCTACCCCACATTGCTGCTCGACCTGGCGCGTCCTCCTGACGAGGACACTGCTAGCAGCCGGACCGCACCAGGGGGAATTCGGGCGCGGTCGTGGCCCCGAAAAGGGCCGTCCGGAACTAGCCGTGGTGGGAAAACAAAAATGACTCGACGATGGCATGTGACTTCGAATGCCAAGGAGTCCCCTGTGCCCTACCTCGAATACCTTTTGAATGAATTAAATTATTTATTCTAACACTAATTTTGGGATTGTGTGCGTGATTGTATGTAATATAGATGTTAGACGGAGTCTGATAGACTAACACCTCAATCACAGAAGGCTAATAAAATTATACATTTGACGTCAGTGCTCAAGCCCCGCCGCGTCTGATCTCATCACATGCAAATTCTTCGTTAAGCTTATTCACTTGCGCCGGATACGAAATGTAAATTGTTCATACTTTGTGAACTGTTTGTGAATGTAACTAACACAGAAATTTTCTTGCCAGGTACTTACAAACTTGGCTCTTAGCAGTAGGCACGTGGGCATTCTGAACAAAACTTTGCTTCGATACGAGGGTGGAACTTAGAATGGTAAAGTGTGACCTTTTATAGATAGGTAGGTTTCAGCATATACGAGTATTGTAATAAAATGTGTACGTTTCATAGCTATTGTGTCATAAAGTCAGGCTTTCTATCTAGTCTACTGTCAGTTTCTAAGTGTTCATATTTTTATGTCGAGGAAGTTTTTTGGACTTTATCTCACAGACAACAAGGCCAAGGTTGGATTCCGGCTTCACGACCTTCATCTAAAATTCTCAGTAACTACGACTGGCTATATCGACTGGCGACTCACACAAAAGCTCTTCAGGTATATATTTCATTCCCTACCACAGAGTCGTTTGGGAGTCTAGCTCCACCAAACTCCGCGTTCTTTTCGATGCTACCACTTCTACGTCTTCACGATTGTCATTAATTGAGATCCATGTCAATAGCTTAAGAATATAGGTACCAAGCTGTTGTAGTAATAGTTAGATCTTTTCTCTCTTCCAGAAATTAAGCTTGAGAGGTGAAAGCGTCTGTGTGAGTTTCTCGAGTGCGTAATGCTTCATAAGCTAACCTTCTCTATTAATTTTATTTTGTATTCTTTGAAAAGGAAGTTACAAGTACTATTATTATTCGCTTATTAATTCTTGGAAATAAATTCTAGGAAAACATAGCGACTGGCCTAATTTGAAGTAGCCGTTTGAGAATTCAATTTTATTCCAAGAAATTAATGAAAGGTGTACCAAAATCAATTTTATTAAATTTTGAAACGAAAATTTTGGTACACTGAACAGAGAGGAAGGTGCTACTGGGTGGGGTCTTTTGCAGGCCCTGTACAAAGCTGGTGCGGCTAACTGTCTGATGACCTTCGAAATTTTCTTTCTCATTGTTGGAAAAGTGGGGGACATGTTACGAATTGGCCATCAGGCCGGAGAGTTTTTATTTCTTTTTATATCTGGCTGGTCATGTTTTCGTTATTATCGCTGTTGTCGCGCTCCTATGGACTGTCTATGTTTTATATATTCTTGTAAGTAGCCTTCTTATTATTATTATATTATTATACTTTGATCTCCTCTCCTTTATTTCCTATACAGTCTACTTTCACACCAGTTCCTAACATTTTGGGAGTAGTTGGTAGAGTAGCTCTCGCAGATAACATCTCGGGGTCGATACTCGTGTAAATCGTAATTAACCTAGCTTTGGTGTTGATGCAATGAAGCAAAAAGAAATACATCATGAAGAAAAAGTTTAAAGCCGGATGATACGGCCTTTTCAAATCAAATCATTTCAAAAATTTCGGATGTTCACCCTTCGACTTTTTTCAATTTTATTATTTAATTAGGAATTAGTGTTTTATTCAAAGCTGTTAGATTCGGCTGTTCGTCAGTAAAGTGAGCACTTTGAAAGGTGATGTTTGATATGTGATAGTAATTAGGTAGGTAATTAGCTAATTAAGATCTTATAGATAATAATCTGGCTTCAAATTGTTAGATTAAATTGAAATATCATAAAACAGGTTGATGTTAGTCTAAATTGAATTGAACACACAGTCTGAAATACATAATCATACATAATCGCTTTAGTAAAATATTCAGACTATTCCCATGCTTATTGTGATCTATCCTTTTTTTCTTTATAGTTCCTAAAAGACTTTGGACATAAAAGCTTATCATATTTGTGTTGTGGGCCGATCGAGAGCTACCCGTACTGTCGTTGGCCGATCGCATGATTGGCCTACCCCACATTAGGCCTTAGTCATCCACGCTGGCCAAGTGCGGGTTGGTCGACTTCACACACAACCTAAAAATTTCTTCATAGGTGTGTGCAGGTTTCCTCACGATGTTTTCCTTCACCGTAAAAGCGTCAATTAAACGTACATATGAATTCAAAATTTGAAAACACATTGGAACGTGGCGGGGATCGAAACAGTGTCTCCCGGGTGAGAGACGACGTTCTTACGCACTTCGCCGTCACCGACGCTTTTATTACTCTGTGCTAATGAGCAACATAATGACATCACTTCGCCTCGCCTCGCTAAAACTAAACGTTCAGTGGACCGATAGACAAACGTCAGCACAGATGTTACACTCTTATCATCTCAGCAGTCCGGGTACGTTTATTCACTGGGATCGTCAGTACTAATTGTACATTATTTTGATATATTCAATGTTATATGATCCAGTGAACCCCAAATACGTATACTTATATGCAGTATATCTCACGAATAAAGTCTTAACGCAAACTGCAATTCATACGAAAGCGTTCGTGGTTTCGTTTCAAAACTTCCTGTAACTGCTAACAAAATTTGCTTACCAACTAAGTTCCAAAGTTTTTTAAACTGGCTCCCTCATGAGAAGTTGCAAAGAATTATAGTTCTGGTGTGGATTATATTTGTATCCGTAGTTTCAGTTTGTTGACTATAACGCGAAGGACTAGCGTCACCAAAAGATTTGATCTGTGAATGATAATATCCAGACACAATTAGATTGAGGGTAGATATCTACTGAGCGGGGAACAAAAGGTAAAAATTGCTAGTAAATCTGATCAACTATCAACAATTGAGTGACCAGGTCCCCCAGGAAAAAAACTTATAATATTGATTATATAAAAATAAAAAATAAAATAATACTTTTCGCACTTTAGTTTATTCATAAAACCCATTCGAATAATTGTCACTTTTGGCGGTAGGTAATTAAGCTTTGTGAGTACTGTAGTTCTGTAGTGATCGGGACTTTTTTGTTGTGTTCGTTATGGTAATTTTATTATTTGGCTAAGAAAAAGTAGTTTTGCTAGATTATGGAATGATGGATGAAAATCTATAAAAGGGAGTTAGGTATTTTGGAGACTGGAAAAATATTTCGTTTGTTAATACGTAATAATACGTAATATTTAATAAATAATTATTACATATACCTGTTAATAAAAGGTTTTTAAGTGCGAATAACTATTATTCAAGTTACGATGCCTGCAGTACACTTAAGGATGATGTTTCAAAAACAAATTCCTACGCTATTTATAACTGTATGTTGAGACATAAATTGCAGTCCAAATCACAATCGTCACATAAATTAAGATTTTAACAGAATAATGTGCATCCGCGCGAAGTGGCCGTGATAAAGCGGACGACATGCATTTTAACTGCCTCATGAGCGGACTTTTGACTTATAGTCTTATTACTGCAGCACTTGTAAATTCAACAGTGATGAGTTCCGAGCATCTTTCTTCTTCTTTTGCAGATAAAGCTTCATCGGAGAGTAGGATAATGTTTTCGAGCCGGTTCACTGAAACACTTTTCTATTCGGCGATATTCAAAATCAGAATTAATGTAAATTGTAGAAGAATTCTTGCTTCTGAAATTGAAGATACCATCTTCAACTTTAGAATCACGAAGTGAAGTGTTTTGAGAAATAAATTGATTTGTTCAATGAAATACTTCGGAAGCTTCTGAAGAACTTTCACAAATAAATTCTCCCAATTTCTATTAACAAGTGAACAATATCCTGGATTTAGAAAGGCTACACTCGAGTCTGTAGAAATCGATGGCATTTCATTTGTCCTATCGCTGTTTGTACAGGATTTTCGGACACG
Source organism: Elophila nymphaeata (assembly GCA_955850985.1). Lineage (NCBI taxonomy): Eukaryota > Metazoa > Arthropoda > Insecta > Lepidoptera > Crambidae > Elophila > Elophila nymphaeata. The sequence goes on along the minus strand of OY039069.1, from coordinate 12,551,740 downwards.
AAAACATTTCTGGGCGCCGCCGGTTGACAATGGCTGATTTAAGTTCGAAATTTTCCGCCGTAAATTCTACAAACTTCAATACCTTCGAGGATAAATAAGCCCACGCCGGAAATGGACCGACGAGACTAGCCCGTTCTTCTATTTTAGGGTTCAATCATTTGTTTCAAATACTAAAACTTAATAAAATACTAAAAAAAATTATACACCAATTTTTCATTGATTTTAAGCTGAAGCCCTCTGCATATTAAAAGAAATCATCACCATCCTTTCATCCCCATGACGTTCTAGCATAGCCTTCTTAGTTGAAAGAAATATTTATATAATTAAAAATATATCATTATTCACCTGCCTTGCTTCCTATTTTATTTGGGTTGGTGTGGTGAGTGTAATATGTTTTCTTCTACTGGATCAGCCGTCATCTCAACATATATTGTAACAATTTGCACTACATATAGTTCTTGTATTATGACTGTTTGTGCCTGAACCAAATAAATAAATATATCTATTCATCTTTTTTGGTCATCTCTCCCCCTTTATCCATCTACATGAAAAATTAAAAAATGTTTATTTGTAACAATCACCAATACAAAGATCAATGTAGCCCTGACTTCTGACATTTATTCTCATTACTTTCTTTATTACATGTATGTAGAGGCTACGTCACAGCGCTACATAGACAGCACCGAGTAACCAAGCAATGGTTTATCAGCGAAAAGTACAAATGTAAACATGGAGCCAAGATACGACACAGAAACGTCACAACACGTAATGCAAGCCTAAACCTCGCTTACGAAGTTTCCGAGGGACATCAGTATAAATACAACTTCCAACGATGTACACTCGGGCCGCAGTCTCCGAGCGAACACCTAGCTCGGCGGAAGATCTTCCCTTTTCGCTGAGGATGTGGCGAACCCAGCCACATTCTACAATGTTTCATCATCATCATCATCAACAGCTCATATAATGTCCCCACCGAGGGGCTCGAGCCTACCCCACATTAGGGGCGATTAGGCCTTAGTCAACCACGCTGGCCAAGTGCGAGTTGCTTGACTTCACACACAACCTAAGAATTTCTGCATAGGTGTGTGCAGGTTTCCTCACGATGTTTTCCTTCACCGTAAAAGCGTCGATTAAACGTACATATGCATCCAAAATTTGAAAACACATGTTTATCAACATTTTATTTAGAATTAATCCAACCACAAATTAGCTATGAGACATCTAATTACAATAATTTATACCTACTCAATTAATATTATTAGAAACTTGAGCAATCCAGATTTGGCCGGAGCTTTATAAAAGAGCCACATAAGTTATAGAATAAAATAAATTGCAGGTTCGTATAATCTGCTTTCTTTTAAAGATTTATGTGAATAATCTGCCAAACGTTTATTATTCTCCTATTACACTGCGAAGCTAAAGTGGGTAGGTGGTAAAATTTATTTATTGTCTCTTCCCTTATTTTCACGCCTACGGAACTTGAGAGGAGCCCGCATATTTTTCTCTTATCTGATTTTTATAAACCTTTATTCGCTAGTCGCCGGCGGATCTTGAAAATCTCTGAGGGGGAAATAGTCGCGAGGCACTTTTAAACTTTTTTAATCTGTGACGAAACTCCGTTGTCAGTAGGCACTCAGATTTTTCAGAATTGGATTTTGTGAGGTTCAATTTTTAACTTTTGAAATTGGAACTGGAGCTGCGACCAGTTTACTCTCGGTGGATCGTAGAATCTAATACGCTGCCGATTAAATGGAATCTAGTTTAATTGGATCCATACGGTTTTAGTATGTAAGGCTTCAGTTTAGAGGTTCTCGTAAACATTTTATATTCCATTGGTTTTGATTTAAAATAGGAAATTCGGATCTCGGAATAATTCTGCTTGAAAAAATGTCCTTCTGTGATAAATTACATTTCTTTTTAACTGTTGTTCAGTTCACTTCGCTTGCGTGAGAACTCTATCTTCTTGAAAAAAATATATGTACTGACTATTCTAACCGATCTAAGCAGTATATACTTTGTACCTAAATTGAAAGAAATGTATATATTGACTGTGACATAAAGCAGTGGTGGTAAATAAAGATATCTTTTTATTTACCTATTAGAGTTCATTATTTACTTATTACTTATTGTTCATATGGTTCATTTTGGCTCAGACGATCGGTCACTAATTTGGGGTATGGCCCATACTACCATGTATGGTTCCATGTGTAACCAAATGTTACTTAAAAGCTCTACTCAAGCCCTTTTGGGATCAAGAGCGAGATTATTTATGTATGTATGATTACAGAACTTAATGGTTCTGATTAATCTTAGATAGGATTAGTAAATCTTAATTCTTTATTGCAGTTGAAAATACATTAAAAACTTATTGTATAATACACAGTTTGCAATGGCGGAATTATCTCTGGAAGAGATCTCTTCCAGTCGACCCATGAATGTTAGTGATACCGTTAACAGTTATGCAGATGACTATCAAAATGTAAAATAAAAAAGATCTACTTGTTACTTTATGTTTAAATACTATAGTATTCATACATACACACACTTAATATCAATACATACCTACACATAATATACATAATATACATACTTTCTATCTCAATCTCATATAAATAAAAGTATAATACGATATGATATCCTTAGGTCATTACCAAATTGAAAGCTCTGGGAGTTTGTTCACCTTTTCTTCTCCACCAACGGAAATATAATTATTTAAATAAACATTAATATTGGCCCGAAGTGGTGGTAGGTTTCGTGGTGATTTAAGGTACTTAAAAAAGACCATATAAGTAGAGAACTTTTTGATTTTAAAATTTCTTAGGCTTGCAACTTATTGATGAAACGTTAATTTTTCAACAAAACGGTCAACGGTACGAATGTCAATTGGTCGTTCTGCAAATAGTCAATTATTTATTCGATCAATAATTATAGAATGACCAGTGGTTTTTTTCTGCTTTATATTGTCAAATGAACTTCGACCAGCAATGGTAAACTCAGACCTACCAACATAAAATTATCTAAATTCAATGCTTCAAATAATATCAGCAGAACCGATTATGTATTTTTCAGTAATCCGTTCATCAGTAAAGAGTAGGTACTACGAAATCTGGCTTGAATTTTCTTTTAGAAAAATTCCTAATAACTAAGTTACAATGTTATTCAAGAGTATTACGGACTATTAAGAAGGCGGTAATTAAAACGTCTCCGACCGGGTGTATTAGTTTTGTTGCCAGCCTTTGTAACTACCCTCATTATTAGTGCTCCCTTATTATAAAGTTTTGTGGGATCCCAAGGATGTTTAAGCTACAATGTTAAAAATAAGAAGATAAATATTTGTCGGTGGACACTTTGATGTAGCGTACCGAATGAAAATGAAATGAAAAAGCTCTTTATATAAATGGCCCGGCTAAGTACTTTTAAATCGTCAAAAGCCCTACCACCATTTCGGGACGAAATAATTATTTTACTTAAATAATTATCTACTAATATGCTGAGATGGAGAAAAAATGGCGAAAGAAACTCCACGGCATACAATTTCGTATTAATTTCAAAACATCATTATAGGTCAATAGATATATTAATATGAATAAATTATAATTTTAAATGCGTATATTTTGGGCAGATTTTACTCTCACGCATCTGTCATTATCATTTAAAAAATATTTATCTTGTAATAAAAGAGGCTTAAAATGACATGACGGAAATTTCGATCAGAGATAGTTTTGCAACGATGAATATATAGGCATTTGTACGGATTGTAGCTAAAATTATATCGTATACCAAAGTCTCTTGCCATAATAATAGTGTTAACATATCATCACCAGGTTGGTAAAAAGTTGCGCTACCTTACCTACCATCATTTTATTACGAGTAGCGAAATAATTAGATCTTCCACATCGAATTAAAAAAAACAGGTACCCCATGTACCTAGTCCTGGCGCAAATATAGGCTACATACATAATAATTGTTTTTTTTATTTGAACTTAAAAATATATTAATGTTACTGTAATCTACCTCAGTTTACTATTATGTCTTTAACATTGCTGTACAAGTCGGCATTAATCACGAGTCCAGTCAAACGTGACGGCCGATAAATAATTTACTGCTGGCGTCGCCTCTTGCACCATAAATTCTCGTCGTGAAATCGCAGCCGAATCGACAGTTACTCGATTACTAGCAGGCTCAAGCTGGGAACAGACGAGCACAAAATAAGGGGTAAAACACATAAGTAATAGCTTTAGTCGCGGCTTCGTCCACATTGACGTTTTTCCATAAAGCAAATTCATCATGGCATAAAAGTACCCCATATTTCAATTCAAGCTATGCTCTTACCTCCTCGTTTCTCCTACCGTGCTCCGAATTTACTTGGGGTCGGTATAGTATGTCTTGATATCGACAATATTGGTATTGGGATTAGAGTTTTATTCTCCGACTGGCATCTTTTAACAGCTGGGACCACCAGCTTAGAAGCACGGACGAAAATCGTCTTGAAAATTTTTCGGTCACCCATCTGAGTGCCGACCGCGCATTTGGTAGCTTAGCTCCGTGATCGTTACGAATTCCGCACGACCGCGGCGACATCGACCGGCTCTATGCTCTGATCTACCTGTTTACAAACGTGGCCAGGTCGGTAGCGCCGCGGTCATTGCTTTCAATCATAACGATCGCAGAATTTAAACATGTAGGAAGTCCAAAGGGAAATACTTCCGCCGGACAATGTGTTGTATGCCCGGGGACCGCGGTCCAACTGAGTGACAATCTTACGGAAGACCGTAGTCTATGAAAAAAAGTTTAGTTGTGTTAAAAGTTCTATTTCTATTGTTTCCGTCCACGAGTGTCTAGAAAACACGGTGCATCGTACCCGAGACTGCTGTGATTGGCATCTGCATACATTTGAAGATCATCAGCTCGTTTATAGTTGATGCAGGAATTTAAGTAACGTCCACAGGTCTGATCGATTTTCAATTTGGTGTGCTGTAACTTATAGCTATGTACAGCCATGTGATGCCAGCGAAGTAGAATAACATCACCCCATATCCTCCAATGGGTGTCTTAGAAGGCGACTAATGGATCAGCAAAGGGGTATTGATCACCCTATACTCCGTCCACCAATCCGCATTGGGCAAGCGTGGTGGACTACTGCCTAACTTAAATAATATTGCTGATGATGCAGCATCACCTGGAATTGGCAGTATACCCAACTTCTCATGACATTACAGGAGACCTATCATGTTATGTCAGGGCTCATTTGATTGGCCTCAATGAATGGTTTATAGATAGATAGAACGACTTTGTGAGAGACACTAAAAGACTTTTTCTGTTGTAATTATAATGACTTCACTTTAATTTACTGTTTCAAATGAATATCAACAGAACAGAATGCGAGCCATATATTCACTCGCTTCATTGCTAGGCATAGTCTAGGCTAGTTATTAGTAAATACCAACGCCTAAAATTGCAATTAACTTCTTTGGAGGCCCGTCACCCTCAGACCTGGTATACACCAGGCTTAACTATCGTAGACGTATTAATCACTGCGTCCTGACCTAAATAAACCTGAGAGCTGCTAAGTACGTTTTAATTTGCTCCGTCATCACACCGAGGCGAAAATATCGTGATAAATAGACATACATGTTGAAGTCGAGAGCGGAGATAAAGCGTAATAAGTTTCGATAATGATAGAATTCTTTTTTTTTCCTAATAATTGACAATCTCTAAAGATATTCAGTCTTATTCATAAAAAACCTGTGAATTAGGTTAAAACACTTATTAGTTAAAATGCTCATTAGTACTAATAAACCTTTTATAAAAATCTCTATTCATAAACGTCCAATAAGCCCGTTATGGCTATGTTCTCATTATAAGACATTTTAGCGTTGTTAAGTTGTCGTTCTGATGAATCCATGGATAAAAATGCCAAAAACCAACCAAAAATACGTGTCCATCTAATAGGCCCTCCAGCCTCACGCGAGAAGTCTCGGCGAGAAGTCTCGTCGAGACTTGACCCGAGAAACGAGAAGGTGTCTACACTCACACGACTTTCTCACTTGCGTTCTCGACCGTCATGCGAAATGAACGACTAACAGTGCAGCGTCTTTGGTATTTACAGTAAACCACAGAAGTTTGTAGGATCGAAAAAGCGAAGGAGTGATATTATAAAAATTAGTACAACCTAACATTATTTTTATATCATCCGTTTTTACTAGGATATTGGTTGTTTTAATGTTAGCAATGAGCTGTTTTAGAATATTTTATAGAGGATACCAAATTAAATAGAATAGAAAAAAAACCTGGAATGGAATGGATAAGTGCTGAGACGGGACTTAAACCAGAACGAATTGCTATGAATTTCGATCTAACTAAATACCAAAAAAAAAAATTAGAAGCAAAATCAATGTTTTAAAAAGAAGATTTAAAGCATGAATGTAGATAAAAATAATTATTTAGACAGGCCCTGTTTCAAAGCTCAGATTAATAAAATAATAAATGCAAAGCACACACATGTGATGGAAATCACTTCCCACATCGCAGTGAGGCCGAACGAGAACAAACGAGAATGTGATACGGTTCTCTTTTCTCGCCCGAGAAACCCTTTGAAGCGGACCAAAAAACCGACACCGAGCCGAGAACAGGCGAGCCCGAGAACGAGAACGCGAGAAACTAATCACATTTACGCTTCTCGGGTGTTCTCGGCGAGAGTGTGGAGGGCGCATAAGGTGTCCACGTGTCCACGGTAAAAAAAAAGTTTGACAACGTCACTTATTATGACATTTGTTTATTTGTTATTGTCAATGACGCAGGAATACGTCATTGGTTATCTAATGCGCCCTCCACACTCTACTCTACTCAACTTAAGGTCTCGTCTCACAGCCGGCGTGCCGCGACGGTGGCGGGACGTCAGCGGGACGGGAGTGTTTGTAATATATTGAACTGTATGAGAGAGGTCACACAGAGCGTCGCGCTCGGCATGTCACGTCCCGCCGCCGCCCCGCCGGGCGTGAATACAAGTCGGGCGCGACATGTGCGCTGAGCGTCTAGTGGGACGCCGCGCGCTAACGTTGTTATGTATTGGAAGTCAAACTAGTAGCCACACAGACGACGGCGCGTGAACACGTCGCGCTCGGCGGGACGAGTCGGCGTTGTCAGTTGTATTATTATATTGTTGACAACGTTTTTCATTTATGGAATGCACCCATAGACGTTTACGTTTTTTTGTGCTAACGCAAACAAAAGTAGCACTGCGTCCACATCCGAATCACTTGACATCTTGTTCAATAATGAGCTATGAGCTAACACGCCACGCCGAGCGCGACGGCTCGCCCAGCGCGACGTCAGCCAGCCCCGTCCCGCCAGCTGTGTGGCGAGCTCGGCATGCGACCGCACCGTTGGCGTCGCGCCGACGTCCCGTCCCGCCGGCTGTGTGGCGAGACCTTTAGATGATAGAAACGTTGTATAATTTGCCACTTGTCTACGCCCTCTGAAGTATGTAAAGAGTTGAAACGATACTCGCCCAGCTCGGTCGCTCGATCGCTAGCTAACGGTGTGGCCTGGTGCTTTAGATTTACACTTGCAGGTATTTGCTATATTGATAATGTATTGTATGCCGAGGGACTGTATATGATAGAAAACTAACTGCCTTTGAAATGGAAAGCAGGTTGTTTTCCTAAATTAAAAAAAAAATCATCCTTCAAAAAAGAAAGCGCGAGAGTTTCTACAGGTTTGCAATACGCGTCTGATATTACAGTTGGACAGTGCAAGCTGCGTCAAATCGTGTTATTTAGGTGTCTATTTACTAACGTAATTTAAGTCTTATTAAACCAAAATTATGTAATACTATGTATGTTAGTTTATAAGGTATTTATTGTATGGGCCTTTGAAGCCTGAAATAAAAGTTTATTATTATTATTTGCTGACTGCAAACTAAGCTAGTAAGTATGAAAAAATGCGTCAGCTATGCGAGCTAAACTAAACTGTTGCAGACCAAGAGCCAAGTGCTCTTGGTCTGCAACCCACTTGAATCCATGACATGCTAAGAGCTTTCATTTCTATGTGTTATTTGGTTGATAAGCCCGCAGTTGGTTGGCAGACAACCACCAGGCAAGCCGTCTGCCTTTTTTTGTTAACGGTGAGGTCAAATGCATTTACGCATCGTCCCTGCGGGGTGGTACCAACCGCAGGGGATATGTGGGACTCGAGGTAAAGGCGTTCCCTCCATACCCACTAAACTTCCTCCCCGGCCTGATTTCCAGTGCGCTATTGCGGGACGGCTCGGGATCTGCGCACGTGAGCGCAACTACACCGAGACCGTCCCAATGCTGCCCGTCTAGGCACTCCTTGCACCAATTGATGGCCAACAGCCACTCCTCCACCGACGGCTGCTCGACCTGGCGTGTCGTCCTGACGAGGACACCGGAAGCAGCCAGCAGTTAGTATCGCCGTAACTGAACTGAAGAGGCTTACAACACTGGCGAGACACGTGCTGCCACTCCTAATCCCCATGGAGTTCTGGCAACCTGACTCACCAACAGAAACATGACACCACTAAAATGTAGGATTATTTGTTTGTGGTCTGCTGTAAGGTGGAGATTCTATCCCAGTTGGGCGCCCCAAACTCGTTGTTTTATTTAAATAAACATTTGTTCACGATTACAATTCCACCAAGACAGCGTCAAATAACCAGTTTTTGGAATATTCTGGAGCAATTTTAGCGTTTCAAAGCAATAAATGTGATACAGTGTATCTGACATTGGAACGTGATGCCATTGTCGGAGTGTATAATGCGATCAGAATTTAAATAGCATGATGGGTATATTAAGTTACTCGATGGTTTTATTTTACACTCAGAACAAAGGTAGACACAATTATGTATAATGAAAAGTTTGAATAGTAAACCTTAAATTTGAATAATAGTAATAAAAAATGTAATCGTCATTCATTTATAACTAACTCTTATATCCTTATTATTTAAGTTCACGCTAACATTTATATCAAGATAGTGCAGGAGCTAGTAGATGTTACATGCATACTATTACGATCACCATCCTAAAGTTGAACAAAGCTTTAGGTAAAATTGCTGCGGGTACGTATAAAACCGTTTTCTGTCGGGAAAAAAAGGTAAAATTTTATTACACATAAAACTATACCTGGCAGTATGGGCCATGCAGTACCAGAGAAGGAGCGAAAAGGTCATTAAACCTGTAATTAAAATTAAGTTAAGTAAGAACTCGATAAGTACCCTACGGGTCCGTCCCCTTTACGAACTGATGAGTGTGCTATGACCTTAAGCCTTCAGTGAACCAACAAATAAAACCCGACAATCAGCATACATCAAATCCGTAGTCGCATTGAAGTCTCGGAGGTGTTTGTTTGTTATTTAGCCGCTTACGTGCTTACATTTGGTTGACGCCTGGTTGACGGCATCAGATGAGGCGATTCCGATCTCGTGCCTAGTTGATAAGTGTGTAATAACCGTTATAGTGCAACTATTTTGACAGGCCCATAAAGCAGTGGTTATTGTGTGGTCTTAAAAAGTTCTGGCAGTTGATTTCAATATATTTATGAGCACGAGCGAGCACAAAAAGTCAAACCGCATATGCGCTGAATTCTTCTCTAATTCATTTATTATTATAAAACAAACTATATTTTCTTAAAATAGAACATGAAAGAAGAGAAAATATATTATCTATTTGATATTCCGATAAGTAATGGACTGTTAGTTCAGCTGGGAAAATGCATTCATTGAATCAAGGCGGTGCGGTCATGTGGAGCAGATGAATGGAAATCAGGCTTCAAAAGGATTTACGAGGGTTCTGTTTGGTCCTTTCAAATTTGAAGCGAATCGGGATTAACAAAAGAAGGCTGATAAATGAAGTTGCTGCGAACACAATTTAATCAAAATTTTACAGTTGGTTTTTGTCATGTTTAAACAGTGAATTCAATGGGTCGTGGTTATAATATTTAAACTACGATACGATTACTGCGATGGGGTTGTTAAATATGCCTAAGCACTGTTCTTTTATTTGGTAAAATGTGGGATCTGTTAATGAATATTATTTTTAAATCAGTTCTATGGTAAATAAAAAAAAAGAAATAAGTTGTTATAGACAACAATGAATAAACGGTAGTTAACCCGATTAGATTACTTTGTGACTTGACGTTTTCAAGCCCCACGCCTGAACTTAGATGCCAATGATCTGTTTACCCAACTGCAAGGAAAGGGTTATGTTATCCGCGCGTATCTTGTATGTTTGTTTAAATGTAATATTCTTTACTACCTCATATCTTTACAACAGCTGAACGGATTTCTTTAATTAAGTTATCGTTACATTTGTCTTGACAGAGCAAGTGTTTCTAGGTAAAAAGCAAGGCTAAGTTGGCCTCTATGAAGCTTGGTGTGCTCATCAGATCAAAGCGGTATTTCAAGCCGGCCCATCCCCTACAACTGTAAAAGGCGCCAATTCGACCTCACATGGAATACTGCTCTCATCTGTGGGCAGGGGCACCCCAGTACCAACTTCTTCCCTTACACCGTATACACAAAGAGCGGCACGAATCATTGAGGAACCAGCGCATTCTGATAGACTAGACACTTTGGCATTGTGTAGAGATGTGGCACCACTCTGCATCTTCTATAGCTTGTATATATATTGTATGGGAGTGTTCTGTGGAGTTGTTCGGACTTATTTTTATTCTTATGTAAGGGGCTGAGGCCGCGTCTCAGAGCACTTCGACCCTATGGGATCTTTTGTGCTTCCCCTTTCCATATCATCCATCCACGCCAACATTGAAAACATTTTGTATGAGTTTCGCGATGTTGGCGGTAATAAGGTCTATAAAGTCCTCTGGTTTAGGGTAACCTAAACCCAGGAACTTTAGTCGCCTATTGGGTAGTGCATCGCAGTCACATAGTATGTGCTCCATGCTTTCTTTGTCCTCACCACACATTCTACAGATGGAGTCATCAGCTTTGCCTATTGTACACAGGTGTCTTTTAGTGGCAAAATGGCCAGTGAGAGCACCTATGAGGCAGCGGATTTGGGTCCTGCTGATTCTTCCCATTCTTTTAAGGTAGCTTATGTGTGAGGATCCTAAAATTTCTTTAAGTGTATCAGTCGGGGAGTGGACAACCATTCCACGTGGTGCCTCTTTTGACAATACTCCTTTAGTGTTATGGTACTTCTAGATAGTCCTACAAAAGGCTCGGGCCCATTGAGGTTTTGAGCCGATCCTTTCCTTGCTAGTTTGACAGCATTTTCATTACCTTCAATCCCTACATGTCCCGGTACTCACACTAGTCTGACTAGGTTGTGTTTGCCTAAATTGTTTGTGAGTTCGGACTTAAACCTGCCGCTGCATTCCACCATCGTTCCTCGTGACGTCAAATCCATCCCGACAGCCTGGATGCTTGCTGGTCTACAACCGTGCCTTTTTCCCTCAATTTTCTGCCACGAACCACAAGACTGTGGACCAACTGTCGCCAGCGGTGTTCCCGAACCGATACGACTTCGAAATCTTCAAAAAAAGAGCGTATTCCTTCCTTAAAGGCCGGGAACGTATTTGCGATTCCTCTGGTGTAGCAAATCTCCATGGGCGGGGGTGATCACCTACCATCAGGTGAACCGTCAGCTCGTTTGCCCTTTCCCATAAAAAAAAACAACATAGCGGCTGTGAGGTGCTATTATTAGAAGTAAAAAGAATGTTTATATAGAATGGGTATCAAATAAAAGGGATTAACATAAGGTCTTTAAAATAGTATACCATGACCGCATTATTTAAAATAACTAAAAAGATAGAAATTAAAATAAATATATTTAAAAAACTAAAAAACATGCAGTCGAAGGCATAGAATTTAATTATAAATCATCAATAATGTCATTATTATGTTGAACAAAAGACCTAAAAATTACCAACAATATAATGTTCTCTTAGATTTGCGCGAGCACTACACATTATAAATAAAACAACTTTTACGGATTTAACTCGCGTGTAATTAAATTTTACATGATGATATTATTGCCCGACGTTTCGTAACACTTTTCAGCGTTCGTGGTCACGGGATGACTAAAGATGTAGGTTGTCAAACTCTAATTACACGCGAGTTAAATCCGTAAAAGTTGTTTTATTTATTACCAACAATATGTTTTTTCTTATTATGTTTCTATCTTTTCAGTTGACTAATTGCCTCATTATGCAGGCGGGATTTTTAGTTTTTTTTTTTTTGTATCTATTGAACTTAATAGAGTTCTTATATTTTTACCAGTCATCATCCCTGTTAATAAAAAACCTAATATGTTTTTTACTATACAAAAGAATCGATGTTCCAGTGAAATTTATACCATTTTTGTCGCAAAAATCATGTAATATTAATACTTTGCCAACGAGTATTCAAATTTTTCTGAAACCATCTTCCTATTATGAGAAGTCAGTGTTACTTTCCGTGATTTAAAAGTTAAAGGGCAAGAAATTTTATTTTATCTTTTGAAAATGTAAATTGAAAAAGTCTCGCGATCCAGCGGAGGCAGTGAGACGCGGAATTCTAAGCAAGTTTTTAAAGTTGAACTGAATATTGTGCGAAGTATTTGTAAAAAGAGAGGCTAAATAACTACTTATGCCAATTATTGTGTACGATAAAAAAAACTATCAATATATGTATACAATAATTGATAATACGATGATGATGATGATATACAAATAAAGACCTGTATAATATAATTTTAGCAGAATATATTAGAGCAGACACTTACTCAAAATAACAATATACAAATTTTTTAGTTTTCAATTTCAAGTCATTATTAAACTCCATTCGATTCTGTGTATTTTATTTATTTATATTATTATTTAATTATACGGGTATAAACCCACTTACATAATGAAATCAAATTAACATGGCATAGAATTATTACAATTTGATTTACATTACGAACAAAGATTAAATTAAGTATACGAAAATGAAAATTACAAATTAATTTAGATTTTAAGAACACAAATTAAATTACACATTACTTCTCTGAAAATAAAAAGTAAATGTGTGTTATATACACAGAAACGAATCGAGTTTAATAATTCAGTTTAATTCCCTTTACGTAGTTGGTTAACAAACTCCTATTACAAATATGGCTAAGGGAATAATACACCTAATTAGATTATAACTACAAGCACGTAGATAAGTGGTATTGACAGGTCTTCAGTGAAAACTACTTTTAACTAGATTTTGCTTTGACTGTTGTTATGAGTTTGACATAAATATTTCTCGAAATCAGCTACAAAGAGATGCTGAACTAATCTGATAGTAATTCTTCTTGTATACAACATTCATTACGGTAAGCCTACGCTTTGTTTCAAAGATTACACTTTAAATAGGTTTACATCGAACGTTTCTCCCTTCAGGGTCTATTTAGGTTGAAATTAACGGCTTAACCCGGAAACAGGTTCGTAGGTCAGGCTGCTTATTGGAATACGAAAAGCGTCTCCTTTAAATGCGCTACACACTTTCCGATTTTTGTCGGATAATAAGTCGGATATTCGCCCACTTCATACTTTTTGTAGGATCGACAATCGTGCCGGATATTATATTTTAATAACATTTTCTTACTGACTTTTGTAGGATTGGTGCGTTTTACTATTGCAATCATTACGTTCCATGTTTCCCCTATAAAAAATCAGTCACCGACTATCGCACGTGGTAGGGCAGCCTCAGTTTGTATACCTAAAAGTCTGCACACAAAAGCTTCATAATCTTATGAAGCTTTTGTGTGCAGACGAGAGACCCCCCCAAGGATCTTCAACTCACCGTTCCTGCGCTGCCCGCATCTAGCGGCTTTTGACGTCTGGACGTTGCTTGTGACCTTAGACTTGTGACATCTCGACCTGTGAGTTGCGTAATATAGCTAGCTAGCTACCTAAGCTGTGCGTTCATTTTAAAGCACGCATAGTGCCGATCCCCACTTTAGTATTGTCTATGAATAAGTTTTTACGACCCTGTGCGTCCACGCGCACTATGAGACCTCAAAAGCCTAGCTATATGGCACGCACTGAGAAATGCGTTATTTTGCATAGCATTGTTATTTACTTATACAAGTATTGGTTGTGAATACGGGCGTTAAAATGGTTGCTCTTCATGTTGCACGGCACGTTCTGTTAAGTCAAATAAGTCTGTATGCGGCTACATTTAAATAAGTGTTATACTTTCCAATTGAAATCGCAAAGATATTGTCATGAAAGGTTCTCCTTTTCGGAGTGAATTGTCTATGTGTCGTACTATTTTTAAAATTACCTTTTCCTTGACAAATTAATGTAATAAAAAATTGAAGATTGTATGGATCGGAAGTAAACTGGTGAAAATTATCTTGCTTTCAGTTATTTCTTTAATTAAGATCCATACAATCTTCAATATCATGAAATGAAATGAAAAAGCTCTTTATTTAAATTGACTTTGCTAAGTACTTTTAAATTGTCAAAAGTCCTACCATCATCAGATTCCGCATCTGATTGTATGAAACGTCTTTGTCGACGCATAAAGACAAGGCTTAGGAAGTAAGACCACCTGAGCTTTCTCGCCGATATGGAGGCGCACGGTGAAATATCGTTGTGTTGAAAATTAAAATTTTAATTTTCAACACAATATAACGGGGCCTTAATTGAATCTAGTGTTTAGCTTGCGGCTAAGTATGGAACGAGAAAATTAATTAAACGGCTATTATTCGACGTCAAGTAGGTGTAAACGCGTTTTTTTAAAGTGGAAGCGAGAAAGTAGCATATGTAGTTATTTGGTTAAAAATGCCTGTTGAATATTGAAATTGACGTAAGTAGGAAAAAGATAGTTATAGAAGTTCCTAGTTGATTGTATGTCGTCAAACGTTATTGAAATATAATGACGTAGCCATACCGTATTACAAAACGGCGCGGCGGATTGTAGTGTTTGTGAATTGTTAACCAAATAATTCTATGAAGTCTGTAAAATCGCTTATTATTAATTTTATTATTCAGATACAACGTTTCTATCGAACGAAATGATAATATCCGTCCATCCATTAGTATCAATTCGTGTGTATGGTGACAAAATTACTGTTTTTCCTCTCGGACTGGCGAGCAATGATAAAGTCGCAGGAAAACATGTAGAGATGACATTTAGTTAGTGGTATCAACGGTTTTATTTATCCCTACGACGTTTCTCTAAAGTTCATCTGTGAGGACAAGTCATACGAAATAAGCATTAGTGGATGGGAGACTAATTTTTGACTATAGTCGCCATAGAGCTTTCTCATTAAAACGTCAGTTTCATACATTATTATTATTTTCGTTAGACGTTCAACGCCTCAGTTCAACGCAATCGATCGGTCACTTGGCTAGACCCTCAGGTTATTTTTTTATGACGAAGCGGAGTGAATATTGTTACCCATCATTCTCACACACTACAATCCGCCCCGTCGTTTTGTGACACGGCGACTTAAACGATATGGTTACGATATATATATTTCAATAATGTTTGACGACATAAAACTAGGAACTAATATAACTATCTTTTTCCTACTTACGTCAATTTTAATATTCAACAAGCATTTTTACCAAAAAAGCTACTTGTTCTCTCTCGCGAACAAGTAGCTTTTTTGGTAAAAATGCTTTTGACAGCGAAAGCAGTGCCTCGGTGGCGTAGCCACCCGGATTGCGGACGATTCCCGCCTGAGGCAAATCGTTTTTTTTTAGTATATATTGGTAAAAATGCTTTTGGTAAAAACGCCATAATATAGTATAACACGCCGTATTACAGAGAGAGAGAGAGAGAGAGAGAGAGAGATCTCTGTAATACGGAGAGAGAGAGAGAGAGAGAGATCTCTCTCTGTAATACGGCGTGTTATACTATTATGGCGGAGACATATTTTTTTGTACTGGTCTGTTTTAATTCAATATTTGTAAAGGCTTCGCTCGCGTCATTGTTGGTTAAATTATAGTTTCTTTTGTTATTCTGATGTATGAGCTATATTAGTAAGTAAGCTTTCAATAAAATCCGTTCAGTATTTTTTGCGGGAAAGAGTAACGAACACACTCACTCACATACAAACTTTCACGTAAGTATATAATATTAGTAGGAATAGCGCGATTTCGTTCGCGTGGAATTTTATAAACAAATATATCTTATAGCCTTCCTCTATAAATGGACTATCCAACACAAAAATAATTTTTCAATTTGAATCAGTAGTTCCTGAGACTAGCGGGTTCAACCAAACAAACAACTAGCTTTATAATATTACTAGCTGTGCCCGCGACTTTCTTCGCGTGTTATAACCGGTAGTACGTATAGTAGGTAGTACGTAAAAAAATAGCCTTCCTCTATAAATGGACTATCCAACACAGAAAGAATTTTTCAATTTGAATCAGTAGTTCCTGAGATTAGCGCGTTCAAACAAACAAACAAACAAACTCTTCAGCTTTATAATATTAGTATAGATTAGTATATGCAGATACACATAGACCTCAAAGTCTATTGAAGAAATTTAATAGTTCACGACGGCTCTACTACAGACTGCCGTCGTCTGTTCCAGTTCCAGTTGCTACTCGTAATTCAATTCTCGAAATTTCTTCATACGTGTAGGTAGGTATTTATAGGCATTGGAAAGTCAAATTGTAAGCCGTTTGGAGGTCTACAAGGAAGCCTTGTTCTGAGAAGAAGCTGTAGAACCCTGTCAAATATATATAAAACATTTGTGTGTTTTTGATCTAGGCGCAATCTTTTCGATCACGGCTTTGATATAATAGTGTGGCGAGTGGTGTACTGTGGGCGTTATGTATTTAGTGACAGTTATAGTGAAGAAATAAAGAATATCCAAAGTCAGATCACTTTGCTGCTTCTTCTTCTTCTCTTAATTAACTAATTACTGAACGGCTTCACGATAAAAATACGCATTTGTCCAATATCAACTAATGGCTGGTTTCAATAACATACCTACCGACAGTTTTTCTTGGTAACGGTAAAATTTTGGCATATTTTGTACAGGCTATCTGTCAAAATTTTATGACTAGTTAGAAAAACTTATGATAATGTACCTGAAGCAAAAGGGTGGATAGGTAAGTTTTTGGAACCGGCCACAAAAGTATTTTTAAAATTAATTTACAATTGTACGGTAGATATCTTTAAAATGGCGAAACTTATCTCGTAGTTTTTACAACAAAAACCCGAGTAAAACTCCATTTACAGAATCAATGACATCGGCTTACGAAACTGGGCCGCAACTCTATTATTTCATATAGAAATTTATTTTAAGATTCTCAGCGTAATTTAAGAATACGCATGGAGTAACGTATAATCCGATCGGAATAGGAGGGATCCCTCTCGGGAGTAGCGAGGCAACCTCCGAATTACATTAGTCAAATAACCAATTCGAACTATGGTATTTGTGTCGTTGAGTAAAATTGAACATCGTAATGGGAAATATGGTGCAGAAAACCGGGAGATAGTGACGCTCGTCTCTTTTTTTTAAATTTCTTATAAATATAAATTTTCTTAATCATCTAGAGAGGACTTGGCGAGAAATCCCGCTATAAAATTCTCATACACACCACAAAACCATTATTTCAATGATTCCTAATAACTAATCCTGTGACCAACACGGATGCTTTTGCATCAAATTACCCCTTTCACACTTTTCATCACAAGTCCATTCGGAAATTATTTTGAATTAGCGAAACATAAATCTTCTCGATGTTATGATTTCGCTTGAAGATCGACTGTTGCAGATTTTTTTAAGAGGTCGAGCGCTTTCCATTTTACGCTCCGAAGCCTGCGATTGGGCTAAACTAATCTATGTTGCTCAGGGTATTTTTTTGACTTACACCAATAAGAGCAGCTATCGTATTAGACAAAATCAGATATCCAGCAACGTAGCTTGGCTTAGCTCAAGTACAGTTCCAGCCTTATATTATTTTGTAAACCTGTGTGAATTTATTTGAATACTTTTTGGATAAAATTCAGTACAAAGGCGGACTTAATGCTAAGCGGCATTCTCTACCAGTCAACCAGTAAGGTACGTGACGATACGTATAAAACGTAGAAGTGAAGATATAAAAAAATGTGAAAACACACATATCCCCTTAAGGGGCAGGCAGACATAACATGTCTGACAGTTTATATCGCGTGTGTGGCACGCAGACATATTATGTCTGCCTGTTAGTTGCATTTTTCATACTTCCCTCGGAGGGGCCCGCCACTCAACACCATTTCGGTGTTTTATTTTTGTGCCACTTGTCTGAATATTTAGTTAATACAATGTGTATTGTATATGTCGTAGCCCGATCGTATAATTGGCCAGATCATGAAATACTTGGGCATATCGTCTACCTACCGATCACACAAATACGTAGATTAGACTCTCCCATAAACAGTCCACTCCGCTTGGTCATAAAAAAAATAATCTTGAATCTACTGATAACTCCTGACCACTAAAATTTTTAGATAATGGGCTACTCGACCAGTGGTCGAGATTTTTATGGTTCAGTAGCATTTCATGATATGCCGCACATTTCATGAATTAGCCAATTATATAATCAGGCCACGACATATACAACAAGTAAATTAAATAACCAACACCCTGAATACCGGTGGTTTGGGATCGGCGTCAGAGTTGATTAAAAAAATAAATAAAAAAAAAAGTTTTATTTTTCAGAAAAAAAATTGATTTAAAAAAAAAACTATTTTGAAATCAACTCAGAAGCCGATCCCTAACCACCTGTATTCAGGGTGTAGGTTATTTAATATACATGTTGTATAAATATTTAATAATTTCAAATTCACATCTCTGATATTGGTTTGAAAACGACGAAAATTGATTAGGTATATAAGTAAGCACTTTCAATGCTTCACATGTTAGTAGATACCTACATATTATCTTATTATGTGAGAACATCTATTAACTAATATTTTACCCCAGGGAGACACGGCTACAGTACAAGCTTATAATAATATGAGGTATTAAGTCCTCAGGGTATTCTGTAAATATTCACGAAATTTCGAGAGTTTAGTACCAGAGATAATTATTAAATTCCACTTAAACCTTTCACAATTGACGGAGTGTTGAGAGAATTAAACAGCGACCTGTAAAAGGAAAGTACTTAATTTAATCAAGTACTTTGTATAAAAAATAAAGAAGAAAGATTTCAAAACTCTGTTACTAAGTTGAGAAAGTTCTGATGGAGTCAATTTTCAAATTCCCCGTGTTACTACTGCATAATAAAAATTAGATATCTTACTATTGAGACAATTTTGAGTATAACATCTGTCTGGTTGTTGGCGTTCGTTACTTGGTTCACTGAGAGCTCTTCCGTTTTTCTATATATAATAGGCGACAGGTTGGTGACTTGTCGCTTATTTTGAGGCACTGTATGGCCCATAAAGCCAGAGTGGCGTTATGTGTAACCAAATGTTACCCAAAGCTCTAGACAACCCTTTTTGAGATTATGAGGGTGATAGTATGTCATGTATATTTCTTGCTCAGTCGTCATTTTAATATCAACTTATTTCTTTGCTATATCGCCTTTCACAGAATCTGACTATTTTTTGTCCGGTTTTGCGCTCATTATATGTTCACATTCCAGTTCATCACCAATTTGTTACATGCTTATCACTATTCTCATTATACTATGTCCGTTCCTGTCACACATAGACCCCTCTAAATCTTTCGGTCACTATATTTTACTTTCCCTATTTTGCTTACTCCATATATCAATCTTGTAGACATTTCAATCAAATGTAATCGACTTTCACTTGTCCAATTTATCGACCAACTTTTTGGTCCATAGAATTGATCATTACTTAAGATAAGTTATCGACTATGATAATTGGCAAAGGTCACTATCGCGTCTCCTGTAGGTACTTAGAGGGAATTATGCCTTGGTTCGAGGGTACCTACATAATTAGTGCGACAAAAGTAATTATACTTAAAGGTACGTACTATTAAAATAATTGGTTAGGTAAGTATAACATGATCAAGGAAAGAGGAGTAAGTTGCGATGGCTCAAATAGTTTCACTTATTTCGCTATATTAATCTCTACTATTCATGTAGCTTCACTGTACTATTTTCTACTCACAGTTTGAGATGCCAGCCACACAAACCGCCACTTTTCCACCCAGTTTGTGATGCCTTCCACACAAACCGTCACTTTTCCACCCAGTTTGTGATGCCAGCCACACAAACCGTCACTTTTCCACCCAGTTTGTGATGCCAACCACACAAACCGTCACTTTTTAGACCGTATGTCATATATTTACTAGTTGTGATGCCAGCCACACAACTTACTACTATTTAAGTTATGTGATAGACTGTATCCGGTCTGAACACTGTGTGCCCGGGTGCCTGCGTACCTTAACTTCAAATCACGCTACATCACATTGCAATGACTTTGTAGGTAATTGTGGGCACCCGCCGGACGTGAGGGCTTTGCCCCCACGAGGACCTCCACCTTCCCCATAGTCCTTCCACGGTTGCTCCAACTCAGTCTACCAACATACCTCCAATTTATATACCTCAGTATACATTGGATGCAATTCTACAATTACACAGATCTTCAACCAACTTATCCTTCCTCTTACATGGTTTTATCAAGGTTAATTATACAGTAATTAATGTGCAAACTTACCAGTTTTTCTTTTAATCTATCTCGCAACTACCTACTTCTCAACTCCCCGCGCTTAATTTTTTACTTCTTTTTTTTTCTAGCTATCGAGAGTTGCCATATGCAAAAATGTTAACCAATCTTTTTAATATTTACATAGGAATTTCGCGCTGTGCGCGACAGTCACATTGCTCGAAGAACAAAAGGGCCAACGAGTGTGACGTTGTATGTATAGGCCCCAAAGTAGACCTACCTGGTGAAGGTGCTAAGGTGCTGGATGCGAGACGGTGTATGTTTAGTACTAGACGTCCTTTAGCAGACCTAATAATGACGATACTGACGATAAACACTAAGCAATACCAAAGGAGTTGCCTTCGTTTGAGAAGCTCTTTTATTTTGTACCCACTTGGAAATTTAAAGAAAGTCTGCAAGGAATAAAATAGTAGGTACCTATCTTATTAAAGCAACGAACAATATTATTAGACCTGCATACAAAAATGTCGATGTTAGAATTCTCCTATATGTAACTACAAGTACAACCTCAATTGTAATTACGCTTAATTCTGAAACAGACTGCTAATGAATTCAATTATAATGATGGGAATATCCACTTACATGCTATTAGGGATATTAGAGATAGTGCGATGATTTCCTCTTCGTATACGAATTGAATAGGATTATTAATATAATAATCTAAAAGAATAATTCATAACTACGTTATAATATTAAATTTCTTGATGACAATATTGAAGCATAAGAGACTATGCTCTTATGTTTCAATATTAAAATATTAATATTATGATCAGCAAAATTATAATCCAATAAGACGTAAAAGTAAAAAAATAATGAAATACTGTAAAAAAAATATAGGTATGTAGGTACAAATCCTAAAAAATGACCATTGCAGTTGTCATTATTTAATCAGAAGTAATTGATGAGCATATAATATATGTTTCAATCGGTTTTCATTTTAAATCCAGTTACATTTCGGCACATTTTTTACGGACTTCTACGTAGGTATCTGTAACGTAACAAACGTAGATATCTACGACAGTACGTGTGTTTCGTTATCGGTGGCGCTTTCTCGCTCCGTTGGATACAATGAATAGGGTCCATTGCAATATCTAGCTACGGTTGAACACTTCGCTTTTGAGAGTTCCAGCAGTGTATCTTTTTGGTGAACGAAAATAGGAACGTACTTTCTATCGTGGAACGAATCTATTGTTGGTTGGTTTATAGGAATGTCTACGGAATTTGTAGTTGGCAAAATGTGTCCTCGCCGCTTTAACGGATGGAATATATTACACAGGGATCTTTTGCAGGGCTTGCCGTTACATTTTTAGTAGATCATTGTTAAGGAACGCTATCATGCTGACTCGATGCGGATTGTGGGTCAGAAGAGATGAATTATGTTATACAGTCTTCTTATGAACTCGTGTTACTAGATTTCTATCTAGAAAAGGTTGGTGGAATTAGATGGCAAATACATGCGATTTCTGACTGTTTATTTACTCATAAATGAAAATGAATTTCTTGCCCATTAAACTGCTCTTATTTATTTGTATCACATATGTACCTTACTGATTCAATTTAATATGTATGTCCAAATTATAATTTATCTTTCAGCAACTTAATATACCTACTTAATCGAATGAGAAATAGAAGCACGTTGACAGGAAATTAATAAATGAACTATAAAAGTCTTCAAAATAATATTTCGAAACCAAAAATACTATCTACGAATTGGAAAGCGTTGATATGATGAAATCAGCATTATTTTCTGTACCGAACTGAACAAGCCAATTTCATTAATATTGGTAGAGTCATAAGTCAGCGAAATGCTACGCCTCGAATCTCATCTGGAGATTGATGCCCCCTCCACCCCAGAGACCGCAATTAGTCTATTGCTCTTAATTGTGCTAATATTTCTTTGGGGATCCAATAAAGCAACAGAAATACAGCATTTGTTTACGTTGCCAAATATTTATACTAAACGGGGTTTTGGAACTTCAGCCCGCAATCGGGGAAAACGTTTATCGGGCCCGCTAATTGCGTATACAGTAAATATCTTTCTAGACATTATCCATGGTTGCTTTGACAAATTAGAAGATTTAGTATAAGCGATAATAAGCTCTAATGTCTTCTTGGTTGCTACACTTTTATTATTAATCTAATGATCTTTCTCCGTGAACGTCTACTGTAGCATTACTAAGGAAAATGACTCAAACTTTTTTTAATTTGTTTTTTCGGCATTAATATCTTTCTAAATTAGGCAGGTACCGAGGTTCCGAATTTAATGAGGCAGTGGTAACAGACATGATCGATTCAGTGATACTTATAACATATTTGAGGGATTTAACATTATTCACATCAATTCTGTTGTATCATATACAAAGAAAATTGAAGTGAATAATGTTGAATTAGATAAAATTTTAGACTTTCAAAGGTTTATGAAATGAAAAGGGTGATTTGAGATCAGTATTTTACTAACTGCGAATTTTTCGAAGACATCCAATCAATCATACTATTGTTTACCCAATGTTTACCTTAATAATAACTACATTTATATCAGTGCAGAAATTTTTTTTGGTGCCTCGCTAGACAAAATGAAAAATATTTAAGTAATAATCTTACCACAATAGCTCGTATAAATGAAGCTATTAAATTTCAAGCCACGAAGCACACTCTGCAAAATTGAAATTCGTAGTAGTACATTATTTTTCCCTCTCCTAACGTAGGATTCTAAGAAACGTTCGAGATTTGCAGAGGAAATTAAACTGCAATTTCAAATTCTATTTTAAAATTACAATTTTTATTGTCAGAAGAGAGGTTTGGGATTTAGTTAACGGGAAAGCATTGAGAAGTTTGGAAAGCAATTCGGGACCTCGATAGTTCAATCGATAATTGAATCGAGCCCGGTGATAAGGTATTGTTTCATCTATATTGTCTAAAAATATTACTATAAATTACTTTGTAATGACGAAACGCCAGAGAAACCTACCAGATATATATGTTCTGAAAAAAAAAACGCTAGCTAAATTGTTTAGCTAATACTTCTGTGGCTAAACTTTAGTAATTAATATCCAAAGTTTGATGTTGTTCAGCTAAATACCTATTTAAACTAGATAAATTTAAACTAAATACCTAGCTAAACCTTTAGCTGTGGACGCAAAGCAAATTTAGCAAAATTTTATTAAGCAACCCTTACATAAATATTTAGCTAAACCGCTAGACTGTAAGCTTTTTAATGAGGAGTTTAGCTTATCATTGCTAATCTTTAAATTAAGTTTAGCTATTTTCATCCAAATTTTTGGTTGTGAATTACCAAACTAGTTTAGCTATTTTCAACCGTTACTTAACATTTAGCTATAGTAGCTAAATAAAATCAACTGAAATAGTTTAGCAACAGTAGCTACAGAGTTTAGTAGTCACCAAAGTTACTAAAGTGTTTAGTAACTAGGTACTTAAAATTTTTAATCATTCTTTCCAGAAATATGAAACACCCATCCCACCACAGAATAAAGAATAATAAACATGAGATATTCCTGTATACCTCCGAAATACCTCCCAAAAATAATACACATTCAGCTATAACGAATACAATAAAATATATTTGAAAACCAAATGTGGATGTAGGTGTTCCAATGTCACCATATCCTTATTCAATATTTGCGGATCGTATCAGTGGTCCCAATTCCGCCAGGGGCCGCGGAGCGAACAGTAATGCCCGTTTCCACTTAATGCTTCGATGGATGGGGTGGAATTCACGGGTGAACGTTAAATGGAAATTCCCAATATCACACATTACGCCATTGGCTGTTTCTCTTTGTCATTATAGAAACATTTAGATTTTGCGGAGGAGTCTGTTATGGATTTATTTGATTTGCATTTGGGTGTAAACTTAATGTTCTGGGTTTATAAGAGCGATGTCTGATCGACTGTGTAGGCGTAATGTCTTTATTGAGTTCTGTAATTTATATTTGATTTGTAATGTTTGATGGTTCAATGTAATTGAGTAGGTATATTTAAATTGCTTCGGATTTCGGTATTGGACTGTATGGGGTGTCATTTTAAGGAAAAATAAAAGATAAATTAATCTGCATTCTCGCTGCAATACCCCATCCGAATAAGTGCTCACTTACTCCAAGATACAGTTATTGCACTGTACTAGTTTCAATCTAAAGTGAAGTCTTTATTTCTCTGTATGAATATTTTGTGAGTAAAATTTTAAGTAAGTGATTATACTCGGATAGCTGTCACTAACATATCATGCCATTACAAGGTTCCAGGTGTTTATTCAACATTTATTTTAGCAAACACGATTTTTTATTCTACCTTATATTATAAATGCGGAAGTAAGTCTATTTGTTACGCTTTTACGCTTAAACTACTAAACCGATTTTGATGAAATTTGGTATGAAGAAATTTTAAGACCATGGAAGGAAAGGACATAGGAAAATTTCACTAGTAAACAAAATGAAAGAATTATTTTCGCTTTCGTAAATTAAAGTAATCCATACTATTTTGTTGACAGTCACCATTTCTTCATAATGAATCGAAATGGACCGTAGAATACCTAATAGCCCCATAATAATGTATGAAATATAGGAATGCTGATATCGTAACTGTGTCCATTATTGTTACATTATACAAGAGAACAGTTATAGAATAGAATATTCTTTATGGTAAATACATCATCAACGTTTAGAACTTATAAATATTAGAAATAACATACATAAAGAACAATCACTATGTATGTTATATGCAAGAATAGGCGACTTTATCGTTATATAGTATAGATACAACAGATTGACCGAGTATTGTAAAAATATTGACAATGTTATTGTCAATTATTTTTTATCCATTTA
The DNA here is from genome assembly GCA_955850985.1 of Elophila nymphaeata. Classification (NCBI taxonomy): domain Eukaryota; kingdom Metazoa; phylum Arthropoda; class Insecta; order Lepidoptera; family Crambidae; genus Elophila; species Elophila nymphaeata. Next base: position 12,526,270 of record OY039069.1, on the reverse strand, counting down.
TTCGAATAGAAAACATTGTTCTAAATTCAGGAAGGAATCCAGTATGCTGCAATAGACGATTCACTGTGATGTAGGTACCATAATGTAGATACCGAGCTTTCCCATGAGATCAGAGCCCCGGGCATAAGAAAATATAATATCTGTAGCAGACTTTATCGTATAGTTAATAAGAAATATTTTTAAAGAATGCTTAAATTTAAATTCTTCATTACTAGGAATAGTGTTTGGTTAGTACACCATTTTACATATTTAAGTGTAATTTATAGAACACTTTTAGTGTCTTAATTTGCGAATTTATCAAGTTTTGCTTAATTTTGCGTTTTGATTAAAAGAATCGTTACCCAACTTCACTTATATAAAAGTTTGTAAATTTTTGTAAAATTTAAATGTAGAAACGAAAATCCTATACTTAGAACAAACTTGGCGTGTGAGACCCATTTCAACTCAAGATTTTTTCCTGGAAATGGGATCAGTATTTTTAAAGATTTGGACTATTACTTTCCTAATTGAACCAAAATTTAGGACCCATGAATTGGCTCTATTCTCTCGACTTATTGCGTCATTAACTAACGTTTGCTATGTTTTAGGTTTGATTAAGTTAGTGTTGTTGCGAGTTAGAGACATTATAGTAACTTAATAGTTGCAAGAGGCTAAAATACACTCTCATGACCTATTTCAAGGCAACATAATGCCTCTTACACAACACCTTATTGGTACAAGTATACAACTGTAAGGTACGGGCAATTTGTATAATGGATTGTTACAAAATTTGTTTCCGAATCTCAACGAGAGGGACGGAGTTTCTATGTTGAAGGCCTATATCATTTTTTACCATTATTACTTGTTTACTCGCTTTCTATAATTTATAAGTTTACTTTCATAAGACTTTCCCCAAGCGCCTTCTTTGTCAACACGTAGCGTTATATCACGAAGGATTGTATAAGTTTTCGGATTTATTTGTGATTATTTTTTGCTTTTATCGTGAATATTTGCTGCGGGCGGTAAACGGTAAAACTATATAAAGCTTTTGACATATTTATGTGTTAATGTGATTTGAGAATATGAAACGTGGCGTCTGTTTTAGTAAGACGGGTAGCTTTAAATTTCTGTCTGATGAAATCAAATTAAAGCGATGTCATTAAATGGAAAATAAAATAGCTTAACATTGCTTTCATTCTTAACCAATAATTCTAAAGAAAAAAAATTAAAATAAAAAAAACCGCCTTCAAAACTAAAAACGGGAGAAATAAAAATTTTGTTTATAAAAATCTAAATGTTTTTGAGGTTGGTCCCAAATACAAGTGACAACGTTTATTATAAAATTAAATTGGACCTCATGACAAACACTAGCTTCCAAAGGTCAAAATAATCTTAAAAATCGGTCCACCCAGTAACGAATTATGAGGTAACAAACATTAAAAAAAAACATACAGTCGAATTGATAACCTCCTCCTTTTTTAAAGTCGGTTAAAGAAAAAGTTCCCCAAACATGTTTTTAAGTTCACCTAACTAGTTACTGCCATGAAAGTATATTAATATTATGTGGCAAAAGAAAATCTATTCAACAGTCTGTTCAATTTTAAAATTCGTGTAGATTATGGAATATTTTTTTGTTTTCAAACGCGTTAATTTTTTTTTAAATATTATTTTTATAAAACTAGAATAAAATAGAAAAGATGTATTGAAAAAAAAATTGTCCTGCCTCAGGCGAGAATCGAACCCAGCATTCTCCGCAATCCGGGCGGCTGCGTTCGTGTAGATACATACTATCGACAAAGTTATAAACATTACTGTTAGTTTCATATTACGCTCTTGTTCTTTTTTATCTTGTTTGTAACTAGTCCAAAGATATATCGACGTAGGTGCTTTACTCGTTGGATTCCAGGTATACATTTATGTCTCTTGTATCTTTTATCTTGATCAACACATATTGTTCTCAGAAATCGTACGAAGTGTCCTTTAGGCTAGTAAATACAGAACGTTATCTCAGATCTACAGCTCATTCAAAACGTGACCGCATGAAGGGGAATCCACCTACTCTCCTGTCGGTCCCTTGTAACACGAGTGTTTCAGACAATGAATGTATAGGATATAGATATCTTGTCACATGCCTCACGTGTGTTCTGTAACATTGTGTGGATATTTTTTTAAATTATAGCCTTTTTCTGAATTACAATAGACTGGTAAGTAAAGTCGGAATGCAATTTTGATTACAGATAATTTTACAAATCTTGTCTATCTTCGATCTCTGGTTGCCGCGGACGGTGACTGTGAGAAGGAGGTGTTAAGGAGAGCCCAGATTGCATAAGCAGCAGTGAAGCGATTAGAGAAGATCAGAAGGGACAGAAGTATTAGCGGAAGAACCAAAACGAAGCTAATGAGAACCCTGATCTTCTTTATATTTCTATACGCTTCAGAAACCTGGATTCTGAAGGCGCGAATTTGCAGCGGGATTGACGCATTCGAAAAGTGGTGCTGGTGCAAAATGTTACGAATACCTTGGACGGCGCGTCGCACCAATGCGTCGATCCTGGCCGAAGTACAGATCAAGTGCCGCTTATCGACCATTTGCCTCCAGCGGATCCTGTAGTACTTTGGTCACGTGGCTAGACGTGAACCAGATATCTTGGAAAAGCTTATTGTGGCTTATTGTCTGTGGCCACGTGGAAGGAAAAAGGAGTCGCGGAAGATCACCGACCCGGTGGACCGATGCAGTGAAGGAAGCCTGCCAGGGAACTATACAGACGTCAATCCGGAAGGGAGAAGACCGAGTGGAGTGAAGAGCCTTGGTGCACAAAATGAGGACCTCAAGTGGTCACTACACTCAGTCATGAGGAAGCGAGGAAGAAGAATTTTACAAATGGCGTCGTCCGTTTCTAAAGTAAAACTCGTATTATGAAACATGAAGGTGCATAAGATTTATTACACTCTCTGTACAAGCAATTTATAATCTATACTGGGTGTAAAAGACATGAGCAGTCAAACGAAAACCACGTATTCTATACATCAAAATAAGACATATTTAAAAAAAAAATATTGCTGGGAAATTATTTTTATTTTTTGGTGTTACAAAAAATTGGAAATTGTACCGCGCAATGTAAAGGGCTCAACTCGCACGCAACTCGCAAAACCGCGATATTTTTGCTTGACGGCGGCCCCGTTCGTTAGTGTCCGTGCGCATCGAGTGAGCTACATTGAACGCTAACGTTTTGAAGCCATTTTTTGTAATGAAATACTAAAAAAAATTATAATGTTTCTTTGAACAATAATTAAGAAATAACGTATAGAATACGTTTTCATAAAAAAATGAAAAAAAAAATTATGACTTTGACCTTCAATAAAATCGTAACTATCAATTTCCCAGGTATAGTCTAAAGGATGAAAAATGTTATGACGGTGAGCAGAATACATGGTTCTCGTTTGACTGCTCATGTCTTTTACACCCTGTATATATAAAAATGAATACTGACTGACTGACATATCAATGCACAGATCAAACCGCTGGGTCTAGAGATTCCAAATTCGGTACGTAGGTTCCTGATGAGGTCCAGGGGTGCACTAAGAAAGGATTTTTCGAAATTCACCCTCTAAGGTGGTGAAAGGGGAGGGGGGGGGGGGGAATCCGTAATATTTATGTAAAATCTATAAAAATTGGTGTATGACCTTTTAGTTACAAATTAAGAAAGGTGTATTTTAAGATTTTTGGAAATTCAATCCCTAAGAAAGTAAAATAGGGGATGAAAGTTTGTATGGGAATCCGTCATTTTTTAAGTAAAATCCATGAAAATTTGTAGGTATATGGCGCTTGGGTTAGAAGAAATAATAAGAAAACTTAAATGCTGTCCAAAGTAACTATCCTACGCGGACGAAGTCGCAGGCATAAGCTAGTATTTTATAAAGAAGAAACAATATTTTATAAAGAAATAACCCTGAACCTGACTACTCCTGACTACTACCTTTTTTAGAAATTGGGTTACTTAACCAGTGGTCGAAATTTTTATGGTCCATTTATAGCTATCTAAATGGCTTTCCAATTACCGCATTTTTATAAATGATATAATTGGTATAGTCCCAGATAGGCGGTTGATTTCAAACTTACACAAAACTTTAACAATTCATAAATCTAAATCTTACTCAATAATCACTCTATCTATAGGTGAAAATTCAATAATGCAATCAGTAGTTTTGAGTTTATCGTAAATAAACAAACAGACGTGGCAGAGGACTTTATTTCGCAATATGCTATTTTTTATATTACGATATGGCAAACAAGCTTGCGGCCAACCTGGTGATAAGTGGTTACCGTCGCTTAAAGACACTTGTAATATTAAGGGTAAATCACTTAACACTGCAAGTGCGTTGCCATCCTGGGGACTAAGATGATATGCCTTCCATTCCCCGTAATTACACTGGCTACATTTCCCTGCGAAATGCTTCACGGCAGAAATAAGAAAGGCGGTGGTACCTACCCAGACTACCCTACATATGGGTTTACCGCCTAGTAAAATGTTTAATGATTACCCAAAATATAAAAGGTTACTAAAACTATATACAAAATACTTGTAAACTACTTAATTAGGTACGAATAAAAAACCTTTGAAACAGGAAGTGTACCAATAACACAGACTACATTACCTCGCTGGAATCGCGAGACTAACTTTAATATGAAGGTATCAATTTCAGAATGAAATCATAAATATTTTATTGGAAAAGCCCACCTTAAGCATATAATACTCGTACTTTGATTTTTTCGATAATTCACAAATGATTTTCTGAGGTAATTTTGCTCTAACAATGCAAATATTTTTTTTATAAATGTCTATCTAAGTCTGTGATAATATTCCCGTGTTTCCTACTTAATGAATTTAACCCAAGTATTTTAATAAACAAACAAGAAAATTGTTGTAATGGATATTGGTCAATAATAAGATTCAAAATTGAAATTCATTTAATGTTTTACAAGGACGCAGTATTTAGTTTTAGCAAGTAATTAAAACTTTCGTCGAACTTCGTTATTGGGAAGTGGAACAGAAAATAATTTACTGACATCGTGGAAACCTTTTTTGACGATTGGCAAGGGCGATTTTGTTTTCAATTTTTAACACAGTTTAAACTATTAGGTTGGGGAAAAAGTCTTTTCGCATTATAGTATGTATAAACTTGTAATAAAATCTCTTTGGCTATACTATTTGTATCTGGCTGGTTTTGGTATCATTGAAAGTTTAAATTTTAAAGAACATAATTCCAAATTCAAATTAGGAAAATGTGTGATTTTCATTTGTTTTTCGTACCGCCAAGATGAGTGAATCTAATGAAGAAATTCGATACATTTTAAAATTTTCCTAAAAAAAAGGTAAAAATGCAACGCAAGCCGCGAAAAAAAATTGCGATGTTTATGGACCTAATGCAGTGTCTGTGAGAGTAGCACAAATTTGGTTTAAGCGTTTTCAATCCGGAAATTTTGATGTCAAAGATGCACGTCGCTCTGGTCGCCCTATTACAGATAAAATGGATGCCATTTTTGAAAAAGTGGAGCAAGATCGGCATGTCAGTAGTTACGACATAGCTGAAGAACTGGGAATTGACCACAAAACAGTTTTGGCGCATTTGAAAAAAACTGGGTACACAAAAAAGCTCGACATTTGGGTACCTCACGAGCTCACTGAAAGAAACCTAATGAACCGTGTACTCATTTGTGATTCTTTATTACGACGTAATGAAACCGAACCATTTTTGAAGAAGCTGATAACTGGTGATGAAAAGTGGATCACGTACGACAAGAACGTGCGAAAAAGGTCGTGGTCAAAGGCCGGTCAGGCTTCACAGACTGTGGCAACAAGGTGATGCTGTGTGTGTAGTGGGATTGGAAGGGCATTATTCATTATGAGCTGTTACCACCAGGCAGGACCATCGATTCTGAACTCTACTGCGAACAACTGATGAGATTAAAGCAAGAAGTTTAGAGAAAGCGGCCGGAATTAATCAACAGAAGGGGTGTGGTTTTTCATCATGATAACGCTAGACCTCACACATCTTTAGCCACTCAGCAAAAATTAAGAGAGTTTGGCTGGGAGGTGTTAATGCATCCGCCGTATAGTCCTGACCTTGCACCTTCAGATTTCCACCTGTTTCGGTCTCTTCAGAATTCTTTAGGCAGTGTCAGGTTAACATCACGAGAGGACTGCCAAAACCACTTGTCGCGGTATTTTGACCAGAAGTCCCAAAATTTCTATAGCAATGGGATCATGTCCCTACCTACAAGATGGCAAAAAGGTATCGAACAAAATGGTACCTACATACTTTAGTTAAATGTAAATAAACTATATTAAAAAATGTTTTGAATTTTCTTAAAAAATGCGAAGAAACTTTTTCCCCAACCTATTAAAATTAGATTTACATTTTTTGCAAACATGCATGGATGAATTGTCGTTAGTTTCGAAAAAGGAACACGTGAAGTATCGAATTTACGGACAAAGACAAAAATACAGTCAAATCCATTTCTGGAGCGTGTTTTGAATTTGAAACATTACAAGGCTCCAGCAATGTTGTATATTTTTTTTTCAAATTTAAATACAGTTTAAACTGCATTAAAATAAAAAAAATAACGCTTGCCAATCATCAAAAAAGGTTTCCACGATGTCAGTAAATTATTTTCTGTTCGACTTCCCAATAACGAAGTTCGGAGAAAAAAATCCAGTCAAATCCATTTCTGGAGCGTGTTTTGAATTTGGAACGTTACAAGGCTCCAGCAATGTTGTATGTTTTTTTTTCAAATTTAAATACAGTTTAAACTACATTAAAATTAAAAAAAAATAACGCTTGCCAATCATCAAAAAAGGTTTCCACGATATCAGTAAATTATTTTCTGTTCCACTTCCTAATAACGAAGTTTGACAAAAGTAATTTTTGACCCATTGTACAAAATATATAAGTTTCAATGAGCAAAAATTCCAATTCCAATCGAGTACTTAATCGATAAAATCTATATTGCGTCATCTATGTATCTTACTAAACAAGGTTATCTTTTAATATCTACAGGAAAGCACTTTATAAAATCTATCAAGTTTATCTAAACTATTTGTGGCTGGAAACTCCCAGTCCGTTATATGAGGTAAATAAAAGGGCGCCCTAGCTTATTTACCGTTCACCTAGAGTTGAGTCGGAAACAATTACGTAGAGATTGGCGGCTGGCTGGCTGCGGGAGTCAGGTGTCAAATAAAAGAAACGGGCGCTACTTGTTGGGGTTGCCAGGTTCAAAAGGATGAGGTTTTAATGTGAGAATTTGGACACTATTGGGATAGGACGGCCGTCGGTCGTCTATTATGTTTTTATTAGTTTCGAAAATGTGTTTTTCTATGTAGTTCGTGATTAAGGTTAATAAATTCATAGTAAATTATGTTTTATTTCTCTTTTAGTATGTTGTTTTTCTTATGAATATAACACATCGCTACCTTTATTGTTCGGATGGTGTATTGTTCGCTTAAATAAATTTAATTTTCATTCACAATTTATTCTAGGCAACCCTATTATTATTATGAATAGAACACATCGCTACATTTATTGTTTGGATGGTATATTGTTGGGTTAAATAAATATTGGACGAAATGTGATAGTGATATGTGGTATTGTTCTTTAATTTCTCGGATCGCTTCTGATTGTTCACCGTATATTAGATCTGTCACCACCAACGCTTTGCGGTTCGTTGGCAACGTGACAGATCGGTCGCACGACAGTGAAATATTTTCTGTGATTTGTGATTTATGCCAGGATTTTGAGCTCTGCCACTATTGTGTTAAAAGTTATGTCAAAATAGTATTTGGAATTATTTGCCTTTTACTTTGCACTTAATACAGATATTACGCCCGGCTAGATATCAATTTTGGTGAAAAGTATATCCGATAAAACGTCAATAATGTTAATAGTAGATGCCATTTTCAGCAACTGTGTTAATAATATGATAAGTGTACCTACCAAATCACAATTGTGATTTTGTGAATCACTGTTTGCCGTTTTTCTAGGTTGGGATTATGAAAATAAATTCAAACACCAGCGTAACTTTCCACAAGTTTATTCTTCCTTCACGTCAGAACATGGAATGCCCGTTTCAACAGCCGCACAGGGCTTATATAGGAACGTGGTGGGGTGAACAGGCAATGAGAATCGTTAACCAATCACAGCACAGTACAGTTACAGAGTAGTTTACGAACTATTAATTCTTGCTTTGAGATACTTTTACAATTCATAGACTCGTTTAATAACTTAATAATAACAAATTCTTGTAAAATTAACAATAACTAATGATTTAATAGCTAATATTTCGAGATACTTTTACAATTCATAAAATCATTTAACAACTTAATAGTAACTAATTCTTGTAAATTTAACAATAAATTATGATTTAATTAGTAAATAGCTTACATTCGTCCATCCTGACAGCAGGTGGCGTCCTCGACACAGTAAACAATTTAATCAAATCAGGTAGCTATATATTATATAATTTGTATAGTATAGAAATCAAACAATGCTATTTGTATAAGGCCGATAGCTTACATAATAAGAATATTCAAATTAGTTAACATTTGTGAATCATCCAAATATATTCAAGCTATACTACATTACTAAATGATTAATTACTACACTAATATTAACTAGTGAGATCTGTAATAAACTCTTGGAGGTTTGATCAATACTACCAATACTACTGTACTAAACCAATGCTACAATACTACCATATTTGGGCAATACTACCATGCTACTTTACTACTCAATGTATTATTAATTAAATAATTCATCACACCAAAATCAACAATTTTATTAACAGTTACTATTATAGTTTACTATATTATTCATCATCAGATTCCGTATTTGGCTCATCACTGTCAACGTTGTTGAACACAAGCCAAGGGTGAATTCTATCTACGGGGTACACTCCCCTGTAAATGGGTTTACCCTTTTTCTTTGTAATAGGCGTGTCCTCTATTTCATATCTATCGTTTGGTAAAACATTTGTAACGCGATACGGGCCTAAACATTTCGCTACCAATTTCTTGCTTTTTCCTTTTTCAGCTACTTCGCGCTCAACTCTAACTAAATCTCCGAATTTAAATTTTCGTGGTTGTATGCGAGCCTTGTCAAAATATTCTTTTTGTTTTTCTTGATTAACATTAATTTGCTGCAGTGCTTCGTTTCTAATTTTCTCAATGTTTAAGTTATCATCCTCGTGACTATTTAGATCAGTAACAGAAAATTTTAATGCACTATCAGCTTCTCCAGCCATTCTCAAACCGAATAAGACTTCGGAAGGAGTTTTGCCTATCGCTTTATTAAGAGTATTATTAAGACCCCACTGAACCTGTGGTATATGTTCATCCCATTTACGTTCGTCTTGTCCATAATTTTTTGCCGTTATTGCATCCAAAACCGTGCGATTATATCGCTCAATCTGGCCATTTGCCCTGGGCGTAGCTACAGCATTTAATATATGATGTGTTCCTATATTAGCAATGAATTCTTTAAATTTTAGACTGGTAAACGAAGTGCCTCTATCAGTAATGAGTCTGTGAGGTACACAAAAGAGAGCAAAATAGTCTTTGAAAACATTAATGGTTGTGGTACTTTTTGTATTTTTAACTGCCTTTAGGTAAATATATTTTGTAAATGCGTCTATTATTAGTAAAATGTACTTATTTTTCTTTTTGCTTTCATTAAATGGTCCCAAGTGGTCAGCATGCAAAGTGTGAAATGGCGCTGGTTCCTTCGGTATTGGATGTAAATATCCAGATTTCTTACCGCTAGGTTTTTTGCCATGTGCACAATGTAGACAGGCCTGCACATATTTTTTTATGAATCGGTTCATTCTAGGGAACCAATAATCTGCTTTAACTTTGTCTAGTGTTTTCTCGAATGAAAAATGACCAATATGATCATGACATGCCTGTAAAATTTGCCATCTCACACCTTTTGGTACTAACCACTTTGGCCCCTCATCTGTTAATCTGTAAACTATATTACGTTTTATGCAATAGTTTTGCTTTATGTCAATAATTTCGTCAGTGTCTTTATTGGTAAGTATTCGCTTTATTCTTTGTACCTCTTCATCATCCATTTGAACAGTTTCAAGCCAATTTGAACTTATTTGTAATATTTCGTTCGAGGAATTTGTTTCTAAACTAGTGTATTTACTAATGATGGGGTTACGACTCAGAGCATCAGCGTGAGTCATGGCATTCCCTGGCTTATATATGACATTACAATCAAATTCTTGGAGGAGACTCCACCAACGAGCTACACGAGGTATCATATCTCGTTTCAAAAAGGTAGATCTTAAAGAATTGCAGTCAGTTACGATAGTGAACGGAATACCTAACAGATAAGGTCTGAATTTACAAAGAGAACTTATAACGGCGAGTGTTTCTAACTCGTATGATGAAAAGTGTTGCTCCTCTGGTGAAGTTTGCCTACTGTAGAATGCGACTGGTTTCAGAATTTTGTTATGTCTTTGTAGTAAAATCCCTCCGACGCCGTACTTACTCGCGTCAGTATGCAATTCAGTTTCTAATGAAGGATTGTATAGACTAAGCACTGGTCGTGAAACAAGTTTTGATTTTAGTTCTTGAAAAGCTAACTCTTGGTCAAAGCTCCACTCCCAAGGACAATTATTTTTTAACAACTTTGACAAAAGGCGCGAGATAACAGCAAAATTTTTAATAAAGCGTCTAAAAAAACTAGCTAAGCCCAGAAACTGCCTTACGTTATGAACATTAAGAGGGGTTGGAAAATTTTCCACTGCATTTGTTTTTTGTTTTCCCGGCATAATACCTTCGGCTGTAACTTCAAAACCTAGAAAGTCTATAGATGTTTGAAAAAATTTACATTTTGACATTTTCAAAGTTAGACCAGCATCTTGAATTTTTTTAAAAACTATCTCTAATTTTTCTAGTCCTTCCTCAAAAGAAGCCGATGGAACGAGAATATCATCCATATATACTACTACAGAATTAAAACGTAATTTGTCCAGAACTTTATTAACTACTCTTTGAAATACTGCAGGTGCGTTGGTTAGCCCGAAGGGCATTCTATTAAATTCATATTGCCCATCGGGGGTCACAAAGGCAGTTTTCGGTTTTGCTTCATCTGTTAATTCAACCTGGTAGTACCCTGAGGCCAGGTCCAGAGAAGTAAAATATTTATATCCTGACAACCTTTCCAACTGATCCTCTATTATAGGCAATGGGTAGTGCTGTTTTACAGTTTTCCGATTTAGAGCCCGGTAATCGACACACAACCGCTTGTCACCGGTTTTCTTTTTTACAATTATAATTGGACTCGCAAATGGTGATGAGGATTCCTTGATGATACCATACTCTAATAATTCCTCTATCATTTTCCTAACTTCTGACCTCTCACTGTGTGACAATCTATACGGTCTATATACGATAGGTTCAGGGTCTGCTAAAGTGATATCCATTTTTTCCACATTAGTACAGCCTAATTCTTTTAAAGAAACAGCAAAAGAAGTTCGATATTTATTGGTTAAATTTAATAGTTGCAATTTTTGACTATGATTGAGATCACAGGCAATATTGAAATCTGACAAAGCAAAGGGAGTGTAATCACCTTGAGAACAATCAATTTTAAGCACATTAGAGGCTGACGTACTTAACAATTTAACTAATTTACCCCTTCCTACAAGGTCACTCTTAGTAAACGGGATAGTTTCGTTTTGCAAATTATTAATAATTAATGTGCATTTGCCATTACTTAATGAATATATTCCTTCTTCTAATAAATATTCTTGTTTTGGTCCACACCTGAAGCTACCATGAACTAAGGTTGGACCAGATATATCATTATCACTATAGACATTTAAATAATTAATGCCTGGTATGACTTCAGAGTCTTCAGACACATACAATTTTATATATTGTTCCTGATCCAATACCTGTGATACTATCAATTCATCATATGTTTTAAGAATATTGATATCAGGCAATTCAGTAAAATTCTGACCTACTAATATCGGATATTTCAAAAAGTGATCAGGTACTACTTGCATCAATACGTTAGCCTGTACTCCTTGAACATTGAGTAAAGCCAAAGAATTACCCATAGCTTTTACTTGGGCTCCACCAAAACCTGTCATTACTAAATTGTCCTTACTCAAGGGTCCCAATAGATTTTTAGCATCAGTTTGCCTTATTAAGGTGCAATCACTCCCAAAGTCTATAAAAGCAGTTGTATCAATGCCGTTTACTGTTACCCTTTGAACATATTTGTCCTTATATTTTTCAAATTTGTTACTTATTTTTAGAACTGTTTTATTATCAGAAGTCCTAAGTTTTCGAAAACATTCACTGCCTTCGTGTCCGATACCTGAACAATTACTACATTTTTTTATTGGTTTAGAACAATTAGGGACCGTATGACCTTCTTGTTTGCAATTAAAGCACCTGATCGTGCTTTTTTGAGTTATTGGATTAGTCAATGTGTCTTTAGTATTATTTCGTTTAAAACTATTGGGGATCCTTAGATTAAAGTCGTTTGGTTTATTTTTAACATTACGCAAATATGGTAAGAGTTTATCCGGATCATCGTACTGAGCTGCTTCTGCTCCTAGTCTTATAGCTCTATCATCTATTCCAAAAACAATACAGTCTACGGCACGCTTTCCAAAGATCTCACATCGGTTTAGTAAAGCTGTTTTTGCATAAAAGTAGTCTTCTAGAGAATCCCCAAATTTGGCTCTCAATTTTAACATATCAAACAACATCTGACCATAATTTTCCTCTAATGGAAAAGCTGATTTTAACTTTTCCTGCCACTCTTTCCATGTGAAATTGACAGAAGATAGTCCGGTGTACCAAATTTGAGCATTCCCCTTAAGTTTCGGTATAGCGCATGCAATTATTTGGTCATCAGACCAGTTATATATTTTAGCTAATTCATTCACTTTGGTGAGCCACGTATTTATATTTTGATTTTTGGCAGATGGGTCAAATTCAGGTACGACATTGACATATTTAATACTACTACTACTTTTATTGCACAATTTGTCTAAAATATTAGAAAATTGTAGCAACAGCTCACTGTTTGAATATCTGTTTTGAGTTTCACTCACCGTACGATCCGGAGTCTGTAGCACACGGCCGCGTCGCTCGCTGACATGATACCCGTCCTGACAGTTGCGACTGTCACGACGGTCACGACGCCTGTTGCTGCGTGACCGCGAAGTACCGCGGCATCTGCTGCGGCTGCGATGTCTGCTACCGCGTGGTCTCGATGTGTAGCGGCTTCGGCATTCGCGGTCCCGCTCACTAGATTGCTCCGAAGCGCGGCTGCGACTTGTTGTACCGCAGTCTGTTTTTCGGTCTGGAATACGACCGCGAACATCCAGTTCGCAACGCTGTCTTCGCTGCGAGCTGCGACTCATTAGTTTGCTGACTTTACTAGGTTGAAGAATGATACTACGGCTTCGTGGCTTGTCACCGCTGCCACTGCCGTTTGAGCGGCGGCTGCGCAGACTGCGACGGTCCCGTCGCGAGGTACTGCGACTACGACTTTTGAGATTGTCCATTACTTCGGCGTCAGCAATCCCACTTCTGAATTTATGAAAATAAATTCAAACACCAGCGTAACTTTCCACAAGTTTATTCTTCCTTCACGTCAGAACATGGAATGCCCGTTTCAACAGCCGCACAGGGCTTATATAGGAACGTGGTGGGGTGAACAGGCAATGAGAATCGTTAACCAATCACAGCACAGTACAGTTACAGAGTAGTTTACGAACTATTAATTCTTGCTTTGAGATACTTTTACAATTCATAGACTCGTTTAATAACTTAATAATAACAAATTCTTGTAAAATTAACAATAACTAATGATTTAATAGCTAATATTTCGAGATACTTTTACAATTCATAAAATCATTTAACAACTTAATAGTAACTAATTCTAGTAAATTTAACAATAAATTATGATTTAATTAGTAAATAGCTTACAGGATGCATTGCGACGCAACATCGGAATCGCCGTTTGATTGCATAGACTCTGCATCGCCAACGATGTGTCTCGAAGCGATAACGAGTGGGATCGCACGTGCTCGCACTTGTTTGCTTATACACCAAACGCATAGCTTCTTAAGCTTAGTTTTTTTATTTCGATTTCAAAGAGAGAGCCGATTGGTTGATGAAATTAACAAGCTTTATAAACATTTTTACTATCTTAGGTTCCCGGTCACGAATAGGACTACCCTTCTCATTCCAAGGGTGTCGTAAAAGCCGTCTGATCCGGGAGTTCCTGAACATCGTACAAAGTGGTCACTCGCATGGTTGTGGCAATGAGGGTAGTTGTCAGGTCGGCGGATGGATCTGAAAATTTCATCGACAGAAACTTTTTACTACCTATATAAAGGTAGTATTATTTGACAGTGGAAATGTAAGGTAAAAAGTTCTCTTCAGTTCTTCTTTAATTTCTCCCTTATAAAGTAATCATTCTTTTGTCATCAACACGATTTTTTGATTAAAATATTGTTATCCCTTTAATTGCAATGCCAGAGAGCAACCGTTTATTCGAAACTTGCTACAATAAATATGGTTAAATTAAAAGAAACAAAAACCTTGACCTTGAAATGATTGATCAGCAAGTTTCAAGGTCACAGCCGAATTTCGTCGAAAACACGAGAATTGCAGCATTGATTTGTAGCCGATGTTTTCCTGGTTTCCTACAGGGATGTCGATATAGTTTATAAGTTACATTTACTCCGAAAATGGTTTGGTTCTATTATTCGGTTCCCTTTTCCTTGTAACACGATAAATTCGAGGAGTCTATATTATTCGCATTGCCTTTAACTTTTGGGCAAGTTGCTTTCGTAGTGTTAGTTAGGTTAGGACACTACGTGACAATTTGTTTTTAACAATGGGTCAACTAGAAAACAATTTTTGTTTAAAATATATTTTCTTATTATCAATAATATACACATAAATGCAGTCACAAGCGATTGTGATGCTGGCAGAGTACCCCATATCATCCAATGGGTGTCGTAGATCGCGATCAGCAAAGGGGTATTGATTAGTTATAATCCGTTCACCAATCCGCATTGGGCAAGTGTGGTGGACTACTGTCTTTGTGTTGCTGTACATCTACTGGGGTTCCACAGGGTGGCGTTTTATCTCCTTTATTATTTGCAATTTTCATAAATTCTATTTCCAGAAAGCTCTCTTCATCCTACCATCTTTACGCAGATGACAGATACAAATAGCGCCCAAAAAGTAATCTATGTCATTTCCAGGATCTCAAACTATCTTCATATTAAATTTCATCAAAATTGGTTTTGTGGTTTTGGCGTGAAAGCGTAACAAACAAACTCACTTAACCGGTTTCAATATTGAATCCACAGATAGAATCGTCCTACCAGAGTTTTGTTGCTAAGTACAGTCAGCATCAGAAATAGATTGATAATCGATTTCTGATGCTGACTGTACTTACATGGTACTTTAGTACCATGTCATAGCAATACGAGCACTTGTGAAGTCACTACCATTTTATAGGAATGATTATTATAACAAGGTACAGTCAGCAGCAGAAGTTCATCTATAGAAGATCAAAAACTAAGATTAAGAAACTAATTCAATAAGCAAAGCAAGAAGCAAAATGAATACAGATTTGTAAAATTCCTATAAGCACATTCATCTTGTGAGTGTAAGTAGTAATTTGGGTAATACAATATTCAAATTTCTACTATCCTATGCTTTCACTTAGTCAACTTAGTTTGATTTGATCATCTACTTTTGCTGTTGACTGTACTAAAGTGTTAATCTACTTCTGATGCTAACTACTGTTATTTATACTACAGTACAGTAGTAATTTGACAATAACTGCTAGGTAACAAAACTCTAGTAAGCTTACTTTTATCTGCAGATAAAATATTGAAAGCGGCCGTAAGAAGTTATATTTACGTTAAAAAATAGTATGTGGCAAATAATTAAAACCATTTAATTTTAGTATGTCCTTGGTGTTTAGATATTGACGTGACAACGTCTTATAATTCGATAGAGCCGGCTGCACGCACGAAAAAACATGACGTCATGCGGCGTTACCTCGCTCTGAATCTAATTCTCTAATTTGAATTTGGAATTATGTTCTTTAAAATTTAAACTTTCATTGATACCAAAACCAGCCAGATACAAATAGTCAGCCAAAGAGATTTTATTACAAGTTTATTCATAATATACTATAATGCGAAATCTATTAAACAAATGAAATAAAATTTTTCTTTTGAAAAATGCTACCATTCCATCAGTATTTTCTTAAGACGTTGTCACGTTCAACTATCGTCAGTAAACCGACTTTACAGACAACCAATTTTTTTATGAGTCATATATTTATCAATAAAGGATACGAAATAACCTAAGAAATGAATACGATTATACTGGAACGGTAGATATTAAGATCTACTTACATCTGTGATGGATTGGTGTGACTACCGTAGCAAGTCGCATTGCTAGTTCTAGCATGAAATGGAGATAAGATTGATGGGACATTGCGAAGACGAATGTGTATGACTGATGCACGACTCATAATATTGAATGGGAATATCTTGGACAGTAAGCTTTGTTGATTTATTTAGCTTAGCGTTGTATCGAAATTAAATAACGCCTATTTTTATATAATATTTTTGAATATAAACATGTAGCCTTTGTTACTTTAAAAAATTAAAAAATGTTTGAGAAGCAATTGTTTTAACGTAACTCAACTGGTGGACGGTATTTGTAAAAATATCCATCCGATGCTAAAGATACATATAATCTTTAGCATCGGATGGATATTTTTACTGGATGGGTGGATATTTCTTCGACATTGTCAAACATACGACAGATTGTGGCGGAATAAAAAACAACAAACTTTAATCTATCGTTTCTTAAAACGTTCTACTCTAGTTACTAGAGCAAATTCATCGGGTCGCAAGTTCAATCCTCTACATAATACTTGATCACGACAGGATTTCTAACGTTTTTTTAGGAAAAAATAAACTCAAACATTTTAAAATAATAGCCCGTAAATAATCCGCTAGTCTTTCTGAAAATGTGTTAACGTTTGGTTAACGTCTGTATAAACGTAGTAGTGAATATATTTCGCCTTTCTGTGAAACACTAGGTAGCCTAGATCAGTCAGGAAAGTACTAATTTAAGACTCCCCCAGGAAAACTCTATATCCATGAATCGGTAATGGTGATTCAACGATCTATAGGGATATCTGCGTGGCTTTATTCCCATGATAAATAGTTTCAGGAAAATTGTGGCATGGTTTCTGAAATTTTATCTGCTCTTGCTTATTTTATTATTCAATATTCTTTGAAATACAGTCTCTATTTATTTCTTCATAGTATAAGTGCGAAACAAAATTTATCTGTTTTTGTAGAGCAAAACGATGGACATATGTATTTGATAAAGAGTTGTATGATTTTTATGATGCAAACTGGATAGGGCAGAAAACAGTAAAATAATGTTCATAGTTCGAGCACTTCTCATATTGATTTAAAAGCTTATAATTTTCTCTTCCTTAGGTCTAATTCTCACTTTTCGTCAAAACAAGTGATACCTTAGAGACGTACGCGTCTATAGGCTACAGAAGCCGCTACAAAATAAGGCAGACAGAGTATGCTTGATTGCTTTTACTGTAGAAAATGAAAGAGGTACTAAGCCCAGGAAGGTAGCTTAAGAGTCGAGCAACTTATCCACAAAGCCCTACCTCTCTGCTTAAGAGATTTCAAAGAAGTTTATTGCTTGATTGAAAAGTAAGATATATGTGGTATAAGCTCTAGTTCGCCCAGAAGCAATCTCGAACAGAATTTAAGATCCAATAAAGTTGGTTTAAAATTACGTCATACGATCCAATCCTTACGTTACGCCACTAGAGGAATATTACACTGCAATATACAAAGTAACCCAAAATATAAATTAAATTGAAAAGGAGATTCATGAAAAAGATGTCGCAAGTTAGAGAAGAAGCGAAATGGGGAAGATGAACATTTATTTATTGGACTAATTGGAGGCATTTTAAAAAGAGGCAAGGTCAAAAATACTCACAATTGCCGAGCATGTAAGCATCATAGTTAGTGGAATGAAGTGATCTGTACCTACTTCTAGGGTACAAAGGCATGACTTTATGCAAGTATGCATAGAAGTCCTTCGCATTGTGGGAATATAGTTTATTCTATCTTAAGGCAAGATACGCTTTGTAACTGTACATAAAAACGTAGCCCTAGAAATGTGTAATAGACACAGTGCTTACAGGGACGCTCAGGTCCTCCATTCTCTTCCGATTTGAATCTATAGAGACTTTAGACGCCAGGTAAACCTCGCATGGAAGAGAGCCAGAGATTAGAAATTTTCTAGGGATACTTTGCACTCACGACACTAACCTTAAGTCTCTCTAGCCCTAAAAACTCTGGTGATACTTTAAATTCTACTGAAAACAGCAATATACATAACTGTACAAGGAGTTATCCCAAGGAGGTCCGGTGCAGGCTGGCGGTTGGCTCTAAAATCTAATGCCAAAATCTATAGCAGTAACTATACGTCGTTCCGTCGAACTCAAACCAGAGCGGGGTGCATAATAGTATGTTATCTGGTTTATAACCGAAATATCCATGTCAATGTATATCTCGAGATGTGACGTAGAACTACAAACGGAATCGGCGCTGCAGACAAATATGACACTAATTTCGGCTAACCTAAGACTCGTCCTAAAATGCACCGAGTAATACAGTTTGTAAGATTTATTTCTTCAATCTCCGCTACTCAGCCGGGTCGACGTCGCTCACTCTAATGGGATAATAACTGCTCTTGAGCGTGGTAATTTGTACAAGATTTTTCTCTAAAAACTTTTCCTTGTTACTCGAGTCTCGCCATCAGATTAGCGCGACAGGATCCGCAAAAATAGTGAGCACAACCTTTTCTTTTGTCTTCACGGGTCGATGGATGGGCGGTTAGCGCTCTCATCTTCGTGTTCTATAGATTTTTTTTTTGGTTCTGTAGATTATGGATCTATTTTTAATGTAGAACGAATCTTTCTAATATTTTGTTATGTACTATCTTTCCATTCCTTGCACTCGTGTAATAATTAGGTTTGTACGTTTCGTGCTAAACTAAAATAATGATTTTAGAATGCCATTTGTTTAGTAGTTAGATCAGTCACATACACATTTTTTGAAAAGTTTCCAAGTTTTCTTATTAATTGTAACAATTATCCCGTAGCTTAATAGGAAATAATGTAATACTAGTGGATTAAATTGTATTTATGTTTATTATGATGTTTCGGCGGTTTTCGAAATTAACGTCAATAGAAATATAGAATTACAGGAATATAGAAAGAATTTAATCAAATTTCCATTGTTAATTATTAAAAAGCCAAAAGGAAACAAAATTGTTATTATAAAGGCAACAAAAGTGTTATGCAGACATTAAAGCTGACGTCACACCGCGGACAGGACGGGAGGCCTACGTGGATGTGTGCCTGACGAATGTACCGGGACGCCCCGTCGAGCAGTAGTCCAATTCACGTAATTAAAACCGTCAAACATCGCAGCGAAATAGTCATTGAAACACTTTTTCGTATTCACGTACGTCAAATGAACCGATTTTGAAGTCGCTCGATCGCAATGTCGTTGAACCATCGTAGAACCAAATTCAGCTAATAAATCGTTAAACGTTAACTAAGAGGTATTCTGCTAAAAAATTCTGGTAGCACGTTCATGTTAAATAATATCAAGGAGTTTCTCCCGAGTTCTCGTTGTAAAAACACGTGTTGTTGTAAAACACAATCAACCCGTACATACAATTTTTGTTACTTTAGTTACATTTTCACTTGACATGGGCAAAATGCGTACGCTTAATGCGACGCCATTAATTAAGAATAGAATAGAAATAATAATCAATAGTGTTTGATTTGATTTGATTAATTTATCTTAAATTACTGTATTTGAAGTAAGAATGTATTTGAACCTTGAAGTAGAAAATAAAATAATTTTACTGGTATCCTTTTTGTTTCGTAGTTGACAAGTCGTTCAGATGTGCTTTAGTTCGGATTCTATTGAGATCGAAATGTAGCTGAGTAACACGTGTATACCTTCGATAGGACTACGATCGAACGACTTCTCAACTACCACGATTTTTAGATCGATTGTATTTACGTGAATGGACGTTGCGGTGCACACGTCGTCGACAGATTGTCCCATCCGCGGTGTGGCGTCACCTTTACGGGGGTTGGTGGTCTATGCAACGCAGTGTCTTTTGAGTGTATAGACGATATTCCTAGTTAGTAGCTTCGACAATACTGTAAATATTGCAGTCATGTATCATTATAATATTATTCTATTCGCATAAAGATCAGTCTTTATATTGTCAGCAATATCTGAGGCAAACAAAATTTAATCCAGTATTTTATGTAAAAAAATGACACCTAGCTCTTGTAGCCTGTAGACGAAGTTTACGTGAAATCGTGCTGAATATTTTTACATATTTTTCACCCGAAGCCGCTTAAAAATGTGAACACAAATTTGTACGAAGTTCGCCGTTGTTGGAGTTGACAAACTATCATGAAGCAACTGTTCTCGTCGTATATTAAATGGTATCTATAAAGAATAGAAGAATCAATGGCAAGTATGTAACGCGCTAAACTGTACCAAGTTTTGTAATAAATTACTTAATTGCCGACTTGAAGCGAGTTTTTGTGTTTGACGGTTTTCTTGGTATAATTAGATTAGAATGAATTGATCGACGACGAGGGCGACGGGCGACGAGGGCTCCGTTGCGCTTCGCTACATTTCGCACCTCGCTAACTACTTTTTATTTAAAAATCCGGATTTCTATATACAAGCTATACAATATGATCTCGCGTGATTGTTATAATCAAAACAAATATACGATGACATACAGGATATCCCAAAAAATTGTTCTACGATTCTTTTTAGTTTTCCAGTTCTGATTTCTTAAAGTTTTTTTTAGTAGTTACTGACTTTCTAGACATTTTTGAGCATAATGATGTGGTAAACATTGATGGGGCTTTGATTTATTTTTTCACGTAGAATATATGACTAGTCAAAAAAAAATATCGCCTTTCTCCTCAAATGTAAATACAGTGCAACAAAAAATAGTAACCTCTCAAAACAAAAAAAAGTGTATGAATAATTTCGTTTTAAAAAAAAGGAAACATTAATTTTCTTCCAATCTCATTTTAAAAACATGTCCGTTTTATCATCACTCTACCATAAAAAATTAAAATAACTCGAGAACTACAAAAAAATCGTAGAACTACTCTATCTTTGGTCTTCAGCTTTACACTATTTTTGGGACATCCTGTATAAATCCGCAAATTTATATATTTTATGTTATTTTTAAATATATCAAATAAAATTTTGTTATCTCGATACCCTGTATAATAAAGTTCGTCCGTAACAAAATTTTCATGCGTTATTACACCCTTACAAAACGAGTCAGATATGATCTCATGGTCGCACACTCAAAAGTTTTTAGTAGAGCTCATATTTGTTTCGAGGTTTTACAGCTTTGGCTCTTGAATAACGTTCATAAAAACGTGGTTATTTTTCATTGTTAATACCTCATGGACTTATTTAGTCCTGGTATTACAAGGGAGAGTTTATTTCAGGAGCATACCCCGTCGTAAATACTAGTTACAAGTTCAAAAACAAAAGAAAAAACTTTTCGCTGATTTCGGTTAACTTAAGGTAAGTTACTACACCACTTACAATCTTTTAATTGTGAAGAAAGATACTTAATTACAGAAAACCGCAATCAAACACTTCCTCTTCGTAGTATTATTAATAAGGTAAGTAAAGTTTCCAAATCTCCACGTGGCAGGGACTATGCAGGAGCTTCTTCCGATATATTCTCTGAGCCTTTTTATATATTTTTATTATCTGCCACATTGTAATTTACATTTTTTACTAGCTTGTTTACTTTCACTTCTGTTTCTCAACAAACAGTTCACCAAAAAACGATTGTCTGCTGGTGAACTGTTGACAGACGGCAAGTACAACGTATTTATAAATATGTTGATTCAATTTGTTTGATTACAAATGTTGTATTATACACAACATGCATTTATAAATTTCGAAGCTTTGGGATGATAGTGTAGTACCCTGTGCCCCAGCAAGCATCTCCACCGATTCTTCAGAACACCAATGGTACGCTCGACAACATTGCGTGTTGTACAGTGAAGTTTTGTATAATGGACCTCTGGAGAACCTTCAACAGCATTCACTATGGCCATGCGTTTTCAACAAATTACGTTTCATAAATTATTAATGTCTCGATTGTTCATGAATGCTGTATAAATATTGTGAGCCTCGTGTGATTAAATATTGCAGAATAAACGCATTAAAAGTGGCATGCTTCGCAGAATTATCGCCTTCGCCATCTCTCGTAGAACGTTAATTGAAGTTCCGCACTCAGTTTAAATGGCCGTAATTTTCAATGACACTCTTATTTAGTCGATTAGAACAGCATTTTTGGAATTTTTGTTTTTCTCGCTTCGCATTTGTTTGGTTTCGTACCTATTTTATTTCTAATGATAAGTGACTGATTACAAGGGATTTTATCGTCGACAAAGGGAGAATAGGCGATTGCTTAATTGACATTAGTCTATAATTATTGTATTTTTTTGAGGATTGGTTATTTATGATGTTTGAATGTTATTTTTACATAGGTTACCCCTTGTGATCTGCATGTGTCTCAGGGCTATTTACTACACCATATGACAGCACGCAGGCCACAAGTTTTACAAATATTGTTCATGTGGGTGGGGTTTTTATAATGTTTTATTATAATTAATGTATTAGGTATATACCTATTATGTATAATTGTATTCAAGCATCTGTCTTATATTGTATCTTTCATATTCGGTGATGTCGTTGTTAATATTCAGAATACGTAAAGCGTTAGATAAAATTTAACTTAAATGTTACACTCAGGATTTATGCTAAAGAGTTTTTGGATTTCTTTTTTCGTCCTTTGACTTTCAAAGGGTTATGTTGTCGATATTTCTCTATAGCGCATCACTATTACCTGCGAAATGTACAGTACAGCTTTGATATTAACAATTTTGAACTCCCACCAGACGATTATTAGACTGGTGTAATTTACCAAATACC
The DNA here is from genome assembly GCA_955850985.1 of Elophila nymphaeata. Lineage (NCBI taxonomy): Eukaryota > Metazoa > Arthropoda > Insecta > Lepidoptera > Crambidae > Elophila > Elophila nymphaeata. Next base: position 12,503,103 of record OY039069.1, on the reverse strand, counting down.
TCCGGAGCGATACTTAGCGGACATCGGCACCCAACCCGGGCTATTTATACCCCCAAATATTTGCAATTCAAGCAAATTGCAGTCGCGTTGAAACGCAGCAGACTGCACTGCGCAACCATTTGCATTCTCATTAGAATATTTGTCTTAACACCCCCACTGTTAATAAACGAAATTCCATTCCAAACAAACAATAAACATTTTCCTTGCTGAATAGTGCCGCTGGCATAAGCTGCAATATGTAAATGTTTCGGTTCAACTTTTTAACAGATATGTGTTTGTGCTGTTGCTTTGTCTATGTAATTTATTAGGGAAATGTTTGTTAGATACTATCATGCTTATAATCCCCACAAAGGTTATGCAGAGCTTAAGGTAACATTTGGTTACATACACAATGCATATACATGTTACCATTAATACCCGTTTTTAGTTAAAACGTGTTTTCCATAGTTAAAACTAGTTTTTACTAACTGCATTTGTTAAAACGCATTATCCCTAGCTATAAATAGTTTTTATGCTAATTTAAACATTGAAATTGTATATAAAACTAGTTCTAATATCGAACCTAACTAATTGAGATTTTTTTGCGGAATGAAGTTTTTTTTTTAAATTTAAATTAGTATTGATTACCAAAAACAGCGCACACTTGGTCACAGAAACAAATACTAGGGTAATCAATTATTTTACTTTACTCGCATGGAAGCCAATAATACAATGTTTGTTATCCCACTGTCAATATTAAAGTCTCATGCACGAACTTTGAAATCGGTTGATACAGTTTTAACTGAATCGTTAGAATTAGTTTTCACTGTTATTTAAGTTGAGAAAACGCGTTTTAACTAAAATCGGGTTTTAACTGCGACACAAACACCTAAAACCGAATCTGGCAGATTGGGCGACGAAGTGCTTTGAAACAGTGACAGGTTGCCAATTTTTTTGCACTGGTGTGCAAATTTTTACTCAGTTTTGTTAGCAGTAAAGCTTGTTTTAAGTCCGCCACGTTAGATACCACAATCTTAACAAAGTACATATATGGAATAATTTTATTTTTGCGTTTACAAACGCGTAAATATAATACTATAAAAATGCACTGAAAAAATCACCACCCGGATTGTGGAAGGTGCGGGTTCGAGTCCCGCCTGAGGCAAGTCGATTTTTTCAGTGCATTTTTATAGTTTTAAAGTACATATATATAATTTGTTACAGAAACTACTGCGCGACAATACGCGGTGATTTTCTCCTTCCGCGGCCGCCACTCGAGGACCTTTCCGCCCCAACGGCCGTCAGTCTTCCAAGCAATGTGGCCTGCCCACTGCCACTTAAGGTTAGCAATTCTTCGGGCCATGTCTGTGACCTTGGTTCTTCTGCGAATCTCATTATTTCTGATATGATCACGCCGAGAAACTCTGAGCATAGCCCTTTCCATTGCGCTTGAGCGACCTACCTTGGGCCTACAAGGTCAACACTGGCAATACACACTTATTAAAGTACTAATCTTCTTGAGACACTGCGGTAGATGGACAGAGAATATGCTGCGAAGCTTCCGGAACGCTGCCCAGCAGAGATGAATTCGTCGGTTGACCTCTTTCTAGAACAACAGCAGACTTAATTAGAAAGTAATAAAATGCTTAAAGATTTGGTCGAAGTTCCCTAGCACCTTAAAATTTATAATCAATTGCTAATCATTGATCTTACCATTCAAAAATTTGCGTATAAAATTTGGGACTGAAAGATAGAGTGTCTGACCAATTAGATTATTTTAGTCAACAGAATGTACTAATTAACTTCGTTAAAGCATTGAGTACGAAAGTCTAAATATAAATATAATTTTTTCCTTCTTTAGGAAAATCTTATATTTCATTTTATATCCAAATTTGTTTTTGTCAGATTTCTTAATTAAAACCAACTTACTTAATTTTGCGAACGTTCACTAGTAAAAAAGTTCCGTGAAATCTTTTTTTAGCCCCTCTTTAATTACGCCCCATTCCATAAGGTAGCTTAAATAATCACCCCAATTTTCCTCGTGCTGGGGTCAAAGTCTACTTTTCTCGAACATTTTTTTAATATATGTATTTGAGGTCGCTTTTAAGACAACAAAGCATAAGATTGGACATACAGAAAGAGTAAACAATTCCAAGACTTATGTTCGGGTGTATAAAGCTTATGTTGGTTTAGCATAATCAACTTCTTTGACTACATTATTATCGACCGTTGTTGGTTACAAATTAACGCGACCCTTTTGGAGCGCTATGGAGATTTCGAAAAGAATGATTGGCAGAATGGGTAAATCTCAAAAACAGGATCAAAAGACCCGACACATGAACAAATTATTTATTTCTGGAATCCACCTTTTTCGCTCAAACCTATCTACTTAATAAGCATTAATATAGCATATATTATATATATTAAATTAGTATCGATATTTGGTCTATTGGCCTGCACACATACATATCCTATATTATTCTAATTGGTCGTTAGCGACCCAAAGTTAGTAATTACCTTCAAATAGGTAGATATTTTTAAATAACGTAATAATTGGTACTTCGTTTATTTCGTCAATTACTTGAAAGTATAAAGAACGTTAAAAAATACTATTTGGAGTAAATTTTCTGTGTCCGGAGTTACGAAAAATGTATGTAAGGACCTATAATTTTTTTTATGTTCATAAAATAAAATTTTTGTAAGTAACATGCTTGTTAGATAAATAATCACTACATAGTATAAAACAAAGTCGCTTCCGCCGTCTGTCTGTCCCTATGTATGCTTAGATCTTTAAAACTACGCAACTGATTTTGATGCGTTTTTTTTTAATAGATAGAGTGATTCTTAAGAAAGGTTTATATGTATGACGGCGCTATGACATTATTAGGTTCAATTGTAATTAGTTTCATTGGAAATAGTCCACGTGGGATTGCGAGTGACGTCAGCGCCGCATGAGGTATCGTACGATGCGACGTAATAGTGGTGGGGCGCGCCTTTGTTGCAGCGGTGCGCGCTCGACAGAGCTCAGTCTAGTTCGAGGCGTCGCTGAGTGCGGACGTGTCTATGGTTGTATTAGGAATGCTTGTGGAAGCTATGTCCGACGGTTGTGTGATAATAGTTAGAGAGAAGTGAAGGTGAGTGCCTAGGTAAACCTACACACTGGGTCACAAGTCCCAGGCATTACTCTGGTTCTCCTCTTTGTGATGTGTATTGATAAATTGACTCGGCATTCGTAATATGTGAGATAGTGATTCGAGCTAAATCCTGACGACATCCACGACATCAGAAGCGGGATTGATACCCACCATGCCCACTTTGGACGAGTACGGTCGTGCCGCCGCCGTCTGTTGCATTGGATAGCTTTGGTGAGTGTTTAAATAATGATTTTAAGTTTGGAGCTGTTTATTTCAAAGAAAATTGCGTAGTGTTGAGCGTAGTGAATTATTTATTTCGAATTTAATTTTTAGTTAGATGAAGGGTAATTGAAATTATTGTAGTTCAATAGAATCGTAATTGTTAATTTTGCTGCATTGCTTTGTAATTCAAATTACTCAATCGTGGAAAGATTTTATGTCTACCCGACATAAAGAAATTAATGATTGGACGCCTGAAATTCTAGTGAGGTTGCCTATTTGCGTAGTATATTTTGTTAGGCAGTGTAATTGTAGATAACTGATGGTTTTGTGCCACTGTAACAGCGGCATATTTTATCTTGGTGAGGTTTGTAAATACGTGTAGTGCAGTAAGTTTTTTTTTTTTTTGCTCTGTCGTATTGCCCACAACGAGTAATGCCACATAAAGTAGGTATTAGAGCAAGCTAAAATAATTAGACCTTTTTTCATCTTTTGCTGGCCCAGTCTTATTAGTGAAGAAAAAAAAACAACGTGACGGATCAGACCTCATGTGTGTGTATAGACTATAGTCACCTGTTAAGTGACTGGTAGTATTGCAGTACTCAAATCTGTAAGGCCCCGGACCACCAAGTACCTAACGAAGTTGAAATCTTGTTTTTTTATTGTGAGATGTTAATTGGAATTTAGTGGCTACTCACGACATGCATTTTTTTACCTAGTGACTATTTGACACCATTGACCGTTTGGTATGGAATCAAAAACCAACTGACAGTGTTTCTGCAACCGAAAGGACTAGCTATGAGAGTAGCTAACTGAAGGACCGGTTTACAATTCTGATAAGACATATTTGCGACTTTGCGTATGTGACGGTGATGTGTTGTCATGTTGATAGAGCGGGTGATAGTGGGAACTTGACGATCGGTCTTATTTCAGAATAGTGACACTTATTCTGATGCGAGTCTTATGTAGAGTCTTATGTAGAGTCTTATGTAGAGTCTTATGTAGAGTCTTATGTAGAGTCTTATGTAGAGTCTTATGTAGAGTCTTGTGTAGAGTCTTGTGTAGAGTCTGATGTAGAGTCTTATGTAGAGTATTACTATTGTAGAGTAGTCTAAGGTAAAGTCTTGGGAAGAGTCTCTATGTTAGTCACGTGTAGAGTTACTTTCGATTCTAATGCCTAGAAAGCATCTAAGAATAAAATTAATCTAAGGCCTCCTGTAGTCGTGTACATTGGAAGTTTTGATATCGAATGGGGCATGTAGATTTTTATTATGCGTTAGTTTGACGCGTTTAGAAAATACACTATACATATTTGTATCACACTTTACTTATCGACCCAATCAATGCTATAAGTACTCTTCAATACATAGCTTCGTTGTTTGGTGCCCCAACTCGCGTCATGGCTGATCAGGATAGACGTTTTCTAGCAAATGTTTCAGAGACTTTTGTTGATAGCAACAGGATCAAGTCGAGCCAACGGCGAAGTGGATTGTTGAAGTTGGGATACATCGTGGCATGTAGTTTTACAGTACAGTCAAATGAACTGAATGATTTGTGATGTTTAACGACTTTATTAGTTGTCGTTAGTTCCGCTACCGCAATCAAGAATTTTTTTCAATTTGCAATAAAAAAAAATCTGCAAATGAAAAATAGTATTCTGGATGACAAAGACTCCAAATGGTTTCGTGATTGAACTGGTTTTTTTTTCAATGTCAATTACAATAGAACATACAAATACGATCATGACCGTGTTCAGTTCATGCTATGCCAAATTGTATTGATCCTTTGGTTAACTTCCAATCGTGCTATCTTAGAAGTACCGCAGGATGTGCCGATGACGGCAAAAGTAAGTAAATTTTAAACAAAATGGAAATTTAGGTGTGTTAATACTCCCATAAGTGCGTAAACAAATAGTCTGTGTGTCAGTAGTCAATGTGAAAGGTAGTCTGTATGACAAGTGGTTTGTGTGACGGTTCATCTGTGTGACCAGGGTCTGTGTGACCAGGGTCTGTGTGACCAGGGTCTGTGTGACCAGGGTCTGTGTGACCAGGGTCTGTGTGACCAGGGTCTGTGTGACCAGGGTCTGTGTGACCAGGGTCTGTGTGACCAGGGTCTGTGTGACCAGGGTCTGTGTGACCAGAGTCTGTGTGACCAGGGTCTGTGTGACCAGGGTCTGTGTGACCAGAGTCTGTGTGACAAATGGTCTGTGTGACAAGCCGTCTGTGTGACAGGCCGTCTGTGTGGCAAGCCGTCTGTGTGAAAGGTCGTCTGTGTGAGAAGCCGTTTGTGTGACTATGTATGCCGTTTAGTTCATCTAGTCTTGTGTTATTTGATGTCAGATTGGCCGAGCTCGAGTACAGCAATCGAACGTAATCTTATCTTTTGCAGATTATAACCACAAGTAAGACACACGAGGACGTGTGATGATGCAGGATGGCCGTGACGGCGCTATGACATTATTAGGTTCAATTGTAATTAGTTTCATTGGAAATAGTCCACGTGGGATTGCGAGTGACGTCAGCGCCGCATGAGGTATCGTACGATGCGACGTAATAGTGGTGGGGCGCGCCTTTGTTGCAGCGGTGCGCGCTCGACAGAGCTCAGTCTAGTTCGAGGCGTCGCTGAGTGCGGACGTGTCTATGGTTGTATTAGGAATGCTTGTGGAAGCTATGTCCGACGGTTGTGTGATAATAGTTAGAGAGAAGTGAAGGTGAGTGCCTAGGTAAACCTACACACTGGGTCACAAGTCCCAGGCACTACTCTGGTTCTCCTCTTTGTGATGTGTATTGATAAATTGACTCGGCATTCGTAATATGTGAGATAGTGATTCGAGCTAAATCCTGACGACATCCACGACATGTATAATACATGCATATTTACATAAGCATTGCACCCGTGCGAAGCCGGGGCGGGTCGCTAGTCAATTATAAATAAGTATTTCCAATGAGTTACTAAGCTGTTTTTATTGTATAAGAGCGTCGTAAAAATTTTTGGGTCGCAAAAGACCCGCTGGGATAATACCTTACCTTTACAATACTAGGCTTCTTTGATTACATGTTTGAAGAAAAAGCTAATATAGCAGCAGTACATTGACCCGAGAACAGTGTGGTTATTCCACTTTATGTCTGTTGGTCACTCTCCCATTTAGCAAATACGGAATCGAACCCTTGAAAACAGCAACGCGTTATTCTGCTGCCTCAAAATCCACAATCACATTACTCGATGATATCGTATCAGTGTAAGAGGCAAATAGCCTATATGCCTATTCTGTTCTGTCGTCGCAGTCAACAACGCAACACTTCTGGCGAAGTCAATATGCTCACCGCTGTCCAACGAGTTATGTTCGTTGGATGAATTTTCGCGGATTCGAAAATTGACTTTGACTACAGCTTTACTTCTGAAGTACGGGTCGAACCGAGGTGACCAAGACCATCAACTGCGACCAGGCGATCAATAGCCTCTGCTGTTCGGACATACAATATAGGACATATTTTACTATTACCTACCTAAGCAAGTAAGACTTCGATGTGTTGTTTGTAAGAATAAAACCAACAAAATGAGCAAAAATTGAGTAGTAAGTATCCACGATAAGTGTTTTCAATAATATCACTCGTTAATTAATAACTTTATTTATTTTTGATTTAATAATATAATTTCCTTTAAATTTTACTAGTTAATTTCATTTCACACATTTTAGGACAAAAAGGTTTAAAATTATTAGAACTCTTTGTATGCTTTTGCTATCTTATAATAAATTGGTATACAATCGTACACCAAAATCCTGTACCTAAAATTATATTCGCACGATGTTTGAGAATTTCGACAGTGACAATTAAATAGTAGTGGACGTATATTTCACTGTGTAAACAGTATTTAATTAAACAAAACGAGACATTGTGTAAATACAAAGGGGGAGTTGAGCGTTCCAGTACAAAGAGAATAATAAATTTGGAATGTTTGGGCAGTATGGCGTAGTTGGATCTTGCTTTGATGTAAATATTGAATAACTATATTGTATACTTCTCATTAACGCGTGGGCGTATTTGTTATGCTTATTTTGAATGCTTTGATTCTTTCAATGTGTTTAAACAAACGACCAAAACAATATTAAAAATAGAAATATTGAAAATAGGACTCGGCAAAGTCAACAGCCGAATTTTTCTTAATATTTTTTTACATTTCTGTAAATTATTTGGTTTTGAATAAATTGAAATACTTAAAAGTATCACAAGACCATGTGATGTCGGAAGAGTAGAATAGCATCATTCCAAATAAAATTAAATCAATGGGTGTCGTAGAAGGCGACTAATGGATCAGCAAAGGAGTATTGATCACCTTATACTCCGTCCACCAATTCATATTGGGCAAGCGTGTTGGACTACTGCCTTAACCTCCTTTCATGACAAGGAAAGGCCTTGTGTCTTAACAGTGGGTCGAATTATAAAGGCTGTATGATGATATGATGACTTAAAAGTAGACGTAGAAAGGGCCACATTAACGCAAAAGTGAAGTCTTCCAGGTAATCTATAGTTGGAAACTCTTCTATGACTAAAGCTTTCCACCTTCAACAAATCTGATTATGAATGATTTTCCAACTGAGCTACTAAACACAAGTGCGCAACGAATTTATTCTAGACTTTCGCTTCATAATTAAAATTACTAATAGCATTAAGTACGAACCTTTGACTCACACATTGCAAAACGTGAGAAGAGTAAATCTCGTTGACGTAAAAATAAAATAGCCTATTAGTAGTTTCATTACATATTAGCAGCTTAGCCCTGCTATATGCGCGTCCAATTCACTTAATTTTATTGTTGGTATGAACATTAATGTTATATAAAGGTAATTTAGTGGAGCGTTGGTGAGAATTATTGCTGTATTATAGTGGAATAACCCAGTAAAGTCAGGAGTGAGCACATGTGCCCTAAGCAAAATTCGTGGCTCCTATTGCCATTAGCATAAAGCTGTTTATTGTGTTAAAATGAGTACATATAAAAGCTCGTTATTGCTCTATGCATGGTACAACGATGCTGCATTAATGCTGAAATTATTGTCAGAGCGTAATAGAAAAGCTTGTTGTAAAATTGCATATATTATTTTAGATAGATGCATTCATCCTCGTTATTGTACACTAATATAAAGTAACAATCATAAAAATATACAAAAAATGCAAAGTGCAGTCTTATCATTTATTGTAGACAACCTTTGGAAGGGGAAGAAAGAAGAGGTATGAGGGAAGTTGTTGATGTGCCAATCAATAAGTTAGGACCCTAAAGTTATAATAACAGTTATTTTTTTAATAAGTGAGCAAAGTGGTTTTTTGCTACAAGTGCCGATATTAAATAGCCGCGAAGTAGTGTAAAGTTGAATCACGAGCATAGCGAGTAATTCATAAAATTAAATAGACTACTGAGCGCAGTGAGTGATTTAAAAGCATGGGACAAAAAAAAATGCTCTCGTGTGAAACATACAACTTTTCACCTTTCCAGCGAGAAAATTATTATAGGTGAGAAAAACAAGAACCTATTTAAATACATGTTTATTACGTTAAGTTATTAATTAATTTTAAAAATGAAAGTAAAATTACCGTGGCGTCAAAAAAAAGCCACGTGTGCTATACTTGGAGGCCCTTCGGTTAGGCACTAATAAGGTCTTCTGTCCGTTCCACGGCCTTCTGATGTATGACTTTATCCCAAAAGTAGGCATTTCCAGGTTATTCAAACCAGAATAATAAATTAATAACCATAGATAAGACGAAGATATATTTCGTTCAAAATTGTTCATTTTAATATACTTACTTTGTTATTAAAGTTAGTCAAGCTGTTTAATTAAACGTTTATTAATGTATAAAACATTTACTTCCTATCGTGTTTAATTAATGTCAAATTTGGTATCGTAATATTAAATTTCGGGAAGTATATTAAAATTTACCATAGGTACGGTAATTAGATACTTCCTTATATACTTCCTGATACTTTTAAAATAAGAAATTTTGGAATCACAGATGAGTTAGTTCCATTTGATTTACTAATATTTTCCTTTATTTTACTGCGAGATGTAACATGTAATGTTACCGTGCCTGTTGACCTGTTAACTGGCCTCGCCTTGCTTACCTATAAAATGCGTTTTCACGACTCTTTTAAATGGCCTAAAATTGTAAACGGGAGTGAACACGTATGCTGGCAGAGAATTTAATTTCTTGATTGTGTGACGGAGAAATGAGTAGCCTAATTTCTTAGTTCGTGTTGGTATGGTAGTCCAGTTAATCGGTGACGAAATAAGTCTTTAAAAAAAAAAGTTCCTCAGAAAACAGACTGTAGAAAGCGCTTAATGTCGCCACATCAACGCTATCGAAGAGGCTCAAGATATACCATGTACTTTATCATCATCATCATCATCAACAGCTCATATACTGTCCACGCTGAGGGGTCAAACCTACCCTACATTAGAAGGATTAAGCATTAGTCAACCACGCTGGCCAAGTGCGGGTTGGCACTTCACACTCACACTTCACACACAACCTAAGATTTTCTTAATAGGTGTGTGCAGGTTTCCTCACAATGTATTCCTTCACCGTAAAAACGTCGATTAAACGTACATATGAATTCAAAATTTGAAAACACATTAATACGTGGCGGGGTTCGAGTGAGACAACGCCCTTACGCACTACGCCACCAACGCTTCTCCTACTTTATATTGCGTCCAATTGTGTCAGTGCTGGGGCGCAATTCTCGTTTCCTTCCAAATAATCTCGAATTTGAGATTTTTATTCGAATGTCTTATCTCACCACTAATAGAATTACTTCGAGATTTTGTGTGAAATGTTGCCATTTACAGGTTTTATAGTATCCTACTAATAGATTATGGTTGTTCGAATTCGAAATCTACGTCTTGACCGCTACAAACCACTCGAAGCAATTCGAGTGGGTTCCCTTCGAGAAAAGTCGAACTCGAGAATTTCAGAATAAATACGTCCAACGTTTTCTACGTCATGAAAACTCGAATGAATTCTCGAATTCGAGATTATTTCGAAGGAAACGAGAATTGCGTCCCGGCCCTGATTTTTTAATCACTTCTTGCCATCGTATGAGATGAAGGTCAAGAAATGCCAAGTCGAGCCACCCAAAGTCACGTTTTCCTTTTCATAATAAAAAGAAAGAAAGGAATTCTTTCTCGCGAATGTAATACAGAAACAGTCCCAGTGGACAAATAAATGTATGGAATAGATAAGTGAGTTAAGCGTACGCTGGATAATCAATCACTTAAGTGTTCTGCATGAGGGGATTGTGTCAAAACAACTATCTGGTGAGGTGAGCTTAATTAGGTAAATAAGATATGGAGAAGACGTCGATATTCATAACAATAACTTGCTACATTAATTTGAAGGAGGTCGATGCTAATGCCAATAGGTACCTATATTATAGCAGGATGTCAATAGCAAGTCATACTACACCGACCCCAAATGAAAATTGGCAGCAGGGTAGAAGACATACGTACATGTTTATATCCCCTGCAAGTAAAAATAAGACTTTTTTATGCAGTTGGAAAATCCATTGACGGACCGTACCGTACACTGGCTAGGCGTACGGCGGGTGTACCCGGCGCGATACAACACTGGTCGTACCCACTAAAAACCACTGACACCCTCCTAAGACCTTGTCCAGAAGAGCGAATCTCTACGCGTGAACGGACAACGCGCGTTGGCGAGGTAATAGGGCTCAAGACATTGCGTTCGCAAGCTTCGCGCGAGTATCTTTCGTGCGTTAAGATTCAGTATGTGTTCGCGCGTAAAGATTCGCGGCAAATTCGCTCTTCTGGACAAGGTCTAAGTCCTTGTGGGGGCGTTTCGGAATCGTCTTACTTTAAGTACGCCTCGGCTCCGAAAACAACCCTAGGCTGGACAAGTACAAATAAGTCTAATATTCCTGAACGTGAAATGTCACCTAAGTGATATCACCCAGGTGAACCTGAATAAACCTTTTTATTCATTGTGTGAATGGTATGAAATTCCGTCCTCCTATTCAACGATTTGTTTTTTTTTATTAGATTTGCCAACAGCTGTTACTGTCCTTGTTCATTATACACCTGCTCCTCTAGACAAGATTTCTTTCGGTAATCGTTATTGTTATCATTGCAAGGAAAAAGGGATTCTTTCGATTAACTAGAATATAATTGCCTAATCACATAATTCTTCTGTTATTATAAAAAGGCGTCTTGTCTAGTTTTTATAGATACGCGTACTGTTATGTAGGTATAGTATATTACCTTCTCTTTTATGCTCACGCTGGTTGGGGAATATATGAAATAAGACCTGGCCCTTTGTTTGTAACAGTCCCAGTCACGGCATGGGATTTGATATACGTATGTTACGGTTGGCTAGGATCATACGTGAATGCTAATAAAACACGTGAATTTATCTCTTGACCTGTTTATTTCTAGGCTACACGATTTATGCCTGTGAAATTGAATATTAATTGAATATCAATAGTGATTATAAATTTTGATATCAATTAAGAAATAATTACGTCCTCATAGGTCCTGCGCTGCCCATATCCAGCGGCATTATATATCTATTGACTGTAATGATGTTTTGAATTCCTTACGAAATTGTAAGCTATGGAGTTTCTTTCGCCATTTCTTCTCCATGTCAGCATAATAATAATTATTTGAGTAAAATAATTATTTCGTCGAAATGGTGGTAGGGCTTTTGACGATTTAAAAGTAGGTACTTAGCAAAGTCCATTTAAATAAAGAGCTTTTTCATTTCATTTCATAACTAGCTAGACAGACTTAGTTTAAGTCATCACATAAATCAGGAGGTATAATACTTGGTGCTTGTTGATCATATATCCAATTTATTTTATTTTTATCCACAAGTCAGGTTAAACGAGAAAAAAATAGGGAATCCCTTTGCTAATATACTTAATAGCTGAACCGGGCGTGGTTTTACATAAATTACGAGAGCGTACGATTTTAGACCCCCATAAATTTCAGGGCAGGATAAGACTCGCAACATACTTTGCGATAATCTGTACTATCTCTCCTGTGTACCGTCATAATTTTTCAAAAGTAATATTCTTTTATACATGATTGGATAGTATAAAAGTCTTATAACTTATCTAATATATAAAAATCTCGTGTTATGATGAGTGTGGTCGCACTCTTCCCAAACGGCTTAACCGAATTTTATTATATTTGATACCTACTATTAGAATAGATCGTAAAGTATTGCATATCTACTGCTAAAAAGAAAAAAATATGACAGAACAACGTTCCAGCTCAGCTAGTTATTTATAATTGCCATGTTTTCTTAAGTAGGATTCACGGCTTCTTACGTTGTAAGGCGATTCTCAAAAGCATTTTACGATGGTGTTACTATACGCTACGCTAGACGAATTCTAACCTCGATTCCTAACGCATGAGCTCAGTAAACGTTTCTGGGGGAACTACATAGAGAGTCTCCCGCGAGAGATACCTGTTGGCTAGAAACCTTCTATGGGAAATTCGTTCTACACACTAGAAGACTTACAAATCTCCAGGGCTGTGAAGGTCATCTGTGACTAGCAGCAATAAGGTTGTATTAGTTCGTTAGGACCACGACTTTATTAACAGTTGTTTTTTTATGTCAAGTGGTTAGCAGACAAGCACACGGCCTGCCTGGTGGTAAAAAGTATTGATCCTTGCAACACTGATGTCACACTCGGGCGATGTCAACCCTCGTTTGCTTATCCCGTGGAAATCTGGCAACCTTACTTACTCTTCAAAAGGAACCCAGCACCACAAAAATGTAGTGTTATTTGACTGTGGCCTTCTGTAAGGTGGAGGTACTACCCCAGGGCTGGCGCCCCAAATTCGAGCGGCTTGTTCGTTGTGTCCTACCTCGACATTATTTTCATGCAATCGTCTGTGGTGATGCCGGCAGAGTAGAATAGCGTCACCCCATATCCTCCAATGGATATCGTAGAAGGTGACTAATGGATCAGCAAAGCGGTATTGATCACCTTATACTTCGTCCACCAATCCGCATTGGGCAAGCGTGATGTACTACTGCCTAATCCTCCTTCGATGACGACAAGGAGAGGCCTAGTGTCCCAGCAGTTTAAGAAATATGTTTAGTAATGACTGATACTAATAAGTTTCTATATATAAAAACACTAGTGCCACGATCATTTTCCATGTATTATATTAGGTTGGGGAAAAAGTCTTTTCGCATTATAGTATGTATAAACTTGTAATAAAATCTCTTTGGCTATACTATTTGTATATGGCTGGTTTTGGTATCATTGAAAGTTTTAATTTTAAAGAACATAATTCCAAATTCAAATTAGGAAAATGTGTGATTTTCATTTGTTTTTCGTACCGCCAAGATGAGTGAATCTAATGAAGAAATTCGATACATTTTAAAATTTTACTACAAAAAAAGGTAAAAATGCAACGCAAGCCGCGAAAAAAATTTGCGATGTTTATGGACCTAGTGCAGTGTCTGTGAGAGTAGCACAAATTTGGTTTTCAATCCGGAAATTTTGATGTCAAAGATGCACGTCGCTCTGGTCGCCCTATTACAGATAAAATGGATGCCATTTTTGAAAAAGTGGAGCAAGATCGGCATGTCAGTAGTTACGACGTAGCTGAAGAACTGGGAATTGACCACAAAACAGTTTTGGCGCATTTGAAAAAAACTGGGTACACAAAAAAGCTCGACATTTGGGTACCTCACGAGCTCACTGAAAGAAACCTAATGAACCGTGTACTCATTTGTGATTCTTTATTACGACGTAATGAAACCGAACCATTTTTGAAGAAGCTGATAACTGGTGATGAAAAGTGGATCACGTACGACAAGAACATGCGAAAAAGGTCGTGGTCAAAGGCCGGTCAGGCTTCACAGACTGTGGCGAAACCCGGGTTAACTCGCAACAAGGTGATGCTGTGTGTGTGGTGGGATTGGAAGGGCATTATTCATTATGAGCTGTTACCACCAGGCAGGACCATCGATTCTGAACTCTACTGCGAACAACTGATGAGATTAAAGCAAGAAGTTGAGAGAAAGCGGCCGGAATTAATCAACAGAAGGCGTGTGGTTTTTCATCATGATAACGCTAGACCTCACACATCTTTAGCCACTCAGCAAAAATTAAGAGAGTTTGGCTGGGAGGTGTTAATGCATCCGCCGTATAGTCCTGACCTTGCACCTTCAGATTTCCACCTGTTTCGGTCTCTTCAGAATTCTTTAGGCAGTGTCAGGTTAACATCACGAGAGGACTGCCAAAACCACTTGTCGCGGTATTTTGACCAGAAGTCCCAAAATTTCTATAGCAATGGGATCATGTACCTACCTACAAGATGGCAAAAAGTTATCGAATAAAATGGTACCTACATACTTTAGTTAAATGTAAATAAACTATATTAAAAAATGTTTTGAGTTTTCTTAAAAAATGCGAAGAAACTTTTTCCCCAACCTATTATTATGTCAACGGTACTGTAAATTGGTGATTTGTTATTTTCGATTATTTTCTCAAAATTATTATTGTTTTCTTTTAAAAGCAGAGTTTAATTGAACACGCTGTACGTGATAATACTGCCAGAGAACGAACCTGAATTTCCTAGATCACTATCAATATAGCCCAAGTAGGTATATGATGTCAATATCTAGAAGTTCCGTGTGTGAGTTTAGGGCAACGTAAATATTTTATTTGGAATGATAAATCACGTATGTAATCGCTAGACTCGGACGGAAGATCGCCGGTTGACAAGGGTATCACTTTACTTAGGACTTCATTAAAATTCAACCCTTTAAATAGGAAAAGTACCTTTAAAATTCTGCAAAAAATAATTTGACGCGCAGTTGATACACTTTTAAAACATCAAAAATTAAAATTATTGAAATTTTATCTTTGTGCGTAGGTAATGGAGTTATTAAACGTATTCCATTATAATTTTTGGTATAAAATATTCAAATGTAATCGCACAAATGATCAAATAATTTAAAGTATAAATTTCAATAGGTGGGTAGATCTATTCTGTAGTTTGTTTAATAAACCAATCGCCGTTGAAGTCTGTTTACGTCCAACCGTTCTTTCGGCGAAGTATTCATTCGGACTTCCAACCGTCGATGAATAATATTTTCTTCGAACCGTTCCATCGGTAAAATATTTTTTAGATGAACTAACCGTCGGAGTACAGTGTTATCGGAAAACTGTCCTATTCGGATAAGGGTACTTCGGCGTACCATACGGGGCTCTGTTGTAATAACATGGGATGAGAAACTCCATTTTTAACTCGATCTACAGTACAATTTACTGTTACTAGATACATTTTTCACTTAACATTGGCTAAAGAAATAATCCCACGAAAACCATCAACTAAGACAAAAATAAGAGCTTTGGATTTGCTTAATTTGCGTTATACAATATGTAAACTAAATAACCAACACCCTGAATACAGGTGGTTTGGGATCGGCTTCCGAGTTGATTTCAATATTTTTTTTTTGGTGTTTTTTTTTTTTTAAATCGTTTTTTTTCAAAAAAAAATATTGAAATCAACTCGGAACCGATCCCAAACCACCTGTATTCAGGGTGTTGGTTATTTAGTTTACATATTGTTTAACGCTATAAAGATCTGTTGTATGAATATTGAGAAACTGAAAGACAGCCATGTTATAAATTGCGATGTTCTATACCCAAATGGAAAGGAGAAATGATGTGGACAGGTCAAATTAGTTGAACCTTATCTCATTGAACCCGATTTAAAGAAGTAGGTAAGTTCATGTCGAATAAATTATTGGAAAAATTATATAAAAATAATTCACAAAGCAACCTGTATATTGCAGTATGTCACTAAAAAAAACTTCGTAGGTTTGTAAAGTTAAAAATGTAAAATTGAGCAGATTGCATTCTCTTCAAGTGTATAGATATATGTGTCATATCCATATCAATATATAATTTTGATTTGGAGTGGGGTAATTTAAAAATATTTTAAAATTAAACGATTTCGAAGAGACGAAGTAGGTACAAAAGGGCACCATAGATACTACTTATTGCGCGTATAGTTTGATCGCTACTGATTCATAATGTCTGAAAGAACTGTACCGTAGTACCTTAGTAAGATAGAAATAGATATACTACTTAGGGAAGATGGCGATGATTTACCATTTGCAGAATGATACCTAATTTTAATTACCGTTTTTATATTAAACCCATACATGACTACTTAACGTGCTTAAGACGACATAATTCAGATGATGATATCTAATACAGTTAATAAATAAAAGATATAATATGACGTTTGCTTACGAATATACCTATTTAATGTAACACACAAGTGCGGTTATTGTCATTACCGCTCTTGTGCATAATATACTCTGAAAACAATGCATAAGGCTGCTTTATGAACAAGTGTGTGGAAAAAGTTAGTTAAAGTTTTTATACGTGAAACGTGCATGATAGCTTCACGCAACGAATCTGACGTATTCAGTAATGCCATTTTAGATATCCTATCTTGGGTCATGCTCGTGTGTGTTGGCTGATAGGTTACGCCTGACGAGGGTCCTACCTCTGTCATCTTTCTTAACTCGATATTCAAACACTTGACTAGTGACCTTGAAATTTTTAAACTGAATATTTAAGTCATAGATATAAGCTCATGAAACCAGTAAATTGGACGAACGTGAAATAAACCATTTTGAAATAATGATACACGTAAAATAAAGCCAAATACTCGATTTAAGTAGACAGTATACATTTACCATTTTTATGGTATAAGTAGATACATCAACAACCTATTCACAATACAAAACAAGTATTTCATAGTAATGGTATAGAACACTATTCTTTACAGGTGTAAAGTACACCATTATATAAAAACTCTTTTGTCACACCATTACACACATAATTGCTAACTAACAATTACACTCAAAAAGCAATGAACTCAAAATGTCTCACTATGAATCCTCTTATTGTTAAAGTCGGTTAAAATATTACCTGGGGCGTTTTTACCAAAACCAAACCCTTATCGTTTTTAGGACAGATGTTAAACTCATAAAGAACTCCGCAGTCCGGGTATAACTACATTACAGTATTGTACATTACTTGAACTAGGTAAAATAAAGAATTAAATTTATAAGAAAAAAATAAAAGAATGTGATTAATATGCGTTCTGAAACTTTCTTCTTATCGTCCAAGCTAAATACATATGTCACCCCCTGACCAAGTAGTGAGATTTTCAGCAGGCGAATGCCATTTTGGTCAGGTGTGACCTCGGTGTGACATAAACATTATTTTGTGCAACTTTGTAAAATATAAAAATATTGAAATGTATATTTCTTGCGCTAAATTAAATGAAATTAATATAATGTTGGGTATTCGACATCGGGGAAATTTAATCTGTTTGGAGTCTTGTGATTACGGTACAGCGGTTGCTTTTAATTACCACATTTAATTTCAATGTATCGCAACATGAGGTTATGTCAGCATATTTTAGTATTATAAATTTATTCCTGTTAATTAGAATTCCGGAATAAATTTAACGTGGTCCATAATAATTCAGGATTTCGCAATAATATGCATACCAAGATACATTGAAAAATTCAAATGATTATGAACTATTTGAAAATAATCTCTTTTAAAAGTGTTTATCACTCAAAGGTACTTTTTAATTATATAGATTACAATGGCGCGTATTTTAAACATTTTTAATTATTTTTAATCTGTACTTTTGCTCTCTTAATTATACTACATATGTTTTATAAGTTCAACTTCATTTAAATAACTCAATACTTATAGGTACTTGAGCAATAACACCTACGAATAAGATTCCTACTAGAGGAGAAATGTCACTTAATTTGTTTAAAAAAAATCCGCAAAACAATTGCAACTACGCGTCATACTAGAGATGGGGATACACAGGCATGCAAATGTTTTTATCGATATCGTTTCCTTTTTTTTGTTGGCAGGAAGGTCAAATGCATTTACGCATCGTCCCTGCAGGGTGGTGCCAACCGCAGGGGATATGTGGGACTCGAGGTAAAGGCATTCCCTCCATACCCACTAAACATCCTCCCTGGCCTGACCTTCAGTGCGCTATTACGGGACGGCTCGGGATCTGCCCACGTGAGTACAACTACATCGAGACCGTCCCAATGCTGCCCGCTTAGCCACTCATTGCACTCATTGGTGGCCATCAGCCACTCCTCCACCGACGGCTGCTCGACCTGGCGCGTCCTCCTGACGAGGACACCGGGAGCAGCCATCGGACCGCACCCGGGGGACTTCGGGCGCGGTCGTGGCCCTGAAAAAGCCAATTAAAGCTTTAAGAACTAGCCGTGGTGGGAAAACAAAAACAACTCGACGATAGCATGTTACCAGGGTCCGCCATGAGGAGGCTTCCGGACGTGGACCACATCGATATCGTTTCCTAGATTTGAAAATAAATACTTATGAAAACAAATAATAATAAATCATCATCATCAACAGCTCATATATTGTCCCCACGGAGGAGCTCGAGCCTACCCCACATTAGGGGCGATAATAATAAATACTAAATAAAAATAAACTTATTTATTTTCTTTATAAATTTTAATGAATGGCAACCAAAGTTTGACATTGTCAGTCAAATACGTAAAATAAAATTAGAAAATCATAGCGACTTAAAGTATAAAATAATACAGATAATACAGACACTTTAAAAATCAGTGAAAAGTGGTAAAATATCAGTGGAAGTGCAAAAAAGTGAATTAGTTACATAAAACGCGAATTAAGATTTAAACAGTTTTGAATCTTAATTCGCGTTGCAAATATCGATACACGTTTAGATTTATGATAATGCAACACTAGTAATAGGGCGATCGAAAGTTTGACGTTAGTGAAAAAACGCTAACCTGTTTCGGAGACGGAGGGCGCGTATTACCACTCTAATTCCTAACACGAGTGGTTTTCAGAGTTATGACGTTTTCATTGCGAGACCACAGTTATTGGGTATTAAAGTAACGATGGCACTCATTTTTCAAAACGTTTTCTCGGCGTATTTGCGAGAAATTTAATTAAATTCTAAGATACGCCATTTAGATAACAAAAGGTGCCATCTTTTGTAGTGATTGCCACTGTTAATAATATAAAATCATGGTGAAATCATTTTGTCACAGCGTTTTTAATTTCCTTTTGCTTCTTCCCTCGATATATTAAAATATTAATTTTGTTGCAGGAACAGAATGTCAATATTCTACCATTTAAAGGCCATAGCACACTTATCAAACGGATCAGCCAGCATCGTCTCAACTCGAGCATCATCATAACAGCCTTTATATTTCGACCCACTGCTGGGACACAAGGCCACTCCTTGTCATCGAAGGAGGTTTAGGCAGTAGTCCACCACGCTTGCCCAATGCGGATTGGTGGACGGAATATAAGGTGACCAATACCTCTTTGCTGATCCATTAGTCGCCTTCTGCGACACCCATTGGTGGATATGGAGTGATGCTATTCTACTATGCCGGCATCACACGGCTTCTCAACAGTCTCTCAACTCGAGCCGTTTAGTATTATTTGTATGACACTCCATACTGTAACGCACACTAATCAGCAATGTAACGACATCGCCTCGCTTTGGGATAAGCTAACGGACGATGGTGCAGTGAGTGGTCAACTGGCAGACGGCTCGTCGTTCACGTGCTTAGGCTGCCTGACCATTGTGGCGAAAGCGAGGTAGCGGCGCTCCGCTGCCTCGCTTGCGGTGAGCAAGGTAAAAATCCACCAATCATCATCATATCAGCCGAGAGACGTCCACCGTTAGACATAAGCTTTCCCCAAGGATCTCCAACTCGAACGGTCCTGCGCTGCCCACATCCAGCGGCTTCTTGCGACCTTTTTCAGATCGTCGGTTCACCTTGTGGGGGGTCTACCAACGCTGTGTCTCCCGGTACGCGGCCGCCACTCAAGAACCTTTCCACGCCGTCAGTTCTCCTAGCAATGTGCCCCGCCCATGCCACTTAAGGTTCACAATTCTTTGGCCTATGTCAGTGACCTTGGTGCTCTTGCGGATCTCATCATTTCTGATATGATCATGCAGAGAAACTCCGAGCATAGCCCTCTCCATTGCCCTTTGAGTGACCTTGAGCCTTCTTATGAGGCCCATTGTAAGCGGCCATGTTTCGGTACCGTAGGTCATCACTGGCAACACACGCGTATTAAAGTCGTCTTAAGACACGCAATGAACCGAGAATATGCCACGTAGCTTCCCGAATAAATAATAATAATAAATGTACTTACTAAAGCTTTTCATCTCCATTTGTATTTTAAAATTTTGTATAATTCTTTTTTGGATTTTATAGTTGTTGTTTTTTATTATGACAAGATTTACGTTTTAGTTTATTGTTGTATATGTAATTGACAGTAATCTGTTAGTGTACCAAATATAAATAAATAAATAAAGCTTCCATTGGCTCATTTTATAGAAATCCACCAATGGAATTGCAAAAAGTATCCGCACCCGAACCAGGCAGTCTATCCGTACGCGAAGCTACGTCCCTTCGCCTAGCTTGTCCCAACGTCCTCTCACCCCTCCCGTGGGCTACCTGCAGCCCACTGTTGCCGAACGTGCTTTCGTTCACAAGGCAACTTATAGTCGCGATGCGCGCGATGTTTATTGAATTTGTAGGTGTGAAACTGATTGAAAGGCTAGGCGACCGACGGCGACGCTAACCGTAAGCGCAGCGTTCGCCTTGCCGTAGCAGAGCTGCTATTGCTCCGATTTGGTTACGTTACGTGGCCTGGTGGACGGTGAGGCGAAAGGAGTTACTGTTCATATCTCTTTCGGAGTTGATAATTTTGCTACGACCTTAAGGCGGACGGTTAGCAGAACTTGAAATTGACCAACCAAGTCCCCTGGGAAAAAAAAACAACTATTGTGTACTACTTTTCGTTCTGTAGTTTGCGCACATAACTCGCCCAAAAGTGGCTGCTTTTTGTGGTAGCAAATTTTGTGAGGTAATACAAAGCAATGTATAATGATTCAGTAAATATTATAGTTATTTATCGAAAGACCGCTAGATCAATTATTGAAGATTGATCTGATTTAGCCTTAAGAATAGTACGTAATTACTATATCGATGGGTCCTATGTATATGGGCCAAACTAGCAATTTGGCCATTTTTACTTTTTTATGGTAAACGCATCATATCGATATAATTAATTATGTGAGCTATTAAAAAAAAAAGATTTCTGCATAGAAACACGATTTTTTATTACAGTATAATGGCCTATGTAACATGAATTTAAACGTACAAGGTCCTAAGAGTAGTTAGAGACTTTTACGCGGGGAGTTCCCACGCTTTTTTGTGATTAAACGCCGCGTAAAAGTCTCTAAAGTTTATAGTTTAGACAAATCAGTAACTAGTAAGTAGTAAAAATAAATAAAAAAACCGGACAAGTGCGAATCCGTACAAATTAGTATTTTTTTTGCGGCAGAAACGGCCGGATCTTTTTTTTGCGTTAACTTGAAAGTTTGATTTTTTCATAGCTTCAAGGGAGTTTCTCCCGAGTTCTTGTCGTAAAAACACGTGTTGAGAGACTCCATTTTTAACCTCAATCAACCGAACAATTGTTTTTGTTACTTTAGTTAGGTACATTTTCACTTGACATTGGCAAAATGCGTACGCTTAATGCGACGCGAGGCCATTAATTAAGAATAGAATAGAATAGCTTCAAGGGACTGTAGACTTGAGTATATTGTTTTAATTTGAACACTATATTTTTTATTATTTAAATACAAATATATAGTTTTCAGATTTTTACCTGTGGTATAAGACGATATTACTTGCCAGAAGTTCTAGGTCAACGGGAAGTACCCTATGAATTTTAATCCCCTTGAGCGAAATATGCGTTTTTTGCGGCATAAACGGCTGTATTATTTTTGCGTCAACTAAAATGTTTGATTTTTTCGTAGCTTCAAGGGACCGTAGACCTGAGTATATGGTTTTAATTTCAACTCGATACCTCCACTCGTTCCCGAGATAAATGGTCTTGACACACAGACGAACAAAGACGAAACTAGTGGTATGCAAGACGATGTTTTTAAACACCATTCGTTGTGGGCCAAAGATTATAAAAACTGCAATGAGTAAATTTTCTGATACAATTAGGCTTACTTTAGTTAATAACAGATGTCGACATGATCACCATAAAACATCTATTGACGCAGAAATGATCAAAAATGTGCTGGACTGGACCACGTCAAGACTTTTGAACCGGTTGATTCACATTATTGTCGCAAAAACAGTTCCTTATAAGCTTTATTTAGATAGTTCTTTAAGTTTTATCCGAATATGAAAAAATCTTTAATCAGCCAGTACGAACAAGAAGGCAAATTGCCGATAGGCCTACAGATATTCATCTGCAACTATGTTACAATCAGCTGTTATCAACACAATCTTCCAAGAAGAAAAACTTGCTTGATGTAATGTCGAAAAAATATTATCCCACCTGCATACCATAGTTATTATGAAAATTTACTAGCATCTTATTAATGAAGACTTATTAAGAATTACTAGTAATATTGATTTTGGTAATTTTATTACTTGTTAAACTACAGAGATTTTTTTTTTATTTTGCTTACACCAGATAGGTTTTGAATTTTGTTATTTTTTGTAATTTTATTAAAACAATAATAATGTAAAGTACATTATTAGTTAATTTATTTTGTTAATCAAACTAAGATCTCCAGTAACAGTTTCCATCTTACTTTTTTTTGTTATTTTTTATCATGAAAATACCAAAAAGACGGAATACGGGTCCATAAGTGTAGTTTTAAGGCTAATTCAAATGAATAAAAGTATTGCGAGTTTTTTTTTATTATTCAAATGATCTAACTGACAACTCAGTCCGTAGGTTAGCAGATTGTAAAAGGTATAAGTGCCAATGTGACATAAATAACTAAAATTAAACATCTAAATGGCTTATAATATTCTAATTAATGAATTATCAACTATTGCAATTGTTACTTGTTGTATGGGTAAAAAATATTTACTTTATGCTAATTAGCGTAATACGCGAATAATGACCAATATGACACATTGGCCCTTTTAGGCTGTTTTTAAAGAAAAACGATTTTAACAAAAACTAACATAGAAGGGCCAATGTGACGTAAAAAAAACCCCGGTATATGTATGTATAAAATACTATAGTATAAATGAGGAGGATAATTGTCTTTGCAAACAAGCAAAAAATCGAAAGCTTCGGTTTTATCAATCTGAAGTTATAGTAAATTTAAACTTTGGAAGCCTCTCCTGTAAAATTGTAATTTTGCATTTTGGCCCATATACATAGGACCCTTCGATATTAGGTATTTTATTTATTCGACAATGTCGCTTTGTTGCGACCGTGGTCACGATCGGACTTGTCCATGTCAATAATGCTACCCAAAAGTTTAAAATTATCAAAGTTATCAGTTTGAATGTCAGTAATGAGAAATTGTTACTGATTGAGGATTAGGTCAGGTTTTAGCAATTGCTTACTTATAAATATTATAAGCAGCAATAATGGCTCAGGGTAGCTCCCTGCACCATTATTAACAGATCGGACGCCAACTCTTTCTATTTTTTCACTATTATGCCAATGTTCTATTTGCGCAGGTTCATTGTCAATGTTCGTTTGTCAAAACAAATTTTACACAGTTTTATTTTTTATTTTAGCTGTGTTACGTATTCTATAGTTACTCTTCCCTATACATATAAATAAAATTGGAGTGTCTGTTTGTAATATTGAAATAACCGTTTTTTACTACATGCATATGAATACATATAAGGTACATACACCAAAATAACATTTTTTTAAATTTTTGTCTGTCTGTTTGTTCCGGCTCTCTGAAACGGCTGGACCAATTTTGACGGGACTTTTTTGGCAGTTACCTGGTGTAATAAGGAGTAACTTAGGCTACTTTTTTTTCTTTTGGTAAATTCTACGCGGACGAAGACGCGGGCACAGCTAGTTACCAATATAATATTGGCAGCTGTTTGTGTATATTAGAAGTGATAAAACATTAATATTGTTATCTGGCAAATGGCCTGATTGCTACGAAATCTATGCCAAAATTGCACTATTAAAATCGTTAATAACGATATAATATGTCCATTGATGTGGGTATAGTTGGTGTATTACTGGTATATAGAATTAAATAAGACTATATTCTCAAGAGAAAACACTCAATAAACTCCTTTAAACATGACTTTGACTAAGAAACTGGTGTCAAGCAGGCGGCCAGTCATAAAAATATGGCAAAAATAAAATATACCTAAACCTATAATACATTGAACCCAAACTAAACCCAAAAAAATGGCGCTAGAGTTTGAATTAGAAAAAAATACATTATTTACTAGTGGTCGCTCACGTTATCACTCGCGTCAATGTATTTTAATTCCCAGGGTCTCAAACTATATCCATACTAGATTTAATCAAAATCGGTTCAGTAGTTTAGGCGTGAAAGCATTTTGATGTCTAACCTATTTTGATATTTAAAAAAAAATAACGTAGGCCATTAAGTCGCATTTTCGTATTATACCTTTAGCCCAACTATATTTTTCTCCATGTAAATGTAGTACAAGCAAAATACATAGGATGCAAAAATAAACATTTTCAGCGAACAAGGTTCATAAAGATCGCAAAATTCTATAAACATTGAACATCAAAACCGCAGAACGTTGGTGGCGGAACAGTGAAAAGAATCCGCTAAAGAATAGCTCCTTAGATAGTGGAAGGTTTTTATGTTCTAAAAGTGAAGCCAATGTTTCCAACTTATCTGACGCTGATGTCTTCTAGATGTTGGTGAATGTATGTGGCAAGTGATGAGGCCAACACGTATGACGATAGAAGGGCGATTAGTAGTCGCGCGGGCGATACATTGGCGCGATAATGTGGAAAGTGTCAGGTTGCACACATCAGAGGAATTTGGATTTTATGATGACCGTTACTAATCGTCCTGCGTCACGTCATATTATTATAGCTATTGTATTTATTCTATAACTTTTTAGTTCACTATTTTTTTTGCTTTTTATAGTATGACTTACAAAGATAAATCTTATAAAATTTGGAAACAGCGAAGATAAAGAGATGGTTTTATTTTGCATCAATAGTCACGTACAATTTCTACGGTTATAGACTGTTTGCCTGAGTACGATGAGATCATGTTATACGAGTATGTTGGAAATATATTTGCCAATACTTAAGTGAGCGCTCCGGGCATTCGAGACAATATGATAGAGTACAGTGTTTGAGTATGCTGGTAATGCTAATGCTACGTTTTATGGCTTTTAAGATCTAAGAATGTGTGTTGTAGCATGGATATCGGTATTTTATGAAAATATTGTTACATCGCCGTCTTGTATCGAAATTAAGTTACTTAAATATTTTTATCAACAACGGTTTTGCATAATAAAATAATCTGTATATGTAATTTAGAATAATCTTAGTATAAATGAGTTATCGACACAGCCCGTAGAATTAAGGTAGAGACACATTGAGCCCATGTACGCAACGTGTGCAACGCATTATGAGTTCTAGGCTCTTGAATTTATATGAAAACATCTCTTATCATACACAGGGGTCCACGTCCGGAAGTCTCTTCGTGGCGGACCCTGGTAACGTGGTGGGGAAACATTCTCGGCGGGCGTGTTGCTTTTGATGGCATGTGACTTCGAATGCCAAGTGGACCTTGGCATTCGAAGTCACATGTCATCGTCGAGTTGTTTTTGTTTTCCCAGCATGGCTAGTTCTGGACGGCCCTTTTCAGGGCCACGACCGCGCCCGAAGTCCCCCGGGTGCGGTCCGATGGCTGCTCCCGATGTCCTCGTCAGGAAGACGCGCCAGGTCGAGCAGCCGTCGATGGAGGAGTGGCTGCTGGCCACCAATTGGTGCAAGGAGTGCCTAGACGGGCAGCGTTGGGACGGTCTCAGTGTAGTGGCGCTCATGTGCGTAGATCCCGAGCCGTCCCGTAATAGCGCACTGAAGGTCAGGGCGGGGAAGATGTTTAGTGGGTATGGAGGGAACGCTTTTACCTCGAGTCCCACATATGCCCTGGATTGGCACCACCTCGCAGGGACGAAGCGTAATTATGCATTTGACATCCCCGTCAAAAAAAGGTACTTATCATACGCAACGCTGTCACAAGCATCCCACGCAACGAAAGATCTGCCGATCCTAATTGGCATAGGATGGTGGTGTATGTAGTAGCGTAGATAAGTGTGTGTCTACAATTTATAGTTCGCAGCGCGTCAGTCACTAATGGACGTTGGGAAGTACTTTACGCTTCGATTCGAAAATGGCAGACGAACAGCTTATTGTTTTGGTTAGGCAATATGAAGATTTTCGATTTTCTGATTTTCTTTCCGATCACCCATCCGAGTTCCGACGTTGTTAGCTCAGCTTTCGTGATTGTTACGAGCCGATCGAGGCGCCAGCGACCTTCTCCCATCCAATGGTTTCACTTATTTTGTACAGTCTTCATTTATTACTTCCAATTTCGGGAATTTGTTTCTATTAACGTTATGCTGAAGGCCAACCGATTGCTTACAATAGGGATGTGATGAATCGCTGCCGCGCGACTCGTGTGAAAATTCGCTGACGTATTCGTACGTGATCGAATTCGGAACGAATTGTATTTTTGTCGATGTTTCAGTGAAGCGGCAATATTGTTGAACGTGTAACTTTTCGAATGAATATTAGATAAGTACGTATGTAAATTTGAAATAATGGTAATGTTACGATAGATACTTACTTTTTATTTTTTTTGCGGTCATATGTGCGTATAAAGGTTAATATAGACACAGTGTTTTATATATTGTATAACAAGCAACCACCTATCTATGCTAACATATTCGATCCTATATATAGCACGGTGTTATAAAAAAATCTAAGCTGCAAAATTTATTTTTCTCTCATACATTTTGTATTACTGACCGAAATACATGTAGAAGTTATATTTCTACTAGTAGCCCGACAGAAGTCGTATTGTTAAAAAAAAACAAACGAAAAACCGTGCTAACGGGTTGAATTTTGAATCTAAACCATTCTCGGGTCCGTTTGGACACATACAAAAAATTTCATAAAAATCGGTCCTACCGAAGAAGTTCAATTACAAGCACACGAACAGAAAGATGTTTTATATATAAAGAGGATTAGCGTTGGTATGTTATTATACCATGTATCAAACAATCTTTATATTAGAAACTAGCGTTACACTTTACCGTGTATATTTTTTTTGCAATAAAATAAAGCCTATGTTATTGAGTGAAAATATTGTATTTTAACGTTGGAAGAATTTTAAATATTCGTTCAGTAGTTTTCAAGCCTATTCATTACAAACATACAAATATTTATTTTTTATGATATTAGTATAGATTATGTATTCGTTTAAATATCAGTTTCATATGTTTATTTTAATACTACAATTTACTTCCAATGAAAATGTAAATAATTGTGTAAAAATAATCTAACATTTATCATATCAAGAGTCACACTGTGTTTATTTATGCGTGTTCTCCGCCAATACATTAAAATCGATCCGATTGGTCGCTTTATAATTGAAAACATACGAGTACATCAGCCAATCACAACCTTTTGCTTGATTTGACAAGAGACACAATTTGATCAATTGTCGATCGCGATTTCGACGAATAAATTCCAGGTAAGGGTAAAATTATTTTTGGATTCATGAGGCGTATTATCCCGGGTGATACGTGCCTACGTGCTTAACATCACATGTATTGTAGTGAGGTCTGTGAAAATGCTGTTATTGACATAATCAATGTACTTAGAAGAGGCATTTTATGAGACGTTATGACTGTATCTTGAATTAAGCTTAACATTTGAAATTACGTGCGGTTTAGTTTTTTATATAGAGCTCTAGTAAATAACTCCATTCCAACTGATGCTAAACAGGTGATGATTCCAAATGAGGAGATAGCTAGTGCGAGAAAAAATGTAAATTCCGCCACGGTAATATTATAATCCAGTACCCCTTTTTTAACGTTGGGTATGCGTTACGCATACGTCACGCCTGGGGAGGCGTGAGCTTTATGTGGGGCTCTCCGTAGGGAACCAGGACCCACTAAAACCTAACGATGTCCCTCACATGCAACAGCCGCCACTTCCTTCCCATCATTCGACGAGGAGAATGCATTGGCCGCGGATGTGTCACTGCCGGACGGGGCCATGGGAACCCTTGCGGAAACTTCCACAACCCCGTCGGTTAATCAGTACCCCTAGTATGATTTTGTTAGTTTTCCAGCTCGATCAAACGTATCGTCTCTTTTCATACATTGCCCACTAGCGCCTCTAGCGTAAACTATCAGAAACAGTGGGCAATGTATAAAGAGACGATGCGTTCGATCGAGCTCGAAAACTATTAAAACTCATACTAAGGGTACATAATTATTGTATCTTCATACAAACGGTTAGAACACGAGTCATGTCCACATGACACGAGTGCGGTACACACCTGGTATCATAGATTTACTATTACTGACATTTATAGATTGGCAGTAAATCGACTAGGGTGAGACCAAAAAAATACACTGATGTGTGCGTAATGCGCATGTGTGCATGAAAAATAGTACTGCAGTCTGACAGTTGCTGTCTTTTCTACGTGACTGACAGCCTCATGGTCTCGTCTGTCTATCTCGCTCTAATATACGCGTTACTATGCTCTTTTTCTTTACATTGCCGATCTACATTTTCCTATATCTATGCCTGGTACAGACTGAGTACTACGACTGGTCGCGAATGTTACCGAGTGTGTGCCGAAGTCCGTTAGAAGTGTGTTAGCACGATAACTCGAACATGCTTTAACTTATTGCAACCAAATTTAACATGCGCGTATGACATCAAAATATTAGGTTTCTATCAACTTTTGAGTCGGCGATAACGAAAGTTAAGCAACCAAGTGCGCGGTCGGTACTCGGATGGGTGACCAAAATTTAACATGCGTGTATGACATCAAAATATAAGGTTTCTATCAACCGGTATACGAGAAAGTCAAGGGGAGACCACTCCCGATTTTTTAAAGTAACAACTGCAATTAAATAATTAAAAGGTATACGACATTCTTTTAGAAATATCACTTTTATAAAGTCAGTGTATAACAGCACCGCGGATCCGCAACATCAACATTATAAAAAGAAAAAATAAATGACTTCCTAACATAATAATTTTTAAAATAAATCGTTAATTTACCAAAACTTTATAAATTTTTAGTTTCATTACCGCGTTTAAATTTTAACTGTATTTACAACTGTAAGTCTGTTAAGTGTATTTAGGTCTTCATTCTAGCGAATCTTTTAAAATTGTGCTTGAAAACTCATTCCAACTTAGGAGAAACTCGTCTTCGGCCTTATAAATAACAATTCCTTTTTCAATTTACTCGGTTGAAAGGCAGTCTGGGATTTAAGAAAAAAAAACACATTTTGCTATTTTGGAATAGAGTTTTAAATTCAAATAATGGAGTTAAATTTAGACAAAGGTAATTTAATATGATTTAATCTGAGTACTGAAAATTATCTTGGAATTATTTAAATTAATCATCGTAGTTTTGGATAGTATGAATTTTTTTAGCACCTATAATTTAAAAAAATAATCGACAGTTATATCATTTTGCATCCAAATTTTCCTATTATTTTTCAATGTCATATTCTTGTATTATTTTGCGCAGATTTTTCTGTTGCAATGTTATTTTTATTTTATTGTTTTGTTTTTACTGTTTGTTACTTACAAATACGTGTACGAGTAAATACTATGGATGCAGTATGCAGTCTCCACTTGCGTTAAAAAAAAGAGTACATATTATGAACACATGGCTAATTATTTTCGAGGCGACTAACAACTTATAGGGCGACTAACTTATGTGTTACTAAAAATAACTTGGCAGCGATTAAATATTTTAGCATATTGGATGAGTTTGTAAGGTTGAGTATTTATGGATTTATAAACTAAATAATGGCTGCTATACTTTTTACAATTTCATAAAAAGTACGCATACGTAAAAATTAAAAAAACCCATTTCTTAAGATTTAAGTTGATTATTATGTTACTTTTTGCAAAAAGTTGCTTTGTCAAACGTAAAACTGGTGCAACTGACCCTAAATATATCGTATTAAAATAAGTAAAATCTTATATTGTAATAGCGTATCATATTAGCAACCTAAAACATGAATCTAAAGTAAATTATTGAAAGTGACTGGACACTGACTTCCATAACACAGTGTATGTACTGTACACCTAACACAGGAGACAGGGGCTTCACTATTATATTCTGTACTGCAAAAGTTTAATGAATTACTTTAAATTCTTTTTCTTAATATTAATATACATGTTACTTATTATGTGTCTCCGTTACATTGAATTGGTATATATTACACAATTTCTTAAAGGAGTTTGAAATCGCGGGCAAAAACAAATTTTCTAACAAACAAATGATGTAATTCGAACGACAAATATTTTCTAAATACCGCCTAATTTCGCTGCGAACTCGTCCTCTAATTAATCGCCTCTATTTAAGCTTATTCGGTCGTTAGCGAAACGATATTTATTTCGTAGAGTAGGAAATTATTCGCTGCCGTTGGGTAGCAATGACCGTGCCTGATTTATAGTTGGACGTTAGCCTGCGCGGGGACATTAACGACGAGTGATTGCCAGACTTACCGCTGTGTGACCAATGCGCTGCTCGGAATTCTGCTACTCGATTAAGTGAACAATGCGATTAAATATCGTGAAATATGATAGTGGTGAACTTGGCGGACAACATCCGCTTGAACTGCCAATTGTTTTACCAATTAACCAGTAGAGTAAGGTCTGTTATAATCTCTAATAGGCCCTACAGACTCACGCAAGAAGTCTCGGCGACACTTTTCGCTGAGACTTGACCCGAGAAACGAGATGGTATCTACACTCACGCGACCTTCTTACTTGCGTTCTCGATCGTTATGCGAAATGGACGACTTTGACAGTGCAGCGGCTTTGGTAATTGTGTGCATTAGCACAGTAAAATCTTGTGCAGGTTACAATCAAAAATAAAATTAAGGACAAAAGAAGGCCCAGGCGATGATGGATGACACAAATTCATCGAAATTGAATAAGGTCTGTGAATCTTATTTCAAACCACTTTCCATGTCGCACTGAAACCGAGTAAGAATGTGATGCGGTTCTCTTTTCTCGCCCGAGAAACCCTTTGAAGCGGGCAAAAAAACCGACACCGAGCGGATAACAGGCGAGCGCGAGAACGAGAAGGCGAGAAACTAATCACATTCACGCTTCTCGGGTGTTCTCGGGGGTTCTCGGCGTGAGTCTAGAGGGCTCTTAACGCAACTCGTAGAGCGTCCGCTGCGTTTAGCGTGCCCGCTCCGGATGTCCGTCACGGTCAATTTAAGCTAACGCTGCACCGTGGACGTCGACGTAACGTCTATTCCATTCTATTACGACGCTCAGCGTCACGCACACGTCGACGTCGAAGTATAGATAATATTACCGTGTCGAAGTCTTGTTCCGTTTACGGTGTAGCGTTGTAACGTTATGTCCTCGATGGGGTCCTAACACTACAAGTGTGGGTCCAGGATATAAGGCACTGATTACTTCATTATTTTTATTATTGATATAAGCAGTAACAGAATGTATAGATGGTAACAAAAGGTACATAAGTTACAAGGCACTCTGAAAAGAATATAAAATACACTGTAAAAACTGAACACTTAAACACTTAAAATAGAAACACATAAATCAAAAAAGGCTTATCAAAAGGTAATACTTACAATTTAATTGGTGCCTTGAGATAATTTTAGGTAGGTATTTAATAAGAAGGTACTCGATTTATAGCCCAAGCTATGGGCGGTGTCCAGAGCGAAACCCTAGTAATTTGATATTAATATGTAATCAGACACGTTCAGTAAAAGAATGAGTCAAAACCGGGAAACCGAAACGTCAAGGATCATTTTGAATTTTATTGAAATATTTACTTTTCAAATATTGCCGGTAAGTTGTATATGGGAAAATTATGGTGGTACTATTAGGCTAAGGACTCACGGAGCGATTTTTACCCGCGCCCGCCGGCCCGCAGAAATATAAAAGCACAATTGCAATTGTTTGCGGGTCCCGCAGCCGCGGCGAGTTGCACCCGCGCGCTCTGCGATCGGTTGGCGGGAGACCGCAGTGGGCAGCGGGGCGCAACTCAACTGATCATTTAACCGCCCGTCTTGCAACCGCCAAGATTACAAGCGATAATCGCAACCGCGACGGCTGCTTAGCCGCACAAAACTCCGGTCTCGTGAGTTTTGAAAATAAAACTCCATTCCGCCACCGCAGCGGGCTCGGGTAAGTATCGCTCCGTGAGTCCTTAGCCTAACAGGAGAATGTTATAGTATCACGTTACAGCGTCAGTTTTAAACCCGTCACGAGCGGAGGGCGACACGTGTAACACGAATTACGCAGCGGCGGTCATTGATTTTTAAAAAACAAATTACTCTCGTGTTCCATCACGTGGACACGCCAGCACGTGCCCAGTCAACCGCGTGGCGGTCGCCTCACGCAGCGCTGCTCTATGAACTTGCATGAAACAGTACGAACGCGTGGACGTCCGTCGCGGAAGGACAGGAAGGCATAAAAAAAACAGTCGTATCATTAGTTAAACTTTTTTTTGCTTTCGTGATGCATACAATATAACCACAGTGTAATAGCCACTGTGATATGACTATGGGTGTCACACATTTTAATGCACTGAAGTAGCGAGAAATGTCTATAAAATTGTGTTGTGTGACACCTGAAAAATTTTTGATTCCAATATTGTACACTATTCATATCAGAATTTATATAAGTAAATAGTTAATTGATTTTATGTACACTCATGTCACAATATACAAATTATGATCTCAAAGGTGAACATAAAATGACATACTTTTTAATACAGATAATCAAAATTAAAATAAAAAAACACATCTAGCATAATGACCATTATTAACTACAGGTTCGACTCATTATGTTATAGTTATTTTCCTTATAAATAACAAACTTAAGGGAAAACGGGAAAGCAAAGGGATCAAACCCGTACAGAAAACTTTACTCCGCCAGATATAAACAAAATGACTTAAGTGACTAAGGGAAATAAAAACACAATAATGAAAACTTTTAATTAAGACTGATTACTTATCACACAATTAATTAATAACTACTTTTATTTTGCAGTCCTCCGGGAAAATTGGCTCATTGAAGGTTAGTTACTGTAGGATCTGATGCCCCTTTTTATGTAGGCGGCAAGACAAGCTCCTGGGAGGCTATTGCCTTTTTCTGCGAGACGGTGATTAAGTAGAATGAGGCCGTGGAGAGGGAGCGGGAGAACGATCCTCTAGCCGCTCCCACCCGCTCTAGGCAGACAGTCTTCTCCAGCCCTAAAGTGAGGCCTGTACCACATGGAGTGGCTCCCCATGTGCACATCGAAGGCCCACCGTCTGGGGATTGCCCTATTGCCCTAGGGCAGTGGTCGGCAAACTTATTAGCCAAAGAGCCAAATATGAACATTACAACAAATAAAAAAAATGCAGGCATAATATGCTTGTTTAGTAAACTTTATTACTTTAAATTAGTACAACTAAAGTAGTACACTAAATAAAATAAAATTTCAAACTTAATAAATATTTGTTAATGCGAACAATGTGCTTTGCATCAGTTTTTTTGGAATAAAATTATTTATATTGTTATTGCGCCTTCCGTGGATATTTGTGCCAGAGCCGCACTTAAGGAGCATGCGGCTCCGGAGCCACACTTGGCCGACCACAACGAGTCAGAGTCAGGCCGGGGAAGATATTTAGTGGGTAGGGAGGGAACGACTATACCTCGAGTCCCACACATCCCTTGCGGTTGACATCATTTGAACTCATCTCAACGCAAAAAAAAAACAAAAAGGGTAATCCCTCAGGTGCAGCCCGGAGACTTTCCGGTGTACACAGTGCGTCATTCCCAAATCGTCTCCACAAAGGGCCACAAGGTACTGACGGTTTTTAGTAGGTATCCCTAGGAACCCGTGTCTAGCCCACAGTGGGTATGGCAAAGGTTTTTCCATCGAAAAAAGATTTCTATATATATTACATAAAACCGTCTTTAAAACTAAAAAAGGAGAAATAAAA
Organism: Elophila nymphaeata; assembly: GCA_955850985.1. Lineage (NCBI taxonomy): Eukaryota > Metazoa > Arthropoda > Insecta > Lepidoptera > Crambidae > Elophila > Elophila nymphaeata. Next base: position 12,468,626 of record OY039069.1, on the reverse strand, counting down.
GTTTTGTTTAAAAAATCTAAGTGTTTTTGAGCTCGTTCCTCACCTCAAAAAAACATTTAGATTTTTCAAACAAAATTTTTAATACTCCGTTTTTAGGTTTGAAGGCGGTTGTTTTTTTTTTGCTTCTAGTATTTTAAGTGTGTTAATTTTCAGGAAACTATCTTGAGAAACTTTTAAAACAAGTAATATGATTACGATATCATAACTCAAAAAGTACTCATCAGATGTTAATCAAATTTAAATGGGACTACATGACAAGCACCATCATCCAAACGTTAAATGAATCTACAAATCGTACACCTAGTAAAGAGTTATGAGGTAACATACATAAAAAAATGCAAGGCAGGCTGGCAAACTGACTATTTTGGGGAGTATTGCATGGACCGTACTGCCAGATGTGGCTTTATGTTACAAAATGTTACCTAAACCTCTGATCAACCCGTTTTGGGAGTATGAGCGTGATTATTTGCATGTATGTTACATTCAGGCAGGTTGTATGTATGTTGATGTCATCACTTGATGTTGTAACATATGCCTTATTTGATAGTCACACTTCAACTTCACTTTACGCACTGCAACATGACATACGTCGTATGACGTAGATTATAAGTTAGTATAAATATAGTGTAATTAGTTTTATGCACTCTCTGGTGTTGTAACTTTCAACAATACAACATGGCTACATAAACAACTGGTTTTTCTTGTATCCTATCCTCAACATACCACTTGGCGACCCTGCAACGGAACTGGAACTGATTTTTGAAGCCTGAAGATGACCAACATTGAAGAAAGTATAAGGAAGACGGCATGAAGAACTTTATTTGAAGAGTCTAAGCTGACGGAGTTTGGAACATCAGTTGAAGAATTTCACCAACGATAAGAAGAAAGAAGCGTACGGGAGCAAGGATGGAGTCCAGGGTATAGATGATGTCAAAAGATTTGTTGCTTTCGCGAACTATTACCGACGTTTTATTCCTAACTTTGCAAATATTGCTTATCCACTTAATAAATTGTCAAAAAAGGGCGTTACCTTCACGTGGACCCCAGAATGTGACACGTCTTTCTTAAAGTTAAAAGAAATTTTAGTTAGCCCACAAGTCTTAGACTATCCTGATTATTCAGAAAATAACACTTTTGTTTTACATACTGATGCATCGAAAATAGGTCTAGGCGCCGTATTGTCTAATAGTAACGGCAAGGTAGTCGCATACGCGAGCCGTAACTTGAAACCGGCAGAAACGCGATACCCAGTGATAGAGCTGGAGTTGTTATAGTTTGGGCTACAAAGCATTTTAGGCCTTATCTTTATGGTAAAAGGTTTAAAATAATGACTGACCACCGACCTCTAGTTTATCTTTTCGGAATGACTGATCCTTCGAGTCGTTTAACTAAATTTAGATTATACCTCGAAGAATATGATTTTGATATAGAATATATACCAGGCCAGCACAATGCAGCTGCAGACGCATTGAGCCGCCTTCCATTGTCAAGTAAAGATTTAAAAACTATGAATGAACACGTTGTATCAGTCACGACGAGAGCACAATCTCGAAAATTAAAAAACTGCCTAACTGACTACAACCAAACTGACTTGACGCCCGAGAATCCTGCTTGTTTTGGGTCTGATCAGCCTAAAATAGTTGAGCTTCTCAAACGACCTAATGATTACATTGAATTAATTCTAAGCTCTAAACATTATCAAAAAGATACTGAGGAATATTTAAGTAATAAAGGCAACTTTGTGTATGTGCCTTCAAAGCATAGTATATATCTTTTATCCCGATCGTTATCTACCGTAGGCGTGTTAGCGAGGGAATTAGAGATTTTTTGCAAAAAGTTGAAATTTGACGAAATAATGATTGTTAAAGATAAGGAAAATGAGGAGACGATTAAAGCGTTTTTACAGCAAATCAATATTAGTTATCCTCGTATTCTAGTAACAAAAATTGTCACTAAAGTATATAGTAAAGACGACAAAAGAGTAATCCTAAATGATTTCCATTTGTTACCCACTAGCGGTCATGCAGGGGTAAACAGAATGCTAAATAATATTAAAAAGTACTACTTCTGGCCAGGAATGAGCCATGATGTTTACGAATATGTCAAAAAATGCAAAGAATGTCAAATTCAAAAGCATACTAATAAAAATACTAGACAACCAATGGTAATTACCACGACCCCAAGCTCATCAATGGAGCGGGTTAGTTTAGATATAGTTGGGCCCTTAGATGTAGATAACTTTAATTATAAATATATTCTTACAATACAATGTAATTTAACCAAATTTGTTGAGGCTTATCCATTGCAAAGAAAGGATACAGAGTCAATAAGTTCTACTTTTGTAAATAATTTTATATTAAGGTATGGTGTGCCGAAGGAAATAATTACAGATCAGGGAACAGAGTTCATGAGTAGTTTATTTTCAGACATTTGCCAATTATTAAATATTAAGAAACTTAATTCTACAGCTTACCACCATGAGACAATTGGTTCCTTAGAAAATACACATAAACATTTAGTTGCATATTTAAGAATACAGTGTAGCAATAATTCAACTGATTGGAGTAGTTGGTTAAGTTATTGGTGTTTCTCCTTCAATACAACTGTACACACGGAGACACAATATACGCCACACGAGTTATTATTTAGAAAACTGTGTAATTTACCAAACAATTTAGGAAATTGTGTAGATCCTTTATATAACTATGATGATTACGCAAAAGAATTCAAATATAGACTTCAAAAAGCCCAATTAGATGCTAAGTCAAATCTACTGTCATGTAAAATTAATAGGAAATTATTATATGATAAGAAAACGAATCCACTAACATATAAACCCGGAGATTTAATATTATTAAAAAACCAAATCAGAAATAAGCTAGAGCCAGTATGGAATGGGCCTTATGAAGTGCTAGAAGATTTATCTCCGAATATAAAAATTTCAAAAAACAATAAGACATACATTACGCATAAGAACAATACAAAATTGTATACTGGCGAATAACTTATTAACTTTAAATTATATTGTATTTTAATATTGCTGGTATGTATCATGAAATTGTTAATTGTATTTTTAAATTTTAAAATTGTTTTTTTTTTGTAATAAAATTTATTAGTAGTTACAATTTGATTATATAAAAAAAAATGTTTACATCTTTAAGATTTGTCAACGATGTACGTCATTTTTTTTCTCATTTGCTGCGGGGGTGAAGTGCAACTAAAAAGGGGAGGTGTAACATATGCCTTATTTGATAGTCACACTTCAACTTCACTTTACGCACTTCAACATGACATACGTCGTATGACGTAGATTATAAGTTAGTATAAATATAGTGTAATTAGTTTTATGCACTCTCTGGTGTTGTAACTTTCAACAATACAACATGGCTACATAAACAACTGGTTTTTCTTGTATCCTATCCTCAACATACCACAATGTCTCAAAACAGTCATGCTCATAATTACAATAGCTTCAAAAATGTAGTGCAATTTCCGTCACACAGTTTGCACTTCTTTGAAACGCACACAAACAACAAGGCAATGTACTCTGTTTACACCACAAATCCATTTAAATCTCCCAAAATATGTTACGAGACATCTCGAATATTGCAAAACTTTGCCAATCGCTGGTAAAGTTTTGGTCCCCTGGTATTGAATGATTACTATGGTCGTCCTTCGTAGGTACTTAAACATATATAAGTAACTAGGCTTTCATTAATAATAATATATTTCCACGCTCACACCAATTATACTCAATTAAATGTCATTAAGAACTTGTGTATTCCCAACTGCTAAGATGACTTTGAGTGTAATATCTGACCTAGTTGTTGCTATTTATGTAACTTCTCCATGTTTAACTATAATGTCTCCAAAAATATTGTATGTATGTTGAAATCTCTAACTACCATTCATAGAGGAGAATTCTGGTGCACTGAGATACAAGTTCAAGCTAAGTTCAGGCACCAGTCTCTTATGTATGGCCTTATTAATAAACGATGACTAAGGTTGGAGTAACTTTAAACCACGTATTAAATAAGTATTAGTTAATTTCGTTAGTAATAAACTCGGAGTAACGTGTGATTACACTAGGCCATGGAGTAAAATTTAAACCTCACGGTTTAAGGACGGATTAATGACGTAATTTGACAATGACGGACATTTTATGGTTATGTTTAGGGATATGATTTTGTGGAATCGATAGTAAAGGATAGAGACATGGATTATTAACGCCAAAATAAGAAAGCAACGCCCCCATTAAAAATAACAATAAATAGGACATGGGTTTCCGTAACAATTGAAACAAACTTAATTTTATATTTATACTTAAGCACTAATAAAACACTTTCACATCACTTATAAGTAATTGCTGAAAGAGTAAATGAACACCATGGCACAGTTGTATTCATAGGTAGCTAAAACAATACATTTCATTTAAATTTTCTTCTTCATACCATATATTGGAATGATTACGTTTAGTGCACATTATTATTGTGTGCCATTAATTTCCAAATAATAAATACACTAGGTACTTGGGTCGTGCTTTCAATGATCAAGTCACAGATTATAAAGAATACGTCTAGTCAAATTTCCGTCAAATAACGTGAAACTCATTCACAACTCAATCTTTTTTACTTTTGAATCATGTGATGTAAGTAAGTGTAAGGTTTGCTTTGTTAGTTCAATGTTAGTCACTGTTTATTAATAACGATGCAAATTCAAAGTTAATACTTATTTAATATGGAATTAGCTACTCTGTGCGTAAGTTTGAATTAAGGTCGAAGTAGGATTTTTTTATTAATAAGGCCCGTACAATTTTTTATACAACAAATTTTTTGGTTATCTTATATAAATGATAACTCTTGTATATAAAAATTGCGGAGAGAAAAAAAAATAAACGCTATTCTTTTGTTTGTTTGTTTACCGATGGGTTGTTACTTTCTTGGGATTAGTGCCCCTTTTATGTAGGCGACAGGCTGTACCTGGAGGCAGATACAGATGCAGCTTTACGCGTAACGAAATGTTACTGCTCAATCCCTCTTGTGATTATGAGCGCGATTTGTATGTATGGATACTAAATACCAGACATACATACACATATCAACCACCTCTCTGGTCTAGTAGACACACGCGAGAATTAGAACCTGTGCTTGTTTTTATTCATCATCACCATAAAAGCCTTTATAATTCGACCCACTGCTGGGACACAAGGCCTTTCATTGTCATCGAAGGAGGCTTAGTACCACGCTTGTCCAATGAGGATAGGTGGACGTAGTATAAGGTGATCAACACCCCTTTGCTGATCCATTAGTCACCTTCTACGACACCCATTGGAGGATATGGGGTGATGCTATTCTACTCTGCCGGCATCACATGGCGTTTTTATTAGCAGGGCTTATTTTAATTCCGCTTAACTACCACCATCTTTTCGGAGTCTGTTGCCTTAATAGTATTGTTGAAACATTATTTTGATCCAATAAGTTATTTATAAGATGAATGCGCTGTATGAGACAGAGAGATAAGCTTCTTAAAAAGACAAAACAAGAGCCTAATAATGACATTCTCTTGATCACATACAAACGTTATAGAAATTTTTGTAATTCCATTTTAAAAAAATCCAAAAAGAAATACGAAAAAGATGAAATAGCAAGGACAAAAAATAACAAAAAACAACTTTGGGACGTCATTAAAGACATTTGCGGCTCTAAACGACCTACAGATAATTCAATGCCTTTGGTTTCCTCTATTGATCCCCTCCAGAGTCTCAATGAAGTTAATAATTATTTCGCAAATGTCGGTAATAGACTCGCAAGGGAGTTCACCCCGTGTGGCCTAGTCACGTGCATATGCAAACAATCATCCCAAACACGGTCTGGCTCTTTTGTGATGACTCCAACTGATGAGTATGAGGTATCACAGATAATATACGGACTCAAAGAAAGATGTGCGGTGGGAGCAGATGAAATATCTAGCACAACAGTAAAGAGATACTCACAATTACTGGCTGCTCCAATCGCACACATTTGTAACTTGGCTATAGCTAACGGTGTTTTTCCTCAAGCCTTCAAATTGGGTCAAATTAAACCGATCCATAAGAGTGGTGATAAAAACCTTGTTGACAATTACAGACCAATATCTGTACTCCCTACAATCTCCAAAATTCTTGAGCGTATAATGAACAAAAGGCTAGTCAACTATCTAGAAACCAATGACCTTCTTTCGCCTTCCCAATACGGTTTTCGTAGTAATAAATCCACGAACGATGCAGTACATGACCTTGTTCATTCCATTGTTACTTCTTTGGATAAAAAGAAAAAATGCCTTGTGCTCTTCCTCGACTTAGCCAAGGCATTTGATTCTGTCTCAATTCCTCGTCTGATAAAAAAATTGGAATGGCTTGGCATCAGAGGTATACCTCTTAAACTCTTTTCAGATTATTTAACCTCTAGAACTCAAAGGGTTAAAATTGACCACTGGGTGAGTGAGGAGGCTGAAGTTACCTATGGCGTTCCCCAGGGAAGTATAATCGGTCCTATCTTATTCTTGGTCTACATAAATGACCTATGCAAAATGGAGTTCCAGGGGGTAAGATCTTCACTTTTGCCGATGATACTGCCCTCTTCTTTCAGGGCGATACCTGGAATAGCGCCTTTGAACTTGCTCAGCAGGGTTTCGACAGAGTAACTAAATGGCTTAGATGCAACACTTTAACACTAAACGTTTCGAAGACTAAATATATCGCCTTTTCGCTAAAAACTAACTCGGTCCCACCATCAGGGCTTGGCATCTTTTCTCACCGATGTGATGTAGATTCAAATATTGCCCCATGCTCCTGTCCCATCCTTGAGAAAACGGACTGCATCAAATATCTTGGAGTCTTACTGGATCACACCCTCACATTCAAGGCCCATCTTAATGTTATAGCCTCTAGACTGCGTAAGCTTATCTATATTTTCAGAACGCTCAGGCACATTGCTGACCGCTCAGTCATCAAAACTGTTTACTACGCGTTGGCTCACTCAATCTTGGAGTACTGTGTAACTGTTTGGGGTGGTGCTTTTAAAACGCATATCCTGACAGTGGAGAGAGCCCAACGTGTCCTCCTGAAAGTCGCCGCTAGTTTACCATATCGCCACCCTACTACAGACCTATACCGGAACTGGGACCTACTTACAGTTCGACAAACATTCATCCTCCGAATAGTTCTTAGAATGCATTCACAGGTACCCTATGTTCCAGAACTAATCGAGGATAAACGTAGAAAAAACAAAATTTGCGTCGTACCGCTTCTAAACACAGCATCAGCACAAAATTTCTTTTGCTTTCTAGGCCCTTATGTTTACAACAAAATTAACGAATCACTCCACATCTACCCTCTCACGAAGGCAGGATGTAAGCAAATAGTCACCAAACATCTGAAAAACTTAAATTATGAGACGACTGAAAAGCTGATTCGACCTCTAAAATAGTTCATCTATTATTACATACCTACCATATAGAAATCACCCAAAAACACAGGCAAGCACATATAAGCGTACACCCTCATACATTCACACCTACACTTACACACGTAACTTTTTACACAACTCTCTGTAAATCATTTAATTTAATCTTTTTATGTTTGTTACTTAGTACTTCCTAATATAAAAAATATTTTAGTTATAATACCGTCACTTTTTCACTTTTCTGTCGCTTATGCATATTGTGGTCTGAGGGTGTGGCCTGGTGACCTGTGGCACAGGTTTCACTCTGAAACCTATTTCAGGCACCAGCCCCTCACTATTTAGGCTACAACCATGTACATGTACCTACCTACACTATATTGTAACATCCTAAATTGTGATGGGAAATAAATATATTTTTGATTTGATTTGATTTGATTTGATAAGATAGCCCGTTCCTCAGTGGTTGAGGGATTCGAATGCTTCAAAGGTTTTCAAGTCCAACATTAAAAGAAATAAATATATTTTTTATCAAATTAACTCAATTTAATGTTATAATTAATGGATTATAATTATTGCTTGTCAAATTTCAGGATATGAAATTATGTATTCTGTAAAGTATAATCTCTGTGAAATCGTGATTAATTTTCATCTAAACATAATTCGAATTTTGTGTCCTTTAATTTCGTGAAAATTGCAGGCCATGGCACTCATTAATCACATTCAAAACTAAATTAATACAGACCAGTTTATGAATTATTCGCAAGCAGTAAAAAGGGTTACGGTATGCTACGAGGCTACGGGTTGTGCTACAACGCTACGCCGTAGCGTAAACGACTACAGTTCTACTTTGACGATTTTAAAATAGCAATAATTAAGTTCTTTAGGGCCCTACCTGACCGTCCTGGTTTGTTTTCGTTTCGGTACAAAATATATACAGATTCTTTGCCCAGAATCACTTCTTGACTGGCTCAGTGCGGTATCGTTTCAATTTATCATTAGCGGTGGAGGCTGCGGGTTGGGGCGGGAATATAGGACGGGTGAATCGAGGGGCTTGATACAGAACTGCATGTATGCATTCTGCACTCAATCGATGCAGTCAGGAAGCTCTCTCATTTATTTTCATACACTTAGTAGAAAATTTTAAGTGTCGGTTCATAATCAAAAACAAACTGAACTGGTCTGGAAGGGCCCTAAGAAAACTCAATTATTGCTGTTTTAAATAGTCGAAGTAGCACTGTAGTCGCTTACGCTACGTCGTAGCGGAGCTGTAGCTGTAAGAGCTCACCGTAGTCAAGTGCTTTTGAAGCGAATCAAGCGAAAGAAATATGTAAGGATCGTAGCAAGTGAAAACGAGTAATTTCTGACTACCTCTATGGGAAAAAGGCGTGACATTATGTATGCGTGTAGTTTTTTTAATTCGAATTCATAAACTACGTCTGTATTAGTTTATAGTTTTTGTATGCATTTAACCAGTGTCATAATTTGCTCATAATATCATCCAAAAATGTCCTGCATTTTTTTTAACAAAATTAAAAGACACTGAATTCGAAAATCTGTCAAAAACAAAATATCGTTTCACAATAAATTATTATGTACAGATTTCTTCTTAATAATAAAATATACATGATACAACTATTTGCCAAGTGATATATAAGTATCCTTTCAAGATGCATGAGTAGACTAGACAAGTTAGTCATTGACTCTTTTATATTCCCTGCGTAATTTGTATATTTTATGATAAGCCGACAGAACGGCTAGCTGAATACCCTACAAAAAAGGCAACGTTATTTCACTGCGGTCTTCTGTACAATGAAGGTGACTTACACAGGACTTCACTCCAATTTCAAGCATTTACTGACGTCCATTGCATCAAAATAGTTATAGGTTGCCAGTAGACTACGTCAACCTCAAACCGAAACAGTATCAAACATTCAGTGAGCCAAAAAGCCAAAAACTAAGACCAATTCTACACTCTAGAACGTATCAGCTCAGTTCAGTTCTCTCTTAACCCCTTCAAACTTGAATTATTGTTTCACCTTACAAATATATCATTGATATTTTCACTATATTGAAGTTATTTATAGCGCTCTTGATAAAAACTAAAATTGAAAATAAATAAATGTCTCTATGAAAATTTCCTACAGACACATTTTTCAGAAAGCTATTGTTTGATAAATCACTTCATCTTAAGAATATACCGAAAGCCAAAAACTGTTTATATTTCAACTCTGATGAGCGCTTCATCAATAAGCGTATTATAAAGCGATATCCACTGAAATGGAGACTAGGTGTAAATGTATTAAATTAAAAGTGGTGGAAAAATTATAAGACTGTAATGAAACAGGAACTCAAGAATTTCCCGTTGTAATGATTAAGCCTGACTCCATTACGTGGAGCACGATAGTGCATAATTTATGTATTTGTGAAGCGACTTTTACGCGAGACCCACTTTCTGCCTTCACGTAGAAAACTTAAAGCTAGGCATTTAATATTACAAGAAGCTGCTTTGTTCTTTGAGAATTCAGGTATTATAGCAACTAAAATGTTGTTGTAATTTTCATTATTTTATTTCAGTATGGAAAAATAGGCGATTAAAGTTCAAATAAAGTTATTAATAACAGCAGGCTAGTTGGCTTGTCGAATTTGTAACAAAAAAATAATCTGCACTTAAATTATTAGTAGACAGATGACAAAAAATATGCATACATTATAACGTAGTCTAGGGGAGTTTCTCCTGCAATTCTCCCGAGTTCTTGTTGTAGGAACGCGTGTTGGGTGACTCCATTTGTAACCCAAATCAACCGTACAATTTTTGTTACTTTAGTTACATTTTCACTTGACATTGGCAAAACGACGCCATCAATTAAGAATAGAATAGAATAGAACATAGTCTGGGGGCCTACCATCACGTATTGTTACTATAAGCTTACAAGACATTTTTATACTCGTAAATTGATAATCTACCATTTGATAAATTACTACGAAATTATCAGTTAAGATCCTCAAGAGGTGATGATAGTCCTGACGGTAGTTCCTTACAGAAGAGCAGAGTCAAATAACACTTCATTTTTGTGTTTAGGGCTGGTAGTGCGCGATTCACGTCAGTATTGCAAACGTCTATAGGCTAAGGTTGCTGCTTATCACAAGGCAAACCGTATGCGTCTCTGCCAACCACTTGACACAAAAAAAACTCTAGTCAAACATATTAGCGTCAGTATGGTTTTTAATTAACAAAAAGCAAACTACAAAAGATTATGAAATGGAATACGTATTATGGGGTAGTCCCTAATATTAACGAAATACAGAACACTTCCATAGAAACACGTGTTGAGAGATTCCATTGTTATTCAATCTACCGTAAAATTTTAGTGTAGAATACCAATTTTTACTCGACATTGGCTTGAAATAGGGAGCTATTATTAAGATCAATTAACGATGAATTTCACTCGAACTCGAGTGTTGTAAAAACACAGTCGTGAGACTCAATTTTCGACTGTAAAATTTATTGTTACTGTGTTTACATACGATGCCACAGCGGCAGCGTTTTTTGCTGTTGTTGTATGAAGACTCGCCGCCGCCGCCGCGGCGTCATGTGCAATGGTCGATACAAATTCAAGGGTGACTAACGCAGCGGCGCCGTGGGCGGTGGCATTGGCCGCGGTGTCGCTACGGCATGTGTGTAAATATGCAGTTAAATACTACTTTCACTTGAGCTTGGCAAAATGTGTAATTGCCGTGAAGTCATTAATTAACATAACAAGACCGTTAACGATTTAGTAATGGTATTTACGTTCGTACATAGCGCGATCAGGCGGCATATATCTATTTAAGAATGTTAACCAAACTTTAAAAATCTGATATTCTTGAGCCACGTTTGCGCCGTTTTCTCTGAAGCAAATCACGTTTAACACTCCTCCACTTTTCGAGGTGCCCCGATCGCCGTCTCATAAATAAAAATGAGTAGAAGCGAGCAAAGCGAGACAAGAGATAAGGCGATTTTAAAATCTTATCTGACTTTGGCAAGTGATTGACAAACGTACGGCCTTGTTTGTCTAACGGAAAGGATAAACTTCGCCCGATATACTCGGAATACAAAAGGAAGCGACTTAAGTACGCTCGTGGAGTGCCATTTTGCTTGTAAGCATTTGGATCGACGAGACCGTTGTTTTGAATGGAAATTATTTGCTTGCAACTTTACCTATTATTTGTTGGGTAAACTCCAGCTTCTGATTAAGTTGAAAATTATGTCGATTTTGATTATCCGCGCGCACAGACGTGCTTTGAGTGACAGATTAATTTATCATTTTGGATCAGAAATTAATTAAGAAAGTTTTCGTTTTGAATATTTAATGTGTAGTTATTTCGCACTGAAATGTAATGAATGCGTAATATAGAACAAAATATTTGTATAGTGTAGATATTTTGCTAATGAGCGACGTGTACTTTTCTTTTTTTTACTTTCTCGTATACGTAGTACATAGGAAGTCTTGTAATCGTCAAAAAAAACCTATTATTTAGAAGAAACCTTGTACTTTAAGTTGAGTACACTAGACATTCTGATATTCCTATCGTCTAGCAACTGTAGACGCACAATATCAGTGGACGTGAAAATTGAGGGGCCAATTTTAATAATCGCTATCTACAAGGAGCGTAAATCTTTGTATACAAAAGAAATAAATTTGATTCGGTAATATTCATTAAATTATGATCTTTCTTAACCCTAGAACCGTAGCCATCATAAACTTTGAGTAACTGTACCCTGGGGGTACTGGTGTACCCCAGTAAATGAATCACTTTTTAAATAATTATAAACTTTTATTAATAATCAGCTTATATACAACATGTAAACTAAATAACCAACACCCTGAATACAGGTGGTTTCGGATCGGCTTCTGAGTTGATTTCAATATTTATTAAAAACAAAAAATATTTTATTTTGAAAAAAAAAAAAAAACAAAAAAGTACCCAGAAAACATTGTACAACATTTTCTGGGAACTTTTTTTTTTTGCCTTTTTCATAAAATAAACGTTTTTTTTTAAAAAACAATATTAAAAACAACTCAGAAGCCGATCCCAAACCACCTGTATTCAGGGTGTTGGTTATTTAGTTTACATGTTGTATACTGTTATGACACTTATTTCAATATCACATAATAGTATAAGGCCTTAATAAAAGTGACTTGTTATAACTGTTTTGGCAAATCTTTGTCTGGAGCTCTATATATATACAAAAATTTTACAAAAAAAAGCGAGATTTACAGTCTTTTCATCTGGGACAAAATTAAACATCGTCCAGATTTTGATTCTGAAGGGACTGGAATATCAGATGACAGGTTTTCCCCCCTAATATACCTCCATTTCTTACATGGATATGCATAGGCAAAGGGTACTGGAGCACCTTACACGCATTTTGCCACGACCATACACTAAGAGGACTCCCGCCCGACGGACGATTTGATGCAACCATCCACCCTGTACAAATACCCGGTAGCGCAAAAAAATCCGTTGTGAAACAAAAAAGTAATAGCAAATTTTCAAATATTTTTTTCATTCGTACCCCAGGGTACGGTTCTAGGGTTAAGTGGCGTGAGGGACCACACTTTAGTTGTTATACATTTTTTATCTTTGATGCATTGTGGTCTGTGTTACAGTAGATATCTTTGCAAGTTCTCTACTGAAAGTCTGTAGTCACAATACCTAAATTTTTCAGATACTTTCCGAGATCTGGCTGGTGGCCTGTGAGGACTGAGGGACCACACTTTATGGGCTGTAGTTTTTAATATTTCTGTTTCGGTGTTAGGCGTGAAAGCGTGACTTTGTTTGGAGTTTCTTACGACCTTTCATCCCCACATGTGCCGAAATACAAAGTTTCATGGTTTTATCTTCGATACTGAAGAATCCCATACAAATTTTCATCACTTATTTCAACCCCTCTAAGCCTTTCCGGCAGTAAAAAGTAGCCTATGTCCTTTTCTGAGCTCTATTCTGTATTTGTACCAAATTTTATCATAATCGGTTAAGTGGTTTAGACGTGATACCTTTACAGACAGACAGACAGAGTTACTTTCGCATTTATAATATTAGTAGGGATAGTAGGCGTTATAATTGGTTAATATCTATACTAATAATAAAGCTGAAGAGTTTGTTTGTTTGTTTGTTTGTTTGTTTGTTTGTTTGTTTGTTTGTTTGTTTGTTTGTTTGTTTGTTTGTTTGGTTGAACCCTAAGATCTCAGCAACTACTGACTCAAATTGAAAAAATCTTTTTCCGTTGGATAGTCCATTTATCTAGGAAGGCTATAGGCTATATAACATCAAGGTACGTCCAATAGGAGCTGAGCATTAATGAAGAATGTTGCAAAAACGGGAGAAAAATATTTCTTTTCAAAGCTTTCCCTGCGTGCGCTGCGTAAACGGTTAAAGTTACGGAAAAATTATGTATGACAGAATTATTCTCCATTAAATTTTCTAAAAAAAAGTCCGCGATAGCATATGTTTATCTTTTATGGTTAGCTCACTATAACCTTTCTTTTTGGTAATAAAATTTGTTTTAAAATAATGCTTTATCTGCGATGGTGTTTTTGTATGCATGATATTATTCCTTATCAAAATAAATACATTAATTATAACAAGCATTTAATTTTGAACAAAATTGTTAATGACTTCATTTGATTTCAATGAATATCTTAAGAGATATCATAGTTTGAAATAAACGGAAAATAATGAATTTTGATTTTCAGAGCTTTTGTTGCGTGCGCTGGGTAAACGGTTAAAGTTACGTAAAAATCATGTACAACGGAATTATTTTCCTTTAAAAGTTCTAAAAAAAAGTTCCAGACAGCATTTATCTATCTCTTAAGGTTGACTCGCTATAACCTATTTTAGTTAATAAAATTTGTTCTAAAATAATGCATTAGATGCGAAGGTATTTTTGTAAAAATCATATTATTCCTTATCAAAATTTATACTTTATTCATCACAAGTATTTAATTTTGTACAAAATTGTTCTTTACATAATTGGATTTCAATGAATATCTCCAGAGATATTACAGTTTTAACATAACTCCGCAGCTAAATAATGATCAAGTACTACGCACGCATCTATACTGAGTTGTTTTTTTTTGTTTAGTTGATCGCGCTTATCTTAGGAACTACTGATCCCGTCAGATTCGGACGCATTAGAGACTAATAGGTTCAGAGACACCTCCGAGGGAGATGCTCAGCGGTCAGGAATCCTCTTTGGAGTGATTCGACCTTAAAGCTTGAGGACCCATCGAGGTCCTCTCCTTTACTAAAAGCCCTGGTGACTTCAAGAAGGTCATCAAAGATAGCCTGCAAAAAAAACCTAGAAGGAGTTGAACGCGCGAACGAAGGGTTCCATGCCATAGATTTTATCAAAAATCTCCAAAAATTATTTGAAATTTAAATTAAATATTATGTTAATATTTCAAGTTTCTACCTGTTACTTATCGTTAATAAGACCGAGAAATAAAACACGTTTGTTGTTGAGCCCCCTTAAATATTAATTTCATTTTGCTTTTAATTACTTATTTTAAAAGTGAATAATATAACTAAATATTCTGTGAATACTTCAAGCGTCTATCTGTTGCCGTTATCAAAATCGACCAAAAAAAAGTCACGTTTATTTTATGGGAGCCCCTTCAATATTTATTTTATTCAATTTATTAGTATTTGTTGTTACAGAGCGGCACCAGAACAGCCGGACAGCAGAGTCTTAGTAATAGGATCCCGTTTTACCCTTTGGGTACAGAATCCTACAAAGGGGAACTACTGATTTAAATTGAAAAATTCTATGATTGTCTATTTATCGAGGAACACTATAGGCCAGAGCTTCCCAAACTTATTTTCATAGTGACGCCCTTAGGAATTTTCCAATTTTTACGAGCCCTCCCCCTGTTATAGTAACAGCCAAGTTAAGTACATACCTACAAAAACAAAAACATAGCTTTTTTGGATTTATTTAGGCGTTAACGAATGCGCAAATATTTTAAAATTAGAAAGACTGAAAAAAAAATACCATAAAAACATAAAGTAGCACCGACAAATTTCGACGGCGAAAGCAATGTCCCGGTAAACATGCTTATTCGATTTTTTCGCCCGCGCTGGACGGTCGATTTTTTTCAGTGTATTTTCTTATTATAAAAACAGAGCATCTCAAAACCGGGTTCAAGTTTAGAAATCGCGACTTACAATTCTTGGTCTACATTTATTTTCGTTCGACTAGCTCGCTAAGCTAGCTAGACAGCCACTCTATGTGGATCGTCTCACGACGCCCGCCCCCGGGATAGAACCGCGACACCCCAGGGCGTCGCGACGCACAGTTTAGGAAACCGTGATATAGGCTTATATACCTCCATAACATCACTCTACGACTAATAGGAGTTGAGCATTAATGAAAAAAGTTGCAAAAACGGGAAATCCACGCGGACGAAGTCGCGCGGGCACAGCTAGTGAAGAATATACGGTGAATATAATATTTTTTTAAGCAACTTTAATCTATTTTAGTATGATCCATGCAAAGTTCCGTTTCAAGAAGGACTGTCCAAATGAGCACGATTTGAGTGCGATCGTAAAAACTGTAATTTGAGTTGATGCGCGTGCTGTGGTAAAATTTGATACTGTAGAGGTTCGGCGTAAATAGAATTCATTTCATAATATAATTTATGATTTAAATCTTTGTTCATTTAAGATAGCTCGTTTTATGAGTACGCTCTACTATGAAATTATCTTCTAAATATAATTATCTTCAGTGTCTTAGATAATTGAGACGCGAGAACGCTGACATAAAATAAACATAAATAGAGTTTATAAATTAATATTAAATAATAGAAATTACTTTTACACACAGTACAGCAAAGCTATTATAGTATGGCTTGTGGAAGATCAGAGACAGAAAATATTTTCCATTTCTCAAGCTCGTAAAGTAGGTATGTAGTCTTTATTTAACTCGTTAAGCCCCGTTCGCGCTCAGGAGCGCGAGAACACAATTAAAATCAATTGTGTCTGGATATTAATAATCGTCGATGGATTAACCCGAGCAGCAGGTGGAAAACGCTAACTAAACTAAGTTTTTATTTATGTAGTGCTGTTTTATTTGCAAAGAAAAAGGATTCGGGAAGCATTAAGTTTCATAGAATTAAAATACTTTTATAATTTTACTTTCTCGTATTCGAATTTTCTATTTTCTTTAGAAGTTTTTCAGGATCCGGTGGATTGAAAAAAATCTTTCGCAGGATTAAATATATTTGGGCGTTTATCTCTAGATAATGTCGCCGAAAAACTCAGACACAGACCATTAATCAGCCAGTGAAACTTCAAATAGGGTTGTCAATTTTTTATGGAGCAAATGCGAAGACGTTTCCCGCCCAAAAACTTCTTTCAGCGTTTAGTTTTTCTTTTTAGATAAATCTGTGTTATTTCCGAATTGACCCTACACTGGATTATGTTGAAATAGTAATATCTTCAGATAAAAAAAAATATTATTCTAGACGTTTTCTAATTATTATATTTTCTATATACCTTGTCTATTTTTTAACTAGAACGATTTATTCATAGTCAGCAAAAGCTAGTACCAATACTTTTCTTTTAAGCAGATTAACTACACACATATTAAAATCCTTACGGAGAAGACATAAGGGAAGGTAAAGGGTATGCTAAATCGGATCTACTTTCAATAATAATAAGAAACAATCGACATTATGTACAATGTGCTTACATTCTGTCGTTTCTGCAGTTTTGACAGTAGTCCGTTTTGTGAGCAAATTACTGAACAGAAAACAATGTACTACAATATTCAGTAAATATTATGTGTTTTCATCGGGTTTCTGAGTGCCTAGACAAGTCGAATCGATTGCACCGAACGCTTCACGAAAAGGATATCATCTTGGGCCAAGGATATAGATATCATGTATGAAACTGACATATAACTGAAATATCACATAGGCGACCGTCGTGTCAAATGTAAAGAGTTGGCGTTGTTATAATCTTAGAAACCTTAGATGATTTTCTAAGGATTGAAACGTTATAATGTAAGGTTTTTAAGAAACAATTTGTATTGCTTGCCACTTGTATAAGCACATGCCCGTGATACAAGAAACTACTTTTTTAGGCTAGTCTGGCAAGCTTGTGCTAGTAAGCTAGTAACTCTGGTTTCATTATGTATACCTACAGAACTAGCATCATTTCTAGACTAGTAAGCTAGCGTCTCAAGCTAGGATAGTTTAATAGGATGGGGTTCTATTTTTTGAGCTAGTAGCGGCACCTACCACTGATTTTACTATTCTGACTTGTGTAGTCAGAAGCTAGTATCCGATTGGCTAATGAGCAGTGACTACGGGTTTTGTTTTTGCAGATCACTCTTGTATTTAACCAGATCTTCAATGCAAAATTCTTATAAAAGCAACGCAGATGATCTACGTTTACTCTTTCTTAAAACCCATACCTTTGTACATAAATGTTATTCTAAAATTTCTTCTAGTAATTCGTCTATTCGCGAATTGGCACAGTTTCTGAAGTTTCAATAAAAAAATGTATTTATTACGAATACAGTTCATTTTATTTCAAGACGTGTTGTTACTTTAGTCACTGCAATGGTACTGGCATGAAATTTCCGAGCATCATGTATTCCAGCACTAGCATGTGCCAGGTCAGGATAGCAAGCTAGTATACCGAGGTTCTAGCTCGCGAGTGTGGCTTGAAAAACTAGCTCAAAATCAAAAAGTTCTTTATTTAAATTGACTTAAGACTAAGTGCTTTTAAATCGTCATAGTGGCGAAATACATAAAGTTAAAATCTTAAAAAAATATTAAAGTATTAAAAAATCTAGATACGTAATTACAATTAGTTTTTATATTATATTTAATTGCATAGAACGCGCTTTCATGTGGTTCTTAATCAGGTATTTATAATTATTTATAAAAAAAAATTGTCGCAAAAAGAACGCGCTTTCATGTGGTTCAAATCAGGTATTTATAATTATTTATAAAAAAAATTGTCATTACATATTATTTTTTTACTATAATGAGTTTAAAACTACAGCTTATATCTTCCCTATTAGTTATTACTACCGCTTCGACGAATAAGTTGTAGCTGTGGAGAAGAAGCGGGGCGCAAGAAACTCCCAGCGTTTGATAAGTTATCTGACATAATTACAAATTACTTATGTCATTTCGTGTCAACATTACAAAGATTACAATATTTTTTATTCTAAAAGTATCGTTATTGTGCAATTTATTCACTCTCATGCTTTTTATCATTAATATAATCATTAATTGTTAAGCTTTTTTAGTCAGCTTTGTTTTTATTATTGTTTTAAGTTTTGTTAATAGGTAGTGCCCTTATATCAGTTGGGAGTTTGTTATAAAAGCGTATACATGTATACATTGCCCCAATAAAAGAATTGTTTATTTTGTGGAGACGAGTAGTGTGTCCAACAATTATGCTTCTGCCTTGTATTTACATTATGTGTATCACATCTTTCACTAAATTGTGTAATATTTTTTCTTACATACAGTACATTTTCAAATATATATTGTGAAGGTACGGTTAGAATAATCACCTCCTAGCCTCGTATTAGAGGCACAGCATTAGATATCTGGTCGCTCCTTTATTTATCGAACTCTGATCACCCAATTATTGCAAATTAATCTGAGTTAGTAGCAATAAATTGAAATCTATTGGTGACACTCACAGAACACAGAACTCTGTTCTGTGGTGACAGTAGTTCTGTTATCCCGTCGCCTTAAGCACGCAAAAAGGTCTCTCTGTTTATTTATTAGTCTAATTAAATAGTGCAGCTTGTTACATCGGTCTTGGAGTTTGTTTGAGTTTTATTTCCGTCTAGCAAAGCGTAGACAATTCTTTGAACTAGAGATTAGCTTCGCACAAGAATTTAAATAAATGCAGATACGGAAAGTCCTCTGCAGTGTAAAGTGTTAACGTGCTAAAATTGCCTGTTTAAAAACAAGGAAAATATTGATGTGTCTGTCTGTGTATCTGTGTGACTGTCTGTGGCATCGTAGTTCCTAAACGAAATAGCCGATTTTGATACAGTTTTTTTTTCTTTGAATACTGACGTGATCGTGTTGGTTCTTGAATATAAATTTATAGGTAGACGAGCTACTTAAAATTTTAAATTTCTAGAACTAAACGACTTACTATTAGCAACGTGTCTCATTTGAGTTTGTTTCGATACAAACGCGTGTTGTCTGCTGCATGAATAGGCTCTTATTAAACGACAGTAATTTTCTTATCAGATTCGGCGAATGTCATACAAGCTTACTTTTATATTTCCTGTGTAAGACGCAAAATAATAGCTCTATTTGAAATAGTTATTGGAGTGTCGCAAGAAATAAATTGGAATACTTAGGCTTTGAGAACCCGAGAAAATACTTAACCAATATCGCGAAGCTTTACTTAATGGAGATTTGATTTCTTTTGGAAATAAATTGTTGCGGTTCTGTCGTAGGTTCGAATGTGATCGTTTTTCATCCCGTTTACGATTGAATTGATTTTGTGTACCAATTCTGGAGCGGTAGACTGTATTAAGCTTTATACAAAGAATAATTGGAGTTTCACAATGTCTGAACTTTGTAGTATTATCAATTTATGTTCAAAATATACTTATTTTGTCATCAGTAAATGAAAGTTCGGTATCCCAAAAGGGTTTGAGCAGAACTTTAGGTAACAATTGGTCACACATAAAGCCACATCGGGCAGTATGGGCAACATGACCATTTATATTTCGCATGACCATTTATATTTATATTATATTTTGCGTCAGATCGGGACGCCTGCAGAAAAATGCTGCTATTTATGGCATTTCATTTACTGATATTATGTAAATTGGTTAGTCCAAGGTTGAAAGGTAAGTACTTGTTTTGAATTTGTCGGTGAAACAAATCCAATGGGGTCTAGTTTTTAAGTAAGATAGGAACTAATTATTATTAATTATTTATGTTAGTGTTGTATTTTCTATTTATTAGAAAAAAAAACCATTTTGCACTATTTGCTAAACACATATTTTTGGGACATTTTTGCTCTTACTTGGGATACGGGACAGAAAATCTGAAAAAAGGACTGTTCTAGGCGGAAAACGGAACCTATGGTCACGTTAAGTATGGGCCATATAGTAGGTACCCTAAAATAGTGATAGGTTGCTAGCCATCCACGGAGTAGTTGAATGTATAGTCTTTGCTGCCATCTATATATTTATAAATACTGACGTTTATAGATTAGCAATGAATCGACTAGGGCGAGACCAAAAGAATGCACCAATATGTGAGTAACGCGTATGTGCGCGTGAAAAATAGTACTGCAGTTTGACAGTTGCTGTCTTTTCTACGTGATTGACAGGCCGACATAGGCCGCCTGCGTGTACGTGAAATGGTCACGTTTATCGTACTCATTCTAATATACGTGTTAGTATACTCCTTCTCTTTCAAATTGCCCATCTACAGCTTCCTATATCTATGGCTGCCACCTAATTATTTCTGTTATACAATATTTCAAATCAATTGCTATTTTTGTTCCCTTGAAATATTTGAATCGTAATTCAAATGTCAAGATGGTAAGTGGATTGTGTCTTACCATCTTGACATTTGGTGTCTAAGATTGTGGGCTATAGAATTATACTCAAAGTGGACGGTGGGTAAAATAAGGTTAAGAATATAGGTCTATAGGCTACGCTGACCGCTTGCCGTCATGCGGGTCGTTTGATTTTTCTGTCAACAATATAACCTATAAAATGATAGGTAGCTATTTTAATTATGTATCAATTCTTAGTTATTTATAAGGCTCATCAGTTACACTTTATCAATCGAACGGGTAACAGGATTTTGTCCAATCAGCCTGGGCATAATGCCAGTTTCACACGACTGCACACAACCTAAATTAGATCACTAGAGCGAGTAACATGGATAATTTAGTTGATAATGAGCTCTAATGTAAGTGCGTACTACGGTTAAATCTAACATTCCCTACGGAGCAATGTTTATAATATTTTAGACCGCGTAAATTGAATCTATGATTAATTTCTCCGCACTGGTCTTGATTGTATTTTGCTGTTGGTTGTGTGATAACGTCTTATAAATCGATGAACGCCGGCTGCACGCACGAAAAAGTGTCACGTTCTGCCTGAGCTGAGCGTGCAAGCGAGAGCGGGGAACAAGCGATAGAGAGGCATGATCCGACTAACTGTACTGACGTTATCACGTAAAAATATCGTCCTTGATGTTAGTTCGGTTTCCCGCTTTTGATTCATTCTATTACTGACCGTGTCTGATTACACACAGTGGTCAAATTACTGGGGTCTCGCTCTGGACCTTAGCTTGGGCCATATAATAATAATCATCATCACAACCTTTATAATTGGACCCACTGCTGGGACACAAGGCCTCTCCTTATCATTGAAGGAGGTTTAGGCAGTGGTCCACCATGGTTGCCCAATGCGGATTGGTAGGCGGAGTATGAGGTGATCAATACCCCTTTACTGATCCATTAGTCGCCTTCTACGACACCCATTGGAGGATATGGGGTGATCCTATTCTACTCTGCCGGCATCACGCGGCCATATAATAATACAAGTCCCTTCTTATAAAATACCAACATAAAATTTTCCGAAGGCACAAATAAAATTAAAGCCTTTCATTACCACCTTACATTATTACCTTTTGCTACTAATTTGTTACCACCTTTGGCAATAATAATATTAGTAACGTATGTGTGCCTTATTTCTAGACACAAACTTATTTGGACCCCATTGGAGGACATAACCTTCTGTGAACGAATATACAAAAGCGAACAACCAGGAAAGTATCTTCTTCTATTAGAGAGTTATTTAAAGAAATAAATATTTTCACGGTTGCTTCCCAATATATATATGACAACATTATGTATGTTCATAAAAATTTACACACATTTTTGAAGAAAAGTGATTATCACAATTTAAACACAAGAGGTAGAAATAAACTTGCTGTTCCAAGTTTCAGACTTCATAAAACCAGTCACTCATTCATGGGGAAATGTATACAAATATATAATGAACTCCCACATCATGTAACTGAACTTCCGTCACATAAATTTAAGCTTCATATTAAACAAGTTTTAATGAAGAAAGCGTATTATAAAGTTCAGGAATATATAGATGATAAAAATGTGTGGACACATCCAAATGTGCTCGATTCTCCATTGTAATCTAGTGAGATATCAATATGTGTAAAAAATTAATTTTCTAATTGACAAGATTGTAAGGAAAGATGTCTTAAATCACATTTTTTTTATATATTTTTTTATTTTTATTTTTAGTTTAATTATTAGTCTTTATTTTAATAAATTATTATGATTAATTATTAAAGACTTGAGAATGTGAATTATGACTCTTTCCAAATCAATTCTATAAAAACTGTAAAGAGAGGATAAAACTTGTTGAGTTTCTTGCCAGTTCTTCTCAGAACAAGGCCTCCTGGTAGACTCTCGAACCGATGGCATCAAAATTGACTTTCATAAGTGTACAAATTGTACCTAAATGAATAAAGTAATTTTGACTTTGACTTTATTATTATTATACTCTTTATTGCACATAAAAAAAAAGTTACAATTTTAAATAAAATACAATGTTTACTTCTATTGCCTCTTCGCTCCTGAAGGTTGGCCGCTTCTTTTTGTTCTTCTTGCCCGTCCATCTGACCGACACATTCACACGATACAGAATCAATCCATATGAAATTCTTTAACATCCTATAACCACTATAACTGTCGTCATTGTATACAGGTATGTTTATTACCTACTTCAAAATAATACTAACGATGATAAGATTTGTACCCAATGCGCGGACTGCACTGCACAATGACGGAGCCGTATTGGAAATGCTTCTCAGTGCGCAACAGGTAGATCCAGCATTCGGGGATGGGGAACCGGATACTGACGTCCTCGCATGGCACCTTGCGTGATGCGAAGCCCGGCGCTAGCGCGTCCGCGCGCAACTCCACCTGCCCGCACATACACCGCACTTCTTTTTATAAATAACATTGACAGTAACCGGAGTGGCGATGCGACGGACGTGCGTCGCATCGCCACTCCTTCGCACTGCGCAGCTCCGTGTATTCCTCTCTGTTAGTCGTAAGCCGAAACAAGAAAGTATACTCTAAAATTTCTCAGCAGTCCAGGTATTTTTATTAGGAGAGTTAAAAACCAGTGGTAATCAATTGCCACCGTCGTTATAGCTCAAATTAAAGTTGGAACTTCCTGCCAGTTTCGTAATGTTGGGATCGATCACTTGTGAACAAAGTTAGAAGACTGAAATTTTCTAGAATCATTAAAAGTTTGTAACTTGTTAAATAACCTTTAGCTATGTCAAGTGCAAAGAAAAAACAACCATTAAATTAATAATAGACGCCGTCTTGGTGGAGTGGTCAGTATAGCTGCCTACACATCAAGCGTTCCGGGTTCGAGTCCTGGTAGCGGCAAATATTTGTGTGATGAACACGAGTATTTGTTGACGAGTCACGGCCATAGGTGAAGCTTGCTCCCGGCCATAGTAACACGCCAGCAGGTGAGATAAAGGCCAAGAACTTGCCGTTAAATATATAAAAAATGACAATATAAATATCTATATTTTCTTAAGGGGAAGAATAACATGCAATTTTCATAGATTTAAGAACGAACTTCACGCGTTTTGAAAAAAGAACCTACGTGCGAAACTAGACCAATTACACAACAAAACAGTATGAAAACATTACATGTTTTTATGCTCAAAAACTGTTACGTCTCATCTGCGGTCGCTTTTACAGAGAGAAACTAAGAAATATAAGGGCATTAGCCAGCGTCTACTTTGTTATATTTCTCACTCAAATTTTCTCTGCAACTCGTAATACGACCAAGTGCTCTCCAAGGAAATGCTTTTCACAGGGCAGGAATCGTAATTTCGCCAGCCAAAACTGATTTCCCTGCTGCATTCACGAATGGGGGCAGTATTTGTTGGTCTTGAGAATTAAAAAGGAAAATTTGAGGGTTCTAATGTGGTATTTAATGATCTTCTTAGATGCACAATGCCTGTAATTTAATCATTTATAAAGTAGCTGCATTGTGAAAATCAAGATTTTATCTTCTTTCGTTTTTCAGTTCATTTTTAATATCTACTTTTTCCTAGTTTAAATAATTTTTATTGCCGATTTTTTCGAATAGGTAAACTTAAAATACCTTCCATAATTTTATGATTATCGGAATCTTAATAGGTAATTAAATCGATCCTTAAAGCACTTTGAACCACGAGATGGAATCCGACCTACGTTTTCTACAACTCTCTTATACGAATTTACCTATAAGAGACTTGGCAATTAAAAATTGCAGGCTTCTTCTTTTACTCATACTGAATGACTACACGAAAATAATATTTACTAATTACGCATTTGACCAATGTCAAGTTAAAGTAGTATTCCTATCCTATACTTAATTTCTTTCAGTTTCTTTGTCGCACAATCAAGAAGTTGAATTCACTGCCAGCACACTTGTTCCCTCCTTCCTACAATCCTGGGTCAATCAAAAGAGGCGTGAAGAAGCACATTGCAGGTCGGCAAGGCGAGAGTGGCTAGAGCGGCAGTTCACCTCTAGCTATCTTCGCCTTTGGACTCCAGTTCTCCTTATCTTCAGGTGGAATGAAGTAATTTGTTTGACATTTTCATAAAAACAAAAACAACGGCTTCGAGAATTTATTATTACCTATTGTCAAGTGAAAAAATATATATCTAACAATACGTTGTACGTTTGATTGAGGTAAAAATGAAGTCTCACAACACGTGTTATGTTGACACTACAACAAGACGGGTAAAACTCTAAAATACTCGTAGTATTAATTATAACAATAAATTTTACGGTACATTGAGTTAAAAAATGGAATCCTGCGACACGTGTTATAACATCAAGAACTGGAGTAAAACTCCACTTGTAGTCTTAATTTTGAATATTTGAAGTGACATTTACCTACTCTCTTGACATGGCTTCGTCACAATTGGAATAAGTTGTAAACCTGACACCAGCAGATGTGTTTCTAAATTCACGTACAGTTAATTTCAGACTAAATGTCACACTATCTTTGAATACCAACTCTTATTTCCATTGCATAAGGTACTATTATGTAAAGTTTCAGCCGTCTCGTACATTAATATTACTGTTTCGTTCCAAGCAAGGCGCAAGTGGCGAAATAATTAATTCTTACGATACTCAGAAGCGCTCTGAACCTACTATATATTGCTACAAGTACGACGCCCAAGATCTGTTTCACAGATGCACAGAATAGCAACTTGAATACGAGTTTTATACAGAATGTAACTACAGATTAGCACTTGGAATGTTAGAATGTTATTTATTATTTAAATAGATTATTAGTGCGGAGTTTGACACATACCTACTAAATTTTCTAATTTGTAAAAAATGTGTATTTGAATGAATCTCTAACAATTAGCTTATAAGTATCTAATAAATAGTCCCAAGCGGGAATTATTAGCATTATATACAGGGTGTAAAAGACATGAACAGTCAAACGAGAGTCATGTATTCTATACATCAAAATAAGACACATTTCAAAAAATAATTGATGGGAAATTATTTTTACTTTTTGGTGTTAAAAAATATTGCAAACTGTACTGCGCAACGTAAAGCGCTCAACTCGCAAAACCGTGATAGTTTTGCCAGACGGCGGCGGGCGCGGCGGCCCCGTTCGTTAGTGTCCGTGCGCATCGAGTGAGCTACATTGAACGCTAACGTTTTGAAGCCATTTTTTGTTATGAAATACTATAAAAAATTATAATGTTTCTTTGCACAATAATTAAGAAATAATGTTTAGAATATGTTTTCATAAAAATATGAAAAAAAAATATGAATTTGACCTTCAATAAAATCATAACTATCAATTTCCCAGATATAGTGTAAAGGCAGAAAAATGTTATGATGGTGAGCAAGATACTGTTCATGTCTTTTACACCCGTTATAGTCCTCATCTTCATTGATACAATACATCATGCGTCAAATATGTCATTTAATTTTATGTTACATTAAGGTTTAGACAACGTAAAGTTAAGTGCTGGCGACCGCATGGTCACTTATCGCCGCTTTAAATTACCATAACTACTACCTATAGCATTCTAGAAGGCGGAGCATCCTGCACCTCCTCCTGCTTAGCACTGACAATACACAGAAACCGACAAAACTTTTGAATTTTCTTCACAAAATGCAACTTTTTCTCATTGAAACCATAAAGTAAAACCTTTATTTTGCTGTTAACCCCAAAAAATATTTATTGAATAGAATAGAAATAAACTTTATTATACACGTGGTCATAACATAGTATATTTATAAGAACATGTTTACATAACATTAAACATCATCTTAATTAAATATTATTTATTTATATAAACAGTCACTGTGAGTTAGTTTGTGTAATAATGCAGACCTTTTTAAGAATATGGTCAATGGTTTTCTGGCGCTTCGCCGGTCACCGTCGCACACGTTATGTCAACTTTATGTTCAAGTTTTCTTAATACACTGAAAGGTACGTATTTATATATATATTTTTTACGTATATGTAGGTAGGTGCGTATTAATAAAAATATGTTTAAAAGGTTAAACAATACAGATATTTTTTTATTTTATTTAATACGTTTATAAGTAAGGAGGTCTTGACTTTGGTTTAATGCTGTGCTATTTTTGGTTTAATGGTTTGTAAGTCAGTCTGTCTAGCTACTGCCATTTCATAAAGAACGTGCATTCATCGAAGTACCAATAATATTATGTCACTGTATTGTTGTTAGTTACACATGTCTATGTGACCGTATGCACACATAGACAAGGGTTGCAGAGCGATAGGTTCACTAGCTGGGAGCTCCCAGGAGACGATCAATAAATCGCCGCGACCTCGGCGTTAGAGCATGTTTCAAATAATTTTTAAAAAGATCTGACAATTACATTACTTACATTTGACAATGATATAATATCGTTAATATCTACCATATACCTGCTTACTTATTTATTATAATACAGTAAGTAAGCAAGTATATTAAGTGAGTATAATTTCAAAAAACATTGTAAAAATCCTCATTAAAATTTACCAATTAATATTTACTTTGTATACCCCTTTTTAATATGTTATCTAAATTTTTTACTTATTTAAGCTCTGTAGCAGTTTATATTAGTATATTTTCTAATAAAAAAAATTTTTTGTAAAGTATTTTTGGCTATGCATTTTCGAAAAACTGCGCCATAAGATTCCCCTCGCTTTACAAAACAGTAAGTGTAAATTAAAATATAGTATCTCTCTGTAGCGGTTTTAACCAAGAATTAATCTTCCTGTTTAATTCAGTCATTATATAATTCCTTTGCAAAGTCTGTTCACAAATAAGGTCTTAAAAATCCAATAAGCGTGACGATTTTGACGTAAATCAAGTGCACGCCCTTAAAATTAAAAAAAAAAATGATAAATGAAAAGAATTAGAGAATATACGTGGAAAATTATAAAGTTAACTAAGTATAGTGACAATCCAAACACAAATTATACTTACAATCATAACAAAATGAGAATATAAAAAAAGAGTATGATTTTTATTTAGGTACTTCTATACTAATATTATAAAGAGGAAAGATTTGTATGTTTGTAACAAAAAAAAAACAAAAACTACTAGACCGATTTTGATGAATTTTGGTACCATGATGGATTTAATGTTAAGAAACCATATAGGCTACATTTCATCCCCTATTTCAGTCCCCACACAGGATGCAACCTATTTCATCCCCACACAGGATTCATCCTCTATTTCTAGCCTCTACTTCTTTCCCCACATAGGTCTAAATTTCAAATACCCTAGAAGTAATATTTATTTATTTCTTATCAACGGCCTAAATTCTAAGTTTCATGGTTTTATCTTCACAAATGACAAACTTCCATATGAACTTTCATTCCTTATTTCAACCACTTCAAGCCTTTTTTCACAATAAAAAGTAGTATGTCCTTTCCTAAAGTCTAATTATTATTTGTACTAAATTTTATCAAAATCGGTTACGTAGTTTTTAAGTTCATTCGTTAAAACATACAAATTACTACTAATCTCCTAACTTTCACCAACTTCCTATTCCAGAGCATGGATGAACGTATACAAGTTGATACAGTATATACTGACTTTCGTAAGGCCTTTGACAAAGTAGATCATGTTATGCTTCTTCGGAAGATATCATATAACGGCATCCGGGGTAACCTCCTGCGCTGGTTTCAGTCATATGTCACTAATAGGACCCAAAAGGTAGTAATTAACGGTTTCTCATCACAGGTCGCAACTGTTACATCTGGTGTCCCTCAGGGCTCAATCCTTGGGCCTTTGATGTTCACTTTGTATATTAATGATATCGGCTCCTGTTTTCTGAATTCTAAGTTTTTGCTGTATGCAGATGATTTAAAAATTTTTAGGAAAATCAGTAATATCAATGACTGTGACAAAATGCAACAGGATTTAACCCATTTGAGACCAAAATTAAACTACAAAAGATATTTGCATGCAACTTTTATTTTTGGGTTAAGAAAAGACTAGGAAAGACAAAACTAAAATAAATTTTGAAAAACATAATCTCTAAAAATTTTAAAAAAAGGCGTCCTCGAATGGGGACAATGGGATCATACGGTATGAAAAGATTCAAAACATGATTTTTCTATACATAAGGTCTTCATGCATAATTTACATTGCCAGCGAGCTTTAGCATGGCATACAGTGCATCGTAACTGTTTCTCTAATTTTTGGGGAAAATGACCACCACTTTGGTATTGAAGACTAGGTAAATTTGAAGCTGATGGACGAGGTTTCTTTTTTGATTGACGCAAATAATGCCGTGCGATGTACCGACGAAATTGGAGTTGATCCATTCTATTATCTTGTTGGGAACTCAAAATGTGTAAACGCCAAGCATTTGATAAAGTTACATCCAACATGTAGGTGAATAAAACCCACCACCATTTTTTACCACGTAGGGATACACGATATAGAGAAATGGATTGATCTGCTTGATCTACTCCTCCCATTCCAGCGTTATAATTTTGGAAAACATGTGGAATCACTACATCCACTTTTTGACGTCTGTTTGAACACCATCGTTTTATTTTGCCAAGGGGTTCAACAGTATCAAAGTTAGTCCCCATAGTGCACACACTATTATCTAGCCACCTAACAAATAATATTTTATTGTTCATGTCAAAACGATAATCATATTCCGCTCTATTCTTCTTTTTCATCTCTTTTACATCGGTGAGAGGACATCTTTTGGTGCCTCCTTCACGGACTGTTCCTGTAGCACGATATCCAGAATCCAACAACTCCTTGAGCAATCCATGGCTTGTAAAATAGTTATCAAAATAAGTAATATGGTCTGTTGGATTCGTATTCAATTTTTCAAGAAGTGTTTTGACAACTCTTGAACCTAAAGGTTCTTTAGTAAGGTTTGTTGCAGATTTGCCACAGTAAATGTCGAAAACGTAACAATAGCCACATGAACTTGCCAACATCCAATTTTTATATCCAAACCGCACTGGTTTACCTCTTATAAACTGTTTTGCTGGATTACGTCCGAAATATTTTATCATGGACTCGTCTATTGATAGATCTACATGAAAGGTACCCCATTGTAAAAAAATTTTTTGTAGCATATCCGCCAGCGGTCTGACTTTATACATTTTATCAGTGGTACCTTCAAAAGCAACATTATCGCAAAAGTGTAGGTTTTTTTTACTTGCAGGTATCTATTACGAGACATGGCATTAGTAACAATGGGTATCTGACAATCTTTATCAAGAGACCAATATAATTTCTCGCGAGGTAGATGATGGTACCCACTAAGCATCAGTATGCCAAGAAATGTCTTCATTTCTTGAGGGGTTGTGTGAAACTCATGTCTATTATTTTGTGAGGCGTAGAGATGAGAATTATTCACAATCATTTCTATAACTTTGTCATCACATAGTCTCTCAAATATTTGAACAGGATTTAAGTTTTCCAAAGTTTTCTTTACATTGTCAAGTCGTTGTGAGACACCGTCACCACCAAAGAAAGGATCATAGGATGGACCGCACTTGCGCCAACGAGGTTCCTGGTCCTCTACACGCTGTCGTTTTCTTTGGAAAGTAGTCAAAGGCTCATTATCTTCGCTGTCCCACTCCGCAACCTGGTCATCATTTTGATGTACAAAGACCTCTATTCGCCCTGGAATGTCTCGTGGTAGGTTGTGTTGGACCAGTTCATCTTCATCCCCTTCTTCTTCGTCGGTAAGGCAACTTGGTTCAGGTGGAATATTCACAAATTGGTACTCCTGGTCTTCATCAGATTCACAAAGCACTGCTTCGATAGCATCTTGTAGTCCTTTGTAGTCGTCAGATTTCGTAAACACTTGTTTCGACATTTCTATCAGCTAATAATTCCTGCACAAAAAATACCACAATTAGCACTGCCATGTACCCGTTGTCCCCATTTGGGGACACTAAGTAACAAACAAAATTTTAACTAAATTCAAATGCGAATATTTTCACGTTATAAGTGTAAGTTAACAATCGACAACATAACGATTACAAAATGATATCAATCGTTGTTATTATACTATTATGATAAAAAAATAAACGTACTTACGTTTTAAGTATTGATGTAATATTTTATCATCAAGTAAAAAAATGAAAAATCAATATAAACTGCAGCAAAATCGAGCACAACTGTGTATATTCCAATGACTCCAACATTAATGCTTTTATGTGATATATGAAATGTACAACTACCCTCAACATAGAAAAAATATCGTCATTTATGTTGGTGTGCCCATATGGGCACGGCGGTCTTAAATGGGTAACGACTCTCGAATTATTGTTTCAATAATAAACTTCACCTAAGCCTTGAAAAATGCAAGAGTATAACATTCACTAAAAAGGTAAACATTATAACTTACTCATATAAACTCGACAACGTGCCTCTTGAAAGAGTCTCTTCAATCCGAGACCTTGGAGTTATTCTGGATAGTAAATTACACCTAGATAAACATATTGACCATATAACCAATAAAGCCTTTCAGCTATATGGGTTCGTGATGCGTTCCTGTCATCATTTTAAAAAACACTCCACCTACTTTCACCTCTACAAGGCATTAATTAGGTCTCAGTTAGAGTACGCCTCAATTGTATGGAACCCTCATTATGCTAAATATAGCGACCAACTAGAAACAGTACAACGTAAGTTTCTACGCACTACACACTATAAATGTTTTCGCTCTCGGAAATCATATGACCGTCTTTTAAAAAAATTTAAACTTAACAACCTTAAGGTTCGTAGGTCATTCATGGATTATGTTTTCCTTTATAAGCTATTGCATAACAATTTTGATACTACGGATATGGTTGGCAAAGTTCTGTACCGTGTACCAAGTAGATCTCAAAGAATAAGAGATTCGCGACCCCATCAACTCTTTATGCCACCTTGTTCCAAATCTAACGCGGGGAAGCGTATACCCCTTACTCGTATAGTTCACTCATATAATGACCATGTTAACGATGTGGACATATTTTATCTCACTCTTGATCAATTTAAAAAGCACATCTTAGACATTCTTAGTAACTTAGCATAGAAGCAAATTATGTCGGAATTGTAGGCATTTCAGATAGCACAGTAATCATAACAATGCAAAGGTATCATCATGAACTAGTTTATTTTTAATTTTTTAATTTTGTGATTTAATGAATTGTGTCTTGAACAATATTTTATATCATAAACCTCTGTCGTGGACAATATCGCTGGTTACACAATGAAACCAATCTTTATGTAATAATTTTTATTTAGTTAAGTAAATTGTGTAATTGTTCTTTGTCCCAAATAAATAAAAAAAAAAAAAAAAAATTTTACAAATTATAAATATGAAAGATTCTCTACGCTTAATTATGCCAAAATATTTGAAAAATTGTCCTCTCATGCGGAGTCGGAACGTGCAGCATGCATAAACGGTTTCTGTGTTTTTTTTATATATAAAGGTCAAGCAAAAAACTCCATTCCACCTGATGGTAAGCAGAAGTGGAGTCCAAATATGAAAATAGCTGGTGCGAGAGATAAACTGCCGCGCTAGCCACTCTCGCCTCACCAACCTGCAACGTGCTTTTTAACGCCTCTTTTGAATGACCCAGGATTGTAAGAAAGAGGGAAAACGTGTGCTGGCAGTGAATTCAATTTCTGTGATTGTGTGACAAAGAAACAAGCTGCCAAATTTCTTAGTTCGCGTTAGAATGGTAGCCATAGTTTTTTGGTGACAACGTAGACCAGCGCGCGTAGTCCTTAAAAGGAAGGGAGATGGTGGGATTAGGGAAAAAAGTTCCTCAGAGCACTCGCCGTGGTACAGACGGTAGAAAGCGCTCAATGACGCAACATTGCGACGCAATTGGAGAGGTCACCTCTTCTTGCTGTGTGCAGCTGCTGCTCATCCGTCTTTTCAATTGTTTTCAGGCGAAATGAAGGCCTAGAATTTCCATATCAAAAACAGAGACAACTAACAATAACGCGATAATGACTCTCAAAGTTGACTAGTAAACAAATAGTTAACGATAGTTATGCGATACGAACTGCCAAGTGGAAAATCAATAGGTGGCAATCCAATAAACATCACGGCCCAACATTGAACTTAATTACATTGTTTTCGGCGAAAGTTTGTTAATCTCAATAGGTTAGTTTGAGTAACATGTACCATAGTCAAAATATAATAGGATCTTTAATATTTTTTTATCATAAGAAGAAATATTAATTTTTCCATTCCTGAACTAAGGTCGGAGTTCGCCTATAATAATAATAATAATATATTTCTACGCTCACACCAATTATCTAGCCCAAATTAAGTATCTTTAAGAACTGTGTTATGGATACTAGATAACGGACAAATATACTTACTTAATAATTAAAATAATAATAATAATAATATAATGTAATTATAATAATATTATAATTTAAATAATAACCTAGATATTTATATAAATAAACTTAAGTAACATTTAAATAAAATAAAATTTTCGGGACTTTTTCTCTGTGTAAATACATCATAAAAAATTTGGCCCAAATTTGCCGCCCCCTAAAATCTGCCGCCAAAGGCTCCAGCCTACTCAGCCTACTGGTAAATCCGCTACTGTTTTAGTGATATTATTACTTATCATATTTGTACTGTGCGCAAACTGAGTCTATTTTGTTCTTAATGGACGGCTGAGGTGAAAGATTATTGAGAAACTTTTTCATTAATAAAGACCCGTTGTTTTGTAGCCCTTTCCAAATCAAATCCCAGCTTCCATTTAGTTACTTACTCCGAAATCCTTAGAAATATAGAAAGCTTTTACACAACTTACCTCAAAGTTACTTTATTATCGCAGTCAAATAACATTACCCTTTCGTATTCTTCGGCGATTAAGGTATTCAGAGCTCTATGAGTGAGGTAGTTGGCAACACGCAAGTGACACTAGTTTATGTTGCGGTGAGAAGCGAGATGATCGTAAAAGTTAAACAACGAAGTGCGTGGTTGCTACTCTGATGGGTAACCAAAATTTTTTTTTTTTTTTTATAAAAAGATCAAGCAAATGACTCTATTCCACCTGATGGTAAGCAGAAGTAGAGTCCAAATGCGAAGATAGCTAGCGCGAGAGATAAACTGCCGCGCTAGCCACCCACGCCTTGCTGACCTGCAAGGTGCTTCTTCACGCCTCTTTTGAATGACCCAGGATTATAGGAAGGAGGGAACACGTGTGCTGGCAGTGAATTCCATTTCTTGATTGTGCGACAAAGAAACGAGTTGCCAAATTTCTTAGTTCGCGTTGGAATGGTAGCCACAGTTTGTCAGTGACAACGTAGACCAGCACGCGTAGTCCTTAAACGGAAGGGAGATGGTGGGATTAGGGAAAAAAGTTCCTCAGAGCACTCGCCGTGGTACAGACGGTAGAAAGCGCTCAATTACGCAACATAGCGACGCAATTGGAGAGGCTCAAGGTGTTTAGTCACCTCTTCGTCGCCGATGATGCGGGCCGCGCGACGCTGCAACCTATCCAAAGCATCGAGTAAGTACTTGGCAGAGCCATCCCACAGGTGCGATACGAAGTAAACAAGTGGCATAAGAGACCAGAAATAGTGCTAAAGTTCACGATTAGAAGTAGAAGAATGTATACATGAACAAACAGCTAGTTGTTCTAGAGAAACAAACATCGGCACAGACTTACACACTCTCTCTCTTACACACACACACACACACACACACACACTTACACACACACACACACTCTCTCACACACACACACATACACACACGCGCGCTCGATCAATCGAGCAGAACCACTTCTGGCAGTAGGGACCATGAAGGGCCTGAAAATAGTGACATATTGCCAACCTGTAGCCTATTTTAGTAAGTAACTGGACCTACCTCTAAAGTAACCTAAACAATCATGACTCGTGAACAAGTGGTCGTGTTCATACACAAAATATTTTGTTCCTTTCCATTCGAAACTGGACTGCTTGGTATGTTTAACATTTACCAATGCACTAAAACTTTACTACCCAGAAGACAAGTTTTTCACTTGATAGGTACTTAAAATTCAAACAATAAATAGTCTTTGCTTTTACTTAAAATAACTTAACCAATGACCTTTCTAAGATCGAACCGCTGAGATGATTTTGAGTGTAACATCCGTCCTGCTCGCTGGGGTTAGTTGGTTTGTTTACTGCAGGACTGTTACTAGGCGACAGGCTGGCAACCCGTCACTATTTGGAGGCACTGCATGGCTCCTACTGACAAATGTGGCTTTATGTGTAACGTGATCTTATATATGTATGTACGTTTCTAAATAGTACACATCATCACGAAAAACGCCAAATTCAATTTTATCTATACGGGTATAAGTAATCTCAAAGGTACACTAATTATTCCATCAACATATTGCTTATTTAGCATGGACGATACAAACGGACCACTAAATTGGAGATATTTAACGTTCGCTTGTACCCGGCGCCATAGACAAGTGATGCTAACGAGACATTGAGTCCGGTTCGTTAGTCAAGACCTTTGGTAGCTGCAAATTCTGTGTAACTGCCCCGCAGTGTGTACCTGACTTTAGAACTACCTGGTGTTGTCAAACGGTTTTAGGTTGAACAAATTTTGAATCAGCATATTTACTCTTCTTGAAGACGAAGTGGAGCGCTAGAGTGCTTGGCAAACCTGCGCGGCTTAATTTTTCACCTCTTATTTGCTTTATATCCGTTTAGGTTGCAATAATCTAATTGAGATTTCAAGAATGAAGATAAACATAATCAAAATTAAGTTAACAGCATAGGATGACGGCAAGAATATAGAGTTTAATTTGTCTGGGTTATTCTCTTTATTATGAAGTGGTCGATCAAATTAGTAACGGAAAATTATAACTCTATTAATTATTAAGCCGGTCAGATTCTCAATTTGGTTTTTTATTTAAGATGTCAGTAGTGGTGATATGATTATCTTATATTATGTATAGTAAGTACCTAATTTATTCCAACTAGACGAAATTTAAGATGAATAAGAAAATGCATTTGTAAAGTGAAAAAAAATATTTTTGTAACTGTACGTTAATGGTATTTTGTTAATGCTATGTCCACGAGAGCTACTGCCGACAAACTGTGTCACAGTTTGGCAAAAGTTAAGTTTTATAACTGTATTAGTGTGTGAAAATAAAGAAAAAAACATGATAGTTCCCAATAAACTGTTGCTTATAATCCTACACATCATTGTAAGCAACATTACAATTTAAGATCGTTATTATTCGCATATTAATAATTTATTTTCGTGAGATTTTAATTTTTTAAATCTAAGGCAAAATTTAAACTGACGTTTGCAAAATAAACGGGATTCTTTATATAAAAATTAATCTTTATACCGATATGTACAGTCAACAGCACGTCGGGCTATGCAAAACTGTAAAATTTTTCTCCAAACGATTTTCAACCTAAGGCTATTCAATATAAAGTGCATAATAACCTCTTTTATTAATATAAACCTCTTTTATTTGTTCTGTGGGTACAACCGCCTTTCTTAGTTCTGCCGTGAAGCAGTTCGCTGTGTTTCGGATTGAAGGGAAAGGTAGCCAGTGTAATTACTGGGCATAGAAGGCATATCATCTTAGTCTCCAGGTTGTCAACGCACTTGCAGTGCTAAGTGATTTACCCTGAATATTGCATGTGTCTATAGGTGACGTTAACCACTTAACACCGTGGTGGGAATCAAGCTTGTTTGCCAACTCGTATAAAAAAGTATTGCCTATTTACTGTTTTACATTTGGAAGTGTTGGCTGTTGGTAATAGCTGTGAGTAAAATATTTGTTACAGGAAAACTGTAAAAAGCAGGAAATATTTACAATTACTTATCCTTTATATACATGCGGTTTATGAAAAAATATCGATTTGCTAAAAGTGGACTGTATTTTTGTGTTCGAGATAATTCTCGTTCGAGAAAATTCGTATTAATATACGATGCTTTTGGATAAAAGTAAGGAAAACCTATACATATATCGTTGGGAATTAGGTTTCTTTGAAATATTTGTATTTCTTCATATTCACATTCTGTGCTTGGTTTATTTTATGCCATTTCTGAAAATTACACCCTTAGCTGGTTTTTATTTTTAATTTATATTTTAAATTATTGCTCTTTCAATAAAATATAAGGTATTTCTCAATGGTTAATCATAAAACATTTTATAAAATTAACTAAAGATTTTTTTTTATGTTACGAGATGGCAAACAAGCTTGCAGCCCACCTGATGTTAAGTGGTCACCGCCGCCTATAGGCACATGCAATATTAAGTGTAAATCACTTAACACCGCAAGTGCGTTTGCCATCCTGGGGACTAAGATGATATGCCCTCAATGGCCAGTAATTACACTAGCTACCTTTCCCTTCAATCCGAAACACAGCGAACTGCTTCACGGCAGAAATAAGAAAGGCGGTGGTACCTACCCAGACGACCCTACATATGGGTCTACCACCTAGTAAAAGATCTACGAGATATACTTTTGTTCTAAAAAAATTATTACTTACCTCTTTTTTTAACTTATCGTAGTGAAAAACAATAGTACCTTGCGGCGCGTTGCGCTAATTATCTTAAAATCTTACTTGTTTAATGAAAAATTTTAAATGGTATAACAGTCAATACTTTTATGGTTTTTTAATAATATTAAACTATTTGAACAGCAAGGGATATTTTTTTACAAATTTGTCATATTTGTAAATTTTACCATAAGAAGTTTCTTTATAGTTTTCTATTAGCCAAAATTAGCTACAATAATGGTTTAATGTAGACAAAAGATGTTGCCGCCCTGCCAGCTCAAAAATAGCTACATAATAGTCTAACGTAAAAAAAGACACAAAAGATGACGCCGTTTTTCTACTTCTACTGTAGTCGCGAAGTATGCGAGCTTTTAGCTCATCTTTGCAGCAACAAAGGATAAATACATTTTTACTGACGTCATAATTTGATATGTGGTAGATCACAATACGGCCCATCCAGGGTTGACAGATTAATTAACTCTTTATTGCACTTCACAATTAATATTTAACAAACACAAAGGAACACGGTTTGTAAGGGCGAACTTATCTCTAAAAGAGATCTCTTCCAGTCAGCCCAAGATGTATGTAAGAGACTAAAAAAATTTGAAAAATACGGTTGTAAGAAAAAGAATTCTGATTTTACAATTCTGGTTATCCATGACTATTGACCATTTGCACATTTTATTAGATTATAAACATATAGAGTAACAATATATCACTGATATTATATTAGTATTTTGTCATATCACTGAATATGTTTAGTAAGATAACGCAATAAACAAGAATATCGACATTTTACGTGAATTCGTAGTAAGTATTCCTAGTGACTTCTTGAAATCCCAGGGTATCCTCATTAGTTTCCCGTGACATTTATATAATCCCAGGCTATTTAGGAAATGTGTGTAATGATAAATTAAGGATTATTAAATACGGCTTTTTCTAGGGAATTCTATCTACAAACGGGACAAATAATTAATTAATAAGATAGTTAACAACTCTACACGTGGAAATTAAATTTGCGACTCTTCTTGGAACGTCCACTCAGCTTAGTCACAATTACAAATTAAATTAATTATTTTATATCTTTCCGTTCAATTTAAGGAATTTTAAAGATTTCCTAGTGCACAGTGTACTAGAATTCCTGGTTTCATACATAATAATTAAATTAATACATGAAATTATACTACGTATTAAAATATTACATGTACATACATTATTTGGCGATCGGCTGGTAACTAATTATTATTTTAAGGCAATACCGATTGTTACTTAAATCTCTGCTCAGCCCTTTTTGATAGGATTATGAGCGTGATAGGTATTGATCTGTAAACATTAATATCCACACGCAATAATATTTTAATAACCTTTATTACAACTGTCCCGGCCACGCGTTGCTTTGGTAATTTCATACTACTGTTCTATGATGTTGAATTTGCAGAAAAAAATTTGGACTAATCAAGATTAAAACTATCCTATCTCTCAAGTTGGAACAAAACACATATTTTAAAAAAGTTTGAATCGGATTGTTAGTTTCGGAGTTCATCCCAAAAAACATCGTGACGTGGGAATTATACAGGGTGTAAAAGACATGAGCAGTCAAACGAGAACCATGTATTCTGCTCACCGTCATAACATTTTTCTTCCTTTAGACTATACCTGGGAAATTGATAGTTACGATTTTATTGAAGGTCAAAGTCATAATTTTTTTTCTCATTTTTTTATGAAAACGTATTCTATACGTTATTTCTTAATTATTGTCCAAAGAAACATCATCATTTTTTTTACTATTTCATAACAAAAAATGGCTTCAAAACGTTAGCGTTCAATGTATCTCACTCGATGTGCACGGACACTAACGAACGGGGGCCGCCGTCAAGCAAAATTAACGCGGTTTTGCGAGTTGCATGCGAGTTGAGCTCTTTACATTGCGCGATACAAATTGCAATTTTTTGTAACACCAAAAAATAAAAATCATTTCCCAGCAATATTTTTTTTGAAATATGTCTTATTTTGATGTATAGAATACGTGGTTTTCGTTTGACTTCTCATGTCTTTTACACCCAGTATATATTAGCTATAATAGATAGCGTGATATGAGAGAGATGTGTCTTAGTCTTCAATTAATGTCTATCGAGACACATAAAAGATTACGCATTTCACCAATGTCAAGTGAAAATGTACTTATAGTAACAGACAATTGTACGGTAGATTGAGTTAAAAAATGGAGTCTCTCAACACGTGTTTTTACAACAAGAACTCGGAAGAAACTTCGAGACAAATGTGGTTTAAAAGAAGTGAGAAAGGAATTCTCAAATTGTTCGGTCATGTAGAAAGGATGTGTGAATACATTAACGAAAAGGATAATATAACGAGTGTAAGTAACATGAACAGTCAAACGAAAACCATGTATTCTGCTCACCATCATAACATTTTTCTTCCTTTAGACTATACCTGGGAAATTGATAGTTACGATTTTATTGAAGGGCAAAGTCATTTTTTTCATATTTTTATGGCTTCAAAACGTTATCGTTCAATGTAGCGCACTCGTTGCGCACGGAAACAAACAAACGAGGCCACCCATCTGGCAAAATTATCGCGGTTTTGCGACTTGCGTGCGAGTTGAGCGCTTTACATTGCGTGGTACAAATTGCAATATTTTTAACACCAAAAAATAAAAATCAATTGCCAGCAATTATTTTTTAAAATGTTTCTTATTTTGATGTTCTCGTTTGACTGTTCATGTCTTTTACACCTTGTATGTATAATCCCTAAATTGTAACCGCTATAAAGTCGACCAATAAAATGAAAGCTCCTAATGAAAAATAATATAACCATTGTTTTGCCAAAAATTTCGTTATTTACTCAAACTCGCTAATATTCTTAGCTTTAACGATTTTGTTAATATAAATGCAAATACGTTCCTGATCAAAGCGCTTTAGGAAAATATTGAATAAAGGAAAGCAGTTTTATCATATTTTTCCGTTTTAAATCCGATATTGTTTTTGGCGTAAAATCTTTATTCTCGCTTCGATGAGTTAATAAACTCATCCAATCTATTGTGATTGAATATTCATAGGGCAGTGTGTGTTTTTAATAGGAACCTCGTGTTTAAACATTCACTATAGGTGACTTAATTATTTTTTACACAAAACGAATATCCGCTTGCGGTAAAATAATTTTTAACTGAACTCTGAATTTTATAGTATTGTAAATATCAATTGGTTATATTTTTGATACGCCATTATTGAATGTTGACTAAGTTTAAAGGCTTCGTTTTTATTTCAGTGTGCCCTTTGCAAGCTCAGAAATGGAAGTCTGTGATTCTAGTCAGGTTTTATTATTCCAAATGTAAGCATTAGGTCTTTCAAACAAACTAGTTAATAGCTCTAATTACCAATGAGTATATAGAATGTCACAGCATTAGTACTTCAATGGCGGTCCGTACACGACTCAGTCAATTACAAACGGGCTTTTAACGCGTTAGTGACTAATCACTCGCGACCCGACATGCTGGTCGCGCGCTATTGATTTGTATTGGAAACTGAAAACTGAGCTCAAACATGAAAGCTTGTATTTAAATTAAGACCATACAAAACCTATAAAAAAAATACTCACCAAAAAAGTGTAAATTGTCACCAAAATTTGTATTTGGTGAGCCAATATCCATTTTAGTGAGCCAATGTAGGTACTATTTTTTGGTTGGCACTAAAATTAATACCAAAAATAAATGCCAATCTGTAAAAACCGCGTTTTGTATTCGTTTTTTTCTACTAAATTTGGTAGCGCCGCGTTACTAATTAGTTTGTTATTTTAATTACCAACTGATTCCGTCACTTTTGAGTAGCGTCGTGTTTAGAAGGGCCTGACGACTGTCCTCAAATCAGTTTAAAGATAAGTTATTATAAAAACCCGATTTGCTGAGATTATTTAGAGTGTAAGGTCTGTCCTACACATGAAAATTAAATTAACGCTCCTTTAATGAAGGTGACAGGCATATGTCACCATTTTGCGTGTAATAAATTGTAAGGCAAACAAACTTCAGTAAGCTTACTTTTAATAGACGGTAGAATATTGAAAACGGCTGTCACCCGGTGGTTTCAATAGCCCTAAGGCCGAAACGACCTTCGACCATCGACTGACCATCATCGTCGCTGGAAAAATGCTGTTAAGACACGGACCTGGATACGACGGTGTTAGCTGGCTAATTTGATTTAAAACAAAAGTCAGAGCATAAGTAGATAATGCTCAATTGAAACTTTGGATTGAGTCTGCTGTTTTGAGTGAAAATTAAAGAAGAAAATGTGGCCACCATTGCAACGCGAATTAACATGTTTATGTTACACAAGCGGAAAGTAGAGTTATCTGCCAGCACACCGTGTCTCTCGCGGTATAGATAAATAAGGCTATCTATTCCCTGGTGTTTCCCCCCTTACAATTCTAGTTCATTCAAAAGAGGTGTAAAGAAGCATATTGTAGGTCGATCGAGGGTGGCTAGTGAAACGCGTATATTATTATCTCTCGTCCGAGCTATTTCTGTAATTGGACTCTACTTCTGCTAATCATCAGCTGAAATGGAGTCCTTTACTTGACTTTTTTAAAAAATATAACTTGCCAAAATAAGAGTGTGGCGGCCAATGCCGCTTCCTCATAGAACACATAGATGGCGCTGTACAACAATACTCATACAAGCGACATTAGTATGGGAACCTGAATCGCGCAAACGAAGTTTCCAATGGTGCTCGCTATATATAGAAATTCCATCTACTTTCATTTGGACCCCAATCC
Organism: Elophila nymphaeata; assembly: GCA_955850985.1. Classification (NCBI taxonomy): domain Eukaryota; kingdom Metazoa; phylum Arthropoda; class Insecta; order Lepidoptera; family Crambidae; genus Elophila; species Elophila nymphaeata. Next base: position 12,426,287 of record OY039069.1, on the reverse strand, counting down.
GTTCGAGTAACTCTCAGATAAACACTACACACTCAAGCACTAGACACACTTTTGTCATACACCGCACTCGTCGAACAAGGGTGCGTAGACCCGGTCTACATACGACGCGCTATACCCGGTACAGACATGTACCGGGTATAGCGCTTTTCCCCGCCTCCACCACGATACGATGTGCCCGAGCCGAGGTCCGAGCCTTTAGAGGCACCCTCGGGCATGTCGCTCCCTACCGACACGGACGCCTTAGGGACGCTAGGCGGCCGAGAGACTCCCCACGGGGGAGATGCTCGGTCGCCCAGTAATCCCCTAGGAACGTCCGACCTTACAGGCTTGAGGACCACCCCCCAAGGTCTTCGCCTTCTTAAAACCCGGTGACGCAGAAAATGTCATCAGAGACAATCTGCAATAGTATTCAAAAAAAAAAAAAATCATTTGGACCGCGGTCCCCGGGCATACAACACCTTGCCCGGCGGAAGTTCTTCCCCTTGGACTTACAAGAGCAATATTAGGTATTCCATTAGTGAAACGGTCACGAGTCTGCTACGTGCCAAAAGCTCCAATACGCAGATGTGACATGACCTAACCGACAATCGGATTAAACTTGACGTTCCAGTTTCCCGCTAACAACTTTAACGAGCTTAGTGTTTTGATTGTACCTATAGTCTATTGTTTGAGTATTAAGTCAAACAATAGACTGGAGGTACAAAAGTTTCGAGTCCAGTTAATATTTGCTTGTAACAATGATACTTAATACCACACAAATAGATATTTGTTGAAGCCGAATTGACGCCATTCACAAATAATTATGTAAAAGGTATTAAATACATAAAAGAGGAGTCATGCCATAAATCGCATTTGTTTAAATTTCCTTTTAATTAAGATTATTAAGTATATCAAAATAATTTAACTAATGTTCAGTCAGTTAACTATTGGCTGAATTTAATCTACATAACCTTATTACCTATTTACACTTTTGCTTACTAAGATTTTGACAGATATCCTATACAAAATATGTCAAAATTCTACAGTTACCAAGGGAAATTATCGGTTGGTAGTTATGTTGTTAAAACTCGACATAGGAACTTGACGCCAAGATTTCTTAATGCCAAACAAAATTGTAGAAAGAAAAATTTTTGAAAACAAAAAAAAATATCTCAACTGACTTGACTGTCAACAGCCCTATTGTAATGAATGCGCAGTTTATACGGGCTTAGTAGGTAATGCTTTGTATTTATCACTTATACTAATACCCACCGTGTAAATAGGCTGCACAAGCTCTTAGTAGGTATAATTGACACTGCTAGTGCGAGTGAATAGTCGCTTGCGGAGTTGTGTAAACAGTCACTACAAGTGATTATTGACAAATTGAAACGACACGCACGTTTGTGCGTGTTTACGCATGCACACACACATGCACGCACACACACACACACACACACATACACATACACAAAACACACACATTGCGCAAATTAAAGCGGCGGTTTTGGGTTTATCCGCTTTTGGGTTTATCAGCATGATTGTACGTAGTAGTCACATAATGGTATCAAGATCTTTGTAAAACCACAAAAAAAATTGTTTAACCTAAACCAGGATTTCATTAACATTCATTCGCAACTAATATTAAATTAATACTATATTATAAAGCTGAAGGGTTTTTTGTTTGGTGGAACACGATAATCCCAGGATTTAAATTGAAAAAATATCTTTGTGTTCGATAGTCTATTTTACGAGGAAGGCTATAGGCTACATAATATTACGCTACGAATAGAAGCAGAGAGTCAATGAAAAATGTGGCAAACGGTCCATAAACCTATGATAATTCATAAACGTAAGAAATATTTATTTATTTTCATCAACTATTAGTTGTTGTTGTTTTTTGTATAAATTTAAAAAGAGTCGCACAATTTCATCTATTTTTCACAGTAGCGTACGTATGTAAAATAAATGTCCTTTAATCATTTGGTAGTTCAAAATTTAAGCGGTTAATGGATTAATCCAAATACACTTTATAATCAGTGATGAATATCTATACAAATAGTCTATTTACAAACTTTTGGGTCCGTTTATTCATGAACAAACTTCATAAATTAATTTTACTTTAACCCATTAACGCCCAAACGAAAACCGCCTTTATTTTTTTTGTTTTAATGATATTTGTTGTATTATTAGGGACAAAAGAAAAGGTATTTAAAGAAAAATAGAACAAAAAATAAATATGTATTGAAATATAGGTATGTACTCGGCCGGGTACACTGGGCGGATTAATAGTGAAACTGTCCGAAGCAAGGTCTTTCTACACATAATGTTTTCACACATTTTTTAGACACATTCACACATTTTTTAGTTCTATTTACTCGTATTTTGCCTGTAGCTCTGAAGCCTAAGGACCGGAGGTCAACGAATAACTGATATTTTGTGAAAAAATTGTCAAAATAGAAGAATAGAATAAATATTTATTCAGCACACAAATATACGAGTAGATACAATTATAACAATGAGAATTAATTACTACACAAATAATCTATTGTAATGCTGAATGGAAGTCCAACTCAGCATATGCCGGGCGTCATGAACACCACGACGCTGGTCTTCCGTGGACACCATATGCGTGGGAGAACGACTGTTCACTAGGAATTACGGACATTTTGTCCAGAAGAGATTTCACAACTCTTGCTACGAAGTAGCTGATAATCCTCTAGGCGGATTATCAGCTACTTCGTTAGTCTTGCCACAATACACATCGAACGCATAACAGTATCCATCTGAACTTGTGGCTGCCCAATTCCGATATCCGAATCGTACAGGTTTACCCATTATAAATTGTTTTTCGGGGTGACGGCCGATGTATTTTATCATGGATTCATCTATACTGTATAAAGTTCTATAGATATATTCTCATGAAAAATTCCCGATTGGCAAGAGCTTTTCTGTATTTCTTCACACAAAGGTCTCATCTTGAAAAGCTTATCGGTGGAACCTTCAGCTAATGAGTTATCTACGAAATGAAGATTACGTTTTATCTCCAAGAATCGATTCCGTGACATGCAATTTGATACTATAGGAACTCCAAGGTCTTCATCCAAACTCCAATAAGCACATTCAGTTGGTAGTACAGGAGTGCATGCTTTCAATTTTTCTACGACCACTTTTTGCATATACTGGCTTCATCTTCCTCCACATAGGTTTATTTGATTGAATGTTTCTGGATCGTTTCGAAGGCCTTACATAATTTGACAAAGGCTCATCGTCACTATCGGACCAGTCTGAAACATCATGATTGGGACAGCGTGGTATGACTTCTACAGTTCGTGGAACTTCTCTAGGAAGATTAGAAGAAACCAAATCATCATCGTTCCCTTCTTCTTCGTCACTTACAATAGCAGGTTCCGGAGGCCCCAGTAGGACATCATATTCCGAATCATCATTTTCATCTGCAAATATAAATTCGATGGCTTCCTCCAGCTTAGCATAGCTATTTTGGCTTGTGAAGACACGACGGTTTGCCATTGTTGAATAATGAAAATAGCTGATAAAAATATAAATTTGTTATACATATGTGACCATTGTACTCAGCCGAGTACAGTGGAATAAAGTGAATCAAAACGTAAAAATATCGAAATGAAATTCATCAAAAACAAGATATAATAACAAAATAAAGAGTAACAAATTGTTTGTATTAAATTTCTGTTAAAAAAAGTTCTATTTTGTAATAAAAATTCATTGTTGAAACTTACCATATAAACTTTCTTTGCAATCCGTATTTGACAGTGGCAAAAGTGACATTTATTTTCGCGCTACACTAAACTTTTTTATTTTATCAGACGAGTTAACCATCTGGTTATGAAATAATGAATTATTTGAATGACAACCATAGATTATAAAAACTAAATAATACTTTTTGTAGTTGTACTTGCGCGAGTACAGAGGGCGTTAATGGGTTAACTAGAATCATTTCGAAATTTGTCACCGCAAAAGTTAATACAAAGTTGTGGATTCAAAATGTAATCACATAAATTAGGTCGCGGCGGGGTAGTTCTACAATATTTTCCACTTTAAAAAAGGTCGCAGAATAAGTCACTCGAATTGAAAGCTCATTTGATAGTTTTCGAGCTCTAGCGCCTCTAGCGTAAACTATCAGAAATAGTGGGCAATGTATGAAAAGAGACGATACGTTTGATCGAGCTCGAAAACAAAAAAACTCATACTAGGAGCACAGACTAGAACTCGTCGTGTACATTACAGTGAACCATAGTTAAATATTAGTAGCATTTTGAGTCTGATTACCGCTGTTGTGAGCTTCACAGGGCTAGAAGATAATTGGACGTAGATTATTAAAAACGTTCCAAACCACAACATTTCCAAGATTGACTTAAGTACACAAATGTGATAGGCAGATATAGTACTTCCACCTAGCGAAATAGATCTAATGTATCTTGTGTGTATTGAAAAATAAGGGGTACCTATCAAAATACAGATTTTTTTGATATCGAATTTCATTTCACCGAAAACTATTCCACGATTTTCAATATCTATTTTTCTTTATTGATCGAATAGCTAATGATCACCGTTTCATATTATCGAACAAACATGCATAAAAAAAATGTTTCAAAGTTGTGTTGGTTACCAGAATAACGGTCTATCGAACTAACATTTCATATAAACTATTAAGTTATCGATAAAACTATTCATAAAAACATGTTTCAATATTTGACGGTACACATTATAATGTTTTGTTTAACAACTTTCCATCGCAGTAACGTTTCATCGAACGATGCATTGGCCTGTTGACGTTTGATAAAAACTGTTGAGGTCAGTTCTTAACTATTTAAAAAAATATAATTTTTACCTTAACTACAACATAATAATTGTTACGTTACGATCTATTGTGCATGTAAGCATGCATCGTTCAAGCAAGTACACAGCATGCAAGCAAGCATGCAGCATGCAAACAATGATACAGCATACAAACAAGCATGCAACATGCAAGCAAACATGCAGCAAAACAAGCATGCAGCAAGCAATATAATGTATGTTCACAAGTCTAACCTAACCTAACCTAGGTTTATTTTCGTATTCATGGTTTTTCTTTATAGAAGAAATGAAAATCGTTGAAGTTGATTGCGATAAAGTGATGGGTTCCCAAAAATAAGACTATAGCAGACCAACCTCAGACCAATGAGACCAACCCACACATATGTCAGGTGTCATTATAACAACTTTACAAAATTATATCTCAAAACAAGCATCGTGTGGGTTGGAACGTTTTTACTAATCTACGTCCAATTGACCTCTATCTTCTAGCCCACAAGAGCCGGTTAACAAAGGTAAAAAACGGTGAGCGCGCAAATTATGTCCAATTATTGCAAACATTGCAACCTATATGTTATGATGACTGAAAACCATCTGGTGGAGTTCAGGATAGCAACAGCTGTTTATTGCTAAGTGTATTTAGACCATAAACAAATGAAATCAAATACAATCATTTAAGTTTAGGTACAGTTATGTATGACTCTAATAATTGTACTATTATTTGATAAAATGCAATTTGCGTATTTACGTTACGTATGTTTCCTGTTTTGGTTAATTCAATTTATTTCATGCGTCAGATACATTCTTTCCTTTTACCAAAGAACACCAAATCACACTGTACAAAAACGTGGAATTTATTTACCAATAATCAGTTATTTATGTCAATCGATTTGAACCTCTTTGAACTATGCTATATTTTCTGGATACAAATTATAATTTGCGAGAAAACGTTTTTTTAGCACATGCGCGGCGTAATAGGGTGTAGATGGACACTTATTTTGTAAATTATGGTTTATTTACTTGCCGTTCATTAATCTTACGTTGACAGAGCTATAATTTAAGCTAAAATCTACAGATACGAATTCAATTTACTGAATGATTATGAAACATTGGAGATTCCTGGTTCGTAATTATTTATTAATCATTGTCGGCGCTTGTGGCTCCATCTGTTGACGAGCAAGAAGAAGAAATCAAAATAAACGGCTGACAGAAGCTTGTGTTAGAAGCCGGAGAGAAGACCCGCGCATTCGAAACAACGAACTTAACTTAGACGCATACGATTTCCACAATTAATTGAATTTATTGTAACTAAACGTTATTAAACGTATTTCCAACGAAAAACAAGTTCATCATTATAGATAGGAACCTGACTACTGCACAATCATTGAATTTTGAGTTAACATTCAATTCATTTATTATGACACTGAATTTTGCAGTTATTAATCTATAGTTTAAGTAACAACATCATTGTAGATAACTCGCTACAAATTAATTAAGTAGCAAGTATGCCATTTCACGACGTAAATTGTGGTGCGGCGAAGACAGTCATGAAAACGTTTCTTTGTCGATAAAACAAAGGAAATGGAGAGAGTCGTGTAAAGTTAAGTGTTCCTTTGTAATTAAATTTTAAGACATTGCTCAAGTTTAATAATCGTCTGGAATGACGACTTAGTTTGTAATGTCTGAAGCTCAATCAATTAACGCTCGGCTTGTTTGAGGCTATGCGGTCTCTTTGAGTGTTCGATCAGGCTAGCTAAAAGGGATTTATCCGGGATTATATCAGCGTCGAGCTTCGTATTAGTTTATGTATGGGACATGGGCGCAGAGAGGAGGTTGATAGCGCCGCGGTCGGGCGTTCTTAGTAACAATCACGATAGCTAAGCTACCGAGTGCGTGGTCAGTACTCGGATGGGTCACCGAAAAATAGCGAATTGATTTTCTTCCGTACTTCGGAATGGCACGTTAAGCTGGTGGTCCCGGGTGCTGTCGAAAAATAGCAGTCGTTTCCATGAAGATTTGGTTTCAAGTAGGCTACCGCTGGCCGTAAAAATCGAATGCCATAACTTTTAGCAGTCTTATTAAATAATTTTATTTATGCGGTTACAAACGCGTAAATATTAATACTAGAAAAACGCACTGAAAAAAAATCGACTTGCCTCAGGCGGGACTCGAACCCGCATCTTCCGCAATCCGGGCGGCTGCGTTGACCAATTACGCCACCGAGGTACTACTTTTCGCTGTCGAAATTTGTCAGTGCTTGGTGCTTATGTTTTTATGGTAAACATTGGTGGGTTTTTTTCAGTGCAATTTACGCGTTTGTAAACGCAAAAATGAAATTATTCCATAATGTAAGGTAGTTTCATCTTAACTGGGCGTCAAATATTTGCAAAAATGTTTCGTTCGGGTTTTAGAAGTGCAAATTTCAAAGATGTGATGAAACAATGTTTACCATAAAAACATAAGCACCTAGCACTGACAAATTTCGACAGCGAAAAGCAGTGCCTGGGTGGCGTAATTGGTCAACACAGCCGCCCGGATTGCGGAAGATGCGGGTTCGAGTCCCGCCTGAGGCAAGTCGATTTTTTCAGTGCATTTTTCTAGTTTTAGCAGTATAGTCAATATCAATGATCATGACAGACTGCACCACAGAATTCTAATAATAATAGTTTCCTTTACAGAAAAAGTACCCTATTATAAATATACACCAACAACTATACATGAAAATAGGCTTTTCAAAATTTACTGAGACCAAACTATCACAACCGACAAGACCAGACACAACCTTGTTTAATACATAAACATAAACCAATTTCTTAATTGATATCGCTATACCTAACACTCACAATATCCAAACAACATATCCGAAAAAATGACAAAGTGTCGAGACCAGCCCGCCTAGCATGACCACCGAAACACGATATGATATAGCCATTTATCGCGTTGTACTGTCAAAAACTATTGGATATAACCGTCAACTTGAAATTTTATCGAAACTGCGAACATGTATAAGGCTTATACATGTTCGCAGTTTTCAAGATTGCAGTTATATCCAATAATTTTCGACAGTTCAACGCGATAAATGGCTATATCATATCATATCATATCGTGTTTCGATGGTCATGCTAGGCGGGCAGGCAATAGAACTAAAAACACAATGGAAAGCTCATACTGTTCATATCATCATATCATAATATACATAATAATTTTTGGATAATTTTATAAATAAAAAGATTTGCCGCTACCAGTACTCGAACTCGGACTTGATGTGTAGGCAGCTATACTGACCACTCCACCAAGACGGCGATAGCTATTTTCAATGGAAAAGAGTCAGTGCGATTTCAATTCTCTACTCGCCTCGTCTCGTTCCGCCACTCTGGTGGAAAATCACCTTTAGACGTTAGAAAATCCTTACAGTGTTACGTAACGTATTCATAAGCTTTTACCAAGAACTCGGGTTGGTTTCGATAACTTTCCATATGTGAGAAATGAAAACTACTTTATGAAATAAAATAGAGTAAGATTCCAAAGGTCCCAGAAAGTAACTTATTTTCTAAAAGATGAAGTATGGTATAGAGTTGTGTTTCTATGTAAGTTGCTCGCAAATGTTTGTTTGAAGAACAAGAACATTTGTACGCGGGTCATGGTTGCTTATGTATTTATTTAAGTCTATTTATAAAAATATCTATACTATTATGTATATTAAATTTGTCCGTTATCTAGTATCCGTAACACAAGTTCTTAATGAAATTTAATTTGGGCTCGATAATAGATGTGAGCGTGGAAATATATTATTATTATTCAGGGGGCTATTACAAAACTATTTAAGAGTACCATAAGTCAGACAAATTCTAATGGCCAAACATCCTCCACACACATTTAACAGTACAAAACTAACTGTATATCTTGCTTAAACTATAGGTACTTCACTTTGCAGATTGCTAGTATTTGTTTATTTAATTTATTTTAATAGAAACTCAA